>JAWMAG010000008.1:0-1495000 GCA_037013455.1 Ceratitis rosa
TCGGATAGGTAGGAGTCCACCTATGCTGCGCAACAAACCCCGCTGTTCTATTATGGCCGGGAGCGGAGCAGTAGGGCAAAAACTGAAAAATTCGATTTTGCACATTTTTGCGTTTTTCGAAATATTTTTAGGTAATTACAAAATACGGCGGACAGGCATAATATGCATACCGCCGGATAGGTAAAGCCTCCAGCTACACGATGCAACAAACCGCACTACTCTAACACACCTGGTTACCGAGCAATAGGACGAACAAACATCGTCTGAAACGAAAAATTACTAGGCGAGCAGCAATAGATGGCCACCATACATGTAGATATGTATGCTGCACTTAATGCTCATATAAGCATACCACCGATGTTGAACATTTTTGAACTTGAAAAAAAGCATGTGTAGTGAGCGCGGAATATAATGATATGCATACCGTCGGATAGGTAGAAAGTCAAACTACACTGTGCAACAAACCCCGATTATTTATTTTGCTCTGGATCGGAGCTATAGGTTGATAACCGATGTTGACTTTTAATGCCATTTTTGATGGTGTCGTCCCTTTGTACTTGAAAAAAAGCATGTATAGTACGAAATGAAAGTAATGATATGCATACCGTCGGATAGGTAGAGAGTCCAGCTACACTGTGGAATAAACTCCCATTTTCTATCAAGCCAGGAACGGAGCTATGAGGGGGAAAACGATTGTGTACTTTTTAACACCTTTTTCAACATGAAAAAAAACGTATATAGTACGCGTTAATAATAAGGATTAATATTCCGTCGGATAGGTAGGGAGTCCACCTATGCTGCGCAACAAACCCCGCTGTTCTATTATGGCCGGGAGCGGAGCAGTAGGGCAAAAACTGAAAAAATTCGATTTTGCACATTTTTGCGTTTTTCGAAATATTTTTAAGTAATTACAAAATACGGCGGACAGGCATAATATGCATACCGCCGGATAGGTAAAGCCTCCAGCTACACGATGCAACAAACCGCACTACTCTAACACACCTGGTTACCGAGCAATAGGACGAACAAACATCGTCTGAAACGAAAAATTACTAGGCGAGCAGCAATAGATGGCCACCATACATGTAGATATGTATGCTGCACTTAATGCTCATATAAGCATACCACCGATGTTGAACATTTTTGAACTTGAAAAAAAGCATGTGTAGTGAGCGCGGAATTATAATGATATGCATACCGTCGGATAGGTAGAAAGTCAAACTACACTGTGCAACAACCCCGATTATTTATTTTGCTCTGGATCGGAGCTATAGGTTGATAACCGATGTTGACTTTTAATGCCATTTTTGATGGTGTCGTCCCTTTGTACTTGAAAAAAAGCATGTATAGTACGAAATGAAAGTAATGATATGCATACCGTCGGATAGGTAGAGAGTCCAGCTACACTGTGGAATAAACTCCCATTTTCTATCAAGCCCAGGAACGGAGCTATGAGGGGGAAAACGATTGTGTACTTTTTAACACCTTTTTCAACATGAAAAAAAACGTATATAGTACGCGTTAATAATAAGGATTAATATTCCGTCGGATAGGTAGGGAGTCCACCTATGCTGCGCAACAAACCCCGCTGTTCTATTATGGCCGGGAGCGGAGCAGTAGGGCAAAAACTGAAAAAATTCGATTTTGCACATTTTTGCGTTTTTCGAAATATTTTTAGGTAATTACAAAATACGGCGGACAGGCATAATATGCATACCGCCGGATAGGTAAAGCCTCCAGCTACACGATGCAACAAACCGCACTACTCTAACACACCTGGTTACCGAGCAATAGGACGAACAAACATCGTCTGAAACGAAAAATTACTAGGCGAGCAGCAATAGATGGACCATACATGTAGATATGTATGCTGCACTTAATGCTCATATAAGCATACCACCGATGTTGAACATTTTTGAACTTGAAAAAAAGCATGTGTAGTGAGCGCGGAATATAATGATATGCATACCGTCGGATAGGTAGAAAGTCAAACTACACTGTGCAACAAACCCCGATTATTTATTTTGCTCTGGATCGGAGCTATAGGTTGATAACCGATGTTGACTTTTAATGCCATTTTTGATGGTGTCGTCCCTTTGTACTTGAAAAAAAGCATGTATAGTACGAAATGAAAGTAATGATATGCATACCGTCGGATAGGTAGAGAGTCCAGCTACACTGTGGAATAAACTCCCATTTTCTATCAAGCCCAGGAACGGAGCTATGAGGGGGAAAACGATTGTGTACTTTTTAACACCTTTTTCAACATGAAAAAAAACGTATATAGTACGCGTTAATAATAAGGATTAATATTCCGTCGGATAGGTAGGGAGTCCACCTATGCTGCGCAACAAACCCCGCTGTTCTATTATGGCCGGGAGCGGAGCAGTAGGGCAAAAACTGAAAAAATTCGATTTTGCACATTTTTGCGTTTTTCGAAATATTTTTAAGTAATTACAAAATACGGCGGACAGGCATAATATGCATACCGCCGGATAGGTAAAGCCTCCAGCTACACGATGCAACAAACCGCACTACTCTAACACACCTGGTTACCGAGCAATAGGACGAACAAACATCGTCTGAAACGAAAAATTACTAGGCGAGCAGCAATAGATGGCCACCATACATGTAGATATGTATGCTGCACTTAATGCTCATATAAGCATACCACCGATGTTGAACATTTTTGAACTTGAAAAAAAGCATGTGTAGTGAGCGCGGAATATAATGATATGCATACCGTCGGATAGGTAGAAAGTCAAACTACACTGTGCAACAAACCCCGATTATTTATTTTGCTCTGGATCGGAGCTATAGGTTGATAACCGATGTTGACTTTTAATGCCATTTTTGATGGTGTCGTCCCTTTGTACTTGAAAAAAAGCATGTATAGTACGAAATGAAAGTAATGATATGCATACCGTCGGATAGGTAGAGAGTCCAGCTACACTGTGGAATAAACTCCCATTTTCTATCAAGCCCAGGAACGGAGCTATGAGGGGGAAAACGATTGTGTACTTTTTAACACCTTTTTCAACATGAAAAAAAACGTATATAGTACGCGTTAATAATAAGGATTAATATTCCGTCGGATAGGTAGGGAGTCCACCTATGCTGCGCAACAAACCCCGCTGTTCTATTATGGCCGGGAGCGGAGCAGTAGGGCAAAAACTGAAAAAATTCGATTTTGCACATTTTTGCGTTTTTCGAAATATTTTTAGGTAATTACAAAATACGGCGGACAGGCATAATATGCATACCGCCGGATAGGTAAAGCCTCCAGCTACACGATGCAACAAACCGCACTACTCTAACACACCTGGTTACCGAGCAATAGGACGAACAAACATCGTCTGAAACGAAAAATTACTAGGCGAGCAGCAATAGATGGCCACCATACATGTAGATATGTATGCTGCACTTAATGCTCATATAAGCATACCACCGATGTTGAACATTTTTGAACTTGAAAAAAAGCATGTGTAGTGAGCGCGGAATATAATGATATGCATACCGTCGGATAGGTAGAAAGTCAAACTACACTGTGCAACAAACCCCGATTATTTATTTTGCTCTGGATCGGAGCTATAGGTTGATAACCGATGTTGACTTTTAATGCCATTTTTGATGGTGTCGTCCCTTTGTACTTGAAAAAAAGCATGTATAGTACGAAATGAAAGTAATGATATGCATACCGTCGGATAGGTAGAGAGTCCAGCTACACTGTGGAATAAACTCCCATTTTCTATCAAGCCCAGGAACGGAGCTATGAGGGGGAAAACGATTGTGTACTTTTTAACACCTTTTTCAACATGAAAAAAAACGTATATAGTACGCGTTAATAATAAGGATTAATATTCCGTCGGATAGGTAGGGAGTCCACCTATGCTGCGCAACAAACCCCGCTGTTCTATTATGGCCGGGAGCGGAGCAGTAGGGCAAAAACTGAAAAAATTCGATTTTGCACATTTTTGCGTTTTTCGAAATATTTTTAAGTAATTACAAAATACGGCGGACAGGCATAATATGCATACCGCCGGATAGGTAAAGCCTCCAGCTACACGATGCAACAAACCGCACTACTCTAACACACCTGGTTACCGAGCAATAGGACGAACAAACATCGTCTGAAACGAAAAATTACTAGGCGAGCAGCAATAGATGGCCACCATACATGTAGATATGTATGCTGCACTTAATGCTCATATAAGCATACCACCGATGTTGAACATTTTTGAACTTGAAAAAAAGCATGTGTAGTGAGCGCGGAATATAATGATATGCATACCGTCGGATAGGTAGAAAGTCAAACTACACTGTGCAACAAACCCCGATTATTTATTTTGCTCTGGATCGGAGCTATAGGTTGATAACCGATGTTGACTTTTAATGCCATTTTTGATGGTGTCGTCCCTTTGTACTTGAAAAAAAGCATGTATAGTACGAAATGAAAGTAATGATATGCATACCGTCGGATAGGTAGAGAGTCCAGCTACACTGTGGAATAAACTCCCATTTTCTATCAAGCCCAGGAACGGAGCTATGAGGGGGAAAACGATTGTGTACTTTTTAACACCTTTTTCAACATGAAAAAAAACGTATATAGTACGCGTTAATAATAAGGATTAATATTCCGTCGGATAGGTAGGGAGTCCACCTATGCTGCGCAACAAACCCCGCTGTTCTATTATGGCCGGGAGCGGAGCAGTAGGGCAAAAACTGAAAAAATTCGATTTTGCACATTTTTGCGTTTTTCGAAATATTTTTAAGTAATTACAAAATACGGCGGACAGGCATAATATGCATACCGCCGGATAGGTAAAGCCTCCAGCTACACGATGCAACAAACCGCACTACTCTAACACACCTGGTTACCGAGCAATAGGACGAACAAACATCGTCTGAAACGAAAAATTACTAGGCGAGCAGCAATAGATGGCCACCATACATGTAGATATGTATGCTGCACTTAATGCTCATATAAGCATACCACCGATGTTGAACATTTTTGAACTTGAAAAAAAGCATGTGTAGTGAGCGCGGAATATAATGATATGCATACCGTCGGATAGGTAGAAAGTCAAACTACACTGTGCAACAAACCCCGATTATTTATTTTGCTCTGGATCGGAGCTATAGGTTGATAACCGATGTTGACTTTTAATGCCATTTTTGATGGTGTCGTCCCTTTGTACTTGAAAAAAAGCATGTATAGTACGAAATGAAAGTAATGATATGCATACCGTCGGATAGGTAGAGAGTCCAGCTACACTGTGGAATAAACTCCCATTTTCTATCAAGCCCAGGAACGGAGCTATGAGGGGGAAAACGATTGTGTACTTTTTAACACCTTTTTCAACATGAAAAAAAACGTATATAGTACGCGTTAATAATAAGGATTAATATTCCGTCGGATAGGTAGGGAGTCCACCTATGCTGCGCAACAAACCCCGCTGTTCTATTATGGCCGGGAGCGGAGCAGTAGGGCAAAAACTGAAAAAATTCGATTTTGCACATTTTTGCGTTTTTCGAAATATTTTTAAGTAATTACAAAATACGGCGGACAGGCATAATATGCATACCGCCGGATAGGTAAAGCCTCCAGCTACACGATGCAACAAACCGCACTACTCTAACACACCTGGTTACCGAGCAATAGGACGAACAAACATCGTCTGAAACGAAAAATTACTAGGCGAGCAGCAATAGATGGCCACCATACATGTAGATATGTATGCTGCACTTAATGCTCATATAAGCATACCACCGATGTTGAACATTTTTGAACTTGAAAAAAAGCATGTGTAGTGAGCGCGGAATATAATGATATGCATACCGTCGGATAGGTAGAAAGTCAAACTACACTGTGCAACAAACCCCGATTATTTATTTTGCTCTGGATCGGAGCTATAGGTTGATAACCGATGTTGACTTTTAATGCCATTTTTGATGGTGTCGTCCCTTTGTACTTGAAAAAAAGCATGTATAGTACGAAATGAAAGTAATGATATGCATACCGTCGGATAGGTAGAGAGTCCAGCTACACTGTGGAATAAACTCCCATTTTCTATCAAGCCCAGGAACGGAGCTATGAGGGGGAAAACGATTGTGTACTTTTTAACACCTTTTTCAACATGAAAAAAAACGTATATAGTACGCGTTAATAATAAGGATTAATATTCCGTCGGATAGGTAGGGAGTCCACCTATGCTGCGCAACAAACCCCGCTGTTCTATTATGGCCGGGAGCGGAGCAGTAGGGCAAAAACTGAAAAAATTCGATTTTGCACATTTTTGCGTTTTTCGAAATATTTTTAAGTAATTACAAAATACGGCGGACAGGCATAATATGCATACCGCCGGATAGGTAAAGCCTCCAGCTACACGATGCAACAAACCGCACTACTCTAACACACCTGGTTACCGAGCAATAGGACGAACAAACATCGTCTGAAACGAAAAATTACTAGGCGAGCAGCAATAGATGGCCACCATACATGTAGATATGTATGCTGCACTTAATGCTCATATAAGCATACCACCGATGTTGAACATTTTTGAACTTGAAAAAAAGCATGTGTAGTGAGCGCGGAATATAATGATATGCATACCGTCGGATAGGTAGAAAGTCAAACTACACTGTGCAACAAACCCCGATTATTTATTTTGCTCTGGATCGGAGCTATAGGTTGATAACCGATGTTGACTTTTAATGCCATTTTTGATGGTGTCGTCCCTTTGTACTTGAAAAAAAGCATGTATAGTACGAAATGAAAGTAATGATATGCATACCGTCGGATAGGTAGAGAGTCCAGCTACACTGTGGAATAAACTCCCATTTTCTATCAAGCCCAGGAACGGAGCTATGAGGGGGAAAACGATTGTGTACTTTTTAACACCTTTTTCAACATGAAAAAAAACGTATATAGTACGCGTTAATAATAAGGATTAATATTCCGTCGGATAGGTAGGGAGTCCACCTATGCTGCGCAACAAACCCCGCTGTTCTATTATGGCCGGGAGCGGAGCAGTAGGGCAAAAACTGAAAAAATTCGATTTTGCACATTTTTGCGTTTTTCGAAATATTTTTAGGTAATTACAAAATACGGCGGACAGGCATAATATGCATACCGCCGGATAGGTAAAGCCTCCAGCTACACGATGCAACAAACCGCACTACTCTAACACACCTGGTTACCGAGCAATAGGACGAACAAACATCGTCTGAAACGAAAAATTACTAGGCGAGCAGCAATAGATGGCCACCATACATGTAGATATGTATGCTGCACTTAATGCTCATATAAGCATACCACCGATGTTGAACATTTTTGAACTTGAAAAAAAGCATGTGTAGTGAGCGCGGAATATAATGATATGCATACCGTCGGATAGGTAGAAAGTCAAACTACACTGTGCAACAAACCCCGATTATTTATTTTGCTCTGGATCGGAGCTATAGGTTGATAACCGATGTTGACTTTTAATGCCATTTTTGATGGTGTCGTCCCTTTGTACTTGAAAAAAAGCATGTATAGTACGAAATGAAAGTAATGATATGCATACCGTCGGATAGGTAGAGAGTCCAGCTACACTGTGGAATAAACTCCCATTTTCTATCAAGCCCAGGAACGGAGCTATGAGGGGGAAAACGATTGTGTACTTTTTAACACCTTTTTCAACATGAAAAAAAACGTATATAGTACGCGTTAATAATAAGGATTAATATTCCGTCGGATAGGTAGGGAGTCCACCTATGCTGCGCAACAAACCCCGCTGTTCTATTATGGCCGGGAGCGGAGCAGTAGGGCAAAAACTGAAAAAATTCGATTTTGCACATTTTTGCGTTTTTCGAAATATTTTTAAGTAATTACAAAATACGGCGGACAGGCATAATATGCATACCGCCGGATAGGTAAAGCCTCCAGCTACACGATGCAACAAACCGCACTACTCTAACACACCTGGTTACCGAGCAATAGGACGAACAAACATCGTCTGAAACGAAAAATTACTAGGCGAGCAGCAATAGATGGCCACCATACATGTAGATATGTATGCTGCACTTAATGCTCATATAAGCATACCACCGATGTTGAACATTTTTGAACTTGAAAAAAAGCATGTGTAGTGAGCGCGGAATATAATGATATGCATACCGTCGGATAGGTAGAAAGTCAAACTACACTGTGCAACAAACCCCGATTATTTATTTTGCTCTGGATCGGAGCTATAGGTTGATAACCGATGTTGACTTTTAATGCCATTTTTGATGGTGTCGTCCCTTTGTACTTGAAAAAAAGCATGTATAGTACGAAATGAAAGTAATGATATGCATACCGTCGGATAGGTAGAGAGTCCAGCTACACTGTGGAATAAACTCCCATTTTCTATCAAGCCCAGGAACGGAGCTATGAGGGGGAAAACGATTGTGTACTTTTTAACACCTTTTTCAACATGAAAAAAAACGTATATAGTACGCGTTAATAATAAGGATTAATATTCCGTCGGATAGGTAGGGAGTCCACCTATGCTGCGCAACAAACCCCGCTGTTCTATTATGGCCGGGAGCGGAGCAGTAGGGCAAAAACTGAAAAAATTCGATTTTGCACATTTTTGCGTTTTTCGAAATATTTTTAGGTAATTACAAAATACGGCGGACAGGCATAATATGCATACCGCCGGATAGGTAAAGCCTCCAGCTACACGATGCAACAAACCGCACTACTCTAACACACCTGGTTACCGAGCAATAGGACGAACAAACATCGTCTGAAACGAAAAATTACTAGGCGAGCAGCAATAGATGGCCACCATACATGTAGATATGTATGCTGCACTTAATGCTCATATAAGCATACCACCGATGTTGAACATTTTTGAACTTGAAAAAAAGCATGTGTAGTGAGCGCGGAATATAATGATATGCATACCGTCGGATAGGTAGAAAGTCAAACTACACTGTGCAACAAACCCCGATTATTTATTTTGCTCTGGATCGGAGCTATAGGTTGATAACCGATGTTGACTTTTAATGCCATTTTTGATGGTGTCGTCCCTTTGTACTTGAAAAAAAGCATGTATAGTACGAAATGAAAGTAATGATATGCATACCGTCGGATAGGTAGAGAGTCCAGCTACACTGTGGAATAAACTCCCATTTTCTATCAAGCCCAGGAACGGAGCTATGAGGGGGAAAACGATTGTGTACTTTTTAACACCTTTTTCAACATGAAAAAAAACGTATATAGTACGCGTTAATAATAAGGATTAATATTCCGTCGGATAGGTAGGGAGTCCACCTATGCTGCGCAACAAACCCCGCTGTTCTATTATGGCCGGGAGCGGAGCAGTAGGGCAAAAACTGAAAAAATTCGATTTTGCACATTTTTGCGTTTTTCGAAATATTTTTAAGTAATTACAAAATACGGCGGACAGGCATAATATGCATACCGCCGGATAGGTAAAGCCTCCAGCTACACGATGCAACAAACCGCACTACTCTAACACACCTGGTTACCGAGCAATAGGACGAACAAACATCGTCTGAAACGAAAAATTACTAGGCGAGCAGCAATAGATGGCCACCATACATGTAGATATGTATGCTGCACTTAATGCTCATATAAGCATACCACCGATGTTGAACATTTTTGAACTTGAAAAAAAGCATGTGTAGTGAGCGCGGAATATAATGATATGCATACCGTCGGATAGGTAGAAAGTCAAACTACACTGTGCAACAAACCCCGATTATTTATTTTGCTCTGGATCGGAGCTATAGGTTGATAACCGATGTTGACTTTTAATGCCATTTTTGATGGTGTCGTCCCTTTGTACTTGAAAAAAAGCATGTATAGTACGAAATGAAAGTAATGATATGCATACCGTCGGATAGGTAGAGAGTCCAGCTACACTGTGGAATAAACTCCCATTTTCTATCAAGCCCAGGAACGGAGCTATGAGGGGGAAAACGATTGTGTACTTTTTAACACCTTTTTCAACATGAAAAAAAACGTATATAGTACGCGTTAATAATAAGGATTAATATTCCGTCGGATAGGTAGGGAGTCCACCTATGCTGCGCAACAAACCCCGCTGTTCTATTATGGCCGGGAGCGGAGCAGTAGGGCAAAAACTGAAAAAATTCGATTTTGCACATTTTTGCGTTTTTCGAAATATTTTTAAGTAATTACAAAATACGGCGGACAGGCATAATATGCATACCGCCGGATAGGTAAAGCCTCCAGCTACACGATGCAACAAACCGCACTACTCTAACACACCTGGTTACCGAGCAATAGGACGAACAAACATCGTCTGAAACGAAAAATTACTAGGCGAGCAGCAATAGATGGCCACCATACATGTAGATATGTATGCTGCACTTAATGCTCATATAAGCATACCACCGATGTTGAACATTTTTGAACTTGAAAAAAAGCATGTGTAGTGAGCGCGGAATATAATGATATGCATACCGTCGGATAGGTAGAAAGTCAAACTACACTGTGCAACAAACCCCGATTATTTATTTTGCTCTGGATCGGAGCTATAGGTTGATAACCGATGTTGACTTTTAATGCCATTTTTGATGGTGTCGTCCCTTTGTACTTGAAAAAAAGCATGTATAGTACGAAATGAAAGTAATGATATGCATACCGTCGGATAGGTAGAGAGTCCAGCTACACTGTGGAATAAACTCCCATTTTCTATCAAGCCCAGGAACGGAGCTATGAGGGGGAAAACGATTGTGTACTTTTTAACACCTTTTTCAACATGAAAAAAAACGTATATAGTACGCGTTAATAATAAGGATTAATATTCCGTCGGATAGGTAGGGAGTCCACCTATGCTGCGCAACAAACCCCGCTGTTCTATTATGGCCGGGAGCGGAGCAGTAGGGCAAAAACTGAAAAAATTCGATTTTGCACATTTTTGCGTTTTTCGAAATATTTTTAAGTAATTACAAAATACGGCGGACAGGCATAATATGCATACCGCCGGATAGGTAAAGCCTCCAGCTACACGATGCAACAAACCGCACTACTCTAACACACCTGGTTACCGAGCAATAGGACGAACAAACATCGTCTGAAACGAAAAATTACTAGGCGAGCAGCAATAGATGGCCACCATACATGTAGATATGTATGCTGCACTTAATGCTCATATAAGCATACCACCGATGTTGAACATTTTTGAACTTGAAAAAAAGCATGTGTAGTGAGCGCGGAATATAATGATATGCATACCGTCGGATAGGTAGAAAGTCAAACTACACTGTGCAACAAACCCCGATTATTTATTTTGCTCTGGATCGGAGCTATAGGTTGATAACCGATGTTGACTTTTAATGCCATTTTTGATGGTGTCGTCCCTTTGTACTTGAAAAAAAGCATGTATAGTACGAAATGAAAGTAATGATATGCATACCGTCGGATAGGTAGAGAGTCCAGCTACACTGTGGAATAAACTCCCATTTTCTATCAAGCCCAGGAACGGAGCTATGAGGGGGAAAACGATTGTGTACTTTTTAACACCTTTTTCAACATGAAAAAAAACGTATATAGTACGCGTTAATAATAAGGATTAATATTCCGTCGGATAGGTAGGGAGTCCACCTATGCTGCGCAACAAACCCCGCTGTTCTATTATGGCCGGGAGCGGAGCAGTAGGGCAAAAACTGAAAAAATTCGATTTTGCACATTTTTGCGTTTTTCGAAATATTTTTAGGTAATTACAAAATACGGCGGACAGGCATAATATGCATACCGCCGGATAGGTAAAGCCTCCAGCTACAAACCGCACTACTCTAACACACCTGGTTACCGAGCAATAGGACGAACAAACATCGTCTGAAACGAAAAATTACTAGGCGAGCAGCAATAGATGGCCACCATACATGTAGATATGTATGCTGCACTTAATGCTCATATAAGCATACCACCGATGTTGAACATTTTTGAACTTGAAAAAAAGCATGTGTAGTGAGCGCGGAATATAATGATATGCATACCGTCGGATAGGTAGAAAGTCAAACTACACTGTGCAACAAACCCCGATTATTTATTTTGCTCTGGATCGGAGCTATAGGTTGATAACCGATGTTGACTTTTAATGCCATTTTTGATGGTGTCGTCCCTTTGTACTTGAAAAAAAGCATGTATAGTACGAAATGAAAGTAATGATATGCATACCGTCGGATAGGTAGAGAGTCCAGCTACACTGTGGAATAAACTCCCATTTTCTATCAAGCCCAGGAACGGAGCTATGAGGGGGAAAACGATTGTGTACTTTTTAACACCTTTTTCAACATGAAAAAAAACGTATATAGTACGCGTTAATAATAAGGATTAATATTCCGTCGGATAGGTAGGGAGTCCACCTATGCTGCGCAACAAACCCCGCTGTTCTATTATGGCCGGGAGCGGAGCAGTAGGGCAAAAACTGAAAAAATTCGATTTTGCACATTTTTGCGTTTTTCGAAATATTTTTAGGTAATTACAAAATACGGCGGACAGGCATAATATGCATACCGCCGGATAGGTAAAGCCTCCAGCTACACGATGCAACAAACCGCACTACTCTAACACACCTGGTTACCGAGCAATAGGACGAACAAACATCGTCTGAAACGAAAAATTACTAGGCGAGCAGCAATAGATGGCCACCATACATGTAGATATGTATGCTGCACTTAATGCTCATATAAGCATACCACCGATGTTGAACATTTTTGAACTTGAAAAAAAGCATGTGTAGTGAGCGCGGAATATAATGATATGCATACCGTCGGATAGGTAGAAAGTCAAACTACACTGTGCAACAAACCCCGATTATTTATTTTGCTCTGGATCGGAGCTATAGGTTGATAACCGATGTTGACTTTTAATGCCATTTTTGATGGTGTCGTCCCTTTGTACTTGAAAAAAAGCATGTATAGTACGAAATGAAAGTAATGATATGCATACCGTCGGATAGGTAGAGAGTCCAGCTACACTGTGGAATAAACTCCCATTTTCTATCAAGCCCAGGAACGGAGCTATGAGGGGGAAAACGATTGTGTACTTTTTAACACCTTTTTCAACATGAAAAAAAACGTATATAGTACGCGTTAATAATAAGGATTAATATTCCGTCGGATAGGTAGGGAGTCCACCTATGCTGCGCAACAAACCCCGCTGTTCTATTATGGCCGGGAGCGGAGCAGTAGGGCAAAAACTGAAAAAATTCGATTTTGCACATTTTTGCGTTTTTCGAAATATTTTTAAGTAATTACAAAATACGGCGGACAGGCATAATATGCATACCGCCGGATAGGTAAAGCCTCCAGCTACACGATGCAACAAACCGCACTACTCTAACACACCTGGTTACCGAGCAATAGGACGAACAAACATCGTCTGAAACGAAAAATTACTAGGCGAGCAGCAATAGATGGCCACCATACATGTAGATATGTATGCTGCACTTAATGCTCATATAAGCATACCACCGATGTTGAACATTTTTGAACTTGAAAAAAAGCATGTGTAGTGAGCGCGGAATATAATGATATGCATACCGTCGGATAGGTAGAAAGTCAAACTACACTGTGCAACAAACCCCGATTATTTATTTTGCTCTGGATCGGAGCTATAGGTTGATAACCGATGTTGACTTTTAATGCCATTTTTGATGGTGTCGTCCCTTTGTACTTGAAAAAAAGCATGTATAGTACGAAATGAAAGTAATGATATGCATACCGTCGGATAGGTAGAGAGTCCAGCTACACTGTGGAATAAACTCCCATTTTCTATCAAGCCCAGGAACGGAGCTATGAGGGGGAAAACGATTGTGTACTTTTTAACACCTTTTTCAACATGAAAAAAAACGTATATAGTACGCGTTAATAATAAGGATTAATATTCCGTCGGATAGGTAGGGAGTCCACCTATGCTGCGCAACAAACCCCGCTGTTCTATTATGGCCGGGAGCGGAGCAGTAGGGCAAAAACTGAAAAAATTCGATTTTGCACATTTTTGCGTTTTTCGAAATATTTTTAGGTAATTACAAAATACGGCGGACAGGCATAATATGCATACCGCCGGATAGGTAAAGCCTCCAGCTACACGATGCAACAAACCGCACTACTCTAACACACCTGGTTACCGAGCAATAGGACGAACAAACATCGTCTGAAACGAAAAATTACTAGGCGAGCAGCAATAGATGGCCACCATACATGTAGATATGTATGCTGCACTTAATGCTCATATAAGCATACCACCGATGTTGAACATTTTTGAACTTGAAAAAAAGCATGTGTAGTGAGCGCGGAATATAATGATATGCATACCGTCGGATAGGTAGAAAGTCAAACTACACTGTGCAACAAACCCCGATTATTTATTTTGCTCTGGATCGGAGCTATAGGTTGATAACCGATGTTGACTTTTAATGCCATTTTTGATGGTGTCGTCCCTTTGTACTTGAAAAAAAGCATGTATAGTACGAAATGAAAGTAATGATATGCATACCGTCGGATAGGTAGAGAGTCCAGCTACACTGTGGAATAAACTCCCATTTTCTATCAAGCCCAGGAACGGAGCTATGAGGGGGAAAACGATTGTGTACTTTTTAACACCTTTTTCAACATGAAAAAAAACGTATATAGTACGCGTTAATAATAAGGATTAATATTCCGTCGGATAGGTAGGGAGTCCACCTATGCTGCGCAACAAACCCCGCTGTTCTATTATGGCCGGGAGCGGAGCAGTAGGGCAAAAACTGAAAAAATTCGATTTTGCACATTTTTGCGTTTTTCGAAATATTTTTAAGTAATTACAAAATACGGCGGACAGGCATAATATGCATACCGCCGGATAGGTAAAGCCTCCAGCTACACGATGCAACAAACCGCACTACTCTAACACACCTGGTTACCGAGCAATAGGACGAACAAACATCGTCTGAAACGAAAAATTACTAGGCGAGCAGCAATAGATGGCCACCATACATGTAGATATGTATGCTGCACTTAATGCTCATATAAGCATACCACCGATGTTGAACATTTTTGAACTTGAAAAAAAGCATGTGTAGTGAGCGCGGAATATAATGATATGCATACCGTCGGATAGGTAGAAAGTCAAACTACACTGTGCAACAAACCCCGATTATTTATTTTGCTCTGGATCGGAGCTATAGGTTGATAACCGATGTTGACTTTTAATGCCATTTTTGATGGTGTCGTCCCTTTGTACTTGAAAAAAAGCATGTATAGTACGAAATGAAAGTAATGATATGCATACCGTCGGATAGGTAGAGAGTCCAGCTACACTGTGGAATAAACTCCCATTTTCTATCAAGCCCAGGAACGGAGCTATGAGGGGGAAAACGATTGTGTACTTTTTAACACCTTTTTCAACATGAAAAAAAACGTATATAGTACGCGTTAATAATAAGGATTAATATTCCGTCGGATAGGTAGGGAGTCCACCTATGCTGCGCAACAAACCCCGCTGTTCTATTATGGCCGGGAGCGGAGCAGTAGGGCAAAAACTGAAAAAATTCGATTTTGCACATTTTTGCGTTTTTCGAAATATTTTTAAGTAATTACAAAATACGGCGGACAGGCATAATATGCATACCGCCGGATAGGTAAAGCCTCCAGCTACACGATGCAACAAACCGCACTACTCTAACACACCTGGTTACCGAGCAATAGGACGAACAAACATCGTCTGAAACGAAAAATTACTAGGCGAGCAGCAATAGATGGCCACCATACATGTAGATATGTATGCTGCACTTAATGCTCATATAAGCATACCACCGATGTTGAACATTTTTGAACTTGAAAAAAAGCATGTGTAGTGAGCGCGGAATATAATGATATGCATACCGTCGGATAGGTAGAAAGTCAAACTACACTGTGCAACAAACCCCGATTATTTATTTTGCTCTGGATCGGAGCTATAGGTTGATAACCGATGTTGACTTTTAATGCCATTTTTGATGGTGTCGTCCCTTTGTACTTGAAAAAAAGCATGTATAGTACGAAATGAAAGTAATGATATGCATACCGTCGGATAGGTAGAGAGTCCAGCTACACTGTGGAATAAACTCCCATTTTCTATCAAGCCCAGGAACGGAGCTATGAGGGGGAAAACGATTGTGTACTTTTTAACACCTTTTTCAACATGAAAAAAAACGTATATAGTACGCGTTAATAATAAGGATTAATATTCCGTCGGATAGGTAGGGAGTCCACCTATGCTGCGCAACAAACCCCGCTGTTCTATTATGGCCGGGAGCGGAGCAGTAGGGCAAAAACTGAAAAAATTCGATTTTGCACATTTTTGCGTTTTTCGAAATATTTTTAAGTAATTACAAAATACGGCGGACAGGCATAATATGCATACCGCCGGATAGGTAAAGCCTCCAGCTACACGATGCAACAAACCGCACTACTCTAACACACCTGGTTACCGAGCAATAGGACGAACAAACATCGTCTGAAACGAAAAATTACTAGGCGAGCAGCAATAGATGGCCACCATACATGTAGATATGTATGCTGCACTTAATGCTCATATAAGCATACCACCGATGTTGAACATTTTTGAACTTGAAAAAAAGCATGTGTAGTGAGCGCGGAATATAATGATATGCATACCGTCGGATAGGTAGAAAGTCAAACTACACTGTGCAACAAACCCCGATTATTTATTTTGCTCTGGATCGGAGCTATAGGTTGATAACCGATGTTGACTTTTAATGCCATTTTTGATGGTGTCGTCCCTTTGTACTTGAAAAAAAGCATGTATAGTACGAAATGAAAGTAATGATATGCATACCGTCGGATAGGTAGAGAGTCCAGCTACACTGTGGAATAAACTCCCATTTTCTATCAAGCCCAGGAACGGAGCTATGAGGGGGAAAACGATTGTGTACTTTTTAACACCTTTTTCAACATGAAAAAAAACGTATATAGTACGCGTTAATAATAAGGATTAATATTCCGTCGGATAGGTAGGGAGTCCACCTATGCTGCGCAACAAACCCCGCTGTTCTATTATGGCCGGGAGCGGAGCAGTAGGGCAAAAACTGAAAAAATTCGATTTTGCACATTTTTGCGTTTTTCGAAATATTTTTAAGTAATTACAAAATACGGCGGACAGGCATAATATGCATACCGCCGGATAGGTAAAGCCTCCAGCTACACGATGCAACAAACCGCACTACTCTAACACACCTGGTTACCGAGCAATAGGACGAACAAACATCGTCTGAAACGAAAAATTACTAGGCGAGCAGCAATAGATGGCCACCATACATGTAGATATGTATGCTGCACTTAATGCTCATATAAGCATACCACCGATGTTGAACATTTTTGAACTTGAAAAAAAGCATGTGTAGTGAGCGCGGAATATAATGATATGCATACCGTCGGATAGGTAGAAAGTCAAACTACACTGTGCAACAAACCCCGATTATTTATTTTGCTCTGGATCGGAGCTATAGGTTGATAACCGATGTTGACTTTTAATGCCATTTTTGATGGTGTCGTCCCTTTGTACTTGAAAAAAAGCATGTATAGTACGAAATGAAAGTAATGATATGCATACCGTCGGATAGGTAGAGAGTCCAGCTACACTGTGGAATAAACTCCCATTTTCTATCAAGCCCAGGAACGGAGCTATGAGGGGGAAAACGATTGTGTACTTTTTAACACCTTTTTCAACATGAAAAAAAACGTATATAGTACGCGTTAATAATAAGGATTAATATTCCGTCGGATAGGTAGGGAGTCCACCTATGCTGCGCAACAAACCCCGCTGTTCTATTATGGCCGGGAGCGGAGCAGTAGGGCAAAAACTGAAAAAATTCGATTTTGCACATTTTTGCGTTTTTCGAAATATTTTTAAGTAATTACAAAATACGGCGGACAGGCATAATATGCATACCGCCGGATAGGTAAAGCCTCCAGCTACACGATGCAACAAACCGCACTACTCTAACACACCTGGTTACCGAGCAATAGGACGAACAAACATCGTCTGAAACGAAAAATTACTAGGCGAGCAGCAATAGATGGCCACCATACATGTAGATATGTATGCTGCACTTAATGCTCATATAAGCATACCACCGATGTTGAACATTTTTGAACTTGAAAAAAAGCATGTGTAGTGAGCGCGGAATATAATGATATGCATACCGTCGGATAGGTAGAAAGTCAAACTACACTGTGCAACAAACCCCGATTATTTATTTTGCTCTGGATCGGAGCTATAGGTTGATAACCGATGTTGACTTTTAATGCCATTTTTGATGGTGTCGTCCCTTTGTACTTGAAAAAAAGCATGTATAGTACGAAATGAAAGTAATGATATGCATACCGTCGGATAGGTAGAGAGTCCAGCTACACTGTGGAATAAACTCCCATTTTCTATCAAGCCCAGGAACGGAGCTATGAGGGGGAAAACGATTGTGTACTTTTTAACACCTTTTTCAACATGAAAAAAAACGTATATAGTACGCGTTAATAATAAGGATTAATATTCCGTCGGATAGGTAGGGAGTCCACCTATGCTGCGCAACAAACCCCGCTGTTCTATTATGGCCGGGAGCGGAGCAGTAGGGCAAAAACTGAAAAAATTCGATTTTGCACATTTTTGCGTTTTTCGAAATATTTTTAAGTAATTACAAAATACGGCGGACAGGCATAATATGCATACCGCCGGATAGGTAAAGCCTCCAGCTACACGATGCAACAAACCGCACTACTCTAACACACCTGGTTACCGAGCAATAGGACGAACAAACATCGTCTGAAACGAAAAATTACTAGGCGAGCAGCAATAGATGGCCACCATACATGTAGATATGTATGCTGCACTTAATGCTCATATAAGCATACCACCGATGTTGAACATTTTTGAACTTGAAAAAAAGCATGTGTAGTGAGCGCGGAATATAATGATATGCATACCGTCGGATAGGTAGAAAGTCAAACTACACTGTGCAACAAACCCCGATTATTTATTTTGCTCTGGATCGGAGCTATAGGTTGATAACCGATGTTGACTTTTAATGCCATTTTTGATGGTGTCGTCCCTTTGTACTTGAAAAAAAGCATGTATAGTACGAAATGAAAGTAATGATATGCATACCGTCGGATAGGTAGAGAGTCCAGCTACACTGTGGAATAAACTCCCATTTTCTATCAAGCCCAGGAACGGAGCTATGAGGGGGAAAACGATTGTGTACTTTTTAACACCTTTTTCAACATGAAAAAAAACGTATATAGTACGCGTTAATAATAAGGATTAATATTCCGTCGGATAGGTAGGGAGTCCACCTATGCTGCGCAACAAACCCCGCTGTTCTATTATGGCCGGGAGCGGAGCAGTAGGGCAAAAACTGAAAAAATTCGATTTTGCACATTTTTGCGTTTTTCGAAATATTTTTAGGTAATTACAAAATACGGCGGACAGGCATAATATGCATACCGCCGGATAGGTAAAGCCTCCAGCTACACGATGCAACAAACCGCACTACTCTAACACACCTGGTTACCGAGCAATAGGACGAACAAACATCGTCTGAAACGAAAAATTACTAGGCGAGCAGCAATAGATGGCCACCATACATGTAGATATGTATGCTGCACTTAATGCTCATATAAGCATACCACCGATGTTGAACATTTTTGAACTTGAAAAAAAGCATGTGTAGTGAGCGCGGAATATAATGATATGCATACCGTCGGATAGGTAGAAAGTCAAACTACACTGTGCAACAAACCCCGATTATTTATTTTGCTCTGGATCGGAGCTATAGGTTGATAACCGATGTTGACTTTTAATGCCATTTTTGATGGTGTCGTCCCTTTGTACTTGAAAAAAAGCATGTATAGTACGAAATGAAAGTAATGATATGCATACCGTCGGATAGGTAGAGAGTCCAGCTACACTGTGGAATAAACTCCCATTTTCTATCAAGCCCAGGAACGGAGCTATGAGGGGGAAAACGATTGTGTACTTTTTAACACCTTTTTCAACATGAAAAAAAACGTATATAGTACGCGTTAATAATAAGGATTAATATTCCGTCGGATAGGTAGGGAGTCCACCTATGCTGCGCAACAAACCCCGCTGTTCTATTATGGCCGGGAGCGGAGCAGTAGGGCAAAAACTGAAAAAATTCGATTTTGCACATTTTTGCGTTTTTCGAAATATTTTTAAGTAATTACAAAATACGGCGGACAGGCATAATATGCATACCGCCGGATAGGTAAAGCCTCCAGCTACACGATGCAACAAACCGCACTACTCTAACACACCTGGTTACCGAGCAATAGGACGAACAAACATCGTCTGAAACGAAAAATTACTAGGCGAGCAGCAATAGATGGCCACCATACATGTAGATATGTATGCTGCACTTAATGCTCATATAAGCATACCACCGATGTTGAACATTTTTGAACTTGAAAAAAAGCATGTGTAGTGAGCGCGGAATATAATGATATGCATACCGTCGGATAGGTAGAAAGTCAAACTACACTGTGCAACAAACCCCGATTATTTATTTTGCTCTGGATCGGAGCTATAGGTTGATAACCGATGTTGACTTTTAATGCCATTTTTGATGGTGTCGTCCCTTTGTACTTGAAAAAAAGCATGTATAGTACGAAATGAAAGTAATGATATGCATACCGTCGGATAGGTAGAGAGTCCAGCTACACTGTGGAATAAACTCCCATTTTCTATCAAGCCCAGGAACGGAGCTATGAGGGGGAAAACGATTGTGTACTTTTTAACACCTTTTTCAACATGAAAAAAAACGTATATAGTACGCGTTAATAATAAGGATTAATATTCCGTCGGATAGGTAGGGAGTCCACCTATGCTGCGCAACAAACCCCGCTGTTCTATTATGGCCGGGAGCGGAGCAGTAGGGCAAAAACTGAAAAAATTCGATTTTGCACATTTTTGCGTTTTTCGAAATATTTTTAAGTAATTACAAAATACGGCGGACAGGCATAATATGCATACCGCCGGATAGGTAAAGCCTCCAGCTACACGATGCAACAAACCGCACTACTCTAACACACCTGGTTACCGAGCAATAGGACGAACAAACATCGTCTGAAACGAAAAATTACTAGGCGAGCAGCAATAGATGGCCACCATACATGTAGATATGTATGCTGCACTTAATGCTCATATAAGCATACCACCGATGTTGAACATTTTTGAACTTGAAAAAAAGCATGTGTAGTGAGCGCGGAATATAATGATATGCATACCGTCGGATAGGTAGAAAGTCAAACTACACTGTGCAACAAACCCCGATTATTTATTTTGCTCTGGATCGGAGCTATAGGTTGATAACCGATGTTGACTTTTAATGCCATTTTTGATGGTGTCGTCCCTTTGTACTTGAAAAAAAGCATGTATAGTACGAAATGAAAGTAATGATATGCATACCGTCGGATAGGTAGAGAGTCCAGCTACACTGTGGAATAAACTCCCATTTTCTATCAAGCCCAGGAACGGAGCTATGAGGGGGAAAACGATTGTGTACTTTTTAACACCTTTTTCAACATGAAAAAAAACGTATATAGTACGCGTTAATAATAAGGATTAATATTCCGTCGGATAGGTAGGGAGTCCACCTATGCTGCGCAACAAACCCCGCTGTTCTATTATGGCCGGGAGCGGAGCAGTAGGGCAAAAACTGAAAAAATTCGATTTTGCACATTTTTGCGTTTTTCGAAATATTTTTAGGTAATTACAAAATACGGCGGACAGGCATAATATGCATACCGCCGGATAGGTAAAGCCTCCAGCTACACGATGCAACAAACCGCACTACTCTAACACACCTGGTTACCGAGCAATAGGACGAACAAACATCGTCTGAAACGAAAAATTACTAGGCGAGCAGCAATAGATGGCCACCATACATGTAGATATGTATGCTGCACTTAATGCTCATATAAGCATACCACCGATGTTGAACATTTTTGAACTTGAAAAAAAGCATGTGTAGTGAGCGCGGAATATAATGATATGCATACCGTCGGATAGGTAGAAAGTCAAACTACACTGTGCAACAAACCCCGATTATTTATTTTGCTCTGGATCGGAGCTATAGGTTGATAACCGATGTTGACTTTTAATGCCATTTTTGATGGTGTCGTCCCTTTGTACTTGAAAAAAAGCATGTATAGTACGAAATGAAAGTAATGATATGCATACCGTCGGATAGGTAGAGAGTCCAGCTACACTGTGGAATAAACTCCCATTTTCTATCAAGCCCAGGAACGGAGCTATGAGGGGGAAAACGATTGTGTACTTTTTAACACCTTTTTCAACATGAAAAAAAACGTATATAGTACGCGTTAATAATAAGGATTAATATTCCGTCGGATAGGTAGGGAGTCCACCTATGCTGCGCAACAAACCCCGCTGTTCTATTATGGCCGGGAGCGGAGCAGTAGGGCAAAAACTGAAAAAATTCGATTTTGCACATTTTTGCGTTTTTCGAAATATTTTTAGGTAATTACAAAATACGGCGGACAGGCATAATATGCATACCGCCGGATAGGTAAAGCCTCCAGCTACACGATGCAACAAACCGCACTACTCTAACACACCTGGTTACCGAGCAATAGGACGAACAAACATCGTCTGAAACGAAAAATTACTAGGCGAGCAGCAATAGATGGCCACCATACATGTAGATATGTATGCTGCACTTAATGCTCATATAAGCATACCACCGATGTTGAACATTTTTGAACTTGAAAAAAAGCATGTGTAGTGAGCGCGGAATATAATGATATGCATACCGTCGGATAGGTAGAAAGTCAAACTACACTGTGCAACAAACCCCGATTATTTATTTTGCTCTGGATCGGAGCTATAGGTTGATAACCGATGTTGACTTTTAATGCCATTTTTGATGGTGTCGTCCCTTTGTACTTGAAAAAAAGCATGTATAGTACGAAATGAAAGTAATGATATGCATACCGTCGGATAGGTAGAGAGTCCAGCTACACTGTGGAATAAACTCCCATTTTCTATCAAGCCCAGGAACGGAGCTATGAGGGGGAAAACGATTGTGTACTTTTTAACACCTTTTTCAACATGAAAAAAAACGTATATAGTACGCGTTAATAATAAGGATTAATATTCCGTCGGATAGGTAGGGAGTCCACCTATGCTGCGCAACAAACCCCGCTGTTCTATTATGGCCGGGAGCGGAGCAGTAGGGCAAAAACTGAAAAAATTCGATTTTGCACATTTTTGCGTTTTTCGAAATATTTTTAGGTAATTACAAAATACGGCGGACAGGCATAATATGCATACCGCCGGATAGGTAAAGCCTCCAGCTACACGATGCAACAAACCGCACTACTCTAACACACCTGGTTACCGAGCAATAGGACGAACAAACATCGTCTGAAACGAAAAATTACTAGGCGAGCAGCAATAGATGGCCACCATACATGTAGATATGTATGCTGCACTTAATGCTCATATAAGCATACCACCGATGTTGAACATTTTTGAACTTGAAAAAAAGCATGTGTAGTGAGCGCGGAATATAATGATATGCATACCGTCGGATAGGTAGAAAGTCAAACTACACTGTGCAACAAACCCCGATTATTTATTTTGCTCTGGATCGGAGCTATAGGTTGATAACCGATGTTGACTTTTAATGCCATTTTTGATGGTGTCGTCCCTTTGTACTTGAAAAAAAGCATGTATAGTACGAAATGAAAGTAATGATATGCATACCGTCGGATAGGTAGAGAGTCCAGCTACACTGTGGAATAAACTCCCATTTTCTATCAAGCCCAGGAACGGAGCTATGAGGGGGAAAACGATTGTGTACTTTTTAACACCTTTTTCAACATGAAAAAAAACGTATATAGTACGCGTTAATAATAAGGATTAATATTCCGTCGGATAGGTAGGGAGTCCACCTATGCTGCGCAACAAACCCCGCTGTTCTATTATGGCCGGGAGCGGAGCAGTAGGGCAAAAACTGAAAAAATTCGATTTTGCACATTTTTGCGTTTTTCGAAATATTTTTAAGTAATTACAAAATACGGCGGACAGGCATAATATGCATACCGCCGGATAGGTAAAGCCTCCAGCTACACGATGCAACAAACCGCACTACTCTAACACACCTGGTTACCGAGCAATAGGACGAACAAACATCGTCTGAAACGAAAAATTACTAGGCGAGCAGCAATAGATGGCCACCATACATGTAGATATGTATGCTGCACTTAATGCTCATATAAGCATACCACCGATGTTGAACATTTTTGAACTTGAAAAAAAGCATGTGTAGTGAGCGCGGAATATAATGATATGCATACCGTCGGATAGGTAGAAAGTCAAACTACACTGTGCAACAAACCCCGATTATTTATTTTGCTCTGGATCGGAGCTATAGGTTGATAACCGATGTTGACTTTTAATGCCATTTTTGATGGTGTCGTCCCTTTGTACTTGAAAAAAAGCATGTATAGTACGAAATGAAAGTAATGATATGCATACCGTCGGATAGGTAGAGAGTCCAGCTACACTGTGGAATAAACTCCCATTTTCTATCAAGCCCAGGAACGGAGCTATGAGGGGGAAAACGATTGTGTACTTTTTAACACCTTTTTCAACATGAAAAAAAACGTATATAGTACGCGTTAATAATAAGGATTAATATTCCGTCGGATAGGTAGGGAGTCCACCTATGCTGCGCAACAAACCCCGCTGTTCTATTATGGCCGGGAGCGGAGCAGTAGGGCAAAAACTGAAAAAATTCGATTTTGCACATTTTTGCGTTTTTCGAAATATTTTTAAGTAATTACAAAATACGGCGGACAGGCATAATATGCATACCGCCGGATAGGTAAAGCCTCCAGCTACACGATGCAACAAACCGCACTACTCTAACACACCTGGTTACCGAGCAATAGGACGAACAAACATCGTCTGAAACGAAAAATTACTAGGCGAGCAGCAATAGATGGCCACCATACATGTAGATATGTATGCTGCACTTAATGCTCATATAAGCATACCACCGATGTTGAACATTTTTGAACTTGAAAAAAAGCATGTGTAGTGAGCGCGGAATATAATGATATGCATACCGTCGGATAGGTAGAAAGTCAAACTACACTGTGCAACAAACCCCGATTATTTATTTTGCTCTGGATCGGAGCTATAGGTTGATAACCGATGTTGACTTTTAATGCCATTTTTGATGGTGTCGTCCCTTTGTACTTGAAAAAAAGCATGTATAGTACGAAATGAAAGTAATGATATGCATACCGTCGGATAGGTAGAGAGTCCAGCTACACTGTGGAATAAACTCCCATTTTCTATCAAGCCCAGGAACGGAGCTATGAGGGGGAAAACGATTGTGTACTTTTTAACACCTTTTTCAACATGAAAAAAAACGTATATAGTACGCGTTAATAATAAGGATTAATATTCCGTCGGATAGGTAGGGAGTCCACCTATGCTGCGCAACAAACCCCGCTGTTCTATTATGGCCGGGAGCGGAGCAGTAGGGCAAAAACTGAAAAAATTCGATTTTGCACATTTTTGCGTTTTTCGAAATATTTTTAAGTAATTACAAAATACGGCGGACAGGCATAATATGCATACCGCCGGATAGGTAAAGCCTCCAGCTACACGATGCAACAAACCGCACTACTCTAACACACCTGGTTACCGAGCAATAGGACGAACAAACATCGTCTGAAACGAAAAATTACTAGGCGAGCAGCAATAGATGGCCACCATACATGTAGATATGTATGCTGCACTTAATGCTCATATAAGCATACCACCGATGTTGAACATTTTTGAACTTGAAAAAAAGCATGTGTAGTGAGCGCGGAATATAATGATATGCATACCGTCGGATAGGTAGAAAGTCAAACTACACTGTGCAACAAACCCCGATTATTTATTTTGCTCTGGATCGGAGCTATAGGTTGATAACCGATGTTGACTTTTAATGCCATTTTTGATGGTGTCGTCCCTTTGTACTTGAAAAAAAGCATGTATAGTACGAAATGAAAGTAATGATATGCATACCGTCGGATAGGTAGAGAGTCCAGCTACACTGTGGAATAAACTCCCATTTTCTATCAAGCCCAGGAACGGAGCTATGAGGGGGAAAACGATTGTGTACTTTTTAACACCTTTTTCAACATGAAAAAAAACGTATATAGTACGCGTTAATAATAAGGATTAATATTCCGTCGGATAGGTAGGGAGTCCACCTATGCTGCGCAACAAACCCCGCTGTTCTATTATGGCCGGGAGCGGAGCAGTAGGGCAAAAACTGAAAAAATTCGATTTTGCACATTTTTGCGTTTTTCGAAATATTTTTAAGTAATTACAAAATACGGCGGACAGGCATAATATGCATACCGCCGGATAGGTAAAGCCTCCAGCTACACGATGCAACAAACCGCACTACTCTAACACACCTGGTTACCGAGCAATAGGACGAACAAACATCGTCTGAAACGAAAAATTACTAGGCGAGCAGCAATAGATGGCCACCATACATGTAGATATGTATGCTGCACTTAATGCTCATATAAGCATACCACCGATGTTGAACATTTTTGAACTTGAAAAAAAGCATGTGTAGTGAGCGCGGAATATAATGATATGCATACCGTCGGATAGGTAGAAAGTCAAACTACACTGTGCAACAAACCCCGATTATTTATTTTGCTCTGGATCGGAGCTATAGGTTGATAACCGATGTTGACTTTTAATGCCATTTTTGATGGTGTCGTCCCTTTGTACTTGAAAAAAAGCATGTATAGTACGAAATGAAAGTAATGATATGCATACCGTCGGATAGGTAGAGAGTCCAGCTACACTGTGGAATAAACTCCCATTTTCTATCAAGCCCAGGAACGGAGCTATGAGGGGGAAAACGATTGTGTACTTTTTAACACCTTTTTCAACATGAAAAAAAACGTATATAGTACGCGTTAATAATAAGGATTAATATTCCGTCGGATAGGTAGGGAGTCCACCTATGCTGCGCAACAAACCCCGCTGTTCTATTATGGCCGGGAGCGGAGCAGTAGGGCAAAAACTGAAAAAATTCGATTTTGCACATTTTTGCGTTTTTCGAAATATTTTTAGGTAATTACAAAATACGGCGGACAGGCATAATATGCATACCGCCGGATAGGTAAAGCCTCCAGCTACAAACCGCACTACTCTAACACACCTGGTTACCGAGCAATAGGACGAACAAACATCGTCTGGGGCCATAGTTACTATGAGACTAGTTAGTAACGAGATCTTCGGTCTCGTGTAGGGCAAGAGCAATAACAACGAGACCTGCGGTCTCGTTTATAACGAGCCCAAGGGCTCGTTTGAACCCCCCCTTTCCCCCACCCTCCTGAGATGTTTATTTATTTTATTCAAATTATTAAAATGTTATTTATTATTTTTATTTGTTACTGAATTTATTTCTGCTATATTAAAAACCTAAAAAGTTCTTTTCTACTCTAAAGCCTGACCTAAGATTCGAACCTGCAACTTTTAAAGCTAATGTGCTATCTTCCTACCACGCTGTGCACTACGCTATCATCTATGTTACGAATTGCCGGTCTTAACATTAAGCACATTCATTAAAGCATGAGGAAGAAACTGCAATACCAACTGGAGTTTATCTACAGATAACGTTAAGAAATGACATTAATCAACTCTATTGTTGGCATAGCAGAGTATGTTAATTCCAAGAAGGCGTTAATGGAAAAGTTGAGTGCATATTTATCATAAGCGCGATAGTTCTGATAAATATATTTAGGTATATGAATTTTATCTAAAAATAAATAAACAATAAGTAACAAAAATTATTTTAAAAGAAAAAATAAAGAAACTCTTTGCCCTCATGGTGGGATGCGAACGGTTTCCACTTCATGTTGAGTTGATAGATAACACATCATCGTTTGAGGTAAAATACACGCAACATTTTAGTGTGGTAATTGGTTCATTTATGGTTATACGCAATATTGAAGATAAAATCATTTCACAAGTAGTGAGGTTGTTTATCGAAGTTACAATATTTTGATATTTATTTTTCATGATATAGGCTCGAATATGTATTGGGATAAGTCCTAACAAGCATGTGTGTGTGAGAATAAAATAAAACCAAATATTATAGATTACGATATTATAAAATAAAATTTAATCGAAAAAAATTAAATGTTAAAAGTAAAATGAGAACATAAAAATCCAAAATTTTTTTCAACTTTAAGAGTAACAAAGTAAACATAAAACAAATTAAACCAAAATAAATGATCAAGCCATAATTACGACAGGGATTGTCCACCCATCCGAATGTATTTCGGACATGAAATAGAAACTCCTCGTAAAAAAACATCAGCCGTTCGGAGGCGGCTTAGTATAAACTGTAGGTCCCTCCATTTGTTGGAAAACATCAAGACGCAAAACCACAAATTGGAGGAGGAGCTCGGTCGAGAATCGCTTCAGCGGTTACAAATGCGCCAATCATGTATATATATTTATATAATTACGGTAACTTGCACTTAATCGAAAGGAAAATAAAAATATATCTTAATGAAACATAACTGAACTAAGCTGGCACTATGCTAAAATTAAATTTAACGGGACTTGTAATCATCCAAAAATAAAGTAAAATAAAATATCATAATAAAGCAAGTATAATAAACCAAACTTAAGATAAAGTAATGTAAATTAAGCCAAATATTAAAATCAAATCAAATCAAACGCCATGTGAAAATAGGTGTACATAGTAGAGCTCGCACTGCGCGATACTCGGGTATGCAGAGCTTAATAAAATAATAAAATGAAATGACCACAAGATACAATGAAAAAATATATATAAATTGAAAAATAACATATAAATTGAAAATGTGTTGATCACGAATTATCCATCAGTGTCTTCCCCCAGTATTCACTCAACACAATTTTCTTCGTACGACAGACTTAGAACATATAATCACACTAGCTGATATGTTATAAGGAAGATAAGCGAAGTATCAAAGTCGCTGAAAGCCGATAAAGAAGTACCATTGAAAATATTATTATTAAAATAACATATAAATTGAAAATGTGTTGATCACGAATTATCCATCAGGGTCTTCCCCCAGTATTCACTCAACACAATTTTCTTCGTACGACAGACTTAGAACATATAATCACACTAGCTGATATGTTATAAGGAAGATAAGCGAAGTGTCAAAGTAGCTGAAAGCCGATAAAGAAGTACCATTGAAAATATTATACATACGCATACATTAAACGCCGCCTGAACGCTAATTCAACCTGATAGTCAGCGTCGTCCAAGAAAAAAAAAATAATCCAACAGAACAATGGCTTGAAAAAGCATCTAAGAATTACGGAATAGCACACAGTTCGAACGAAATTTTCTTACAATAAAAAGGCATTTTCTTAGAATATGTGTCAGTAAAATGTTTACAAAACCAACTACAACACCGTCGCACACGTAACGTTGAGGTAAAACCATTGATTCTAATTCGAATAAAAGTGTCTGGAAAAGGAGTCTGATGAGGAAAAGGGTGGTGGTTTCCGAAATAGCAAAAAATAATCTTTGAATTGTCGTCATAAGATAGGGAGCCAATTTCAATAACCGAATACTTATAAACTCTTATGAAACTATTCAGGTGAAGTTAGTGTAAATGAAGTCAGCTTAAGTAGTAATGTCAAAGCCATGGTAAGACAATAACGAATACAAGGCCGCGAAAACCATTGTACTAAGAATATGACATTTCCAACGTTCACTGTTTCTAATATTCATCAGTAGTGGATAGCATAATTTTTTGCGATTTTGATCGCATCTTTGAATTTTTTTGTGTCAGGGACATAGTCGGCTTAAATATTGATCTTGCAAATTTTTGATAACTTGTTTTGCTCTGAACGAATAGGCATAGTTATATATTTAAAATTCATTTCGCATATTTTTTAATTACTATATATTTAAATGAATCGGAATTTTTCCCATAATATAGAAAAATCAATAAAAATACAACTACATATATATATATATGTAAATATATATAAATGTCATATACAGTGTTCAATAAATATTATATAATAATAACCTTAAATGAATTCTTCTAACTGTGCGTAGTGAACAATACAGAAATGTGTTGCTAAAATAACACATAGCGTGAGTGTTGCATTGGTTAAACAAATGGAAAATGGGTGTAGCTGAAGATAAAGCGAAAGAAAAAAATTATTTCTTTTAATTTTTTATTTTAACTGTATTCTCACACAACCACCCTTTATTCACTTCTTTTATTGGCAAAACCTTCTTTGTTGTTTGTTCTTGCGCGGAAAAACTAATTGACCTTCTTCATATCGCTTTGTACTGACTTCAATTCCATTAAAATAAATCACATCAAAATTATAGCTTTCTATGTTTTATTATCACTATAGAGTTAATCCTACTACTAGTCTGAATTCTATCGGTAGCCATGCATGCGCCAATTTGTATATAAATATATAAGTATGTAATATTTATGAATATGCATTCATTTCTTTAAAATACATTTTTTTAGAATTACCCAATTATACACACACGCAAATAGTCAAATAAAACACATTTCCCTTTGCACTGATTGGTCTGCAGATAACGGACGGTGTTTTAACAAGTTTTCCCAAAGGATATCCGGCTTAAAAGTCGAGAAAAATGAACGTTTCAAAAAATTTTATCTTATATTTGTATGTTTATAACATCTGGTAAAACTTTATGGAAATTGGAAAAAAAATGTCTTACTGCAAGTTGTTTAAATGCGTGAAAGACAATTTTCCAACATATTTTTTCGATTAAACGCTTGAATTCATCGTAAAAGTAGCCAATGGAATTAAAAACAGTGCTTTGATGTTGCAAAGTTTGTTGTCAATACAAACGTGCATATAAAAGTGAATGAAATATGTTCACAACACATCTACGCTTGCACATACACGTATACGTGTATGTGTATAGACAGTTAAGTCATGATGGATTGATAGCTGATACGACTTACTGCCTTAGTTCAAAACTGTTTTAATGCCGTTCATGAAAAAGAGCATTAGTCCGAGGTTTGTAAATACGAAAAGCAAACGAAATACACTTTTCAAATGAATACCAAGATCGCAGATCGCAGCAAACAAACCCAAGTATTAGTTATTCGTAAACCATGAGTTAATTGCTGGTAGTTAGAAGCATCGAAAATAATATCGATTAAAGGTCGAGCAATAGAGAGAGTAGATATTTCCTTGTTTGAGATGCATGAAGACAAGTGGCAGACGAGTATATTTTTGTATTGTATGGATACGGAAAATCCAGCCATACATGCATACATATATGTAAATACCCACGAAATAATTTAATACTTAGCAAACATAATATGTGTACTACTGAAATCTAACAAATATAAGAAATATAACGCATTCAACCAATTGTTCAGATATCCCCTTGTGTTATGTAAGAGAATTAGTCATTCATATGCAATTATTTTTAAATAATCACTTATTATTTGGACTAGCAGAAGACAGAGAAATTTAGTCTACCTAAGAATATGTTTTTCAGTTTAGCTAATCCAATTTGTTATGTATGTTTAGGACAATATTCTTATCTATACTTAGTTACTTTCAAGTTTAAAGTAAAGTAAAATACATACATCCTCAAAGATCTTAGATTTAATAGCCACTGGTTTTAAGCTGCACTTACTTTTCATACGATTATACTCAATTCTACAACTTCTTTGATTCTACAGCAAGTATTCCATATATACATACAAACGTATATAGGTTTTTTTAGTTGCTAAATACCTTATTTAAATGTGGGGGAAGAAATACTTTTATTCTTTTCCCGGTTAAATGCTTATAGGTATAATCGTATAAAGTCCAAGCTGCGATTTCCTGAATATTAATCATGTTGATAGTTACAGTTCTTGACTACACTTCTTACGAGTTAATATTTACCATTTTAAAGTAATTAACTTACCTAAGCGAGTGGCCAAATTGGTTTTAAATTGGTGGTTTCATGGCATAAGCAATATATTCAAGCCTCGTTTACTTCAGTGTTGGTATGAATTTTGTTAAAGGCATAAACTGTCGCAAGTTTTCAACATTTTGTTTTTTATCAGAGTCAATTAGCGATTTGAGCTTGGCTAAGAGCAAGTTTACATAGTTTTACAAAAATACATCTTTAAATCTTTAAAATACAACCTAAACACTTCGTCAGAAATTTAAAGTTACTACATTTAATTTGGGTATTAAGCGTTTTCATTGCTTATTTATTTATGTACCTCCTTACGAATGTACATGCTTCGTACGCAAGTGCATATATACATATAGGGCAGAACGTTAAAAAGTAAAGTGACTTTGGCGTACATAAAGAACTTACGTATACTACCAATATCTTAACACACATGGTGCGTACAAAGGTATAAATCCTTTCATATAGTCGAAGGCAGCACCAACAACAAAGAAGTTCTTCTAACTCAATTCCCAATAAAAACAAAAGTGTTTGTTGTACGTGAATACGTCTCGTAACGGTTAGTAGTTTATTTAATATATAATATTTTTATTTATATATGTCATAATCTTAAGATGTATCACATTTTTGTCCGAATGGATTGTTGATAGGCACCGTAGTGAAACATGCACTAGCAGCTGCCTAACTGCTATCCATAAATTGGAGAGTTGAGCGCTAAACAACTGTCAAAAATCAGAAATAGACAAATAGGATAAAAATTCGGCAAATAAATTTTATTTTGCTACGCCGAACGCTCTAATTTAGGTATATCGGTATTGCGTCTTCATAACCGACGATCGTACACAATCGATATCTACACAGCCCGACGTCGATATAGAAGCAATTTTATCATCCATCTTCAAAATTTCAACCGTTCCAGTGGCAGATGTACTTGCGTCGTTGATCCGCTCAGCCGCATTCATTGCTTTACGTTGCCGGCACTGTTCGATTCGATCATGTTTTATTATTATTTATTCGCACTAACTGTATATGGATTACATACACGTATAATCGATACATTTTGGCCATAGCTGACGTTACTTCAGCGATAACCCCTTGCCAATCGACCATCTTGACGATATAGAGAGAGGGTTACTAGTATACATATGTACACGTATGAGTTTGGCAAAAACACAAGGAGGTGCATAGTCTAAAACAATGTCATGTGCAGTATTTATGTGAACCACTAATAATATATGTTGTAACAGCTAGGGTGGCGCTAGGACTCTTTTATTTCCGTATGACCCACAATAGAAAACTTGCAAACTGTTCAGAATGTAAATAATAATTAGTTTTATGGTTACGCTCAATTAAATATTATAGTTTATGGTTTCAGAAATACTCGAAAAAGCTCAAATGATTGCTTAAATTGCTATATAGTTCATCAATTCCTCTATTTATGCTTATTTACTCATACAGTGTTTCTTCTTCATTGCCTAAATGATTACACAATTCCAATTCTCAATTTTTTTTTAATATTAAATTAGACCTTTTAGTGACAGTTATTTAGAGAAAGATGTGTACCATAAACTTATTTGTAGAATTTCACAATAATATGACAATGCTGCCGTATATCTGGCGCAGCTCATCGTTCCATCGACCAAAGATAACGTGATGCGAAACTCTTCATCTCGTGAGATCGCTCTAAAAATCCACATTTTTTATAACATTTTTCAGCAGTGCCAATTCGATGAAAAAGTTTCCTTTTGGGATTTGAGTCGATTTTTTTGGCCTTTTTGTGCTAACAAGATGTTGCGCAAATTATTATTTTTGACCATTTCTAGCTATATATAGCTTCAACAAATATAATTAATTCTTTCCCTTAATATTAACATACAAATTCGGTGTGCTTAATGAAAATTTGTTGATAACATGAATTGCTTTTCTGACGAAAAACGGTGCGTTTCATTATTGACTAAGGGGTACTGAGGCTTCTTAACGATCAGCTGTTCAAATTTCCTTCATTTGGCTTTGTTACTAGCCCAGAAAAAATAATCGAGGAACGAATTTATCTGCAATTTGTGAGAGTTGCGTATTATGTTATCTTTGCCATTGGCAGCAGTATTCGCTTTTGTCAAAGCGCAAAACACCATTTATATATTTATTCTATCGAAAAATTCGAATGCTGGCTAATCAGATATAGTCAAAATCCACGATTCTGTACCAGTCTCTTTAATTAATCGAAAATATTAAATTTATTATTACATTTTGGTTTTTGTTCGCACAGAGAGGACCTCACTTTTCAATTGCCTTATCGGTCCAAAGTAGCACCTGTTGGCAAGAGTAATTATACGAAAGATTCCAAGGGTGATATTGTTGTTGGTATTATTAATGGTTCCAAGATAGCCGAAATTATCTACAACTCCAAAGTTATGACTGCCAACAGTGAATATTCGTCATGTCCTCGTTTACTGCCAGACTCATACACTTCGCTTCCCTAGATAATCTGAAGAAAACTGAACTAATGAAGATAAACGAGGTTGCTGAGGCCAATGATATCAATATCATCAGCGTACTTCAGCTATTGTACTTTATATCACAAGATGATCGATGAGGCCCAATTTTTCGACTGTTGTGCCGAAAATACATTTGCCCACCTTGGCGATAAAGATGTTAAAGTTGTGGAGGCAGCGCTAATAGGTATGCTCCAGATATCTTTGGTCGATGCAAAAATCAACGATATTTGAAGAGCTTCGCTTTGATGCGGATTAAGGTCTTTGGATATTCCATGTGCATACCCGCTTTTTTACACACACATATTTAACACATATTGAATATAGTAAGATTTACATGAGTTTTGAATAAAAGCTCTAATTTTTAGTTTTTTTGTTACAGTCCTAAATACATACACGTATGTTTTCGGTAAAATAATTAAGTTTTTTAAAAAGAGCTTTTTTGATAGTAATTTAAAGTAAGCACAATTTTAATAATTTCCCTTTTACTGAAGTTTTTTTTTCACAGCTTACATTGTTATTCGTATTTAAAATTCTTGACTATAAGTGATGCTAAATATCAGGCCATGGTACACTTACTTGTCTACAGTCAATGCTTGAATCTCGTTCCGAATTTCTTCGAGCTTTCGGTGATCGTCTAACCGGAAATAAAGTACGAGTACAATATTTTATGTTAATCTAAACAAAGAGCTGTCTACAAACAAAATTTGAACAAATCGAATTACAAGTAGAAACTCTTTAAAAAATATCCAAACTTCACAGGAATACTCTCCGGGTTTCAATGATAATTTCAACAGAATCGGCTGAGTGCTTTTGAAGTATGTAGGATGCATTGATGCATTAATTCATTCCATCGTAGAGCTTTAACAATGGAGTAGTTTGGTACTCAAATACTCTAAGGTTTTTTTTTTTAAATTTCGATCTTTTGAAAACTTTAGGCTGCAGAACAAAAATTTTCATTTCTTTGTTAAAATTTCTTTAGCATTTCAATAATTTTACATTTTGAATATTTTAATTATATTTAAAATTATTTAAAAAAGTGCTGAGAAATCTTCGAACCGAGCGAGCGAAGGAATACCCGAAAATGTTTGAAGTAAATTTTGAACTCTTATGTACATGTAGATTATTAAATTTAATAGTGCATGCATACACAAGATATGTGTGTACATATTATGTATGTATGTATGCACATACATATACTTTCCTATGGATTGGTAGAACGGTTTTTGCTTAATTTTTTCCTATCATTAAACATTTCAAGCTAATTGAATATCCTATGATAGTTACAATTAGTGCCTATTAATATGACAAACACCATAAATAGAAGCTCATTTCTTCGATTTTCATGTACTTAAAAATATGTCAAACTACAGTTGGGTGATTCTAAGATATGATTTTTTCCACCTTTCTTCTTTAAATACATATTCATGAACAGATAATCCGAACTGACTGAAATACAGTGCATTCACAATAATGTGAACACGACCGTTCCGAGTGTGTTCGAAATAACTAGTTCATGCTATCGAACTCAAAACTAACAACTTTACAGCTTTATAAAATAGAAGGCTAGACAAGTTTGGTTTTTATTTTTCGCAACATTTTTTCTAACCACGGTTTCACGTAAATTTTTAAGGTGATTAATGTCGTTTATTGATAAGAAAATTTTATAGCCTTAAAGTGGTATTTTTTAGATATTGGCGTACACCTAAACCAAGGTTCAAAAATTTTTGTTTTGCCATTTTAAATATTCGTGAATTTCAATGCAATTCGCCAACTGAGTATGCAAAAGCATAAAGCCACAATTCCTGCAACACACACACGCTATATATATTCATACTAACGCGTGTTCACACTACTGTGATTGCACTGTATTGGCAAAGGAATCAATGCAGTCATCGTATACAATACTCATAATACAATAGTAATCAAATTTTCTTATATTGCTTTTACCTTGATATTTACCGCTTTCAGCAAATAACATTGAACTGGTAAGGATGCCTCATATGCAACCGGGCCAAGTGTGCGTACAAATTCAGAATATAATTTGCGTCAATTTACAAACAATGGGTTTCGTTTATCTAAATACAAAAAGTCAAATTATTTATATTACCTTGTATCGATACCAAATTTTGTTTTTGTTTTTAAGATTAGTAAGGATTCCCCAATATCTCTGAGCTCGTGTTTTTAATTTGGTTTCTTTATCTCGAAAGACGGTTAATATTTCGATGTATAATTGCAAACTTATGTATATATTTAGTCCTTTGTAACAGCGCTGCTTGATGTTCTTCCAATAAATGAAGGGACCTACAGTTTATTTTAATTCTATTAATTTTCTATAACCCTGTTTGGTTAAACCAGGAGTCGAACTCTGGCCGTCCGAATGATAGTACACAAAGCGGCCGACAATAGCTGCATTATATTTTTATTAGGAGTTGTATAAAACTGTCTATACCCAACTAGTTACATCTGGGTACATAAACAAATATAAATACATGCATCCATGAGAATTTATGCAAAACCCTCTAGCAACTTTGGGGAGGCCTGAACTTTTAGACGTAAGAAAAAGAGGAAATGCAAACGCTAACGCCCTCAACAAATAAATTGAAAACTCTTACAGAAAATGCTAAAACTAACAAAAAACTCGTATGAGAGCGCTCAGAAGATCTAATTTTGTTTACATTTTTCAACAATTCGATAAAAAATTGTCTTTTAGAATTATTCGATAACAAAGAGTAGGTAAATACATGCATATTTTTAACCTTTTATAGCAGTGTTTACATACACGTAAGTAGAATAATATATAAGAACATATAAATAATACTATTTTCTTAATTTAAACAATAAAATTTACTAGTTTTCAGTGAGTATTTAATGATAATGTTTATTTCTTGTATGGTGAGGAACAGTGTACGAGTATTTCATATTGACTTAGAGGTACTGAGACTTGTTTTCTGGCAGCTCTTCATAGTTCATTCATTTGGATTTATTATCAGACCAAAGATAACTCAGGAACATATTTGCCTGCGTTTTGAGAGAATTTCCTTTTATACTACGTGTATGTTGCAATACTTCAAGTTTTGTTGCTATTAGTCGTTTTTCACATACATATAAATAATTTTAATGATCAAATTAAATTTTAATACAATTACGCCAATGAAGGGACCACTTACTTTGTCCGGTTGCAATAACAAAATGAGACGCACATAAACAGTTTCCTTACTCGGACTGGTATTCGAAATCAAATATAAGAATTTACATTTAAAAGACTTTACCATTTGCTACTGGGAGACTTCTAAATTATCTGCGTACACACACAAAATAATTACGTCCGTAATATCAGGGAATCAACGGCTTCTGCGCTTACGTAATGCTCAGCTAGTGATGAAGATGCTGGCCTTAAAGCCAATCCAATCGATTATCATAATATATGAAACATACTGTAGTTATTTACTGATTTTTATCTCATGACACGTGCAGTTTTTTAATATTTTGTGGTCAAAAAACCACATATGCAAAACGTAACTTTCTGATGAGTATTATAGAAAATTTAATACAGTAGTTTTCCGATTTAACAAACATATTGATTGTCAGGCTAACTCGTTAAACCGATTTTTTCGTTAAAGCGAGTAAATTCAAAGTGAATAAAGGCACAATGTTTTTTAAAGAATTTAAACTTATGTATACTTTATAAAACAAAATGTTAATTGAATATTTTGTGGTCAAAAAAACACATATGCAAAACGTAACTTTCTGGTGAGTATTATAGAAAATTTAATACAGTAGTTTTCCGATTTAACAAACATATTGATTGTCAGGCTAACTCGTTAAACCGATTTTTTCGTTAAAGCGAGTAAATTCAAAGTGAATAAAGGCACAATGTTTTTTAAAGAATTTAAACTTATGTATACTTTATAAAACAAAATGTTAATTGAATTGTTAAAAAAATAAAAAGAGCAATTTGCACTGATTGACAATATTCTATTTTGGTAAGCAATTAAGAATCTTAATGTTTCATTGAAATCCTTTGTTTTTTTAACTAATTTTATAAAATTGATTTTTTTAATATGAAAAATTAATTAATTGATTTCTTACAATTTTTCAGATTTATTCTTACTGCTTCTTCTCGAAGGTCTAATAGTACCCTCAGTTTTATTTCTCTAATATTCATTTGATGCACTCATTAAAACTTTTAATAACATCCTGATGCTTAAATATGAGCTCCTTAAGTACAAAACTGTATTGCGCTTAGGCCGTGGCTTGTATAAGTGGTGTTACATTAGACGGTATATGTATACTCATTTTAACCCAAATCTTCAGCCGGAGGATGAGATGGGCGACAACGTTTACACTTTCCTCAGACGTTTGCTTTCTTGAAACATTCGTTTCGCAAGAATGCAACACAAGTTATTGATCAAAATTTTCCAAAGCAGACCGGTCTCATATACATTGCATCTTCTGAAAGATCGTGCTGTAAAACTTCTTAAAAGTCCCGCATTGGACGACAGTTTTTCTATTATAATTCACATTAACAGCCGCCATTCATTTCCGGCTTTCCTCTTTTTGAATTTAAGTTCAATCTTTCTGCACTTTTCAGAAGCCTTCTTAAACGTTTACTTTTATTTACTTTAGTTGAGAATGAAGAGGGAATCAAGACGCATTTGCCGACAAAAAAAAAAGCCCGAGATGCGTGAGTATAGAGAGCTTGAGAAGCTGGCCGACAAGCGTAATGCTCGAAAATTTTACGAAAAAATATGGCGACTTACTGAAGCTTTCAAGAGCGGAGCAGACTCTTGTAGGAAATAAAGAGGTGATCTAGTAACTGATGCCCAGAGTATATTGAATTTATGGAGGAAACACTTCTCTGCTGAATGGCAGTGACAGTGAAAGGCGGGGAGATAGTGAACCCGAAATTCTAATCGAAGACGATGGAAAAGACGTTTCGTTATCCGACTATGAAGAGGTTCGAATAGCAACGCCCGCTTAAAAAACAACAAAGCCAACCGGTGGATTACAGGGCGAGATATTCAAATACGGCGGTGAAGACCTAAAAGGGTGCATGCATTAGCTTCTTTGCAAAATATGGTCGGATGAAAGCACGTCCGACCGTTGGAATCTAAGTGTACTCTACCCAATCCGTTGGATAAGCCTCCATAATATCGCATATAAGGTCCTATCGAGCGATTTGTGTGAAAGGCTGAAGCCCACCGTCACAGTGTGGCTTTAGATCTGGTAAAAAAAACATTGACCAGATATTCACCAAACGACAAATATTGGAAAAGACCCGTGAAAAGAGGATTGACACACGCTACCTCTACGTTGACTTTAAAGCAGCCTACGGCAGTACGAAAAAGAGCTGCCTCTACGCCGCTATGTCTGAATATAGCATTCCCGCAAAACTTATACGGCTGTGTCCCGTGAATGGGGCGCTCGGAGAAAAAGCACTACCTATCGCAGACAACGAGCTCAAGCTGCCTCGAGGGGCCCGCGTGACATTTGCACAACTTAGGTCTGGATACTGTAACAGGTTAAACTTCTACCTATCCAGACTCGACCCCAACATACCCACCGTATGCCCTGCTTGTGGAGAGTCTCCGCACGACACTAACCACCTCTTCACATGCCACCTTAAGCCACACACACCCATCTAACCTCCTCTCCCTCTCCCTCTCCCACTGGTCTGGATCTCGTCGAAATAGCACGTTTCCTGGACTTACTGTTAGATGACCTCGGTGGCTTAGATTGATTAATCTGACCCTAAGCGGGGTTACCCTAGTCGCTACAACAACAACAACACCATCTGATAAGTTAGCGTTAGGAGTTTTCGAGAGAAAGGTTTTGCATAAGATGTATGGTTTTTTGCGAGTTGGGAACGGCGAATACCGCATACGATGGAACGACGAGCTGTACGAGATATACGGCGACATTGACATAGTTCAGAGAATCGAGAAACAGCGGCTACGCTGGCAAGGTCATGTGGTCCAGATGGATAAGAACACTCAAGTTTGAAAGTTTTCGATGAACGCTGTACACGCTGGTGGAAGCAGTGGAAGAGGAAAGCCTCCACTCCCTTGGAAAGAGGAGGTAGAGAAGGAACTGGCTGTACTTGGTATTTCCAATCGGCGCAAGTTGTTAACTCTTCTATAATCTCGTAAGTGGTGTCTACGTGTATGTCAGTAAAGTAAGTAAGTAAGTTGAGAATGATTCACGCATAACTTTTTAAAGGCTTGCCCGATTTTGATAATTCTTTTTTTTTTATTGAAAATGGGATTGATACAAAAGAAGCAAAACCAATATAAATATTATAGAAATATAATTAAACTCAAATCATTAATTAATTTTTTAATGGAATTTCATGCCGCTTTTTGTTGTTATGTAATAAAAAATTAAAAAATATTAATATTTCAGAATTTTATATATGATATTTTTTATTTTTGTATTCATTATTTACAAATCTACAAGAAATTTATTTATTATAATAATAATTTATTATAAATAATTATAATAAAAAATAACAAAAATAAAAATGAATATGAAAACTATATAATAATTAATATTATATTTTGGCTCCTTCGAATGGATTTTGAACTAGCGCCAGAAACAAAAAACCCAAAATACAAATATACACACGCGCTAGCAACTATGCCACAGCATCACATAAAAATAAATTTTATGAAAGTTTTTTATTTTTATGTTCATTACATTATGACTTTTTTTATTAATATACACAAAAAATAAATAAAATAAAACAAATAGGAATTAAAAAAATTGAATTACATGTTATGAAATTAATGATATTGGTGGCTCCTTCGAAAGGAATTTGAACATGCGCCAGAAGCAAAAGACCAAAAATCCATGTAGCTCTTGCGGGCTACCTACCGTGCCATTGCACCACATAAAAAGTTGAGGCATATTCCGTACTTATAGCGAACCAAAGAAATAGAGCATTGGTTTTTTTCTTCTTATTCAGTTAAGCATATGAAAGATATGTTTTCCCCGCGTGCACTTCGTCCACAAGCGACTTTGCTGACGTAACAGTGCGCCCACATCTATGCGAACAATGCGTACACGATTTCAATTAGGGGTGCTCATGAGAACACATACATTTAAGCATTTTAATATTTACATATATACGAACACCGCAGCAATCTTAATAATGCGCATGCCCTTCTCTCTTTCAACCCGCCATTCGCAAACGACTTCTTCGCGACGATGACAAAATTTACAAAAATCAAAATTCAAGTTGAGCTGAAGTCAAAAACAAACACATTTAAATGTCCCTGTACGTGTATACGTATACGACCCATATAAACACAAGAATATGCCAACTTCTAAAATATTACTCTTTTTTAATTTTTTAATTTAATTTTTTTTAACATATTTTATTTTCCTTAAAATAAATATTTTTGCAACTTACTTTTTTATATTAGATTTTTTAAAAACAATTTAATATATCTAACAATTGCTAAAACATATTTTTAATATATTTTAATTTATGTTTGTTTAATTTTTTTTTTATTCTAAAATTTAAAAACATTAGTTATTTAAATTCCTTTTAGCATATGAACATAGACAAAATAATTGCACATGATTTCTATATTTTAGCGGAAAATCAGCAGACTTTTTTGGTGGCTTAATTTTAGGTGTGGTGAATCCCTTTCCCGGTCAATCAACTGAAGTTCATTCGATAAACTACGTCAATATCGTATCGTATAGCTGGTACAGCTCATCGTTCAATCGTCTACGGTATCCGCCGTTGCCAATGGGCAAGGGCAATAAATCGTTCTCAAAACTTTTCTCTCGAAGACTACTCAGTCCAAAGTAGCACCTGTTGGCAAAATTTATTCTGCGTTGGATTTTAAAGCTGGTATTACTATTGGTCTATATATATGTTGGCCCCTAGATGGAAGGAATTATCTACGATCTCGAAGTTATGACTTTCAACAGTGACGTAGGAGCCAAGTCGCGAATGCGATGACTGTCTGTTTGATGATCACTCCGTTGGAAGGGACAGGTGGATGGGTCGCTCTCCAAACAGCGCAAAGAAGAGACGAATGATGCGCTAATATTGAATCGGCTTTAATCATGTAAGTGGTTTCAACGCCTATAAAGAAGAAGAAGAGTATTAATATTTTTCAAGTTTCTTTAAAAATTTTGTGTTCTTTATGCCTAAGACCTTTGTAGTTTTTTTAATAAAACCTTAATCTCTATTTTCCCTATAGCACTCCCTATTACTGTTTATTTAATTCATAATTTAAATCATAATTAAATTTGTGATTTTGTATTTCAAATAGTATTAAAAGTATTATTATATCTTTATACGGTTTCATTTTTTCAGAAAGGTTTGATAAAACCCTGAAAGTATTTATGCATGCATGTACACAAAATTCAAATAAATTAAAAGATAAAGCTCAAAACTTTGATATTTTCTTTAAAACAATATTTAAAATTACCTCAATCGTTGGCGGGCACTTGCTATGGTATAAACACCTATTCGGCTCGTATGTTACCTTTTGGTTTGTCGATTGTCTTTGGCTTGCTGGCATAACTTTACTTTTTAAATAGCCCCAAAGAAAAAAGTCAGATACAGTTGAATTTAGAGAAAGAGGCGGCCACTGTAAATCAGCATTTTTCGGCACAACGTGTCCCGGGAACTTGCGCTGCAAAAATTCGGGCAAGGGCGCCGTCTTGTTGGAAATGAAAGACCTTTTTCACGCATTTGCGGACATACAAAGTGCGCCAACATCCAACGATAGCTTGCGCCGTCGACGGTTTCTCCAACTTTGAAAAAAAAATGGTGCGATGATAGTTTTTGAGCACACTCCGGTCCAAATAGTGACTTTTTGATCATGCAGTGGTGTTTCGTCAATGACGTGGGGGTTTTCTGTTCCTCAAATTCGACAGTTTTGTTTATTGACTCCGCCGGAGATGGTGAAATGAGCTTCATACGTCATAAAAATTTTATCCCAATTTTAACATTCTTGCGACAGCATTCCTATATTGCAAGCGACGCGGTTTGTCCGTTGGCAACAATCTTTGAGTAAGTTGGACTTTGTATGGGAAAAGATGTAGTTATTTTGAAGCATAATCGAACTTTGATTGTTATTTCAAAAGTGGTAAGACTAGTGAAGATTTGTTTGACTATAAAAATTAACACACTAAGGAGCACAGGGATTCCATTGGTAGCTTTAGAAATAAGGCTGATAAATAGGTGAAATTATGTAATAAAAGCAGCAAAATAATTGATGGACGTAAAATTATTCTCAATAGCGAGGAAAATGAGTTTAAAAATGCGGTACTTTTTGTAGACAATAAAGTTCTGATTATCATGCTAACAACTTTCGTAAATATTGCACTTGTTTTATAAATACTCGAAAGTAATTGCTACATTAATAAGTATAATGTAGCGCACACGTGAGACATTATTACTTCAGTTACGCATATCCTCGTATAGCTAATTTAAGTTGGTATACTCACATAGAGAATAAATATGTCAAATTTCACCTCATACCTAGATATATATCACATATATGTTTAACCATGCCTTGTTTTTCTTATCAGGGAGTGGGAATGAGTCCTCAAAATAGATAAAATAAGCGTGTAAGTGAATTATATCTAAAAAGTTGTAAGTATGCATGCATACATCCTTGAAGCATTATCATTCTCGACCTTGAAACCTCATAAAATACATACATACACGTATGTATATTGCCTATAAATTATATTGAGCGTTCGAGCAAGCTATGAAATATGAATCCTAATTTATTTATTATTGGAAGATTGAGTTGAATGCAAATTACAAAACATACAGGATAAACAAACATATTTGCTTTTATTTTGCATAATCCGAAATGTTTTCGTGTCTGATTTGTGCCCTTTTTATATACAAATGCACATACACATGTATGTATGGTACATATGTATTTTATGCAAGTACATCATGCATCACTAATCAAGCAATATGGAAATTACGTCTGTATGATTGCTATATTATACGAGTACATGCATACATTTATACTTGGTAACATTGTGTGGTAATTCTACAGAGGCAAGGACCATAAATAGCTAACAAATTGAGATATATTTTGCAAATCAGCAATACGTCAAACTCGACAAATGAGCAATATCCTGGAAATGGTCAACGCTATACCCACGGGAATGGCAGCTAACATAAACCAACTAACTGTTTATGGATGTAGGTGTAAAATATCCTGCCACTATTGCAATAAATAACGCGAGGCGTGCATAATCGTAGAGACATCTGTCAAATAGGTGTTGATGGAAAATAAGCCAACGAATCAAAGCGTATGTTAAATTAGTACGTTTCTTTAGGTGTGAAAAGTGTAATAAATCCCCAAAGATTAAAGATGTGATATTGTATTTACATTGCAAACATACAATGTGAAGGTCAATCAAGTGTCGCAATAAATATATGTCTGCATTACATTTAATGTTTTTGATTTGTAAATAATTATCTGATCCATTTCTTTTATTAGTAAATTATATAAAATTAATTTACTAGATTTGAATCTGCAAAATAACTTAATTATAAATAAATATGGATGTTGTTTTCGGTAAATACTTATTTAACCTTTAAATTTATATTTTTTAATATGTTTGTTAAGGTTCGATATTAAAAGAAACGGATCGAAACCATGCGTTTTCTTCTGTTACAAATACGATTCAATACTTGTGTATTGTCGCTGATAATTTTGAGACTCCTAAGCAGCCCCCATTCACCGTTGTTTCTGTTCAAACTTCAACAATATTAAGCTGTCATCTTCATCGTCTTTACGGCCTTCTTGGAAACGCTTGTAATATTGTACACACTTTGCTATACTTTCCTTGAAAAAACGAAAATCACCGAGATTCTTTTTTTTTGCACTTTGTAACCGCTGAAGAGATTTTTCGGCCGAGCTCCTCCTCCAATTTGTGGTTTTGCGTCTTGATGTTTTTCGAACAAATGGAGGGACCTACAGTTTATACTAGCCTCCGAACGGCTGATGGTTTTTCTTTACGAGGAGCCTTTATTTCATGTCCGAAATACACTCGGAGGGGTGGACATTCCCTGCCGAGGGGCGACCGCAATTAGAAAATTTAACTTAATTTTTTTTTTAATTAATTTTCCATAATTTTTGGATGCTGGTGGCACCGGGATTTGAACCCGAGCTTTCCGAAAGTCAGTACGCAATGCTAACCACTCGGCTACCGCGGCCGCGATTATAAAAACATATATTACGTTATTGGCTGCCTCAAAGAAACAGCTGTAAGTTGTATCATAATTCAAAAATTTTATCCATATATGTACTTTGACTACTTACTTACTTTACTGGCGTAGACAGCGCTTACGCGATTATAGCCGAGTTACTTAGCATTGCGCCATTCGTTTCTTCTTTTTGCTGTGTGGCGCCAATTTGGAAATACCAAGTACAGTCAGGTCCATCTCTACCTGGTCCTTCCAACGGAGTGGAGGTCTTCATCTTGCTCTGCTCCCCCGCGGGTACTGCATCGAAAACTTTCAAAGCTGGAGTATTCGTATCCATCCGGACCACATGGCCTATAACTTGTACAGCTCATCGTTCCAACGTCTGCGATATTCGCCGTTGCCAACTCGTAGAGGACCATAAATCTTTCGCAAAACTTTTCTCTCGAAAACTCCTAACGCTGACTTATCAGATATTGTCATCGTCCATGCTTCCGCACCTATATGGACGGGAATGATGAGGGACTTGTAGAGTTTGGTTTTCATTCGTCGGGAGAGAGCTTTACTCTTCAATTGCCTACTTAGTCCAAAGTAGCACCCGTTGACTTTATTATTGGTGTTGATGCTGGTTTTTAGATAGACGAAATTATCTACGACCTCGAAGTTTTGACTGTCAAGAGTGACATGGGAGCCAAATGGCGAATGCGATGACTGTTTGTGTGATGACAGGAGATATTTCGTCTTGCCTTCGTTCACTACCAGACTCATATTCTTCGCTTCCTCATCCTTTCTGGAGAAAGCAGAACTCACGGCGCGGTTGTTGAGGCCAATAATGTCAATATCATCGACGTACGCCAGCAGCTGTACACTCTTATAGAAGACTTTGATTAGCTAACTGAAATATTATCTTCTTTAAATCAAATGGGTAAAATGTTTCCTTTTATACATAGAATTAAAAATTGTAAATTTGTATATAGGCGCAATCATAACTGTTTTTGATTAAACCAATTATGGGATTTCTAAGAAGAATGTGGGCTACATATAATTCCCATAATCAAGTAACAATGTCCAAAAAACTTCAAGCACATAAAAATGCAAAGCATAATACAGATATTATGCAGATGAGAATTGCTAAAGGCGTATTTTCTTTCCCGTATAATTGAAAAGGTTATAAATATCCCCAATTACATTTTTTGTTCGGGATTTCTTTTTTAACTCTAATTATTTATTATTATTTTTTACACAATTTTCCAAAAATACACTTAAAAGTTTTTATAAACCCCATCTGCTTATATATTACAAGATGCAACACTGTCCCTCTTGAAAAAGGAAATAAATACGCAAATGATATCAGAAAAGAAATATGGCTACATTTCTTCTTCTTCTTTATTAGCGTAGGCCATCGCTTACGCCATTATAGCCGAATCAACAATAGCGCGCCAATCATTTCTTTTTTTCGCTGTTCGGCGACAGTAAAACCAGATCACTCTTTACCTGATCCTTCCAACAGAGGGGAGGTCTTTTTCTTCCTCTGATTCCACAAGCTAGTACTGTATTAAATACTTTCAGTGCTGGAGTGCTTTCAATTCTTTATTCAGTCCAAAGTAGCACCTGTTGGCAAGAGTGATTCTGCGTTGAATTTCAAGGCTGATATTATTATTGGTGTTGATGCTGGTCCCTAGATATACGAAATTATCTACGACCTCGAAGTTATAACTGTCAATAGTGACTTGGCTCACACAAATCACGAATGAGATGACTGTTTGCAAGAGAACATTTTCAAGCTGTTAGCTCCATTATTTTTTCACGCAAAATCTCAATCCTCAAGATTATCACTTTTACAAACGAAAACCTTCACCTTGGTGCTTCTGTTCTACAATAAATATTAAAAATTTATAGTGAAATCCATGATACGAAAAAGAAGGTAGCTTCAATATAATTTTTTTTTTTTACTTTTTTAATATTTTTGATTACAATAATATGTTTTGTTTCTTTTATAAAAAAAAATTTATGAAAACTATGTGAATTTTTTTCAATAAATAAAATTAGCAGCACTTCATTTCACTTTGTCCGATGTCACAAAATATTTGTATCATGAGGAAATCCATGGTCACAAATGTAGAAAATATTTGAAGGGATACTTCTTCCATTATTTTCCTGTTTCGTTTCATCAATTGTGTGATGATAGAGAACGTCAAGCAGGCGTAGATGAATGAGAGGAAAAAATTATCCGTACTCGCGGGGAGTTTACAAGCCCTCATACCTCAGAAGGAAGAGATTATAATATTCTAACGTTTAGAAAAAAATTAAAATGTTGATGACACAAAAACACAAAATTGTTGATAGTCATTATATACATTCATATACATAGATATTTAATTTTTTTCTTTCAATTTATAAATTAATGAATAGGTACATTTACAAATTTACACAACATTTACTAGAATTGCATAAAAAAGTCTTATGATTAACATTTAAAAAAAGTTCTTAAATATTGAGTTACATTTATTTGTATATGTATACATACGAAAGTAGTTTGCATATGAACATACTGACAATCTTTCAGATACATATTTCATATAAACTAACAAAAATTACCTAGAGTAACTTATTGAGTATAATTCCACACATTATTTCTTAACATACTATCAAACTCACACCTGAATTTGATCTTCGTCTTCAGACTGGATTTGAGAGCTGTCACGTGATCTGCCTGGTGGGCTTCCTGGATTAAGTGTAGGGCTGGGGGAACGCGATAAAACAATATGTCTTATGGGAGACTGTTCTATTGAAGATAATGGCGCAAGGCAATGCTCAGTCATTGCATTGATATGGGTCACCTGCCCTGCTGTTGTTACTATTGGTGGTAAGGGTGGTGAAGCGACGGGCTTAGAGGTTTTCGTGGAAATTGAACCTGTTGCAGCAGCTACCGCTGCTACTGAGGCGCTTTGGTAATAACTACTTAAAGATGAAAGCGAATTGGAAGCGGAGAGGTGAGAAAATGGTGACGTAGCAGATACTGGTAAGCCCACAAGTGGTCCCACATTAGGTACTCCTGGATACAAGTTGTACGGAAGCGGTTTTTGCATAGCAGCAGCTGCTGCAGCTTGACGGTAATACAAGTCAATACTGGAAGGTGCAGGACCACTATGAGGGGGCTGTGGTCCTGTATACGGCCATGCACCCAAATAAGGTGTTCCACCATAAAGTCTTTGAAAAGCTGCAAAGTTTCCAGCCTCTGCCAACAGCTCCAATCCCACCGCAGTTTGTCGTTTCCATTTTGTTCTGAAATCAAAAATAAACAAAATAATAAATAAGATGTATATGCAAAAATGCGCCGTATATAAAATTTGTAAAAACGACAATACGAATTAGTTCCAAGATTAACCTATTGAGTTTCTGTACTATTATGAAAATTTGTAGTTGCTGACTAGTGATGAGTTTCACTTCTGAATCTGCTTTTTTGAAGCCATATTTAAAAAAAAATGAAAACAGGCGTGTACTCTTATTAAATTAGCCAGAGCCACCACTAATCGATACCAACATAAAAATCCTAATTTTTTTGTTAAAATACTTTTTTATTTTGCGATTACACTTTCTATACTGCAAATGGTGGTCTTCATGGTGGAATATTTAATATTAATAGAAACATTTTGGCTTTTGTAAGAATATGGGCTCATAAATTTTAATGTGCAATGTTCCAAATTCAGTCAAATTGACCACCACGCATAAAACTCGAGCTCTTTTGTCACATTTAATGAGAGGGTGATCACAAGTGGATCACAATCATGCAGTCCGAACTCTCACGGACGAAAACATTTAGTCATTAACTTAAATTACTCTCATATTAATAAGAGATGGATAATTTAAAAATCATAAGTTAAGTTGACATTATTCGGTGTTAAGTTTTTTCCATTAGCGAAAAATTGATAAAAAAAGTTTTAAAATGGCTGATAAGAAAATAAAACATTAAAGTGGTCCTGAGTTGAGTTTTCATGCGGCCAAGACTTGCTACCGGAAGTGTGCAGAAATCTGAAAAAAACTTTTCAAGCACATCATTTAACTTCAATCTTTCATAAAGTTTTCATTCGCAGATCTCATTTTGACTTGAATCACCACTTTAGATTATGCTCGCTAATTCACAAGTCGATCCAGAAAATCTTTCCTTGAAATTTATTTCTTAGATAACGATTTTTGTACTAAGTGACTATAAGAAATGAAACCTAAAATAAAATTTCTGAACATAATTTATAAGTAATCTGCTATCTGATAACAAGTGGCCACAAGTACTTTGATCAAACGAACGCGATTTGCTACTAAATTTCAATAAGTACATAACAAAATATATAAATATGTACAGGTGATACATAGAATTGCATTTACTGAAATTTGTGTTTAGTACATCCTAATTTGAAGGAATTATATCAGCTATTACATTATTTATTCTGTGTTATTTTATTTAAAACTTGTAGATCAAATCAAGTACATGGACAACACAAAAAAGTATCAAACAATAAATTATTTCATTGTTTAAATGCTTGAAAGAATATGGTGATCCCAATCATTTAACTTACCGACGATTTTGATACCAGGTTTTGACTTGACAATCGCTTAAGTCAAGCTTATGAGCAAGCTCTTGTCTTTCTTGAACACTTAAATACTTTTGTCTTTCGAAAGATTTTTCTAGAGTTTGCAACTGGTGATCTGTAAAAGCGGTACGCGCTTTACGTTGTTTTTTACTTAATCCATGTATGTCATTAGTAGACCCACTCTTAATGCTATTACCATCATCATCTTTAGCACCTGCAATCGAATAAATGAAATTTACAGTTACTTAGTAATTATTTTTATTAATGTATTACAATAAATCACGCGGAACTTTTTTATGAATTGTTCCCACTCAATGTTCTTTAAAATCTTTTCGTGTGCTTTCAATGGATGTTTGGAAATCATACCCAAATTCAGAAACAAAACTTTAAAAGATAATTAGTTAATACCTATTTTAGTCATCAATCAGTAGCTTCGCTAACAAGTCCCAATCAGGGACTTATTCCTGGAATTTAAAATTAAGGCAAAAAACTAGAGACTGGTTGGCGATTCTGGAAACAAGAAAACAATGTGCTTGTAGTTTAAATGCGATACATTTTGCTTAACAAAAAATAAAATCGTAATAGTTTATTATATAATGTATAATTGGGGCTTTATAACCGCTGCAGCGATTTTCGGCCGAGCTCTTCCTGTGGTTTTGCGTTTTAATGCTTTTCCAACAAATGGAGGGACCTACAGTTTATACTATGCCGCCACCGAACGGCTGATGGTATTTTATGAGGAGCTTTTATTTCACGTCAGAAGTACACTCGGAGGGGTTGACCTCTCTATTGTTTATTAACATGAACAAAAAATATTATTTAAAACATAATAGGTTTGTTTATTGAGCTGCTCTAGGTTACACCAGATTACTCTATTTCAAAAAATTGTGGGGATGATTTTCCTTTAATATTCCAGGTTTTGAGAAAAACGAGTTATAGGGGGTGGTAGGGGGCTTCACCCACTTTCAGACACCGAAAACCAAACTTACCGGAGACCTTTAGTTTTCGAGATATTCAAAGTTGAAATTGCGAAAAAGTTTGATTATTACCTATTATTTTGTACATAAAGCAATTACTTTGAACTTTGGTGTTGCCATATATAGAAAAGAAATTCCAAAATAAAACAACTAAAATACAATTTTTAGACTTTATATGTGTATTTAATGGCCTCTACAAGTTTTAAGAACCAACCAAGGACCAACACCGGCTTCGCCTTGCACAGTATTTTTAAGCAAAACTCCTTTTTAAGTTGGTGTACATACCCGGTACAGAGTTGTATTTTTATTTTTACGCCGTATGGCAACACCCACTTATTGCATTATCTGTTATTTCTCGTGTAAATTGTGTATAAATAATATACAAAAATAAAATATTGTTTAGCAGTAAAACCATATAAAATAAAAATACAATTATCTAAATAGTGTAAATATTTTAACTACAAATTATTTATAAATTAGCAATATTTATGTGCAAAATATAATAAATAAATTAGTTTGGCTGAAACAAGCATTGGTATATTAAAGGAAAGCACAGCCAAATTGTGTTTCATCAAAACTTTTTTGCTCTTTTTGCTCTTCGGATCTACTTTTTGTTTCATGAGTCTGCTCTGAGCAGAAATAGAGCATCTCAGATCACGATTTTCTGCTCTGACTGTTTTGGTAGAGTAACTTGGAGCAAGCAATAATATTTTTTTTACAGACGAGTTAAGAAAACGAAAGCGGACAAAATATTAGTAAGAATCTTAAAGGGGCATATCAAACAACTTAAATACAAGTGACGATAAAAATTAAAAATTTTGGCAGAACTTGAGCTGCTCTACTCTATTTTCAGTCTCAGTAAACAACCCTAATATCTAAGGTTTGATTATTTTTTTAAATTTATTTCTAAGTATCAAGAATTTTGTTGAAACAAATGTTGTGATCTATGAAGGATTTATTGTTTGCAAGAACCAGTAAAGTAATACCAGCAACTTTTTATTTATTACAAAAACGTATATGTAAACAAAAAATGTTTGTACCAGAGTCTGGTAATTTAAAAATTTACTTTTCGAACGAAATACTTTGCAAATACTAAGCCGCTCCTGTCAGAAGAGGTCTCGTTAATATCCGATTGCCAAAACGTGAGTCAGCCAAGGTTTCTCACATGATCATCTCTATTGACCGCTCTTCTGACCGAAGCTTGACCTGATTGATGCGAATAAAATTGAGTCGTTATATCACCATCGACACGTACACATCAACTGTATACTGTTAAATTATCGGCGATATCTCAAAATCGATATCGGTTGTTGCTTAACGGTGAATCACCAAATTCGATTCATTATGTACACGGTTCAACTTCTTTTGAGTCATTGCGTGCTGGAATGGTACGGTGTGTGTAACTTTTCGAGAAGCATGCCAGCAATTACAATTGCTGGAACATGATAATCACTGGAATCAAACGATAGTTGCAAGAATTTTGAAAGGAAATTACGAGGGGCGGAATGCTTGATTTCACGCATTCCTTTAAGTTCCAACGATTTGCCATTTCAGTTCAAACGTATTCAGTTTCCAGTGATATTTGCGTTTGCGATGATAATCAATAGGTCACAGGACAGTCGCTAGAAGTACCTATGTGACATGAATCTGGAAATGCCATGTTTTTCATACGGCCAGCTACACGAGGCGTGTTCTCGAATTGGAAAACCAAGTTCTCTGTACATTTACCCACCTGAACAGAAAACAGAAAAATGTTGTTTGTCAAGCTGCGTTTCAGTAAAAAAATATGTAGACAAATCGTAAATAAATGATTTCCAACACAATATAAATTCAACTTTCTTTTCTTTTCAAAAAACATAATTTCACGCAAGACAATGCCTGCAGGGCCAGCTAGTGGTGCTATAAAAATGGAAAATATTTCTAAATCATGATTAATAAAACAAAATCGTTAATACAAAGCTTTTGTGAAAAAATGTCATTATTAATTGGAATTGGCTGGCCTTGCGGTAGTCAATTCTGCTGACCCATCTCATTCTCGATTTCGTGTTTAAAGCCATGAATCGTTTGTGGGTGGTTGGCGTAGCACTTATCCTTAACGTCTCTGTTCAAAAATTAGTTTAACGAAAGCAAATCGAAGCTGCGACGTGGCCTTTTCGGTTAATTGTACAATTTTCAAACTCGCAACGTTGGATGTGTTGTACGTAGCGCTATCCTGTTCAAAACACACATCGTCCATGCCATTCTCTTTGACATTTGGAAAAATTTAATTACACAGTAACCTTTTCATTTTCGAAGGAAAGTTGGCAGCCAGTCCACATGCCATTTCAAACAGTCACTCGTTGAGGATGCGTTGTATTTTTCATGGTTAAGAGTGAGTTTTCTTAGCCTAAATTACTACATTTTTTGTTACTACATTTTGTTTGTTAACAAGGCCACCAAGATGAAAACGACCTTCATCATAAAATATACCTAGCGACATTCAGCCCATTGAGCGAAGCGGAATTGCATCGGATGATCATGAGGCTTCAGTTCCTGGAGCAAGTGTGTGGAATGGTTAATTCCTGCAAACGGTGTGGAGTTGATGTTGATTGCTGCTAGAGCACACTTTGAACTTTAGCTAGAAACTTTTCCTCTGAACGCCCTGAATGTACACATATAGGAGTTGTTTTGTCCATTAACGAGCCGGTTGGGCAAACTCGCAAAATAATCCACAAACTGCTTGGAAGTTCCGGTTGAAGACTCACCATTAAGGAAGTAAGTTTTCAATATTCCCCAATTTTAACCAAATAATGCACATCGTACTGAACATTTGGCACATCGGAAATTTCAAAGCTCAAATAAGCCGTGGAGCAAAAGTTAAACGGTAAATGGCCCGCCGTTTATGTATAACTTTTGTAAATTAACTGATTAATACGGCATAACCATATTAAATAAATAATCTTCCGTAATTCGTAATCCGTAATTCCGTAGATTTCTCATGAGTCGGGTAAAGATACTTGGGTGGATATTAGATTAAAAATGTCAGCTTATATGATAGGACGTATTTTTTTTTTGATTTCCTGGTCATTATTTTAAATCAAAAAAAGGTAAAAAATTTGTAATTGAAAATAATTTGCAAAAGACTTTAAAATTTATTTAGCTTAAAATTTTTGGAATTTTTTCGAAAAGAATCGTTAGGTTTAAATACTCATAAATTGCTAAATATACTATATATACTCCTCTGTGATGGAAAAAAGACCAGAAACGTGATAGTACTTTCCATAAATACTCATGATATAAACAGTTATCAAATATACCATAAACTGGTTTAATGCATAGTAAAATTTGTGATAAAGCACAAGCTTTTAATACGTAAAATAAATGAAAAACTAAAATGGTTGTTTCATGTGTCCAATGAAGGAATTTGTATGCCTTTCATATAAATGAAATATACTAGCTTTGGCCGAAGTATGTAAATACTCGAAGACGAATTGCTTAACCCATATCCGTTTTTTAGTCTGTTTGTACGAAAGAGTAGTCACTCAATTTTTGAAATGTTTCAACAAAACTCAGTACGCAAATGTACTGTTACATTTAAATGATCTTTTGTCGGAGACTACCAGAGCGGTCATAAATGCGTCGAAAAAGCATCTAAGAGAAAAAATGAGACTATCGAAATCGGAAGACTATAACATATAGTTCCCATACACCGATTTGTTCAGATATGAGGTAAGCGTAAAATTTATAAATATCGCCCCGAACTCATCGAAATCGGAAAGCTTTATCATATTGCCTCAATATATTTTTCAGATATCAAGATATCAAGATAAATGAACCAAATAAAAAACTTCAAAACGTATAGTTTAAAAATAAAGGCACTCTTATCAAATTTTGTGAAGTCGGACCAATTGGTGAAGTTGATATACTCGTACCTCCAGTCATCCGCTAAAGCAAAGTCAGGTTGCGATGTATTATTTCTTATTCTGGTGAAGGCGTTATCGTTCTTGGTGTATAATGTCGAATCGTCTATATGTTCCGACAAATATATTTAACAGTATCAAACGCTGAGCCAACACCTCTGTCCCGCCCATGTTACGTTTAAACACAGCTCAGAGCCGTTTACCTTGCTTTCTTGGATCACAGTTACTGAATCGCTTCATAACTGCTGTAGTGATTTTCACGTCTGCGCATACTTAAATATTTGCGAAATAGGCGCTGCAACTCACAGTGCTTAGAAAAGTCATACATTCCCTCTAGAAGTGATTTTAAACCCGTCAGACTAAGGCTGCAAGTGACTATTGAAAAGCGACTGATACAGTAACATTCTAAGGTTTTTTGTGGCTATCTTAGATTTTTGTGCCCTCGCGGTCAAGACAAAATGTAAAGCTAATTCAAAAAACCTCTTCAAATGTGCAGCATTTATGTAAGTTAGATTCAGAATCTCGTCATAATTAATTTGAATAGGAAAGTATAAATTATGAGAATATGCTTGCTGTTTTAATTTAAGGCTACAGATGGTGAAGGCTGAACAAATAAATGTTGATATGAATGAACAACAGATAGGATTGTTGGACAAATGACTTTTTATAATCATCTATGGAATTGTTGTTGTGTCTTTTAATATTTATGCAAAAAAAATTTTTGTTGCAGCACTCACTACAAGTTTTCTTTCATGCCAGAAATGCAAATGACATTTCATGACGAGGGGCGGCAGCAATTAAAAAAAGTAAATATCTATTTCTTTGGATGTGAGTCTGACCGAGGCTCGAGCCCATGACCCACCGCCCATGCATATACCTATTGTACATAGGAATACGGTTGTAGATACATATTTGAAAATTTTTTGGAAAAAATGTCGGCAAATGGTTCTCATAAAAAGCTTATATGTGTATCTTAATGTTTTTCCAACAAATGGAGTGACTTACAGTTTATTCTAAGCCACCTCCGAATGGCCGTTGGATTTTTACGGGGATCATTTACAGAAATACACTCGGAGACATGCCCTGCCGAGGGTCGAATGCTTTTGGGAAAATTTATTTTCTATAATTTTGGATGTTGTCCGGAGCAGTAGTCGAACCGAAGATTAGTACGCAATACTAACCACTCGACTACTGCGGTCTAAAGACTGATATACCTACTTGCTTTATATTTTCATAAACATAAAGGTCTTGCTCATTATAGATATATCCACTTGCACAGGATTATCATCGCAGATATATGCACTTTCATACGTAGGCGCGTCTTACGATTTCGTATGTTTATATAAACAAATATACAAATATGTGTATGGATGTACATAAGTATACACGCGGAACACTAGTTCATTTAATCATGAAAGCCGAACATTGCATGCTGCTTAGGCTCTCGAACCTATAACTTCTTGATTCGTAACACGCATTGCCATATACTAGGCGGGGTGAAAAGTAACCTCCTTGACAGCCAGAATGTGCTTCTACTGCAAAAAAGATTATAGTGCCTTGTAGTCCGTTCATATTTAGCAAACATGCCAAATTTTTGTGCGATACTGCCCTTAGTTATGTTTTGACAGCTGATTGTTGTTGACATGCTTGGCATCATGTTGAGTATGGACAAAAACGATATTCGCGAACAAGAGCATCGCATCCATGGCTAAAATAAATGACTTAGGACTCCAATTGCTTCCGCATTAACCGTATTCGCCCGATTTGGCTCCCTCGGACTATTATCTCTTCCCGAACTTCAAAAAAATTCATTAATACAATAAAAAATTCAGCTCACTCAGCATGATGCCAAACTCGTCAACAGCAATCAGCTGTCAAAACAAAACTAAGGACAGTATCGCACGGAAATTTGGCATGTTTGCCTAAATATGAACAGCCTAAAAAGTACTATAACCTTTTCTGCAGTAGCAGCGCATTCTGGCGGTCAAGGAGGTTACTTTTCACTACACCTAGTAGTACATACCCTGCGCTATTCTACTCCTTTAATTAGTAAACAGCTCCGAAGAGCTTAATTTACTATATGAAATATTTTTACACAACGACTTATGCAATTTTTTATACGAAAATGTTGTGATTTGAAATCATGAAAGTTTATTCAAAATAGTTTTTAATTAATCTTCATTGCACGTGTATTATATATATATATAATTTCATAGCCGAAACCTGTAGGACTGTCGCCAAGAGAAAATCTTTCACTTTCAATATCTACGATCTGTGGTGCGTGAACACTTGGACTTAAATCAAATCTCTACAAATGTGTTGAGATTCCCGCCCAATATAAATTGAATCTCACCTCACCATTACTACAAACACTGTTGTCATCCAAGTGGCCGCCACTTCCGGTCTCACTGTCACAATCCTCATTATCTTGGTAGTCACTATTGTTGTCGAATTCCCGCACGGCAGAAGCATTTGCATAATGTTGCTGTACTGCAGCTGCATACTGGGCCACATTTATACCGTTTGAGCCAATTTGTGTCGCACCGACGGGAAAGTGACCTTTATGCCCTGCAACTGCAGCAGCCGCCGCAGCATTAACTGGGGGTTGTGTGTGAAGTGGCATTATGGTAAGAGGTGCCATACGCGTGTGATGAAGTTGCGATTGGTGGAGATGGGCGGGGTGCTGATGTAGAGTTAGTGGAATTGATGGTGGGTGAGACTGCTGAACATTCGTTGTAGACTCAAGTGGTGGCTGTGAGCATTGATTATAAGATGATTGACTATTTTCATTCCCGCTAAGATTGTTATTGTTCATATTTTGTTGTTGATGTTTGTAGAATGCAGCAGCTGCTGCTGCGTGTACGCTCGCAGCATTTGCCGCCTCTACTGCTGCGGCAGCGGCGGCACTACCAGCTAAAATATCGTTGATCATAAAACGCGAACGATTTGGTTTTAAATTCGACATTTTTTGTTTTTGATCACTAGCAACTGTAGGCGTAGCTATAATTGTCATTGAATCTTTCATTTCCACAATATTTGAAAATATACTATATATTATTATTTGTCAGAAAATAAAATTTAGTGACACTTTATGACTAATTATCATATATTTAATTTTCACTAAACGGTTTTTATAATATATTTCACATTAAAAAATTATGCTGATCGTATCAGGCAATTTTTAATTTACACATCAATCGAACCTCACGAACCTCAAAGTTAATACGAGATTTTAACTTTCTTTCTTCACCACCGTCAAAACAAGACTAACAGCACCTGCAAGAATTTCAGATACCAAAAGTATCTCATTCAGCTGGGTTTAGTTTTTCTCATGCCACACAAGTTGTCGTGGTGGATGTTCGATAATGTATATATACTGTACTCATTCTTACTTCCATTATATGCCTATTGCTTTATGGCAAAATTTTTCTTATTCGCTCATACCAATTGTTAAACCGCCATGTTTTGCATTCTCCGCCTTAAAATAAAGAGGCCCGCTTTCTACCAATCAATACTCATACATGCATATGTATGTATTTCTATGCAGGTCCAAGCCTTATAAAAATCGTTTACTACGAACTTTATTTTCAACATAATATTATAAATGTTTAGTGTAAATAAATGCATACAAATCACAAGGTTTAAAGTTCCCCTCTCTATTTTTAAATATAATATTTATCTAATGTATTATCGTTCTGGAAATCAGAATGCTGAGAGAATTATATTGCTCTCGCTCGTTTCAATGATACACACCATAGTAGTAGGTTTGAGGTGAAATTAAATGCTATAAAATTATAGGAAATTTTTTTAAGAAAAGATAACTCTAGTGACAGCGTACGCTCCCGATGGTGTATATGCTCAGGCATGTAGGTATATGCGTAAACGACAAAACCAGTAGTGTGAATAAATGCGGAGATTTGTATATAAACATATGCATATGTACGTACCGCATATGATGAATAACGTTAAGTGCTCTCAGTTAAATTTTGAAAGATGTAAATGATTTGGCAATTTATTCCTAATTCAAAAATAAAAGGAAATTGTAGTGCACATATACTTATCACCGGTTTATAATCGTTAAGCAATTTATGACCGAGATTCTCCCCTCATTTCTTGAGAGCGTTCAAAAATCCGCAATTTGTATAACATTTCATTTAAAACCAATATTTGTTTGTAAAAACAATATTCTATTACTATTTCTATTACGTTTGAGCATTAAAATTACAATAATTTCTTTAATATTTTTTGCAAAAACAAATCACTGATTTTTACATAATGAATTTGAGTAAGTTTTGTATTTAGTCATCATTGCCTTCGGCAACTTTTGAACTTTTTTACTTAAAGTATTTGTATTCATTCGAGAGGGTAGTCTATCTATTTTTTTTTTTAGTTTCATTTCGTTCGTCGGCGTAGCTTTTGGAAGTCTAAGAGTTAATATAATCATTATAACGGTAACAACAACATCGATCTTTTGATCGACTCTCCTTTCTAGTAAATTAAAGTAATCCAAAATCAGTTTGTAGTGAACAAAAAATTACAAAATAAATATGATATTTCTATGCTTTCAACATTCCAAGCTTCCAATTCTTTTCGCACAGCATTCCGTTGTTGTTACCTGTGTAAATAGGGTTTTCCACATAAAAAGCTTACCAAAGCATTATAATATATTTAAGTAAGTGAAGCTAAGAGTTGAACCTTTGTTACTACTCAATCTCTAAGATCTTATATACATACAACTTTTTGTATTCAATTTAAAACTTCCAAAGTAAAAAACGTATTTTTTATTAAACTTTCATTAACATTAATTTTTATAAATTAACACATTTTAATTATTCCATCTCTTCCCGAAATTTTTAGATCTGCAATACCAGGTTTAATTCTTTTATGAAATATTACATTTTAAATTTTATGCATTTATATACATATGCAAATTCAAGTACAATCCTATTTTAAACTGAGTACAACGCTTGAATGTAAAAAAAAACACAAAAAACGAATTCCTTTCCAGCTTAGCCGCTGACCACAAATTATCTGCGAAATCAACCGCAAATTACTATTGGCAATTGTTCGTGTTCAGTTCTATCCTGCAAAAACAAAATTGTAACAGTATATGAATATAATATAATTGGAAATAAAATGCACAAATTTGTTTTAATTGCTTTGCTTTCAACTTGAACGAACGCTTACTTACTTCCGTTAGTGTTTGGCCCATATGCCTCTTACTCCCATTGTTCATGTCCATTATTAGGGAACCACAATGATATATAATTAGAAAATTACCAACACATTACAGGATAACAGCAGCTCACATTAGTTTGCTATTGCGGTATCCTTTGTGGAATCGTAGGGGGTCATTTACAAAGTGCTGAAATGGCGCCGGTGAGCGGAAAGAAATCAATCAAACATTCAACATTCATTTGTTATCGGTACATTGTCATAACTAAATATTTTCAGGGGTCTAGTTTTCATATATTTTGCAGGATGTCAGCTTTTAGGTTAGTGTAACATGTGCATTATTTCCGCTTTTCGGAGTAAAAATTCGAATGCAGAATATATGAGTCAACATAGGTAAAGTCATTAGTAAAAATTAGTTAGGAGTAGTTGACATAAACATTTTAGGTTCTTTTTCTTTTCATTTTTTTTAGTCCTCTCCTGAACATGAAATTTTAAAAAATCTTGGGTCTTAAGTATGTAAATAGGTATGTACATATTTATACATATATATAAATAGATAATTTTCAATCGCTAAAGGGATTTTCGGAAAAATTTCCCTCCAATTTGGTGTGCGCGTCTTGTCAGTATATTATAAGCCGCCTCCGAAGGGCCGATGGATTTGTATGAGGAGCTTTTCATTTCATTTCAGAAATACGATCAGAGGGATTCATATTCCCTGTAGAGGGGTGACTGAAATTAGAAATTTTATTTATTTTTTATCAATTCTCTATAATTGTGGATGTTGTATTGTGGCTAGTATTCGAACCGATGGACTTCCGCAACTGCGGACTGCTATGCTTCCGCGGCAGCCATTTTTACATTATATTGAGCCTTTCCTCACTTCATCCTTTTCTTACTTCGAATCAATGCATACAAAAACATTTTGTCAGAATACTTTAAAATATACAATCTCAAAAATATATAAAGCCTGCTTCCAATAACATTCGTTTCAAGGCGAAACCATTGTAAAATGTAATGGTGGCCAATGTGAGTTTCATGGGTATCTACAAGAATACCTTGTGCTTGAGCCACAACAGGCTGACTAAATTATATTTTCTATTAAAAGTTTAAATTTTCCTTATTTTTTAATTTCACATTTCTTTAAATACTAATAAACGTCAAAAAGAAACCTTACCGCGATCGAATTGAGTAAATGGGTTGTACCTTATGGATATTTTTATCATAATTTACACCTAATTCTCTTTTTATCATGAGGTTTTAAGAAAATTATCTATTATGTAAAAATGTATTTGGCTTAGATAAGTAAGCTAAATATGGGCATAAAGAACCTCACTCAAGACATGCGTAGTCGATTATATATAAAAATCATAACTAAGGATTTCAGTCCTTATATATTTGCTCAGGATGTTAAATGTTTCGAAAAACTACTAATCAAGTTAACACAAGCACTCAATAAAATTCCATTCATGTAGAACAATGCAATATTTGTGTATTTGTAGACCGGACTCTACAATTTGAAATCATAAAACGGAATGGCGCCCAATTAAAATAGTTTCGTGACATAAAAGCATGTCATACAGCTGTAGCTGTTGCATGGCCTAAAATTAAACACATATCTGCACATTATATACACAGTTAAAAATAGATGGCTGTGAATATCAACTTCAACAATGACGCTTTACTTCTATACAATTTTTTTAAAGATTTTGTTAGCATGACATCGGGAGATATACCCACACGTATGTAATTACCAAAAGCTTTTCCGCGGTAAGTCCACAATTACTCTTTGATTTTAGTCCAGATGACATATGGCATGGGTCCATTTAAATGTTTTTATTCTATTTTCTTCTTATGTTACATATTACAACATTTTCAAAATTAGCATAATTTGTTTAAATGTTGACAATAATTTCTAACCATGTACAATGGAAGGAATAAAAGATGAACACATACATATTCACAAATGCAAGAAAGCTTGCTGTTAGCGTGAAAACGACAACGAATAACATATATTATATAACCCGATTTTATATTACGCCCCATACATCTTTCTTTAGTAACACGTTCAACCGCACTAGCAATCAATTATGCCGTTAAAATTCTAATTCAAATAAACGAGCAAGTTAAATTACAAAATATACCAGTAATGGCGTCAATCACCGTACATGTAGACATTGTTGCATGCTTTTGCTAAGTGTGCAACAATTTATGTACCCACCACCTCTCAGTAAACTTGAAAGGGAAGTTTATTAAAATCAGGGCGGTTCACAAATCCAGATCTTCACTCGCATTGGAAGACTGGAAATATGACAGTGTAAATCGAAAGGTACAATTTGATTAACACTCCTTCAAAATTATTATTCCTATTTCTGTGACAATATGAATTTTTTGATATTTGCAACTATACTATATTTCTCCACTCCTAATAATAGGCATAATAAGCTGCTTATATAAGTGCCAGCTAAGCAGGCGAGGAAAGCAACTTAGACAGGTGCAGTTTTTGCAGGGTGCTAAAATACTGTATGTACATACATGCATACATATACATACATACGTATATCTATATCGTGTAGCTTATCGCAACTTATCGGCGCGTACCATCATGTGTGGCAATTTCGAAACATGCAGTGGCAATTAATTTAATGCTTGCATGTTTTTGTATAGTATGTATGCGCTACTCCTATAGTGAAATTCAGAAAAACAAAAACTTTTCGTCACTACAACATAAATATACTCGTATCCGTGTAAATATTAACAAATTCAAATTCCTCTTACATAGTACATCCGATAACTGAAAGAAATTAAAGCTTTTAAGGATGTGCTATATGTAGTATGTATAGTAGTAAAGGGCATACGAAAATTTAACACTACATCCGGATCTAAGTTTTGAGCTATTTCCTGGTGTCCTTAATTGTGCGTGAATAAAAAAGTGACCACCATGTCCACACATTAAATTTGTTACATTCCCCATGTTTCTCTCTTAACACCAAATAGAAAATTAGCTTATTACGCCACTGTACTTATGAAAGGTGTCAAACATTTATTGGTAGGAACACTTGAAGATAAATGTTAACAAGTCGCACAGAGATTGGGTTTTCAATCGAATTGGGTTATAACATACGTTCGTTTGTCATAACCAAATGAACCATTTAATATATTCAAGATATAATAATATTGTTCAATAGCAAAAATTTCAATAACTATTAGATAACCTCATATTTTCTATAAGATGAATTTCTCCTACCAATATATGTTTGTAAATTGTATCACTGTTGTGCATTAGATGTATCATGAATTATAATAATATCACTAAAAGACCAAAAATATGTTAATATAATATCGTTCAATGGGCATAACTTCTCTAGGATGTTTTGTTATTTTTAGTGAGTATTCACCAAAACTGCTTGACACTTTTATATAGGGTCATAATAAAACTTTTGTTATAAAACAAAAATGTGGGTTATCTAAATATTAGTTTTATCCGAACGAAGACCTTCCCTACTCGTTTATAACTAAAATTTTTAATAGCATAGACTGCATGAAATTGGAAGCTCTTACTACAATGTCAATTTCATATCCAAATTACAAAGTTTGTGAATACTTGTTCTTACCTTTACATATCACTACACAGGCTAAAAATTCTTAATTGGTTCGCTCATAATTGGTAACAAATGCTCAACACTCAACTCTTTTATTCACGAACGGGACCGATTAAAAATCCATAAAAACGCACCACAGACAACAAAGTAAGCTTTACGACCGTTGAATTGAGTCATAAAAATATTACCGTTCTCACATTTTCCATACGGATAAAAATATGCTCGATTGAGAGGATATACATATTAGCATGCATTACATGTACAGATTAAGTGCCAAACTTTATCTTTTCTACACACAAATAGTCGGATTTAAAAACAAACATATTGCGAAAAAAATATCGGCTGAATCTCCAAAGAGTATTGTAGCATTAGTCCTAGTCCACTACAAGTATTCTCATTGAAAATTAAACAGTTTTGATTCATCCTTTAAGAGTATGATTGTTTACCTTAAACTGTTACCATGTTATTGTTGAAACCTTTTAAAATCTTGCCGAGCATTTCAGTAACTTATCATATCAATAATTTTAATATTTGTCAAAGATTTTCTAAAAGTATTCATAGGTATCTCGAATTTAGTAAAATTTCCTACACGTCTTTAGTATTTGCATAGCAGCAAAATTGTAAATTCTTTGATTTTTTTTAATATAAAGTCGCACTAGTCTCATATTCTTTTGCGAGTTATTCCAGACTCTTCTTGGTATTAGCGAATTTTCGCAGGGATATTTTTGAGCGTGCTTATACGAGTACATACGTATACAGGTGTCCATATAGGTTTTTTGACTTCGTAGTTTAATCGGCTGCGAGAAGATTTTGTTGTTGTTCTTTTGGTTAAAAACAAAATATAGCTTATCAACACCTTGGTAGTAAAGTGGATCGTAAAAGCGTTATTACCTAAGGTTTTTTAAACACTGATAAATTAACGATCGTAAACTAAATTGATCTCTTAGTAGCAGAGAATTGTAAAATTTACGCTAGCATACGCCGATAGGTATCGTATGTAAGGGTTTAAGGAACAAGAAGAGACACATTAAACTTCCTGCTTGTTAGCATTTATTATTACACTCTAACGAAATCATCTTGCAGAGCTAAAATTTTGTTGAATCTGATATAAAGCAATATTTCACTGTTGGAAGAAATGTATAATTAATCGAGTCTTAAGCTTCTAATAAGTGTGATTAGGGCCAATGGTCTGAAAACATTCATGAGTTCCTAATAAATACATAGAAATGTACATGTATTTAAATAATTTTATAACGGATTACACTTAAATTTCCATTTTTCTATAAACATATGTGCATAAATATGTGTTACTACATTGAATTGCTTTATCCACCTTCGTGGCATTTTTTTTTTAACAATCTAGATATATAAATAAATATATCTTGTAATGTACTAGAGCAGCCTAACTACGACAAGCCAGAAGCAGTTTTTAAACTCTTTACTAGATATAAAAACAGATTATACTAAGCCACCTCCGAATGGTTGACGATTTTTTATGAGAAGCTTTTTTCATGTCAGAAATACACTCGGAGGGGTTGGCATTCCCTGCCGAGGAGCGACCGCAATTACAAAATTTAGCTTAATTTTTTATTTAAATTCATTTTCTACAACTTTTGTGGATGTTAGTACGACACCGGGATTTGAACCCGAGCATTCCGAATGGCAAAACGCAATGCTAACCACTCGCCTACAGCGGCCGCCGGGGAACTTTTGTTGTTAGCTGATAATTGCCAGTGTTTTGACGACCGCAAATGCTAAACGACGTCGCAAGTGCCCAATAAGTTTTATGTTTGGGGTAGTCTGGTAATGGATTTAAACTAAGCAAGAGTCCGTTAACCTTTGAGGTCATTTGAAATCTTGTTATTTGATAAAGTAACTATTACCCATAATTATTGCTCGCATCATCGTTTTACATCGTACATATGTCTGGCCGCAGTTTGCTCTTGCTCTAAAAGCTAAGAGTTTGAACTAGTTGTTAGTGAAACCGACATGCTTAGTGTAAACGTAATCTAATTCGAGTTAAAGTCCTTATACTTTTCATGAACATAAAATGATATATTTCTTTTGGTCCAAAGTATGCAAGATCTGCAAAGAGAAGAGATAAACTCATCAAAATATAATTACGAACTGAGATGATTTAGCCATCCGTCTGTTTGTTTGAATGCAAACTAGTCCCTTAGGTTTTCAGATATTTGAACAAAACTTAGTATGCGTGTGAAAATCATATAGCCCCTACAATCGACCTACTCAGAAATGAGGTCTTCAAATTTGGTATTCAAATTGTCCACTGAATATCATCGAGTTCGGAAGATTATATCATATAGCCCCTCCTACCTATCGTTCGCATAGGGGAATAAATTTAGTTCCTCCTCCAGCTTGTGGTACTCGTCTGCATGTTTTTCTAACAAATGGTGAGACCTACAGTTTATTCTAAGCCGCCTTCTAACGGCCGGTGGATTGTTTAGCTTTTATTATTAATTACATTTCTTGAATTGGTAAATATTTGAGTAGTAAATATTAAACAATTTTAATAAACATAAGTTTAAATGCATTAAGTTAATAATAATTTTTTATTCGTTTTACTAAATACATACAATACATACCTACATTGTACCAAATTTCCAACCTACAGAAATCCGATAAAATTAAGAGATTATAAAAACAATCCAGACGACTTTGTTCTAAATAAGTACATACATATCTGTAAATATATTAATTTTTATTATTATTATCAATCAATTACGTTTACGTATCGTAATATGCATGTTGGACAGAAAGTGTACCCTGCCTAAATATGTAAATATGTATATTGTAACGGTTTCTGTCTACATTAATACTGGTTTTATTTGGGTTAGTTCACATGTTTCCAGTTTCTTTTAAATGGCTTATACATAGCGGTTTGCATGCAAACCAAAGAACATGACGGCAGGTGCCTAACACGAACTTAACCGCTTGAAAGCAAACTCATATTAATCATAATTATGCTAATGAAATTTTTAGTAGTTACATAGGGTGAGTAAATTAAAATATACTATATGTGTACACCTAAGAGTAAATAGCACGTTCATTAATGTATACAATTATTAAAATACGAAATAGTACATAAAGGCACTTATAAATGTACATATGTATAGTATGCTTATATAAGTATCTACTTTGCACATGTACGTAAACATACATATGTAATATATTTATACGTATGTACATATCTGTATTTGACCTGTATTAACTCTCTTTTTTTACTTCGGAACTATTTATATAAGTGAAATGGCCTCCTAATCTAAAACTTTCGAAATAAGAAAACAAGTTTAGGATAGACCCGGTATCCTTTAGATGACTCATCCATTAAAAATATTTAACACATTTACAATTGAATAAAGCTAAAGATTCTCCTATAGATGACCCCTCTTTGAGGGAAAAATGGGCAAAACTTGGATACATAGAACTAATATGTTACGTTTTTGTGTTTTATTTTTATATTCCTTTTTTCAGTAGCTGTTTTCTCCTGTTCTGATCATTTATGACGTCATGGCATAAAAGTAAATTGTTTCTTTAAATTATTACTAATGCTTTGAAGTGGTAGCCGCAATAGCTCAATGGTGTACTACCAAGTGAAAGGTCACAGGTTCGCATCTTATACCGGCAGACTTAAAAAATAAGATAATTTTTGTAAAGCTGCCATCCTTCAGCTGGGAATGTCATCTCTTCCGTATGTATTTCCGTATAGTATGTACTAAAATTATTCATATTATTTAAAAATTGAATTATCAAAACTACAGCGGACCCATCTTAAATTTTAGTAAATTATTTGTGTTTATAAAAATATCAGCTCTCTGCTCAAAAAAAAGAGGAGGAAGAAAGTTTCGAAATCAGCTTACATGTGAATCTGTGAAATTGAAGCACAACAAAGCAAAATTTCAAACTATAAACTATTTTTGCATAAAGTTAAATAATATCGCATTTTTAATGTAAATTGGAATCAATATCCGCGGCGATATTTCATGAGGAGGAGAAAAATGCAGCCGATAATTTTGTAGCAAGAGTTTAAAGGAGCAGTGTGAGAGATGTTTGCTTCAGAGAATGAGAGAAGAAAAATTAATTACGCAAAAAAATATAGACGTTTTCAATTATGTCCTAGTACTCTAGCAGGAGAAACTCGATGAAGTATTTTGAAGATTACCCATAAACCACTTAGTCATATTTTAGACCTTCCGGGACCCGTCCCTCCCTTCATCTAGTAGAACGTAGTTTAGTTTCACTCTGCTTTTTGTTTCCCACTAAATATTTATTAAAAAATATTTTATTTTAAAATTAATAATTTATTTGTATAATAAGTAATATTTTATAATGTAAATCATAGGATTTAATAAATATTTTGTAAGAGTTAATAAACCATTTATTTGTTTCAACTGGAGAAAGCGCCGAAGCTTTGTTCTCAGCTTCTCACTCCTACGCTAAGATTAAGTAAAAAACCTATATCCCAAGATTTAAGTAAAATCACTGGCTACCACCAGTTATGATAAACGACTAAATAATGCAATGGGACTTCAGTGCTTGAGAACAGCTCCGAACGGGTTTCCACTCTGTCATATCAGCACGAATTTGTATTGGTTTCTATGCATCCAATTTCAAGGATTATTCATCGCAGACAAGCAACCCCATACCAGAACGTACTTCCGTAATAGTTCCGAAACAATACCTGGGACTTTTCTTAATTTCTTCTTTACACATTAATACCAGCTTATGAGCTAAATAATGTCCAGCTACATAACTACGCCTAAATTTAAATATAACCTTGACGAATACCTTTTGCTTTATGGATGTATGCATATTTTCCAAGTTTTCGCTGATATGTGTATGTATATTATTCTCAAGATGAAATGCTGAATTCGGAATGGTGGTTTGTGAGAAATATGCATGAACAAAGCTGCCGTTAGCTGAACCAAATTAATATACACTGTGTAAACCAAGAAGTCGATTATAAAAAAACATCGACAAATTGCGTGTTGAGTTGTATTGCGTGTGTTCAATGTCAACATATAAACGGTGTAGAAATCAAACCACAAAACTTTCAAGTGCTGTTCACCCTCCCTTTTGTTGACACCAAGTATGTATAATAAATGCAAAGGTTATACCAACAAAAGCACTTACTATACCACCCTTTACATTACGAGTAATTTGCCTGTAAACTTGGAAAATCAGAAAAATTGTTTACGCTTTTGTCAAGCATTAGCCATCGTTAACTGCGAACGACCCCACCCCGACAACTATCAAACAGCCGCTGCTTAAGTTTCCTTAAGTGCTTTAGTTTGGTATTTTGTTTCCGTTTGCTATTTTTGCTTCTACACCTTTTGTTGCAATTACAACCTTTCTGATGCTCTCTTAATATCCAGCTGTGGTTATTATTGTTGTTGCTGGTAATGTTACAATTGGTAAATAAATCAACTTTAATATACACGTGACCACCACCATTACATACATTCATACATTTTAACCGCTAATTTGCTTCGTTACAAATTAATTGCGCAACCGCACTAAAGGAATATAAAATATTACTCTACTAATAAACCACACCATGAAATATATTTGTGTAGATTTAAGTCACATGTCAACTGCTAGAGTTTTCGGAGCCTTCTCGAGAAATGAGCCCAGAAAATTAAATACTTTAATGAATTTGATACTCAATGGGTCATAAGTTAGACAAAGTTTGATAATAATTGTCATAATCTTCGCAATAGGATATAACTAACATCAGCCAAGAATTTGCAATGAATCGCTTTTGAGTTATTCAAAGTCATCAAATTAATTTTTTTCATTCTATAATACTCCCACACATAATAAGTAAGTACACTGAAAAATACCCGTTATTCCATTTCTCAGGTCCTTATGATTCAAAATACAATATTATATTAAATTAAATTATTTTCAATAGCCAGAATGGTTAAACCTCGTATTATTGAATCCTTCCTATTCTTAAGAGGTAGATACGTAGGCTGCTATATATATTTCTGGCCTAATAATGAAAATACGAATATTTATCAACGAAAATGTTTTTTTTTTTTTTGGATTTGGCTCGTCGTGGAAAGACCCACACGGTCGATTGCTGTTTTGTTTCGGGCTCATACGCATAGATCCATGATTCGTCACCTGTGACGATCTTATAAACGTCTTTTGAAGCACCGCGATCGTACTTTTTCAGCTTTTTTACACCAATCCACACAAGCCTTTTTTTGAGCGATTGTCAAATTGTGTGGGATCCAACGAGAACTAACCTTTTTTACAGCCAGGTGTTCATGCAATATCGAATGTATGCTGGTGGAAGAAATGCATAGGCATGCCACTATCTGGAGGTATGTTACATGACGGTCTTGCATTATCAGTTCACCTACGGCATCGATGTTGCCTAGGCCAGACCTATATATAGCAGTCTACGTATGTATACGTACATGTACGTGGGAACATGAATGCAATCCTTTGGTGAATATAATACAATTCTATCCATTAACTCTAAGTATTCATTACGGATATCTACTACAGAACCTTCGATTAACTTCAAAACATGCATACATATATTTGAGACGTTGCCGATCAATCGCCCCTATTATCTATGTGATTTAAATACTTTTTATGTCTTATTTGCCAAATACTAGTTCTAAATTTAGCAATGATAGCTTCGTAACGAATGAAGTAGGCTCCAACATTTATATGAGCTCAAAAAGCTTTTCCTGCCGGGAATTTCATTTCACGAAGATTTTGGCTTTGTTTCGGTTCATTAAACGTCAGTTGTAATTTAATTACTTCAAGGGCTAGCGCGTTTAAGGCCATTGGTAGTATTTTGTCAAGTGATGTATCAAGTTATTGTAACTTTTTCTGAGTAGAACAAAAAAAAGGCTATTTATAATATTTTTGGAGGCATGAGTCTAAATATTATACGTCAAAAACACTAATTTTTTGTTATTAAAATGCCTTTCTTATTATACCAAAAATATACTCACTCTTTTACGATTCACCCTCTACCATGAATCCTTATCCATACGTAAATTGTACTCGGTTGTGTTTTAGCTATTTAGATTAAAACACGGTAAACCCCAAGTGTTTTTATTCAAAAAGAAAATGTTGAAAGTAAAATATAAAATAAATAATGTTGGAAAGTACAAAATTGTATTAATCTGCAATTTATCAATTAATAATAATAGTGTTAGTTAAAGAATTGTGGGATAAACTTATTAAGTAATATCACTAATACGCGTGGTCTTCGGATTTCATGAGCAGTAGTGGGAGAAAACAAATATTAAGAAAACATTCTATTGTATTTGTTATGTATGTACAGATGTATACTTTTTGTTACTACAATGTTAATAAATGCTAATGCTCATAATGTACCGAGACATGATTTTTACGCAAGTTAAGTGCGAACAATAAAAAGATCTATTGAGATTAAAGTCCAACGACGCTAGCCAGTTATTAAGCTAACATATAAAGCTGCAGATGAATATATGCATACATACCTACATATGAATATAGGGTGGCAGTTATTGTTCATGCGTCTAGCAAAGACGCTCGGAATAAAAGGAAAATAATACTAATCAGTTACGGTTCTTTTCGAGGGTGAAAGGGAAAAAGGACAAAAGGCACGGATTTTACATTAGGCAATAAAATTTTAGTATCACGGATGAAGTACATATAGAATAAGCGCATGTTCAAATATATACATATGAAACCACTTGACTTCCTGACACGTGTACTCTCTCGCTCTACATTCGAAAACAGTTTGTCAATTTGTATATACTTACATATACATAGATACATATGTATGTATGTATTTTTGTAATTATAGAATGTACACATTTAAGGGGCAAATTGTTAGTAAGAAGTTTTCTGATTGTATTTATGTTACACCATAAAAGTTTAAAAAAAGCTTTTTAAAAACATTAAAAGGCCGAAAATAAATAAAAAAATTCTTAATCCTATGTGGAATCAAACTATATACCCTACATATTAAAGGAAAATTATCACAATTGGACTACGCGGTAACGGGATATGCGATATTCTTACCCCTCTAGTGAAATTTTTTTTCCAACTATCAATGAATAAAATTTCAAGCTATACCCTTTCCATTTCTATATGCATTTCAATTTAAATTTAATTGCACAAATTTCTGAATAAAAATTTTAAGTTCCATTATACAAATTGAATAACAGTAAAATTAATTTTCATGGTGGTCAAAGGATACTTGAAGACCATACGCAGCTCCACGCAGCCTACCAGTAAAACTCTAGAAATTTCTTTAGAAAACAGGGGTTGTCTTTTCATAAACTCAACTGGTATCAAAATGCGGTAATAACATCCTCTTATTCAGAGACACAATCTGTTACCCGGCACTCGGAAAAGTCACTTTTAGGGACAAACTGAAAAAAGTTTAGGGGACCTACCAACCGCGCTGGCATTCATTTCGGGTACTATTTGGATAATTAATTAAATCTATTGGAAAAGGTTTATGATACGAGTATTAAAATACAATTAATTTATTAATTGTACTTTTCTCTCAGAAAATCACCTAAATATTAAATATTTTTCATATAATAAGTTCTATAACAATTACGTATACGTAAACAGTCTTTCGCCATTTTCACCAGCCTCTATCCGACTTATTAAGTTAATAAGCCCATTGCCATTTCTTCTAATTTTAGAAGTATATATATAATGTGGCGAATATTATAAAATGAACTACCAAGGACTTGACAATGGTAGTTATTCTCAGTTATTTGATGCGACCTTGACGCCTTGGTTTCTAATGGCTTGGAACTTAATGGTATAATTAATATTTTTTTTAATCCTGTGATAGCCCTTAATGACATTTGTACCGTTGAAACCAGCGGCGGTTTGATTATTCCCATACAATAGACTCTGTTGATTACTTTATTTGTATAATTTTTTGCTCATAAATTTGAAATGAAGTAACTAAATGCATTTTTGGATATCAAAATAAATAAATGCTGGAATCATAACTAATTATTCATTACATTATAGCTCAGATATATATATTTAATTGTTGTTTATATTGGCGGCCTCATAAAACAAACCATCAGCCGTTCGGAGGCGGCTTAGTATAAACTGTAGTATAAAATGGAGGGACCTTTGTTGGAAAAACATCAAGTCGTAAAACCACAAATTGGAGAAGGAGCTCGGCCGAAAATCACTTCAGCGGTTACAAAGCGCCAATTATAAAATTATATTGGAACATATAAATTATGCCAATCAGCTGGTAGCGATGGGAGGTCTGCAAAAGATCTGGTTGGGCTGTATTATATAATATATATATCCATACATAAAATTCTTGTGTCACAGTGCTTATAACTATACTCCTCCGAAACAACTGGACCGTCAACATCACAGTTCGGTTTGTTTGAATTTTTCTTTTCTGAAGCGACTTAGTTAAGTTTAAGGTTGGGTTGTTTCCTTGACTAATGAGCTCTATTAGACGGCACAACACACATTAGAAAATTAAAGGGATGTAGCCATGATTTTTGCATGGTCAGCCTACGATGTCTTTTCGCGTGCTTGCAAGCTGTCTTTGTTGTTTGTGCTTGCGCCAAAAATTTAATCGTCTACCTCCATATCGCTTTCCACTAATTTGGAGTACATTGCCAGGAAAAACCTTAAGCCATCAGTAAATACTGAAGCGCCGTTAAGACTGAGTAACGGTTTATGGACCAGGATAAAGAAAAGGCGACTTGCAAAGCACCACAGGTCGATATTCCTACCAAATCGCTGCAAATAACCCGCCTTTGTCACTAAACCTGAATACGATCATATCACACCGAAAATGTTAAAATGCCAAACATTGCTCTGATTTTTCTTGTGCCATATTAAAGCTAGGATTTTATACACAAATATGGAAAAAATCGCTGATAATTGTTATAATCGTGCTGTCATCATATAGACCAATCAGTCTGTGGCCTTGCCTCGAAAAAGTACTGCTATAAAAACATCTCCTTTTTTCCATGAAAATTATATAATTCCTACACATAAATTTGGATTTCACGAAAAATATGGGGCAATTGACAATAAGTAATGAACTAAGAAAAGCTTTCGTATTCAGGGAGTATTGCTCGGCGGATCTTCTTGATGTGGCGCAAGCATTTGACAAGTTGTCCAATAGCCTAATATATAAAATTAAACAAATACTACTTAATAAGTTTCAAAAAAAACTTTAAATCCTACTTAACCCACAGATGATTCACTGTGAGAGTAAATGAGTACGTAACAAGGTAATATTCTTGATCCGTTATTATTCGTACTGTTCACCAGAGATATTTCTACAAATGACGAAGTAATTACGTCAACATATGCGGGTGATACTGCTACAATAGGATGGCTCAAATACCCCATTATATCCACAAAAATGCAAGAGCAAACACATAGCTTTTACATTAAAGCCAAAAACATAGCCTACATCAACAATGAATCCAATCCACAAGCTAATGATATATATATTTGAGTTTGAACTGCAGCTTTTTAGCGGAAATGTGTCGCCTGTAGGAATTCCGAGGTATATATATATATATATATATATATATATACCTCGGAATTCCCTTGACAGGCTCTTAACCTACAGGCGACACATTTCCGCTAAAAAGCTGCAGTTCAAACTCAAATCTGCTAATTTACTTTAGCTTTTAAACAGGAAGTCTGGACTCCTATATAAAGCAACAATAAACCTGATATCGATATATGGAGTCCGCCTGAAGAGAAGAGAGAAACCAGCCTTCTAAAGAACATCGTCAAGCCAACAACATCCTGCAAATGGAATTTATATATTAGTTTAGTTAAAGATTTTATTACTTATTGTTAGGCCAGATCGAATAAATGATTATTAAACTTTATTTTCCATAATATTTTGGAACACTGGCCTTCCTGACCGTCGTTATTATATATTGAATCACACAACTCTGAAAAATTTATCATACCAATGACGTGTATTGTTGAGTTTGACGGTGCTGTCGCATTCATAGCGGTTGTAGGTTGTGGATAAGTTCATCGTTGTACGTATGGGTAGACAGGAGCAGTGAAATTCGGCAGACTTCTACTCATTGATATTCAAAATTATATGGAATAGCATTTGCTTACAGGTCTCTGTAAACTACATCTAAAGTGGGAATAAGATGCAGGGAAGTTTTAAATAAATCGCAACCAGCGGCGGTTTGATTATTCCCATACAATAGACTCTGTTGATTGCTCTATTTGTATAAGATTGGCAGTAGAGAATTTTTGCTCAAAAATTTGAAGTGAACTAACTAGACGCATATTTGTTTTTCAAAATAAATAAATGCTGGAATCGTAATTAATTATTCATTACATTATAGCTCAGATACATATATTTAATTGGTGTTTATATTGGCGGCCGTGGTAGCTGTTCCTGGTGCGACCAACATCTAAAAGTTATTGAAAATTAATTTAAATAAAAAATTAATAAATTAAGTTAACTTTTCTAATTTCGGTCACTCCTCGGCAGGGAATGTAAAAATCGCTACAGTGGTTGAAAGCGCCAATTATATTTATGTATTATATATATGTATGTATTTATATGCCGGTAATGACAATATAATACATACATATTACATATACCTATATCTTTAGTTGGAGCTTTGTAACCGCTGAAGCGATTTTCGGTCGAACTCTTTCTCCAATTTGGAGGGATCTACAGTTTATTCTAAGCCACCTCTACACGGCTGATGGTTTTTTATGAAAAGCGTTTATTTCATGCCAGAGATAGTCTTGGAGGGCTTGGCATTTTCTGCCGAGGGGCGACTGCAAGAAATTAACTTAATTTTATTTTTAAATTAATTTCCTATAATTTTTGAATGTCGCTCGGACCAGAACTCGAACCCTGGTCTTCCGATTGGCTATCGCTGATGCCGATATAATATATACATATGTACATATTAACAGTATATCGAATAGTTTAGAACTCCCAACATTCATGGTTTACTTTATTTTTATTAAAACTTTTTATTAAGAAATCACGTTTCCCCTATCATGATTTGCAATTCAATAAATTGCATTGGAATTAAATGAAATTTTTAGCTTTTGGATTCTAATATTGGCAACTGTATATACACGTATGCATATACAATACATATGTGTGTGCATAGTAGCATTGCTTGTGCCCTCACGATCTATCAGGAATGATGGCTCTCGCCTTTGTTAACCTTTGCATTTTATCAATTCGTATATATTGTTCCTCTTGTATCCTTATTATTGCACTGATTATTGGTTGTAATGTTGCAAATTAAATGTTTGCAATTCAATTTTTAAAGTTTCTTACTCAATTCCAGGAACAACGTAATCAATGCGGCAAGGAACACGTATTAAGGTACTTATTTCGGACCGCTGTGTTTGTCATTTTATAGCAAAATATAGTTGGATATCCCATTAAATTCTGATTCGTATTAATAATCACGTATTTAAGTACTTGTATTTGTTGCAAACTATAATTTTGAGTATTTATGGGAAATTTAGCAAAAATAAAATTGCCAGGAACGTTTGAATTAATGCAAACATGTACACTTACCTGTGTATGTATGTACCTGGCAGCATGAATAACACCATGAATATTCATATATGTATATGTATATGGTAGTGAGTATTTCTAAATAAAATGTGTGTGTATTGGTATTAATTTTGAACTCAGTATTTTTCTCTTCTAATTGAAGGCGGGCGCGGTAGCCGAGTGGTAAGTATTGCGTACTGCCACACGGAATGCTTGGGTTCAAATCCTGGTGTCGTACTAACATCCAAAAAATTATGGAAAATAAATTGAAATAAAAAAATTAAGCTAAATTTTCTAATTGCGGTCGCCCCTCGGCAGAGAATGTCAACCCCTTCAAGTGTATTTGTGATATGAATAAAAGCTTCTCATAAAATATCATCAGCCGTTCGGAGGTGGCTTAGTATAAACTGTAGCTCCCTCCATTTGCTGGAAAAAAACACACACAAATTGGAGGAAGAGCTCGGCCGAAAATCGCTTCAGCGTTTACAAAGCGCCAATTGTATATATATTATTGAAGACATTGAAGATTTTAAATTGTTGTTAAGAAATAAGATCCTAAAAATTACAATTTAATTGAGATTAAAAATGAAAGTCCACTATCGGCGTGATGTTGGAGCATTTTTCATTGAACATGATGTATCGAATGTGGAAATTTTCTCGATATACTCCTATTTTTGTCTTGCCTCGTATAAAGTAAATGCATACTGTGCTTTAAGTGATTTGTAATGCGTTGTTCTTGAAATAGATAGTTAGAGTGATTTGAGACATAAAGAGAATACAGTCTCCAATAAAACGAAAAATTAAAAATTCTTGAATTAGAAATAGAAAAATTCGAACCGCCAATGAATGGTGAGTCTATTACAATTCGATATTTCAATCTATCGACGCGAAGTATCATCTCGGTAATTCTTTTTGTTGGAAAACATAAGCTGAAATATTTTATATATAAATACCTTACTTCCTATCGTAAAAACACGCGATATGCATATGTTTTGTACGTAAGTATAATACCGATGAGTCTGCCTATCGGCGCTCCAGTTATCGAGTTTGATAATCAGCTGACGTCACAAAAAGAAACTAATTTTTATTTTTAACTGTAAGTAGTGAACGTTGTTTGTGATAATTTGTCCATATTATTTTATATAGGCGATTTTAATGAAATATTTAAAATAATGAAAATTGGGTGATTATATTGAAATTTTTTTTTTTATTTATATTTCCTACTAGCTCAAAGTTTTTGGTTTTTTGGTTTTCACGGAGGAGTTCATTTTTATAGCTTTATTGCGTTAAACGTCGGATTATTAGTTTCTACGATACGTAGCTATTCGCCTGTGGCTACATCTCATAACATTATCCAAATCACACACTTTTTGACTCCGTTCTTGCTAAAATATTAATTTTCGTATGTTATGTCAAGCAAATTATTATATGGTAATTAGTTTCTCATACGAACACGGTTATTCGGAATATGTGTACTAAATTTTGTTAAATCCTTCGTTTCTTTGATTTCTGACGCTGCTTACATGTGCGTGTTTCGATTATAATATGATGTCAAAAATAACCGGTGTGTGATCAAATCTAATATATGCTGAATAACAGCACAGGCGGGAGAAAAATTTTGTTATAGAAATTCTATCAGTGATGGATTAATATTGAAATGAGCCATTAAAAGACTGAGTTGGCTAATGCTTTGCTGTAAATTGAGCAATATGGTGTAAGCGTAGTGGCACAAATACGTTATTATTTTCTGAAGATTTATCGAATGATAACTGCTTAAGCAGATTTATAAACCAAAATGTATATGAGTATAATACGTAAAATGGTAGGATGCACCCTTAACTGCATAAAAGCGCTAAGCACATGTACACATAACATGTACATATGTTCATACATAAATGGGTATATTTGTGGTATAAACACATCCCTATACATACATATATATACACTTAATAAGTTTTGATGCTGTTGCTCTTATAAAGATTAATCCATTTTTATCGGTGCATGCATCTATGCATTTGTGTTCTATTCTTAGTGTGGAGTGTTACTCGTCAATTTTACCACTTATGAAATGGACGCAGGAGTTGATGGGTAGCATGAAACGATTTGCGGTAATTTACATTTCTGTAATCTTTATCGGCGTTATCAACATTCATGAAAGCGTTGAATATATATTAGCAATTTATCTGTGATTAGCTCAAAGCAATCTTAAAAGTATGAATGAAACATATACACACATTCAAATACGAGTAGTATACCTTTGTTACATTTGTGTTAAAAAGTTCTAACCGGCAAAGTCGGTTTTTCAAAAGTTTCTGGAAAGCAGTTTAAAATTTCAAATTTTCGTGGTAACATACATAATAGACACGCTAAAACGTTCGTGCTAATAACACACTTTTGTCCTAACTCGAGTTACGCTTTCGGTCATTGATACATGTATGTATGTATGTATGCATAAGAAAGTGCTAACCATTTTTACATTATGGCAAAGGGTTTCGAGTTTCACACATATGTCCCCTTTAATATCTCCAAGTGGAGATCTTCTTATATACATAAATACATATTTATGTTATTCTCACAGAAAATGGCACTGCGCACAAATACATATGTATGCATAGGGTATGTCCATGTTGAAATGTGCTTAATTAGTCAACGTTAAAACGCAAGCGTTGATGATGCTTTTGTTCATATGAGGTGCATCTCATTCCCACTATTAAATTCATTTAACTGCTTCATTACAGCTACTCGAAAGTTGTTGTTCCATTAGATGTGCCAAATACATACGTATAATATATTTATACATATTATATATACATATATCAACAAACCCAATAAACACAAAAGCGAGCATCGCGTTTCGCTATACTTTTACGTATATAAAAATATGGAAAGATCGAAACATCTAGCTGCCATTTTTTCATTTAATAATAAAATTTATTTTATGGAAAGCTCATCATGTATGTACAACATGGTTTGGTATTTGTAAATTTTGAAAGTAAAATTTTCAAGAAAGTCTATTTTCGATTCGATTACTTGGACTGGGAATGGTACAATGAAATGCTTTCCGATTACATCAGGTGTACTATATAATATAAATGACACTTTATAATCGCTCAAGCGATTTTTGGTATATACACTTACTCGTATGGCGGCCGCGATAGCCGAGTGGTTAGCATTGCGTACTGACATTCGGAAGGCTCGGGTTCAACGACGCAACATCCAAAAGTTATGGAAAATTAATTTAAATAAAAAATTAAGTTAAATTTTCTAATTGCGGTCGCCCCTCGGCAGGAAATGTCCACCCCTCTGAGTGTATTTCGGACATGAAATAAAAGGCTCCTCGTAAAAAAAAAACATCAGCCGTTCGGAGGCGGCTGATGGTATAAACTGTAGGTCCCTCTATTTGTTGGAAAAACATCAAGACGCAAAACCACAAATTGGAGGAGGAGCTCGGCCGAAAATCGCTTCAGTGGTTACAAAGCGCCAATTATATATATATTATAGTTGAACTTATCGTCCAACTTATGGTGCATATCTTGCGCTACTACCGCAAATAGAAGCCATTGCCGAGCTGCTGATGGATTTTTGTGGTAAGTTATCATTCTTTACGGTGGTTTGAGCTGCGACTCTGGAAACTTTCGGTAGATGCACACAGTGCTACCCACTTGACTAGAGCGACCGTCAACGTTCATATTGCAGCGTTCACGTCCCAAAAGCCGCTTTGTAATGTGTTTAATTGTTATTTTAGTTTCACCGATTTCAGTTTTAAATTGTACTTAATAAATGCGACCACATTTGTGCCCATCTATTGTTTGATATTAATTTTGAGAAATTTAGACTATTTTATTAGCACCATTCAATTTGTGCATACGTACATATGTACGCCTTATTATATCGTTCAAATGATGTGATTTAAAAATTATAACTGCACTTGTTTTCACACATTTCCCATTGCATGTGATTCAATGAGCTCTAAATTAACTAAACACGGAAGCTTTACGGTGGGAATTGTGCCACATTATAATCAAGAGTACGAGTGTGTTATTCTCCTACTTTACTTTCCATATAATGATAATTTTAAAATATAAAAATTTGATACCACACTAATTAAAACACATATAACAAGAAAGAAGAGCTGTTTTCGGTCTTACCGAAGCCTTTATACCTTTCATAACCATATGGAATTTATTACATTGAATTTTTGAATTACAAATTAATTTTCATATTCGGTGTCAATGATTTTTTTTATATATATTTGCATGTGTAGAATACCAATTTTCGCGCTGTTGGAAACATTTTTGACGGACATTTGACGCAAAACCTCATATAAATATGACTAATAACCGAAAAAAAACTCAGCTCATCATTCAGATCATATCGGTTTAAATTTTGATGGGTCTATCTCTTCTGCTTACTGACATACTTCAGACTTAAGTTAATAAACCATTTCATACCCATTGAAGGAATAAAAATTCATGTACCTACATACATATATATGAACGCAAGCAGCAAGCTTCTACAAAGTACGGAGCTAATCCCTGTGGGTTAGGGATTCAAGAATTTAACCGCGGTAAGACATGCCTGTTTGGGTGTAATGGTGTGTAGTCAAGCTTCTGGGTATGCAGTTACAGTCGCGAGGTTATGCTCAATTACTACGTTGGGCACCCAGGAAACGTGAGATGTGGTAATCAACCCGTATGGAGCCTTGGGTCGTTTAAAGAGAGGAAGCGTCTTAAGGGACCGCTGAAGTCCGGGCGACGGTATTGAAGCAAGTGGCTCGCTCTATAAATGTGTACAAACTATAAACTTGCTTTTGTAATGAGGTTGTGCGCTGGGTTTGGGACCCGCCACGTAAAAACCAGCACCAATGAAAATTTTAATACTGCCTCGGATAAAATACCCCCCTATCCTAACCTACTGAATGGCAGTGAAAATAAACAACCGGAGATGGTGAACCGGAAATCCCAATCGATGACGATGGAAAAGATGTCCACTACCGAACTATGACGAGGCTCGAATAGCGATTTCCCGCTTAACGAACAATAAAGCGGCTGCAATTGAGGGCCTACCGGTAGAGTTATTCAAACATGGCACTTACAAGGTACATGCATCAGCTACTATGCAGAATATGGTCGGACGGAAGCATGCCAATCACTCTTGCCAACAGGTACTACTTTGGACTAAGTAGGCGATTGAAAAGTAAAGTTCTCTCTCGGCAAACGAAAACCAAATTCTACAAGTCCCTGATCGTTCCCGTCCTGCTATATGGTGCGGAAGCATGGACGATGACAATATCTGATGAGTCGGCGTTAGGAGTTTTTGAGAGAAAAGTTTCTCGTAAGATTTATGGTCCTCTACGAGTTGGCAACTGCGAATATCGCAGACGTTGGAACGATGAGCTGTACGAGTTATACGACGATATTGGCATAGTTCAGCGAATCAAGAAGCAGCGGTTGCGGTGGCTAGGCCATGTGGTCCGGATGGATACGAATACTCCAGCTTTGAAAGTTTTCGATGCAGTACCCACTGGTGGAAGCAGAGGAAGAGGAAGACCTCCACTCCGTTGGAAGGACCTGGCTGAACTTGGTATTTCCAATTGGCCTCACACAGCAAATAGAAGAAACGAATGGCACAATGCTGTTAACTCGGCTAAAATCGCATAAGCGGTGTCTACGCCAGTAAAGTAAGTAAGTAAGGTCGCCACTCGGCAGGGATTGTTAAACCCTTCTCTGTTTATTTCTGGAATGAAATAAAAAACTCCTCTTAAAAAGCGAACTGCCGCTCGGAGGCGACTTAGGACAAACTGTATTTCCACAATTTGATGGAAAAACCTTAAGACGCACACCACAAATTGGAGGAAGAGATCGGCCGAAAATCGCTTCAGGGAGGCAGAGCACTAATTACACTTGGAATGTAGTAGGTCATATTACAATGGTGATCACATTCCGCATCGTTCTCCAACTATATAAAACCAAAAATGACAGAGATTTTCCAGATTGTGTTATTTGCGAATTCGGTCAGTGGCCGCGCTTTGAATCTTTATTTATTTATTTTTTTGCCTACACTGATCGACTTTTACCGAACAAACTCTCATGTGGGCCATATACATTTGTATATATATTTAACGATATTTTAAAATAATTTAGCGATAATTTTAACGATTTTAATATTCGCTGTAAGTATAATAACCACTCGATAACTAGCTTTATTAAACTTAAATGATTGATATTAAGATGTTATTAGCGCCATAGACAAAATATTTGAAATTATATTAATTTTAACATAAAAAAATTTGTAGAGTGGGAAATTACCTAAGCAATATAAAGCTGAAAGAAAGCAATAAACAAACTGAATCTCGAAATCTATATAGATTATCCCCAGATTTAGTTGAAGAAATCATATCTATGGTAGACTTGATAGCCAACTAGAAACAATCAAGTAACGTAACTTTGAAGTGATTTCCAATTTTTAACAATTTTAAAATGCTTAAAAGTTCTAAACGCATTACGATTCTTCGCAACTAGATGCTGTCAACGTCCCATTGAGGAGCAATGAGGAATTTATATTAGACAATCGTTCGTAAACCAAGTGTATTTATCTCGTAACAAACGCACTTAATCGTTCGAAATGGTTTTTCGAAATGGAATTATTTTTCACGACTCAAATAGAGCGGCAATATGCAAAGCCAATTTTTCCTTCATCATCCTCACCATTTGTTGAAGGCATTATTGGGGCTAACTATTGCCCACATGTCTACCAATTGTAAAAAAAATATGACTCACATTAACCTGGTTTTACAACTTTACTTTGTTGAATGAGAGTACCAGAAAAAGAAAAAGTGCCTAACTACGTTTAATGCAGATTTCATGGGGATGACCATCTAAGTGGAACCCAAACTAGCCTTTATGAATTCAAATTATAATAGATTACAATATTGAAATATACAAGCAGCGACGTAAGCCTTAGTGTACTATTTTATATTATTCTAATAAATAATAGCTCTACAAGTCGCTCATTATACCGGTCCTACTATATGGCGCAGAAGCGTGGACGTTATCAATATCTGATGAGTCGGCTCTAGGAGTCTTCGAGAGGAAAGTTCTGCGAACGATTTATGGTCCTTTGCGCATTGGCAACGGCGAATACCGCAGACGATGGAACGATGAGCTGTACGAGCTATACGACGATATTGACATAGTTCAGCGAATGAAGAGACAGCGGCTACGCTGGCTAGGCCATGTCGTCCGAATGGATGAAAACACTCCAGCTTTGAAAGTATTTGATGCAGTACCCGCTGGTGGAAGCAGAGGAAGAGGAAGACCTACACTCCGTTGGAAAGATCAAGTGGAGAGTGACCTGGGTGCACTTGGCATTTCCAACTGGCGCCAAACAGCGAAAAGAAGAGATGAATGGCGCGCTATAATTGATTCGGCTATAATCGCGTAAGCGGTGCCAACGCCAATAAAGAAGAAGAAGAATAAATAATAACAATAATCTAATTGGAGCTGAAGAGCTAGTTGTGTTTCGCCAAATTTAGTTTTCTGTTGAAAGTAAAGCAGTCGATCAGTTTTAAATACATGTATATTTTGGAAGGAGATATTTTTTTAATAATAATTTTTTGGGAAAGATGTAAGCCGTAACGGAGATCAAAATTTCATATTTTAGCTTAATTACAAAAAAAAAAAATAGCAGAGTTTTATTATATTTTATATATATTTTTAATTATAATCAAAACAATTTAATCTATCTACTTTTTTATTGTATCTTTCGCCCTTAAAAAAAATTTGACAGATAGTTACATACATATATAAAAGAAAATGAAATGGAAAAATGAGAGAGGAAAATTTTGCGTAGCCACAGCAATTCGATTTAAACTTTACTAAATTTTTTTACTCAATATCGCCTAAATAAATTCTTCATGGTATTAAGTCAAGTGGAACCAGACTTAAGGAAAGGTCGCATCCCTTTTAATTGGTTGCCACACTAAGATTGCTAGAGACCGCATCCTTTATAGCTATGACTGGATTGCGTTCCATAAACTCTAGAAATGTAGTGTACATAGAACATTGAGTTGCATTCAAGATAAAAGAACAGAAAAAACTTAAAAAAACAAAGGTAGCTTTGTATGCTTCATAAAATAATACCTGTAAAAAACGGCTAGACAATGTGGGTAAATTTATAAGTTTTAAGCGACTAGTATACGGTGGAATATTTTGGCGAAAATCCCAATGGAAATAACGCAAAACAAACAACAAAAACTGTTTTTGCAAGGACTCAATTTTCTCGGAATGGACATTATAACTAGGATTCCACAGCACTGAACTGTACAGCACTAATGACGAAAAAAGTATTTGGGTAATATAAGGGTCTTTAAATTCTTTAGATCATCGCTTTATAAAAGCACAGTAGTATTAATAATTCTGATTTCGATATAAATCGGATTGCTATATTTAATATTATATATTTCTATAGACATGAAATAGTGATATATACTTACGTATTTACTAACAAATACTTCAAGTACAAACACGACTTATTTGGAAAAGTTTAAGACGCTGATGCCTTATTATTTTTCAGTATATAATAAATACACACATACATATAAATACCATATACAAAACTTTTCCATGTAAGTTTGGAGTCGACACCTTAATTAGTAATATAATACTTGGCAGCTAATTGCCATCACCGGTAAACTGAAGAAGAACAAATGACAAACCACAAGAGAACAGAGGGTGGTTTATCTTCCGAAGTTAAGAAGCCACTTACTGTTATTTTTATTGCTTACAAAATTTTAAATACAAGAACTGAACGAAAAATGTGCATTAAACAAACATGTATGTAGGGATGTACACATATTTGTATATCAATATACGAAAACTGAATAGACAACACACTTGTAACAAATAATGGAGCTTTGGTTGCTAAACTTGTAAGGGTTCCTTACGGCTTAAGACAATTTATCGAAAACCGAATATTTAAATATGTTCACTCACTCTTGTGCATAGTGCATGCATGTATGACCATACACAGGTATCAGAAGTTTCTGGTTTTTTATTATTCAGCGTTGTTTTGTCTGCGGTTTGTGGAAAGAAATTTCAAACTCATTGCACATACGTGTATGTATGTATATATGTACGTGCATATGTATTTGATTTTTATATATGTATGTACATATATATAATTACTTCTTATTTGTATGGAATTTCATTAGGTTGTTGTTGTGTTCTTTGCGCTATTCAATTAGCGTCAATACTTTTTTTTTTGCATATAACCCCTAAATATGAGCCTATGCAATGCTACGTTCCTGAATCCAAAAGATTTTCTTTCACCATTTACAAGAACTGAATTCTTCTAACTTAGATTACATAACATAAAAAGCAATATAACCGAGTTCTTTTAATTTATTTTATATTTTTGTAAAGCTTTGCACATAAATAATTAATATTTTTCTTTGATCAAAAAGGTTGTGTTAGTCTAAGTGGATAAGGTATAAAGCACTGAGGTTACGCAGCCGTCAATCGCATACGCAAAAAATATTAATTTCGTCGAAGCATAAACATATTCGGGAATACTGCGTTCTTCAAGCTTAAATATGATCAATACTATAAAATTTAAGTTAAGTTTAAGTGGTTAAGATTTTTGTTTAATACTTATTTTTACATTGGAGATGGACGTAACCTGACCTGAATTAAAGTATTTTCTATGTTTTTGTGATACTATCAGATAGTTACCGGCGTTAGCATTTTTTTTGGGAAATATGTCATATGGAATTTGGTCCATGAGGGTTTTTCTCACTGATTGAGCCTTTTTAAAGTGTTTTAAACTGCTTTTTGTGCAATGTTTAGCTACTTGTCAATCCAAACAGTATTCGCATGATCGTCAAACTCGACGATTTATAGCTGAAAAAAAATCAAGCTAATGAAAGGCTGTTTTGAGTTTGACGGTGCTGTTACATCCTTGCGAATGTAAGCTATGCTTATATGTTTAACGATATTGTACGTAATCGTAAATCGGAATAGCGGCGTTCGGCTTTCTTCAAAGCATTCATATTTACATTTTCGTGGGAAACTTTGAGTAACGAAAAGGTCCCCAATTTCTGAATAGGCCTTCTCACGGTCACCGGTAAAGTAAAATTTATTACTTATTTTTAACAACCGAAATTGAATTTAGTGTTCTAGCGCACAGGCTACATTGTTTGACAAAACTTTGGCAGCACTGCTTTTTTTCGGCCATGTCAAATTAGGTTTTCCAGTTTGTAAAGAATATTCACATCGAAATGGAAGACGAGGCAAAACAAAATATATAAGTTTTATTTATTTGTTTATTAAGTTATAAATAATTGAACCTAATTATGGTAAGTATGCCAGGACGACAAAAAAAATTGAATGAATACGCTATCTTCCAAATAAAAGGGTAATTTTGTTCTTGCAAACTTCTTAACATGCTCCTATTAGCACTTTTTTCTTCATTTCCAATGAATTCTAGACGTAGAATATGCCTACACATTTTGGTTCTTACTTTTTCTCAAATTAACAACACAAAATCAAATAGCAGATTGTTTGTTACCTCCTATTTCGCGGGTAACAAAACTTACAGGGTGACAGTGAATTCAGAATACAATGGTAGTAGCAAAATTTACTGAATGGTAAATTTTAATACCAAAGTAAATTTTATTGCCTCGACAGAATAGGCCTGTATATGTTCACACACAAACAAATATGCATGTATATACAATAAGAGCTTTAATAAAATATATTGGCGCTTCTAAAAGCTGATTTTCAGCCGAGCTCCTCCTCCAATTTGTGGTTTTGCACCTTGATGTTTTTCCAGCAAATGGAGGGACCCACAGTTTATACTAAACACCCTCCGAACGGCTGATGTTTTTTTATGAGGAGCCTTTATTTCATTTCAGAAGTACTCTCTGAGGGGTTGATATTCCTGCCGAGGGGCGACCGTAATTAGAAAATTTCACTTAATTTTTTATTTAAATTAATTTTCTACAACTTTTGGATGTACGTGGCAGTACGCAATGGTAAACACTCGACTCTTCGTCATTCTTTACCTATAACTATTACTCTATAACTTACTATAGAGCGAACAAACTGTTGGTATTTGTGGGGAAAGATCATAATTTACGATTTAGTTGCATTATTCTACTTCAATAAATAACTTTACAATTTGCATAAATTTGATCAATGCAAGCCTTTTGTATTAAATAAAATTAATCACGTGCATACATACATATTGACAAATGCCGTTGCTCTCGTTATACCGCTGTTCGATATTTTTTGCTTATGCTGGTATCGACAATGAACTTATCCATACATACGTAAGTACCTATGTGTACGCAGGCATACATACATACATACGTATGCATATGCCTGTTTCTGCATATCATATTGCAATTTTTAATTCTTTGACATAACCACATTGTGTGGTCTTCCAAAAAACATCTTCGGCTTAATTACAAGGGTGCTTTAATAGGAATGACATGTGAGTTTGGCTGACTTTTATCAAAAACTGTTTGTTTCAACTTGTTTGAGTCATATAAAAGTATACATACATATGTACATTCATTCGTCGCTGAAACCTTAAGAGAGCTTCTCCGCCAGCACGAAGTTCGTCTGCATGTTTTCTTCACAAGTCTATGAACCCACGGTTTCAATCCAAAGGTATTTAAAAAAATATCTTTTTGGGTTATAAGATGAATATGATGGTGATGATCCAAGATAGCTCATTTAAAGATATTTCTCAATTCCATAAAGATACATATTTAAAATTATATCATATATATTGTAGATACATATATAAACGCGTACGCAAACTGTTGAAGCGATTTTCAGCTGAACTGTGATGTACGTCTTGATACTTTCCTATAAATAGGGGTATTACAATTTTTTCTTAGTCACCTCCGAACAGCTTATGGCTTTTAAGGAAATTTTTATTTCATTTTAGAAATAAAATCGGAAAGGTTGGTTTTCTTGCCGTTGGGCGACCGCTTTTTAATTTTTCTTCTATAATTTTGGGTGTTGGTTTAGCTAGGTCTCGAACTCATGACACTTGTATAAAAATTAGTAAGACTTTGAAAAGAATAATACCACGCTAGAAATTAATCATTCAGCAAAATAATAGAGTTCATATCATTGACGAATAAAATTTTTTCCTTTTCTTTTGGGCTGATTTTTAAAACTTTAATCGGCTCAACTTCCGGCTTAGAGTAGCACTCAACTTAACCGTATCGCGATGACAAGAAGTCTCAAATTTGTGTACGTAGGTACACATATATGTGATATAAATATAAGACCATTTATTTAATGCGAAATTTTATTTGATATGGTTTTTATAAAGCTTATAACTCCACTCAAGGAATTGATTCGAGCTAATTTACATAAACAATTTCATGCGTCGAACATGAAGGAAAAGATACTTATTTAATGTGATAGGCGTATGCGGGCTTAAAATGTCTGACACGACATTCTATCAAAAGAAAAACCTAATCATAGCCTTGAAGCTGGTACCAAAACTGTGCCCCCATATTCAGCGTCTATGCCTACTGGTACATGTTACAGAACGACATTGCCTAATTAAAGTAGCATTAGCCTCTTAATTTGCTGAATTATGCAAAGTTCGAAAGGGACATTATTTAATCGCCTGGGGTAACTGTTGCTGCTAATACGCAAAGATGAGGTATGCACTTTGTCATTTCATCGATGTCATATGAATAGCTCAGTAAACATATTTTCACTTTCTCCACTTTGGCATTCTTCAACCGAGAAATAACTATACAAGCTTTATCATATTTGGTTGATGGAACGTCTACTTCATCGTAATCAATGTAGAAACAGGGTTAACCATCTCCGGAGATTATGTTTTTGTTCTTATCAAGCAGTTTGGAGGGATGCGTTTCGTTGTCTCCTTCAACACTCGCTGAGCTGTCTTCTCTCGAACCATCGTTGTGTTTGTTGACGGAAGTTATTTGCTGCACACATGTTAGCTATGAAGTAATCGTGGGTGGAGACATCCATATAGGTTGATGAATCTTCATACTGGAATCTGATATTACAGGCAATCGCTTTGGTATTTCACCAAAATTGAGGTCCATTTATTTATTGCGTTTATATCTAATATTATAATATTCATATGGTAAAATACCATATATACTTAATAGAAAGGGAAGGTTCTTACATACATTTATTACTAGATTCTGTTTTAATTTTATAAATATCAGATTCACATTATAGTAGCGGTTCACATTAAACGCATTTGTACATTTTTTGCAATTACATATTTTCTTCTTTATTCTTGGATCTCACGAATGTAATGTAATTTTTTCTTTTGGGTATTTTATTTTTTCTTCATATTCTATTGACTTCATATAACACACACAGATAAATCTTAGAGAGAATCAAGTAGAGATGTAGCACTGTTTGCAGATGTATTTAAGTAATGACGTTTGCCAACGAAACGCTTGTGGTAGGGAATAACAGAGGTGTCAATCTTAATAGGATTGGTTGATTGTGTACACATTCTGATAGTTGGTGCTTCCGAAAATCAATGAATTGAACACCTAACGAGGTGTTATAATTATTTTTTTGTTTTGTCGTCCACCGCTTCTAAAAAATAGAGGGGCATATGTATGTACATTCGTACATATAAATTTCAAACACATTATTGAACGAGTTAAATGGGATTTATAATTTTCATAAAAGAACCATTGTCAATAGAATTACTCCGCATATTGTTCAAGAGCAAGATTTCAAAAAAATTTTTATGCTACTCATTATAGTTGAATGGAAATTTGTAAAAAGATCAAAGAAATAAACGTAAGCAAATAAAGTGGCATACAGAAAAGGTTATACCTTAATCCCAATTTTTCATGAATGAATGAAAGAACAACAACTCCACCACACAACATATACGTTTTTACATATACATACGTGTATGTATGTATATATGAAGCATTTTATTATATCGTGTGCTTGCGTAAGCTATCACTTTTGTCTATGGTTTGACTGACCAACTTCATTGACGACCTAACATTTTGCTGCGTAACGGGCATTAAGTGGTCCAACCCACAATCATTCGTAAATGCTATCGACAGCCACTGCGTTACGAAATGCTTGTGGCAGCGATCCACTCTTGTGTAGCTACCTAAGTTTCATTATAGGTATGAACATATTTATTTTTGTTTTGCTTCCGAATAACAAAGCATTAATATCGGGGCAACTTAAAAGGCGGCAAACCAGAGTGAAATATTTTCTTTTCATTGAACTTCATTACCTATGATAAATGCTCATCCAGATGAATGTAGATAAATAAATACATTCTTCATACTTTAGGGCTGTTCAACAATCTTTTATTTTTGAAAGTGCTAATGATGCCAAGCAAGTAGTTTCTACAGTTAACATTTTGCCACTATTCCGGGATTTCGCTGGTGATAGGCTTTCGAACTTATAAATTCTTTTCAAAAATTTTCTAAAATGTTATTAGATTGTTTTATTGTGATGTTGTGAGGCTGGGATGGTTGGGATGCATATATTATCAAAGCCTCTAGTCGAGTTTAAAACTTGAAATCTTAAGGTCGGCCTCAAATTCTAAACTTACGGTTAGTTTGTCGAGGAACCGCGAAGATTTCAAATTTGGTTATAGAGAGCAGCGCTTCATAGCCATACGTAAAATCAAAAGCTAAATTGTTTTTAATGCGTTTTATTGAAGTTAGCAAGATTTGGTTAGGTTAACAGCTTAATAAAATGTACAATAGTCATAGTCATATAGAAGTTGCATATTCCCCCATATATAGGGAGAACATCGAAACATATGTACAACTGATGATCCCTTAAACAAACCATACAAAAATGGATAACTTAAAAGTTTCTATATTAAATATTGAAAAGCACTATGTTGTAGTTTAGTGAGGATCTACGAGTAAATGAAGGCAATGACCTCGCATTTTCAAAATCCACTTTCAACACGCCTCTATGAAAAGTAAATTAGTTTCGGCATTCAACCACTTTCTAATTTATATGGCAATCAGAGGTTATACACTTTTTTTTCAAAAATTCTTGATCAAAGGCTCGCCATGGAGGTGTGCGGTACGATTAAATCAATTTTTTGTGGTGTTGGCGGGTGTTATTATTATTTCCGGTATGACGTATTATTGGCGCCAACGCCACTGGTTACTTTTAAACGTGTTTATACGTAACATTCGTTCGTTAAAGAATATACAATTTAGAGAAAAGAAATAGGGAAAAATATCTTAATATGAGTTTGGTTTTGTTGGTATACGGATCGTGCCCAACATTAAGCGATTGCACTCGACTTACTGTACAAGGTGTGACAAAAAATTAGGAGAATTTTCAAAAAGAAATGATGATGTTAATATTTTCACAAAATCAACATCATATTTTTTATGAAAATTTTTTGAAAACAAACCAGGTAGTCGTTATGTAGATTATGCACATACGCTGTTCATATACATATGTATTTAGTGTTCACTTGACTTAGTCTTTGCTATTGTTAAGAGAATTTCCACGTTATCTATAGGAAGCAGTTTAAATATCAATTTAATATTTCATTGTTATATTAATAGGAAATTGCAACTACCGTAGACTTTCAAATTCATTGTTAGCTTAATTAAACTACTGGCAAAAAATAAAGTGTGTGAACTAACAGCTGATTACAGTGTTGCTGTTTTAACTTTTTTTTACCGATTCTTTCTGCGCAGAGTATATTAACTTTGTCTAGTTAAGTCATTGGCAGATGAGCTTTTTTGTAGGGTATCAACGTGTTAAATATGGCCGTCATTAACACGAAAAATAATGAAAGAAGAGTTAGTAGTGTATTAGCACTAGTTCACAATTAGTATCTTTTCTTCAGGAAAACATCCCGCACTACAATAATTTTAACACATTTGTAAAGGCCCTACACATTTATACATACATACATATTATACTTCTGAATTAAAAAAAGGCATTTGAATAATTTCACACCTATTTAAAAATTTAAATATATACTGCCAATTATACGGGAAACATATTCATGAGCGTAGGTGCATATGTATGTATATATATACATATGTAACTTCCTTTTGGATATGTCTGTATGAAACTAAAATAAAAAATTATGTTTACACATAAGTGTTTATGTATTAAATAAATCAAGTTCTGAAAATTGATTAATCTGATGATTTTCGGGATTACCATATCTCTTTCAAATAAAACCTTGTATAAAAAATAGCTGAATCGCTGATTGGTACTCGAGGTTATAACATACCTATAACTAACTATAAATGGTACATCGTAGGGCTTAGAATTTTTTTGGTTGATACCCACGATGATAGCCTATCGATTTGCAACAATTCAACATTTACGTCATTTACGACTCCATATGATCAATGTTCATTAAAAAGTTGCCAAAAATTAAGAACAAATTATGGAAATCCAACTAGTCTCATAATTTTCGGGATATCTAAAATACCGGGCACCCCAATAACTAGCATTTCAAGATCAACATCAATATTGCGTATCTAACTACATATACATATATCCAATAAATTATCTATATAAGCAAATTATAAATAAATTAAAGTTATTTAATGAATTGTCACTTAATGTGCCGAAATGAATTATGGCATAAAAATTGAAATGAATGTACAGTGGGAGCTACTTAAAAGTTGATTTATGATAAGACTGGCATTATCATTCATTACATTGAAATGCTATACAGCACTAGTATGGGTCCACAAACATCTCTACTTCCCATATGAAATGCCTTCTATATTTATATTTACTAGTCCTTGCCGTCCTTGGGGTGTAATGGGGTGTAGACAAGCTTCTGGGTATGTTTTACAGTTGCGAGGCTATACTCAATTCCTACTCTTGCGTCCACGTCGTGCACCCTTGAAACGTGAGCAACCCTTGTGCAATATGCGGTAACCCACCCGTGTGGAGCCTTGGGTCACGGGTTATGAGAGAGGAAGTTTCAGTGAAGCCACTCCGACTTACTCGGTTTAAGGGTCCGCTGAAGTCTAATTGCAGCGTCTGTACACGAGAGGTGTGGCTACGAGCGGGTGTCGGTCTTGAAGCAAGCGGCTCGCTATATAAATGTGGGGGTTTGGGAGCCCCCACATAGAAACCAGCCCCAATGAAAAATTTTAACATGATTTGAGGGCTTGCACCTGGAATGTCTTGTCCCTTAATTGGGAAGGTGTCGCAGCACAGTTGGTTGATGTCCTCGCTAAACTAAAGGCTGACATCACCGCCGTCCAAGAAATGCGATGGACGGGACAAGGACAAAAGCGAGTAAGTTCTTGTGACATCTACTACAGCGGCCATATAAAGGAGCGCAAATTTGGTTTCGGATTTCTGGTGGGAGAGAGACTCCGTCGTCGAGTACTGTCATTCACCCCGGAGGATGAACGTTTCGCCACAATCCGCATTAAAGAGAAATTTTTCAACATATCGTAGATTTGCGCCCACGCCCTACGGAAGAGAATTTAATGCCAAGGTGGTTAAAGAAGGTATCTTTAATTTGTATAATTTGAATTTTTAAGCAAGGTATACAATTTATTCTGTTCTGATTTCATGGAATATCGTTATGCTAAAATTTAGATGCAGAAGCAGTTGGACTCTTTATTCGGCTATAACCAACTAATTTTTTAATTATTACTTTTTTCTACAGGGAAAAAATGACTTACCTTTTCTCAAGAAAACTCAGAAACTGACTATGCAAACACTAAATTTCTTCCATATTACCCAAGTACTCATGCTACCTTCTGCTCCTAAAAAATAGACCGCTTTCTAATAAGAAAAACTTTAAAAATATGAAAGTCTTAATAAATAAATTCTTAAACTGATGTACGTGTAAGTACATATACCTACTTTAATAATTTTTAGAAAAAAATTTCATTAATTAATTATATGAAGAATTATCGAGGCGTCAGCTCATCGCGATATAACGCTTCGCTTTGAAAATATCAAGCGATGGAAAAGTTGTTCCGTTACCCGACTATGAAGAAGTCCGAATAGCAATCGCCCGCTTAAAAAACAACAAAGCATGCATCAGCATCAAAATATGGTCGGATGAAAGCATGTCAGACGAATGGAACCTAAGTGTACTCTGCCCAATCCACGAAAAGGGCGATCCCACATCGTGAGATAAGTCTCCTTAACATCGCATATAAGGTCCTTTCGAGCGCATTGTGTGAAGGACTAGAGCCCACCGTCAATAGACTGATTGGACCTTATCAGTTTGGCTTTAGACCTGGTACGTAGGCTACTATATATAGGTCTGGAAAGTTTGACATTTTTTAGCATAACATCGCTCAGAACGTTTTGTCATTTAATCGTGAATTGTTTTATTTACAGGGAATTAAAAAATTCATCTCGGCCAAAAAATGGAATTAACTCGTGAACATTTTCGTGCGATCATTTTTCACAACTTTCGACGTGGATTATCACGACAAGAGTGCATCGATGAACTTAAATCTTTGTATGGCTATGAAGCACCATCCTATAGCACTGTGAAAAACTGGTACAACGAATTCAATCGTGGCCGACGCTCGCTCAAAGACGAATTCCGTGAAGGTCGTCCAAAAACAGCCGTTGTGCCAGAAAACATCGATGCCGTACGTGAACTGATAATGCAAGACCGTCATGTAACATACCTTCAGATAGAGGCATGCCTATGCATTTCTCCCACCAGCATACATTCGATATTGCATGAACACCTGGTCGTAAAAAAGGTTTGTTCTCGTTGGATCCCGTACAATTTGACAATCGCTCAAAAAAAGGCTCGTGTGGATTGCTGAAAAAATACGATCGCGGTGCTTCAAAAGACGTTTATAAGATCGTCACAGGTGACGAATCATGGATCTATACGTATGAGCCCGAAACAAAACAGCAATCGACCGTGTGGGTCTTCCAAGACGAACCAAATCCAACGAAAGTTGTTCGTGGAAGAAGCACTTCGAAGCAAATGGTCGCCTGTTTCTTCGGCAAAACTGGTAATGTGGCGACTGTTCCGCTTGAGCAACGTAGGACAGTCAGATCTGAGTGGTACACCACCATTTGTTTGCCTGAAGTCTTCGGAGAAATTCGAAAAACGAACAAGACAAGACGAATCATTGTGCACCATGACAATGCGAGCTCTCACACATCGACTCAAACCAGCGCCTTTTTGACCGGCCAAAACGTCGAATTGATGGGTCATCCGCCGTACAGCCCTGACTTGGCACCCAATGACTTCTTTTTATTCCCACACATCAAGAAAATAATGCGTAGTGGAAAAAGTGCTTCGAAAATTGGTTTGAGCGCATGCAAAAGTGTATAAATCTTGATGGAGAATATTTTGAAAAACAATAAAACCATTTTCGTTGATAAATATTCGTGTTTTCATTATTTGGCAAGACATATATATAGCAGCCTACGTAAACCAACCATTGACCAGATATTCCCCATGCGCCAAATTTTGGAAAAGACTCGTGAAAAGAGGATCGACACACACCACCTTTTCGTCGATTACTTAATAATTTATTTTTTAGTAAAACTTACCGATTAACTTCTACTTTTGTATACTTTGTATGTTAATAAGGAGAAGAAGGAGAAGACCTAGCAAAATTTATACTGTCCGTCTGTTTTTAAATTCGGCACTCTACATACATAGCTGCACAAATATATTGACACTGAAAAATATCGAAATCGGACTATAATATATATCCTTCCTACAATAGATATGAAATTTTAGGTTAAAATCGTCGTCTTAATCAAGATCTCCTAAGCGAATTTGAACTTTTTTGAATTCATAATGGCATTTAATTCAAAGATTACTAAGAAAATTTCCAAATAAAAAACTTGAAGCTAACAAATTTTGTTCTGAAGAAATAATTTCAAATTAAAATGTCTCAATATAACGCAGTACTATGCAGATAAGTTTAGTACCATTCGCTTTATTAAAGGTCATACCTTATAACTAGTTATGAAGTTTTTTCGTTGATCTGCAATGAGCAAATAACGTTATGATCCAAAGAGAATTGATATTTTTTCTGAACAAGGGGATTATTTTTTTAACAAATTTGAAAGCTTAAATTTTTTAAGCAAAATTAAAAATCGAAAAAAGAATTAACGTTAGATTAATTGTACTAATATTCTGGTGTAACATGAAAAGAACAGGCGCATTTAGTTGAAAAATATATTTTCTTCGGACATTTTTGTACAGCCACCAACTTAGCAATTTTCAAACACAACAAATTAAACTCCAGATTGCTGAATTTTGAATGGTCATCACGGGAAGGTTTTTCTGATTACCTAATATGATGATTACCAGCGAAGATGTAAAGTCTTATATTACTTCAAAAATTAAATCTGATGACGTAACAGTGGGAAAGTTTACTTTCAAATATGAAAGGAATATTTCTTCGCTCAAAATCGAATGCTTTAATCAACTTCTTGATAGTACATTCTGGCCTCCCGGAGCATTTGTGCCCGAATTTCAGCATGGTATTAAGCTCGATGAAAAAAATATTGCTAAATTTCCTCAAATGACCGGGGAGTCAAAAAACTGAACAAAGATCTCTCTATCAGTTTATCTTATCAAATGGCAAGCTAACTGACTTGTATCTAAATAGTCTACATTGTAATTTTAACATTATATAATTAACTGACACATGGCTTAAATCTCACGTTTTTGATATTGAAATTTTAAATAGTGATTATCATATTTATAGAACTGATCGGTTAAACAGAATCGGACTTGGGGTTCTACTCTCCGCTCATTCTTCAATTCCTTCTGAAGAAGTTATTGTTCCTGGTTTAGTTGCATACAAGTACTTTCCGCTAGTAGCTATACATATATAGCTCTATCTTATATACCTCCTCGATCGGACATATCTGTATACATGCAGCAGGCTTGTTTATTTAAAAATATTATCTTGTTAGTAAAACAATCCAATTCCTTGATTGTTTTGGGTGACTTCAATTTGCCATGTGTTTCATGCAAACCCGTTAACGAATATGTTACTCCAATTTGTAATCGATCCTGTGTAAATGAGTTTTTGGAAGAACTTGTGCCTCAATCAAATTAATTTAGTTGCTAACCACTTTGCTAAGATTTTAGATTTGGTGTTTGGGGATAATGCATCTAAATTTTCTGTTATTAGAAGCGATCCTCTTGTTATGCCAGGGTGTGTATCACCCTGCTTTAGAGATAACATGCGAAACCGGATGTTAACTTGTGGCTGATGATTCTACGCTTAGCTTTAGTTTTCGATTTAACTTTGCGAAAGCTAATTTAAAAAATTGAATCAGGAGCTCTTTAAAATTACTTGGCCAAGTTATACTGATAATATTGAAGCAAGTGTTTTACATTTTAACAGTACCATTATTTCTCTTTTTGAAAAATGTGTACCTAAAAAGCCTTGGCTTAAAATAAACCACATGAGTTCGTGGTTTACAAAGGAGTTATGTTGTCTAAAGAATAGAAGGTCAAAAGCTTTTAAAACTTTCAAGAAAAGTGGCTTACACTTACATTACTTAAAATACTCGTTCCTTCGTCGAAAATTTCTTGAACGTAACAAAAAATGTTCTGCGATTTTGATAACTCTGCGATTTTGATAACTCCAAACGTAAGCTTTTACCTTTCCGTCCGACATGAAATACAAATCTACTATGTCATGTCATCAAATATGTTAGTGCAATGTATCTAAAATAGAGAATATTAACAAAAAATGTTCTGTTGGCTACTTAAATTTTTTGTGAGCAGTAGATAATTTCGTCTATCTAGGGACAAGCACTTGAGTAGGCCATTGCAAATTAAAGTCCTCCTTGAGCGAACGAAAACTAGACTGTATGGTGTCGACATTCGATGAGACGGCACTAAGAGTTGTCGAGAGAAAAGTTTTCCGGAAGATTTCCAGTCGCATTGGCAAAGGCGAATATAGCAGTCGATGGAACGATAAACTGTTCTAGATATACGGTGACATAGGCATAAATATATTGTCCAAATGAATGAAAGCGCTCCAGCTTTGAAAGTATTCGACGTTAATGATGATGATGAAATAGATTAAGCAAGAGAAAAACGTTGGGTACCAGTTAAAAGCAATGTTTTAATAAGTCCCAATTCATGTATTACACTTCAATAAATGCAGATATATTGGGATTGCGGCTATTTCGACATTGCAGCTCTGCATTCTAAGAACCGTAACATTAATTAATTTATAATTATGTACGAAAATATATAAGACACTAAGGTAAATATGCACGGATGAATGTGTTCACGTAGGTAGATTTAGTTACTTCTCCAATGTCAGGTGTTAAATGATAGCATCGAAACTCGTTAAACGGAATAGGGTGAAAAATTAAATTTAAACAAATTTACAGATTTGTCAGACCACTAAAATATCAAATGATTGTAGCATCAACCCTCAAAACGTTTATCTAATGAAATAGTGCTACACTATTTATATTTCCAACGTAACTCTTGCGCACCAATAAAAGAACAATGTATTTGTTTCCGTATGTAAGCATATCCATACAACAGAAAGTGCCGGTGAACCTATTTGATACACGCCACTAACCCAAGCATTTCATGAGCCTACACACATGTGTATGTAAACGAAAATAAGTGGTTACACGCAGAATAACACGAACATTTTGACCAATTTACTAGCCAAATGGTTTTTCAGTGCGAGTGGTAATTATTGCAACCGGAAGCGATGGCTATCTGCCTCCGACACCCGTGCACTTGACCACTACCGTTAGCCCAGAGCACATTTAAATTGTAATTGGGAGAGCCACATGAGAATCACTTTTAAAAACCGGTTATACAATGACTATGTTAATATAGTTTTGAATAGAACAAAGTAGTTGTAAATTATGTCAAAACCCACATTTGTATAGGTTTGTATGTATAAAAATAATAATGCATTTGCTTATATACATATCACATCTATATGTACATAAGTACACATACATACATACATAATTATGAGAAGGGTTGTCATAACTCAAAGCATTTTTAAACAAATTTTAGTGTGCACTGCATTACTGTTTTGAATGTAATTTATTTTAAAATTAAAATAAATTAATCCTATAAAGTTTTTAAACTTCCAAAAAGAGCGAGTAATATATGACAGTAATATAATAAGCAATATTAGTATCAAAAGCTAATCAAGTTGCATAGTGGATGTTGCCAAAAGATATCGATATATGTATATATGTAACTTATATATATACATAATTCATGGGATATTGCTCATTGGGTAAACTAATTTCTTATGGGTAAAACACAAAGCACGCCACAATAAAACATCAGATTGCATGTTTACGAGTATTCAAAAAATAATGCAGCGTTCCGGAAAATGCTCTAGCACGAACCGCAACAACGTGTGATAAGCAAATATTTTACTATTGCGTTAACGATTGCATAAGAACTTAACATTTACAATTAATCGCATTTAACACAAACAAGTTACTTCATTGCTGTTCAGTGGCCAGACTGTAATTTAAAATCTGTAGCAGCTACCTGCTGTAAATTTGAGCTTCATAAAGTGGATCAAAGTCGAATCGCGGACGTTGCTCGAAGTCCATCATGATTTCGGAGAAGACCATGTCGAATAGATATACATTTTATGGAGTCTCGCAGATTCAATACAATTATCAAAAGTTTTGGAGTACCAATTCTAAATGGTCCTACTTCTCTTGTGCACAATATTCGTACATATGTTTTTATATTAATTTTAGATAAAAATCTCCTATTCATAGATTTTTCGTATTGGAAGCTATTTCTCACATACAATACACATTAAAACTTGATGGGAATCAATAAAAAAAAAAAAAAATAACAGAGCAGCTAATTCTCTTCGCCTTTGTCCACTTCTTCTCTACTTGCAACAAAAGGGTGAATTTATGTTGAGACCTTTAGTTTTCACAACACATTAAGCCACAAAATATTTTCTGCGCGGATCTTGTGATTTAATTATATACAATTTTTATATTTAACGCTTTATAACTGCTTGGCCTACATACTATGTACATATGTACGTCTTGATAGATGGAAGTAGTTTCAGTCTAATGCTGGCAGCCTGATTGGTTCATAGTTTTTATCCCCTTTTATAGGGAAAACTTCACTCTAGATTTGCAAGCAGTGGAAATTAATGTAATATATATTGTGAATCTGTTTTATTTTGTTTTATCTAAACCAAACACTTAAAATATTTAACTGTTTAATGTTTTACTTGTCTAATGGTTGTACATTTTGAAATGTGGAATAAAAAATAAATAAATAAATAAATGAATATATAATATACAATACACAATATACCAGGAAGAATTCCCAATAGTAGCTGAAAAGCGAAAGCGTTAATAAACTCCATTCATTCGTAACCATAGGAATCCAGAAATTGCCTATGTTGGGAGCCAATTGCCATGCCCATCCAACGCTTTATGTCTTAATGCGATCCCTATCATATATTTATGAAAATAGATACAATTTTGCTAACTAATATTGTATACTGACGGGCGAGTAAATTCATTTAAAAAAGGAATTGAAAATAATTTCAAAAATGCATACTAGGAAATGAAATTTACATTTGTGTAACTATGTATGTATTTCTTTTATAACAGATCTTGGAGCAAACATGTAACAAGGCGGTGGATTTGTCTAGTTTGCGAATTTAAATCGACTATTTTACACAAAAAAGCGAAAAGAAATTTATTTGAAAACTGCTTTAACGATAATATTTACAAATGATTCAACCGAATTGATATAACTCTTTTGATTAACGTGAAATTTATCGTTACGATGTAGCCAAGGTTTAGGTGATGCTGCCACGAAAAGCTTAGCACTTGGATAAATTTAACCACAACCGTCGTGATGTCACAACTTTCCTGATATAAAGACGTGCTAAATTAATTTTTGCTCCCATTTTATATAGTTCGCGCTTTGTAACCGCTGGAACGCCTTGATGTTTTTCCAACAAATGGGATGACCTACAGTTTATACTAAGCCGCCTCCGAAGGGCTGACGGAGAAGTTGACATTCCCTGCCGCAATTAGACTTAACTTAACTTATTTTTTTATTTCAATTAATTTTCTATAAATTTTTCATGTTGATCGGGATCGAACCCTGGCCTTCGGAATGGCAGTACGCAGTGCTAATCACTCCGCTATTGCGGCCGCTTCCTTTTTCTAGACATTGTAAAATAAGACATACATTTTGTAAGATGCTAGTTATAGTTTTGGCATAGTTTCTTCTTAAATACCACCAGTTTAATTTCCTTAAAGTAAAACCACCCTACTTTTTGAATTTGTACTTGGTAAGATTTCTTTTTCTGCTTAACCACCAATTAAGCAATAATAAGAACAATTTATTTTTTAAACACATTATTTAATCGTATTAAATAACAGTGAATAGGGCAATACATCCGGTTTCGCTCTCCTCTAATGCTCTTTTAAATTAAATGGCTTCCGGCTAATACCTTTTAAGCATATACATATTTAGTGGATACCAAAAATAGTTCAAATATTCTAAAAGTGCATAAATTAAGTCAATAGTAAGGAATATTAATTACAACAAAAGCCTACTCCAAGTGGAGAACAAATTTATATTTATAATGTTACATAGGAATGATTTCTCACACTCGATTCTCACACCTTTATACCATATTATGTATGTAGTATTTTTATAAGTTTATTACGTGGATTATACATGTCATTTATAAAAAAAAAACATTTTGGTAACAGTAGTAGTATACCCTGCGTCTGACATTGTGACGTTCTTTATACTTTTTAACATATTTTCAAAACACATAATCAATTAAGCGGTTGTTGCGAGATGAAAATAGTGGATTCGACATTAAAGTAGTGGAGAGGGCTTAAACTTGAGGTAAATAAAAAAACTACAAAGAAGAGACAAGATGCGCCCCGGCTTATCTAAAAAGTATGATCGCAAGTATTTTTTCGTAGATACTCCATTATATAATCCAATTTGGGTATATCAAGGAGTATTCTCATGCTATGCTACATTAACTATTATATTATAATTTAACGTCGAATAAGAAAACGGGACGAGTATTAGCAACTCGGCACGCTGCCCCTTTTGTCAGCATTCTCTCTCACAAGTTACGGGTTACCGGAACAAAAGTTGACTAGTGTGAACTCCGGCAAAACGAATTTGAGTTTCAGCTTTGAACATTGGGTATCTATCTATCCATCTTAAAACGTAAGCATATATGTACATATCTACTTATGTATTTAATTAATGATAAGTTCTGGCGTCTCAATGTAATGTCCCATCAGGAAAATGTTTCATGATATAAACATGTAAATTTTGAAGGCATGTTCAATAAGTTCAATAACAAAGTAAAAATTAGGCGCCTTTCATGTCATAATATTTAGCATTATTATTAATAAACACTAAATTCTGACCGATTTCAGTTAGTTAATTTGTGTGAAGAATATCGAAGATGACGAATGCAAGTAATTGCGGCGTCAGTTCATTACAGGTGGTTGGCTTCAGTGGTGAAAACTGGACAATTAAGTCCCGTGTAGTAGTCAACGACAGCGGAAAGGAAAATGCATTGAGTTGCATCGAAACGAAACGAATAGTTAGCGGTGTTGCAAATTTCGACCCTAACCAGGTACATAAATGGCTCAATAGGTACATATATACATACATAGGTATTTATGTATGTATGTAACCCACCATTGTTGATCGACAAAGCACAATACTACGTACTATTTATTTGTGAGCATGCGCTACTGAGAGAATACATATTTATTTAAGTACAAGTGAATACATGTATGTAATTCATAACTCGCATCAGTGTGTATGTGTGTACAACTCTAAACTCCCAGTTATCAAATATGTTTTTCTCTTGCAATTTATTTATGCAGTCAGTTACGTAGTCTGCCAACCGGCCCGCCAGACGCTCAGTTAGTTCTAGTGAATTGTTGCATGTTATTTCCAGCCTTATTTTTATTATGTATTGAAATTTATGAAGCGTTAACCAACCATAAAAGCGTACATTTAACAAATATATCAGGAACACGAGTAATAATATTTTTTTCAATATTTTTTAATACAAAAAATACTTAAAGGTTATCGTTCATAACTATAATAACTTATTTTCAATACTTCAAAAACTTCTTAATAAACATCTTTAGATGAGCAGAGTGACTTTTTTTTGTTTAATTTGGAAATGCGAAGAACAGTTGAAAAAAATCGAAAAAAAAAATTAAGTACCTGTCCATATTTGGTTCTAATATCGTAAGTATATCGTATTTTGATTAAATCCTTAAGCAGAAGTACTATAAATCCACTTGGATGTACATACATACATATGCTCCATACTCGTTTATCATATGTGACAAACTCTTAAAATTACTTAAAAAATGTTAAATTTTGTCCTATCCGTAGCACTTAAAGAAGTAATATCTTCGTGCATTCCGTTTTTCTTCTGTTCCAGCCAAGGATGTCATTTTGCTCTTTTCCCGAGAAATCTGAATTTTTCAAAACCTATTCGTCGGCAAGGAATAACCCCTAAGAGATTTGTAACCTCTAAGAGATTTCTGGCCGAGGTCTTTCTCTAATTTGTAGCATACATTTTTCTAACAAATGGAGCTGCCTACAGTTTATTCTCAGCCGCCTCCAAAAGGCCGCAATACTAACCAATTGGCTATTGCGTCCACAATACCAACACCAATGCATATATTTTTTGAGATACTCCTCTGTGAGTAGAAAGATTTACTTCAATTTGGCTGGCAACAATTTGTCGCTCAGGTTTTCAAGAAAGGCAAGGAATTCGGGAGTAATTTTCCGTATTACCGAACGTGATAGAATATACCTCGTCATTGTGGCGGTAACAAGAACCATGTTTCGCAATGTCCTGCCATTCATTTGATCAACATCGATATCCAGCATTGTTCAAAAAGTAACAATATAATATGATTCTAAACCTTCAATGTTCCTGAGATTCAACTCAATAAAGCACTAATATTGTTTTCATTTAAGTAATTTTTGTTTTACTGTTCACAAATCACATGCGTTTCTTGCTTTCTGACAGTACAGTAAAATCGGTACAGTCCCGCAAAGTGGACAGCTAATGTTGTTAATGTAATTTTTCAAATTCGTATATTTACATACATATGTATGTACAATATAATACCTATACATAAACATTAAAAAAATTGAACTGAATTGCCCAAGCGTCCAATTTTAAGGAATTACCGTAGAAGAGCGCACAAATTTAAGAGACATACTGGCCTAAGTCAAGAAAAAAAAAATTAGTGATGTCATCCAGATTAGATGGATTTTTATGTGTACATTTGTATGTATGTTCCTCAAGAGAGGAATTTACTTTTCAATCGCCTTGTTGACATTATTATTGCTGAAGTTGGTTCCTGGATAGACAAAATTATCTACAAATTCAAAGTTTTGACTGTCAACTGTGACATTGGAGCTAAATGCTAATGCGCAGAATGATTATTTCATGACAGGAACTATTTTGTCTTGTTCACTATCAAACCCATTCGTTTCATTTCTTCATTCAGCGATATCAATATCATCAATATACGACAAAATTTTACCTTCTCTATTCAAATGTGCAACTCGTAATGTTTTCTCTAGAACTAGGTTGAAGATGTAGATGTCAGACAATAAATAGTTACCCATTTTGATACCTAGTTCAGTACTGAACGGCTCTAAGAGGTCCGTACTGATTCTGACGTAGCTAAACTCACAACGGCAAAGTATGATTCCATGACACTTGAAGGGGTCTTCTTTCTTATGGATGGGGCAGAACACACCCATATTCCAATAAATAGGCATGCTTTTGTCCATTCATTACCTGAAATAACGCTAATGTACGCACCTTTCCACATATTCATGGCCATATTTGAATTGTTCGAAGCGTCGATTGGGGTTTCGCCATTTCCTGTATTCTTTTCTATAAGTTGTTAACATTCAAGTGCAATTTTTTATATGTACTATTTTCATTGTTTCTAGTTTTATAGTTATGGAATTATTATTATCGATTTATTTATGATGTTGCATGTTACATTTGTTTCCTACGTACATGCATACAAAGTTGTTGACACTTATCAGATTACTTCATTCCCGAATAGAAATCAAATTAGGACGAAATCGAACCGCAATGATATCCGTAAGCCGCTTATAGGATTAGTGTTCGAAGACATTGACATCCGCACCCTTATAAAAAATGTCTTGGCATCTAAATTCTACGTTTTTGAATATTGTTCATCTAACAAGTCAATAAATAAATTAAACATTTATTCGTCATCATTGATTAATTTTTAGCGTACGTATACATATGGATACATATTAATATATGTATAAACGATATTACATAAACAATCATAAAATCATAAAAACTAGTAAAGATCGTTTACCAAAGCACATTTTCGTGTCGGCATGTTAAGCCCTGCCAATGCTTTCCGCTTAAAACGAGTTCTCTGTTTTATTTCTATTTTCATAAGGTTTATATTAATCGATTGAAGAGTTCGTTTCTCACTTTTTACTGCCGTTACCTTTTGCTTTCTGCTGTTAAATGCCAATTTTTGAAATGCATAATGAATCCCTTACCTTTTTGTCGGCTTTGAGCTGGATTTAATTTTAATATGACATGTGCTTTGATGGGATCTTAAATGAATTTATTCTACAATACTTATGACCGAACAGAGTCGTAACCTCAAGGGGAGGCATTTATTGTTAATTATTTAATTTGCACAGAAAGCAGATTTGTCAGATCGCAATCAAACGTTGAAAATATTTAAAAAAGGATTAAGTGTAAAAGTAAAAAGAAAGAAGAGCTGTCTTCGGTCATGCCAAACTTTTTATACTTTTCATGGTCATATCAAATTTATGGTATTTTATTTAGGACTAAATATTAATTCTCATATTTGAAAAATCGGTTGGAGGTTTTCCGGCTGCGATCATTTCGGTTTCAATATTCAGTAGGATTTGTAGAATACATAATTTCACAGGATTACCTAAAATTTTGTATATGTGTTTCTTATGTTCTTAGATACTTTATTGAAGTATTTGTAGCAGGCCATATATGTAGTGGTGCGAAAATGCAGGTTCTGACAAATGATTAATACAGTGCACTGCTTACCAAATTTGGTTGAAATATCTCAAAAACTGACACATGGCCATGACTAAATCAACTTAGCCGTCGTTCTGATCCGGTTCTGAAAGAAATCAAGGAGAATGCTGTGCTAAATGGACATACTTGCTGAAAGAAAGAAACATTTATTTATAAAATATATTCAAAACAATAATAATTACGCACTTAAATATTAATAAGTATGTATGTATATATAAAAGGGTTAATAAATAAATTTTCTTTCTTTTATATATACTCGTCTATTTGGCGCTTTGAAACTCCTCCTCCAATTTATAGCTTTTGCGTCTTGATGTTTTTCCAACAAATGGTGGGACCTACAGTTTAAACTAAGCCGCCTCTGAACGGCTGACGGTTTTTATGAGGAACCTTTATTTTATGTAAGAAATATGTACACTCGGAGGCGTTGACATTCCCTGATGAAGGGCGGCCGCAATTAGAAAACTTAAATTAATTTGTTATTTAAATTAATTTTCTAAAACTTTTGAACGTTGGTCGTACCAGGATTTGAACCCTTGGCCTCCCGAATGGCATTACGCAGTGCCAACCACTCGGCTACAGCGGTCGACGCTACTCATTAACTCGATAGAAAAAACTACATTAGGTTTAACCGCAACGAATACAGTTCAAGTACCGAGAACGGAATGTACAATAAATGTTTGTATAGGTATTCATATAGATCTACATTTATTTACACGACAGCGTACTTACATATGTATGTACAGTGGCGGACTAAAGTCTACATACGATCCATTTTTTGGGAATTCAACCCGTCCTATAGCTTTCACAGAAAAAATAATGATGCAGTTTTGTTTTAAATTCAAGTATATAACAAAAACTAAAATTTCTCATTTATTCAACATTAACTTTCAAAGTTATTAACAAAAAATGGATAAAAGGCACTGACAAAAGTGAACATACGATTTTTTGCTTAGCTATTCTAGGTAAGCATATTAATTTTAATAACTAAGTTAATATTTTGTTGGGCCACCATGCGCATCGATCACCGCTTGCAAGCGTCTAACATTGAAAAAAACCAAATTTTCCAGCTCTTCTCCTGTAATGTTTTGCCACTCTTCTTGAAGTTTCTCTCTGAGCTTTGATGCATTACTTATAGGGTGTTTTCGAATTTTCCGCTCCAATATTTTCCATACGTGCTATGTAATATTCAATTCCGGGCTTTGTGGTGATGAGTGCAACTGCCGCGGAGCATAATACAGCAGCCAATCCTTTACAATTTGCGCTGTGTGCTTAGGATCATTATCCTGTAGAAAGATCCAGCTCGAGCCAAGGCACAGTTTGTCCACAGATAACTTCAAATTATTTTCCAATATGGTCTTATACTCGAAGCGATCCATATTTCCTTCAATAAAGACCAATTTACCCACCCCAGACGCTGCAACCGCTCTCCAATTCATGACACTCCCACCACCATGCTTTAAGGTCGAAATAAGGTGCCTGGGATCCATGGCAGTAATGGGTTTTCTCCAAACTTTTGCTCTGCCATCGCATCCAAATATGTTATATTTTGACTCATCCGTAAATAGCACGCTTTTCCAGAACTCATGATCCTTCTTTAGATGCTTTTTAGCGAACTCCAACCGATGTGTGCGGTTTTTCTCGCTTATGAGAGGCTTCTTGTGAGGAGTTCTGCTGTAGAATCCTTCGTTGTTAAGAGTTCTTGTTATTGTGCGTAAGTGCACAACAATTTGGGATCATTTCGCTAGCTTCTGGGCCAAATTGGTAGCATGTACCTTGGAATTTTGGCTTACTTTATTACGGATGAAAGAGATGTCCCTATGGGTAAGCTTCTTTGGACGGCCACTTCACGGCTTACTCTCGAAAGAGCCCGATTCTGCAAGTTTTTATAAATTGTTTGCACCGTCGCTTTTCTTAAATTTAACAATTTAGCTATTTTGCCGAACGTTTTCTTATCATTTCTGTGTTTTATAATCAATTTTTGCACAGCCACCGGGATTTCCGTTCCTGACGACATTTTCGCGACTGTATTTCTTTTTTCAAATGATGGAAAACAATAAAGATAAAGCCAAATACCAAGAAAAGTATAGAAAGAAAAAAAAAACGGTACTTGACCGCTGAAAACAATAGCTGAAGTAATAAACGAAACAAATTAATGAAACGTATGTTCACTTTTGTCAACGGCTTTTTTGAGTTTTTTGTTAATAACATTGAAAGTTAATGTTGAACAAATATGAAATTTTCGGTTTTGTCTTACAATTAAATTCAAAGCAACACTACATCAATACTTTTCCTGTAAAAACTATGGGACGGTAGGGATTCCAAAAAAAGGGGTCGTATGTAGACTTTAGTCCGCCACTGTATATAATATTTAAGCATAAAAATTCATGTAAGCAGCCATGCGGCATTGAGACTGCAATTAGCTCAATGAGAGAAACATTCATTCACGTTATTTGAGCAAAGTTAACAGACTGAGTGTCACACTCCCAAGCACAGTCACAAAAACATGTATTCTTGGCGTTGAATAAATCTGATTTCATCCAAAACACCGGTTATACGAAAAGAGCGGATAGTATGTAAAACTTGTTTTTTGTGGTACCCCTAACCAGTTCAAAAGCAGTTATTGCAGTTCTCTTATTTTATGGTGTTACATTGAGAACTTAGCTGGACACAGTTAATATTCTGTGTGATTCCGTATTTTTGTATCAGTATATTGGTATCAATAGCCTAGTGGTTACCAGTGTGTAATACCAAGCGGTTCGAGTCCTGGCCCGACAAACATCCAAAATTATAGAAAATTAATTTATATAAAAAAAAGTTGAGTTTGGTAATTTCGTTCTGGCATTTTGGTCACAATGGCTGTTTTTTCATAATATTTGAAATTTTTTCGAGCCAGTTTTTCTAGCAAGTAATATTTTAAATGTTATAATCTTTGCTGATGATCATGCAATCCTAATGTTGTCAGAGGCGAACCAAGCCCGATTTGGCATACAGAAAACAAGCAAGTTTGTACAGTATTTAATTGCTGCTAATATTTGACAAATTAAAAAGTTTTAAGCTGTGCATGGTTGTATCCATTCGTCAACGCAAACGCAATTGAAAACGATTGTAAGTATGTGTAAATGCTTACATAAATACACACCCCGCAGTAAAAAAGCAGAAAATTCTAGTTAAATACTAGTATTATAAAGATGAAATCACACCAGTTCAATATTTGTATAGCAGTTCACCAGCAATAACATTCATATGTTATTGTCATTTCAACGATGCATCGGGCGTCACGATAGCCAAAAAGTTAGGGTTTGTCACTTTAGCGCGAGAGATTCACAATACGAATTTGGTGCAACCATGTATACGACTGATTTTTCAGATTTGAGATTTTGCACACATATATCGAAGCTGAAAATTGCTGAAATCTGAAATTATACCATTTCTATAGCTCTCATGCATTGATTTTTTCAGGCATGCGATCTTGGCCAAAACTCCGTCAAAAAGCGTCTGAGCTCATGAACATGTATACAAATAACTATAAACACTAAAAATTAGCGAAATCGAAGGTTAATACCACGTAGCCTTCTCACAAACTTTTTTGTAGATATGAGATTTTGGGCCGAAAATCCGTCAAAGCGTAAAATTTGATATTCTACACACATATGTATGTACTCGTATGTACAAATAAACATTGGCACGGAGAAAAACGAAATCAGAAAACTTTATTATTTAACCACCTCCAAATGATTTTTCAGATATGAGTATTAATATTTAATCCTAAAATGAAAAACCATAATCTTGAGTAGGTCATAAAAATATAAAGACTTCGACATGGCCGAAGAAACATCTTCTTTCTTGTTTTAATTCTTATTTTTGGTGAAGTAAAAATTGAATTGCCATTAATGAACTACTACTTTACTACCATGAAGCTGTTGCATAGTCGGATAATTGATAATTCATAGGACATCGTCATGTTGCGAACATGGGAAAATTATGAAAAGCGAACTAGTAGTGTAAAAATGCAAACTAGTCGAATTTAACAACTATTGTAGTATTCTCCCCTGCAGATTACAGTGCAAAAGTATTAGTTTCAAATTGACTAGTCAAAACAAATTAAGAAGCTAAGCTGATGAGAAATAAGCTTGAAACTGCTTAAGAAACACGTTCAGTTAATGGGGTCAGTTAAACTATTATCAACTGGAATGTTGAACACAAGCATATGAGTAGAGAATTATGTATTTTTATTTTGTATTTAATTAAAAGCTCCAGCGGCGTTCGCCAGAGAGGTAAAACGTTTATATAAATAAAAAAAACAGTCTAAGCTAAAGAGAGCAAATAATATGACTACAGCGCTATTATGGGGTTTTGTATAACTCATGGTAGGGAATGTCAAACCCTCCTATTGTATTTCTGACATGAAAGAAAAACTCCACATAAAAATCCATACAAATCTAAGATCTATCCTTATGGATGTTCCACATGGAATTATACCTTCAGGAAATAATTTAAGAAGTAATAATGATGAAAGTTTTACATTTCGTAATTGTTGTTTTTCTGACAAGAAATAAAAAGTTTCCTAAAAAATCCAGCGGCCAATCGGATGCAATCTTTGTTTGGAAAGCGATAGTGGAAAAACTAAATTGATGTTTCTCATACAATTAGCCTTACAACATGCTAAGAAATGGGCGACTGCAATTAGAAAAATTAACTTAACTCTTTATTTGAATTAAATTTCTATAATGGCAGTACACGATGCTAACCACTCGGCTGTCTCGGCCTCCTCTTTCTGGCTTCTCTTCGGTTGTCGTTTCAATCACTTAGTAAGTACAGCAAATAATCAACAAACCCATAGAGGTTAACTTATGGCATAACCACAGCTTTTTTTATCTATATGAAACATATATAATAGGGGAGGTACATACTTACATAGCATATATATGTCGCTTATAGGCTCCGAAACTACTGAGCCGAATTTGTTAAAATTTTCAGGATAGCTTCAATGTAAACCAGAAATGTTCCTGTGAAGTTTGGATAAAAAATAACACTCCAAAAATAACGTATTTTTTTGCATGTGCTTGAAATTTAGTACACAGGTGCCTCATTGCCTACATCAAGATATTCCGGGAAGTGGACCTGAGACCGATCTATCCCATAATTTATTATTTTTGGTAGATTTTAGCCTAAGTTATCACAGAGAATATTTTTTTCTCCAGAAAGTGGACATGGGGCCGATCTATTCCCAAAAGTCTTATTTGTGGTTGTATTTGCTTGAAATTTGCTACTTAGTAGCTTTTTGCTTAGAAACTCTAATTTATTGTTCGATTGGCATGAAAACTAGTACCTGGAACCAGTCTACTAAAAAGATCTAGGTTATGGTTCGATTTATTTGAAATTTGACGAAGTAGACCAGATACTGATCTTATTGAGCAAAATGGTTAGATTTTTTTTAAATTTATGTACGAAGGTATATTTTTGTCTAGAGAAACAAATGCCATAAATGAGGCATTACTTCCTCGGGCGAGGAAGCAAGTTCGATTTGCTTGAAATTAAGTACGTTTAAATCCTGGTACCACCAACATCCAAACAAGAATTAAGTTAAATTTTCTAATTGCGGCCGCCCCTCGGCAGGGAATGTCAAATCCTACGAGTATATTTGGGACATGAAATAAAGACTCCACGTAAAAAAGGCATTAGCCGTTCGGAAGCGGCATAGTACAAACTGTAGATCCCTCCTTTTGTCGGAAAAACATCAAGACGCAAAACCACAAATTGGAGGAGAAGCTCGACCGAAAATCGCTTCAGCAGTTACAAAGCGCCAATTAAATATGTTATATATGTAGTATACTGCAGGTTGTTCTTGCTCTTGCATGCATAGCTGTTGCTGAAAATTGTTTAGGTATAAATACTTAGCCATATCCTTATCCCTGCGATTCCGAAGGCTAAGGTAAGGATCCAGTGTGGGCAATTGCTGCAGGCACACAACCCGAATATACCTATGCGGGATTGGAGGATACTTCACGTTTCTAAGTCAACGGAGCAGGGGATGGTCAGCCTAAAAATGTTGAAGGCCCTCCAGATAAATCTGCATCATAATAAGGTGGCGACGGGCGAATTTCTCCTTACGCTAGAGGAGTAGTCGTTCGATGGCTTGCTTTTAGCTTCAATGAATCAGCAGGAAGCGTGAAAGCTGTGGTAATGGTAAGAAAACCCATTTACTCATATCTTGAGTCTAATTTCAGCACTGAGGACATGATGGTGGCTCCTCCAAGCGAGTTGAATATTCTATCAGAGTAATGTAAGCGCAAAGGAGAAGGAGAAAAGGGCGGGAGCAAACCGATCTGGTTGAATCTTGAAGTGGAATCTCTAAGAAAGAAGGATAAGAGAGAGTTTCAAGTTAGCGTGGATAGCCGAATCTACTCCGCGAGGGATGAATTCAAGGACCTATTAAGGCTATTTGGGAAAGCTATACGGCAAGCCAAAAAAAGCTCTTGGCAAAATTTCTGCGAGTCCGCCAGACTAAGAAAAGTTTTTTACAATGGAACCACGGTTCAAGGACTTATCAATTCAAATAACGGTTAATGGGAAATAATAGTAAGCAATCACTGGAAATGTGATCTTACAGCCTATGTGGATGATATCTCAGCCATAGTAGGCGATAAGTATTTGGCAATCCTCGGATGTCTAGCGAATCAGGTACTTAGAACCAGCGGCATCAGCGGCCCTATGTGCATTCACGTAAAAGGATGTTGGGCTGCATTTGAGGCCTCTCCCCCGTTATTTTCCACTGGATTTTTATTGCTTCACTCAGAACAACACCATCTGGATCTCAGCAAACCTGGTACCTAAAAACAAAGTATTCCTATCTGCTGCGAGGCTATATGCTTCCCGGCTGGTGAAAGTCAAGACTTACGGGCACAGTAGTAAAGCGTTAACCCTGAGTAGGGGCTTCAATTTACTGTGCCCAACCTAGGATAAAGAAAGGAAGTATAAGCTACAAAACTATTGCAGTATCTTACAAGCCGAAATATATGCTATAAAGTTGGCGGCAGAGTTACTGCTATGCGCTAGCTTTCAAAGAAAAAGAATACACATCTATGTATGTGGATAGCCAAGCTGCCATAAAGGCAATTCAAAAACTGTCTGAAAACAGAATAGTGTACATTCACTGGATGCAAGGCCACACAGCATTGAAGGTAATGAGCTAGATGACGAACTTAATAAGGAGAATGTCATCTTAGAACAGGAGACAGGATCGAATCTTCTAGTTGCATTCAACGATGTTAAGCAAAAACAAGAAATAATACTACTTCGTAAGGCGAATAGACTCTGGGAAGATGCTAAGGACTGCAGAATCGCGAAGACTATGTGTAAAACATATAATTGTAATATCTGTAAAGGCTGCAGATAGGACTATTACCCGAGAATTGCTTTCTGGCGTCTCATGCGTTTAATATAGGTCTGACTGTAGACAACAAATGTATGAAATACAAGGAATGTGTGGGAACAGTGTAGCACGTATACTGTGAATGCTGGCTTTCGGAAGACAAAGGCTATATATATTGTACTTTGCGCAGAAAGGCTACATGATCTTCGATCGGCAAAGGCCAAGGAGCCAGAACGACTACTTAACTTCTCGAAAAGAACAGCAATGTTCTTCAAACTAGAGACACAATAGGAGTGTAGCAGCACAACTTGGTCGCTTGTAGTGTGCCTGGCAACACTACGGATGTAGTTCGCCTATGTGAGACCCCTGGGTCAACCAGCTTAACCTAACCCATCTACATCCATATTATAATAAGGAATTTTATATTTTACACTAATTGAATCTTAATGAAGATTTTCAGTTGAGTTCCTCCTCCAAGTTACGTTGCGCGTCTAGATACTTTTCCAACAAATATAAGGGCTTATAGTTTATTCTAAGCCGCCCCACATTTTTTATTAAATTTCCATGTAATTCTCTACAGTACCAGCAGGAATAGAAAAACCACAGCTACAGAAATGAATTGCGGTCCGAGCGAAAATTTTCCATTTGTTTGGCACATACAATTCCAAAAAATTTGGGTTACTGGAATGATAAATAGTTTCTTTTGAATTGCTACATATCTACATACATATGTACATATATCGGTAGAATATTTATATTTTTGTCAAGCACGAAGGCATCCAAAATTCTGCTATTAAATTGTAAACAATTGTTATCTGATTACCATATTTAATTTTGCGTTCTTTTTTGCAAGCTGAAAACACCTCATTATTACTTCAAATATTTTGAAATTTAAGCAATTGCTGCCAACGATTGTGTATTGATTCCCTTATGCTAACATTTATATTATTTTCACTTGAACAGTCACGTTTGTTTAATGTTGTGTCGGAATTTTGTTTACGGGCGAACATCTTAAATTATTGTAAAAGATAAGCATTCTCTGAATTTAGTCGCATTCAGGCGTTCAGAGGTAGCTCAAAGCTGTATGCCTCTCCTATTATAAAATGTTGTATATATGTAGGTAGGTACTTATCTACATTAAAGAGACGTTTTTGCTAAATTTGATAGAACCAGCCGTAAGAAAATTTCAGGTAAGTATGTATAAAAATAATAAACAGAGAAAATTTCGCACTCCTCAGTGGCAGGCAATGACAAAACCGAAGCCAATCTTATTATAAGTTGTAAAGCAACTCTATAATACTTAAATAAATGATAATCTTTTTTTTACTCCTATTTTCGAGACGATTTACTCCGGAATCATCCCTCAGCGATCCAAACGCTGCGTTTAAAATCAATGTATATATGGGATTGTGAATGTGCATTCATCTAACTATATACATATGCATATATAGTATTCTAAATACTCGTATATGTATAATAACGTTTAATATGTGCGTTTAAGTTAATTGAAGACTGCTGCTTTTGCTACCTCTAAGCAAAAGTACCAACATAGATACATATGTACCTACTTTAATTCATGAAATATTCAGATTTAAATTCAGTTGGTGGGGTTAACAACCGCCCCCATTTAATCGCATGGCAAACTCCGCCTATTACTTGCAATTGATTTGGGAGGCCAACTTCCGTTGCCAGTATTCTTACCTTTACGATTCACCAATAATCAGGCTGACACGGAGTATCTGTTGTTATGCTCACAAACGCTCCGTCTCTTTTTAAGCGCTCATAAGACCTTAAAAAGCATGCGCAGCTCAGCACGTTCATTGTCAATTGTCTGTCTCGCTTTATCATGCAATACGGCCTTTGTTGAGCGTGACATTATGGTACCATCAGAAGAAAATCGTAATTAAAGGTTCGGTCTCGCGTTTACATTCAAATTCATCAGGGATGCTGCGTTATTGTCTCTTTTCTCATCGTGTATATATGTATGAATGTATATATTTCGAAAACTTTTCACATACATATATGCAAATGTATGTACATGTGTGTATATAAAAATATGCATAGCTGAGTTGCCGTTGGAATTCACTAGGGTAGGGACTAAAAAATTACATAAAACAAAAAATAATAATAATAAATAAATACTTGCCATGGCTCTAGCAAGAGGCTACTTTAATATTTTGAAATTTAAGCAATGCGTTTAATATAGTATTACTGTTATTCGACCTTTCGACATTTTCAGAGTTGCTTTTTCATAATTATTTCTTTATTTTCTTAGATACTAGTATTCAAAACTGATTGATAATAGCTGTAACAAGATTATACTACCTGAGAGGATTATTTGTAAAAACTTCTAAACTGTTACAAAAGCGAAAATGGGTCGCAAATGGCCGTCAAGAAAAATATTCTTGAAAGTCATTCAAAAAATCGCCATTATTTATATCTGTGACATTCTCAGTAGACAAAATATAGTTAAAACGCCAAACTCTCTTCAAACTTCTTTAAATCAAAACAAAAGGGATCGAAATAATAATAAATAATTAAGTTTCATAGAGTTATCAATAGCTTTGGTATTAGCATTTCCTCAATCTAACTTAAGAGCCGACTCTAACTTAACTATGATTAAGATAACGTACAACCCATTCTAAGGGCCGTTTTCACCATCTCCGGTTAAGCACTTAATCAGAACTTAATCGGAAGGTAGCAAAAAATTCGTTTTTACAACGTCCGGTTAAGGCGTATCTGTCAATTAAGGGCCGTTTTCACCATCTCCGGTTAAGCACTTAATCAGAACTTAATCGGAAGGTAGCAAAAAATTCGTTTTCACAATGTCCGGTTAAGGCGCATCTGTCAATTAAGTTGCGGTTAACTTAACGCCAACATCGAGTGGCGATTAGCACTTACCAGAAGATAATTTGACAGCTGCAAATTGTAAAATAATAAAGGAAATAGTATTCCGACAGTGGTTTTAAAATAAATTTTATTATGGAAAATTTGGAATGCACTACCTATCTGGCTGCGTTGATGCAGAGGCGTATTTACAGGGAAAGAACGTGCCGTACACAAATAAATTTTTTTGAGAAATATGATGAAGAAGTTTTTATTCGTAGATTTCGTCTTTCCAAAAATAATGCAAAATACGTTTTGGAAAAAATAGAAAATAAAATTAGAAGCCGCACTGAAAGGTTTGTGAATATACTAAGCTTGGAGTAAATAAATATTGTTGATAATTTATTTGATTTTGCAGGAATAAAGCACTTAGGCCAGCGGAAATGTTGCTTTTGACATTGCTATAGCGGCACTTTCACAATCATTCATCAGAATGCCACAAACAAGCAGAGAAATTGAGAACGCAATGCGCACATTTCATCGAATAGGGAAGTTTCCAAAGGTGGTGGGGTGTATAGATTACACTCATGCCAGAATCCAATCACCTGGAGAAGAAAATGCCAAGAGTTTTCGAAGTAGAAAAGGGTACTTTTAAAATGGAAATAATGGATTTTGTATGCAAGTTACTTGGTTCTGGACATGACAACATTATTTTTAATAATAGCTGTCTGAATCACCGGTTTGAGTAAAATGTATTTCGGGACTTTTTTAATTGGGTGGCAGTAGTTATGGAGTCAGCAACTACATGATGTGCCGACTTTTACATCCCAATCTTCGCTCTGAACGTTTTTACAGTGAATCTGAAAACCGTACTCGAAATTGCATATCGAGGAGCTATGGATTGAGAGTTTCGCTCAGCACAACTAAACATCATTGTTGCCTGTAGAGTGTTGCACAATTTTGCTACCCAGAATGACTCTAACTTGGATGAAGTAGAAGTTCAAGTGGTATCCGTTGATGCCGACGAAAACATAGCTGAGGTGCAAGGAAATCGTATACGTACATATATTATATAAATTTTATACATGTAATTTAAAAACTTTTTAAAATAAAAGAGAACACGGAAGATCTTAAAAATTACTCAACCAAAGCATGTAGAAAAATGTAAGCAAATAGAAGCTGTCATGCAGTTTTGATGTATTCACAACGCAAATTTTTGTGAATTTCCCTTAAAATATTCACAATGATCAAACTAACCAGAAGTTAAGTAACCAGAACTTGGTGAAAACGAAAGTGTCACATCAGCCTATCTGACGGTTAGTTATCCTCCGGTTAAAATTAAATTAATCGGACATTGTGAAAACGGGCCTAAGTTGCGGTTAACTTAACGCCAACATCGAGTGGCAATTAGTTCTTAACCAGAAGATAATTTGACAGCTGCAAATCGTAAACTAATAAAGAAAATAGTATTCCGACATTGGCTTTAAAATAAATTGTATTATGGAAAAGAGGCGTATTTATAGGGGAAAAACGTGCCGTACACAAATAAATTTTTTTAAGAAATATGATGAAGAAGTTTTTATTCGTAGATTTCGTCTTTCCAAAATTAAAGCAAAATACGTTTTGGAAAAAATAGAAAGTAAAATTAGAAGCCGCACTGAAAGGTTTGTGAAAATAATGTGCTTTGAGTAAATAAATGTTGTTGATAAATTATTTGATTTTGCAGGAATAAGACAGCGGAAATTTTGCTTTAAACATTCCGCACAATGTTGCACAATTTTGCTATCCAGAATGACTCTAACTTGGATGAGGTAGCAGTTCAAGTGGCATCCGTTGATGCCGACGAAAACATAGCTGAGGTGCAAGGAAACCATATAGATACATATATTATATTAATTTTATATATGTAATTTAAAACCTTTTTCCAAATAAAAATATATGAAATAAATTTTATTAAATTAATAACCAACCAAAAAATAAAATTTAAAAAAATAAAAGAGAACACGGAAGATCTTAAAAAATGTAAGCAAATACCAGCTGTCATGCAGTTTTGATGCATTCACAACGCAAATTTTTGTGAATTTACCTTAAAATATTCACAATGATCAAACTAACCAGAAGCTAAGTAACCAGAACTTGGTGAAAACGAAAATGTCACATCAGCCTATCTGACGGTTAGCTATCCTCCGGTTAAAGGTTGAGTTAATCTGACATTGTGAAAACGGCTCGAAGTAAGTTAGAGATGGGTCTAACTTGACTAGGAATATGACTATATTTATTTTTCTTGCTTGCTAATTTTTACTGACGGAAATTTTCCTATCACGAAGTTCCAACTTTCTCTTCAAACCAAATGACATAGTAATCTTGTTCTGTCGTTGCAAATTTTACTTGCCTTTTACCTCAGCGAACGCTTCTCAGTAACAATTGATAAGAATTTTTACCCATCGACACTGGCCAACAGCTGGCCGAACAGATGTTATGCGAAAAACTATCACATTTCTAATCTGATTTGCTTTTTGTTCGAATTTCTCAAATCCGATAGACATGTAGATTAATGTTTGGATTTCAACACAGCTCTTATATATATATTTTAGTTACAGAAATGTTCAGAATACGTAATCGAAGGACATGAGTTATTCTGCCGGTGTTAGAATGCACTCCGAAAGGCTTCGTTTGATGGTGTTGCATTTGGCTAGGTCACACTTTGACAAATTGTATTGCATCATTTGATTGTCAAACAAATTTCTCACCCTGTCTCTAAATAACAGCGAAAGGTTTATCATTATAAAATTTATCATTTAAGGTAAATCATTAAAACTTTATTAGTTTCTCTTATATTATTATTTTGGTTTGCATTAATACATATATGTGAAACTTGTCAATACTGTTTATTCTATGCATTTAATTAAAATTAAAATTAAATTTTGAAAAAACATATATTATATTTTCCTTCAAAATTAAGGATATAGGTACTATGTAGACTACCGCTGGGTTTTATCCATCCGTATACTGTGAAAAAGCTGATGCTTGCTTCTTTTCAGTTCTGTTTCAATAGCTTGATTGCTTTGCTTTCTTCAAATCACTCCATCATAATCGGGCTGAGAACTTAAACTTATAACGTCTCTGAGTGCCTTTGGCCTTGCAACTTATTCACAACCGAGTAACAACCAGTTTGTGAATCTATTATTATTTCAGGAGAAGAAAAATCTATTGGAATTTAAGTATTCATTTTTGTTAAACAAATAAATTTATATAATATATAATACATTGTATGCTTTTTTTATAAAATGTACATAAGCTTTTTGTTATAATTTTCAAAGTCGCTATCAAAACAAAAAACGTCTTATGTATAGTGCAACAAATTTTAGTTATTTATTTTTTATTCGTTTAAGTGTACGCAATACATATATTTGTACAGTTTTCCAGTAGTATTATTTTTGTTTAGACAAAGGTCTCCCCACAAAAAGATTCAAAAGATAAATGAAATTAGCAAAATGAAAATCGAACTGAAGGTTTGCTGTGGAAAAGTGTCTTCAAATAACCAGTGCAAAAAGAACATTACATAATTATGTGCATTATATGTAATCCTCTACAATTAGAATGTGGACGAATACAGATTGAACATTCTTCTTTGTGTTTTGATTCCATGCGGCCACAATGAATGCGCTTTACCAAATATGATAACTTTGTATTATATCTGCTTATAACAAGCAACTCTAAATTAGAATTATTGTAGAAGTGGATAAAAAATACATTCATTTTACCTTAATTTGAAATTAAATGGAGGTTAATTATACTAATTACTATTATTTTTTTTTTGTTTACGTAAGGATGCCGCTCATAACGAATTTAAGTGCACACCTCGCGTGCACATAACTATAGTACGAGTAGGTGGTTTCACCAATCTACTAGTTTCCGGAACACTAACCGAGACGTAGAAACAAAACTGGCGCCAACTTGTAAGAATCGGTGTACAAACGGCCGCTTTAAAACCACAGATGCACCTTTGTGCTAATTGCTGATCCTTTTTATCACCAGTAACGTCATTTTGACCGTCATTAACATTTCGATCGTCATTTGCCCTTCATTTCTGACAAATCATGTTGAGAGCCTTTTGATGTTATCGGCAGCATTAATTGTTTGTGTAGTTTTGAGGCTCTCACTTTAGTCTTGTTTAGTCGATTTGCACCTCTTTCGCCACTTGTTGACAGATGGCTATGCACTGCACATCTTTAAAATATGCGTAACATGCTCCCGGTGAGCCGTTGAGTATCCTCCTCTTTTACAATTCACAATCAATCACTTTGAAAATTTTCTTTAATTATAAATTCTAATACCTATATATACTGCACAAATTTATAATACATATGTGTGTATAATGTGCATTATATAATAAAACATGTATAAATAATTATGTATAAATAAATGTTCTTATGTTTTTACATAGCGCAAAACAGGCACTCGGTTTTGAACCAGTTACGAAAGTAAATTTGTTGATTCAGTTGTATTAAATGTTCCAATGTTGCAACGACAGCTGGTCATATACACACACAGATTGTGTGTATGTAAGTATATATTCTGTAGGTGTGAAATGTGGAGAATTCCTGTGTTTTTCTTATCTAAATTGCTTTTTGAGTATCAATAATTTACCCAAAGTGCGATTCAGTGTCGCGGTGTCTCACCGAAGATCTAGTGCCAGAAAGTTTGTTTCTGCCTTCTTTGTTTTATGAAATGTGGGTATGTATGTTAACAAAGTACAATGTACATAAGCACACAATCTTTTTCATTACTTCAGCTGATATGAAAAGTGAGCGAGTTTTTAATGAATGAATGATTGACCTGTAGTTTTTTACTTTGGGAAAAAAGTCTTGATGAAATTACTTTGCAGACTCAGTATTCGACCAATTGAAATGGGTGGTATGAGCTAATATACGCATGTAAAGGAAAATGGTGAACGCTGACTATCCGAATTAATACCTTAGTTACCGTTAGCTTTCTTGCTATTTAAAATGCATTCAATACTCTGATGCCATTGTGGCAAATGTCATGACAGCATTGAAAACTGATTATTTATGGTAGTATATACCGTAGATTACATATAGGTATTTTTTGCACAAAACAGAAATATATTAAGCTACGTGGCTGTCGCCGGATCGCAAATCGTGCAATCAAATCTATCATGTAGAGCACTCGTCGAACTGCAGTGAAGAGAAAGCAGACTGCCTACCTCGCAATCTCACAATCGACCTCAACATGTGCACGGTGGGATAGATACCGAGAACTGAAGAGGGAAGCAAAACTCATTTGCAGACGAAAGAAGAAAGAGTCCGAAATGCATGAGTATGAGGAGTTTGAGAAGCTGGCCGACAAGAGTAAACGCTCGAAATTTCTATGAAAACACGCGACGACTAACCAAAGGTTTCAAGACCGGAGTATACTTACGTAAGAGTCAATGTGGAAATCTGGTGACTGATGTCCAGAGCATAGTATATGGAGAGAACACTGCAACACACCGCAGCTTGCTGAATGGCAGTGAAAATGTAACACCCGGAGGTGGCCAACCCGAAAGTTCAATCGATAATGATGGAAAAGATGACTATGACGAGGTTCGAATAGCAATTACCCGCTTAAAGAACAACAAAGCGACTGGAGCAGATGGCTTACTAGCAAAGTTATTCAAATAGGGTGATGAATATCTAGCAAGGTGCATGCTTTAACTTATTTGCAAAATATGATCGGACGAAAGCATGCCCGACGATTAGAACCTTATTGTGCAATGCCCAATCCATAAAAATCCATGGTCGATTTGTGTGAAATACTAAATCCATCTTTGACCAGATATTCACCATGCGCCAAATCTTGAGAAAGTCCTATGAAAAATTAATCGATATACTCCACCTTTCCATCGATTTGAAGTAGCTTTCGACAGGGACCAGCATTAACTTAGTTCGATACCCGAATGCGAATAGCTAAACTCTAGTTTGCAGATCCAATAGAACTATGACATAGAAATTTTTTCTCAGAGTTAATTTCTGCCAGAACTCGGGGAAAACCGTCTAACTCCAGAAAATAAATCTTCTTCAGGTCCTTATTCCAAAAAAATCATTTTTCTTACGTAAAGATCTTCTCGTGGTAACCACGACCAACTGAAAAAAGTTAACCCAGCCTTTTTCAATTGATGAATTATTATAATTTTTGTGAAATCGGTGTTAAGCTTAATGTTCGTTCCCACGAGTGATAGAAAAGCGTTGCTTTTTGCCCAATATCTATTAAAAGCAGAATTTGCTTTGAACATCCGTTGAATGAAGAGTATAAAATACATTTTTATCGAATTTAGACCCACAATACATACGAGTACATAGCACGCATGCATTCATGTACGTGCATATACATAAACTATGAATACAGGCAAGCGTATATATTACCCTGCAAGCTAAATCTTCAATCCTTCCGAAAATGAGGTATTTAAAAATTATGTATTGACATGCAATGCCTTACAAAATATCGGTACTTATTAACACGCACAGTTCGAGCCAAATAAAATAATTGCCAATGCAGAGGTACTCAAAAATCAAGACTCGGCGGTTATTATTTAAGAACATTGATATATTCGTGGCGAGAAAAGCTTTGAAAGACATCACTTCGTAATAATAACTGTTAAAATATTTGCAATGGACTCGAGATATACAAATGTATGTTATGTACGAGCATATATGAATGTACATATATACATAAAATATATTGTATGTACGTCACACATCACAAGTATCACTACTTACACATGTTATCTCCGAAAAAACCTCAGATGCATTTACAATAAAATTCTGAAAACTGTAAATGCGAACTGTTTGGAAACCACTGTTAAACAATATAAGAATTCGTAATACATAACTGTGAAAGTATATGTTAAAAATGTAATTTAAGAAACGAGTCCATATGTATGTTAAACAAATCAAAGATTGCACTAAAATTATAATCAAATTATGACCACTAATGAGCCTTTAATAAGCACCGTTTATTCTTTCACAAGTAATGAAATCGTATCAAATCATTTCCTTTCCTTACTCATCTTACGTGTGCGCTCTGACGAGGGAGAAATGTTCAAAATTTAATTTTAATTAAAGATTTTAGTTTTACAAGACAGGAAGTGCTCATCAGGTAATCCAATACATATACATACAAACATATGTATGTTTAATTTGAACTCTAAGCGCACCAAAGAAAAACGAGTAAAAGAAAACTAATGTTATAAAGCAAGGTAGATTACTAATATGCATAAATAAACTTTTAATTTCAGCCATACCCTTATATGATTTTTCAACTTTTAGATATACCCTGAAAGGGATATGAATAATTGTTTTAGCAGTTTATGTTTCTAAACATAAAGAACCAAATCACATTAATGTGTGAAAGCTATTCGACACGGAATTGATTTTCGTGCGATATGAAAATTTAGCCAAATTATTATTTTTTTTTTTACGATTTTAGTTTCGTACAACACATAGGTCCTGCATTTGTTGATAAAGATCTAAACGCGCCCCATAAATTGGAGGAGGAGCTTTGCAGAAAAGTATTTCAGCTGTTATGAAAGCATCAATAATGTATACCTATGTATTTTGAGAAGACACTCATATATTCCCAATAACTCCCTTTTGGGGCTGCTTGCGTTTAATTAACGCCAAATTGGACCCGATTGCGATTGGTTTTACTGAAAAAACTTTGCTCATGCCCTTTTTTACTTGATACATATTTATATCTAGACACAGTTCGCCTTAAAAATGCAACTCTCCTTTCAATTTATGACGAGGACAGGTGTAATTTAATTATTCTTACATATAAATACCTCAATTGCTACTCATGAAGTTTACGTGGCTATTACCTTTGTGTATTGTAGATGTGTCACATGCATATACACTCGTGTTCATTACATTTATTATTGGTGGGCACCGTTCCGGTCTCCGACTTTCGTTTTCGCACGTTTATAATGTTAATGCCACTAAGTCCTATTTAAGTGACATATAAAATTGGTCACTTACCTTGGCACCAAACAGTTGCAGTACAATGTAACAGCGTAACTTTATAATATACTTATTGCGCCGAATGAATAAACATAAGTGCATATGTATGTATGTATTTGTCTATTTTAGACTATTCGACGATGTTCATATAAACACCACCAAACCACCAAATATTGTATGCCCCGCATAAATACGTCTGGTCATGTCTGCGCATTTGTGACCTTAAAGCCATTCAACAACCACCCCAGCAAATATCTACATACTCGTATGTGTGTACATTTGTATGTACATATGACTGCATTTATTTTGCTGGTGTAGCAGTTGTCAGGTGTTCTACTGTGCGAGGTCATATTATCCTCGAAGAATAATTTAATTTAATATAAATGTTGATTGCACTTATGCTCTATGCAGTGTGTTGATTTTCTAATTAATGAAGTTGGCTATAAAACATCAAAATAGTGAAATGAAAATATCCAATTAAACAACTTTTAAGAAGATCGATAAATGGATCTTTTAAGTTATAGTTTTCACAAAGATTGTTGTGGATAATTTCAATATTATAAAAAAGACAGACAAAAGACGCAAAGTAAGTAATAAACAATATACTTGTACAATATTGACAGATGAGTAGGGGGATGTGAGCCGCGGCCAGTGGTCTATTGTGTCCATAGATACAATATTTAAAACAACAAAAAAATATGTCATATGTACAAACATATATCTATACATATGTATAATTGGCGCTTTGTATCCGTTGAAACAATTTTCGGACAAACTGCTCGACCAATTAGTGGTGTGCGTATTGAACATAAATACGTAGCGAAACCTTTCTCTCGAATACATTTAGCATTACGGGAGTGATGAGCGACCGTTTGTTTGATGGCATATATCCTTCGTTCAATATTTATGAAATCTGAATATTCATAATTTCAATATAATTGATGACCAATAGCCTTTAAAGTAATTAAGGGTTCATGGCATGAGGGTTCATTAATTTCATATATAATAATCGAAGAGATGGAAAAGCAATAAATAAATTATTCAAATTATTTCAAAAGATTGTACTTTGTCTATGAAGCTCTGCACTTTTTATTATTTCCTTCAGCATTAATTGCATTGCATATAAAGGCAATAGCGATAAAAATTATTTTACAATCTCCAGGTGCTTAATTTTCACTGCAATCAAGCAGGCTGGAGAAGTATTCCAATATATATACTCTGAACGTCAGTCATCGGATCCCCTTTCTTGTTCCTACGGCTACGAAAGAATTTTTGCTTAACTTGGTCTGCTAGTCTGCAATTAGAAAAATTAATTCTTTTTCATTTTGGATGTTGGTCGGACCAGCACACGAACCCTGGGCTTCCGAATAGTAGTACGCACTGCTATCCGCTCGGCTCCTTCGATCTTCCATAAGTTCAAATACTTATTTATTAAATTCTATACTAAAAAATTTCTTTAAAATACTCACTGGTTACCAGTAACAACTAATTTTTGCTCGGTCTTATAATATTGCAACAGAGTGTATATATGCCTATGTATGCCCTGTGAAAAATGCGTACGAGTATATGAAATATATATACTCGTACATATACTTCGTGTAGATGTAATACACATATACTCTAGTTGACATTGGGAGCTCCTCGGCCAGCGCGGTAGGGCCATATACTTCATCTCTGCGTGAAAACAAAGTACTCCGAGGAGTACCTAAAACTGATCATAAATTTATATATTCTTAGTAATAATACCTCAAGATTCTTCACGTGTATCGATAGGTAAGTTGCTCTAATAGCCATTTACAAAGAAGTATGTAACTAGGTAGTCCAATGTCTTAAATGGTTCACAAATTTTTGCGAGATATGTACCTATATTCAGAATCATCGATATAAAACCAATAGCACATATGTACATACATACATACATATTTTACACACATACCATATATATGTGCATACATCATTGAACACACTGTAAAGGAAAATTTACACGTGACCGAATGCAAGTTATGCGAATGGGTAGGATTTGCATACCTACTAATTATGAATGTATGCAGGTATGACGAAGAAATGAGATAATTGTCACGCATCATATCTAACTAAGTAAATTTACTTGTAGATATGTATATGGTATGTTTTTATACTCAGCTGTGCTATGTACAAAGAGTATATTAGGTTCGTTTAGCTAACGGATGTATGCGACGACATAAAATAATCGATATAGATATTGACACCTATATACATATGTATGTACGAGTAGAATCGGTAGACAGGATTCGATAAATATTGATATTTATAATTTCCATGGTTTAGTATGAGCACGAATTGAATATGGACGCAATTGGGCGGGCAACAATTACGCGTTTGTCCCTGTTTGTTGCGAGGATTACGCCAAATTTTCTATACTACTTTTAACGGGGTCTAAGTCCTACCATAAATGGTCCAGTAATAGACATATGCACCTCCATCACAACAGTCGTTTTTTTTTGACTGATCTCTGGACGTAATATAAATATCAACCGAGTATTTAATATTCGGTTCCACCAGAACATTAAACTCATTACTCTTCCTTACGCGATGTGTTTGAATGTGTATCTAAGGGCGCATAATATGGAATGAGAGAATATCTATAAGTGAGATTGCTTTCTACAATTTTTTGTATGCATTATTTTGAAATTAACACTACCTTTTTTCTGATGCTTTAACGCGGTCGTACAGTTGATCAGGGAGCACGAAAGGTATGGGAAAGTTTTCTAGTAAGAAATAAATTGTGATAAAACCAACAGAAATAAAACTTTCTACCTCATAGAAGACGAAGAAGACAGAAGATGAAATTATTAAAAATTATTACAATTTTTTCAAACTGTAATTTTTATATTGATTATATAATATAATAGTTTTAACTCATTGACAATACCTGCTAGGTATGTACTCAACCAATTAATCAAATGCCGTGAAACCGATGTTCGCTTGAAAATGTGAGCCTGATATGATCGAATCGGGCCGCTGAAGAATAAGACTTAACATTTTTTATCAAGTCGAATTTCGGAGATAAAAATTCGGTCTGTCTAAAATGGCTGCGACTTTACGAAAGGGGATCAATCAGATAAAAGTAAGAGAGATTCCATTTAATTGTACCTTAACAAAAGACATTAGCGCTATAAATAATTGTAACTACCTACATTTAAGCCGTTTTTGTTTGAACGAATGTATATAGTAAAAACTAAAATGCAACATTCATCTATGTAGATGTGTATATGATTGAATTTATTCATTAATCATTGACGCCACATTAACTTATTACGGCGAAGGCTTCCGTTCAAGAAGCGGAATCAATTAGGTAGGATAAGCCCATAACGAATTTATTGAATGACGCTGCAAGAGTATAATTATATTACTCATTATCCACTCTAGTGAAATTTATGAACAATACTTAGATATTTTACATAGTGCTGTATATAGGTACTTGTAAGTAGGTGTACGATTATGTACACATTTGGATACATGGTGCGCCAAAGGAATACGAAAATTACTGCTATAGGGTGGAGTGCTTAGGTAAACTTATGTTTTTAAACAATGCTTAAGATTATATTTCTTAATGTGTTTGTGATTGACGAATTCTAGCAATACTGCCAATACAATCTTACATATTTTAATCTGAATTGATCATTCCACTACTTGAATGTCATCACTATAGCAATTTCCTCTTGAACACGTTTTTTAAACCATCTTTATGTGAACTTTAGCAAACAAACTAAACATGCTACATAGGTAGCATACGAGTACGTTCTATGGGTCCACCAACATAACCGAAAAATAGATATTCCAATATACGTAGCCCGATAAATACAGAAATTCTTTTGTTTTGTAGGTGTGTGGAATTGGTGTTTTTAAAACGCTTAAATCGTTATTTTCCGGCTGTAGTATGTTTCTTGATAACTAAATATATTTGAATGTCTAATCAAGATTCCAGCCCGCCACCATTCTCCAATCGTACACCCCGCCAAAAAATCGAAGACAGCAACTCCGCAATCCAATATTTATTACATTATGTTACTACGTGCATACATACACCATGTTTACGTACGTAAGTATGTAAACAGGAGGTCAATAATGGATATTAATGATGATTGTACGCTTTTTATTTGATTTATATATGTATGTACTTTGAGACACAAGAACAATTTGACCAATAAGATTTCATTTCATTTCAGCCAAAAGAACTCGTCGCCTTGATAGATTCCAATTGAAATGTTGTATAAGCATATATAATTTTAATAGTCCCTAACGACCACGCTGCCAGCAACTTAATTCAAAGTAAATGTCACTTGTTCTACTTATTTCGAGGAATCGTTAAAGCAGTTAAGTGAAAGCGAAATAAGTCATCAATCACTTAACTTGACCGAGACTTGCAGATATACACACATTGTTTATTATCCCTTTTCAAGAAACATTTTTGATAGCGAACCGCAAATTAGTACCTCCGACGCGTAGTGGTGTACCTTTAACTGCTGTAAAATAAGTAGTATGAGTTATGAAATCCTTTCTACTGCCACCTAAGAAAATGAAACACTTCACTCTTGTCCTTTTTCAATTGTATGATATAATTTATCATCAATCAAGATCTCAAAAGTTGATAGCTGGTTGAGCTAAAAACGAACGTTTCTCAATAATTCAATTAACTCTTTTGAAATGTGTTTCCTGCTTATATACTTAAGAACACAAAACATGTGACATTTTCAGGTACGTACATCATTTGCCACTCAAAATATTATATATTGCATATGTACATATAATCATATTCAATTCAAGTGCTTTGGTGTTTCAGTTCGGTCACATTTGTCACTCCAAGAACGCTAAACATTTTCACTAAAGCCGCAATCAAGCAAATGTTCTGATAAACATTCCCAATTTTTTGTAATTAAGTAAATGCTGTTTTTTTTTCAAGATAAAAAGATCAGCTAAAAAGCGGTTGATGAAAAATAATGTTTTATATTTCTAATCTGAACCAAATATGATTTCTAGGGATAATTTGATAGTTGCAACTACAAAAATGAAGATCACGAAATATATGTAAATACACGTATGTATGTAGGTAGTTTCTTTTCGAATGATATGAAAGTTTTTTTCTCCACCTGGTGACACATATTTTGAAAGTGTTTCTCAAACCAAATAATAACATCTCTGTCAATACGTACATACATATATAGAATATAAAACATTTGTATTTAGTAAAAGAGAATTTGAAATCTTGGTTCATAAAACTGCTTTGAATAAATTCATTAAGTACAATATATTCGTATAATACTTTTAATTAAAAAAATTTTAATGAGGTATTTTGCTTGAATACTCATAAATTAAAGCACTAATTAAGATATATCATAATTAGGAGGGGAGTATATACATATAGTTACATTAACGCGATAAATAAGTAAGCATATATAAATATGTACATATGAAAATGGTATTAATTAGTACATTAGCAAGATTTCTGGTGACAAAATTTCCGGTCATCAACAAAAAGATACTATGAAGTCAAACATAAATAATGAGAGGCAATAAAAAATCCATAGTTAGCTTCCGTGGATGAAAAGTTCCAATTAGGGTATATTTACGGATAAGAGTACAAACAAACATCAAAAACCTCAAACCGAATACTTTTGACAGAAATTTTAAAATTAATTTGAAACAAAAGCTAATTACACAATTTCTATAAAAAAATCATAAATAATTGTTGTCCGCATCGGTAGTGACATGTATGTGCATGTGACTATAAACTATCGTAATTTATATGTAGTAACATTATAACACTAAACTACAAAAAATTTCACTTTTGTATTTAAAAATATGTGGTAACATTTCATTGTTTATGGAATTATATTATGATATGTGTCTGTTTCAAACTCAGCTTTAAAAGCTTTCGCCCTAGATCGTACTAGAGGAAACAGAATAACAGAAAGACATCCACTCCGTTGGAAAGAGCAGGTGGAAAATGACCATCACTTGGTGTCTCCACTTGGCGCCAATCAAGAAGGAGATGTTACTACTATTTCTTGTTAATTAGGCTCTGTATATTAAAAGGGGTGTAATGGGGTATAGTCAAGCTTCTGGGTATGCTGTTACTCAATTCCTACTCTTGCGTCCACGTCGCACACCCTGGAAACGTGAGCAACCCTTGCGCAAGATGCAGTAACCAACCCGTGTGGAGCCACGGCCAATGAGAGAGGAAGCTTCAGTGGAGCCACTCCGACTTATTCGGTTTAAGGGTCCGTCGAAGTCTAATTGCAGCGTCTGTTCACCAGAGGTGCATCTGAGAGCGGGCGTCAGTCTTGAAGCAAGCGGCTCGCTATATAAATATGTAAAAACTTTAAACTTACTCGCCTAGCGAAGTTGTGCGCTGGGTTTGGGACCCGCCACGTAGAAACCAGCTCCAATGGAAAAATTAGCAACGTCTCGGATGAGTTACCCTCTTTCTGTTGACAACCCCCGCAAACGAATTAAGGATTACGATTTGATGGCATGCACCTGGAATGTCTGTTGAGAAGGTACCGCTGCTCAGCAGGTTGATGTAAGAATAAAGGCTGACATCACCGCCGTCCAAGAAGTGTGATGGACGGGACAAGGACGAAAGCGAGTAGGTTCTTAAGACATTTGCTACAGCGGCCATATAAAGGAGTGCAAATTTGGTGCCGGATTTGTGGTGGGAGAGAGACACCGTCGTCGAGTACTGGCATTCACCCCGGTGGATGAGGTAAGCGAAATTTTTCAACATATCGTTGATTCGCGCCCACGCCCCGACGGAAGAGAAGGATGATTTGGCCAAAGATGTCTATGCGCTCATAGAGCACACTTATGTAATATCTTTGGTACTACTGTCGGAAAATTCAGCCTTCACAAGGAAACATTCCCTAATGGGTTGAGGCTGATCGACTTCGCTGGGGCCTGAAATATGGCTGTCTGTAGTACTAGATTCCAGCACAAAAAAATACATCAAGCTACTTGGCTATCCCCTGATCGAAAAACACAAAACCAGATCGATCATGTAGTGATAGACGGAAGACATGTCTCCAGTGTTCTTGACGTGCGTACACTTCGAGCACGCAACATCGAATCGGGCCACTATCTTGTTGCAGCGAAGATACGAATGCGCCTCTGTGTGTCGAAGAACGCCCGTCAACAAACACAAGGAAAGTTCGACGTAGAAAAGTTGCAATTACAACAGACTGCCGGACGGTTTTCTACTCGACTTGCGCTCCTGCTATCTGAGGGCACTAATCATCGACTCGGTATACGAGAACTGTGGGATGGCATTTAAAGATCCCTACGTACAGCAGCAAACGAAACTATTGGATTTCGTAAAGGTCGCAAAAACAGCTGGTACGATGAAGACTTCCGTGTCGCAGTTGAGTGTATACAGACTGCCTACCTCGCAACGTTGCGATCGACCACAGTACGTGCGGGATGGGATAGATACCGAGAGCTGAAGGGAGAAGCATGACGCATGTGCAGACAAAAAAAGAAAGAGCCCGAGTTGCGTGAGTATGAAGACCTTGAGAAGCTGACTGACAAAGGTAATGCTCGAAAATTCTATGAGAAGATACGGCGCCTTACGGAAGGTTTCAAGACCGGAGCACACTCCTCTAGGACAAAAAGAGGTGATCTATCCACCAATGCCCAGAGCATATTGAATGTATGGAGGGAACACTTCTCCAGCCTGCTGAATAGCAGTGAAAATGGAGTATCCGGAGATGGTGAACCCGAAACCCCAATCGATGACAATGGTAAAGGCATTTCATTACCTGACCATGAAGAAGTTCGAATATCAATCGCCCGCTTAAAAACAACAAAGCGAAGCGAAGGATATGGGTCTGGTAGTGAACGAGAGCAAGACGAAATTCTCCTGACATCACACAAATAGTCATCGCATTCCCGACTTGGCTCCCATGTCACTGTTGACAGTCATAACTATAACTTCTAGGTCGTAGATAATTTCGTCTATCTAGGAACTAGCATCAACACTAATAATAATGTCAGCCTTGAAATCCAACGCAGAATCACTCTTGCCAACAGGTGCTCCTTTGGACTGAGTAGGCAATTGAAAAGTGAAGTCCTCTAACAACGAACGAAAACCAAACTCTACGAGTCCCTTATCGTACCCATCCTGCTATATGTTGCGGAAGCATGTTCGATGACAGCATCTGATAAGTCGGCGTTAGGAGTTTTCGAGAGAAAGGTTTTGCGTGAGATTTATGATCCTTTACTCATTGGCAACGGCGAATATCGCAGACGACATAGTTCAGCCAATCAAGAAGCAGCGGCTACGCTGGCTAGGTCATGTGGCCCGGATGAGTATGAATACTCCAGCTTTGAAAATTTCCGATGCAGTTCCCGCCGGTGGAAGCAGAGGAAGAGGAAGACCTCCACTCCGTTAAAAAGACCAGGTAGAGAAGGATCTGGCTGTACTCGGTATTTCCAATTGTCGCCACACAGCAAAAAGAAGAAACGAATGGCGCAATGTTGTTAACTCGGCTATAACCGCGTAAGCAGTGTCTACACCAGTAAAGTAAGTATGTAAGTATATTAAAAGTATTGATATATACATTTTTTAAAAAGGTATTCTATGTTGTTTGGAATTTCATGCCCGTAGTTAACCTAAGGTATCACTTGCTTTAGTTTAAAATATAAAATTTTAATTATTTTATATAATACCTATGTACATCCATAGTCCTGTGTTAGAGCATATTTTAGTTAGATCGAAAAACTGAAAACATAATTAGCATTTCGTAACTGCTAAATCGCTTTTCGGTCGAGCTCCTCCTCCGATGAATTCGCTTGAAGATCTTTGATTTTCATGTCTGAAATACACTCAGATCAGTTTTCAATAGAATTTTTAAGTATTTTAAGTAAATAGCATAAATTTCACCTGGGTTTTAAAATATTGTTCTGATTTAGTCATTTAGAAAGAGAGATTTGGAGCTTTACCAATTATTTAAAACATTAAAAATGTTTTATTTTTTTAATTATCGTAATCTTTGTAAACAAGGTATTCTAACCCGGAATTCTGTATTTTAGTGTAGCCACTAATCTCAAAATTGGTAGAGACTATTTTTGATACTGCATACGCTGATAGCGAGCTATTGCTAGAAATGCATGTAAAAAATTAACACTTAACTTTTTAAAGATATTTTAGAACCATCTGAACAAAATCTGATTATTATAATAAACATTAGCAAAAAACTTATTTTTGAAACTAAGAACTGATATCATTACCGATCGATTAACTATCGTGTCACAAATACAATAGATTGAAAAATAAATTACTTAAGCAATAGGTATAGTTGTTTATCGTTTTCATTTCTTTTATATTTTTGCCACAATAAATGGTTTGATGTTAATGAATGATTTTCTCATTGCAAGGACTTGAAATAGTGTTGTGAATTTTCAAAATTGTGTCTACTTTTTATAGTTTTTTAATCCTTAAACAAATTTTACGTAAAAACGAACAATATGTTTAAATTTTTATTTGTATTGACACTTTGTTTAGAAAAGCTAGCTTCAAATTAATACTTTTGAGACAAAAGTATCTATTTGAGTCTAGAAACTGCTAACTCCATCTTGGGGTAAGATAATGTATGTATATTATTATAACACTGTTTTATTATATTACAAAATTAGAAGTACAAACAAAGCTTTTTGGAATCTTTCAGTTTTAGCGAGAAATGCCGATTTTTATTCGAATCAAAGAACACCATTTTTTGGCACGTTTTATATGATATGATAGATCTGCATATGGTAACACATAAATAAATGGAGGAACCTATAGCTTATTCTAAGCCGCCCCCGAACGGCTGACGAAGTTTTATGAGAAGCTTTTGTTTCATGCCGAAATTGCAATCGGAAGAGTTAACATTGGCCAGTATTCGAACCCAAGACACCTCGCTTGGTAGAACTCACTGCTAACACCTCGGCTACTGCGGCGACGGCATTAGAACTTCACAAAACCAAAAATTGAACTTGCTTGCATAGCTTTTGTCACCTTCTTTTATGCGAATATAAGATCAGTCAAGAATAACTATTATAACATCCTATGCTCACTTCCCACACACGGTTTACGTACATATATGATTAGATCAAAATTTTTGATGTATGTATAAAGCGTAAATTAACAATCACCTTCCTTTCCCTAAAACTGAAAGAGTCAGTCAATGATTATTTCATTGTTGTTTTTGTTTGAAAGTTGTATTTAAATACTAAAATTTTTTATGAGAATTGACAGCTATTATACGTGTATTTTCAAGGTTTTAGTGTCCTACCAGTTTCACTTCGTATTATCAACTCAAAAAAAGTATGTTCCCATCATTATTAAATATGTTTCACAGGTGGTATATACGTGTATGCAACAAGGGTAACAGTTGTCACTGACTTTGAGAGTTCGAGTGTAAAACATAGCAAATTACTTTGAAAAAAAAAACACTCTTATATTCGCATTTTAAATATTCAAAAAGAGTGCAATTTACATAAATTTTCCCAACATTAAAACAATTTTAACTGACAACACCTTCACCCTTAACACCCACTCACACAAATAGCTTTCGACCAACAGAAATTAACCACTCTGGTGGGTGTTTTTTCGTTTGAAATTAGGTCTCGTCACATCCCGCCCTTTTGTTCGCATGTTATATGTACATGCATACGATATACAAAATTACATGGGGTGAATTTATGCTGACAACTTTGTAACTTTGTCGTCAACCACATTAACGAATTTGCATCACGCCCTCTCCTGAACTAATAAAGCACCCAATGAATTTATATGTATACATTTGTAAGCAGGACTCACAGTTCCAGCACTTTGCAACTGTGAGTCCTTTTTATTTCTTTCTCGTTCATAGTAGCTGTTGGTAATAAGATGTTAGTAGTGATGTTGTAAATTCGGGTACCTGACGCAGTGTGTAATGATGAAATTAAATATTCCGACACCATTAGCGTTAACAAAGCTTACTTTCAACACATTTGAATTAAATGTGTTCATATATATGTGCATACTCTTATGTACATACCTACATCTCGTGAGAAATATTAGTCCTATCTAATTTCAAAAAATTTTAATAGAATATTTTAAAGTTTTTAACATTGGCAGAACTCTAAACCAAAAAAAACCCTTTACAGCTATTAGGAACAATTACAACCATAAAAAGGTCTTTGGTGATTTATATGTATATACACGTATGCTTATATGTCCGTATATATTGCTAGAACTCACTTGATATGGAAAGCTCTAAATTATAATTGATCGGTTGCAAACTATAAAATATAATATATATACATATATAAAATATATAATTGGCGCATTGTAACCACTGAACCGATTTTTGCTCCAATTTGTGGTATGCGCCTTGGTGTTTCTTTCCAACAAATGGAGCCGCCTCAGAACGGCCAATTTTATTTCATGACATACATTTTTTTATTAAAAATAATATTCCATAATTTTTATATGTTGGTCGCATTAGGATTGGGATCCTGGCCTTCCGAATGGCAGTACGCAATGCTAACCACTCGGCTATCGCGACCGTCGAAACTATAACTTAGGTATATACCATACATACAAATTTAATATGAGATTGGAATATTATATTCATATACATATTGCTAAATACGAGTACGCAACAATCCAAAAGGGTGCAATAATTCCAAAGATAGGAAATAGTAGAGAAAAAAATTCTAACTGAATAAAATTGCATATTCAGCTGAGGTACTACCTCATAATTATCTGGACTATGGACATATGCTGCAACTACCCATCTTACATAGCTAACGTCCATAACAGCCGACTGGAAGAGCGATGTAAATACACGAATTATCGACGCTGCGAACGGCGTAGAAATGTTGCCAGCAGCCAGTGTGTTTGCATACTTTTAAACATATTTATAATTTTCGTCAACAAATTTCATAATTTATATGTTCGAATATGTATAAGCACCATTAATTACGAATTTAGTTTTCATTTCTTTTGAAAAAACTATGCATTTTCATATTAATAGTTATTAGTTTATTTCATATTAGTTTACAAAGTCTATACTGGCAACCTTGTACAACAGCGAGAAATGAGCTGAGCCGATTTTACGGAAAAAATCAAATCGCCGCTGGTTTCTATGGGACAACCGTCAGTAACGGTATGGGCGAGCGGTGACAACTTTTCATTTGCATGGCGTTCTCATAAGATAGGTTGCTATGGACCGAAGGTATGTTAGATGGGTAGTTGCAGCAATAGGGGCATAATTCTTTCACAATATCTCTTCGCAAAAACCTCTAGTGCCCGCCGATAAGATTTTATCGTACTTCAAACTTCTTCATATTGGGTCATATTATCGATTAACGACTCTTAGAATTATATACTGATATTTTTACATTCAAAGCCATAGCAGATAAAGATCTGATTATGGTTATGTTGCTGAATTAATTTCAATAGACATTTTCGCACAAAAATCATGAATTTTAGTTTGTTGTTAGTTGGACGGAATACATACATATGTACTTGTTTTACTATAAATTTCTGAGACACAATTACATTTTACTTTCGTCGTCGTGTTATTCGGTTTCTGGAAGAGAACTAAAAATCACTAAAAGCATTTAAATGTGCAGACCCCGAGCATGCACAAAATTGTTTAAAAGAGTTCTTTAATCCAAATGAAATCACTTTTCCATAGATGGAACGCACTGGCAAGCACAACGTAGGCTGCTATAGGTGCCTAGTGTTGCCAGGTGCAATCTGACATTTCCATTGGAAAGTTTGACATTTTTTAGCATAATACCACTCAGAACGCTTTGTCATTTAATCGTGAATTGTTTTATTTACAGGGAATTAAAAAATTCATCTCGGCCAAAAAATGGAATTAACTCGTGAACATTTTCGGGCGATTATTTTTCACAACTTTCGACGTGGATTATCACGACAAGAGTGCATCGATGAACTAAAATCTTTGTATGGCTATGAATAACCATCCCGTAGCACTGTGAAAAACTGATACAATGAATTCAATCGTGGCCGTCCGTCATGTAACATACCTTCAGATAGAGGCATGCCTATGCATTTCTCCCACCAGCATACATTCGATATTGCATGAACACCTGGCCGTAAAAAAGGTTTGTTCTCGTTGGATCCCGCACAATTTAACAATCGCTCAAAAAAAAAGCTCGTGTGGATTGGTGTAAAGAAATGCTGAAAAAATACGATCGCGGTGCTTCAAAAGACGTTTATAAGATCGTCACATGTGACGAATCATGGATCTATGCGTATGAGCCCGAAACAAAACAGCAATCGACCGTCCAAAAAAAAAAAAATAAAAAAAAAACATTTTCGTTGATAAATATTCGTATTTTCATTATTAGGCCAGAAATATATATAGCAGCCTACGTCTTAACCTACTTAGCGAATTAAGAGCGGCCACTTACCGTGGTTTCGCCCAACTCCAATGAATTTTAATAATTTACCTTCAGATAATGTATTTTTATTTTAATTCAATTTCAGTAAAATTATGTATTTTGAACCATAATTTCTATTAATAAACTTATTTATATAAATATAATTTTTTCCATGCCGCGTATAAAACATAATGAGCAAAACTCATGCAATACCGCATATAGTACAATACGCTGAAAAAAGTTTTGTTTATAACGTTTTTATTTTGGTCAGTTATTTTTTGCATATTCCGAGTCTAGCATAAGTACTTATAATAAACTATAAGTTTAGCCTAAAATAGATGCAGCGGCATTGCTAAAAATCACTTTTTTCATTCCCTTATAGAATTTGCATATTGCTTATTGGCAGTATTGCACGCCAATTGACGATATGATATCGGAAAAATGTTATATTAAAATATAACTACGAATCAATGCATAGGCGTATCAATTTCAACTCATATACCTAACTAAAATACAAACGCAAACATACGTGCATAAAATATATATGTATATAAATTTGTTTGGTTAAAGATGCTTGGACATTAAATTTATGTTTGCCTTTTAGTTAAACTCGAATTCTATCGCTCAATTATGTCAAGATAAGACACCGACCAACACACGACATACATACACGTACATATGGAGATTGGTTCGTGCTAAGCATTCTTATTTGTTCGCTAAACAACTGCAGACTGAACGTACAAGTTTCTTTTGCGGCTGTGGGCAGCTATCATGTCAGTTGGCGCACTTGGAAATGGAAATGTTTGGATGGCGTTAAAATCACTTTAAATTAATGCCACGCGTATTAAATGTGCGTCGGTACCTTTATTCTATAGTTCTTCTACCTTTTATTAGCTGGTGCGATTCATTCATTTAATCCTCTTTTCGAGGTTCAATTTATTGATGCTGTTCTTTTAAGATGTTTTAAAATTTATTACCAAAATTATCACTTAAACGATGCAAACGAAATCGGTGCGTATTCAGAATACCTGAGTTTTATCGTTATACCTTCTTGTAGGTGTGAGTAGTTTGACTTAGTTTGGTAGGAAAACGTACGATAATTCTGTTTATTTCTCACCACACTTATGTCATTTAATATGGACCAACAGTTGTTTAATCGGCCCTAGAGACTAGAGGATCAAGAGACATTTAAGTTACATTAAACAAAATACGAAGGGTACGAAGAAAATACAAACCTTTTAATTCGCTTGTAACAGAATTTTGTTATCTTTTAAATTCGGCAATAAAAAATAAGTAAAACGAAAAAATCAATAAAGAAAATGAAGTTTAAACCTAACTTGGTGTATACCTAAAATACACGTACATACTTCTACATATGTATATGTAAACCCATGAATACCCTACGTAAAAGTTTATATATAAAATTTTCTGACTGACATCGAAGTAGTCCGAAAAGCATCAAACCGACCCTATATACACGTAGAACACTATTAATTGAAGCACTAGGTGCAGTAATTTGGAAATTGTTGATCTTCCTCTATATGTATGTATGTGATGTGCTTAAGGCTTCCCTAAAAAAAACGACTTAGAGTTTCAAGGCGTCTCCAACGGCTGATGAATTTTTATGCGAGCATCCATCTGTCCATAACTGTAAGAGGTAGCTTAAAAAAAAATTTAAGATGTAGTAATAGCATATGATAAACATTTTCGCGGCAAAAAAAATAGATGTCCAGGAATCTATCAGGTAATCCACTATAATTAGTAGTTAAATTTAATACGCAAATACATATGCATGTATGTATAATATGCCAGATATAATTAAGATTGGAATGATTGTAAGCAGTAATTAAATACAGCACTAAATTATATATGACGGCCGCGGTGGCCGAGTGGTTCGCATTGCGTGCTACCATTCGGAATGCCAGGGTTCAAATCCTAGTACGATCAACAAATAAAAGTTATAGAAAATTTAATTTAAATAAAAAATTAAGTAAAATTTTCTAATTGTGGTCGCTCCTCGGCCCTCTGAGTATATTTCTGGCAAGAAATAAAGGCTTCTCTTAAAAAACCATCAGGCGTTCGGAGGTTGTTTATATAAACTGTGGTTTCCCCTATTTTGTGGGATAAACATCAAGATGCAAAAACCACAAATTAGATGAGGAGCTCGGCGGAAAACCGCTTCAGCGGTTACAAAGCGTAAATTATATATATAATTTATATACATACTTGCAAACATAGTTATGTTTTTAATCATGTGTATATACTTCTAGGTATGTACATATCTTCTCAAGCTTCAAGTTCATAAAATTCAAAAAGTGTCATTGATGTCTCTAAAGGTAAGATAATATCGTTAAACACTCCTTATGTATGTACAATACCTCCAACCGGTTTTTGTGTCAGCTGTATCCACTTATACTTAGGTGCATGTATGTTGATATCAATTAGAAGCAATTCCGAAAACGTTTATATTTCGATACATTCTACTTTATTTAATCTATGCCGCCAGAAACGCTAGTATGTTTTGTTTATTTCTATATATCGGGAAGAACAAATTAGATCTATACCTACATATGGTTTTAGAGAAAAGTAATCCATGATAGGTAAAATCTCTAAAGAGAGTATTTCGAAATTAATCACAATTCGGTACAATTGTTTACGAAAATGATTGAGTTTCATCTGAAAGCTAATAATAGTTAGAATGATGAATTTAAAATATTTTATGTATATGTATGTTTTGTTTTCACATAGGGCAGTAAACGAAACTTAGAAAATTTACATTTAACAAAAAAAAATATGACTTGGCTGCGAAATCGGAACTCAGGCTGAAAGATTTCCTCTCAGGTAAAGAGGCAATACATACAATGTATGCCTGAGGCTACTTGTAAATATTTAATTGATAAACATATCAAGCAAATAGCTTGATCCCGTTGGAAACAATCACTGACTTGCTCATAATAATATAGCAAACATACGTGGCCTAGGAACTATCAGAAGGTCGAAAAAGAGACGGTAGAACATCTTATATGCCTGTGAAGTATTGTGAAGGAAGGTAACTATCTGCATCGGTTTTCTTGACGATATCTCGGAAGTTGCTCATATTAAACTATTTAGATTAATTAGCATTTTTAATGGCGATAAGTCCGTTCAGAAAGGACATGGAGTGTAAGGGAACTTCCAGTGGTACACAATGGGCCTCCTAAAGGCCTAAGAATATACGTGTATATAAAATACTATAAAGTTTATAAATCAAATTCTCTCGTCATATGTATCTACTAAAGATATGATATCATTACAGTAAGAAAATGTTCCACGCAGTAGGTCTTTGGTAAACCTAGGAAATCTCGTATTGACCAGGGAGATATAACATCACAATATAAATTATCAACATTATTTTTATAATACGACAGTGCTAAAAACCACAATTTAGTAAATAATGTGTTCTAGTTTATACTTTCGCTTGCAGGTGTTTCAAAATATATACTAAGAAATATCTACATTTAATTGAGCAAAGCACTCCATTCGTCAAGTAAATCGCCCGCGGTTGTAATACCAATATTTTTGTCTGAAAGGTGTTGAAGCAGAATTAATGCACCTTGATCAGCAGGGTTTCTCTAACATGAATAAATTCAGTCAAATGCCCTTCTACCAATACAACTTTTGTAAGTTTGTTCGTATGTACATATATACCTCTAATATACAGTAAAATATATAAGCTATGTAATTAAAAGTGAGTGTATGCACACACATACATACATACATACATACATACATATGTAGTGTAGACTATTCCTTAATGCATACAAGTATAACCAAATCAAAAGGATGCCTGCTGTGCCATGTAGCGGTTACTAATCGCCAAATGTGTGCAACTGTTAAAAAACCTTAATGTACATCTAATGGCAAAGTTAGCGTTGCACTGCTGGTAATTCAAAGTAAACAGTTGTTGTATCCAATTACGATTTGTAATCCCGTCGAGTGCTATGGCACGCTTCGGCTATTTGCTTATTGACTCGACAGTAACAATACAAATGTATTATGTATGTGTACGTATACGTGTTTGCTTAAATAAGGAAAGCTACTGGCAGCCGGACTGCATGACTGCTCATCGGGTAATGCCTTTATAGAGCGAGTCAATTTAATGAATGTACATACATTCATATATATGTACATACATGTGTGCTATGTATTTAAATTTAATTCCGTCAATGTCTTTGCTAATTTGTCAATTGCCGCTATAACTATAGTATAACTTTGAGTTTATATGTGCATAAATAATTTATCAAATTGGTTTACTTAAGCCTTAAGCCTTAAGCATTAAAACAACGAATTGTGGGGTATTATAGGACGAAGTTCTATTTATAGCTTGGGGCTTCTGGGGCAGATATATATATTTACTGTAGGTAGAGCTGGTTCCCGACGAAAATATTAATCTTTTAAGGCGAGTTGATACAAGCAGTTTAAATTAAATGCGCTTAAAATGAAGTATATATAATGCTAGGATATGTAAGTAATACAATAATTTCAATGTGATGATAATAAAGTGGAAGTTCAACTTCGGCAGAACAGCGCCACCTGTAAAATCTAACCATTCGTTTATTATTTTCCAATTGTCTCGACTTACTGATATCGAAATTGTAAATAACTTCTGTGATAGTGTTGACCTTTTTAATTTCATGAAACATATTAAAATATTCTCTTATGATACTGGTTCTCTGATCCTCTACCTTCTCACACTTTCCGATACGATCGACGTTGTATCCAGTTATCACAATTTGTTTATGAAATCATCAATGGCCTTATGTTCTCAATATCGGTTTTATTTATATGTTATTAACGTTTTTTAGAGCCACGCAAGTGAGGAAAGTGTTTGAGTGCCATTCACATGGGAGTGGCCAGAAGCTCACGACTTCCGGCCTTAGAGCAAGTATCCTTGGTGGCCAACAAACATCCGTTTTGAGGCGAGCTAAAGTGAAAAGGCGAATCTCATGCTGTTGCGTGAAGGGTTTGGGACCCACCACATGAAAACAATAATCCAACGAAAAATCAAAAAAAGCCTCGGATAAGAAACCCCATTTTTTGACCACGACCCCCGCAAATGTTCTAAGGATTACGATTTGAGAGCATGCACCTGGAATGTTCCGTCCCTTAATTGGGAAGGTAAAGGCTGACATCACCGCCATGGTACTATATACTGCTGTGTAAACTGACGCAACAGTGCAGTCAGTGGGAAGGACCTCTCCGAGCCGTTCGGTACCAAACTAGGTTTCAGACAGGGTGACTCTTTATCGTGTGATTTCGTCAATCTTATGCTGCAGAGCTGAATAGAGAAGGTAGAGAAGGTACAATTTTTTACAAGAGCGTACAACTACAGGCGTATGCCGATGACGTTGATATCCGCGCCGTTAGTTCTGCTTTCTTCAGGCTTGATAGAGAAGCGAAGCGAATGGGTCGACGAAATATCTCCTGTCAACATCCAAACAGTCATCGCATTCGTGACTTGGCTCCCATGTCACTGTTGATAGTCATAACTTCGAGGTCGTAGATGACTTCGTCTATCTAGGAACCAGCATCAACACCAATAATAATGTCAGACTTGAATTCAACGCAGAAGCCCTGATCTGGATTTCGCATTCCCGTGATCTCGCGTTGGCTCCATTCTTAACGCGTTCTATTCATAGTTTATAGACATAGCTTTAAGATTTTAATTAATTGTACGAGTACATTTAGTTTTTAAGATTTGTAAATCATTCCTCGTGATTTGCTATACGCTCTACTGTGTCTACTTATTGAATTAAAAACTTTTGAAGTAAATTATTTTTTCCTTATATTGTAAGTGTATGTTTCCTGACAAATTTTAAACTATTATAAAGGTTTCAAGAAATATTTCAGTAAGCTATTTTCGAATTCCGATCTTTGCTCAGGAAATTCACAAAAGAGAATGATGCCAAATGAAAAGCCGTATTGGAATCTGTAATATGCGGATTTTAGGAGCTTTAACCGAACCGACCTTCAACCTTTTTCTGACTTATTTGTTCCACTTTGAACTGATAATTAAAAAGAGGTGTATAACAGACCGGAGCCTCAAAATACAAATGCAGTTTGCTAAAAGGCAAAGTCTTGGTGAAATTAAAGGCTCAGTTATGCATTCCTGTAAATTTTGCCAAAAGGTCTGACAGTCACGTTTAGTTCGTTGGTAATAATAATAGTTTAAGCCCATTATTCCTGTAACCTTTGCTATCTTTCCTTTCCCAAAACAAAATTATATATGTAATTAAATTACACCATATTACATTACAGAAAAAGGTATTTGGCCGTAGCTTAAACACACATATCTACATATGATGATTTTTGTTATGTAAACCGGAGACCCAAATGCAATATACCACGGATAAAATGGCAAAGGTTAAACTGTTTACTAAATAGAAGTTATTGGAAACAAATATTTTATTTTTTTAGATATAAATACTCGTATGTACATACATATAAGCATTAACGTGGTCTGTAGCAAATTTTTTGCGCTGATTAACAAAATAATTGTGAATATTTATTGAAACAGTTTAGATCGATTCAATATAAAGTCGAGCAACTGACTATTTAGATAGATGGTTTTGGGTTATAACATCTCCAAAAAGAGCATATTAAGGTAAATAGTTTGCATATATAAAACCTTTAAAAAATTTAACCTCTGAACGAACTAAAAGTATATCTCGAAATGAATAATTTTGAGTTTGCGAATACTAATTGTATACACATATTTATTAATTAATTTGCTTGCAAGTAATTAATGTTGCTATAATCTACGGTGCCGACTCAAGATTACTCAGGTGCTCCTACATTAGTTAAGAATTTTAAATTATTCACTATTTTTTGCTTTAAATTCTTTCGGATGCTCATTATGTTTATTATTATATTAATTACTACTTTTTGTTTTAAATTCTTTCGGAGGCTCATTATTTTTAAAGCTTTTTATATGTTTTGTATACTTGATATGATAAACGTATGTTAACTTTGGTTCGAAGTGTATAAGTTCATATGTAAGTACCAGAATGAGCAGAGATAGACCCACAAAAATTTATACCGAACAGATGAGAACGACGATCTAAAGTAGTTTATTCATATCCATCTGCTTGTACGCAAACTAGACCGGCAGTATTTTGAGATATTTCAAAATGATGTATTTTTTACTGTATTGATAATTTGTTGGAAGCGGCTAGATCAGGCCACTGTAACATATCGATAACATATACATAGTATCACACAACCAATTTATTCAATAAATTGCCAATTTTATGTGGTATCAAACTACGAAGCCTACCATGCCTAATGCACAAGATTTTGAGTCAGAACTCCTATGAATAACGTTTTTAATCCAGTTAAGATAAATATCTACAGAAAACCTTCCGTAGTGATGATCAACTTCATTGAACATAAAATATTACTTAAAAATTCTACTGAGTAGTTTGTACCAAAGCAAAATCCATCAGAAAGTGTAGTCAGAAACCTATCCAGCTAGAGTGCTGACAATTTAATGAATTTTTCCCCTGTAGACAAAATCTGACCCTCGCTTCTCCAACATATAATAAAATAGGCATGATATGTTCATATTGAAACAGCAATAACACAAAAAAAAAGTAGTTTTCCATTTTCTACCATTTCGCGTAAGTTCGTTAATAATTTCCAAACCAGAATCTAATGAATATTTTTGGGACACCTTAATGTATAGGAAAATAAAAGGATTCCTTTTGAATAAGAGTTGACAATGAAAATAATTCTCTATATGAGTACTTCTTAGCTTTGATGAGGGTGTGTTTGCTTAGCTTATTTCTAGGACGGAAGTGAGATAGTTAAATATGCGTCACTGAATTACTATGATTTAAGTACACTTTTTACTCAGTGCGAGCATTTTATTCTCTGCCCAAATAACTGCTCTTTTTATTTGATAATAGCCCAATTATTGAAGGATTTATAGCCTACGGAAGTGCGTTAGTATTTTTTATTTGTAGCAGTGGTGATGGGGAACAAATTGAAAACAAAATTTATTGTGCTTGGTATTGTACTTTTATTTATAAATACATGCATATGTATGTATTGTACATGCAGACGATTTCATATATAACGAACATAAAATAACTTTAGAATTTTCCCGCTATTAGGAAATACGTACTACTTGTGACATAATAAATAAATCGATATCGATGTAAACTTATATTTTTGCTAAATTTAACAAAGGATTTCAGCTAAAACATGTTTGCCCGTTCGTCCTAGCAACGTACATCTGTATGATAAAGCTAATATAAGTTACATACAAATATAGCTTCTTCCCGCACGGCTTTCAGTTTGAATAAATTTGTTACAAAGAGATTGACAACGCCTGATTTACGATATAGAAATTAATATACACAGAAGTTAGATTGTGTATACATATGTATGAATTTTTTTGGCGGAATAGCTTTATCATAGCGAATTTGAGCTGAGGGATTAAAAAACTACAAATAAAGTGATAATGTAACTACTACTCTCTATTTCCTTATTATATTTATGTATATATTTACATACACATATTTCAAAAGGTAGTTAGCAATAAGTATGCATACGTGGATTACCTTTTATATTATATTTGGCAATTTTACGTACGGGAGTAAAAAAAAGTTATTCGCTGAAAAGTGAGGATTACTTATTAAATTGATGTTTTGAGTTGTTTCAGTCCATGTGTGAGAGCTCGCTTTGTCGTGATGGTGGAGTGATCCGTCTTCGCCGGTTGGTTTTCCTGATTTCCTGTAAGAAAACTAACAAACAAAACAAAACAAAAACAGAGCAACTGATTTTGGGAGTAATATTTTATTTCGAAAACTGGAAAACATAAAATTAAATGGATCGGACCGCTTCAAAATTCATCTTCAACTATAAATATATTTTATATGTTAAATCTGCAATAAACGCAAGGGAAAAAAACTCAAAATTAATTTCATTGGAACATTTTGAAAAAGTGTCATCATTCACAAGAAACGCAAAGACAATAGCACTTCGGTTCGGAATACATTTTTCCCGTATTTGTTCGCATTGCAAACACGAGACCTACGGTTTTATAAAAGCACCATCTTTGCCGCAATAGTTCCACAAAGTTTCTTTTGTTGGTGGAATGTCTAGAAACTCTTCACTATAAGGAGAAATCTAAGATTAAGTAGTAACATGTCCTCTGATGGTTCTTACTATAAAACTTATTGGAAATATTAGTTTTCTTCGCAATTTGGTATCACAAAGACCGAGCATCTGTCCTTGTAGGTCCCCATCTCCATCCATCTCTAACAAATATTTCGCCAACTCTTTTTCTATTGCTGCAGATAATATATACCGTCCCAGCTTGCGGACACTAAAGGTTTTGGAATCCAAAAGGATGACTCCTTTTCTTACTGTTTGTATGGTTTTTTTTTCAAATCATCTGCTTTCCATTTTCGTGTTTGACCTTTTTTCGGCACATTTATAGGTCGAGTTTTATCATATATTTTATAAATAATTAATTACACAAAATTATATACAAAATATTACTTAAACTGTCCACTAAAATCATAATTACTTGTTGCCTCTCGATTAGTGAATATTGTGTAAAGTTCGAGATTTTTCTGATAGAAATCGTTTTGTCTGATCAGAAAAAAAATTCCACTACACCACTAAGCCCTTTTATTAAACCTGACTATCGGGATCGCTTGCGAATAAAAAGTTAAATATCGCTTTATTAATATTCTGAGAATAACGAGCTATTACAAAAGGTCCCGTTATTTTCACATTTATAGTTTCGAGTACCTATGTACCTCTTGATAAGAGTATAAATTGGAAATTTTATTTTGCGTTTCAAATGGTATAAAAATGATATCTAACAATTAATCAAATATCAACATCTTTCACCTTTCTGCACCATACAGCAGGGAATGATAAACAACTAGCGGAGTTTTCTTTTTGTTTGTCGAGAGAGGTCCTAACATTTCAAATGACCACTCAGTCCAAAGTAGCACCTGTCGGCAAAAGTGATTCTGCGTTGGATTTCAAACATTATTATTGGTGTTAATGCTGGCTACTTTATTATCGATGGAAAGGTGAACACCCCATTAATTTTTTGCAAATAAATTCAAATATGCACCTTGTCAGATCTTCGTCGCTCTATTTGAAGAGTTCTGCTAGTCTTAATTGGGTATTAGAACGTCTTTTCAATAATCATCGCTTGTGACCTCGAAACGTACATACGTCTAGAAAATTGGATACAATCACAACATGATTAACTTGGTTACGTGATTTTCTATTCTGCAGCCACGTAGCTTGATGGATTTTCTTGTGGGGAAATCTGGTACTATAGACAATCATATTTCGAACCCCGGTGAACTCGGCGACGGAGTCTCTCTTCAACCACAAACCTAACATCAAAATTTTCCGTCCTTGTGTTGATGTAAGCCTTTAGTTTTATTAGTACAGCAGGACAGCGGCACCTTCTCAATTAAGACACGGAAGATTCCAGATGCACGCACTTCATTCACAGCCCTTAAAACTTTTGCAGGGGTCGTAATCAAAAACGAGTATCCCATTGGAGGACTCGCCTTCTCACTTTAGCTTGCCTCCAAACGGAAGTAGTGCCAGGTGGATGGCAGTCAAAAACTTTTCTCTTTTACGTGAACTTCTACACATGGCCCCATCCACCCTAAATCTCTTACTAGTTTAAAAAATAATAATAATGTAGATATACACACACGCATGTATGATTTTACTTGAAATGGTAGGTTTTTAAAAATATGAATTGAATTTAGTGTACGCATATGTACGAGTACATATGTACATATGTAAATGTATGTATGTGTAATGTAAATACAATGCAGAATAGGAACTGGCAGTCAAAAAGCTTTAGTACAGAAAGCAATTGTATCGATAAAGAGTTGGAAACAATTTCGGTTTTTTCGTAAGGACCACATTGAAATAAATACTACCAAGTACTTTTCAAGTGCGATTAAATTGTAATAGAAGTATAATAGAATCGTCATGTAAACAGGAAGTGCCATGCCAAACAGAAACAAACAATAAAAGGCATTACATACAAATAAAAGTGGCGAATTCGCAGTTATGAAAGTAGCATAAACGTAAGGGTAGAAAATATAGGGTCGATTCGTTCACAATTCAATTCAATCACAAGCACTTTCATCAGAAGGTGGTGAGAAAAAACCGTAGCCCGCCATCGTGTGACCAACATTTTCTCGTTAACCGTGTGATTTTGCATTCAAAAATCAAAGCGAAGCACAAAAGGTAACGTAAGCATGAAATGCACAACGTAGTAAGTCAAACGAATTGCACTCTGTAGGATTAGTTGCCTTTTTGAAACTGTTTGAGAAAATTTAGTTACTGTTATAATTACATACATATGAACATGGTATACGTACATTCTGCCATACACAATTCTAGAATGATTCTGTAGAAATATAGGCCTATTATGATATTTGCAAAATAGCATGCTTAGAGCCTTTATCAAAATATTAATTAAGTTTTCACAGGTTTCCTTAAAAAAATATTGCGAGATGTATTTTAACTAATGTTTATTAAAAAAAAAAATATATATAAGTACTAAAAGCCAGATAAAATCCAGAATCGATTAAGCTTCGTCTTTCTGAAATTAAACTTAATGTTACCTTCTATATACCGTATATGTAGGTATGTATGTACGTGTATATAATTGGCGCTTTATATTTTAGCCTCAAATATATTAACAACTAGCGCCGCACTGGTGTAGTCTTGAAAGTCCAATTTAGGTTCGAGCATAGCTGGCACTTTCGCACATCCGGACGACGTAACTAATCTGCCCAGCGGCTGCGTAGACAAAGTTTCATATTGAAATAATATTGAAAGCGTAATAAACAAAGTGTTTTTAACAAAGTATAAATATTGTATGTATTGTATCGTGTCTCACGTTTTTCCTTTTGCTTTTATTTATAGGAAATATTATAATATAGCCACTATATTGAAACTACAAACTACTTCTGTTTTATGTTTCTCATTACATACCATATATATATTTAAAATTTTCTTAAAACAGATATGCGAAATAAAACCAAACATCAAATATTTTCGTACTACAGCTTTATTTTACAAATTTTCTGGCTTCTATGAAAGTAAAAAAATCGAATTTAGTACAAGTACTTGTACATATATTAATTTCAGGTGTTTATTTTGTTTCGCCTGAGTATGGTCTAATGTGGCTTAGACCTTGGCACTTTCTGCAACCACAAATAACTGTATAAAGGTATAATCGAAAAACTGAGCAGTCACTCCAGCATGTAGAAACCTATAAGAATTTTTAGTAAATAAAATAAAATTATATGAATTTAAGCACATACATACATATGCATATTAAAATGTATTGTAGACAAGCTCTGCCTTTTCCGATTTGTTTCCGCCACTTGCCCTTCGATCAAATCATCAAATTGGTAAGGTCTGCAACAGATTCACTGCCTTTTCCGATTTGTTTGCGCCACTTGCCCTTCGATCAAATCAAATCAAGCTTGATGTTTTGTAACTGGGCTGCCTGCATATAGCCGCAATAAAATTACTTACGTAAAGCACGCTTCTAGATGACTTATTTCCCGTCAGTCTGCTAATTTGTATCTCGTGATTTTAGTGCGATGCCATATGAAGAATCATTATTTCGTCACATGTGGTCATTGTATTTCTGGTTTGGTATTGGATACTGAGTTAAGTTGGTACTGTTCTGACAACAGGATACCATATCCGCGATATTATATAAATTACTGAATCTAGTTGGTGAATTAAATGGTTCAAAAGCAGTGATTTTTGTAGGGTTTATAGGTGATGGGGTAAAGCTGTTTAGATTTGAACAGCTCCGATAAATTCCATTAGATAATGGCTTCTGAAGTGTTGCAGGTGCAGCAGCCTGACGATAATACGAATCAATTGTGTTTATGTATGTTACAATTGGCATTTGCGATAAATACGGCCAAGAGTTATAATAAGTATTCCCGTACAAATGTTGAAACACAGCACAATTTCCTGCATCATTAAGTAGTTCCAATCCGACAGCAGTTTGTCGTTTCCACTTTGTTCTGAAAAATATAGGTATGATATGCAATTGTTTAAAATCTGACACAATATGTAGCATATATATGGATACATATGAACATACATAAATATGTTTTTTTATACTATTTGAAAATCTATAGTACACGTATAACCATTATTGTTATTGGTAGTAAAAACTATATGAGGAATTTCACAAAAAAATAAACAATATTTTCGTAATTTGCATACTCATACTATACCTATATTAAATAGTATGTGTGTACATATTGTATGTATCCTCTATACCAAGTGTTAGCATTTATATATACATATTTATTTTATATTTTAGTTTGTACATAACTTTTTGTCGATGTTTTTGACAGTCATAGCTTCATAAGCATTAAAGTACAATGAGCGAAATAAATATGCATAATATATAAATGCAACTAAATGCAAGTAAAATGAAAGTCATCTGACAATATTTTTATTAATCGTTCCATTTATTTAAATGTATGTCAGTATGATATCCGTTTGAAATATTGTGACTAATAAAGAACGCAGTCGATGAGCACTTAAGCGAGGTAATTACAAAAGGCACACTTTTTCATTCGTTTTGGTTTGCGGGGTACTTCAAAATGCTTCCACCGTGTTCCGCTATTAAAGCTATTAAAAAATTTGCTATGGGGATTTTCTTATAGCCTAGCTATGCAGGAAAACCACATACTGAACCTCCCTTACAAGTAATCGAGTGAGAGATCGACGCTGTCAATACTTCAATGTCATTAATCATCCAACATCAGTTTCATGAAATGTGAGCTGATTGTAATTTAGATATGAATGTATGTTTGTAAGTATCTTCTAAACCCTTCCCATATTGGCCTTAACCCATAACAGCATAACTTGCGTTATAACCAAGTAGCTATTAGCTAAGTATATGTAAAAATATTCGATAAGTACAAGCGGCAGAATGAATAAAAAAAATTATGTTTATTGAATACCGACTTAAATTATAGCGCGAAAATGAATAACGTGAAGCGAACCAAATAATTAATGTCCACTGCAATCAGTGTTTCCAAAATTTTTTTCAGGACCGACCCAAATAGGCTTAAACAGAAGTTAAGAGCAGCCAAACATTTTTCTGGAAAAAGCTGAAAAAAAAGCTGAAAGTGTTTATTGTTTTATTCGTTTTTATAAAAAAAAGCCCATAGAAATTTCTTACTTTTAATTGTAAATGTTAGTGACAAAGATGATTTTGGAATAATCAATGCTTTTTCTCCATCAACAGCATTAACGGTATAAAGGCAACGTACAACTTTGCGGGGATTAGCTGAGAAAAAATCTTAGAGTTTTCCCAATTTTTATTTTTTTTTTTGGAAAAATAATAAATACCAAAACTAAATTTAATTTTTTAAGCTAAAATGGAAGCACTGCTCGATTATTTAGCCATCAGGAAAAGGGTACTTTTCAATATGTCAAAATCTATCTGACTATCCATAGAATGAGCCATTTTTTATTTCGAATAATTTTCAAAACTTTGCGGCAATATTTTGTATTCTGTTTTACGTCAAAACGTACGACTAGTAGTGTTTCCAGCTGGATATGCTCTCCAATTCTAAAAAAAAAACATTAATTATGGAGGGAATCGATGATTGCTGTTATTCAGAAATCAGGAAAGAAACCTCTCAGTAAACATAAGGATTTTAAACCAACAAAGTCGATATCATTTTTTCTTGATGTTGACATTATGCGAATGTGTTTAAACCTATCTATATAGATTGACGATAAAGTAAATCCTGGGCGATTCGACGATTTGTGTCATAAAAACGATTTCATTTTTTTACGTATTACTCAAGACTTCAAAAATCACTTAAAAACTGCATTAATTGTACGAAATTGATTTCTCTTTAATTTGTAAAAAATAATATTTTCAAACCGATTATTTCTCTAAAAAAAAAAAAAAATTATAAAAAGATTATTAAACCTGACACAAATTTTTGTTTAGGAATCATTTAAAATTTAATTTTGGTTTATGTATATAAATTTTTTTAGTCACCCTAGATAGACTAATCTTTGAATATTTATAATGAATTTTTATACATTTTCAATTTTATTTGGACTTTCTATATGAAAATTATTCGACACAAATTTTGAAGATGTTATAACTGAACCTTCGGTTTTGATACCAAGTCTTTACTAGGCAATCACTCAATTCCAGTTCGTTGGCCAATTCTATTCGGTCTTGTACACTAAAATACTTTTTTCATTGAAATGACGTTTCCAAAGTTTGTAACCGATTGTCAGTGAATGCATTGCGGGCTTTACGTTGTTTTCTTATTAGGCTCATCAATACCCTGCTTTTAGAGCTATTTACGTCTTTATCTTTAACACCTGTTTAATAATAAAACAATAAAAGAAATGGTATAAAATGTGAGTATAATTAATATTTATTTATTTATCTTAGAAAGAAATTGAATAATTAAACTCAAATTTTGCGGCCGCCTTCAAATAAAAGCTTTGACCGAAAGGTTTAAGCCACACGAAGCTGTTATAAACAGATATTTTCTATTAGCAATTAGCAACAAATACTCATCCATGAAGAATATTTTCCCCTATTGGCGAAAAACTCGGAGAGCCAATTTTCACAAGCCTCTCTTCAAAAAAAAGATGGTAGTCACTTGGTTCCAGGTCCGGACTATAAGGTGGGAGCATTAGGACCTCCCATCCGAGCTCCTGGAGCTTCTGGCGCGTCACCAAAGACGTGTGTGTCTTGGCGTTGTCCTGATGGAACACAATTCGGAGTCTGTTGATCAAAGATGGCCTCTTCTGGATGAGTGCTGCCTTCAAGCGGTGCATTTGTTGGCAGTACAGAGCCGAATTGAGCGTTTGACCATAGGGGAGCAGCTTGTAGTAGATGATTCCTTGCCAATCCCACCAAACACACAGCAAAACCTTACTGGCCGTCAATCCTGGTTTAGCCACCGTTTCCGCCGGCTCACCGCGTTCGGACCACGACCGATTTCGCTTGACGTTGTCGTAAGTGATCCACTTTTCATCGCCAGTCACCAAATACGTCAGAAATGGGTCGATTTTGTTGCGATTCAGCAGCGATTCGCAGATGGAAATTCGGTCCATCATGTTTTTTGCGTTAGTTCGTGTGGCACCCAAACATCGAGCTTCTTTTTGAATCCAAGGTTATGCGAATGGTTCCAAACGCTTTTCTGGCTTATCTTTAGTTCCTCAGCAATTAAATAAGTGCTCACGTGACGGTCTGTTTCCACTATTTCCATGATTTTATCGCAATTTTCGACGACAGGCCTTCCGACGCGTGGTGCATCTTTGACATCGAAATTACCGGAACGGAACCTAGCAAACCACTTTTGTGCTACACGTTCGTTTACAGTATCGGGCCCATAAACTAAATTAATTTTTTCAGCTGCTTTGACTGCTTTTTCGCCTTGATCGAAGAAAAATTGTAAAATTTAGCGAATTTTCTCTTTGCTGGTGTCCATCTTTGACGAGCACTCACAACGTACTGAGTCAATCAATCGAAAAACTGTCAAAGACAAACTTTTCGCACGTTTTCAGCGCCGTATTGTATGACATGATGCGACACGTAACACTAGTGACACTATGGACAATAACGCCATCTCTTAGATAAAAACCGAACGAACTTTTTACTTGTCCTAATATATAAAAATCCTGAATGACTGACGGATAAACCCTGTTCTGCTTACAACGTATGCATCCGATAAGAAAGTATTTTCTGGGAAGTGGACCTGATTTATGTACATGAAATTTGGTATACAGTTTTTTCGGAAAGTGGGTCGATCTTTTCGAAAAAAACTGTATTATAATTCGAACGCTTTTATTGCCCAGCGTGGACATGGGTCCGATGCAATGGTTCGGTTTTGCTTAATATGTAGAATATATGTAGATGGCTCATTACCAATGTTAATATGTGGAAAACTTTACCCAGCGGGAACATGGGGGCAATCTACTTGACAAAACGGTTCGATTCGGTTAATATTTGGAACATAAATAGGCTTTTGCTTTTCTTTCCGGTATGTTAACCTGAGACTGATCTATTTGCAAAAATCGTTTGATTTGCTTGTAGTTTGGAACATAAATAGACGAAGTTGTGGACAGACTATAGTTATAGTATATAAAGCACATAGCCTGAGCGAATGACTGTTACTTCATTTGACTTTTTTTAATATGTTTTAGTAAACAATAAAAAAACACACTTTTTTTTATAAAAAAACATGTTGTCGAACTTCGGCAACGAGGCATTACTAAAATGTAAATATAAAAGTGAATATAAAATATATATGTAAATATTAATATGGCACTTTAGAACCGCACAAGCGATCATGGGCCGCGCTCCTCCTCCAATTTGTGGTGTTCTGTTTATTGATGTGCTTTCTACAGCCTCCGAGTGGCTGATTGGTTTTTATGAAGAACCTTTTTTAAGGCATAAATACGCTAGGTCTTCCTCTTCCTCTACTTCCACCGGTGGGTACTGAATCGAAACTTTCAAAGCATCAAATTGAAGAAATAAAACGATATTGACTCACCCTGTCTAAAATCTTGTTTGTGGCGTAGCCCAGCGTAAGTTTACACAGCCGTATAAGTTTTGCAGAAATACCAAATTCAGACATGGCGCTTCTAAGCCGCTAAACTCCTTACTGTGCTGTTGAAGGTAGCTTTAAAATGGATGAAGAGGTGTTATGTATCGTTGCTTTTCTCACGGCTATTTTCCAAAATTGGTTGCATGGTGAATATTTGGTCAATGGTGGATTTACCAGGTCTATAGCCAGTCTGATAAAGTCCAATCAGCTGGTTGACGGTGAGCTTTAGTCTTTCACACAATATCCGATAAAACCTTATATGCGATATTGAGGAGGCTAGTCCCACGGTAATTGGAACAAACTGTTGGACCCTCCTTTTTATGGATTGGACAGAGCACACTTAAGTTTCAATCGTCTGGCATGTTATCGTCTGACCATAATCTGCATAGAAGCTGTTACATGCACCTTGTCAGCTATTCACCGCCATGTTTAAATAGCTCAGCCGGTAAACCATTTGGCTCCAGCCGCTTTGTCTTACTTCCTCTTCAGCTCTCAGTATCTATCCCTCCCCGCACGTGTTGTGGTCGATCGCATGGTTACGAGGTAGGCAGTCGGTTTTCTCTCTCTTTTTTTTTGCATTCTTTTATAGAGGACGGAAGCACAAATCACAACATTATCGATTTGGTTGTGCGATTTTCGAACCGGCGATAGCCACGTAGCTTAATATATTTTCTTGTGCGGAAATATAGTACTACAGGCAACCATATTTCGGCCCCGGCAAAGTATATCAGCGTCAACCCATTTGAGGATGTTTCGTTATGACGGCTCCGAATTCTCCGACAGTGGTACCGGACTTACCTTCTTTGCTCACCCGGGCGTTTCACATCCTGATCTAGGCAGCGCTCATAGAAAGCTTTCTTAGTCACATCGTCCTTCTCTTCCGTCGGACGTAGGGGCAAATCAGCGCTATGTGGCGAGACATTCATCCATTCGACAGCGGACCGGCACCTTCTCCGTTAAGGGGGTCTCCTCATCAGTAGCTTACAAAAAAAGAGGTTTTTCAGGATTTTTTTTGAACATGAAAACAACAAGAGAAACAAATGATCTTTTGCATATTTTTGAACATATATTTATTCAACAAAAAAAAGTTTATTGTATGTCAAAATAATTAAAAATGGCTGATTTATGAAAAATCTTGCGCAGCAGCTCGCGATTAACAACTCAAACTCCGTGCATGATTCAGCCCGTAATTTTTATCTGAAACAAAAAATGGAAATACTTCCTTGTTCAGAAGGCTTTTTTGCAGATCATAGACTATTATGGTGATTGAAAGTTGAAATTTTAACATTTTTGTCATTTTTTTAAAAAAGTACTCGATTTTTAGTGCTTTTTCTAAGAATAATTGAGTTGATAACATTGTAAAATAAAAATTTTTTAATAAATATTTTTAGTTCAATCTATGGACAATAAAATTATCTAAAAAACGGTGTCTTACTTGTATACATAGCTTTAATGGTTCATTTTTAATCGTGCATGGAATTTTAAAAAATACGGTTTTCGGGAAATAGGCTTTAAAGTTTTTAGTTTAGCTCGCGCTTGCCCCACGCGAGACTCTACTCAGATTTGTAAATCCTAAACGAGTTTGAGTTGGACTCTCAAAATTTGCAAGAATATTCTTTAATAATAATTCTAACGATTGAAGCAAAAAAAAAAAAAATCGATTTTTTGAAACTGACTGATGAGGAGACCCCCTTAAGGGACCGCACATTCCAGATGTATACCCTCAAAATCGTGATTATTGAAACAAGTACGGGATTCGTCATCACAAGGGAGTCTCTCATCGGAGACGTATTGTTGTTTTTCATTGGATTATTTTCTCATGCGTGAATTTCTACACTTGACCCCATCCTCATAGTTATATTTAAATACTAGTATTTTAAAGATGAAATCATACCAGTTGGTTATTTGTTAAACAGTTCACCAGTAACGGAAGTAATAATAATTTCCAATACCTTGAGTAGTTGTTATATCTAGCACGCCACGGCTGAGTTCCACTCTCAGTTAAGCTCTGTTGAAGTGCGCAAAATGACGTTTATCATTGTCACCATAGCCGAATGGGTAGAGGTTATCGTTGCAGCGCTTTAAGTCTCCGGTTCGAGTCTCGATGAGAAGTAAAAATTTTCACAACCATTCTATTCGTATGTTGTTATTATTTTCAGCACGCCGCGGCTGAATTTCAATTTCTAATATGTACTGTTGTAGTGTGCGGACTTCGTTGTTTACTGTGTAGTTAGAGGTTATCACTGTAGTTCCTATAGTTTAGTGTTGGAATCTCGCTGCAGGCAATTTCTTGTTTTATTTTATTTTTTTGGGTGAAGTAAGGATAAGAATGAAGATAAATTAGTTAGTGCGAAAATGAAAACTAGTAGAATTCTAGTTAACAGCTAGTACTTACAGCGTACATATGTATAGTATGTATTATTAATGTCATATAATACTTTGTATGTACTAAAAAAGATTTCCTATTCCCAACGAATTGTAGTGGGTAAATTCTCTAATTTCAAGATGTTAGTTAAGTTTACTACATATGTATATAAATTTTATTTACAGCAATCTTCCCATGTGTATGCAAATTCTTATACATGCATATGAGTTAATCGAAGCATCTATGTTCCATATATTAGCACATCGCATCATAAACACAATTTTATCGAATAGATCTGGACCTGGCACCGTCCTCTTTTTGGGAGAAAAGGTGTTCCTCATGTCCATATAATTTCAATATTAATTTTATTCTCCAAACTCTCGATTGGATTTATGTCACTACTTTTTACTGGTCCCTCGAATGATGTTCCTTGCTCTTGAGATGATCAGTCCTTCACCACACCTGCTATGTTCTTTGGAGCTTTATCGTGTATAACAATGTAATTCATGGGCAAAGGAGCAAAGGAATTTTATTTTTAATTATATCTTATAACTGCTGCTGATAGTCGAGTGGTTAACAGCTTTTGCTACCAAGCGCAGGGTCATATTTTCTAACATCCCATATTAAATATCTTAATAAATCTAAAAAAAAATCGTTTTCTTTTTGGGGCCACCCCCTGGTCAGGTAGAGGGTCAGACGACCCCTCGGCGTGTACTTCTGACAGGAACCGTACTTTATCCTATTAAAGCCATCAGCCGTTCGAAGAACGCTTAAAATAAACTGTTATTCCCTCCCTTTTTTAGAAAAACATCAAGATGCACGCAATTTGATTGAGAAGCTCGACCAATTTTGTCACATCAAAATGCAAATAAATGTGCTAAAATACTTTCCAACGCGGTTTATTTTTGTTTTAAGAAAATTCTTAAGAAGTAACAATTTAAATAAGAAGACGTAATGATACTTTTTTCGACATTTAAAGAGATTTAGATAATTATTGACAAGATATTACGGAATTATTTTTATAAAAAGTAAGAGCAGCATTTTAATTTTAAACCTAGGGGCGCTAAAACTTTGTCCACAGCTGTACATACATATGTACGTGTATGTATTTATACTCGCATGCCATACTTTCTTGCATGCGCATTTCTGCAATTACTTCATTAAATACCTAAAGCTAAATTGCATTAAACATGGTTAAATGCGCAACTGTTATGAAGTTTTTCCTTGATTTTCGCTTTTGTTATTCATCGTTTTAAACCAATTAATGATACATACATATGAATATATGAATATATGTATGTACATATGTACATACACGTGTTGTTGCCGAGTACAATTTTTTAATAAGTGAAAAGAATATCGCTGCAAACAATGACGTGTGTATATACGAGTATGTTATATATATATGTATGCAGTAACTTTCAATGGTAACATTAACTAACTAAATAAAAAGCAGTAGGTTCCTATATGTATGCTTTATTTGTTTACTTGTTAATTATTTCTGTATATAAATCCATACTTCATGTGCATGGGTGCACATATGTAAGTACATATGTACGTACCCTGTAGGGAAAACCCAACTAGTGTACAAGAATTCTAGTTAAATACTAATATTTTGAGGATGATATCATACCAGTTCGCTGTTTGTTTGTTGTTGTTATATCGGCATGCCGCGGCTGAATTCCATTCTCTGCTCTCTTCGACAAATTTCTTATTTTTATTTTTTTAAATTTTGGGTGAACCAGAAATTTTCACCACTCCGTCATTCGTATGTTGTTGTTGTTTTTAGTACGACACGGCTGGCTTCCATTTCCTAAAAAGTTCTGTTGAAGTGCGCAGATCTCGTTACTCTTTGCAACATGACGATAGCCTATTGGTTAAATGTCTTCACTGTGGTGCGTGAAAGGTCTCGGTTCAATTCTCGCATCATTTTTATTGATGTGATGTGTTGAGTGAAGTAGAAATTCTACATGTCTAAATAAACTAGTATACAACTCGTATGAAGCTGACAATTGTCAGCTCGTAGGGCATCACCGTGTTAAAAATTGCTTATATGGAAAATAGATGGAAGATGAGCTAGTTGGTGTAAAAATGCAAACTAGTTGAATTCTAGTTGACAACTAGTATTTTCCCTGCAGGGTGTATGTACATACACGTACATACATACATATAGGTATAGATAGATACGCATTCATGAGCTTCCCAGCAAGACAGCTTGGGGAAGGTGATTGTTCCTGTATGGGCCTTATAGCTCGAAACTGATGCTTTTCATATGTAACTTTAAATATGAGGGGAACTTGTTTCTCATACTATTTTGGTTATTTTAAAGAGTATTGATATTTACGATTTTTACTTGACACTCCAAGAATTTTTTCGAACATTTTTGAGCTTTATAGCATCTAGTAACCGTGTTATAAATATTGGTAAAAATTATCATTGACTTTTGCGACCTATTTTGGTAGCTGAAAATTAGTTGCCGTAATAGTGAACCACAATTAAAAAAATATAAGCTAATATGAAATTAACATAAGGTTGAGTCTAAAATCGTAAAAGATTTTGTAATGAAAAAGTAATTTTGTTACATTACAACGAATTATAAAAAAATCTGATTAAAACGAGGAATTAGCCACGTAGCCACAGTAGTACAAGTATGTACTTTACATATTTCTTAGTAGGATTTCTTCTAAATTCCCTTCAGTTACTTTTCCAAATACGTATGCACTGAAAAAATGTTCACTCAACTGTTAAGATATGTGTTACATTAGAGGTCGTTCAATTGTCTCTTCAATCACTCAATACATAAAGGTAGACTTTTTACTTAAGTTATTGATTTTTGATCGATTTAGTTCGAGAGTCATGGCTCAAATATCATTCAGGTTTCTCTTACAAAGTAGGATCATAATACAATATAAACATAAATGATCGCACGCGTCTCATGTGACACGCGTTGGACGGCATAAAGTTTGCTTCAAAGTAAAAAAATTTAAAATTAAAAGCCAGCTTTGATAATGACGAAAGCTTATAATAAAAATAACGGCAAGTTTTAATGTACAAAAATAGTTATAATTTAGTAACGCCATTAATGTACTTCAGATTCAGTGAAAACGCTTAAAATCAAAGTTTGGTGGTCATTGTTTATAATTTCCAAAGGAATAGAAAGAAAATTTAATAGTATTAATTTTTAACGAAAGTTGCACAATAGAAAAAAGAATCTCGTTTTTTTAAATTTTGTGATAAGGCGTGGCTTGCGCATCTTTAGAACTCACATATTAAGAATGATTATGGAAATGGTAAAAAAATTGTACAATAGATTAAATTGTTTGAAGTGCTGACCTTCAAACATTTCATACATTTAAGAGTTCTCACCACAAAAGTATTTTTTTTCGGTGGTCGCTCATCTGAGCACTTCCATAGGGATGATTGGCCCTTGTATCGACGTAATAACCATACACCGGGGCTTTGTCACCAATGATTTGACGTCATTTAATAACTCCTGAGCTATACTACTTCTTTTTCAGAAGTCGAATATGGAAGAGAACAGAAAAACGAGACTAACCTTTTCAGTTTTCAACCACAAACTACTAATTCAAAATGTCTGATAATGATAAACATACATGTTCATATGTTTACCAATATAAAAAAATCTCCAATCGAATGTACACAGTCGGCGAGAATTTAAAATTCACAATTCACCTTTTCTTTTGAACAAACCTCGAATGAAAATGACTTCCCTGATTATTTTCCTTATTTTGATAAAAAGCCATATGAATATACTAAGAACACCTGACGTTAATTGAATAAAAACCAAAGCTATAAAATGTAATGTTTACGCATTATTTCTCGGCGAAGAAATTTCAACAACTCTCAAAAAATCTCAAAGGGGACATTTTTACTGATCAAGCACTGTTTGAAAATCTTATACAAAATTTTTGATTTTCAGAGCACTCTCACAAGATAAATAGTTTCTTATCATATTATCTTTCACGGTTTGTAACTTACCACAAGTGTCGGTGTCGCTCGTTTTATCGTCGTTAACGTCGACTGGGTCGAAGTAACTCCCCAGCCTTGCTCAATTTGAACAGTCAATTTGTGTGTTCCAACTCCAACTCGCGCAGCAGACATCGGCAATCGGGAGCAACTATGCTGACAAAAGTTTATAGGAACTCTAATGGCCAAATTTTTACAAATTTCATCTGTATGATTTGAACCCGCATTCCAAACTGATTGGGCTGAATGTAAATTTTCAAGTTTAAAATCGCCATAATTTTCCAACGGCTGGTGGATATTAAATGAATGTGCTATTTGTTTTTGATGTGGTGCAAAGCAATCAGCATGTGTTGCAGATTGCGCTGTTGTAACATTGCTTCCTGCTAAAATGTCTGTTATCATAAAACTAGATCGCGCTGACTGATGTATTGAAAGGACATCGCGGGGCAAACGAGTTGACGTATTCATGGTAATCGTTTCTGGTGACATTGTTGCTATTGAAATATTCACCAGCTTATTATATTCTTCGTAAGCTTGTATAACTATTCAGTTATTCACTTCGTTCTTCACACACAAAATTAAAAATTAGTTTCTAATGTAGGTACTTATGTTTGTATGAATATATACCATACATACATTCCAATCCTAAGTACGTAACAAAAGATATGTACATGTAAATGTAAACACATTTTGACTATCTTAACCAATATATTCATATATTGATACAGATATACATGTGATTACGAGCATTTCTTTGGTATAATTGGTAATACCGTCGCTAACAACTTCTAAGTCTCGTTTGAGTACTGTACTCGTAATAATTTAACATTGAAAATGATATACAATCGTTTGCTGCACGAAACCGAAACTAAACTGTCTGTTTGTTGATGCTTCAGCCAAAAACTCGTACTCACTTTCAGAGACACGCACTAACACAGATGTCATATTTAAAGCAGGTCAACCAGTATTGCTTTAACCAAACTTCGAACCATCGTATACCTGCGGTTGTCTCGTTTTCACGATAGCTTCATTGGAGTAGATAATTACTCTTTTTTATTTTAGAATAAAAGAAACGCGCATGCTCATTATTTTGTACTTTCTATTAAAAAGCATGAATGTATAGGCATATATACATACCTATATGTGTATATTTAATCAATTTATGAACAATGTATACATTCAGCTATTGGTCGTAACAGCTTCCGGTTGGTAAATATTAGTCAATGATTTCAAATGGATCAAACTGATCTGACATGTACTTATATACATACATGTATACATATATAAACATGCACCTAAACGCATATGTATCTGCACTCTCATGTAGGCATGTAGGTATGTAGGTTCCAATAAATTTATTTGCTGTTACACTATGAACTGTGAAGTAATGAAATAATATGATAATATTATTAATGTAAATTTTTCTTTTATTTATAACTCTGGCATTTCCAATATATTTTCATATTTCAAAAAAGGCAAATACATATTACATTTTAAATTAATTAATACATTGAAACACAGTCTGTTATAAGTTAAGGAATTATATTTTGTATTAATCGATTACTGAGTGAAGTATGGATACTAAGTATGATTATTCAAAGTAAAATTTTAACCAACAATGGCACTAATATACTAAACCTAGTTTACAGCTGCCTTTTAATACAATATACTAAATAGGTAGACCTACATATCAAGCTGGCCCATATGTATGACTTTAAAACTTAAATCGTGGTAAAAAAATATTAGGCTCTCCAAACCTTCTTAGTTAAAATTGTAGTAACCATAACGGTATTTTTTGCAATTAGCAAATCGACCTTTTCGTCGTTTTGAAAGCTATCTTCGACAGCACGAAAGGAGCTGCTTCTTCCCCGCTAAGTATGAATTCAGTTCGCCCATAAAACTTATACGATTGTGTAAACTGACGTTAATCAACACCAAAAGCTGCATTAGGTTAGGTAAGGCCCTCTCCGAGCCGTTCGATATCAAACGAGGTTTCAGACAAGGTGATTCCTTATCGTGTGACTTCTTTAACTTATTGCTGGAGAAAATAATAGGAGTTGCAGAGCTGAATAGGGAGGAAGTTGCTGGCATTCGCCGATGATATTGACATTATTAACCTCAACAACCGCGCCGTGAGTTCTGCTTTCTCCAGACTTGATAAAGAAGCGAAACGAATGGGTATGGTAGTGAATGAGGCCAATACGAAATATGTTTAAACAAACAGTCATCGCATTCGCGACTGTTGACAATCATAACTTCGAAGTCGTAGATAATTTCGTCTATCTAAGAACCAGCTCAACACCAATAATAATGTCCCTTGCCTTGAAATCCAACGCAGAATCACTCTTGCCAACAGGTGCTACTTTGGACTGAGTAGGCAATTGAAAAGTAAAGTTCTTTCTCGCCGAACGAAAATCAAACTCTGCGAGTCGCTCATAATATCCATCCTACTATATGGCACAGAAGCGTGGACGATATCAACATCTGATAAGTCGGCCCTGGGAGTCTACGAGAGAAAAGTTTGGCGAACGATTTAATAAAGAAGAAGAAGAAGCATAAAACTAAATATTGACATATTCACGTGTTTCAAAGCTATAAACGAAGTGGTGAATTAATTGATTTGGTAAAATTATAGAACACTTCTATTGCCGAAAAGATTAGTATCATTTGAATCCGAAAAAGGAAAATAGAGGCCTTATTTTAACAATAAGCGTCTAAACTCTAATTTTTTAACAAGATAATTCTCACAATCGAGTTAATCCCTGCACAAAACAATGGTTCGATATTTCTTTTATCAACCCCATACGCTTCGCTTTCTTTTCTAGTGTGGACAAAGCAAGACTCAAGCAGTGGGGACAATGTCAATATCATTGGCGTATGCCAGAAGCTACATTCTTATTTTCTCCAGCAATAAATTAACGAAATCAGACAAAATCTGACCCTTGTTTGGTATCGAACGGCTCGGAGAGGGCCTTACCTAACCTAATGCAGCTTTTGGTGTTGATTAACGTCAGTTTACACAGCCGTATAAGTTTTATGAGAATACTGAATTCATACTTGGCGGGGAAGAAGCAGCTCCTCGTGCTGCCAAAGGCTGCTTAAAAATCGGCGAACAGGTGGTGTGTATCGATCCTCTTTTCATGGGTCTTTTTCAAAATTTGGGGTATGGTGAATATCTGGTCAATTGTTGATTTACCAGATCTAAAGCCCCTAAGATAAGGTCCAATCAGTTTGCTGACGGTGGGCTTTAATATTTTGCACAATACGCTCGATAGTATCTTATATACGATATTAAGAAGACTTCTGCCAGCAATGCATTGGTCCCCTCCGATTTGTTGTTTTTCAAGCGGGCGATTGCTATTTGAACTTCTTCATATTCGGGCAATGAAACATCTATCCATCATCATCGATTGGACCTGTAAGTCGCCGTATCTTTCCGTAGAATTTACAAGCATTACCCTTGTCGACCAGCTTCTTTGGCTTTTTATACTCACCCATCTCAGCCTCTTTCTTTTCTGTCTGCACATGCGTCTTGCTTCCCTCTTTAACTCTCGATATCTGTAAGATAGGGATCGATCTCGATCCCCTTTTTTAGCCGTGATCCAAGGCTCCACACGGGTTGGTCACCTTACCAGGGTCCACGACGTGGACGCAAGAGTAGGAATTGAGTATAGCCCGGCGACTGTAACTGCATACGCAGAATCTTGACTACACCCAATTATACCCCGGTACCTACTCGTACTGTAATAAAAATAAAAGCTCTATTCAGTGCCCCACGGCATATTAAAATAAATACCAATGTTTAGAGCGTGGTATTACAACCTTGGTATGTGCATTTGACCAAAAAAGGAAAGGTACTCGTATTAACTTCATATAATTTTGTATAATATAATTAAAATTGCAAATATGGCGGCATATATGTACATATTCCGAAAAAATATATACAACAACCATATATTACTTTAATTTTGTATACTTATGCAATTAGAAGTTTACATCTAAAAGCGTCCATGACGGAAAGTTTCTCAGCTATATAAAAGATATCGGTAGGCTAATGACCGGAAGTTAGAGGAGCAGTCGATATAGTCAAAATAAAGTTTTACTTACAGTCCTTATTCGTGATAATTTATTATGGATTTTCTTTTAAACGTGAGAACCTCAATTCGTTAGTACACGTATGTTTGCAAAATTAAAAAATTAGCTCTATAAGATTACTGTGCTCTCGCAAGAATTAATAAGTAGTATATTGGCGTGTAACCAATTTTACTTTTTTATTCACGCTGCAAAAAGCACAAAAAAACAACTAAATGCAAATAGGTAGGTAGACACATTTCATTGTCACATAGAGGCCTGAAAACTAAAACTTTGATGTAACGAAATTTTGACCATTTTGAATATTGTAAACAGATTCTGTTTCTACTATGTATATATTATATATAAAATCTACCATACGAGTATTCATTATGCCAAAAATTTGGTCAATGTGGCTATTCTTTCTATATTTAACCAAGCTTCCATCAGCAATGAATATCCTATGTCGCAGCGAATCGATGTCATTGCCTTAAATTTATATGCTGCGCTACAAGCCTACTGTTACTCCCAAAAGTATTCTGCATATTTTCGGTTTCTTGTTTGGCCTAACGCATCACAAATCCCAAAAGAGCTAAAGCTGATATAAAATTCATTTTATATCTGCCGTAGGGGTGTAAATCTATTAAATATCTTCCTAATATATGTAATTTAGGTCATAAACGATTGGAAATGTAATAAAATACTGTATAACTTCATAAACTAAAAAAATAGACACCGAGCGGTCGGCCAAAGCTGCTGACAGAAAAATAAGTCAAATATTAAAAAAAATTTTTAAGAAAATCCTCATACATATATCAACTCCCAATATTAACGCTAAGTAACATATGTATAACAGTACAAACCCAAATAGCACTAATAGTCTTCGAAAACCACAAATTTTCAATGTCAATAAATAAAGGCGATTTTCTATTGACATCAAATACAAAACCAAAAATGTTTACTTTTTGAAAACTGCATAGTAAAAGCGATACTCTGCGTTTTTTAAAACCTTAAATCCGATGTTATAAATGACGGGGTTTCTGGCAAGAGAAGAGGTTGAACCTCATTCAAGGAGTTGGAAAACTCTTTAAGCATGTTCATTTGTCTATTAAAATTAAACATTTTAAGGTTTTCTTCATCGCCCTCATATGCAAAATATAACACTTTTGTGCGCGACTGTATATAGATACATACATATATGTACTTATTTAATCGAATAATTCGAAAATTTATAGTACCTACTCTTACTTAGTAGGTAGATGCATACATATGTATTGTATTGTATTCATATTATATTTATATATATTTAAGAATAAATGAAAAATGGAAGAATACCAATTACCAATGCCAATTTACTGTTAAATTTTCATATAAAAATCACTTACCGCTGAAAGAATACTATAAACATACATACAGACATATATAGTTATACAGTAAGTAACAATGCTTTCCTATTTGTTCCGTTCAACCCCTACCAACTTATACGAATATTTGATCTGTTCTGTAGATTTCCGATATGTAGATATGCATATACTATTCTACAATCGTGCTGTGTTGTGCGAACGGTATAACAATATGTATGAGTACTCCGGTTGGTCTCCCAACCGAATATGGATGATGCTGGAAACAAGGTTTTGGGCGGAGTTATCTTTAAACAACACATCAGTACAAAGCGTGAGGAAGCTGTCTTTATTAAGATGCCATACGAAATCGGTTAATTTCAATCATGATATTCGATTAGGTGGTTGCTATAGTTATGTATGCAAACGTATACCAGTTTTTGTTGAAATATATGTCTATCGATTTAAAAAAAGCATTTGCTGCACAGAGTTATTGGTGAGTTTCTCACCTATAAAATTATAGCATAAGAGAAAATAATTCAGTAGCTACCGCTATAATACCAATAATGTAAGTATGCACATACATATGTACAATACAATACAACATAAAGGCTTCCGGAACAATAATATTAAATAAATTTATATTTGTTTAGTTATTAGGGTGTCCACTATTTATAGTTAGTATTGTACCTACTTTTAGAGAATTAGCTTTCTTCCATATTTTATTTCACATACTCACCACACTATAGATATATATAATAGATTGACGTCAGAGCTATATTCTATTGGCTTTGATTATTTTGACAAAATATAGATCCAGGTAAAAAATTGTCAGTGATTGTACACTTATTTTTTATTTCAGCCTCATGCTCAAGTTTGTTGTAGGCTATAATATAATTGGCGCTTTGTAAACGCTGAAGCGATTTTCGGATAATTCGGCCGAGCTCCTTCTCTAATTTCTGGTTTGCGTATTGATGTTTTTCCAAGAAATGGAAGGACCTAAAGTTTATACTAAGCCGCCTCCAAACGGCATATGGTTTTTTATGAAGAGTCTTTATTTCATATCAGAAGTACACTTGGAGGGGTTGACATTCCTTGGAGGGCGACCGGAATTAAAAAATTTAGCATAATTTTTAATTTAAAATTATTTTATATAACTTTTGGATGTTGGTCGTACCAGGACTTAAACCTTTGGCCTTCCGAATGGCAGTACGCAATACTAATCACTCGGCTACCGCGGCCGCCGGCTGTAAATTATAGCGCAGCATTAAATTCAATTCAATACATATTTGTCATATGTCCGGTCATCAAATAAAGCGAAGCTACCATCCGGAAAGTCATGGATTCGAGCAACCTTCAAATTCTATGAATTTGCTTAAAAACAATAATAATTTTTCTTAATGAGGTTCCAATATCAACTCCCCGAGTTTATATCGGGCATGAAGAAAACGCTTCTCATCAAAACCATCAAAATGAGAGGCGGCTTGGAATAACTCCATTGGGTGGAAAAATCCGTTTTTTCCCCCATTTTATTTTGAAGTTTGCTTAATGAAATTGAAAATAGAGTAGAATTAGCCAGTGTAGAATAGAGCATAGAAACAACTCAAACTCACAGATATTTAAATTTGAGATAAAAATGTGCCTTATAGAACTCTTTAAAGGATAATTCCAGTTCATATACATATTTGTACTTACTGTACATAGTTAGATGTCAAAAACATACATATATCATATATATGTATGTAAGTAAAATTATATGTACTAATAGAGATTAAACAAACAACGAAATCTAATTACAAGTCAAATTATGAAAATTCTATATAAATTTACTTACAATACCTACATACTCGTTTGTATGCGAATATAAATATCTAGATAGTATATGGTATGTAGATGTGTATAGAGCATTCATCTGACGTTCGTTCTTAGGTTTGTATGCAAAATTCTTGTCAATTTAATTCTGTAAATCCCAGCCCATGAATACAAAATGAGTTGGAAATCTCTTTTGCAATGAAAATATGTATCTAAATAAAAAAATTTGTAGTAAATGAAAGAGTACTGGCATTTGGAATCCTTGAATTTTCTTCATATTAACTATAGCATACTTGTGTACCTATGTACGTATACGTATATGTTCATATATAATATTTTCAATTATTAAAGCATACTGATTTAGACAGGACAGCACAGTCGACGCTCAAAAATAGACTATTTTGATTTTAAGGATTGTAATATTTTTAAGTCTTTTATTTGTACTCATACATGACCGAAATAATTTAACATATTTATTCAACTTTGTTAATGAAAACAATACACTACAAAACCTACAATATCATTTTTTATTTTTCAATACACTGAATTTGTTCTACTAAAGCTTTTAAATTCTCAAACCAGAATTCAATTCGAACATATTGCCGATTTTTATTAACTTCAAAAAATAAGAAAAGTTGAGCAAACATAATATCTCCAGCAAATATGGCATGATCGAGGGAATCTATGATTACATACCAAATTCGGCGATACATCTACGAGAAAAGTCTGCGCGAAACGAAGAAAGGGAAGGGCTGCTATATCAATCAAATAAGCAATGAACTTCTAGTATGTCCTTATCTCCAAGTATTTCATAGATAATTAGGAAAAGTTGCAAATTACAGGCCGTTTCAAAATTATCTATTGTTTACAAAGTTTTTGAAATATTTGTTAAAAAAAGTACTGTACTCGGAGAGTAGTCTGATTTGCTACAATCAGTGTGCACAATACTAAATTTCATATTCTTGCGGTCTTTATTAGAGTAATTATATATGATATAGTCCACCGATCTGGCCGGGGCTGACAAAATCAATACATTACAAAAAGTACACCCGCATACTAAGTTTCGGTATACATTTTCTCTTTCTGATGCTTGCATACTTCGGTCCAAAATTAATAAACCATTTCATGTAAATTCAATTGTAAGTAAGGTCTTTGTCATTCTGAGGAATCTTAGTCAATCGGCTATCTATACAGTCACTGTTACCCGACGTCGGCTTGTTATGCAAATTATTCTTACACTTGCTATGTGCTCTGAAGTCGTATACACCAAACTTGACAGTGCATCTGCTCATAAAATTTATGTTATCTTTAATAACGTCAGACGGTATGTGTTCCAAATACGAACATACGAGGTGTGATCAGAAAATATCCGTTATTTTCAAATTTCGTGAGTTCCGTATGTTCGATTTTCGCTTTTTTTCTGTTATGTTTGTACACATGTCTGTTATATATGTATGTTGGCAATATTAGCCATATTGGATTGTCAGTTTGTTTTTGACAGATAAAATGTTAGTCGTGTTGGCCGAGAAGATGTCAATGACAATGCTCGTTTTGGTCGCCCGAGCACGTCAACAACCGATGAAAACATTGAAGCAGCGAAGAAAATGATTTTGGATAATCGTCGAATAACTATAAGAGAGGTTGCTGATGATGTTGGAATATCATTCGGCTCATGTCAAGCAATTTTGTTCCAAAATTGCTAAATTTTGAGCAAAAACAACGTCGCTTGTGCGTGAGTTTTTGGCCGAAAACAAAACCGTTATCATGCCTCAACAACCGTATTCACCGAACTTGGCCATCGCCGACTTTTTCCTCTTCCCAAAACTGAAGACACCGATGAAAGGAAAGCGTTTTGCTACGATTGAGGAGATAAAAGAAAAATCGGAACAGGAGATATTGACGAAACCAAAAAAACGCGTTTCAGAAGTGTTTCGAGGATTGGAAAAAACGCTGACATAAGTGTATTATATCAGAGAGGGATTACTTTGAAGGGGACAAGATAGTTATTGATGAATAAATAAATACTTCTTGAAAAAATTATTAACGATTATTTTCCGATCTCGTCTTGGAAAAATCAGCTCTTGGAATGTACGATTGCCGATTAACACAAAGCCAAAAATTATGGCTCAGTCTCCTAGCTATCTTTATTCTAAGTTTTTGCTCAATCCGCCAGAGTAGGTGGTACATAATACCATATTAAAAATCAGAACAACCAACTAGACTGTTCTTTGTCAATGCTAGTCGATTATTGATCTCTTTTCCTACTAATTTAAGGAGGAGTTTTAACAAAAGCAATTTCAGGAATCACATATATATGCATATTAAAGGCCAAATTTAACTCATACTGACCATTTATTAACTGTTTCAATATCTTTCATTTCTGTTGTACAAAAAAAGGTATGGAATTTTATTTTTATAATCGTGAATGTTACATTGGTTTGCTTCAAAGCACAAGGCTGCTGCTCAGACTGCTTAATAATTTTTCATCACTTTCGTTTTGTAAACAAAAAATTTGTATTAGGTTTTTGCTTCCTGACACTGCTGTCAAGAGTTCGACATATCTTCCTGATTTTCATCGTAGCTCTTTTCGTTTGTATCTATCGCTGATGAAAAAAGTCTGGTTCTTCATTATCCGTAATTATTTGTATGCTTTATCAGCCCATAAAATAGCCATCAGAACCGTGATATTCGCGGTAAGCTGCTTGTGGAGAGAAATTAAAACGAGCTGAACCATTTCTTTGGAATAGATCTTTTTGTAGAGTTGTATATGTTGGAAAGAAGAGAAAGAGGACTGTTTTAAACAGTGCAATTGTCTAAAAAGAGTAAAATTTTCCTCTTTGTAGCCCCATGTGCGCATTATCTACTAACAGCCAACTCTTGAAAAGTTCTGTCGTCGTCCAAGCTTTTTTGTTAGCACGATAATTAGTAAGAACCGATTTCGCTCCTTTGAAACATCGCGGTTTTATTGATTTTCCTAAAGGTTTACGTATTTCCGATCCGTCCATATTTACTGCAAGTAAAACTGTCAAGCTCTCTAAAAGTAACCGTCTTGTCATCATAGTTTTCAATCAAAGTCTTCAATTTACCATGTCATTCTAAGCAAACTTCTCCATTAACACTTCCACGTTCCCCACAAACATTTTTAAACACAACTCCATTTTTTTTTTGTTTTGAAATTTATAAGCCACCTTTCATTTGCCGCAAAGTTTTCGATGTGTAGAGTAGACGCGAATTCTTTTCCTTTTCCCTTTTTTCCAAATGAGAAAATTTCCCTGCAAGAACGGGCTGATGGGTTCACCAATACACTCACACGATTTCGGGCAGCACTAACCCATAAGTCTGAGTTTACATGAGGATACTTTTGTCACTTATCATCTTAATTTTCTTTTTTGTGTCGCCCTTCACGCTCACACAGAGATACTTTCTTCAAGCAATTTTTTGACATTTGTTTCTTCTTCATTTTTTTCTCTATTCCTCTTTATTTTACACTCGCAATTTTTCGTTCGCCTCGCGCTTTTTAATATTTCTTAAATAAAAATACTATTTTTGTGTAAAGGAATACCCAGATTTTATTTATCTATTTCTTTTATATATTTTTACATTCGATTAAACATAAAGTCTATCCTTTCCAAATTGTAATATAATTACATATCTCATCCTTTTCACTATCATCAGAGTCAATTTCAGCGTAGAAACCCCAAATTTCTTTTTCCAAATTTACGGCATTTATTCGTTATAAATGTAAGACAGCTACGTTTTCACAATACCCGATTAATTTCAACTTTAATCGGAGGATAGCTAGCCGCTTGATAGGCTGATGTGACACTTTCGTTTTCCTCAATTTCTGGTTACTGTATAGAATATATGTAATATATATGATTATAGCCAGAAAGCGGGATGGAACGAACAACAAAGCGGCTGGAACTGATGGGCTACCGGTAAAGCTATTCAAACATGGCGGTGAAGTGCTGACAAGGTGCATGAATACGAAAAAGGTCAAAAGTCAATTACCGTAGGATAAGCCTACTCAATATCCTATATAAGGAGCTAACGAGCGTATTGTGTGAAAGGCTAAAGCCAACCGTCAACAAACTGATTTGACCTGGTAAATCAGCAATGAACATAGTTCAACGAAAATCAGCGAAAATAAAAAGCAGAAGGAAGAAAACAACAATAGTTATGAATGAGCTTACGATTATTATAAAAATAAGCCAACCTTGCAAAATAGTTTCTGGTTAAATTAAATCTTACAATAGCGTTTCTTTGCATTTCAAATATGCTTTCGTATGTTTCTGCTGGTTCCTTCACTTGAACTTCTACTTCATCCAGATTAGAGTCATTGTTCTGGATGGCAATATTGCGCAACACCCTACAGGCAACAGTGTTGTTCATAGTTTTGCTAAGTGAAACTCTCAATCCAAGGTATAGGTACTGGAAAACGGCGTTTCCATACTCCAAAGCACCTCTCAACGCAATTCCGAGTACGAATTTGAAATTCATTGTAATATAAAAAAGTGAAGCCATCATGTAGTTGCTGACTCCATTCCCAATGTCGCCCAGTAAAATACAGTCCCTAAATTCGTTTTGCTCAAACTGGTGCTTCAGACGATTGGGAAAACTTACTTATGTTATGATTAAGGACTTAACCGGAGATGATGAAAATAGCCCTTAGTTTGTTTGTTTTTGATTCCGAGATCAAGTGATTTATCTTTTAGGAAATGTCGGGTGTTTACTTCGATCAGTTCGAATTAACGAATCATTTTGTCACGTGGCGACTATGTTTGTGTTTGAATTATAAAGAGATTTTCTAGGGCCATCGTGATGACTTTGATATATAGAGAGGTTCCAACTATCGCAGGTTTGAATTGACGACAGTCGACTGTATTGGATACAACTGTTACCAGCTAGTAGGAATTAGCAAGCATGAAAAACATATGATCTAAAATCTGTAGACAAAACATAACTTACTTAAAATGAGAATAATATTAATACTCTAATATGAATGATGACAAACAAAAGAAGTGATTAAATGTAAATGTAAATGTTAATATAACTGGATGATCTCAATGATTCAATATTAAAGGTACTCTGTTCTATTCTGTAAATGTAAGTTTTTTCATTGCAAGAGTAAAACATCCTACTCTCTCATTTTCACCGAACATCACTTTTATTTAATTGTGATATATACTTTACACCCATCACGCGTGAACTCAGAAATATTGGGATTTAGCCTCTCAAATATTGTTCAGAATCATTCCAGCCTGCTCGGGTCTAGAAGTTGTCTTCAATCTGTAATTTTGTGTTATTATTCATTAATATTCGGATTTACTTAATAAAATATTTATAATCAACCTTTATAATTATTTATAGTGTTCATTCTGTTCATTTCAAATTAAATTTTGCTTACTCATTGTATAACTCCATTTCATTTTTCTTTTAATTCGATAAAATGTGACTGCTTTTAAACAATTATTTTTTAATCATATCGATGAGCCATTTTGTTTCACAGGAAGGATAGAAAATCACCTTACGCTACGAAAGTAACTAACGTTACACTTACTATAAAGAACTACCAGACTACAAAATATGTCTTACTATTCATTTACAATAATATGGCAACACCTTTAAAGAAATTTGTGGCCAGTACTCAGATAAGTGCATAAAATTGTTGATGAAATTATAAAAACTTATATTTAGAACAGACTTGAAAATGTATACCAAATTGTTAGTTACTTCGTTACTGCTTCTTTATTCTCAAATATCAAACGGTTAGAAAAATTTAACACACCTTGCATCGAGTTCGTTTTTATTGAAGTCTTTTGTTTTATCGCTTATGGTAGCTAAACATGGACTTTGGTGAATCATCTTATCACACGCAATAATTCCAAAAAAAAAACTATATATTTACAAACATACTACCTGTTTTACTTTTACTTTTACAAATAACACTAAACGGCACTCAAAGACGTAAAATTATATTTTCAGGGCTGCTTCGACGCTGTTATCAATGCCGATCTAGAGGTGATCTAGGCAGTTGCAAAGATCCCTTTACATTTAATGCAACTGATGTTGAAAGTGAGCCTGGAGTATCAGCTGTACCTTGTGCATCTGGATGGTGTGGCAAAGTGATCGAAGGCGGTGGTACATATGCTACAGATGGTAAAAAGGATGTTTTATGGTTTAAAGCTTTTGTATTCATATCAATGTCATTTTCTTAAGATTATGATCAAGCAATTCAGCGGATGTGTGTTCAACGTGGTCCAGATGACAATCAAGATCGCTGTGCCAATACAGTATATAATTATAAAAAAGTGTACATGTGTTTTTGTCAGGGAGATTTATGCAATACAGGTTCATACGCTAGTGGGAACCTGATTCGCTTTATTATGGTCGCTTTTCTATGTAATTATATACATAGCTCGTTGCCGTTAGTATATTTTTCATAATTCACTGTATTCATTAATATCCCCACCAGTCAAATTTTTCAAAAAAAGAAAAAAAAATAGGAGATGTTTATATAGAGAACCATATATTTGATTGAAGTCTATCCAGTTATCATAGGTAATGATATGTACATATTTATTCATATACAATTCATATACATGTGTATAAGAGCTGTAAAAATTTACAATCAAATTTTTCAGAAATCAATGATTCTAGTAAAATTCTGATGGCAATTTTTTAAATATGTAGCTGATGGAACACGTAAATTAATTAAACAATTTGAAGTTTTATTCAAATCGCTTCACTTAAAATTTCCTTTATATTGTTTGAAAGATAATACTAACCGCGAAACCTTTTTAGAACAAAGCAAAACTCTTAAGTAAATCAACTTTCAACATTTTATTCTTAATGATTGAAACTTGTAATTTAGATAGGAATTTAATAAGATGGTATTATTGCATATAATAGTAATTTGATAGTAATTTTTACAGCTCTGATAAATGTACATATATATATATATATATATAAACTATATTAAATATGAAATTCTGAGTTTAACATAATAATCATGGAAGCAAAACTTGTTCATAGAATAGTAAGAAAATATAACTTTCTTCTGAAATTATTTTAGTTACTATCCGGAACTGTCATTCTCCTGATCACTTTTAATAGTATTAACAATATTGAATAAATTTCGCATTTGCAATTTGTACATTTTGCTCTCTTGTTGCAGGCTGGCTCGTCGATTCTTTTCTTGAGTGAGTTTTTTTTCCAACTCCTGTGCAGCGGTCTGTAGTTCATCTACTTTATTATAAAAACAAAACAAAAAAATAAAATGTCTAATTTTCAAGTTTAAATATATGTATTCAGCCTTACCTTTGTTAAAAATGCTTGCATTTTGGCGTTTACAGGCAGGGCATAATTTTAGAAGATTCTTCTGCGAAACTAAATCAGATTTATGACCAGATATTTCTGCAGCATCCTCAACGTGACACATTTGATGGTAATATCCGTTACATTCAGAGCACATATCAAAACAATCTGAAATGATAAACAAGTCAAGCATTTAAAATCTTGAGATATATATTGTCTATTTCACATACCGTCACTTTTAAAGCACTCATTGCAACGCCGCTTTTCATCTGGAGAACTTGAACTGGAACGCGATAGTAAAGCATTCTCATTCTTCTCAACAATAACCCGTTTCGGGCGTTTCGACTGTAAAACACGTTTTACTTGAGGAGAGAGCAAAAATGCTTTTCGCTTCTTTTCTGGAGGTGGATAGCTACCATACTAAAATAATAACTAATTAATTATTATGAAGTATAAAAACTATATACATACATATGTATGAATGAATGACGACTATAAATAAGTTCGATGTATGCATGTTCATTATAAATATAAAATCCATTTTTTACCTCAATACGTCCGTAATGAAAATCAGCTCTTTCATTATTGTATACACTACGACGTTTACGTTTTGAACGCCGTTGTTGCATTTGGACCAGTACAGTAGGAGTATAAAGTTGAAAGATACGTAAGAACATTTCTTGTCCATAATGCAGAGGTAGAGTACGTTCTTCACCTGGTTCAGAGAAGCTTTTATGAGGTTGGGGGGCTGGAAGATGTTCCGGATTAGAATCATCAGAAGATGAATTTATTTCAGAGACATTTTCAGCCATGACTGCACTGCTGGCATTTCTCGCTGCCCTTGTTCTAATTTCATATTTTTTTTCAGAATGTATTACTGTTTCATTAGAAATCTTAGGTTCAACTCCTGATGTAGTAGGGGCAATAGAGCGTCCAAGCACGTTAGCCGTCGTCTTTGCAGCCATATTTTCAGTCCGCGCTTTATTGAGAGCTTGTCTCAAATTTAAGCGGCTAATTTTAACGTTTTTAGAAACGGGAAAATCCATTAAAGGTTCATCTTTGATTTCTACAGGCACTTCACAGTCTTTCGTGGGTTCATCGCTACCCTTTTCTTCGACGAGATGCATTTGAAGGAATTTGGACGCGTCAGGAAACACTTCACTTGAAACATTTCCAAAATTGCCTGTCATTCTTTGCGAAATCGGTTTTAATAAAGACATTTGCGACATTCCGATAGAACCTTGATATGAATATGTACCTCCGGTTGTTTGATTTACATCGAATACGTGACGTTTAAGTTCGTTTACATCCCATTCCGTCTCCATCCTTTCAATAGAGGGAGAAATTAAATTGGTGTCTTCATCAGAATCTTCTATTTCATAAACGATCTTTTCATTTTGTATCTCGAAGTATTTTTCGATTAATTTTTGTTCAGTGTTTCTAAATAGGACCGATACGGGTAATATTTCAATTGTCGTATCATTTATGCCGGGAACTACAGATTTAGATATTAAAGCATTTATTGCTTCATAATCTATTAAAACATCATTTTTATTTAACATTTTTGTAAATTCGTCAACTATTCGACGCACTCGTAAAAACAAGAAATGCTGCTCAGCATTTATTTCGTAAATTTCCGACTCAATTTCATCCAAAATACGTTGTTTCTGAGCAGGATCCTGCAAAAATTATGATTCAAAAATTACTTTGAAAATTAAAATTGTTCCATTTATAATTACACTATCATTAGTACTTAGATACTATTTCATTATATATTATTTTAATTCTAAAATTGATATATTAAACATTATTACTTACGGCATTTTCCTCCTGCTCAAACACGTCAATCACCATCTAAAAAAAAGGACTAATTGTTAAGACAGTTTTAAACAAACTTATTTATAGATGAGCTATGTAATGTACGGATGTTTCAATGTTAAGCTATATTTGGTTATACCTGGTGCACTTTAAGATGAGCCTTTAATGAGCGCTGACAATAAACTATATCATTTTTTATTTCTTTTGGAAATTTGAAAAAATTGTCCAAATAGTACTGGAAAACACGAGAATTCATAGCCATCCTTTCAGCGAAACTTCATGAATTCAAAACAAAGTGATGAGCATTTGTGAAGTAAATAAAAGAATTCCAAAACGTGTAACTTCCGATATAAACACTTTTTTCGAAAATCAAAATTAATTTCCAAAATGTTAATTATTGCTGTGTTTTACTCAGATTATTTTCCCAATGCTTTTATCCCTTTCCAATGGCTCCTCACTATAGCAAATGCAAAGATAACTCTGTGGCTCCAAGCAGAGAATGTAGAATAACGAAAAGTCCCGATTGCGGACAGCGTTTGACCTGCCAGAATCGACAAATTATTATCGATTTTTAGAGTGGAGGTTTTCAGAGTTGCGGAAATACCAAAGCGAATTCACATACGGCATCTGCGACAGCTCAATTACGTTTTCGCTCTCTCGATCGTAATTCGCACTCCAAATACATGCCGAATTATTTAATTCGTCGTACAAATTTTTGTGTGCGAATTACACTAAAAGTGGGTAATTCGTTCTCAATTCCCTTGCGAATTTCAAAATGTTATCGAAACCAGCTGACAAATCAAAACAAAAGAGATGAAAATCATAAAAGAAAACACTAATAACCAACATTTGTTTGAAGCCAAACACTATTTGTATATTAAAGAAGAAAAAAATACGAAATTATTAAAAAACTGGCATTTACATTACCAATTCAATTCAAAATTTAATGAACTTTTACTAAAATCTTCATTTTCCATGCGTTTTCAAATGGAACACACAAGGGAATCCGAAAACTGTCAAATTGCGTGCCATGTGAATAGCAGTAATTCGCATTCGTGATTGAGAGCATGAACAATGTATTTTGCGATGCCGTTGAAAACCCGTATAAAACAAAAAGCGTGTATTTTACTTACGCTTTCGTGTAAATAAAATGTCGGAAACAAATTTATACGTTATTTCCAATGTACATTAGTGTTGTATCGTGTATAAAAGATGTCAAAATCTTACTTTGCTCAATGATTCTGTTTTCCCAAGGAACATCCTATTGCGAAAAACAAGGCCACATTTTTTCACGACAGCAAAAACCGAATAACAATAAAAGGGTAAGGAACTATGAACTGTTCTTTGACGATAACCTTAATCTCGTTAGCAAAAGTGGTATCAAAGGAAAGGGGATATCTCACAGATCAGGAATTTCTAAAACGTACGTGTATACTACTTTGGACTTTATAACTCCGGAATACTACTCTTCAATATTAGAGCTACTTTAAAAGATCCTTTAAAGAGAAAAGATAATAAATTGATGGAATGTTGGTTATTTTTGCATGACATCGCGCCTGTCCACAGAAGCTGCGTTGCGTCGGATCGTAAGGTGGACTTGGTCCCGGGTAATTATTACCTGTTTAAAGAATGAAAAAGAGCTGAGGGTTAAAAAATTTATTACCGATGTTGAAGTCAAAGAGGAAATCTCGACGTATTTTGAAGATAAAAAAAGTATCATAAAATAAAACATATTTTCATGAGAGTAAAACGTACCCATCTTGCATGTGAATTTATTAAAAGTTTTCTTTTAATCATTTAGTTTTTATTTGCAGTCCGTGTCTCCCCCATCCACGAACATAAAAACGTTCTCTTAGACCATTTGAATATATTTAATTGTTGAGTGTAGATGTAGTGTAAAATTAAAAACATCGACTTATCGATACTACATCTCACATTACTAGGCGAAATTGTCAAGTAGGAAATATTGATGTTGGCTTGCGAAACCTTAAATTGCTGTGAATAGTTTTACACCTTCCTGGGCGAAATTTTAGTCAATATTTTGCCGCGCCTCAACTCTCGTAATTAAAGTAAAGTTATGAGGGTTGACTTTATTGTACTATAGTATTTTGCAACGTTTTATACTACATTATTCCTTAACCTAGAAAATTACATAATTTGTCACCTCTTTAAAATGTGTTGTGTTTCATTTATAGATAAAAATGTCTTTTGTGAGAAATGTGCGTTATGTCGCTGCGCGCAGCACTCACTTCATGCAAAAACGTAGTTTTGCTGATGAAATGAAACTTACTTTTGCTGCTGCAAATCAAACATTTTACGATCAAGCAGAAGTTCGCCAAATTGATGTTCCATCGTTTAGTGGAAGTTTTGGAATTCTTGCAAAGCATGTACCAACTTTAGGTAAAAGTTATCCTAGCAAGGAGAATTTCACCTTCAATAAAAGAATGCGCTTTGTTGTGGGAAAATAAGGATAATATATTAATTTTTTTCAGCCGTTTTGAAACCCGGAGTGGTTCAAGTTATTGAAAACGACGGAAAGACTTCAAAATATTTTGTATCCAGTGGCTCAATAACAGTAAATGAAGATTCTTCCGTTCAGGTGTTGGCTGAAGAAGCGCATAAAGTTGAGGATATTGACACTTCAGAAGCTAAACAACTTCTATCACAGTATCAATCAAAATTAAGTTCAGCAACAAGTGAAGAAGTAATATCTCTTTGTCTATATAATTGGATATACCGAATAATAAAATTTTTTCTTTTTTTTCCAGGCTAAAGCTGAAGCTGCCATAGCTATCGAGTGTGCCGAAGCTCTAATCCGAGCTGCTGAGTAGATAAACTTTGTGCAACAACAACAACATTATTACTACATTGGCTTAAAAAAAGTAAATGTTCGACAAATAGAATAAAAATGTAAAGATGAAAGTTTTTCTTTTTTATTCGCTTTATATACATATATAAAACATCGAATCGTGTCTATAGTCAGAATATTTTGAAGGTACATGTGGACTGGTTAGGAATAAGTAAAATATATCTTAAATTTACGTTTACCTTTCGTTGCCCTACCTGATTGTTGCGAATAACTTGTAAGAACTTTGTCAAGATGGATGAAAAGAACTAGTTTCCAAACCACCGTATTCGCAACATTTGCATTGTTCAGGTGGTCGTAAAGGACGAATTTCCGAGCCTACCAGATACTGAATTCGTGATCAAAGAAAGTAAAAACAAGCTCTTGATCCTTACTGTCTAGATGATCGAAAAGAACCCAGGGCTTCTTTTCGAAAACCGTCGAGAATAACTTGAGGCTAAAGGTCGCCTCCTACAACAAGTTCAACTTGTCCGTTCACGAAGAACCGTTTATCCGCCAATTGTACAATATTTCAGGAAAGGCTTGTTATACTAGAAGATCAATACATAGTGCTTACTTTTTTGACCGAAAGTCCTATGCACCGCTGAAGTCGATCCAAAAATAAACGTTCACAGCATAATCGATTAAAAATTATGCAACTTAAGCTGGTCCACAATGCTGAATATTTAGACAAGCTGTTCCTAGTAAAATTTCTTTTTTCATGCTCGTAAAACACTACTTACCTAATCTGTTTATTAACGAATGAATTTCTGTCTGAAGATGTTTGCTGTACTGGATGTGTAAGAAGCATGTAAAGATGTATAATCAAACCATTAAAAGCGCTTGTACATTTAGCAACCCCATGCCCGGCATTTGACAGTTCAGACGGAGTTTATATTTTCGAATGACATTTCATCGCTCAGGCGGAAACTTTTTTGAAATAGAATCGAAAATAATATGCGTCTATTTCACAATTTGCACCGACATCTTGCCACACCCAATTGGGCGATAGATTGAAAAGAATCTTCAATTTGCTATTGACCCTATTCTTGAGGAAATATGTACGTACATATGTATGTATGTATATACATAAGGCTATATCATCAATTCGATTACTGTGTTCAACCTTCAAAGACCCTTTATTTTGAGCCTTGGTGTTTCTCGCAATAAATTAAAATAAATATTCGTGGAAAAATCAAGTCATAAAAAAAATATTTTTCTTATATTATTTAAAAACGTCAGAATTTCATCTGAAAAGTAATATCCATCGTCTTGGTTATATTCGATATTTTTTATCATCAGTAACTTCTACATCTCGCAAGAATATTGATAAGAGCCAAGCCAGTTAATGTTGTTGTTGCCGTTGTTGTAACGGTTTGCCAACCCTGCTTAGGAGCAGGCTAAATCAGTCATGTAACTGGTGGTTCAGGAAATGAGCTGTGTCTTCGGGTACGCACCAGAGGAAAAGGGGGCATACAACAAATGCGGGGACTCATTGCAAGCGGGACATTCGTTAAGCATGTCGGGGTCAAGTCTGGATAACTCCTACTAGTTTAATCTGCTACAATATCCAGATTTAAGTTGTGCCAGTACTACGCGGAACTTTCGAGGCAGTTCGAGCTCTCCGTCTGCAACAAGTGGTGGCTTGGAGAACGCCATTCACTGGAACGGTTGTTGGAAATGGCACTGAATACAGTCCTTTAGGTAAAGTACTCTCGTTACGCCATTGACTTTCACATCGATCATGTACTGCTTCGTCAAGTCAGTTAATTTTTGATCTCCGTATTTAAATACAACTTTTTATATGTCTTGTCACCAATTTTTTCGCAGTGGTTTGAGCCCCCAAAACCTGTTTCATTTATTCGGTAATCGGTCTCTCCTTCTCACCTCCCATTCGTATTTGACACTTTCACAAATGAAGGCCAGCATTTGCCAAAGATATTCTCAGGATGCAAGTGTGTCTGAGCTGTCTTCACAAATAGTCTCACAGATTTCATAACTAAGCTAAGCTCGAGAAAATGCAGCGCGAGCTACTGGACAAAAATCCAAAAGGTTAAAAACAGAGTATGGAGTACGTATGCGAATCCAAAGACAACGTTTGCTGAAACTGTCTCGTATGCTCAAACTCATTAAACGGCCGCGCTCTTGTGTATATACAATCAATTTGCCCACGAATGTAAGGTGGGCACCACCAGACAGGAGGGAAAGTTGAGGAAGTATGCCCCATGAGGATTCCAAGGTTGTAACAGGGAACGTGACAGTACTACATATTTTCATAGTAGGGGAGATTGTCATAGTTGGTGTGGACTTTCTCCTTGTTCAAGAATGGACATTGACCTAAAGAAAAGAGTCACATAAGAAATGGCATGCATACGTCTGCATGAATCTGTTGTAATATCATATCCGTACAATAAAATCGAAGGAGTTTCATTAAGGAGATCTGATGTGGCTTTCTAATTCCAAATCAATGATTATTTCCAAAATTGGAGTGCGATTCGGAAGGTCCTTATATGATAATCAGTCGGCTAAGCGACGTAGTGTATCGAATCCAGACCGTTGGGAGATCGATAAACAAGATGTAAGTGGTCCACCTGGAAAGACTTGCAGCATTTGGGAAAAGTGTACGTGATCGAGACGATCAGACTTAGGTAGGTTCAAAAACCACGTAGCTCTGCCCAGATGGGTGAGGAAGTGGTAGCAAAGCTACGTAGTTTTTGTTTTTGTCCACCCCTCTGAGTGTACTTCTGACATGAAATAAAAGTTCTTTATAAAAATCCGTCCGTCGTTCTGAGACGGTTTAGTCATCAGAACATGTAAACCTCTACGATGATATTTCCATTAGACTGCTCTTGCAGGGAAGTAGGATCAAATACCACCTGCTCAGCGATTCTAAAATCCAACGCTAATGGTACGTAATCATCGGCACAAGACAAATTATCCAAAATAGTGCAAATTTGTTTTTTAACAATGATTGCATTTATTCACATGTACTAACAATTCCCAATCAAAAATCTGTGAGTTAGTGGTTAGTTCTAAATACATATGTACATATGTATTTATATAAAGGTTATGGGAAATTCAAAACATTTTTTTAAAAAATGTATGCATGCTTATATTTAAGCCAAGTAATTATTTTTGAGCTTTTTGATGTTATAAATTTGTACATATGTATATATGTATGTGCATATGTGGATATTCACCATAGATATTCACGTGCTTTATAAAATTAATTTCATTTAGTCAATTCATATTTTTCAAAATATTTATTGTTTTAATATCGAAATTTATTTCCATTTCCTTGTACGAAGTTCTTCTTATAACTTACTTTAGAAGCTTGGTTGTATCTAGCAAAGGATTTTGTTTCTTTTTAAAGCCACTTAACAATTGTTTCAACTTAATAATGGCTTCACCAGGATTTAATCCTTTTGGACAAGTATTCGTGCAATTAAGTATAGTATGGCAACGATAAAGGCTGTAGGGATCACTTATCTGTTTCAAGCGTTCATCTGTATTATTATCGCGCGAGTCTATAACCCATCGATATACTTGCATCAAAACGGCTGGTCCCAAATATCTATCGCCATTCCACCAATAGGAGGGACACGAGGATGTACAACAAGCACAAAGGATACATTCATATAACCCATCCAATTTTTTCCTATCATTAACGTGTTGTAAATATTGTGCTTTTCCTGTTGAACTTTTAGTAGTATTCCTGCGTTGTAACCATGGTTTTATAGAGCTGTACTGTGCATAGAAGTGACCCAAATCTGGGACGAGGTCCCTGACAACATACATATGCGGAAGTGGGTAAAGCTTTAATACTCGTGAGTGATTTCTGTCAATTTTAGTCGTACAAGCCAAAGCATTAATTCCCCCGATATTCATGGCACATGATCCACAGATTCCTTCCCGACACGAACGTCTAAAAGTCAAAGTTTGATCCATTTCGTTTTTTATTTTTATGATGGCGTCCAGGACCATTACTCCGCATTTCCGTAGATCTATACGATAATTTTGAAGTCTCGGTTTTTCGCCAGGCTGCCATCGATAAATTTGAATTGTTTTCATAAGGGGCGTATCTTTATCTGAAACTGGTACAGCCAAAGATTTCGCTTTATCTACATTTGATAGCAGCTTTACGGTTTCCCTTGGTGTTTTGGAAGAATCCTTAGTAAAGTTGCGGATATTCATAAGATTTTTAAATATTCGTGAGCACATTATTCGGATAAGAAAATATACATACATATGTATGTATGTATTTAATATTTTCAACTTCAAATAATTCAATAAATTTAGGCAATAGATGGATTGCCTGCTCAAAATTTTATTCAGTCCTAGCAAGTGTTAAAGGCCGGGTTTTCTCGATCTTTACTTGAGCTCATTTGAATAAAAAACGTTTCATTATTGACTATGTAAATATTTCACTCACTTAATTTATTTTCAGTCACAGTAGATACGCTTTTATGAAAATGGTTTCTTGGCATGCAAATACATATTTCCAATAATATTTTGAGATTAAAGAATATACATATGTATACTCGTATAAAAGGAAAATTTCTTACATTTAAAGAGAATTACATACATATGTTATTATAAGATAAAAGCCTATGTTGGAACTGAACTTTACATACATATCTCCTTTTCATACATATAAGAAAAGATCAAAGCAGAAATTATATAACATATGTACATATAAATTGTGGTATAGTTGCATGCGTGTAAATTTTTTATAATTTTAAACAATTTGTGAGTAAATAATCGCACTTATTTCTATTATGTATTCTTAAATGCCGAAAAAAGATAAACTCTTTATAAAGTACAGATAACGTTTAAAAAAAAAAGAGAACTTTAACAACATTTTGAACTTAACAAATATCGAAGTAAAGAACTGGTAAATTGTTTACATTTTTTTGTTGCTAGGGGCTGAGCCCAAGAGGAGTAAAAAAGAATTGTTTCCTGATATAAGGGCATACAACGTCCTCACATAAAATTCAAAGATGGGAATAATTTTTTATATATACAAGCATATGTTGTACATACATACATACGCATTCACATATATACACATTTACCTACGTTTACTCTTTTTTATCATCAGAATCTTTGTACCAATCCTCACAGCCTGGAACGTTTTCAGGGGCGTCGCACATTTCCGTTTCTTCGTTATAGACTTCGCCCAATTGGCAAGCGAGGTCACGGGGATCCTCTCCATTTAAACATACGTGAAATTTTTGACAATCTGTAGGATGGGGAAACTTAGGATGTGTAACTACTTGACCTTTATCATCATTCTTTGGTCGATCCGTGGGACACACAAAACCACTGGGAGATTTTTCTAAAAGGATAAAAAGTATTAGCTTTAAAAAATGAGAAAATGTAATATGCGAATAGTAATGGGCTCCTTGAAGCACAGCAAAGAGGAGATGACCTACTGGTTGAGCTATTTAAAATGGTGTTGGAAGTACTGCCAAAGTGCATGCATCAGCTTCTTTAAAAAATTTGTTCTCAAGAATGCATGCCGGACTATTGGAACCTAAATTTATCGTGGCATATACCTCCTTAGGATATCATATTAAGTCTCAGTGCGGTCCCAGCGTTGAAGATCCACCACTGACCGTATATTCCCCATTCACAAAAACTTAGCAAACATTCGTGAGAAATGGATCAACACAGACATTTTAAATCTTTTTTAACATTATTTGTAGGGAAATTAAATTATTTTACATGTCTATACACTGAGTATTGTATATTTAACATGGCAAACGAGGCAACTAGAATAATCGTATAACCTACATATGTACGAATATTTGTTCAAACATACATATTAGTATATAAATAAAAGTAAAAACCTATTTTAATAGATAATCCTTGCAGAACGATTTTGTCAACAACTTTATGAAAGGCTCATCTTGCCCCCATACTTGATGATGCAGAGATGGCTTTTAGGATTTCATTCCTATCATTTATAAAAAGGAACCACAAACCAATTGAACGGATGACAAAAAGACATTAGCAATAGATTAAAGACCAAAATATGACTTAAAAAAATAGCAATTTATTTCCTTATAATATTATACCGCGAAAAAACAAAGAATAGAATCTAGAAATGTTCTTCTCAACAGTGTTGCCATTTTAGCTTTTTTCCACCTAATTTTAGCTCTTCTTTCGACATTCATCACTATATATTAAATTTTTTAATCATCATCAGAAAGATGAAAAGGTAAATAAAAAACAGTAAAGAATATGTTGCGTTTGAAGAATAGTGTGCGTAGATTTCAGAATGTTTTACGGTAATGGCATAATTTACTTTCAAAAACATTATTTCCTCATAAGCATGAGAGAAGAAATTAGCTCAAATTTTTAGATGATTTTTATTATGTTAAATGTGTGTGTAATTTAGGAGTAGCATTATCATTTAGTTCAAAATAAACAAGCGTTGCCATAAGCAATTAAAACCTGATTATAAATAAGTGAAATTATACATTTTTACAATCGTAATTATTCAACTTACTCTGTGCAGCTCCGCATCCTTCACGTTTTGCAGTATCAGGCCAAACACAGGTTCCTCCAAATTCATCAAAGTGTAGACCAACAGTACACTTTGTTTCTAGTGCGTCTCCATCAATACAATTGTAAAAAATATTACATACAGAAGAATCGGGATGTGCGAAGAATCCGTTTTTACGCGGGCAAAACTTTGAGGGTTTTGGCTCTTCTGCAATTTAAAATTTTTTAATAAATTTAAATAAAATATTTTTTATGGATATATTTTCATTATTACAATGTCTATTTTAAGAGTTATTCGGATAACTTAATAAGCTGTGTATGTATCTGTCTTTCAAATCCAGAATTAACTTAAAAAATTGCAATGATTTTAAATTATTTCGATGAACGGCACTACTGATAATGTTAAACACTTACGCAATTCAGTTCGATCTCCACAGTCAACATTAAAGGGCTGGTCGCATTTATTAATATGTCTGTTGAGAGGATCAAATACTAGACCGTCGGGACAGAGTTTTTCTTTTGCCACACCATCTTCACATTGATAATATTTATCACACTGTACATCATCGGGGTATTCTCCATCTGCTTTCGGACATTGAAATGCGCCTTAAAGAAGAATAATAAATTGTTTTCAAATAAACTATCTGACGATTTAAAGTAGTTGTATATATGCGGAAATACAAGAGCGTGGTGTTAAACAGCATCCGCTAAAATGTTCTTTTCTCTATTAATAAGCTCTAAAAAGTTAAATTATGATGTCCTAGCGGATCCGGAAAGTTTCGCCTCGTCTCAATTTCACGCCTTTTAATTAAGTTTAGAGTAATTATAAAACATAGACAGTTCGAGTTTTAATGTGATTTATTTGAATGGAAGCGAAATCAGTAGGGAGCGATATTGTAGTAGTCGATTAGTTTTTCGGCGCAAGAACAAACAACAAAGACGCTTTGCCCACACGCGAACAGGCAACACACACTGCTCGTGCAATAATCCCTCTGATCAGATTGGGGATTGCCCATAAATCACGTGGTTTTATTTTGGGCCTTCTGAGATCCTTCCTTGGCCTTTCCTGTGACACCTTCCTCCCCTGTCCGATGGAATGTGATGTTGTTTCTTTGTTAATCTCGTTTTCTTTTATATATTTTATCAATTAAATAATATTTTGTTTTAAATAAATGATATATATATGATAATATAATGTAATATAAGATATTTGTGTAAGTAATTTTTCAGTATATCATATTATACAATAAATAGTAACAATAAATAGTTAATTTATTAAGTACAATTTGTTAACTTCTGTGGCTTTCTGTATTTTGTCGAATTTTTGTTCTAATTGGTATTACAAAGAACGAAAAAAAACATAAGTAAGCATCATTTTCAAAAAAATTAAGTTATTATTAGTAAGTGGATCACTTCTTCGGTGTTCAAAGTAACTCTTTTCGTGAGTTTCAATATAAATGCCATTCGGATCTTACTCACACTAAAGTTTAACGTATAAGAATAGCTTATGACCCGCAGCTGCAGAATAATAAAAATGCGTAGCGCACATACCATACTTACGTACAATCCATGCATACATCCAAATCAAACTAATTTTTGTCAATTTGTCGGTGACCCCTTCCCCAGGCCCCCCGTTCATTTCCATTGAAACAAAATTATTCCATTTAGGCATATCATCCAAAATTTTAACTAAAGCAAACCACTTCCCGTAAAAAGGAATTTTAAGAAAGAAGAACTATAGAGAAAAAAACCTCTTTTTTTTCTTATAGGCTCGTATAAAAAATGGGTCTCGCCCATGGTCTTTTCCCGACGCCATATAGGTATCTGAGGATCCGTAATCAACAATCGCAACCATTCAAGGGAGCAGGAATGGGATGGCGCAAAGCAATTCAAATCCTAAAAATACTATTAATGATATAAATCCATTGCAAATAATGAGCACTGCCGTATCACTTCTCAAACATTGATAATTTGCTTTTCTAATGTATTAAAACCCCTATATGATTCCAAAAGATTCATTAATTAAGGGACAAATATCACGTCCACCAATACATAATTAAGCACCGAGCGTACTTTAAGCCAAACGGAGTTAGAACTTCTGCCAAAACAGACAAATTTATTATATAATATCTGAAAAAAAGCTCTGTTGTGGTGATTGTTACCAATTTTTACTGAACCGCGTTCGATGAGGCAAAAATCCAGTCGCTATTGGCTATTTCTGTTGTTTTTAATTTAGTCGTTCTACGAAATGGAAAATTTGCAAGTATATCTCCGAATATTTTCGATATATCAAACATGAAAATAATTATAGCAAATTTATATAAAATAACGGGACAGAAATCGTAATTGTAGCCCATATACCTTTTGTGCGTACATATGTAGGTATATATGTGCATAGTATAAATGCAAAAAAATTAAGAAACTTACATTTGCGTCTACAATACAGGTTTTTAAGTAGATGTTGAAATATATATATTAATGTATTCGTTTATGCCAATATAAATATTTTTACGATGGAGATTATGCTAATATATTCAATGCATATGAGTTTTTGTACATTTATTATTAAACTTATTTAGGTTTTGACTTTTTTTGTTGCCGGGTGAAATGAGGACGATCAAACTAGTTTGTGACTTTAAAAATTAATTTCAGTTTCAACATCAATGTGTTTAATACGAACTATTCAAGGTTACATGACTATTGCAATTTTAAATTTATTCAAATATAATATGTTAATTATCATTTCATCATTTCATTTCTTTTAATTTGGATTATAAAAAGTTTTATATTTTGAGAAAGATATCTTCACACTTTTATAACAAATGTATTTATGTTGAATAATTGTTACTTCCGAATACCGTACTATATGTTTAAATATTTTACTTTTCTACTTATCTTTCATTTCATATTATCATTTTAATAGTAAGTATACAAATATGGTTTTGAAAATGAGATGATACAATATTTTCTTAATCACTTACCATGTGTTGCAATACAAAGTGAAAGAGTACCAAGTATCAAACACAAAGAGTTAACTTTCATTTTGATATATATATATTTTGACTTTTTTCACAAAAAATAATATTTACTGTACAAAAAGCCGTGTGCACTGTACGGCAATTGAATATAAACTATATTTCTTTGTCCACGAAACCAACTTTTGAAGACTTGCATCAGACTTATTAACGTTTAAACCAGTCCTCGCTCTTTCTCAACTTGAATGTAGTGTGGCTAAACAACTTTAAAATCCAGTTTGTTAAGAAAATGAACAAAGTGTTAGTACGTAAGCAAACATCTTCGACAACTACCAATATACATATTCGCTCAATAGGTACGATTATAAAATTTTGCGAACTATATAGATATGTATGTTTATATATGCATATATATTTGTATAATTCCCCTTATGATAGGAGGGCTAGCATTTCAATTTTGAGACACCATTTGAAAACTAAATATGTACATATATACATATGTATATATATCACATACATACGTATGTACACGTACATGCATGGGTACCCCTTATAAAATATATATAAATATATAGATAAAAAATATATAACTGTACTACTATAGTCCACGGAGTAGTAGTACATTCTACGTGTCAGTGGGTTATGATTTCAATTCCAGTCTGAGCAAGTGTTTGGATGTTGACCAATTGGGCATAAAAATGGCAGCACGTTTATTAAGAAATATTTAGTTGTCTGGCAAAGGTTAGCACTAAAATTGGCATTGGCTTAGTAGTTACCAGTGCGTACTACTATACGGACTGTGATGTGCCTGAACCCTGACCAAAGCAGCATGTACAATTATAGAATAATAATTTAAACAATTTATTTATCTAAATGCGGTCTCCCATCGGTACAGAATGTCAAAGCCTCCTAGTGTATTTCTGTTATGATAGCTTAAAATACGGCCGAAAATCGCATCAGCGGTTAATTACCGTTGCTACATCTACACTTTACCTGTAAAAAATTAAATACCATTTGAATACCACACAATCGAAGGTTATTTGCAAACCATTGAGAAGTTCATTTTAAAAACAGCTTCAATAAACTAGTAATAGTAATAGTTCTGTTGACATCTTACTCTCGGAATTTCGTTACTGGCTAATTTTTACTGACATTTCTCAACGAACACAGCTAATGTTTCCATTTAAAAATTATCGATGTCCAAAATTCTTGCACAGTGTATATCGATTTGTCTGCAGCAATATATGCTTTCAATGAACAAGCAAAATGGAAATAGATAAATTATAATCGAATCGGAATTTTATTAATACAATTAATTAATATATATATAAAAGCAATTTAGTGTATCGATACAATATGCTAAATTTTTGTTTTGTTATATTACAGTTTCAAGACTATACTTAATTCCTACTCCTGCATTCTTATCGCACATCATGGAAATGTTAGCAACCCTAGTGCGACGTGGATCATTTGGTTTTGGCTAAAATAGAGGGAGCTTCAGTGGAACCTCTCCATCATTTTCGATATAAGGGTTCATTAAATCCTTATTGCATTGCATGTTTACTCAAGGTGCTGCTGCTATCGGAGGTCGGTCTTGGAGCAAGCGACCTACTCCTCTGCTACCCCCAGGGAGTACCACTTATAATACTTTCAATGCTGTTGAGCTTTCAGTCACTAGGACATCATGATCTAACCAATGTAGCCACTGCCTCTTGATTCGCTGAACTATGTCAAAACTGAAAACTTTCCGTAAAACCTTTATACCGAAAACTTCTAGTGCAGACTAATTGAATTTCTACATCGTATAGCAAGACGAATCAGGGAGGCCATTCCTAATTCTGATTGCGCTTCAGGTATTGTCTAGCGTCATTTTACACAGCCGTATATGTTTGGTATAGACACTGTGCTGTCAAAAATAGCTTTAAAAACAATGCAAAGGTGGAGTGTAACGAATCTGTTCTCACGTGTATTTTCCAAGATTTGGCGCATGGTGAATATATAATCAATGGCGGATTTACCAGGTCTAAAGCCACACTGATAAGGTCCAATCAGGTCGTTGACAATAGGCTTTAATTTTTCCAAAAATTTGAATATAAAATGCAGTCATGACAAGGAAAAGTACTCTCTAACATTTTTTGTTGTCAACTGTTAGTGGTGGTTTCGAAATGTTGTCTAGCAAAGGTTCTGTACACTGCTATGCTGACAACTTAAACAAATTTGAGAGAGAGTCCCTACCGAAGGTTGACCACATTTATGGTAATAAAACTACTTCTTTCTATGACATCGTAAATTACTCTATTATACACTCCGCTACACGAACATCTTAATGTTACTACAAGTGATTTAGTAAAGAAATTTTATTCCATTAAACTTACTTTGTTGATTTCAACATACATACTCGTATGTATTCGTACGTGCGTGCTTCGATTTTTGTAGCTTTTTGCAAATGGTTACTCATTTCAATTCGTGCTAAGCTTTAAGCTTCTTCCTTGGAAGAGCCATATATCTTATTCTCTTAATTTGGCTCATTCAAAGGAACATATTTAAAATTTCCTCATCTCGGAAATGCTGTTAAATCACTTCAGTGTAGTCAAAGGAATTGTTGATGAATATTTTGAAATATTGGTATACTTTGTGTAATAATCAATGATAATTAACATTTATACCCATGAACTACATGATGCCGAGGCCGGAGGGGCATTTGAGGATGTCCAATAATATCTTCGGAAAGGACACTATTTGAAATACTTTACATTCCTAAAGCAACGACCGTAGTTAAGAAAGAACACTTTATAGAAATTTATTACTTGTACCAAGAGCAACTTTTGTTATTGAAATGAAAGATCAAGCCATTCCCTATCTATGTTTCACTGCACCTAAATAAAGGTAGTTGTAGTTATTTTCGTACTTTTTTAAAATGTTTAAAAAATAAATTTTGAGTAAAATTTTTGCGATGTTCAAACGAGGAAGTAAAAGTTATGCTGAGAAAGCACTTTTCTTCCAAAATCTGAGCGTATATTATTATTGCAAATATTTTAATAAACATAAATTCCTGAAGCCCTACCCCTAATCCACTACTTATTTACATGTGCATATATTTGCTATTGCAAATTCTCGTGTATACCCACATATGTGCATACGGGTATATGTGACTATAAGTCAATGCAGGGCTGTAGAAAAGCTTTCAATTAGACGAAAACGATAAAGCTTTCGCGTTCTCTAAGACAAAAAGAATCACTGTTGTGCAATTTAGCCAATTTAGTTTCTAAAAGAACATCACACGAGATTGACCAAGAAGAGTAATAAGTTCCAAAGCGGATTTAGAGTGCTAAAATCAATTTCGAATTCATTATCTATGTGAAAAATTTTTACGCGATTTGTTTACGTATTACTACCCATTAAAAGTACTTACTTACATACATATGTACATATGTGCTAATCGTTGAATTCCTGAAAAAAATTTTAAAACGCAAAATCCCGTGAAAATTAGTTGTTGTGTTTATAAATGAGAATCGAAAATACCTGCAAGTCAAATAAGATCGTGCTATAACAAACATTGTTTTCTTTATATTTAAAGAATTGAAAGAAAATATTAAATTAATCAAAATGTCTTGGAGATATACGGTACGACTATATTCTGCTGCAAATATCGACATTAACATATGTTTGTTTGTACATACAAGCATCTATACGTTTGAACATGTGTCCATTCGGGTTTATAATCAAAATAGGCTCAATTCTGAATAAAATTTATTTTGATACATGAACTTATTTTTGTGCTATTTCATTTTTCCTCCATTAAAATACATAATTTATCCTTGAATTATAAAAGCTTAGAAAAGTTTATATATTAAGTAAACAAACAAGCGAAGTATGAACTTTCCGTTTACTGATTCATACATTTATATGTATATTTATACTTATGTACATATGCATATGTATATACATACATATGCCTACATATATTGACATACATTTCTGCACATACAGTTTTGTTATTTGTAATATGCATTGGTACATTGTTGTCAATCAGTTTCAAAGAGTATCACCTTCTGCTGGGGCTGAGAAATGAATCAAGACATTTTTGTTAGCTTAGACCGTTATAAGTATGGATTTACAACAGTTCGTGAAAAACCCACCTAACTAAAACCTACCTACAGCCGCCTTCGAACGACGTGTGATTTTTTCTGAACCCCTCAGATTGTAGCAGACACCACTAACTCTACAGTGGGCACGTTTTACTTTCATTTTATATTATATGGTCATATGGACATTAATTGTGTTCATGCAATGGTCATTAGCACCATATAAAAATATGTTGCTTCCGCTAATGCCTTTTTTTACCGAAACTATCCTGTGGATAGCAAACACAATACTCCGAACATTTAAGATCATCTTTTCAAACAGCACTCACTTTTCCATTCAACGTGGTGTAATCGTGCAAAATTATACAAAATTGTAGCATAAGCAAACGCAATCAGAAATTAAAGAATCGGTAAATACCAACCGGTTATACCAACCCACCTACGGACGGCTAAATACAATCGGAAGGGTTTTCATTCTAAACCGAGGGGCATTCGTAATTAGAAAAACGGGGTTCAACCATGCCCAAGTGAATTTGATTATACTAATCTTATCGGTATAAATTTTGATGGGACTATTTCTTCTCTTTCTGGCACTATTAAATTCTTTATGGAATGGGTAAAGCCATATGATAAACTTGATTTACGTTTTTCAAAGCCTTATTTTGTTTATATATTTATATAAGCTAGAATATATTTGTGTCGAGATTTTTCAGTTTTTAATTAAAATTTACGGACAGTTACTTTTGGGAAAATCCATAATTAAAAACATACAATTTTTCAGCCTTCCACTGACAGGTACAGCACCTATATAGGGGAGAGATACAGTCCGTTATATTATCAGGTATACGTTTGTAAATATGTGTTAAATGTAAACGTCTACTAATTACCGCATGCAAAGTTCAAAGTTAACTGTATAAGCTCTTTACCTGTTATGAGCTAGTGATATGGCAATTAATTAATTGGCAGCTCCTTTGCTGCTACGAAAAGGGATTACCAATATTACGTTGAAACTTCTAATAAAAAAATATATTTGACCATTATTCATATTCAATCAAAACATAAAAACAAAATAATTTAAATAAATAAACTGAAATGATTACATTAATTTTTTAATCTCTTTTCATATCAAATCTGCATGATATTAACCTTAAAAAAAACATGGCATTCGCTACACAGCTATTATAAAAAGCGTTTTTACAAGCAGTACTTATATATACATATATGTACTCATATGGCAACTCATACGGAAGGCATTATTTCCATGCAAGCTATACTTGTGCATTCCCTGCAACCACATTTGAGAAAGAATATGTATTCTTTTAAATTTTGGATGAGGAGCCATGCATAATTTGAAGTTGATGCAAAAAAAAAATTCTTTAGATATTAAAAGTTTAAACTTAATGAGAATATTCAGACACTGATTGGAAAATACATATTCGCTTATTCAGCTTAGTGTAAACAGCCGGCCGCGGTAGCCAAGTGGTTAGCATTGCGTACTGCCATTCGGAAGGCTCGGGTTCAAATCCTGGTACGACCAACATCCAAAAGCTATATAAAATTAATTTAAATAAAAAATTTGGTTTTATTTTAAATCGCTTCAGCGGTTACAAAGCGCCAATTATATATAAGTACACGTATATTAGTCGGCGGCCGCGGTAGCCGAGTGGTTAGCGTTGCGTACTGCCATTCGGAAGGCTCGGGTTCATATCCCGGTGCCACCAACATCAAAAAAAAAAAAAAATGTTATGGAAAATTAATTTAAATAAAAAATTAAGTAAAATTTTCTAATTGCGGTCGCCCCTCGGCAGAGAATGTCCACCCCTCATAGTGTATTTCGGACATGAAACAAAGCTCCTCATAAAAAAATCATCAGCCGTTCGGAGGCGGCTTAGTATAAACTGTAGGTCCCTCCATTTGTTGGGAAAACATCAAGACGCAAAACCACAAATTGGAGGAGGCACTCGGCCGAAAATCGCTTCAATGGTTACAAAGCGCCAATTATATATATATATATATTAGTCGATTTTATCAATAATACATATATCCAAATAATTTAAAATTGTCGCTTGTCTCTGAAGTAAAGGGTTTTCTATTAAGATATGTTGTTTTGTATAGCCTACTATTCCGATAGATCTCACTTTGGTAGGTATAATTTTTAACATTTGTCGTATAAAAACTACTCCAGTAATAAAAATGGAACGATACAGCTTCAACAACGCATTGAAATTAATAAAATACTATAACCATAAAAATTTCATCGAAAAACCATGTTGACTGATGAGGCCCATTTCCACATCGATGACTACGTCAATAAGCAAAACTATCGCATCTTTGGCTCGGAAAACCCAACATTTATTGTTGAAAAGCCTCTGCATCTTCAAAGTGCAACTGCTTGGTGTGGTTTATGGCCCGGCGGGGTCATTTCACCTTAGTCTTTCGTAAATGAATGGATTGTATTGTACTATGGAGAGATGATTTTTGTTTTTTTATGGCCGGAATGCCTAAGCAACGAAACCATCGATCAAAATAACACTTTTTATTTGAAAATGATGTACTTCGTAGCACAACTTTTAATAATTTATATTATTTCTCTGAAAATTACTTTCTCGACTTTCAACCCTATATCAGTCATATTTCCAATGGTTTCACTATTTTTATAATTAAGTTACAATATTGATAAATCATGTCGTCGAAAATAAAAATAAAAATTTAGGCGATACGCTTTGAAAAATTTTATCCATATGATTCATTATTCTCTCACAGAAGAGAGACTATTAATTAAGGTGGTCACCATCGACAGTGCAAATACGAAATTCCATGTGCTCGAGTGTAATTATTTTAAAATCAAATATACACATGACACTGGGGCTTGCACAGTCCACAGTCCTCCCTCTGGTTGCACTTTTGTCATGAAATAATGAGGAGTTCGCCTGAAAATCTCTTCAGCCGAAAAATATTTTATATACAACAGCAAACACTAAATTAAACTTTTACATTTCTAAACACAATATATACAAAATATTGATGAATTATGGCTTAAGATATAACTTAATAAAATCTCGAAGTCCTCCTGAGAACTTACTTATTTCCAGGGCACACGCCTGTACTTTTGGTTTATAAAATTGGAATAACATAAAATTCTTGCAATGAAGTTTGAGAAACCTCTATGTATTGTACATATATTTCAATGTTTCGACGTTAAACACGTTTTCATCTGTATGGCTTTAAAGAACTGATTGTTACATAAAAAGACAGATAAGTATTTGTCAATAAATTCGTTTTTATCGAAATGCCTCAATATTCCGGTTGATGATGAGACACCAATTCATTCATTCACGTGGTTGCGGCGGGGGGCCTTGCAGTAACATACATAATCTGTAGTATGTAGCGCCGTCCTGTTGAAACCAGGCATAGCTCTTCAGAATTTGAAAATAATCTCTACGCTCGCAACGGTAACAATCAACACTGACGGTAACGGCAGCTCCTTTCCCGTTTTCGAACAAATGATATCGCCGATCCAAATGCCATACCAAACTGTCACTCAGAGGTTACATTGGTTTGTCAACACAACCGCGGAGGTTGTGCTTCAACGGAAAATATACCAAGCGATATTCAGCACATTGAGCGAAACGTGCGCGAAATATTTAATTCCTGCGAAAGAAGTCGAGTTGATGACCGGTTATGCGCTGCATAAATTGATTCATAAACTGCCTAAAAGGTGAGTTACTTCGCCCAAATTTCGTGCATAATTTTCTTGCAGTTGCGGTTGAAGACTCACTTTTTTTGGAAGTAAGTTTTCAATACTTCCTAATTACTGAATAATTGTACATTGGGATGTCATTGAAGTTACCACAGATAAAACAAGACCTAGTTCAAAAGCAAACGGTAGATGGTCCACTCTATAAGTAATGCGATGTTGGGAAAAACTTCTAAATAAATATTTTAATAATATAACTTTCACTTGCTGACGAACATATGTTAGAGTATATATAAACAATAAAGGTATATGTGCATACTCGTCTATATTTGTAGTAATGGCCATGAATATTTCGTTGGTTTTCACATTTACTTTATTTTGTTAGTAGTCACCTAATAAAAATAGTCTGATATTAAGAATTTTATTTATAAAAATATGTTGGCTACGTGCCAGGAATATATTGCTCAGAACATTTGCAACGCACAGTGATCATCGCATCGAGCTCCGATTTGAATGGAAATTGATTATCTGGCTTTTTTCAAATTGCTAACAAATTAAGTTTTGTATGGAACAGACTTCAGAAATGTATATTATAGAATATTTAAATGCATATACAGGTTTTCGACTCTATGCTGAAAATAATTACGATTATAGGAAATTTAGTACATTTTTACAATCTTAATAATGTTAACTTTTGTGGATATATCTTTATTTACTTGCATTATGTTATAATACAGATTTTCAACACTATTTTGAATTATTTAATTACTTAGAATAACTGCTATGAAATTCCGCATTGTTACTATGTACCGCGCTTAATGCACGATTTCTTAACTTCTAATTGAGCATGTTGACGTCAACGTGACGTAAAACTCTGCATTAACTTTTTTTTATTGTATTAGGGAAAGTAAACCTGGGACCGATCTATTTCCAAAAAAAATTTTATGTCTCGATTTATTTTGAAATTTGGTACACAAGTAGCTGTGTGTCCAATTTAAGATAATGACCCCACTTCCTTCCGGAAAGTGGACTTGGACCCAATCTATTCATAAAAACGGTACGATTTATTTCAAATTCATATCTTTCCAAGAAGGGAACCAGATACCGACTTATTGATACAAATATTTTTATGAATCGATTTGTTGACCTTTTGTGCGAAGATATCTCTTTGTATAAACAAACAGATGGCGAAAATGGACCAGTAGACCAGTTCGATTTGCTTGAAATTTAGTAGGTTGGTTGGTTTTTGTTGGGAAGAAGGGGATCATAGATAAACATGTCAATAAATAAAGGTATGATTTGGATAAAAATTTAGATCGCTGCGTCATATGTGTTTACTGAGGTTGCAATCTTTTCTATTCTAAAGTAGTGGCAATCAAATTGTATTTAAATTTGTGTGAAAACTTTGAGTAAGTACTATTTCCCGAAATATAGTAGAATAGATTTATTTGAAATATAGTACGTTGGTAGCTTTATATATTTTTAATCGACGGTTTGTAGCAACTGAGGCGTTTTCCGACCTAGATTACCAGATAGAATAGTTTAGTGGGGATCACTGATAAACCGAGTGCGGATTACTTCCAGGTATTGATATTTACATTTTTCTGGAAGACTATCCAAAAGCGACTACTACCTGACTATATCTGATACGCACTTCCGTGAATAGATACAAAATAACTAAACCGTTGTAATATTTGATATATATGTACATATATGAGAAATTTAATATTTTGCATTAGTTTAAGGTTAATTAGGACTTCTCGTTTTTCCTTGCTACCACCTGCTTTATAATACCAATTATAAAATCTGAATTAAGCAAAATACATGAAGCCATAACAATGTGTGAGGGGTAGAGTAGTTGTGAGTTGTCTAGCTTAGCCAAGTTTACAATATGTTAGACAAGTCTCAAAAAAATAAAAGCAAAAAAGCATGTGTGGAAGAAATTTGAAAAATGCCATATAAATATTCTTGATTTTGATAGAAAATTGTGTAGAGCACTAAGTTGTCGGAAGAAGCAATGTTTTCCGTAGAGCTTTCCCTCAGGCCGAGGCCTAGGGGTGTACTGAGAATAATCATTGTATTTTTTCTCTTTTATACCTTAAGACTGATATTAAACAATAGAAAATTTAAAAATATGAAAATGATTTTTCAACTTGTTTATTACCTATGACTAAAAAAATTTAAAACAATTATTGAATGTATTTATGTTTTTTAATACTTTATTATCAGAATTAATTCCTGTTATTATTTTATATTTATATAAAAGCCACCGAGTCGATTGGAGTCATCGAGCTCAGACCAAACTACCGGCCGCCAATTACAAAGAGTTCTTCATTATTCGGTGGCACCATGTAGAAGTTTGCCCGGCCTGCGAAGGACAGAATGTTCTTTTTATGATGTTGATTGTGATGAGGTGTATCCTGGTATTTTCATTGGTGATGTGTAAGTTACATGTAATACAGTTAATAATTTTCTGGGTAAAACGATGGAATTACTACACTTTCTATCATTAACCCAAAGAACTGAACGCAATCAACTTCTAATTCCAATTTGTTTGCTTCATTTAATATTCAACAATATTTTATTAAGTACATATATTATTTTATTGATTGGTTTTGAGCTTAATAAGTAAATTTTTATTTTCCAAGGGTGCATCACTTATACGGAAATAGCATTTGAATTATGATTTGTTTCCTAAATATCCAGCAGCCTTGTTTTAAAGTATTAAAAATTGCTTTCTAATTCCAACGCTGAAATCAAATTGACTTTGATTTTTTTTAATTATTAACCGACCCGGCGCCGTGAAATTCAGATCATCATTTCATTTTCTTTTTCCGTATAATTGAGCAGATTGAATTCATTGTGATTAGCTCTCTCCTACTTGATTATCACCAAAAACATATAAATTGTTATTATTTGTATACAGAGCTTCGGCAAAAAACAAATCATTTCTACGAATGATGGGTATTACACATGTCTTGAATGCTGCGGAGGGTTGTCGTTACGGCCAAGTGGACACTGGGCATAGTTATTACCGTGACATGCCCAGCATAAGGTTCGTTATTAGTGTAAATATAAATATTATTCATAAGGTCATTCGAATGTTTTTTGAACTGGATATGTACATAGGGTATACTAGTTTTGGTCATTTGTATGGAATAGTACGATTTAGTCGAGATTGATGTAAAGAAATGTACATATACATATAACATTGTATATAATGTTGAAAAAGGGTTGAATTTGCCACGTCTATCTGTCCACCAGTCCGTCTGTGCAAAAATTAAATACTTGATGCTGGGTACAAGCTGGTTACCGCTCTTATATCGTCTTCACTAGTTTTTAAACTAAATAAAAAAAATATTTTTCATTTATCCTCTCAGTTTTGAAAATGTATGCTATGCTACGAAAATTTGCTGGAGAGCAAAATGCATCTCTTTTGCAGTATTGTGGCAAATTCAATTCAAGAAAAAGCTAGTCGTTGCAGGGTTCCCTTCAGTCCCAAACCTGAACATTGCTGAAACTTATATAGCCGGTGGGCCACAGACAATAAACACGACTTCATATCGTATAAAAGATATTCCAGTCGGCATGACTAATATATAATATCGAGAGCATTAACAAATAACATATAGAAGGGCGAAATTCGTTGGAAGCAAGCCGTGATGCACAAATTTTGAACCTATGTTAGCCAGTTTGGGGAAAAAATATAAGCATGTTTGGCTGAATTTATTCGGTTATTGATCCATACATCTTAATACTGATAATATTATTAATTATATATTCATAAAACTTTATATAAATGTGGATATTAATATTTGTCTGCTTAATCCATGCAGAACCAATTTAGATAAACAAGTTCTTATTATAAGTTTTGTTAAATTAATCAAAAGTTTACGACTTTGTTGGTTTGTCGATCTACAATTTTTTTATCATAAACTTATTTTTGGTAAAAACGTTTAACAACACTGTAGAAGAAACAACAAAGATACTTTTTTCAGGTATATGGGATTTCCAATGGTCGATGCCCCCACCACAGATATTTCCCGATATTTTTATGTGGCTGCAAAATTCATAGACAGTGCTATTAGCAGTGGAGGTGAGTACAATTAATATTATTTTTTCTTTAATCATGGCTTGTGTCTAACGATAGTAACGTAGATAAATCTGTTTAGAGTATTGAAAAAGTTAACTTTATGGGTGAATCATTGTACACCGTAAAATATTTCATTGTGACATACTTCCTTTTACTTCGTTCGGTTATGTATAATGTGTATCAAACCTTTCCTAACGATCATTTTAGGAAAAGAGAGTGGTGTCACCAGGTTTTGAATATTTCAATATTGTCATTTTAACGACTTGTTTTGGGCGAGCAGTGTGTTTGGCGTCTGCATCGGATCCTATCTCGCGGAATTTTTAAATTAATCTCTTACGAACCATACCGACCATATTTTGCGTCCGCCAAACTTTCATTATTTTTAAAATATTGTTCAATAAAGGGTGCGCTCAGCGAAAGAAGCAAACAATTTTATGAAGAAACTGTGCCACGGATATAGATGACCACTTTGTGGAACATTTCAGAATGAATAGAACAGCATTTCAAGTAAGACATAATTGCGCAAACGTTAATTTGCATAAAACACATTTACTTAATAACTTCACAATCAGTTGTTAATTTGGCCTTTTCGACATTTGAAGTAGCAGTACGTTCATCAAAATGAATCGCTCAGTAAAAGCGCTCACTCAACATGTTTACTGAGCGCTCAGTTCGCTGAACGCACCCAATGTAGACACATTGCAGAGAACGTATAACATATTCTAAGTTCTCTGCACATTGTTCTATCGTGTAACGCTCCATTTTTACTAAGCCTAAATTGCCAGCTGTAGATTTGTTTTTTGGGGTGGTGATAAATGGCTTCAAATTTAAATCTTGCGAAAAGTCAAGTTTGAAAAATAGATACAAAAGAAAAACAGCCCATGTTCAACCAAAAAAGTTCTGTGCATATTTAGAGTGCTCATATTGTAGTACATACACGTATTTAAAAAGGAAATTTTCGATCCTCCAATTTTATTTACATTACTAAACTTTAACTTTCTATTGTTTGATGCAGCTTTTTAGTAGATTTGTCTTTGACATAGAAAATTTATATTTTAGGTAAAATTCTTGTGCATTGCTTGGTGGGAATGTCTAGGTCTGCTACATGTGTATTGGCATACCTGATGATTTGCCGCAAAATGTCCGCTGCGGATGCGATACGAAAGGTGCGTATGCGACGTGAAATTCGACCAAACGAAGGATTTTTACAACAATTGGCCGACCTGGACGTGGAGCTTAGACGAAAAAATCTCTATCCATATTGAAATAATTGAGATAATTGAGTTGTTATGACAACATTATTAAAACATTTAGTACAACTAACTTTGGAATTTACTTACTAAAAATATTAACAAAACTGAAATGTACATACTTATAACAATGTAATAATTTAAAACTTACTGCTAGTCAGTACATCTAAAGTCTTATGATATCAAATCAGGTAAACATGTTTTTTTTTTTTAATTTGAGTTATATCGAATTAGGTTTACAAATAAGTCATATATGTTTATATAAGTGATAAATAAGTACTGTCAACGAAAATTATAAAAAATAGCACCGAAAAGTGAAAAACATTAATAAAGAAATGTTAATCAGAAAAGCTTACGCGAATGTGATATTTTTCTCAAATGTTAATTTTTAAATGAATAATTGGTACTGCACATTGGCACAGCTCACCGAGCAGGAATAATAATATTTGCAATCGTCTTCTTTTTAATTTCATGAAACTTCATTGCATATTTCTAGTGTTTTAATGACGGACAGAGCCGAATTTCAATGACACCACAGATGGAACATATAAACTTTAACCTCATGTAGGATTTTAAGCCCCGTTTTGTTTCAGAAAATACCTACTTTAAATAAAAACAATTATATTTTACATATGTACCCAAGGCAAATTCACACACGGTAGTAGCAAGAATACAAAAACAAAAGGCCTATGAATTTTGTTTGTGTAATCGTAGTTTCGAAAAGTCAAAAATGCAAATTTTTCAATGTATTTTGTTTGCGTAATAGAAAGCTCGTAATGTCAAAACCTATTTCTCACGTATTTTGTTTGTGTAATTTGTTGAAATGGAAGGAAGAACAAGCAATCATATGTTGTGACAACTTCACCTTCTATAAATCAGCCTTGGTAATTTATAGAAATGGAAGGAAGAACAAGCAATCATATGATGTGACAACTACACCTTCTATAAATTCGCCTTGATATGTACCTTTTAAAATTAAAAACATCAGTTAATGTTTGGTAAATAAGATGACAGTCGGTAACAAAATAATACGTGTAAACACATGTATGTAGATGTCGTGGTTCATACGAATACGGCATACGAGCGGGTCCAAAGATTTTGTATTTCTCTTTTGAACACTCAAAGCACGGGTGCATCCGTCTGGAACACTACCCCTGTTTTCCACCGCATAAGAGCACGGACAAAGTGAGCGTCTTGTTAAGCATTAGTTTTAGTAGTCGGGAGAAAGTTCTACAGCCTACTGAGTTCATAGTGACACCTATTGACGAGTGTGATTATTCGTTAATTGCCAGACTGATATCATTGTCGACTTTTACGGCGGTGCCAAGTTATGTGAATTTCTTGTTAATTTGGTAGTAGTCTACTTCATCATTGAATTATAGGCGCCGTGTATTCCTTCATGTTGACAGCATGTACTTCGTCATGGCTAGTTTGCTGGAAGTTTCACCTTCGCCCCCGGCACGGGTGCATCCGTCTCGGACACTATGTGAATTTCTTGTTAACTTGGTAGTAGTCTACTTCATCAGGGAATCCTAGGCTTCGTATATTCCTGCATGTAATTCGTCCGTCTCAACTTCGCCGATTCCTTCTTGTTTGCAACCCCGTGTTCTCTTCATCTCTTTTCTGGATGGCGGTTATAGCAGCAATTATCTTTCCAAGCGTTTTCGTCAAAAGAGTCCGGAAATTTCATTTTACAAGAGTTATCCTTTTCGTGGTTTCAAAACTACTAGGCTATATTTCGTCCACCTCAAATAGTGCTGCTGTAAGTTGAAGTATAGCCGAATACTCGAATGTGTATATTTCTCAACCTTCTCAAGAGCTGGGATTTTATTACGGCACATTATGCACACGTATTTTGAACTTGGACTTACACCTACATCTGTATAAAGTCCAGCTCACACAACAACTGAAGCAAACAGATTATTCACAACACTGTACACATCTATGTACATATGTATGTCCGGGGTATGTAAATAAACAAAATTGTGGCATTTGGGGCTCCGAATATCATCAAATAATTGACAAGAAGTCATTGCCTTTGGTCCGGAGGTGTGATTAAACCTAACTTCTTTGGAAACCAAAGCCACATACCACATAACGCGAGAAAATATGGGTTTATTGTGAGAGTAATTTCCCGGCCACTTAATTTCTCATCTTGTCAGTCAATTGGTCAATTGACCACCGAGATCGTGCGATTATCTTAGTCATATTTGATCTTAGGTACAGTAAGTGGTGCTGACGAAGAAGAAAATTAATTTGAGAAAAAAAATTAAGTTAAATTTTCTAATTGCGGTCGCCCCTCGGCAGGGAATGTCAACCCCTCCGAGTGTGTTTCTGACATGAAATAAAGGCTCCTCATAAAAAACCATCAGCCGTTCGGAGACTGCTTAGTATAAACTGGAGGTCCATTCTATTTGTTGGAAAAAACATCCAGACGCAAAATCCTAAAAGTTGAGGAGGAGCTTGGCCGAAAATTGCTTCGGCGGTTACAAAGCGCCATATAAAAAGAGAATATTAAACTTATAAAAAAACATCTTTAAGTAACGTAGCTTTACAAATGGGAAAGCTAACATCAAGGCAAATTCCCACACTGTAGTAGCAAAAATACAAAACCGAAATGTATTCATAAAAACGAAATGTCAAAACCCATTGCTCATACATATATTTTGCTTGTGTAATTTAAACATATGATGCCACAACTTCATCTTCTATAAATTCGCCTTGGTCAACACCTAAATATAAGTTGCGAATAGCGAGCAACAAAAGTTGCCGTGTGCAAGCCTTGTCTAAGGATTCATTCTAGTGGCAACATTGGCAAAATTTTTCAGACTGAATTCTGGTATAATATATTGTTAGTGTAGTGTTTATTTAATTTATTGTCTGCTGCCGAATTTAGAAAATACTATTTAGCACCTTTATTTGTGATATTAAATGCTATGGAAATAAAACTACCTATTTAGAAATATGTGAATTCATAAAGTAATTATTTACATGTTCTTTAAGAAAAGATATTAATAGTGATGGAATAGTCGTTTGTGTGGATATTTGTATATTCATTCCCGTATACATATAAGAATGTCCTAAAATTTAACTATTTTAATTTTCTGAGGAACCACAGATTTTGTTATATTGGCACCAGAAAAAATGCATTAATGCGTTGTTCAACACGTCCTACCTTTCCCTGGGGTTCTTGTTTAAAACGTACGATTCCGCACTAAGCTCGGAGTATGGTGCAAAATGTAAAGTGGGGGAAACGATTTTGATCAAATTATACTGGTGTATTTTTGCATAAACTGGACACGAAACCATCTATTCGGGTACAACACAATTTTATTAATTTCTTCTTCAAAAATTTATCTACATACATATGTATGTTGATATTGAAAATTCTTGAGATGCGATATTTATAACCAAATTGGATATTAATCCATTGGATTTGTTTACATGCAAATGTTCCAAGAATGATACCTAATCAGCAATATTTCAATAAGAGCCTTGAACCTACATATGTAATCAAGAATTTTCTAAGCAATACTGACCGCGCGGTTTATGGTTGAAGTTTCGATAATTTGTCTGCGATAAAGCACACCTGTCCAAACCAGATAATGTAAAAATTTTCCGGTCACAATTGCAACCACGCCCATTTATTTATAACTGCAAATTACAAATTTCCAAAAACTGATGTAATTCAAAAATGACTAATGTTATTGAAATAATATAATGATTCTTCTTTACTTGATTTGCTGAGCTTAATATATAATTATAAAATATTATGTTCTAGACTATGTAAAGAGACATCATTGCAATGCACATCTGCACTTGAATACACTCTCAACAACAATATATATCAGTTCGCTTTCACAAAAACTATACGCAGAGCGATATTCTTTCAGTGGAGATGATATCTAGAGCTGAGAACGATGTTGACGAATTTGATTTGAATATACCAAACTCAAGGGTGCCACGTAGATTTGATCATGGAACTCACAATTACATTCTGAAAAATCGCGATGAGAATCCTGATGGTATTGTTCTAATCGACCTGCATAATAAAAGATGTGAAGAAAAGAATATGGAAGGTGCTAACCAGGTAAATAAATTTGTAAAATTTTCACGCTATTTATAATTATAGTTGAAAATTAATACTTTTCAGTACAAGCAAAAAGATCAAGAATCACAAACATGAGTTTTTCAGTAAAATTTTAAGAGAGAAACAATACATTCATGGAGTAAATGAACAGTATTGACAATATTTAATTTATGGTAAACTATTGTTACAACTTTTATTCAGAGAGAACGATATATTACCTTTTCCCGTATATAACGAATGGCATGAAGAAACCCACTTCACATGAACAACAACAACAACATTACCACTTCACTTACATTGTAATGCATGTGTAAAATCGTATACTTACATTTTTTTATGGAGGTCTGATTTTTTTCTTTACATTCCAATCGTGAACTTGTATCAGGTAGGAGGTAAACAGAATATATGTTTTCAAGTGCTTTTATACTTATCAATTCTGTTCCATATTAAAAGAGATGATAAAAAAAAGTGCCAATTTGGAAATGTAGGCAAGAGAAAATATTAATTGAGCAAATAATACCAGATTTTATCTCATAATTAACGTCAGGATAAAACGTGTTGGGAAGGTTTGTATCGCATGATTTCCCATCAGCCACAGATGCAAGGTCTGCAATTTTTTTGCACACCCATTCCCCTAGTTTGTTTTGAAAACATTTCGCTTTTCTGTCCCGTTACGTACTTATTTTTTAATGAGGAGTTTTTTACCTTAAATGATGACAACTTTTTTTTATAGGTAAAGTGGTCTCGCAACAATATCACTGCTACCATGGAACGCTTTGAACCCACACGGAGTATAAATTCTATGTCACCTACACCATCTTTGGATTATGGATTTGCAGCAACTGTCCTCAGCTCAAAGGCTGAAACAAAAAATTCTTTAAAAACTCCGCACTTTATTGAAATGACGTCAAATGACTTTAGACGCGACGAAGCTGCTATGTCTAAGAACCACATTTATTCGTATGCTTATTATGATTCAGAGGCTGTAAAATTTCACAGAAACATGCCGCGCAACGAGAGACACACATTAACTACTACGACGACAGCTCAGAAGGCCATGGAAATTTCCAATAATACTCAGCACAATTATGCTCGTACTTTACTGCCGAAAACTCATTGTTCTAAACCAAGTAGTGCAATAAATTCATCTTTGTCATTGTCTGCGGAAGATCGCCACACTTTTACCACACGATACGGGACAACAGAAAACTTGTATGAGGAAGTCAACGATCAAAAAATAAGAAAAGTTTTCTCTGATAACCGTATAGTTACAACAGCGAATACAGTGAAAGAGGAGCTTCGACGTGTCCATCACAATCACTTTCGTGTGCTGGATGAACTCAATTTGTCCCTGGAAGCTTTGATCATGCCACCTAGTTCCCAAAAAATTACCCCTGATGCTATAACTAATATAGCGGATAGTTCAGAAAGTGTTGCTATCTCTGTAGCTACTGGAAACGCTTTGACGTCAAGTGTGGCAGCTGCAACAAAAATCTTACCTCCAAAACCTCGGCGATACGGTTTACTTGGGGGAAATTCTTCTTCATTGTTTTCCAAAAGAGAATCCAATGGATTTTCAACTACTAGTTTAGAAAATTTTTCAAATGCTATTCAATCGGAAAATCTTAAAGACCAATTACATAACTCGAATAACAATACCGATCTTGACGAAGGTGATTTGGATAGCGGATTTAGTGGGAGTGGCAGCAGTAGTGGTAATAGCTACAATGAAAGTTTGCGGTACTTCAAACATATAGCTGGCAACCAAATATCACTTCATACTAAATACCAATGTTGCTCACCTTCATCATCGGCAGTGTTTACATCGAAAAACAGTCTAGCATCTCAAGAAAACTCTGAAGCTAATGCTACAGAAAACATTGCTAATAAATGTTGTGGAGAGGTGTCACCAAAGTCGTATGGCAATGATTGTACTGCTTACCGTTGCATTCGTCATCCACTAGATATGCAGGATTCTACTATGCGCTCAACACCATCGGAGATTTCTACAGTTACAAATTCAAAAAAGGGCTTTTGGGCTACGAAACCATGATGCTAGGCCTTTTTTCATTTAAAATTTAATTTATGTATGTATGTATATGTTTATAGAAAAATACAATAAGTTGATTTACAAGGTTACTAAAATATTTGTCATAGTTTACGATCATGCTAAAATGCAATTATTTAATAGTTTTTATTATATTTTATAATAAACTAAAAATAAATTCAAATATTAATTTTCACACGAGTGATTTATTCAGCCAAGCCAAAGAACTCTTTCCATAAGAGAAAATACATGGGTCATCGTAGAAAAATATTAGCTTTTGCAGATATTGATTTATGCTGACACCAAAGACGAATTAGAGGATACGGGAAACTTTACGAGGGTGTGCCAGGCTTAGAAAAAAATTTTCACCTGGGGGGGGGAGTTAGAGTAGGTCGTTCAGATCCTAAAAATGTATGCCGTTCCCCGAGGTAACTCATAATTTTTGAGAAATTTGTTGTTAAAGTTGATTTCTTTGGTCAACCGAAATTCCCAAATAAAAGCTAATATAAGCGCAACACTTAGATATCGCTTATAATAATGCCAAATAATGTTTGCAACGATTTTACATAATTAATTTTATCAAAATATTAATATTTTCCATAATTTTTACACATAAAAAATGCCTTCTCACGTTTGTTTAGTTTAGTAAGTAAAATGAAGTATGCAAGGCGAACTTATAGAAGGTGAAGTTGTCACATCATAGATTGCTTGTTCTTCCTTCCATTTCAACAAATTACACAATCAAAATACATGAAAAATAGGTTTTGACATTACGAACTTTCTAATAAACAAACAAATTGAAAAATTTTAGTTTTTGACTTTTCGAAACTACGATTACCAGAGAACCACTCGTTCAAGCTAAATTCACACACGGTAGTAGCAAGAATACAAAAACAAAAAGCCTATGTATTTTGTTTGTGTAATTATAGTTTTGAAAATTCAAAAACGAAAATTGTTCAATATATTATATTTTGTTTGTGACAACTTCGCCTTCTATAAATTCGCCTTGCACTCGTTAATTGCTCATTGCTCGAAAATTTTCGAGCTTGAGCTCGAGCAATTCGAGCATTTTTTAGCATTTTAATTAAAAAATTTGCCCTCCTTCCCAGAACTGCTTTCTGGAGCAATACGTGGCAAAGGCAGACTATATGACAATCCCATTCCTATGCAGTTTAATTTGAGATTAGGAATATATTTATTGAGTAAATGCATTAATTTTTATCGCCAAATTATATACTACGATGTGCATTAACCAGCATTATATTTATTATACCTTTCAAAATATACGTTTATCCATAGAAGGTGCGAACTTAAAAACGTTTGAAATTGAAGATGTAAAGAAATGTTTTTTGAATTTTATGTATGCATGTTTGCATTTCTGCGAAAACATTAGTAAATGATTTTGGATATGTGATATGTAATATTTTCGTCACATCATATTTATTAATGTTATTACAAGAAAAACTGCCTTAATTTCGTTCAATTTTTCTTGTTATTCAAATTATATTAGAATTAAAAAAGAGAATACTTTTTTAAAAAATATGAATTTTATAATTTCCATAAAAACAGCCGAAATTTATTCCCGTTGTTTCTTGTTTCCCCAAAATACAACGTTGAGCTAAGATAGCGCACCTTCGCGTCGTGATAAAAACTTCAAAATTATATCTTTATATACACATACTCTAGCCGCCATAAGTCTACACTCCTATCAAAATGAAATTTTTGTTTATTGAAAACTTAAAAACCATTAGCAAAATAATTCTAATTTTGCATATTTGTTATTGGTCACAGTCTGCCATGCTGCTGGCGTCCCAAATCTTTTTACGCAGACGTGTGTTGCTTTTGATAACGGTAATTTTATCGCGTCAGTCCAGTAATGCGTGTGTCAAAAGTATAAGCTCATCACCTTTCAATTCAAGTTGTAGTAGCGTGCATACTTCAAATTTTATTAAAAAAGCATTTATTATATAGATTAGTGTTATTATAACCAAACAAAAACAATGCCGAAAAGAAAATAAACAGACATTGGCGAAAGAAAAATTATTGTAAAACTTCACCAAGAAGACCAAAACTACCGGAAAATAGAAAAAACTGTGGGTAGAGAATGGACATCAGTTGTTATAAACTTAAAAGAGACAGAAATTTTAACTTCGAAACCAAGATCTGGCCGATCTTCCAAACTAACACACAGGGAAGCATGACGTGTACTGTCTCTTGTAAAGGCAAATGCCAGGAGCACAGCGTCCAAAGTAGCCTTAAACATTCAGCAAAAGTTAAACAGGTAAAATTGGCTCCTTTATATCATCCCTAAACAGCTCCTAACACCACAACAATCACCTGACTTGAATTCAATAGAACCTAATATAAAGGTTTGTAAAAAATAAAATACATCTGTATCCTCGACATCTACGGACTTCCCTCAGTCTGTTTTCATGGAATTAACAAGCTTTGTAATCTTTTCAGATGTAATTTTTCCCCATTCTTCCTTGATGACTTCTTTCAACATTGATTTACTTGTTATGTCATGTTTCCTTTTATTTCGCTCCAACAACGCCCACAGATGATCGATTTTTGAATAACTTTTCATTTATGAGCGTAGACTTTTAGCGCCTATAACTCTGATCTGTATGCCAAAAACTTAATTTATTTTTTAACTGTAAATAATACATAGAAAATTGTTAATTAGTTTAAAATAAAAAGGCACTTTAAAAAAATGTTTGGCCTTTTTTTTGATGTACACGTATTTAAAAGAAGTACTTAAGGAGCGTAGACTTATGGCGGCTAGTGTATGTGTCATGGTCTATAAAGTCGAAGGTTACGACATTTTACCATCGACGACATCGAAACAATATCTTTACATTTACGCTGGGAGAAAAAAAGCTGTTTTGCTTAAAAATATACACATGTTTGAACGTAATAACATATGTAAATACATATATACATAAATGTAAAATTTTCCAAAATATAATAATCAAACAATACATTTTTATTGTAATGTTTTACTTTCTTCTCAAATATTATGTATTTAAATTTCAATGTTCATAATAGCAAAACTCATTATTAAACAAAGGTATTGAATTCTGCCAATAATAATAATAATTCTTCACCTTGTCTTGATTTATAAGAAATGTTTGATATAAATCACTCAAACAAACTTTCTTCATATTTTTGTTCTTAATAATCTACTAATTGCGGTCGCACCTCGGCAGGGAATGTCCATCCCTCCGAGTGTATTTCGGACATGAAATAAAAGGCTCCTCGTAAAAAACCGTCAGCTGTTCGGAGGCGGCTTAGTATAAACTGTAGGTCCCTCCATTTGTTGAAAAAACATCAAGACGCAAAACCACAAATTGGAGGAGGAGCTCGGCCGAAAAATCGCTTCAGCGGTTACACAGCGCCAATTATATATACATATATATGTATATCATCTACTGCACACTTTACCTTCGCGATTTCTTTTCACTGCTTTTGATATATTATACGTATATTTGAACATTGTAGAAATATTGAATTTTAATAAATAATACTTTAATCTATTTTATGAATGAATTGATTCATATCTATTTTAAATACTTTGGGAACTCACGAATTTTAACCAAATTCTTCGTTAAACATAGGATTTTACTGTGACGTAACCTTATTCTCTGTGGACTTTACAGATGTATGTGTGTACATACATATACTAGGTGGGTGAAAAGTAACCTCCTTGACCTCCTAGTCCGTTCATATTTAGGCAAACATGCCAACGTTTTTGGTATCATGTTGAGTATGGACAAAAACGAAAAACGCACAAGAACATCGCATCCGTGGCTAAAATCAATGACTTAGGGCTCCAATTGCTTCCGCATCCACCGTATTCATCAATAAGAAATTCAGCTCATGCGATGATGCCAAAGACGTCAACAACAATCAGCTGTCGAAACAAAACTAAGGGCAGTAGCACACGGAAATTTGGCATGTTTGCCTAAATATGAACGAACTACAAGACACTATAACATTTTTTTAAGGGAGCAGCGCTTTCTGGCGGTCAATAAGGTTACTTTTCAACCCACCTAGTATACTTGGGAATTTTTTCAAAGCATTGATTGAACCTTTTTTATTTGATCGAAATCAAAGATACTAACATATATGTACGTGTATATACTAATTTTATTTAATTATTTTAAAATGACATACATACATATGTCTTTAATTATGCACGTACGACGTACACATTCGTTTATACATAGCTGTACCAAAACCTTTTTCCAATGTGAAATTATCAAAAAACATTTGCCTGTAAGTAGAGTTGACGATAATAATAGTATCGAGAATGTGCAAAGAAAATCTCTTGGATCCTTATTTGACATTTATAAGAACTTGCGTATGTCCGTGCTCGTTTCATTCAAAATGTTCATTTTGACCGATCTCCGAATCTTCATCTGGTTCTGTTAGTAACGGACTATCATCGCTTAGTGGATTTGAGGGTAAAGCCGTGCCTGGTGTTGTTGGTGCTGATCGTGATACTAAAATTCTGCGCATTTTACCTCCTCTACCAGAGAAGAACTTTGTCCCCACTATGTTGCTGACTGGACTTTTTGCGAGACATTTGCTTGAATGCATTGATTTTGTATTAGGAATCATTGGAATATAAAGAGCTTTATTTGGTTTTGAGGCGAAGAACTTCATTTTATTTTGGTGTAACGCTAACGGGCGTTTCAATGAAACGTCAGTATCCCTTGGTTTATTATGTGATTTCGCTATGCAAACATTGGTTTTGGAAAAATTTGGATTAGGAGAAAATATTGCATTTGAGCTCAGTTGTATTTCACATGACGCAACAGAATTACGATGAACCTTTTGCTGTGTAGTTGTCTGCTTAACATCTGTATTCATTGGTGATGACAACGTGTGACACAGTGCCGGCTTCATATGCATTAACAAGTCTTCATAACTAATATCTTCTTGCAATTGACGTATTTGATCGAGAATTTCTCTCACTTCTCCTGTCGGACTTGTAGCCTGCGGTGGCGAACTCTCTATACAAAGATTTGCAAGGCTGCTCACCGCAGAACAATTATTTGACGCTGTTGCATTAAGCACTTCGTCTCTGTTATACGCCTTAGTGTTAGTCATCAAAGTATCCGATATCGTTGTTTGAGGTTGATGTTGCTTCTTTTGTAATATATGACAACATGTTTCTAGACTTTGTCTAAGTAAATTAAAATCTTTAATATCTGCTAATTGTTCGCTTGTGTCTCCAGAAACTTCTTGAGGAATACTAGTTATTGAGTCGCATGATTTATAAGTCGGTTTAAAAATACTTCTTTTGACGACAAGCTGTGTAGGATTCATGTTAGTTCGTTGCCCATTGTCAAAATCTTCTAGTGCCCAATGATTACCTGTTCGAACAGTAGTATCTCGCTTGACATATTGCTCGTTTACCATAGTGTTATCGAAATTAATTATGTCAACTGATTTACTATCTCTATCGTTAGTATAAGTAAAGGGAACAACTGATGTGTTGTTTGTAAAAATATCACTTAAACTATTGTTAAAATAACGAAATTGTTGTTCGCTTTGAGACTGAATAAAACCTTTCGGAACGCAACCACCATCAGCATTGCTAGCGCATTCACTACTCCGATTACTTTTGCTGTCACTATTAATAATATTGCTATCAGCGTTATTATTTTGGGAACTTGTGCAGTTGTTATTGCCCTCCGCAGACTCTTCGATGAAATTGTTCTGTTCACCAATCGACGTTTGTAAGATCGTGCCGTAAGACATTGACGAATTTGTAATATTGGCTACCTTGTTTTGATTTCCGCTAACTGAACTATTTAGAGCCACGACAGTAAAGTGTGGACTGCGACTTTGTTGACTTTGAATAATTTGTTGATTGATATTGCCATTATTCTCGTATGTTTCAATGATGTTGTTCACTCCATTACCCACACTGGCATATACTATTTGAGAGGCAGAGCGAGGTAACAGAAATTGTTGTTGGAAATGTGAACTTAAACCATTTTCTGGACTAGCTGCACGAGAATATGGCGGTGGCACAAGGGTGTTGGCTTCATTGATATTACAAATAAAACTCGAACTAAGCGAATCTAATGTACTTGCCGCAGATAACGATGGACGAACAATGTAGTTCCGAAAATATTGCACCATTAGATAACTCGAACCACTTTTTGCATTATCGCTGTTGCATGTGAAAACGATAGGATAAAGATCTGGCTTGGATGTAACCTTAAAACGGAAATACCCTAATCAATAAATAAATAAAATATTTTTAAATAAGTATAAATACCTCTGTATATGGAGGTGGAGGATGATGAAACGAATTACAGCGACTATATTGCGGAGGAGCATAACAGGACCCGGCTGAATCACCCTCTGACTGAGTGCGATGCTCTGGGAATCCCCATCCACACAGTGTTCGGCGCTTCTTCCATAATGAATACGCACAGAGTAGTGCTAAAATAATCGCAACAACTACGCACCTAAATACAAAAGAATATTATAGTAATATAATATATCATACACATTTCTGATTAAATTAAAAAAGTTATGCTAACAAAAAAATAACTTATAGAAATTAAACACATTATCCTTTCGAGTAGTATTGAGGGTCTCGTTCGAAATAAAAATGTCAGAGAGTAATATCCACATCGATCATGTTGGGGTAGACGGAAGGCATGTTACAGCGACTCGGGTCAATATCTTGTCGCAGTGAAGATACACACGCGCCTCTGTGTATCAAAGAACGCCCGTCAACAAACACAAGGAAGGTTCGACATCAAAAAAGCTGCAATCACAACAAACAGACGTACGGTTTTCTACACAGCTTGCACACCTCCTTTCTGAGAGCACTCCTCAACAACTTGATATAAAAGAAAAAAAGAGCTGGTACGATGAGGAGTGTCGAGCTGTAGTGGAGAGAAAACAGACTGCGTACCTCGCAACCTTGCGATCAACCACAACCGGGAGCTGAGGACGGAGGCAAGACGCATTTGCAGAAAAAAAGAAATAGGCCGAAATTCGTGAGTATGAAGAGCTTGAGAAGCTGGCCGACAAGGGTAATATCCGAAAATTCTACGAAAAGACTTACTTATACCAAGCCGCCTCTGAACGGCTGATGGTTTTTTTACGAAGAGCCTTTATTTCTTGTCCGAAACACACGCGGAGGGGTGGACATTCCCTGCCGATGGGCGACGGCAATTAGAAAATATAACTTAATTTTTTATTTAAATTAATTTTCCATAACTTTGTTGGTAGCACCGGGATTTGAACCCGAGCTTTGCGTATTTCAGTACGCAATGCGAACCGTTCGGCTACCGCGGCCGTGAGATAAGCCTCCTAAATATCGCATATAAGGTTCTATCGAGTGTATTGTGTAAAAGACTAAAGCCCACCGTCAATAAACTGATTGGACCTTATAAGTGTGGCTTTAGACTTGGTAAATCAACCATGCGCCAAATCTTGGAAAAGACCCGTGAAAGAAGAATCGTTACACATCACCTTTCATCGATTTTAAAACAACCTTCTACAGTACGACAGAATCTTTTACAAGAGTGAACAACTACTAGTGTATGCCGATGATATCGATATCATAGGCCTTAACAACCGCGCCGTTAGTTCTGCTTTCTCCAGACTTGATGAAGAAGCGAAGTAAATGGGTCCTTTGCGTATTGGGAAAGGCGAATACCGCAGACGATGGAACGATGAGCTGACATTGACATAAGTTCAGCGAGTGAAGAGACAGCGGCTACACTGGTTAGGTCATGTGGTCCGAATGTATGAAAGCACTCCAGTGGAAGCAGAGGAAGAAGAAGATCTCCACTTCGTTGGAAGGATCAGGTGGAGAGGGACCTGGTTTCAATTGGTATATCCAACTGGCGCCAAACAGCGCTTAATTGATTCGGAAATAATCGCGAAAGCGGTGCCAACGGCTGTTGGCACAGGTCTTCCAACGAAGACAAGTACAATATTATCCTAAACTAAACACGGCGACTATAGCCGGCATCCAAAAATTATAGAAAATTAATTTAAATAAGAAATTAAGTTAAATTTTTTAATTGCGGTCGCACCTCGGCAGGGAATCTCTATCCCTCCGAGTATATTTATGACATGAAATAAAAGCTCCGCAAAAAATATCATCAGCCGTTCGGAGCCGGCTTAGTATATGGTAAATTGTAGGTCGCACCATTTTGTGGGAAAAAATCAAGACGCTTGCCACAAATTGTAGGAGGACCTCGGCCGATGGCCTACGGCTGATGCCGTTTTTAAAATAAAATATATAAAATATGATTCTGAATAAATAATTATAATCGGTTCCTATTTCGAACCCTTCCAACTTTCACAGTTTCAATCGTGGTCAAGTACTTTAATCGCATTTTTCTCGAAACCATCTTTTTTCAACTGGGGACACTCCTATTTAAAACGTATTCAACTTATCAACATGAACTAAACGGCATTTTACTCCTAAAATGTCTCTATATGGTCGGTACTACAACCAATAAATATAATAATAATAAATCGATATATGAAAATTATGGGACAAAGCGCCCCAAACTTTTCTCTCAATTATACAAGTATTTTTATATTTATATGTATACTATTGTTATTACAAATTCTCTGGAACACCTCAGTACGGTATTCCAACTAAATACTGCTACCGATAATGCAGTTTTGTCACTAAACCATAATGTTCCCAGATACACTGTCATTTGAGGAGCATCTGTATGTGAGTCTTCCCATTCCTGCTCTTCGAGCAATTGCGGTTGACAGTTGCGCAGCCTCAGGTGCCTTGCGAGCATCAGGATAAAACCAGTGGGTTACACCCAATTTTTGATAAGACCCGCTTACACAGCTAGCCAAATAGCGAATAAAAATTAATGAAAATAGGTGCACACATATCCCTTTTACATTAAAACCGGAAACCTGTCCTATATTAAGTTCAACCATGTGCCTATCCCACCAATTAAGGAAATCACAAATCTTTCTGTGGAGATTACACACTTCCGCAAACTCAGTCTTGAAAACAAAGTTTTTCTTTATAACGCGACAATAAAATCAATATTTTTAATTTTAATTTAGATTTTATGTTTTCATTACTTGCGAAGCAGATTCAATGAATGAAAGGAAATGTTGTTAAAAAAAACTATTCGCTCTTTCTATTACCTATTATTTCTTCACCATATCATACTAACGTAATCTCCGAAACTAGATTGTCTCTTATATAATTTTTCGTTTAAAAAAAAAAAGAATCTACAATTAAAGCATAATAACTTACCAAAAAAACCAGTGACTGATAAAAAATAAATTAAGGACGTGCTCAGAGGGTGGCGGTAGTGGTCGAGGGCCGCTTTGGTAAGGTGGACAACATCCTTGAGTACAGCATTCCCTTGGTAATGAACAATAATGACCTCCTTCACAGAAGCGAGCGTTGATCTAATATAAAATAATATAAAGATAGGCTGTTAAATTGTATGCATTCAAATTATATACATAGATATTTTTTTAACACGCTTTTATTAGCTTCACTTGTATGTCAGTCAGTATGTCTGTCTGTCAGTTTGTAACTCTTTTAGCTGTGACGCGATCCCAATATGAAATATTTGAAATGCGAATCGTTGCATACATCGTGGCGTTAACAAAATTAATCAGAGAACGTATAATAATCCATACTAATAATTATTATACGTTCTCTGATTAATTCAGAGAAAAAAAATCAAAATAGAGTTAATTAGAAAAATATATAAAATAAATATAGTTTAAAAAAAACTAAAAAAAAACACGCTTTTAAAGAATATTAAACTAAAAAGTTGAAAATAATTTTGGAAATAAACTTAAGACAATAGTATATAAAAAATACCAAAGCGTGTTGTTTTAGTTCCTTTAAACTAATTTGTATCTTATTTATGGTAGTCACTTACAAACATCAAATCACACACATACAAAGTGATTGAAAATTACATCGTTAAAATATGAGTTAAATAAAACAAATAATTTAATTTTATTTGATTTTGTTATATTAATATTAATTTAACTTAATTCAATTTCTTTTTGTGTAAATAATTTTATTACATTAAATTGCATTAAATTTATATATTTTAGTTTAATTTATTTAATACAATTCGCTTCCGATCATGAGTGTTTCTAGTATTATTGACAGAGAACATAAACAGAAGGCGCAAATAGCTATAGGTATAAATATAGTTTAAAAAAACTAAAAAAACACCCTTTTAAAGAATATTAAACTGAAAAGTTTAAAATAAATATAGTTTAAAAAAACACGCTTTTAAAGAATATTAAACTAAAAAGTTAAAAATAAATATAGTTTAAAAAACTAAAAAAACACGCTTTTAAAGAATATTAAACTAAAAAGTTAAAAATAAATATAGTTTAAAGAAACTAAAAAAACACGCTTTTAAAGAATATTGTACTAAAAAGTTGAAAATAATTTTGAAAATAAACTTAAGAGAATAGTATATAATTAAGAGAAAAGCGTGGGGCGCTTTGTACCATAATTTCCATATATCGAGCGCCCCACGCTTTTCTCTTAATTATACAAGTATTTTTTATATACTATTCTCTTAAGTTTATTTTCAAAATTATTTTCAACTTTTTAGTACAATATTCTTTAAAAGGGTTTTTTTTTAGTTTTTTTAAACTATATTTATTATTGCACAAAAGCCAAGTCCCAAACACCCATGTTTTCATTTCAAAAGTTGTCAAATTTTGCATTCTAATTCACACATGGTAGTAGCAAGAATACAAAAACAAAAAGCCTATGTATTTTGTTTGTGTAATCGTAGTTTCGAAGTCAAAAATGCAAATTTTTCAATGTATTTTGTTTGTGTAAAAGAATTTTCGTAATGTCAAAACCTATTTCTCATGTTTTTTGTTCGTGCCATTTTTTGAAGTGGAACGAAGAACAAGCAATCATCTGTATGACAACTTCACCTTCCATAAATTCGCCTTGTTTACGATGTTGAAATCGTAAATATACGTGTATCTTAAACTTTTCATTGAAGTTGGTTTATACGTGGCGGGTCCTAAACCCAACGCACAACCCCGCTAGGGGAGTAAGTTTAAATTTGTTTACGTTTTTGCTTGCAATATTTTGCTGATTTGTGAAAACGAATTTGTTGTTGTATTGCTATTTCTTTTCTATGCTGTATAAACCCATGATGAAATAATATACAGGTGAAGTAAGTAGAGTAGAAAGAGACTTTGACACTGCCTTAGCTCAACGTTGTATTTTTGAATTTGATGAGAAAGGGGAGGAAAGAAACAAAAATTGGGAATTTCAGGGGGATTTATATAAATATTGAAAATAATAAACTATTTTTTTGAAAAATATATATGTATGTATTCAAACATTATTTACATATATAATTGGCGCTTTATATCTGCTGAAATGTTTTTCAGCCGAACTCTTCCTCCTATTTATGATCTGCGTCTTGATGTTTTCCCAACAAATGTAAAGACCTAGACTTAATTCTAAGCTACCCTGAAAACATCTGACAAATTTGTATGAGAAGCTTTTATTTCATGTCAGAAATACAATTGAAGGGCGTGACATTCCCAGCCGAATGACGACTGCATTTAGAAAAGATTAAGAGGACCCTCTCCTCATTTTTAATCAAAAAATCGATTTTTTTTACGCAAAAAATGAACTCTCCTGTCCCACGCGCGTTGCGAGACTTTCAAAAATCTTTGACCGCGTTTTTCTCGAAACCATGTTTTCCGATCTAACTTCAATCCCCGGACTTGATCTATCCGCCCGATTTCTTTTATCTAAAAACTGTTTCAAAGTATATAGTTTTTGTACGTCTTGAACCTATGATTAGCATTAATAATTAATTATTTATATTTTTTAACGTAATTGAAGTGAAAAGGACGTAGAAATGACAAGGATTTTTGATTTCAGTCTACTACAAGAGGCTGTAGGCTTGAAGTTGTTGGGCTATGTTTTTCCCGCAGAGGCCGAGGGAAAGCGCCATTTTGTAGCCGTCATTTTGATTTTCGACTATTTTTTTTTGCCAGAACTAAAACCCAATGACAGTCTGGATGATCTGAAAGGGATGATAAGACCTCTAATCAATTCAGTTTAAAATAATCTTCAAATGCCGATTTACGACTATGCGGTAAAAAACAATTAGCCTCCAACCACTGGATCTAAAGCAATACGAATATCAAGGCAATTACAAAATTATTACATGAAACTAAACCAAATTGCTGATCACCGATAGGTAAATAACAAATTTTCCCTTTCGTTAAAAACGCGACACTGGCTAATTAATCCATTTATTGTGAGTTGTGTTTAACAAAAAGTTGAACAAAATCTTATTTATAACGGAATGTCGTTGAAATAAACATTGATAAACAATAATGCCTGCTCATCTCAGCGATCAAAAACTTTAAATTCTCCCTTTTTTCTAAGATTTTTATTTAATTATGGGAATATAATTCTATAAAAGCAGCATCTCTTGCTAAGGCAGCGTGAAATATCAGTACAAATTAGCCAGTAACGAAATTGAGAGAGTAAGATGTCTTACTCTCCACAAGAAAGAAATTTACTGAGTTTTCACCGAACAGGATTCAGTAAAAATTAGACAGCAAGTTGTACATCAGCTGTTTATTTTGGCGGTTAAATTTGAATCCTTTCATTTATACAGTTTATTTTTTCCGCTTTTAAGTATATTCCTAAATGTTTTAATAAAACTGGCAATTATGTAGCATATTTAATTTACACATTGTATTGAAAATGTATTGTATTTCAACAATGATGAAATTCTACATGCTTTATAGCCGTCAAACAATAAAGATACTAATTTTTTTTAATAGTTCTCTAAAAAGACGAAGATTTATGAAAAACTTGCTTTGCAACAATTTGTCGCTTAGATTTTTAGTAAGGATGACTGAAATACGAAACTGAGTTTGAATTCTTTTCTTCTTTTCCATGTAAGCTGGCCATATTAACTTAACATTATTTCAAATTTTATTTGATTCTGTTTAAATAAAAACCAAGCAAGAGCTTCTGAATGCTACTAATATTTCTTAAGAATGCATTATCGTCCATTTGTTGGAAAAACATCAAGACGCAAAATCACAAATTGAAGGAGGAGCTCGGCCGAAAATCGCTTCAGCGGTTACAAAGCGCCAATTATATACAATATTATCGTCATTGTGACCGCTGCAACAATCTTGCAGCGCCATGTTTTGCGGCTCATTTGGTAGACACTGCTTTCTAGTAAATTTAAGGAATCCAAAATCAATTTGCGTTTTACAAAAAATAATAACATATTATAATTTTTTGTCTAAAAAATTGTTAATTCCTAATTCTTCAACATGGGCTCGGTGGTATGCGGCCGATGATTCCAGTCTACTGCCACCACATTATCATTTAATGAATACCTTAACTATTTAATTGAACCGTTTGGTAAAAATTGTTACTGCCAATCTTATCAACGAATTGAACTATTTTAACTTTAAGATGTGGCCACTTTAAAATTATTTCATATATCTCTTTATAAAAAATGATAAGCCGCCTGAAAATAATCTTATTTCCATTAGATTTCAGAAAATACTATGAAAAACCTTTGCGTTTTTTGTGAGTACGTTTTATTATTATTTTTTTTTTCTACATAGAAAGGTCAAATTTTTTAATTTTAGAAAGTTGAAAATTTATTTTTTTAAAAATGGAAACTGGAAACTGGTGGCATAAAAATAAAGCAAATGTCAAAAAATCTTTTTGTCAGGTTTTGAGTGAAACTACCTTGATTTTTGTATTATAGTTTAACTGTTAATAAATATACATATGTCACTCACAAGTAAAGTTAATTTATTGAGTTCATTATTTACCAAACAATATATCATAATATTTTCTGAAAAATAAGCATCTGTATGCAAAATAAAATTATATTTAATTATTACCTTAACAAAACAAAGTAGGTTTGCCCCGTAAAGTGGCTGGCGTAATTTTTTAACTTATCCCTCCCCCCCTTCTGTACGTGCTACGAATTCTTGAAATATTTAAATACTCATGCCTACTCTAGAATAAATAAGAAAGATTAGATCTTCTGATCGTATCTTATTTTTATTGAACAATAATTTTTAGGTACGGAATCGAAAGTTATGAAACACGGCTGATTGTAAATAAATGTTCAGGCAAATATATTTCGTCAACACACATACATAAATCCATAAATACTCTTTTGGTATATGTTTTAATGAATATATGTAAATTGCATTTGGAAAAGGACTTACTAGCCTCGGCATACGGAAGATGGTAAAAATTAAAATTGCAGGGAGCAACAACATTTCCTCTAGCTTCTAGAAACTATGTGTCATTGAGTGCAACAGTAATGTAGTTCTTCGTCCATGAATGAGGTAAAAATATCGTTCACGTATTTACTATTTCAGCAATCATTGTAGTTGTAGTAATTAAAAATATTTTAACGAGAAGTAACTGCACAAACATATTTTACGTAGTTAATGTAAAGTTGCATTCATCTGTATACATATACATATGTATGCAATCCGTAGAGAAAACTGGCGACGCACTGACGAGTTTCTTATGTAAAATTTGTTTGAATGTGGAGCTTTTAATGTTTTTTAATGTGCGCGATATAATTTATTCACTTTAATATATGTTTTAAATTTAATGATTTAAAAATTTGTTAAAATAAAGTTGTTACAAACGGAAATACTTATGTTCAATAAACATGAGAAAAAGTTATAATCCTTGCGTGTTCAACTCAGATCTCACTTTGCGTTGCAATGGTAAATATTATAAGGGAATAGCCAACTACCCTTAGCATTCTGTTCCTCATTTCCCTATCCTGTTTCTATATGTTGGCTCAGTAGCATTGCCAATTCGAAGAAATTATGTATGTTAAATCAAAGAACATATAATTAGGCTGTGTGCCAATCGGTATCTTTTCTTCGTATGGTCAAAGAACGTATGAAGAATATATGAATACGAAGCGGCAAGACTCATACGGTCTTTGTGCAAATGCGGTAGAGTCGTTTCCAGGAGTTCGCGTCCTCTTCACACCATTTTTCGTCGACGAATATGAATAGATGGGGAAATATAAGCTCAAATCGCTTTGAATTTTTGCTTTTGGCGGCGATGGAAATAATTAAAAAAAATAGAATTCATATACGTTCTTTGCTGCTTCTTATTCATATTCGTTCTTTGGTTAGGTCAACGTACATATATACCGTTCATGTACGTTCTTTGTTATCGTTTCATATTATAACTTGCGCAATGTATTTGTATTACTTTGAGGACTGTATAATGTGTGATAAACCGTCGATTGAGGAGACTATCGCAGTTATCGAGAATTTGCGAGCTCTAGATAAAAAGCGTTGTTTTTATTGAAAAATTTATTGTGTTATTACAAAATTACCATAATATAATTATTTACTGGAAAAAGAAAAATTTATATATATTGCTAAGTAATCCCATGAAGTTTCATCTCTTCTTAACTCTTTTGTTCGTGTGCTACGGCTATGAAGTTTTTGCCGGTCCATCGGAGGATGGCTCTATAACACAAGGTAATTTACTTGATTAATTTTGTTAATAATTGTTTAAAATTAATCTTTTAGTTATATATTTGGACCCGGGCTCAAGGGTCGACTACCATCCGAAGGCAGCCAACACTGGGTTTTTCAATAAAGACTTGCGAATTTATTGCTTTCGTGGTACCCGAAAAAATTTAAGTCGTTTTTTTCAGAGCACTGAGCTGCATTTGGAAATTGAAAATGATGAATTTACACAATATGAAGGTGACACTCCAACTCAAGTACGGAAACATTTTGATGAGCGGCAGTCATTGTTTAATTTCAATTTGTTTGATAATAAGCGAACAAGTTTAAAGCTAACAACTTTTAAACAGCATTGTATTGGTATTGTCACTGGACAATCTTACCGTGTACGTCTGCAACAATTTCGATTTGATTATTTTCGCATTATTGAGTTTACTGCAGGTGTCTGCTTATTATTTTTCGCTGGAAGGCTTGGCGGAAATTCATTTTTCTTTTATCTCACCGGTATTGCGTTCGGTATATGTTCGTCGTTTATGCTCATTATTTGGCTAACAAGCAAATTAATGCCCAGGTAACTTGAAGATTTAAAATTTGTTGCTCAATTTAAAATAAATTTCTATAGGCGTCCTATGGTATATACTATGCTGATTGGCGGATGGTCGATCGGTATTTACTTTCTTCATCGACTTTGGGATAATCTCCAGTTGATATTTCAGTTATATCGCACATACGTTATTTGGTATATAATAATAACAGGACTAACCTCATTCTTCATCTGTTATCGCATTGGTCCACCAAAGAACAAACGTTCTAAAAATATAATAAAGTGGATTTTACAAATAATAGCTCTCGCGTTAATTTATTTTTCCAGCCAATATGAGGAAGCAAGCATCCTTATATCCACCATGATAATAGTAATGCATTATTTTCCTCATTCACTTTTTTACAAATTCGTTGCGACTTATAAGCGGGTTTTCCCTCCTAAGAGGCGTTTACTTACTCGTGAGGAATTTTATGAGGAAGGTATTAGAGAAACTTCAAAAGCATTGAACGAGTTAAGGAAGTTTGCTAGCAGCCCCGATTGCAAACAGTGGAAAGTATGAATTTATATTTTAATATTGGATTTGAACACTTCTAAGTGTATTTCATTTGTAGGTTGTATCAAAACTAAGCGATCCTGTCCGTTTTGCTGCCTTTGTTGAAGGTGAAAGTCACTTACGGGAAGAAGAAATTTCAAATTTTCACATCTTAACACAAGCTCTAGAGTTTGATGTAACGGACTCAAGCGAAGAAGAAATTGTAAAAAAGAGTTCAAACAATATATACGAAGATCCCATTGATAATCGACATGGCTATACTAATCAAATGCGAAAACCTCAAAATTCACCTTTTGATGAGTTTAACATTGAAGAAAATGCTAGTAATAGCAAAAATTACAGTACTATTCAAAAATCAAATAACGCCAAAAAAGAAATGCACGAGCATCGATTATATTCAACCGAAATATACCAAAAATATCAATCAAAGACTTTTAATCTACCAGTGAAGGACAAAGAAAATAAAAGATCTCGAACACCACACATTGACAAATCAAGTGAGTTAAATTCAAGTTCACTTAGTAGTAACAAAAGAAATATCCAAAAACACAATCAGCGTCAAAAAAGTATAAGCTTCGATAATTATGGTAGTTCCGAAAGTGATTATTAGCATAAGACTTCGTCGAAATAATATAATTAAAATGAAAACTCGTTTGCCCGAGTACATTTTGTCAATTACTGAATCTATATACATGTATTACTTAACATAGCTTAGAATAGCAAAATACCTCAATAAAGAGTACTTAACTCCCGACTGAAATATATATATATATTTTACATATTTTTTAAACTTTGGTGGGGCATAGATATTAATTTTAAAGAGCGCTCTTAAATAGCATTTTATCGAGATTGATAAGATCAAGCAGCAGTGTTGCGCTTTTTACTGCTATTTAATATATCAATATTTAGCGATGGAAAAATTATGCCCACTCCAAGGAAACACTGTCTATACCAATTATCGTAAGATATGTAAATCTACCATGGTCAAATATTTTTTATGCAGCAAATATTAGAGGAGGAGTTGTAGAAGTAAACAGAGGAGATTCTATAAGTGATGATAAGTGAGCCGTAATCCCTGGCAGCTAGTGCTTATTTCTCTGTAAAATGATAATTGTATTATTATTTTTCATTTATAATAAATAAATAAATAAATAAGTGATGATAATGATATCACTGGCAGCAAGAACCGCTGCGTTAGTTCTAATCTCGAAAAAATTAGGAACCAACTCGAATCGATCCGGTAGTTAATGTGGAATACAGGAAAAACTTCTTATCATAACGTAAACAGTTGTAGACAATGTCGCCTGTCTTATAACCAGAGTAACATAATAACTTACCAACAAGTGCTACTTCCGACAGAATTGCTATGGAAAAGTAAACTACTCTCTCAGTAGATTTTTCCAAAGAGCCAAACGTCCAAGGTCTTTGTCAAGTTACACATAATTAAATTCAATTGTAAATATATTTTATTTCTTAAGTATACCATAATGCCAAAGAATTGTTTCCAGTATTTGTTATGGAGGGATAATGGAAAATACTTGCTGGAATTTATTTTTACGTGAGGTCGAGACTAATTTCTATCCTGAAAATCTAGCCAAACCCCACCATCCTGTTGAGTTAAAAATGATTCTGGATCTAGTTTAACAAAAGGTGTACATTTTTCACTTAAATTAATTTTGAATTGTCGTAAAATTGATACAATTGCCGTCTTTGTTTGAATAATTGCGAAATTAATTCCTTAAAAATAAGAAGATAGATACGATTATTATATGTGGGTTATGAATAAATATTTATATAAAATTCGAGTATGGTACATATTTTACCTAAGCACATTCGTGGACCATCACCGAAACCTAAAAAGGCTCCAAAATGACGTAGTATTTTCAGTTTATTTATGTTCTCGATAAGAAATCTTTCGGGCTTAAATTGCTCTGGGTTAGGATAATAATTAGCATCGTGGTGAAGAGCATATATTGGTATCATTACAGAATCACCAACATCCAAGGAAACTTCTTCACCTCTTTTGTTGGTAAACGTGTAGGGCATGGTGCATGTCTTGATGGACCACAAACCAGGAGGGAAAATTCTAATACTCTCTAAATTTATGAAAGAATAATACTAAGTTAATTAAGTTGCGTTGTTAAAATTTGATTGAATTATGGAACTGTATTTCTAATATTTGTTAACTAATGTTTTGTCTAAATAAATGAACAAATAATCCTTCTAACTATACTTATACATATTTACCATATACACAGGCATCCAAATAAGGAAGTTGGTTTAGACCTTCGAAGCTTAGTTCACCGTTTTTCGAGTTGCTTATGACCTCATTAATTAATTTCTTTTGGACAGTTTGATATCGTGCTAACTGGATTAAATTATAATTAAGTTAAATAATAGACTATGAATAAATGAATGGCATCTTACTAGAAATAGACAGTGTGATATAACCGTGGCTGAAGTGTCCAAACCTTCGATAAGGAATGTCATTGTATAAGAAATAAGATCTTTGTCATTGAGATTAGGATTCTCCTTTATCGAAAGTAAATAATCCATAAAGTCATGATGACTTTTCGATCTTTTTGAACATATCTTAAAGGCCTCTAGAATTAGTTTCTTAAAAAACTCTTCACATTTTTTTGGAATAAATTTTGCTTTGAAAATTTTCACAATTTTAGGAAATAGACCTGCCATTATTGAGTAAATAATAAAACTACTGTTGTTTTCTGAAAGCATTTTGATATTTGCCACGAGTGGTTTGATTTGATCCATGGAGGTAAAGCCCAGCACACTTTTTGCTATATTTGCCGAAGTAAATTGAAGTGCAATCTGTGGAAATAAGTAGAAGTTTAAATTAAAGTTATGGATTAAATTTATAAGTTTAGGTTTGTGTTTTGCTTATCTTTTTCATACATTTTTCAATAGCTATCTAAGACATAGGTAATGAATTTAGCCAACCATGATATATTATTTTTCAAGTGTTAATTTTTAATTTAAGTATGAAGGCAATTGTTAATCGGCTCATTAAAAATAAAAATTAATATATAGCGCTTTGTAGCCGCTGAAGAGATGTAACTTATCGAAATTACAATTAATCAACTGTAAGCAATTGTATAAAACTATGAGGGTGTCTTATGTTTTATCTAACCTATTTTCCATTTAAAAACTTACAACTTACATCTTTTCCATTTAGACCGTTAGCAGAATGTTCCATTTCCATCTGTCGTTTCAAGTACTCACACCAGGATTTGGAAACTGATTGCATTATATGGTATACTGTTCGAACTCGGCTTATTGTAAGACCTGGTGAAACCATTGCACGCTGCTCGCGCCATTCTTTGCCACTCAGAATGAAAGGATTATTTGCTAACAATACATCCTTATTTTTGTCAATCTAAAACCCGATTAATCCTCAGAAATTATTTTGAATAAAACATTTTGCATGTGTTATTACCAGTTTAGCGATGTCATTTGAATTAAAATTTTTGAAAGAAGTTACAAAAATATCATGTACGAGCTTCGGATCTAATATCATAAGCTTCGGGGAACGCAGAAGAAAGACGCCAACATAACTTTCACAAATGTTGTATTTTCTAAATCAAATATTCATAAATCAAAAACCTAATTTTGGTAAATTGTGAAAATTTCACCCTCTTGCCTATAAATACGGTTGATGTCGTCCGCAAAATGTTTATTTTTCATTATTAAACCAGGAAATGATCCAAAGAATGGCACCGGATTTGGCCCTATTACACCGCGAATACGCCAGTATGCGAAGTTCCAAATCAAAAATAGGTAGATCATGGTAATAGTGGCAATCAATAATATAATTACTAATAAAAACATGTCTTTTTTTGACTCATTAAAGTAACTTTATTTATAAAATCCGTATCTAATATCAACTACTCCACTGGCGAATCCCAAAATATTTAAACATAGCTGGAAAAATAAATTGTATTTATATACGCACGTAAATATGTACTACATGTGTGTACATTCATACATACATATATGGAAGATTACATTTTAATTTTATTTCGTGACGGTAAATGTCAAGATTACGAAAGTATAATTAAATAATAATACTTTATGTAATAAAGAAGCTATGGATAGAGTTGAACATTACCTATATACCGAATATAACGTTCAGACATACGAGTATTCTACAACAAACACATCTCAGCACAAGTTTTTAGAAAATATTAGGTCACGCAATCGGTAAAAGAAAAATTGGCTTGATTGTGGAAATCATATACATATGTACAAATGTACATGTTAGGGTGATTCAAAAAAACAACAAATTTTTTTTTCTTCTTTCCAACATGCTTAAGAGTTCAATATAGATGTAAAAAGATCCCAGTTAAAATTTGAGCGCACTTTTCTATTTCCCATAAGAATAACATAGGCAAATATTTGTTTGCGCCTTCTGATTTTTATTGCTTATCCATCGTAAGTCATACAAAAAATCACTGCACAAATTTTTGTAGAGAATTGAACGCTCTCTTCCGAAAACCTAACCAGCTGAAAGTTATTCGAGGTCAAAGTTCAATATGCTGAAAATTTGACCGTTTGTAATGCATTACAGTGAACTCGATGAAGTTATGGAAATCATTTATCAAAGGTTTATGTTTTTCTTTAATGTAGGCGTTCAGAAAACCTTTAACTTCAATTCTATGGAGTAATAAGCCCAGTGAAACTCATTGAGAAAGTTTTTAGATTAAAAATTTCAGTTTATTTTGATTTTTAAACGAAACATTCTTTTTGACATTGAGGATTACTAACATGAGGTCAAAATTAAGTTGCATTTGATTTTTTTAAGGAAATAATTTATTATTCAGCTCATACAATTTAATTCTTATAAATACTTTATGTTATTATTATTGAAGATTGAAGATTTTAAGCAATCTGGGTAACGTTGCCGATGTTCTCGTACTACTTGTAATAAATACTGTAGTTGCTCTTCATCTTTGGTGAGGTAGTTGTTATATTCTAATAAAAATTAGAAAAATAAAAATTTTTTTAAATAATGTTAAAAATTTTTTATGAAACTATTTTACTTCTCCAAATTACTGCGGAAAATTTATGAAGATTTCCTGAAAGCCTACATTAAAGAAAAACATAAAACTTTGATAAATGATTTCCATAACTTCATCGAGTTCACTGTAATGCATTACAAACGGTCAAATTTTCAGCATATTGAACCTCGAATAACTTTCAACTGGTTAGGTTTTCGGAAAAATCATACGAGACCTTTTTTGTAGAGCGTTCAATTTTCTACAAAAATATGTGCAGGGATTTTTTGTGTGACTTACGATGGATAAGCAATAAAAATCAGAAGGCGCAAACAAATATTTGCCTATGTTATTCTTATGGGAAATAGAAAAGTGCGATGCGGACGTCCTTAATATTAATATGAAGCGCTCAAATTTTAACTGGGATCTTTTTACATCTATATTGAACTCTTAAGCATGTTGGAAAGAAGAAAAAAATATTTGTTGTTTTTTTGAATCACCCTAGTACATATGTATATAGGTTTAAACATTTTTTTTTATTTTGTATTGTATATCTACGAGTATATCGGAATTATTTCAATACATTTATTCCTCACTAATATTATTTGTTACATTCAAATCGAAGATTTGACTTTCAATTTTAGATACTTGAGTATCGAGGAAGCTCTCGCACCACCATTTGCATTCTTCTAGGAGGTCTTCATCTTGCTTACATTCATACCAGTAGATTCGCTCAGTATTTCCACCAATTGATTTGTTCAGCAAACGGCGACGATGATCTCCACGGTGCAAAAAGTCAATATAACCCAACGTATCAAACGAATCAAAGTTGTTTACTATTTCATTTGAAATCATTTCAATATCAACGTAGTCATCAACAGTCTCCATCAACTCCCGTACAGATGAAATAATCATATCCACACGTTGCAGATCAACTTTCTCATGTGGTAATATCCTCGCCCTTACCGCTGCTACTTCTTCAGCTACACGCTGCTGTATGCGAATTAAAGATTGTTTTTTTGCAGCTTCATAAGCTAAATGTTTTTTTTCTAGCCTAGTTTCTCTTTCTAATTTTTCTTCGTCGACACGTTTGCGCGACATTAAAATACTTAGCAAACGATTTAGATTCAAATCATCCCATATACGTTTCATTCGTTCAGTGTACGAAACAGCCTTAGATTCATCTCTTAAATTGTATAAAAAAAGTATATGAAACCTATATGTACTTAAAATTCAAATATACGTATAAATAATATCTAGCATACTTATTATCATCTGCATTGTCCTTAACTTTGCGTGTTGCATTGATTATGTACTCTTTTTCAAGACGTTCCAGCTCCTTTCTTGTATCAATTTCTGCTTGACGCTTTGCTTCAATCACATCACGGTTATTTTCAAAATACAGGTATTCCCAAGTCTGTATAGATTTTTTGCGGCTTTCTTCTTTACTAAAATATTCTTTAACTCTCTGTTATGTGCGAAAAAATGAATAATATGTACATGCATACGTACAACAAAAGATGTGAATGTATTTTGAGAAGAAATTTGCAATAAAGAACTGTGTATTTCAAAGCTGAAGAAAAAGAAAGATATTTGGTGTGCGTGTGTATGTATGTCTGCCCTATATCCTATACTTGACTATAAATGAAGACATCTTAATGAAATTTGGACACATACTCCTATTGCTTGGTTCGTTAGTATATTAAATAGAACAATGGGCATGTCCACCAACACAGGAATATGGATCCAGCGGACATAGAACAGTTATCTTCATAATATAACGGTGTTTTTTTTCCGAAGCTGTCAGTTTAGTTAAAAGAAAAAATTTAGATCATTAACAAATCAATTTCAATTTTTTTTATTGTTCATTTACCTAATATGTGGGTACTAGCGAACATAGCCAAACAAATTTTGTCAGATCTATGTATTCTCATCGAAAGTGTGCGCACTTGGGTGAGGGATATTGATGCTTATATATATATATATATATTTTTTTTTTTGAAAGTACACTTAAGAGAATGAGGATCCTAAAAACCTTAGTCTGATATGACCGCATTCGGGCATTAAAGATTTGGTTTTTGAATTTTCATAAAAACCACTTTTTCTCACATTTTTCTTAAATTGCATCTACTATATAATTTTGAGTTATCCACTCAATGATGTTCTTCTAAGTAGGACCCGAGTTATACATTTTTTAATAAGCATCACTAAAGCACATAGAAGAATAATTATGGAATATAATTTCTCATATGATATATAGTTATTTGTGTTTCATATCCTAGTGCTACGTAAGAGTATAGTATAACAAATTTTTAAACAAACACAATTTATATATAAAGAGTTAAGTGGAGTGTATGGGTACTTTATTAAATAATTTGTTCATACGAACCTCTAATTCTTTAGGCTCTGGGATGTAAAAACTTTGCGGTAACTTCATCATTCGGAAACTACTATTGTAATCACCGATACCTAGTAGTTTTTCAGGTTCTGATGGTCGATGTTCCGATATAGCTGTTATTATTCCACCCCCAAGAATATCGTTATAGCAAGCATCATCGTCACGTGCTACATATGAAAATATAAAAAGAATTAAGGCCAGGGTTCCTCCAAAAATTTTTCAAAATATCGAAATTTTTTTTCCTGTACTCTTAGAAATAATATAAAATTCCGGCCGCTCGAGCACTTTAATCGAAACCATGTTTTTTCAACTGGGGACACTTTTGTTTAAAACCTATTCAACCTATCAACATGATCTAAACAGCATTTTACCCCTATGGTCGGTACTACAACTAAAAATATTCATTGTTATTTAAAAAATTTATAAACAATAAAAATTGAAAAAAGGGTAAAAAAATTAAAAAGTCCGCCATATTGTTTTTTTTTTTTTTTTTGTGAAAATGTTTCATTGTAGTTCCGGCCAAACCCAATGTGATACAGATGATTCGTTTTACAGTTATCGTGTCACTCACCAACAAAGAAGACGTGTTTCAGCAGCAATTTTAAGAGCCGCCATTAAAAAAAAAATTAATTAATATTTAATACGTCTTTTTATTAACAAAAACTTTGATTTATAAAAATATATATTTTTTTTTAATAAATAAAATTTATCTGAAAAAAAAACACGTTTTGGGAGGAACCTGGCCTTAAAGCATTACGCTTGCTTTAATCTTAAAACTACGAGAATGTGCTGGCAGGCGAGTATTATAATAGCTTAAACTCCTACAATCTTTTGCAAGAGTATACAACTGCTGGCGTATACCCATGAGTCCGATGAGTCGGCCTTGTTTTGACAAAGAAATTTTGCCAACGATTATAATCCTTTGCGCTTTAGCAACGGCGAAAACCGCAAACAATGGAACTATGAGCTATAGGAGTTATACAGTGATATTGATGTAGATCAGAGAATAAAGAAACAGCTTTTTAAGTATTCGAAGAGGAATACATCCACTCCGTTGGAAGGACCTGGTTTCACTTGGTATAACCAATTGGCGCGCTATTGTTGAGTCGGCTATAATCGCGTAAGTGGTGCCTAGGCCAATGAAGAAGAAGAATTGTCGACCAAAAGAGCGGTAAAACATTGCGAAGCTATGAAATGAAAAATGCTTTGCTACATACACGTACACTTCCATTTTATGCAAAAGATAATCCAATAAATTCAATAACTTTCAGTTAAAATTGTCGTCTAGTACGAAAGAAGACTTTCAACTCATTTTCCTTTTTGAAAAGCTAAGCGAAGAGTTGTTGCAAAGCAAACTGTACTTCAATAATCTTTTTTTACATGAAAGCTATCAGGAAAAATATATTTACCGGTATTTTTATAATTTTGCGGCCATTAAACATGTCGAATTACGTGATTGTTGAATTACAATAATTTATCAATACAATTAACAAAATGGATATGCCAAAATATTATTAATTTAATTAAAATACTTAGTAGAAAATAATAAACTGTATAAATAAGCGCTTTCAAATGTAACTGCCAAAATAAATAGTTGTTATACAACTTGCTGGCTAATTTTTACTGAATCCTGCTCGATGGAAACTCAGTAAATTTCTTACTTTGGGAGAGTAAAACATCTTAGTCTCAATTTCGTTACTGACTAACTCTTACTTAAATTTCACCAAATAAAACATCAAATTTGTGCTCTCCCGTTACTAATTTGACTGGCTTTTTCCCCACCGAACGCGGTTCAGCAAAGTTCAGTAACAATTGTTTCTGCCCATCAGGTCACCGAACAAAACTAATATGTATGTACATGGATGTTTGTAATGCAAAATGATATCAATTACCTAAAATATCCCAAGCTTCCATGTTTCCGTCAATACGAGTAAGAAAAAGTATTCCAGGACGAGACTCACTCCACGCTACAGCTGTTAAATCTGCAGAACATTTTCTCCAAAATATTGGTGAATAGCTAAAATTTTCCTTCCATACGGCAAATATAGTACGACCTATAGAAACAAAGACAACTGGGTAAAATGGGTTCTTTCTTATAGCTATAACTGGTCCATCGTGAACTCTTGCAAAATTTATTGCTTTAGAGACAGTTTCGCGACATTCCTCATCAGCATATGAGCCCAACCAATTCAACCTTTCAATATGTCCATAAAATGAGGAGGTTATAACTGACTGTCGTATTTCTTTCGGATCCATTGGCTCAAGAATTGTGAAAAAATTATTAGAATTAATTCTTTTCCTCTCTCCATCTGGAACCTTGCAGTGAAATACAGACGAATCGCAAAATAATGAAGTTATTGGTTCATTAAATACAACTGTAAATATAGGCTTTATAACTTTATTTTTATAGACTGACTCGCTCTGGGTCAGAGCTTTGGGCTGATCATGCCTCAATGTTCCAGCTTGTAGTTTCCTATCGTTTGTTGAATCCAAATTCCAAAAAGAAATCGTTCCATCCACAGAACAAGTGAGAAAGAATTTATGTACAAATTCTTTATTGGGATCAGTTAGGGTCTTGCCAAAAGAATTTACGTAAAAGTGATGACCCAGCCAATATATACCAGTGATAGCGGATTTCTGGGACACTTCCAATGCTGATGACATCACAGGCGGTACAATAGCTTCTTCGTTTATCTGTATGGTCCATTTTAAAAAATCTGCTATTAATACACGATACTTAGATTGCGCTGCTGTGAGAATCTCTTCAGTATCGAGCTTTTCTGCGCGACCTTGTAGGTCCCAAGCTAAAATTTGACCATTTTTACCACCACCAAATAAAAGATTTTGGTCGTGCGGGCAAAATGATAGCACGGTTATCTCTTGCGGGGACTCGAATTCTAATTTGTAGTTTAAATTATCAGCGAAACTCCACATCAAAATAGGGTTTGGTTGTAATACAGCTCGCTGTACTACGTCCACATGCTGTGATACTGAAATATTTTCTGTTATAAGACGCAAATTTTTTTACAAATTTATATGTATACTTAATTCAACAGTAGCTGGAGTATTAAAGGTGTAAGATGTTGCAATCAATCCCGATAAAGAGGAGTACCAATCAATCCCACAAACGTAGCGTTCGTAGCTCTTCGAGATGTTAGCAAAGCATAATGTTTCTTCCAAATGCGGCGTGGAGTAGTGTTCAATAGGTTTATTGCAAATGTATGCGTAGTCATTGCTAAAATTAAATAAAGTTGTAGGGTAGTACATTAATTTTCGTAAATTAACATATTATAGAGTACTTGTGCAAGTGAATATGAGAACATGTTTTCCAAGTGTGAGTATATAAAACAACAGTAACAAAAGAATCGGGAGTTACAAATCCAAACATACATACATATCCAAATGAAGGTCTACAGCAATACCACCCACTTTCCGATGAAACGGCTCACCCGATCAAACTTTTGGAAGAACTCATTAACAAATGTATGCAAGTTTTTGAGTGCTATGAAAATTATCTATGCTTGTGTAATCTGAGTCTGAAAAGTCCGCTTTTTAATTTTCACATAATACTTTTCAAAAAGCAATTAATTCATTACACCTTCTTAGCATTCAAAATAATTTCCCTTCTGCTCATTGGGACCTTTGACGAACTGTGTAAATGCTCGGTTAGTCCATTTCTCGCCCATTTTGCTGTCGAGAGAAATTTTCTCATATGTAGGAAACTTTAAATACAGCAGTCGATGGTACAACCGTTGTCACGGTGCCACTGCCTTGAACTTGTCCAGGAAAATTTTTGTAAGAGGAAGGTGGGAGCCCACAAGTGTTAGTGTAGAAGTAAAGTCCATTTCATTGTGTAGAAAGTGTGAAGCTTAACATATTTTTCGGCCTTTTTGTTTAATATATGATGAACTCAAAGTTCATTGAACAATTTTGCGCTCTAAGGATATTACTATCAATTCTTCTACATATTTCTACCAAAAGGGGCAAGTGATGCGTGAATTAACGAAAATGTGGAGCTTACCGATACATGTCAATTTGATTAAACTCTAGGGTTTCCAGTAAAAGCCGAATATTTGATGAAAGTTCAGGTGGGGGCTTTTGAATTCGATGTTCTGCTGATGGCTGCAATTGATCTTTTGAGACTTCTTCCTCTGATGTTTCATCTATTCCCTCTATATATATTAATATAATGTATTTTTAAGAATATATGTACAATATGTTGGATAAATATATTTTATAGAAACCTCCATCAGTTATTTCATAAAAATATTGTGACCAAGCATTTGTAGGAAAAGTGGGATCCGTTTGTTGTTCCAAATTAATTAAAGCTGGAGCGGATTGAATACCTATTGTTACACGTCTTCGAGTTATATTTTCAAATTTTATCAATTCGCTAGGCAAAAGCTCAACATATCCATCTCTTACATCCGAGGATTTACGTAAGGAAAATTCTTTAACCTCGGGTATTTTTAGTGGATATACACTTTGTACTTCTACCTCCAAAGGAATTGTTCGAGTTTGTTCTATGGTCATATTCACTTCATTCTCACTACCCAGTGAAATCCACCTACGTGGTTTCTTTATCAAGCGCTTGTTAATTATCCAACGTTCATATAATTCCATGTTGCGAATTACTGTCAAGGCTGTTTTAGCGTCTGTTGGGTTTAGGAAAACAATGAAAGGATCGCCCTCAGGAACATCGTCTTGGTTTTCAGTTAAAATAGGCGCGTAACCAAACAATAAATGATCCTCTAAACTGCATCCTTCAAGAGCGGTATTTATAAAATCGCCGTACTCTATGTTTTCAATCTGGTCTATTAAGGCTTTGTATTTTATTTGTTTCCATGGGAATTCTTGGGTTACATTTAACCCAACCAATAGTTGTAAACGACGTTGCACAATTTCCCTGTTTATTAAAATGTGTAAAATTATGTATCCGTTTTACATAGTATATATATATCTGTAAACGATATTACATACTTCAGCATTATTTGATGACAAGATGGCAGGCTAAAGAGACTTCGCCAAGCTTCACCGATATCATAACTGTGTTCTGGATTGTCTTCATCATCAGATTCGGGTTCTCGCCATTTCTTCACATGAAGCTTTCCGGTGGTAATCCTTTGAATACTAAGATATTAACAAGAAAATTAAAAGAAAATAAGAATTCCTACAATTGAACATCCGATCCATCCTCGGCATCGACATCATCTTGTTCGGTAACAGCAGTATTCAGAATGCTGGGCTTGGCCAAATGAGTCCTCGATTGTTTACGCCGTGGTTGTGGCTTCGTGTTCAGACTGCTAATAGACTTTGACATTTCTTTCTCTTTTCAGTTTTATTTATGAAAATCAATTAAAAAAGAAATAAACTGGGTTTTATATTTGACTATTCAGAAAACTCACGTTTAGAAATTTGTTTTCGATTACCATAACAACATAAACAGAGTTTATTAAATTTCTTTATGGAATATTTGCAATTAAAGAAATATAGGGTATTTTATTTGCAAGTCTTTATATTTATAACGCAGTTATAATATATCACATATGTACAATACATATCTAATTATATTTACAGCTGAAAAAAATAATTTACTCCCTGGAACTATTGATTTATCTAATTAAGCAGACATTTTTTATAATTCTTATTAATATTACACGTATGTGTGAGTGTGTAACTTTTTTTGTTACGCTTTAACTTTATAACTACTCAACATTCTGAATTGGTACAGTTGTTACCAAGATGATGCCGATGCCGAGGATCTTTTTTCTTTTAATTTTCTTGTTAATATCTTACTATTCAAAGGAATTTTGCAAGGTATTCATTTTGATTTGTGTCCAAGGTCGGCATGATGGGTTCACCAATACACTCACACTATTTTTTTTGGTTTTCTTTCTCTTTTGAGTACATACAAATTGAAGGTGAATGCAGTTGAACGCATTATCCGTTTTAATTTTATTATTATTTTCGATTAGAACTCCATTTTTTATCGTATTCTCCGTAGCAGATAGAAGTGAAAAATATGACGATGATGATCCTGTACAAGCTGTGGTAATAATACATTGTCGATTAATTAAATATATACTTCATTTTTCATTGCTTTTTACATTCGTTTATTTAAGGGCACTACATATTGTTCGGAAAATTCCACTAATGGAGCAGATTGACTGGAATGGACGCTTCCCCCTTTGCAGTAGTAGCAGAACGCATTATCCGTTTTAATTTTATTATTATTTTCGATTAGAACTCCATTTTTTATCGTATTCTCCGTAGCAGATAGAAGTGAAAAATATGACGATGATGATCCTGTACAAGCTGTGGTAATAATACATTGTCGATTAATTAAATATATACTTCATTTTTCATTGCTTTTTACATTCGTTTATTTAAGGGCACTACATATTGTTCGGAAAATTCCACTAATGGAGCAGATTGACTGGAATGGACGCTTCCCCCTTTGCAGTAGTAGCAGATCTAAAAATATTCAACAAAACTTTGCGAGGTACTACTGTGTTTAGATATTAAAAACATTCTGATTCGAACATTAATTTTTTATTTTACTTAGACGTCTTTAAACTTCAAAGGAGCCGCGGTTATGACGGAGACGTTCGCAGAGCTGAAGAGCTGAATCACCAACGCATAGCACTATTAAAGACTTTGGCATATAGGGTTTTGCTTACAATATTTTGCAGATTTTTGAAAACGAATTTATTGCTGTATTATTATTTCCTTTCTATGCTGTATAAACCATGTAAATGATCTATGTAAAATATTGAAATAAGAACTGAATCTTACTAATGTTTCTATGTATGTAAAATATGTAGAGAAAATTTTTGTCAAAGCTGAGTTACTTCAAAGCTCATCTGTATTCGGCTTGTATCATCACATTTGTCATTTTGGCCTTAAGAAAGTGATGATAAAATCATTCTACAAGCTGACGGCTTATTACATCATGAATTTCTGAGATATGTTGGCTCAAATGATCGGAAGCCTTCTTGTAGGGTATGTTTATAAACCATGAATAGGAAGCATTAAGATTAGAGCCATATTGAAATATGAGGAATGCGAAATCGAGATCAAGACTTCTTGAGATTCTATTAAATTCAGAGAGTGTTCTAAAAAAGTTCTATGGGAAATATTAAAGCTAATTTGCTCAAGCAGCTCTGGGCAGTCCCCTAAGTCATGGATGATGTCATAAATAAATAACAATGACTGGATATAACGCCGCAAGTTATTCCTAATGCTTCAATTTGCGAAATTGTTAAGGTCCTTCTGTAATAGTATAACATCAGAAATACAACCAATATATATAAATAGTGTTAAATTATCTTCTTTAAGGGGTAAAGCAACTCTGGAGGTTGAAAAATATACTCATTTTTGAAAATTTATTGCAGGAATATAGGAAAAGGAATAGAATTTCTATTTAACCATTTCATTGAACACATATTGAAATATAAAAAAATATTCTTTAATTATTATTTTGTTATAAATTGGCGTCCACGGGAGGACCGATTTCTTCTAAAGGATGAGACCTAGAACAGAAAAGCAAAAAGTTTTATGATCTGCAAATTATGGTCTTTGAAGTACGTACGAAGGATTCATTTTTGACTAAAAAATTCCCACTAAATTATTAAAAAAAAAGTTTATATTTAATCGAAAAACGGCTACGTACTTCCAAAAATAATGTATTTGTGTAATCGATGCAATAGTGTTCTAGGACCCAAAGGTGCCCTGTGAGCAAAAAACAAAAGCTTGCGTTTTCCAAAATCCTAGAGTGGCTTTTCCTCTTAAGCAAAAAGTTAAAGTTTTTAAAGTAAATCACAAGCCACAACTGGGTTGCCAGATATTGTGCACCTATGAAACTGCACTCGGGCCAAGGAAGGTATTTCAAGTCGGCGATATTACAAGAGATGAGCCAAATACTGGATATTCGAAAAAGCCGAACGTCAACTCTGAACGCCCAATCAGATGGTATGGAATGATTCAACCGTTCCCTGAATTAGCACTTAAGGAAGATCATAGGCAAACATCAGGAACACCTATCATAAAAACTTCTTGTGCTGTTCACAAACATTCGTATTCACTTATGTGTAATATTTTAGTGAATGCCGCATTTATACCCCTGCAAGAAGGCTTCCGATCATTTGAACCAACATATGTCAGGAATGTATGATGTCATATCCCGTCAGCTCGTAGAACCCATCACTTTCTTAAGGCCGAAATGACAAATGTGATGTTTAAATTTATTGTATATACGTGTACGTCATTCTCTATTCGTTTCCTTGTGTATTTTCGTCATTTTTGTCGGCCATACAGAACACAGCTGAGCAACATATGAGCGACAGCATTGATGCCGAAGGAAATCAGCTTTGACAAAAAATTGTTCTTACATATATACATACACACAAAAATTATTAAGATTCAGTCTTTATTCCAATATTTTTACATAGAAATTACAATACAACAAAAAATTCGTTTTCAAGCAAAATAAAAAAATATTGTTCCAATCATAATGTTATTAATGTCTAAATGCAGTTGTACCTCGCAAAATTTTGTTGAATATTTTTGAGATCTGCTGCTGCTGCAAGATGAGAAGCATCCATTCCAATCAACCTGCTCCATTAACTGAATTTTCCGTTCAATGTGCCCTTAAATAAAAACAATATAAAGAGTAATGAAAAATGAAGTAGTTAATTAATCGACAATATATTATATTATTACCACAGCTTTTATAGGATCCATATCCATAATTTTCACTTTTTTACATTCTTTGCTATCTGCTGCTGAGAAAACAATAAAAATGGCGTTCTACTCAAAATTAAATCGGATTATCCGTTCAATTGTATTATCCTTCAATTTGTGTGTACTCAGAAGAGAAACATAAACAAAAAAATTTGCTTATGTGTTAGTGTTGCCCGAAAGCGTGAGTGTATTGGTGAACCCATCAGCCCGTTCTTGCAGGGACGGCTTTTCCACGGCATCGTGAATGACATTGTTCGTCTTTTCAATTACGAATGCGAATTACCCTATTCTTCTAGTGTTTGGTTACAAAAAAATGTATGTGTGTAGTGTTTTCTTTTATGATTTTAATCTATTTGGTTTTGATTTGTCAGCTGATTTCGATAAGAATTAGAGAAGGCAACGATTTGGTCGTAATTCGCATGGTCATTGAGAATGAATTACCCACTTATTTTGTAATTGGCTCTCGAAAATTCGTATTGCAAATTTAGTAATTCGGCACATATTTGAAAAGCGAATTACGATTGAGAGAGCGAAAAACGTAATTGGGCTGTAGTAGATGACTTTTATTAATCATCTAGACTTAATAAGCAATTAAGGAAACCGCTATTACAACAACAAACACAACAATAAGCAAAATCGTTACAGTATGATGTATCGTTTGAGTATACATCGATATGCAATAGGCTGACGTATCGAAACGCAATGCTTTCTACGCCTATCATAAAAACTTCTTGTGCTGCTCATAGACATCGATATCAAATTTTCATTCCTGTTTACTTATGCGTAATATTTTAGCAAATGCCGCATTCATTTTACGAAGGAGGTAATATTTTTGTTTCCAACATATATTTTAATTTTAATGTGCCCCGTTATAGTTCCGCAAGAGGTTTGTCTAATATAGGAAAAATGTCTAGCGAGGTTGACAAGGCTCAAACAGCTGGCGCAAGTGAGGATACTATTTTTGGAAAAATTCTCCGAAAAGAAATTCCATGTAAATTTATCTACGAGGACGAAAAAGTAACTGAATAATAGAACGTGCAAATACTTTTAATTAATATACATGTATATTTTGTTTACAAGTGCGTCGCTTTTCATGACATCAACGGTCAGGCGCCTACGCATTTTCTTGTTATTCCAAGAAAACCGATTGTTCAATTATCAAAAGCTGTTGAAGATGATAAAGAATTACTTGGACATCTTATGTTAGTAGGTGCAAAGGTTGCAGACGAACTCGGATTAGAGAAAGGATATCGCGTTGTTATAAATAATGGACAACACGGCGCTCAATCTGTTTATCACTTGCATTTACATTTCCTGGGTGGGCGTCAAATGCAGTGGCCTCCAGGCTAAGGGTATCCATATTATAGAAATTTGACATAAATAAAGGGATAAATATATTACGCTTAGTTTTATCTTTATTAAAAAATATTAAATACTCGGATGTGTAAGGGACACACTATACTACAGTTTTGACGTGTGTATGCCGATTGAGAGTTTAATAAAATAACTGTTATTGGTATATATGCATATATGTATGTATGCATCTACATAGTTGTGGGGAGTAATTCGATATATACCGCACGCAAACAATCGTTCAGACATTTCAGATAAAGTATTTTAAAACTAAACAATTTGCATAATGCTATATTCTGGAACGCATCACAAAAGAACATACATATAAAAGTTTCGGAGTGGCTAAAATTCAATTTGAAAAGTATGTGCAGTTACGACACAATCTAACATTCTAATACGTACATTTGTATACTACATATTTTCCAGCAGATGTAAACTTAATAATTATTTAACATGACAAATTTAAATTGTACGACTATGCACTCGATTTAAGGAGAAGTTTTCGAGTTAAATAGTAGTAATTTTTTTCATTTACATTCAAGTTGAGGAATATTTTTGAATTATCTTGTTAAACATTTTTGTTTTTATATATTGACCAATTATATATTCATGGTTTTACATATGTAAGTACATTCATATTATAATTATGTGATTAGTCTAACTCCGGCTTCTGTGCTAGTATATTTTCTTCGTTCCGTCGATACACTGGAAGACTCGCGCGACTGATTTTTTTTCTCAATCACTCGATCAAAAAAACGAGATAATTTTACAGCATCGGTTGTTCCTGCAGCAAAATTACGGGATTCCCTGCAGTTCAACCATATCTCCTCTGAGCCACAATGCTCCGCTGTAATAATTATTTTTTAGTTCTGGCTACATTCTCAATCTCCATAACTTACCTATAGAACCAATCTTCTGTATTGGTTTTTGATTTCCCTTTTCATCTAAAAGATCCAACTTTGCACCTATTACCAATATAGGCAGTTGGGCGGATCCTAAAAATTGTTCCGGGTCAAACATATCACTGCTAAACAATTTTGACTCTTTTCCATCCTTATTAAGAATTTCGTACAACCATTCTCTTAAATTTTCCTGACTCTTCCGATTTGTCAGATCATGTACCAATATGATACCATGTACAGGTGCATAAAAGACACTCCGTGTATTTCTGTGGCTAATTGAACCGCCAACATCAAATAACTCGATAAAATATGATCGTTGATGAGGTGTTCCTTCTCTATACTCATGCAATTTAACTTCTATATTGCATCCCACAGTCCAACCTGGACGAGGGAGCGATTCGTTGTGAGCTATTAAATGTACTAAACATGTTTTTCCAACTCCTGAAATGAAATTATTTATTAATCAAAACAAAGACAATGCGTATATACATATATTTGTATGTATATTGTAAATAGGGGGATATTTGTTTGAAAAAGACTCACCAGAATCTCCTACTATCAGCACTCGAGCTTTATCGATGTTATTAGCCATTTTATGGCTTACTTGAAAACCCGATGCAAACTAATAATCACTTTATTTTGGTTTTGCTCATTGTTCCCTCTTTATAATTATGCGAGCCAAGGTAAATTCTTAACAGTAAAGCGTCAAGCATTTAGGCTGCGGCACGACAACGACAGTTGTTTTACTGCGCTCATACGATTGAGCTTTTCTTTTGTTTTGATCCGTTTCTATCATATACAGAACGTACAACAGCTGTTTTCTTCCGAATTTGATATAATAATCAAACTCTTTTCCGTATTTCAATCTTGCTTCCTGAAAATCAAAAATCTAAGCGACAAATTGTTGCAAAGCAAGTTCCACATAAATCTTCGTGCTTTTAGAGGACTATTAGAAAAATCATATTGGTATCTTTATCGTTGGACGACTATAAAGCATGTAGAATTTAATCATTGCTGAAATACAAAAATTTCTGTCTGCGTTGGTGGTGGAATTTCGTCTGACCTATCCTATCTTGCGTTTTCTCGTTTCCATTTTAGCCGATCGTTCTAAAAATTGAAAGGAAGACTAATAAAGTAATTGCAAATGATTTGGTATTTTTAGATTTAACAAAAACAAATTGAAAGTCCCCAACTGGCCGATGTAATTTTCGAGAAATTCGTTGTTAAAGTAGATTTTTTGACCAACTGAAATTGCCGAATGAAAGCTAATATAATCACACGGAATAGTTAAATATCGCCTATAATTATGTTTGCAATGATTTTATTTAATTAATTTTATGAAAATATTAATATTTTCCATAGTTTTTACACATAGAAAATGCGTTTTCACGTTTTTTTAATTTAGTAAGTAAAATGCACCTTTAATTAATTCTTACCGACATTTCTCACCGAACAGAACTTATATATGTATGTATGTGTATGTACATGCATAAATGTATATATGTAAACAAATTAAGGAAGCTGATTAATTTTGGCATCAATGCTTTTCTTATATCAATATTGTTTTGGTATCAAGAAAGTAAAAAAGTGACGGAAAAACTGGTCTACGGATTGACGTCAGTCATTCCCGACATACATACAATACATATGTCTGCTCAAATGATCAGAAGCCTTCTTGTAAAGTAATTTTTACTAGTTGAAATTTTCGCAGCAGCAAAACTTTACAACTTCTTCTTTAAGCTAAAAGTAAAATTGCGCTCTCTCATACTAGCTTTACTGACTTTTCGCCTCACCGAACAGTTGTTACTAGCTGTGTCAGTAAAAATTAGCCAAAAAAGCAAAAAAATAAAAAGAATACTACTGAGTTTTCACCGAACAGGATTCAGTAAAATATAGTCAGTAAGATGTATAACAGCTGTTTATTTGGCGGTTAAACTTGAATTTGTTCATTTATTTTTTCTGCTTTTAAGTATTTTCCTAAGCATTTTATTAATTGTATTCAAGATTTATTATATTTCATCTATTATGAAATTCTACATGCTTTATACGAATAGTCGTCAAATGATAAAGATACCCATATGTTTGTTCTAATAATCCTTTAAAAGCACGAAGAGTTATGTAGAACTTGCTTTGCAACAATTTGTCGCTTAGGATTTAGATTTTCAGGAAGCAAGAAATACGAAAATAAGTTTGGAATTATTTTTCCGTAAAAGCCGACAATATTAACTGAACTTTATTATAGAGTTTCTTCGATACCACATTCTCATTTAACAAGTACTTTGACTATTCAATTGAATCGTTGATATAATTAAATTTAATTTAACAAAATAATTTTTTAGCATTTCATTAATATTGAAGTATTAATATTAATCGGATGAGATACCCCCTTTCTGTTGACGACCCCTGCAAACGAATTAAGGATCACGATTTGAGGGCATGCACCTGGAATGTCCGGTCCCTTAATTGGGAAGGTGCCGCTGCACAGCTGGTTGATGTCCTCGTAAGAATAAAGGCAGACATCCCCGCCGTCCAAGAAGTGTGATGGACGGGACAAGAACGAAAGCGAGTAGGTTCTTGTGAGATTTACTACAGCGGCCATATAAAGAAGCGAAAATTTGGTTTCGGATTTGTGGTGGGAGAGAAACTCCGTCGTCGAGTGCTGGCATTCACCCCGGTGGATGAGCGTCTCGCCACAATCCGCATCAAAGCAAAATCGAAAAACACAAAACCAGATCGATCACGTTATGATAGATAGAAGAAGAAGACGCATCTGCAGACAAAAAAAGAAAGAGGCCGAGATGCGGGAGTATGAAGAGCTTGAGAAGCTGGCCGACAAGGGTAATGCTCGAAAATTCTATGAGAAGATACGACGACTTACAGAAGGTTTCAAGACCGGGGCAGACTCCTCTAGGACACAAAGAAGTGATCTAGCCACCGATGCCCAGAACATATTAAATTTATGGAGGGAACACTTCTCCAGCCTTCTGAATAGCAGTGAAAATGGGGTAACCGGAGATAGTGAACCTGAAACCCCAATCGACGACGATGGAAAAGACAATCCAACAAAGCTGACGGACTACCGGCAGAACTATTCAAAGATGGCGGTGAAGAGCTGACAAGGTGCATGCATCAGCTACTTTGCAGAATATGGTCGGACGAAAGCATGACCGAGAATTGGAATTTAAGTGTGCTCTGACCAATCCATAAAAAGGGGGACCCCACGGTCTGCTTCCTTAATATCGCATATAAGGTCCTGTCGAGCGTATTGTGTGAAAGACTAAAGCCCACCGTCAACAAACTGATTGGACCTTATCAGTGTGGCTTTAGACCTGGTAAGTCAACCATTGACCAGATATTCACCATGCGCCAAATCTTGGAAAAGACCCGTGAAAAGAGAATCGACACCCACCACCTCTTCGTCGATCTTAAAGCCGCCTTCGACAGCACGAATAGGAGCTGCCTTTACGCCGCTATGTCTGGATTTGGTATCCCCGTAAAACTTATAGGGCTATGTAAACTGACGTTAAGCAACACTAGAAGCTCCGTCAGGAACGGGAAGGACCTCTCCGAGCCGTTCGATACCAAACGAGGTTTCAGACAAGGTGACTCTTCATCGTGTGACTTTTTTAATTTAATGCTGGTGAAAATAATACGAGCTGCAGAACTGAATAGAGAAGGTACAATCTTCTATTAGAGTGTACAGCTGGTGGCGTACGCCGATGATAGCGACATTATTGGCCTCAACAACCGCGTCGTGAGTTCTGCTTTCTCCAGACTGGATAAGGCAGCAAAGGATATGGGTCTGGTAGTGAACGAGAGCAAGACGAAATTCTCCTGACATCACACAAACAGTCATCGCATTCGCGACTTGGCTCCCATGTCACTGTTGACAGTCATAACTTCGAGGTAGTAGATAATTTCATCTATCTAGGAACCAGCATCAACACCAATAATAATGTCAGCCTTGAAATCCAGCGCAGAATCACTCTTGTCAACAGGTGCTACTTTGGACTAAGTAGGCAATTGAAAAGTAAAGTCCAAACTACAAGTTCCTCATCGTTCCCGTCCTGCTATATGGTGCGGAAGTATGGACGATGACAACATCCGATGAGTCGGCGTTAGGAGTTTTCGAGAGAAAAGTTTTGCGTAAGATTTATGGTCCTCTTCGAGTTGGCAACGGCGAATATCGCAGACGATGGAAGAAGCAGCGGCTGTGCTGGCTAGGCCATGTGGTTCGGATGGATACGAATACTCCAGCTTTGAAAGTTTTCGATGCAGAAGGACCTGGTTGTACTTGGTATTTCCAATTGGCGTCACACAGCAAAAAGGAGAAGCGAATGGCGCAATGCTGCTAGCTCGGCTAAAATCGCGTAAGTGGTGTCTACGCCAGTAAAAGTAAGTAATTAATATTATTTTCATTTTAAATCAATTTTGGTTTGTTGGCAAAAAATCAATCATATGATCACAAAACACAAATCTGTTTTTCATACCTGTTAGTTTTGACTAGCTAAAATTATCTCAGCGCGAATTTACAAATTTCTCTGCAAACCAAAAGGCAAAATTGCGCTCTTTCGTCGCTAATTTTACTTGGTTTTTGGCTCAACGAACACGATTCAGTAAAGTTCAGTAAAAATCTAGTCAACGAACAGAACTATTATAACTATCACTTTAAAACTAACTTATTATGTATCTATGTAATTATGGGAGTAAACACGTATCATTTGTGAACAATGAGTATTATGAAAAGTATTCACACGAGCGGCGGCTGAGTTTTTCGCGACCTAAGGTAGTTAGAGAAGATACATCATCTCGTTACTCATAATACTAATTGCGGGACTCATTGTTAGTATAAATAACACAACTTTTTTTATTAGGTTTATTAACATTTCTTAAAACTGAAAATTCTCGCAATTTGTAAAACAATGGAAGAGATGTCATCGGTTCTTCAGGACTCTGACCTTTCATATACTATAGCTGTGTTCGTTGAGAAATTTCAGTAAAAAAGCAAGTAACGAAATTGAGAGAGTAAGACGTTTTACTCTCCAAAAGAAAGAAATTTAATGAGTTTTCAAGGAACAGGATCCAGTAAAAATAAGCCAGCAAGTTGTACAGCTGCTTATTTTGGCGGTTAATTATGAATTCGTTTATTTATACAGTTTATTATTTCTGGTTTTAAATATTTTCCTCAGTGTAATTGTATTCAAAATTTATTGTAGTTCAACAGTGATGAAATTCTACATTCTTTATAGCCGTCCAACGATAAAGATATCAATATGTTTTTTCTAATAGTCCTCTAAAAGGACGAGAATCGATGTAGACCTTGCTTTGCAACAATTTGTCGCTTAGATTTCCAGTAAGGATGACTGAAATACGAAAATAAGTTTGAAATTCTTTTTCCGTAAAAGCCGCCCATAACAACTCAACATTATTATAAAGTTTATTCGATTCTGTTTAATTAAAAACCAAGCAAGAAGGAAAAATAACTTCTAAATGTTACTAATATTTCATTTTGTGCATCGTCGTCGCTTCCGGAAGTTTAAAAATACATTATCCTTATTGTGGCCGTAGCAGCAACTTTGCTTCGAATTTGTTATGCGGTTCCTTTGGTCGCCACTGCTTTCTGGTAAATTATAGAAATCCAAAATCAACCGTTTTACTTAAAATAATAATACATTCTAATTCTATGCCTTCCTATCTTCTAAAAGTTTCAACGGAAGCTGAGTGGTGGGCGGGTGATTCCACTCTACTGCCACCACATTTTCGTTTAACGTGTGTATTTACTATTGTTGGAATCATTGAATCATTGTTCAGTTAAATTAAACAACATTACATTTAACCACTTATTATTCTATTTTTAAATCAATTTTGTTTTGTTGACAAAAATTCAACAATATGGTCGTGACTTAAGAAAATATTTAGAAATTCGAAAAATTAGTACTGACTGATCGAAGAATTAAATTATAGCAGAAAGCAGAAAGATTACAGATTAGCAATGAACGAGCTGTAGAGATTTTTCATGAGCATTTGAAACCCTCGGGGTGCGCGGGATAACTTAAAAGCTAATGGATTTACGGAAATTGGCCATGAACCCATAAGTCTGGACCTAGCTCCCAGTGACTTTTTCCTTTTTTTTTCATATATAAAAAAAGGAGTTCCGAGGACGAAGATTTTCAGACGACAATGAAATGAAAGCGGCCTTAGAAACCATTTTGAAGAGAAATCTAAATAATATTTTTTCAGTGGCATAAAGGCATTGTATTCACGATGTGAAAAGTGTATTTCACTACATATTGAAAAATAAAAAAAATAAAATTATATATGTGTGTACATACATATTTGTTTCAATAAGTATGTACTTTACATATGTAACCGCTGAGGCGATTTTCGGCCGAGCTCCTTCTCCAATTTGTGGTTTTGCGTATTGATATTTTTCCAACAAATTGAGGGACCTTCAGCTTATACTAAGCCGCCTCCGAACGGCTGATGGTTTTTTTACGAGGAACCTTTATTTCATGTCCGAAATACACTTGGAGGGGTTGACATTCCCTGCCGAGGGGTGACCGCATTTAGAAAATTTAACTTAATTTTTTATTTAAATTAATTTTCCATAACTTTTGGATGTTGGTGGCACCGGGATTTGAACCCGAGCCTTCCGAATTTCAGTACGCAATGCTAACCACCCGGCTACCGCGGCCGCCAGTAAGTACTTTAGGTCGCGAAAAACACAGCCGCCCTTCGGCTAATGCGGTCGTAAAGAACTATTTACTTATGATATATTTCTCCATTGCATTAAAAACTGAGAAACTGAGGAACTAATTCAAACAGACAGCTGTGCAAATGGACCCATTCATATCTTCATATGTTTGGCCAGAAGCCATTTCCTTTCCTAACATGTGTATATACCATACATGTATGTATATAACTACTCGGTTATTGTTATGTATGTACATATATGTACATATATAATATTTGCTCCAAGTTTCTTAGAATAGGAATATAATTTTGATTTGCAATGGATGTCTCATAATTCGTGCAATGATTAACTTGAGCATAGCGACATTCAAGATATCGTTCAGGATAACCACGCCGTTATCGGAAGTTGACAGCACTATTTAATCAAATTATTACTTTTGGTTATAACTGAATTTAGCATTTAAATGTTGCAGACGGTACAGTTCGAAAAACATTATTCACCTTCTCTTTTCTCAAAACGCTATTTACTTTAGTTCAGTCTACTGATTATTGCCATGCTTTTTGATTTGAAACTGGATACTATGAAAATGTTCGAATATTTAAGTTTTCAACGCAAAAAGCTTTTCCTATTACTTCTTTCGTATTAGGGCAACATTGTATTAATAAATAAGCTTACTCGTATGCCAAGTTGCGGTTAACTTTTCTTCATATTCAAAGACTCATAGAGCCATTGTGGATAAATATAATCAGTTAAGATCGAATCGTAGTTGAGCTAACACGCTCAGGCTTTGCTTTATTGAAAATCAATCAATATTGAGACATAATTTCAATAATATAATCGATTCAATATTGAGTATTATTATAAAAGAGTGATGCATCAAAAACGTTTAAGTGTCATATTAGTTGTCCTGGGAATCATAGCTCAAGGTAAAAGAGTTTCTAAGACACCTATAACAAAGTAAAAGTTTGTAAATTCCATTGCACATTATTTAATCAGGGTATATGTGTATAAAATGTATTTAACTCGTTTTACACTTTTAATGTATTGCTTAAATTTTCTTAAAAATCTTCATATGTAACTATGGGAATATGTGTGTGCATAAAAAATTATATAACTATGGACTTCCCAATCGGACATTTTAAGACGTACATAAACTTGAGTGTACGTTGAGTGCACTCGCTTTCAAAGTAATTGCGTTTTTGTCGTTGCCTATCATTAGAAACAGCTTCCAAGACGCCATCAATGCGGTCTTTTTCCGATTGGGATATTACTCTTATGTAATTGTATGCCACTTGGTTAGTTTGATTGTTACGCGACTGCAAGTGAAGTAGAGCATGGAATTTCAACTCTTTTGGAAGCATTTATGTACGAATATGTAGTTTATTATTATTTAGACGCTGCACACATAGAAACAATACCCGTTGAAATCGGCCCCTTTCTAACATTTTTTTATTATTATGCAAATTTGCATAGGAAGCAAAGACTACATCGTGGCATATGTTTTAAAATAATTTTTTAACCATTGGAGTGTCAAAATACTTATAAATATTAGCAATAATATTATATATTTAATAATTATTTTTTAAGAAATGGTAGCTGTATATATATGCAAGAAACTTACATACATATGTATGTATGTATTTGTTTCTCATTACGTTAGATACCTGAATGCCACATTAAAAAATAACTGGTACTAAAATAAAATAAAAAAGAAATACAAAATTTTTAAGGCGGTCGTTAGAAATTGGTGGTATACATATGTAGATATTTCATATTTCATATGTATCAATAATATTATTTTCTTTTTTAAGATACGTAAATATTTTTAAAAGATCTCTTATTATTGATAAATTTAAAAACTTAATAAATAAGAAACAACATGGAAGTATGTGTGCACGACCTATGAATAAAGTTAATCCTTTGGTATCTTAGTACTAAAAGTGGCAACCGTGGCTATAACAATATTTAAAAGTGTATATGTACATATGTACATACCTATGTATTTATACGTGTATGTGGAAACTGGTTTCCATTTGTCAAAATGAAAATGAAAGTACACATATGTATGAATGAATATACATAAATATTAGTATTCCCATACGTACACAATGATTAAAATAACGAAAACAGTTAATTTGCGCTGAAGTATATTAGTTCCATGATAGAAATGCTAATGGTTTTTTTTTTCAGAGATTGCCGCATGTTAAGCTGGATATAACGTCATTTTGGTTTTAGGTATTAAATTAATTAGAATTACAATAATTTTTTTTTTTTTGAAATACAATATATAAGAGTATCTATGTATATATGTGTGAAGGTATAATCATAACATATAGAACCTTCGAACATTAGGTTAGATTAGGTTAAGTTACACTTGCCGGCTGATGTGTCTTACATTGACCAGTTGGTCCTTTGTAGTACCAGAAGGAGGTAATTTGTTGCGATTTGAAGTGGTTGTCGTATAGGACGTACCCAAGTTCAAGAGAGCCTTAGTATCCCACTTGAAGCCTCCTCTCGCACATTGAACTGCGAAGCTCTGAGATATCGAAGACGAGCTCTAGCTAAGGCCCTACAGAAATAGAGAAGGTATTCTAACGTCCCACCCATGCTCTCCTTCTTTAATAAACAAAATATTTATTAAAAAATTCAAGAGGAAATTGTTATTGATTGATATGGGTGCATGTTGAATTTGGGAAAACTCAAATTTAAGGATGAGCACTTTTCACGGTATTTGTACATATGTACATAAATATATAAATATGTTTATGCGCACTAAATAACACGCTTTTATATACGACAACAGTTTGTTAAGGATTATGAATAATTACTTTTTGAATTAATTTGTTTGCTTACAACATACAATATATGTACATATATATGTATATGTCTTTCAAAATCTTAATTAAAGGTAAAAGCGGGCCCATTCAAGCATCGGAATGCCCCGAGAAAATAGGCGAACAAGCATACGCGCACACGGAGCGATGTGATCAATTTTTCCTTTGTACAAATGGTACTTTGACTTTGGAAACATGTGAGAACGGTCTGCTATTCGGTGGAAAAGGATCTGTACATAATCACTGTAACTATAATTGGGCTGTTGATTGTAAGGGACGAAAATGGGATCGTAAGTACTTACAAATTTCTTTCGCATATTATTACAAATATTGATAAATCCCTATTGCAAACAGCTACACCGATATCGACACCTGGTTGTGAATATCAGTTCGGCATCTACCCAGTATCAAAAGAATGCTCTACAACATATATAAAATGTGTTTTCGGTGAACCAATCGAGCAAGAATGTGACGCCGGATTGGCATATGACGATCGAACTCATGGTTGTAACTGGCCAGATCAACTTTTAGATATATGCAATCCTGAAGGTAAGAATCCACAAATTACATTTTCACGCAAAATTATTGATATATACACAATAATTTTTGCAGCTGTGGTTGGTTTTAAATGCCCCACTAAGGTTGATTCAGGTTCACCAACTGCACGCTTTTGGCCATTCCCACGTTTTCCTGTTCAAGGTGATTGCCACCGTTTAATAACATGTGTTGAAGGATATCCACGTTTAATAACGTGTGGAGAGGACAAAATTTTCGATGAAAATACACTTACTTGCGAAGAGCCGGAATATTCATCGTCTAAATGCAATAGTATTGGCAAATAATGAATTTCTTCTGAGAACTACTAATAGACAACTATCCTGCAAACACTTTTGTGGCTCATCACCGACATTTATGTAAATACTGATTAATGTCAGCTTTGAAATCTATATTTTTAACTTGATCCATATTTTTTTTGTCTATTGTTTTACTTGAATATCAAACTGTTAATTTACAAAGTCAATTTGAGTATGAAAAATATTATATAAACATTACATCCGCATAAATTTGTTATAAAAGAAGTAATCCAAATATATATATATGTATATGAATATACATATGCATTAATTTTATTTTTATTTTTTTTTATTCATTTACTGCCGCAGACACTGTTTACGCAGTTATAGCCGAGTTAATAACATTGCGCCATTCATTCCTTTCGCTGTTTGGTGCCAATTGCAAATACCAAGTACAGCCAGGACCTTCTCTACGTGGTCTTTCCAACGAAGTGGAGGTCTTCCTCTTCATCAGTTTCCACCGGTGGGTACTGCATCGGAAACTTTCAAAGCTGGAGTATTCTTATCCATCCAGATAATGTCAATGTATAGTTTAGTCTTCATTCGTCGAGGACTTTACTTTTTGCCTACTCAGTCCAAACTAGGACCTGTTAGCAAGAGTGATTCTGCGCTGGATTTCAAGACTGACATTATTACTGGTGTTGATGCAGGTTTGATGACAGGAGATATTTCGTCTTGACCTCGTTCACTACCAGGCCCATATTCGTCGCTTCTTCAATATCATCGGCATACACCAGTAGTTGTACTTTCTTACAGAAGATTGTACTTTCTCTATTCAGCTCTGCAGCTCTGATAATTTTCTTCAGCAACAAGTTAAAGAAGTCACACGATATGGAATCACCCTATCTGAAACCTCGTTTGGTATCAAACGGCTCGGAGATGTCCTTCCCGATCCTGACAGAGCTTCTAGTGTTGCTTTACGTCAGTTTACATACCCGTATAAGTTTTGCGGGAATACCATATTCAAACAACGGTGTGGAGGCAGCCCTTTTTCGTTCCGTCGAAGGCTGCTTTAAAGTCGACGAAGATATGGGTATACAAAATTTTGTGCATATTAGTCTTCCTTTCAAATTTTAGAACGATCGGAGGATAGATCAGTAATGCTCTTCGGGTTTCGGCGTAATTTACAGCCAATACAAATATTCAGTGAATGACAAATTGCATATGGAACGATTGCACCGTCTTTAAAGACTATTTCTAAGTGGCTCCGAAGATTCCAGACCGGACATTTTCTCGTAGAAGACGAGCCCGGAGAAGGTCGATCAAAATCTTCCACTGACGACATCACTGTAGCTTTGGTGAAACACAAAATTGACGAAGAACCACGATTGATACAAGAGATGATTGCTAATGAATTGGGCTTGAATGCCATGGCTGTATCGCAAATTTAAGTAATCATCTGGGATACACGAAGAAATCTGCTCCATGGGTAGCACGAATTTAAAATGAGGCCCACAAAGAGACACGAGTGCATTTTGCTCAATTTTTCCTAAACAAATTCGAAAATTCTAGCAACTTTAGTAAAGTCGTTACTGGTGACAAATCTTGGTTCTATAAGTACGATTCAAAAGCCAAACAGCAGTCCATGGTATGGAGCCTAACAGGAGTAAACCCACCCGCAAATAAAAACCGGTAGCAATAGTAATGATGTGAGTTTACTTCACCCGATCTAAAATCATAGCTGTTATTCCACTGTAAAAGGGTCAGACGGTAACTGCAAAATGGTACCAAAAGTTTTAAAATATTGTGGGAAAACAGGAAGAGGATTTGCGGCGCTACTTTTTACATCATGACAGCGAGCCATCGCCCACTGCTGAAATAACGAGCAATTTTGTTGCGATATCTGGGATCAAAGAAATACGTCCAGCACCATATTTCCCGAATATAGCACCTTGTGAAATTAAAAAAAAAAAATTAAGAGGAAAGGTCTTTAATAGCAACGATAAATGCTGAACTTGATAAGTTTAAAGCAAGATTTTGAAGACTGTTTTCAGAAGTGGATCTATATGCTTAAGAAATGCATTGAAATCAATGGCGATTATGTAATGAAGAAAAGAAGAAAGATTACGAATAAATACGAAAAGATTTAATTTTTTTTTGGTCAACTTATCGAACTTTTGCATTGCATCACTTCTACCCTCACCCCGTACGCCGCCTACAAACAGTTTCTTTGCTACGGACAGAAAACTTTCTGAAAATTTAAAATTGCTTTGTATCTGAAGTCGATGGGAAAACTGGCAACATGTTTCAGCCTGTTTCCACTTTTCGAATGCTTTCAGCTGAAGATAATTAAAATATGTATGAATTTAATAATCGGAAAGCAGTTTTATTAGTTATAGCAGCCATTTGTACCCTCATGGTATTCAAGTTTCTATTAAATTTTACATTTCCTCGAATCACTAAACATGAATTAAATTAAAAAATTATTTTTGAAAAATAATGAGACTTTTTTGAAAACATTTGTTTGGCATTCATTTGAAATACGTATTGTAATTATAAAGAAAAAGTTCACTCTATCGAGAGCGCGATTTGCTGTTGTCGAAGAAGACACCAATTTGTTCAACTTCCAATTTTTGGCAATTTGGTTGGTGGGCGAATCGCAACCGGGGAGATGTGTGTCGCTTGCGCAGCTCGTTTAGTAAACGGTTCGCCAGCGTTTATTTTGAGAAGGGCTTTTTTGCAATAGTGTTGTCATGGTGATGGCGTGATATTTTTTTTTGCTAGATGCGTACGGTTTTGCTTCTTCTTAATACACTTATATGTACATATGTACGCTCGCTAATACGTTTAAATGAATGAATGAATTTTGACTTGTTTACTTATTTCGATATTTACCCCAAAAGTAAATAATATTTAATAGGGGTTAATCAAATACATTTTAATATATCTAAATTATCATAACCATCATTAATTTAGAAACACTTCCCTTTCGATGGCGAGGCAGCAGAACGATTTGACAAACAGCACGCCCTGGACCTTCTCGTTGTATTTACGTTCTCTGCTTCTCGTTTAATTTACGTTCTCTGTCTGGCATGTATTCGAACAAGAGGATGGGTAAAATTCGGCCGTTTGTACTCACCACGAAAAATGTCCGAATTTCAATGTGGGCTGTCGAAATTTACAATTTTCAGCCTAAATTATGGTGCGCGTCTTCAAGTTTTTTCAACAAAAGGAGGGGCCTATAATTTGGCCTAAGCAGCCTTCGAATGGCTGATGGATTTTTATGAGGAGTTTTATTTCACGTCAGAAAATTAATTTTCTTTAATTTTGGATCCTGATGATCGAACCCTTTATTAGTCACTTGGTTGCACCCGTCCCCATAAAACAAGGCGTATGACTTATCTTAAATGATGAATATATTGGGTGTATGCATTAATTCGTGCGGTTTTTTTTCAAAAATTAAGACTTTATTGTCAAAAAAAATTGTCTTGATCAACTCTTAATACTTTTGCAAGTTCTTCTTGCGTCTGGCATGCATCTGCGTCGAGCAATGTCTCCGATTCTCGTCTTGAAATTTTTTTGGCTGTCCGGGTCTTTCTCCGTCGTCTAAGTCGAAATTGCCGCTTTTAAACCGTGCAAACCACTTTTGGCACGTTCGTTCGGCTAAAGCATGGTCACTATAGGTAAACGTCCAGTGAAATACGATAGCTTTCGGTAGCACTTTTTTCATGTTAAAGTAATGAAGAAGAACTCCCCGCAAAAACACTTTATCTGGTACAAATTTCGACACTTTCAAATGAATGAAACAAATTGTTGTTCACGCTAAAACAAATGACATCTACTGAAAACGACGCGAAATGACAGTACCTTTGAAATGAATATAGTCACAGATGAACACGACGCGAAATAATACTAGTAGAGCCCCTCTCTTAGAAAACCGCACGAATTAATGCATACACCCAATATAATATGTAGCACCAAAAATATATCTTTTAAATATATATATATATATATATATATACATAGATAATGAACGAAATAATATTTCAGAAAAAGTAGTTACAGTTATGTTAAAAATCAAATGGATTTATTCCATACCACATCTTGATTGTTCTTGCGGTGTTGAGAAAACAATTGCTCGGATTAATCCGTCTCTCACTGACTCACTGGGATTACCTACATTGAACATAAACTTAACTCTATTGCAGACAACATCCGGAACACATGTATACATTGGATACCAGCCGACTTTGTTAAAAACTACGTATACTTTATATATTAAATTACGATAAACATATACTGGACGATCGAATGTTATTTCCAGTAAAGAATCATATCGAACACGTGACGTGCAGTGCGTGTATGTGAGCCTTGATCCCTGTATGTCTTGAATGTGAGCGTATAGTATTTCCGTGTATCTCTCAGAAAATCCCGCTGAATTCATAAGCTCCCCACAAAGCACCTGTGTTGGAACTTGAACTCCTGAAAATAAAATATTTTAATAAACATAATAGTGGTGAATCATACCTATTCTTGAAACCGCCGTTATTTCGATTTTCGCCATTGCCTTGTAGTAGCAAAGTCGAATTAAAGATCGCAATTTCTTGGCCTCTACGAAAATCGAAACTCTGATGGATTCCGGAATATGGATGATGTTATTTTTATTAGAGGTTAGAGACTAATTCCACGAACCTGTAATCCATATGTTACTATCCACCTGAAAGGTGAGCCCACAATCAGTTACACTAGTGTTTCTGTAGTCAAATTGTTGATTAAGTGTTCGAACGCAATAGGAACGGCGAGTATCATTTGTAGTTAAATCAGCGTCATTATTATCCTGTAAAGTACTCAGATTGAAGGAAGATGTCTGAGGACTTGTAGTTATGTTCGATGCTGAATTTCCCATGATTGTTCTAAATGGTTCAAAAGTTGTTGGAGCAGGAGCATTTGATGTATCCGAATGACGATAAGACGTCAACTCTCTTCGGCTTCGTGACTCATAATATTCCCGACTTGTTCTTAAATTACAAAAGCCATCCGGCATTGGACAATCATTTATAGTAGGACTGGAAATTTTAATGAGAATAGCAAGGGCTTCGTCTTGTTTAAGCAGCTTAGAACGTGCTGGCCCTTCTGCAAATTGTTGCGGAGTGAGTGTGAGAAATCGAATTTTCTGCACTGCTTGACGAATAAGTGCTTCGTCAACTTCGTTATTGGCGCAAGAAAAAGAAGTGACCATACTTGACTCCGATTCCGAAGTTGGCGATGTTTTTTGCATACCTTCCTTTTCATTGTACGTGCTTGACGTTTCACTATCTAAAACAACTACATCATCCACTATTTGCGAATCGAATGCAGTTTCTTGCTGATGCACAATGCTGGAAACATCTGGCTCCATTTTAATTTCCACTACTTCTGACTGATCGCTTTCTATGTCTAACGAATGTTGGCTTAAAGTTTTATTAAGTGATCCTGACTTTAGCATGTGCAAACGATCATTTTCTACAAATAACCCACGCTCTGAAGCAAATTTTACCAAGGCGTTAAAAAGATCTAACTCTGAAGTAATATTTAATCGATCTTGATCAAGAATAGCCATTAAGGTCGACATCTCTATATCCGCAAAACCGGGATCTGCTAGCACATCTCGTGTATTAGCTGCTATAATCTGCAAAATATTTAATATTTAAAAGGCTGTTATAAATAAATGGTAAGAGCTCAATACTTACACTCATACTACTTTGCATTAGGCGAGGTTCGTCAAATAACTTAGCAAACTCATATGCTCGGCAAGCATTTTTGGGGCTTAAATCAGCCCAGAGAAAATGCGTACATTGCTCAACGACATAAGGTAACATATATTTTTTTGCTACATAACATAACTCGCACGCCTTATCGAAAGAGCTTATGCTAACGCGATCCGAGTAAATGTACTCCATCATTGCTTGAAAAGCATCAGGTTGAACATCGGGTATTAAAATGGGATCACTCTCATCAGGGAGATTACCATAAAACATACGTTCAAACACGGGTGAGGACATTGCTAAAATCAGTTTATGTCCAGCTAATATACGTTGATTTGGTGGTGTCCCTACCAGAAAACGACAATCTGACCACTTTTCTGACTGGAGTAAATGCAGCCCACGCTCTTTTATAAATTGGAAACCGTTCTGCCAGTCCAATTCCATATTAATACTCTTGAAAATGCTTTTTGCGACTTTTTATCACACAAATCTTTACAACCAGTATACTAATTATGTATAACCAGAGAACTATATATATAAATAAAGACCTTTCAATATTGCCACTTTATATAATTGTAGTACAATTATTGGACTAAAATTGTATAAAGCGAATTAACACAATTCGCCTTGACTCAATCATACCGTCAAAGAACGTATATATACATTCAAATACGTTTTTTGCTTTAGTTTGACCGAGGCGAATTTAACAAGGTGAAATTGCCACAGGAACGAATTTAACTTATATACATATGTATAATATTTCCATTTGCATGAATTACATATGATTTTTTATTTGTGTGAAGCTCTTGAGAATTGTGGATTTTTGACTATGGCTTACGTCAGAATCGTAGGGGAGAATTTTTACAAATTAACGATTTTTCCATGATTTTGTCATTCCCTGCCTTGGAAACAAGAACAAAATACACAGTCATTGTTACTTGTATTTGTTCTCCTGCTCTCACCCGCTCTGTCCAGCGCTTTGCTGTAAGCAATCCCAATAAGCCGGCAAGTTTCGTATGGTTCTCGACGCAGCAGCTGAGATGGGCGGTGTGTCACTCAACACACAGCTCCTGCAGGGTCCACAGGAATATCGTCCGTTGCCTGCCATACTTTTCCACTTCCGGGAATAAGCAGTAGGTGTATGTGACGACATCAAAGAAATGTTCCATCAGATGTTGGTTCAGCGTAGTGATCGATCTGCTCAACGATTTATTTGGCGCGTGGTGATTTTACCAAGCAATCCGAGGTTTATGAAATGCGTGTAATGACTTTCGGAGCAGCATGTTCGCCTTGTACAGCTATTTATGTGAAAACAATCAATGCATCAGCGTATTGCAGTAAAGTCAGTGGTGCTGCCCGAGCCGTGAAGTCTATCCTGAATTACCGCTACGTTGATGAAGATGAAGCAATTGACATCACGAAACAAGTACGAGAAATCCATGTGTAATTTCATGTGCGTATATTAGGCCTTGCCGAACCCCTCCCTTCCTTCATATAACCCAACGAGGCCTTTTCTGAGACCCCTCCATCTCTGCCGGACAGAATGCAGCTTTCTTTCACACTTTTTTTCATTTTCCTCTAAATATGTATGTACATATGTATTTATTAAAAATGTTATATTTTAAATGATTAATATATTATAGTAAGTATGTTTCTAATAAATCATACCCAATCCATCTTCATGGTCGAGCTACGTGGTTTATGGACCTAGCCTAAGAGTACCTCATTATTTTTAAATAGAATTTTTTGAATTAAAATTATGTTTAATACTTCGATATAGTCTAACATTTAATAGAAACTTAAAATCGTTGAGAAATTACGTATGCAAAAGTAATGCAGTTGGATGTACATTGTATGATTAAAATATTATAGGAATATTCGCGATATACAGAGTTCACTGTACCTGAATTCTTCTGCGACAACAGCAAATCACTATCGATAGAATGAACCCCTTTCTTTACAATTACCAAACGAATATAAATTTAATATGTATTTTAACTATGAAAAATATAAGAACAAAATTTTAAAATGTCTAACAATTTAATACAATCAAGGATTTCTCAGAAGCGATTTCAGAGCTGATCTTCTCCAATTTATGGTATGCGTCTTGATTTTCCAACAAATAGAAGTATCTATAGTTTATTCCAAGTCGGTCCATGTATTTTTATAAGGGTGTTAGTCGAACCAGGACTCGCACCCTGGAAGTTCGCAATGCCAACCACTCGGCTATTTTGGAATAAACTTTATAAAACTCACTTTTACTCACTGTATGAGGGATAGTTAGTTTCTGATAGAAGTATTTTGGTGATACATAGAACTCACTGTACCTGAATTCTTACACAAAAATACGAAAAATAATAAATATTCTGGCTTGAACTGGAATTGTCTAGGGCAATATTGCCATTCTTCGTTTTCTTTCCCGAACAAAATGTAAAACATTCTAAAATTTTAGAATTTAAGAATTTCATCAACCTCGCCACAACTCAGCTTGAGGACAAGGCTCTTGCGGGAAGGCAAGGAAATTCTTACTGGCCAATATGAGCCAATAGGCGAACACCAAATTTAGCAACAGAATGCCGATTTTTTCATTTTAGTAGACAAATTTGAATATTTGAATTTTAGTCAGTTAGAATTAGAATAAATGCTTGTAGATGGCATGTGATTTTTGCAGGTTGAAGGGAAAGCGACAGGCAAATGTGTTTTGTTGTTGCTTCGTGTATTACGACCATTTATGTTTTTTGATTTTATGAATTTTTTCTACAGCTTGTAGACATTGTTATGCAGGGGCATGTGTGCGATAAATTTATGAATGAAAATGATATTGTTGTATTTTATTAGAATTCCAAGCTTTTGGATGTGAGAAGCGTGTATGTACTTATGTACAAATATGTATGTACACATAGGTATGTATATATTTCTTCACAAAATTAAGTATTGTACTTTCTGTGGTACATATGCTTAAAGTTTATACAATTGCTAGTCTTATCACTACATATCAAAGAGAAATCTTTTTTTTTCGAATTTTACTCTAACCATATTTTTGCTTTAAAAGTTAATTATATTATTAATATTATTTTCTATAAGATGATACAGGAAACAGATCAAATATATTAATAAAACTTTATTCTTTCATTCTTGTTCTGAAACTTTATTGATGTATACACAGTTTGAACTAATATTTTCGCATATTTTGATATCAAACGTACAAAAAGTTTTTTATCTATGGTTAACATAGGTACAATAATGTTATTTTGAGACGGAGAATTACAATCCAGAGCATATTTATTACAACTATGCTCGCTAATGTTATACGCTCATAGAAAACGCTGTTAATTCCTGTGACAGTGGTGAAAAAAACGCTCATAGCATTAAAAACAAATTTGAAATGCTTTATATAAGCACTCAAAGAAAGGATTACATAAGGAGCAATGTAAGAACTTCAAAAATGATTATTTAAAGACTAATAGATCATTAAATAAAAACACTATACACAAATTTATTTTCGATTTTTAATTATTTTAATATTTGTTTCAGAATAAAATTATAATTAAACCAATATAAATAAGTTTAATTGTTTGGATTTTTATAATTTGCCGATGGTAGTGTACACAAATGAATTTGTTGATGTTGTTCTGCTGGTGTTGCAACTGAGTGATTAAATGGGTATTTGTTGATGTTGCTCCTGAATATGCTGGAACTGAGTTTGTACATTGTGGTGCTACATGCCGATGTGTTGCTGTTGCTAAGTTTGGGTCTGCTGTGAAGTAGTCGCTGTTGGTTTGCGGTGTAATCTGTAAGTCTTTCCGTCGTTCACCGCTCCTATTATTAGAATAATACGCAAAGGTAATGTAATTTTTAACGTATATATACATTCACACCTGGCAAGCAATTCTAATAATCTTTCTTTGAAAATGATAACTTCTGGAAGAGAGGGACCACAAAATAGTGTTTTTAGTTCTTCGGTCATCATCAGATTGTCCAATCAATATGTTAAGCCCCGAAAGTAATTGTTCCAGACTGTCAGATAATGCTTTTTGGTAGCCTTTCTTCATTTAATTACATTTTTAAAATATTTTTTGCATATTTTTTACCACAAATCTTTACCGTTGGCAAACAATCCACAAAACTTTTTCAAACGAGAAATGAGTGGGAGCGCATATAACATATTTACTGCAATATTGGTAAGAATGGTATATCACTTTCCTCTTTTGGCATACGTAGAGCACCCAAATTATTTTGTGCTAGTGTTGGCTGTTAGATGATGCCAACCAAAACTGGGTAAAAACCTATATAATTTGAGCAAACGTTTGTTCAAAACTAGTTAAAAAACTGGGTAACAGCATGGGCGTTTTCTTAAAAAACGCGCAGATTTTACCCACTTTCCCCTTGTATGTGTGATGACACATCCCTGTTACACTTATTCAATCACGCCATTAAGAAAATTTCTAGCTATATCCTCTTCTAATTTTGGTTACCAGGCAACGGGAGGTTGATGATCTGATCCATACGAATAAAAACATTTATGAATGTCAAAACAAATTTTTGAATTTTATTTATTTTTTCTGTATTTGTGCGTTTGTTTATTTTTGTACACATTTATGTAGGTATATGTAAGTATTTCCACACTTTACATTACATTTTTTATATTTAACAATATTACAATAAATAAATAATATTTAAATACAGATTAATCTAATTAAACATAACTTATACAACTAGCTCAGCTAATTTAGGTCTGATGAATCTGAAACTAAAACAAAATGTGACAAAATTAAAACATATAAAATATATACAAATATATGTATGCAGAATAAGAAATGTGCTTCCAAATTTTCCTTTTATGATTTCCTTGCTTTCTTGTACATACACTCTCGTTCAATATGTTAGGCGTTAAAAAGAGCTATAACTTTGCTTTCCGGCACAAAAGATTTGAAAGACTAGTTTCAAAATATGTTATTATATTCTCACATAAAAAACTTTATATTATTATTACATAAATAAGAATTTTTATTTCTTTAAAGGCACTTCAAAACTTAGTTAATTTTTTGTATTGGGTGTATGCATTAATTCGTGCGGTTTTTTTTCCGAAAATTAAGGCTTTATTGTGAAAAAATTGTTATATATTTATTCTTCAAAGTATTGCCCATCAGAAGCTACGATGTTTGCCTATCTTTCTGGTAGTTTGTGGATCCCATCCCAAAAGAACTACGAATCGAAATTCGAGTAAATTTCTGATACCCTGCTCTGAAGTAAAGCTTATTCCGGTGAGGGCATTCTGCATTGATCTGAAAAAGTGGTAATCGGAAGGTGCTATGTCTGGGCTATAAGGCGGGTGAGGTAGAACTTCCCACCCACAGTTTTCCGAATAGTTTTTAACTGGCCTCGCAACATGTGGCCGAGCGTTGTCATGATGAAAAATTATTGATTCGTGTCTGATCGCATATTCTAGTCGTTTTTCCGCGATGGCCTTTTTCAAACGAATCAATTGTTTTCGGTAGAGGTCCCCATTGATCGTCTGACCCGATTCTATAGCACACCCTTGTGGACCCACTAAATACATAACATAACCTTGGTACCATGGGCTTCACATACGATCTCTTGCGCTTTGGGTTATCATAATGAATCCAGTGACAATCCGATGCAAAAATGACTTCTTTTGGTGGCGTTGAAGCAAAATTTCCGACATGCAGAATCGACGTTCGACGTCTCTTGGCTTTAATTCATAAGGCACCCAATTTCCAAGCTTTTGGATGAATCCTAATGATTTTAATCGTCTGGTAACGGTTGCTTGATCAACTCCTAATACAAGTTTGCAATGTCTCCAATTCTTCATATTGAAATTTTTTTGGCTGTCCGGGTCGTTCTCCGTGGTCTAAGTCGAAATTGTCACTTTTAAACCGTGCAAACCGCTTTTGGCACATCCAGTAAAATACGATGGCTTTCGGTGGCACTTTTCTTCATGTTAAAGTAATGAAGAAGAACTCCCCGAGAAAACACTTTATCTGGTACAAATTTCACGTTGTTCACGTTGTTCACGCTAAAACAAATGACATCTACTGAAAACGACGCGAAATGACAGTACCTGTGAAATGAATATAGTCACAGATGAACACGACGCGAAATAATACTAGTAGAGGCCTCTCTTAGAAAACCGCACGAATTAATGCATACACCCAATAGGTCAATGAAATAGAGGCAGACATAAAAAACGTATTTTCATAAAGAAAACTTGTTTACTTTATTATTTTTTAATTAATTATCATAAAGAATAATAAGAGAATACTTTTTACTAATGAGTACTACCACCGCAATTTTCGATTACCTCAAAAGCTCGATCTTTTAAGGAAGAGTGCAAGGTATAAAGATATTGAACTGATATTTTCTGCCGAAATAATTGCAGCAATATTGCTTTCCAACTTCATAACCTTTGCGTGACATTCAGCCCCATACGTTTTCGATAATGTTAAGGTCTGGAAACAAAGGCGACCAAGACCCTAACTCCACGTTTTGTTTCACTATATTCCGGCGTTGTGAACAAGAGCATAGTTTTTTGCATTAAAAATTTGGCGTTTTACAGTTGAAATCCTAGTTTTTATACCAGTTAATTGTCTTACTGCAGCCGAATTAGTAGAATTTGAAGCAGTTCTTAGAATCTGACGCTTTTCTCGGGGATTTAAAAATTGGTTTCTTCCTTGATAACGAGTTTCATATAATTTGGCATCTTTCAAATAGCGATCCACAGTTTTGGAGTTGCAACTTAATTTTTAAGCAATTTATCTATCCTTCTGAATGGTAGAAATCAATTTTTTCACGTTCAAAAGCAGAAAAAATCTTATTTTTTCTCATTTTTCACAATACATATCAACCCGCGAAATAACCGGACACTGTATTATTGGGAATCATGATAGAAGGATGGGCTGCTTCTCAAACGACATATGTAGATGAGGAGAAAACGCTACAACACTACCCGACTGACTATACTTCCAAATTTCAATATACGATTTCGTAATTGCCGGTTAGATTAAATTTAAATGTTTTGGAAGATGTAGTCGATTTTAACGACTCTCCCAAAAACAAAAAATTATTAAAATAATAACCAGTATGCTTACAAAATTTTGATCTGCATTCAGCTGTAGTTATACAACAATCAAGAAAGCCATATACCAATGAAGTCCACTCTAAGGGGTTGGAAAAAAACTGTAATATTCGACGTTTAAACATTTAAACAAATATCAAAATAGTCTGCATAATTTTTATTTAAAAGTGGTAGATTTTTATCAAGAGAAGAAGGCAGTATGAAAAAGACGTACACGTTTAATATCAGATAGCTTTGAAGCCTACCACAAAGAGAGAATGAAACTACCTTTAAATTATTATATCATGATAAAAACCATATATGGCTTTCTTGATTGTTGTATAACTTTAGTAAGTTGTTTGAAAGTATCAGAAAGGAAATAGATTGACCCAACAAAATTCAACTTTTTAGTTTAATAGTCCAAATGCGAGTTCCAAAAAAAAAACTGTTCGTAAACTTATGTCAATAATATTTTTATCTGTAGCGTTTGGCATATACGGAAATACACAAGCAAACATTTAGACCCCTATGCATACACACATAAATGAAATCTATTTTACATTTGGTTAATCGCAAACAAATAATAACTCCTATATATATTTTTATCTTTATATTTACAACTTATAAATACAGCTTAAAAGTTTATAGAAAAGCTACTTCTTGCGCTGTGATAGCAAATTTTTACATGAATAATTTTCAGTTTACAAGTCGCTCGCTCTCTCTAAATATATAGTCGTAATTTTCAATCAACAATTTGGTCAATGTATTTGTTCGTCCGATGTCAACAAATACAGTTTGATTTGAAGAAAATATGCATGGGCCCCATACAATAGCCAAGTTGGAAGCAGGCATACGATTTTCCGTACTGAAGGCGGCAACACTGTAAAGTAATTCAAATTAGATAAGTACATTGTACAATTGTGCTTTCTAACGTTAGGTGAGACTCACTTCTTCAAATGTCGAATGAGAAACTTAAGTGTTGCTCGATTTGGATCTGGTAACTCGTCGAGAATATTCCTCAACATATTAATATTAACTACATCAGAAAAATTTCGACTCATCTCATTATATATATGTTGAGGAATCAAAGGCTGGCTAATTTCTCTAAAGAACTGCTTTAATAAACTGGTAATTGTATGAATATCATCTACTATTAAAAGTTTTGAATCGTAAATGTAACATTCGGACAATTTCCTTTTTAATTCATCAATGGCGACTTTATTGCCAGACGCTCTGTATAAGCCATCCTGTAATATATATTCCTTGCGTTCAATATAAGATACACAGTCCACAAGAAATCGTGGAACATTTTGATGTATTGTTTCATTCATTTCTAGTTGCTTAAGCGGAGCGCTGAAAATAGGATATTTTGTTCGGATACCTTCTTCTAAGTACAAACTTTCCGTTTTTGCAGAACGATGTTTCTTTTCACTCTTGGGGGAACGAACATTTCTGCAACAGAATAAATAAAGTTAAAATTATATTTAGTAGTTGGGATTTATCATAATATTCATCATTTCTGTAATAAAATAAGTATCATATTCTCTGAATCCGAATCTCCTTTATAAATAATCTCTAGAAGATTATATGTATCTCAGTTACTTTATTCATCACAGTTTTTTCTAAATTATTACATAAACTTGCTGATTTATGTATATAATATTTTCTTTTTTTTTAAACTCGATTATATTAGTTCTGTTTGTTGATCAGATGGGCAGTAACAATTTTCTAATTGCGGTCGCCCCTCGGCAGGGAATGTCCATCCAACCGAGTGTATTTCGGACATGAAATAAAGGCTCCTCGTAAGAAACCATCAGCCGTTTCGGAGGCGGCTTAGTATAAGCTGTAGGTCCCTCCATTTGTTGGAAAAACATCAAGACGCAAAACCACAAATTTGGAGGAGGAGCTCGTCTTAAGGTCTGCTCAGGCCTTAAGACACATAGGAAGCGGTCCACAAGTTACGTGACCCCATGCTGTCAGCGCTCAAATGCGCCCCTAATCTCCCCGACAGTGCATTCAGCACCTTTACGCACTCTGGGTAACCAACCACAAATCCAACTTCTGCCCACCCACAACCACAACCAACTTCTCTTCTCCCTTCCGTGTGAGGGCTACCCAGCAGCTCTTAGCCCCTCACACAGTCTGTTCCGTGTGTCGTACAATAGTATGTCGTAACATGACATCAGTCAGATGAAACTTCTGCTCTGGCTGGTGTCATTTTCGGACGTGCTCTAGCCTGTCCACCACCCGTAGGTGGAGTGATGTGTACGTTGCCGCATGCTGTATGTGTCTCCCCCGCCTTTATCTACAACAACGCCGCCGCCAACCAACACCCACGTGCGACATCCCATCTAGCGGGTATTTCAATACAGCTGGAGTGCTTTCATCCATTCGGACGATATGACCTAGCCAGCGTAGCCGCTGTCAAAACTTTTCTCTCGAAGAATCCTAGAGCCGACTCATCAGATGTTTACAGCGTCCAGTCAACAATCACAAGCGGAAAAAGTCTAACCCGACGAGACGCCATGACCATGTATTGAAATTTTTATTCAAACTTCTAGCAGTTGATCAATGAACTAATATTGAGCCTGAGTATCTCGACCTCTTTTTACTTGAACATTATTTTTCAGATTTATAATAGGTAAAAAATATTTACATATCTAACTTAAATAAAAAACTAGGTGAAATTTTCTAATTGCGGTCGCCCCTCAACAGGGAAAGGCAACACCTCCGAATGTATTTATGACATGTATGTATATTTGTAAATGTGATAATGAAAACCCATGCAAACTGATTAATTTTTGAAGAATACTTACAATTTAAAAACTCCTCGTTGAACTGAAATTAGAAAAAATAAATAGGTTAAAGACAAATCTCCAGAAAATTAATACAGTTTGAGTTCACAATTTTATCAGAAATGATTTGCTTAAAACGAAGTTTCCTTAAAATTAAATCAGACAAAAGTCAAAACTAGTTTTCAAAGTCTTTTTTACGTTAATTCTAGGTCTGGTGAAAGCCTAACTGTAAATTATACTCACACTTGCTCCGCATACGTTCAGTAATTGATTTTTTGTCATCTTCATTGGGAATTTCCAAAAGATCGCCGAATGAGGCACTTTTTACAAGATGGAAAGTAGACACGATTGGAGGTAAACTTTCATGATCAAAATCCCTTTTAATTATTTGCGATCCCAAAATTGCTTCCTCTGACACGATCTATAAAGAGTTACGGGTTATATAATTTATCAAAACATTAATAATCTAATCTTAATGTTGTTTCTCAACTGAAACTGAAGTTCCGAAAGGTAAGAAAAATATTCCATGGTTTCATTAAATATAATATATAGCACTTCAGTAGACTTTCTACACATAACTTTAAGACCAAGTGCAACTACAAAATGAAACATACGTTTTACGAGCAAAGAATAAAAACAATTTTACTACTGATTTGCAATATCCGGATTCCTGTAAATAATTCACTAAAATAAAAATATTACTTCTATGAGGGTTTCGAATTACATTTTCATTACTGTTTGTCATTTGAAACGAAACATGTTAAATATTGCTTAGAAATCTCTGAGTATATTAAGTTAATTGCGTAACGGAATCTATTTTGGAGACAAATTTGGTAATCACCATTTTTAAGTGTCTCATAAAGGAAATTTTTTGTGTAATAATAAATATAATAATTTAATTTGAGAACTAGAAAATTTTTGAACATCCATTATTCACACGCCTAATTACTTACATACGTAAATACTGGTATTTTTGCAACAGATGGGTTTAGCAATCTGTATCTCGCGTTCTACATGGTTATCCATTTTAAGGGTTCAAAAAAAAACGTAAATAAAATGCATTTTAAATAATTTTCTCAAGAACTTCCATTTTTTTATAAAGTTTGGTTTTTGCCTCATATTGGGTGGTATCATAGCCATGACTTGACAAATGTAGGTTTTAACAGTTTGAATGTTTTGTGTGGTTGTTAAACGATTCGTTTTCATAAATACGAATACGCAAGTGTTATTGGCGGCCGCATTGCGCACTGTCATTCTAAGTGCCAGGGTGCGAGCCTGGTTCGACCGAAATCCAATGTTATAAAAAATTTATTTTTTAATTGCGGTCGCCCCTCGGCAGGACATAAAATAAAAGCTCCTCATAAAAATCCATCAGCCGTTCAGAGGGGGTTTGGATTTGGTCCTCCGACTCACAATTTCATGCACAATTTTGGTTTTCGTTGATTTCGTTCCGGTAATTTTTATGTGAAAGATGCTCCACGGTGTAGAATTGTTTAAAATATCGATAAAAGAAATCGTTGAGTTTGATCGTCATGCGAACACTGGTTCTATTGTACAGGAGCTACACATTGCACTTCCAAACTACTTAAAAGGCTGAAAGGCATCATCTACTATGAGCTGCTTTCTTAAAGCCAAACTTTTAATTCGGACCTGTCAATAATTAGACCTTCAGAAGGAAGCAATCGCCTAGAAGTGCCAAACTTTGACCAACAGGAGGGGGATTGTGTTTCATCCGGACAACGTCCGACCATACACATCGGTAGTGTGTCGCCAAAAACTTCGGGAGCTCGGTTGGGAAGTTTTTATGCATCCACCTTATAGTCCGGACTTCGCACCACCATCTGTTCTTGTCTACAACGAATGATTTACCTGGTGAAAAGTCGGTCTCAAGAGAAGCTTTTGAAAATCGCTTGTCCCAATTTTTTTATTAATAGGGACAAGAGTTTCTATGAAAGAGGCATAATGATATTACCTTCAAAATGACAATAAATATAGTTTAAAAAAACCAAAAAAACACGCTTTTAAAGAATATTGTACTAAAAAGTTGAAAATAATTTTGAAAATAAACTTAAGACAATAGTATATAAAAAATACTTGTATAATTAAGAGAAAAGCGTGGGGCGCTTTGTACCATAATTTCCATATATCGAGCGCCCCACGCTTTTCTCTTAATTATACAAGTATTTTTTATATACTATTGTCTTAAGTTTATTTTCAAAATTATTTTGAACTTTTCAGTACAATATTCTTTAAAAGGGTGTTTTTTTAGTTTTTTTAAACTATATATATTTTTTCTAATTAACTCTATTTTGATTTTTCTTTCTCTGAATTAATCAGAGAACGTATAATAATTATTAGTATGGATTATTATACGTTCTCTGATTAATTTTGTTAACGCTACGATGTATGCAACGATTCGCATTTCAAATATTTCATATTGGGATCGCGTTACCGCTAAAAAGTTACAAACTGATAGACAGACATACTGACATACAAGTGAAGCTAATATAAAGCGTGTAAAAAGGCTATCGAGAAAAACGGTGCATATTTGATATAAATCGGATAACTTTAACTATGGCAAAAAAAATCTTCAAATTAATGCAAAATTAATGGATTACTTTTTACTATGTTTTGTGACGCATTTAAGCGGTCTTTATTACAATTCGGACAACATGTAGACTTTTACTTACCAAATCTTCTTCATCTTCTTGGGAAGATGTGTTTAAAAGGTCAAGTTTCCACGCGTACACTGGTTTTAAATTAAACACTGTTGACATTTCATTGACATATTCTGAAGATGTTTTGTTATGTTCGTTGCTCGGAAGTATTAAAGATAAACTGTGTACAAGTTCATTTTTAGTTGGACGTGATTTTAAGCAGCTAGTTGGAATATCCGTATCAGTAGATGAATGCAAGGGCGATTTTTTTGAAAAGTATTGTGATGATTGATTACGATTGTAGTCATATACGATAGCCCGAACCTTCGGCTCTTTTACACTAAAAAAAATACATACGGCGCGAATCAAGGGGTGTCGAAAATTTGTTGATGTGATGCTTGTAAGTGTGTTTTTACTCTGAGAGAAAGTGTTGAGCGAAATTTGTGATCGCATTGCATACATAGCTCTACCACATTCGTCAAACTCTTTTGTGTATTTGAATTCGTCATCAGTCTCCCATTCGCTATGATCTTTTGCACTATCAGAAATTAAAAGGCATTTCAGCGATGAATCATTTGAACCATTAGTGTTTCGTTGCTTTTTTTCAAAATATTTGCAGGTGCGGTTGCTTAAATTATAATATTCGGGGTCACTGTCGTAAAGAGCATCTCCAACTGTTTGGAACTTCCAAATGGGTTGATAAATATCTTCCTCACTTTGTATTTCTTCTTTGGTGTTATTTGAGTTTTTCTTTTCAACTATCGCTAATTTATCGCAAGATATATTTCCTCTTTTTAAATCAGCTTCTGCAAAATTATTGTGTAGAAAGGTGTTTACACTTTCATCCCCTTCAATTGCAACTTTTTCAAAATCTAAAAATTTTCCTTGAGCTTTCTTACTTCTTTCCAACGATTCTTTACTTTTTGTACGCAAAATAACTTCATCATTGGCCTTACTTGAAATTTTTCTAACATTCTGTCTCATAGTAAGTTTTTCACCACTATTTTCGTCAGTAACAATCCCCCTCTCTGGTCCACTTTTAAATTCCATTGAGCTGATTGCTTCTTTGCAAACACAAATACTCTTCTCTTGTTTATCATATTTCCACAAACTTGTATGTCGTTTTACTGACTCATTCAGTACAGTCCATAATTTAAGCGATATTTTTAAGTTATTTTTATTGGAAAGTACCTCTAAAGCACGTTTAGCCTTCAAACTCCATGGGTTAAAATAATAAAGTAGCCAATCTTGGAGCCAATTAAAAAGCTGTAATTGATTGGAGCATGAAAATAATATTTGTGTATTAAGACTGTATGAAATTAACACATAGTTCATTAATTTTAAAAAATTCACTTTAACCAATGTGCGATCGTTTGTACTAAATAAATTTTGTGTGAATAAGTAAAAATTTATTTCACGATTTCTTTCATTTATCACTTGCGAATCATGGCAATATTTATAATTTATTTTTATATACTGTTCGTTTTGGCCCTCTGGGCAGTTGAATTCATTAGATGTTTCCGTTTTTATTATTGATTTGAATTCTCTTTTTGTGTCTTCTTGGTAACTTTTATTTTGCGTTTTTTTTACTATATCTCCTCTTACTCGTTGAAATTCAATGTTTGGGACACAATCTCTCGCATTTAAACAACCGCAGCGATTTGTCTTCACTTCGGACACAGCGCAGGTTGAGTAACAACTAGTTAAACGATTTTCGACGTTAACTGTAGAGAGAGCTTGATAATTCATAATTGTAATCGGACTGTATTCGGAAGGGCAATCAAAGACATCACTGTTTTCGTTGTATGTTTGATATTTTGCTCGTTGCACTGGTGATCGTGCTACGCGGTCTGTGTAGAGCAAACTGGAATGTTCAACAGATGGTTGACGCTCTCTCTGTTTATAAAGTACACATTTTGTCAATATATTTTGTTTAAATACATCCACCATTATATCAGTTGACTCATTAACTTGTGTATCACTGGAATTAGCTTTCGTATTCACTTTACTTGTGTGTACAGTATCTTTTACTTCTACTCCCTTATCAATGACGGGAAAATATTTCTTTGCTTCTCCTATATGGATGGGAAGTTCGTTAAAATTGTCGTTGTTTGTATTTGACAAACTAGGTTTGTAATGGGTATACATCAATACGCTTTTTGAAGGAAGGCTTTTGGGCATGCACATACTATATTCTCCGTCATATATATATGACCCATAGCTGTGGTAATTGTGAACTTGTTTACGTAATAATTTCATCCAATAACAGACGCTTTCGGGACAGTGAAGTCGAAGTTTCAATATATTAAAGGGGATTTTGGAGATGGATTGCTGATCCAATAGACATGGTTCAGAAAAATGCGTATGCACCATCGAAGAAGCTGATGTTGGCTGCTCTTGTTTAAGCTGATTAGGTAAAAAAATGTTTGAACTTTCTCCTGCATTACTGCCAACGTTTTCATTAAATTGTAATTGACCATATATGTTTAGCTCATTGTTAACCTTTGCAGCTTGCTTTAATTTGGAAATTCTTTTTATATCCAACCTTTGGTTTGTATGAAAAATATTATTGTATCCTTCTACGTTATGTATTATTTCCAATGATTTCTGTTTTCTACTATTACTTTCTTTTTCACTTAATAAATTTTGTTTGTTTTTTAAACCCCTTTTGAATGGTCCAAAAATGTCACTAAATATCTTATACTTCTCCAAGTTGAGCAATGATTGCGATTTTGTTATTTTTTCGGGTAATTGGATACATCTTGAGGTGTCTATTTTTATTTGTTTTGCCTTAATCAAGTTAATATCAGCCGTGCAGTATTCACATTCTTTGGTGTTATATAAATTCGAACAACTAACACAAATATTTTCATATATATTCTCTCCAGTATTGACATACATTTTATTGTTTTCTTTTATTTGTCGGGACTGATTCTTTTTCAAGCCTTCGGTAATGCACAAACAAAAGTTGCATAAATAGCTTTGAGACTCGAATACACCATAGCCGCATCCACGGCACAAATTTTCATAAATGACGTCATCCTTTTCTAAATTTCGAAACAACGTTTTTAGCAATGATTTTTGGCCTTCGAATAAGTCATAATCAATATTTTCGTATATAGGCTGTTCTTTTTCATTGTACCCCGATTTTACATAATGAAGTTCGTGATTGTAGCTATTTTCATGATAATTCAATATTGCACCAGCCTCCTTGCATCTTGTCAAGTTAACACTCATATTTTTAAAAATTTCCTCTGACATTTCTCATTTCTGCAATAAAGTTCATTATTAAATCATTATAAATTGTTTCTTGGGGATTAACGATTTAGTTTCGAATACATACATATACTCATACATACTAACATAATAATTATCACATACATTTTTATTCATATTTTGTCGCCAATAAATACATAACATATTGTATTTAAATTTATGCGTTTATTTGATTTTCATTGGAAAATATTAGCTGTGTTCGTTGAGAGCTGTCAGTAAAAACAAGCAAGTAACGAAATTGAGAGAGTAAGATGCTTCACTCTCCGAAAGAAAGAAATTTACTGAGCTTTCAACGAACGGGATCCAGTAAAAATTAGTCAGCAAGTTGTACAACAGCGGTTTATTTTGGCGGTTAATTATGAATTCGTTTATTTATACAGTTTATTAATTCTGGTTTTAAGTATTTTCGTAAGTGTAATTGTATTAAAAATTTATTGTATTTCAACAGTGATGAAATTCTACATTCTTTATAGCCGTCCAACGATAAAGATATCAATATTTTTTTTCTAATAGTCCTCTAAAAGGACGAGGATCGATGTAGAACGAAATACGAAAATAAGTTTAAAATTATTTTTCCGTGTAAGCCGCCCATAACAACTCAACATTATTATAGAGTTCATTGGATTCTGTTTAAATAAAAACCAAGCAAGAAGGAAAAATAACTTCTGAATGCTACTAATATTTCATTTTGTGCATCGTCGTCGCTTCCGGAAGTTTAAGAATACATTATCCTAATTGTGGCCGTAGCAGCAACTTTGCTTCGAATTTGTTATGCGGTTCCTTTGGTCGCCACTGCTTTCTGGTAAATTATAGAAATCCAAAATCAACCGTTTTACTTAAAATAATAATATATTCTAATTCTATGCCTTCCTATCTTCTAAATTTTTCAACGGAAGCTGGGTAGTGGGCGGGTGATGATTCCACTCTACTGTCACCACATTTTCGTTTAACGAGTGCCTTTGCTATTGTTGGAATCATTGAATCATTGTTCAGTTAAATTAAACAACATTAAGGAATTAAAATTATTCTAATTTTAAATCAATTTTGTTTTCTTGACAAAAATTCAACCATATTATCACAAATAAGCTGTTTTTCATATTTTCTAGTTTTTACTGGACCAAATTTTCCCAGCACGAATTTGCAAATTTGCTGGTGTGTTCTCACCCACCCGCTGTCCCTTGATTCGCTGAACTAAGTTAATGATGCAGTATATTTCGAACCATCGTCTGCGACATTCGCAGTTGCCGTTGCGCAAAGACTGTTAAATCTTTCGCTCAAAAAATCCTAATGCCGACTGATTAGATGTTCTCATCGTTTAATCATTCTCACAATATAGCAGACGGGAAAGATAATGGACATGCAGTGTTTAATCTTTGTTTAAGCTGGAACTCTATAGCAATACATACATATACGTGCGTATCACAGATATGCAAAAAGTCGCATATTGCTATTATAATTGCTCCGATTCATGTATTTCATCAGTTTTATATATCGTGTAGGAGATTGTAAAAGTTGTCAAACTCTACACTTTGTTGAGAAGATTTAGTTTTTAACTTCTGATGGAACGTTGTACAGAAGAGTTCCATCTTTAACACCGAAAGCTCAAACGAGCAAAATGCTTAGTATGGAGTTTTGTACTAAGAATGAATGTGAATACAATCCGGCATTACGTCACACAATAAAATAACTTAGAAGTGAAGAGTAAAGAAAATTGATGTAATTTTTGAATGTATAATTAATCATGCCTACAATTGTAAGCGTCATTTTAATTGACATTAGGTTAAATATTTCTTAATATAGCTCTTAAGCCTCAAGAACATTGAATCAAACAAAGGAGAATAAATAAGCTCCAGATAGTAAGCTGTTAAGTCACTTTACTTTTCCTTAGATGTTATTAAAAATGGGCTGTAATCAGTGGTTAATGGCCTTTACTAAAAAAAAAATACCTTTGCTTTTTTGTACCCAAATTTGTCAATAAATGTATACTTCCCACACGATTTGTTATTCCTTTTTTTTTTTTTAAGGGAAGAGCTAAGCGCATTTAATTTTTATTAAATACAAGCGCTTTCGCTTCAAAAATTGTATTGTAAATATTTATCATACGAGTATACTTATGTATGTAAAGAAATGGAAACACTTAGTAGTGAAATTTTAAAATTTATAACAATTAAGAAATAGAAACACTCATCAATGAAATTTTAAAATTTGTAACAATTAAGATATATATATATATATATTTACTCACATTATTAATACAAAAGTACTTCAAATGGTGCGTTTAATTGGCTGGGCTGCTTATAATTTAACAGTAAGAATTCAACTGAAATATTCCATCGATATCTGACGCCAAGCTTTAGCTCAGCTTATATTAAAGAACAAAAGGCACTCCCAAGTACACACGCACATACCGTACATATGTCTTTACTTTTACCCTCTTAAAATAAAGGCTGCAATGAGAGCATTTTTAATCATAACGAGACATACTTGTACGAGTATGCACATTCTCATTTCATTGCTTTAATGAAATTCTCAGTTTTTCTTTTCGTTGGACTTCGAAACTGTACTCAATTACTACTTTTACATAAGCGGGATGCATTGTTTGAAGGCGGAGTATTCAATTCCGCTTAATTAATACTTAGTTTGTAGAGAAGTTATATAAGATTCAAATAAAAGCAGCTACTGTAGCCGAGTGGGTAGCAGAAAGAAGTTTTTTCTATATGCAGTCATTGCATGTAAAATATGGCATGAAATAAAAAGTTCCGCCTAAAATGTTATCAAACGTTCGGAGGCGGTTTCAAACTGTAGGTCCATCCACTAGGAGGAGCTCGGCTGAAAATCTCTTCAGCAGCTATAAAACTAAAGGTACCATTCCTAAAATATATTTATAAAAAATTAATACAATTTTTTTTATTCAACCGTAAAGTTTTTAAACTAAAGTTGGTACTCAATTAATTTTGAGTAAGCGCAGCAGACAACAAGCTCATTGAGTAACTCTTTCGGTACGGTAGGCGTCATTGAAAAATGAAACAGAATTTCGTGCTGAACGTGCAGACATCAAAACAAAAACAAAAAAAAAGATAGAGAAAAATAAAGGAGAATTTTTTATCTTTAGTCCTTTTTATAGATGCTACTCAAGCATGTCAGCATCCTTTGATCCGTGACGGTAATCACCCATCTTGGGTGCGAGGTGTTTTTCAGCCGGTGAATATCGTCTTTAGGCGGTGTGTTGTGGCGGGTGGCTATAGTCAGCGATAGTAGCGATAGATTTCTTCAATACTATTTTTGTAAAAACGGTCACAGCAGAAAGTAATTATTTAAAGTACATATGTATATGCCACAAAATGCCTGTTCAACTCTACCCATTCAATTATATTTGTTTATTACCATACGAGAATCACATCATTTTTTTGAATTTCCTTATTTATTTCAAAATAAAATGCCTCTTTATTCTTCGTTCCATGGCCCATACCCAGGCTCGGAGAGACCCTTAACGTCAGTTACACATATCGTATAAGCTTTGCAGGGATACCAAGCTCAGACATAATGGCATAGAAGCAACTCCTATTATTCCATATTATTTATGCTTTGGCAGCAAAGATAAAGCTTGGGATGTCCACATTGAATTTAGTTTAGATCCTTGATAATCAATAAAACTACATTTTTTTATCTTTTTATAATATTTTGACAATTATTTTCTTGAGATAAACGCAATCGTATCCAATTATCGGTATCGATTTCAGTTTTTGCCGTAGAACTACTCGGACGTAGTCATTAGTTCATTGCCCCACGAAAATCCGCTTCTGTCAGTCTCTTTCCTGCGCCAAGGCTGTTGTTTTTAAATACGAATTTTTTCATTTGTGTCCTAACTCTTCCTCAACACTGAAATTGTACTTTATGGGTCGTTGATGTACAGATGGGTCAAAAAGAATATAAAATTTTGTAATTTTACAAAGTACGTAATGTTAAATTTTCGATTGTTTTTTTATAACGTTTGTTAGTTGACAATAGCTGTATTCGTTGAGAAATGTCAGTAAAAATCAGCAAGTAACAAAATTGAGAGAGTAATATGTTTTACTCTCCGAAAGAAAGACGAACACGATTCAGTAAAGTTTGGTAAAAATTGTTACTGCCCATCTAGTCAACGAACAAAACTAATCTCTGTCATAAGGAATGTATTTGGCTAACAGGTGACAAATTTGACATGACTCGACCATAATAAAAATAAATTGATTAATGGTAGAAAACTTAAATTTTTTGTAGAGTTCCATGAAGATTATACCAAATTGGAATTTCAAGTTAAGTTATTTTATTCTAAATGACGTCTACTTATTAACATCATTAGACTTAAGATGGGTAGACAAAATTTTATGCATACATACCTATGTATATGTATATGTAATAGTAAATTTCGAGATTTTCTGATTATCAGCCAATTGGACAGTTACAAATTTGAGAAATGTTTATCATATCATATATGCTCTCTTAATGAGAAAAAAAAGCATTTACATTTATAATTAATATATGATATGAGCTTTTAAACATAATTATAATTGTTAATGTCTCAAATTCTCTTGACATACATACATACATATATTACTTCCGCAATTTTAAGCGCTCTTTTAAACTTGCCTTATAATATGTATTGGTGTTTGCCTGCCAAAAGTAATTACTGGTTTGTGACGCACATTGACCTTAACCCTTGTTAGCGGACAAAGCATTTGCTTTGCACACACGATTTGTCGTTATTAATTATATTTTCAAACACTTCTATTAAATAAAAAAATCATCTGGACTGTCTTTCAGGCTGGGTTGTTATGTTTTTTTTAACAAAAAAGTTAGAAATATATTAAAAAAGCTTTGGTCTTCAAATCTGTAAAAAAAAAGTGTGTAATGATATTCGAGAAAAGTTGTTCACGTGATCCTTTGTCAAAATTGTTCGAACTGACGCCGATTGGTTCTACCTTATATGTAGAAATTTTATTATCATGCATACGTGTACATACAAGAATGTACGTACACGTATTTATGTTGAGATGTTAATACTATTATCGTTTATCGTTAAGAATCGCTCTTAACATTACTTATTATAATAAACAATGTATTTCTCGAAGCTTTTAATTATTTAAAGAGGTAAGGAGTCGATTGTTTTTTTCCGTCTACTTTAACTTTCATCTAACTTATTATTTTGCTATTCAGATGTTTATATTTTACATGTATTACTCACTCAAAAATTAGTTCAATGTTCCAATTCATAATTAATTGTAATTATTGCAAACAACTTGTTAGTTACAAACCAATATAATTTCAACGATGATGCTATATAAAGTCATTTCTTAAAAGTACAGCGGCTTGAACATATCTGCCTTTATTGACGATGAAATAACAACTAAACTCTCAAGTTAATATACTCAGTAATCAGATCTCATGTAGTTAAACCTATAACATGTTCATATATGCATACATATGTACATGTAAACGCTCTGCGCAAAAACCGAGGCACATTATGCGCTGTACATACGGATGCAAGAGTAGTCCAAAACTAACCACATTTCATATAACTCCTAGGTATGTTTATCGGGGATAAACATGCTTTTTTCGCAAAATGAATTATGAGCTAGAGCTTTGAAAATCTGCAATTCCCTCCGTAGCCAGCTCTCTATCTGCTATCTTTGTATCAGAAAATATTAACTCAAACTTCTGCACGTCTTCTGCGTACCAGAAAAGCTCGCCAACAAAGTGAACAAATGAAGGGACCTACAGTTTATACTAAGCCGATGGTTTTTTATGAGGATATCAGAAATATACATGGACGGCTTAACATTCCCTGCAGAGAGGCGACCGCAATTAGAAAAATTAACTTAATATTTTATTTAAATTAGGACCAGGACCAGGACTTAAACTCTGGTCTTCCGAATGACAGTAAGCAATGCTAATCTTGGCTATCGATGCCGCCAATTTTTATACATTTCGTTTACATAAAACTTGAAACTTCGGAACTTATTTAAACAGATGTATGAATGTTTATGTGTGTACTAGTTATTATTCGGTATTAACGGGTTGGTAAACTGGTCATATTTTAAATACGTTAAGGATCGCTAATATAACTTAGCTATTATCGCTTATTCAGCTGTTGCCGTATACTACTCCACAAATCGCTCACTAAGCGACGAGTATTTTCAAGTTGTTAGCGCCATCGACAAAATATTGATATTTTAAGGTTAAAGCAAAGTAAGTTGGAAAATTACACAAGCAATATAATAAATTAAATAACATAATAAACAAAAATGGCCTTTGATTATTTGGCGTACGTTTTATCTTTAGACGAGGAGGCCTTGTACCTTTTATCAATGGAATACCCTTCCTCCTGAATGCAACTGAGTTTCTTGATAGAAAAAAAATAGCAATATCTACAGAGAAACAGGTAACAATATAACTTTTAAGTGTTTTTGCTGTTTTAGTATTGTACTATTAAAATGTTTAAAGGTTCTAGCCGCCTTGCGATTCTTCGCAACTGGATGCTATCAATGTTCCATTGGAGAGCGAATTCGATGTTTTTTGCGAATGTTAGATTTCCCTCATCAGTTGTTGGAGGCACTATTGGGGCACTCATATTTACATCATAATTTCCAGAAATCATGAACAATGCTATGTCAACCCCCACGGATACCATTCTATCAATGTTCAAATGGCAAGAATACATTTTTCTTAAATTGTTGATGTAGTAACACAGTTAATTTTATTTGTACACAGATATGACATCAGACACGATTCTTTTATTTGGAGCTCCTCTGCACAGTGAAGAAAGTGGAAACTATAACAAGTTTTTAATTAGGTACACTTTGTTATGGGTTGCAATTGATTTAATAAAAATAATTGGCGGCCGCGATAGCCGAGTGGTTAGCATTGCGTACTGACATTCGGAAGGCTCGGGTTCATGTCCCAGTGCCAGCAACATCCAAAAGTTATGGAAAATTAATTTAAATAAAAAATTAAGTTAAATTTTCTGATTGCGGTCGCCCCTCGGCAGGGAACGTCCACCCCCTCGAGTGTATTTCGGACATGAAATAAAGGCTCCTCGTAAAAAACCGTCAGCCGTTCGGAGGCGGCTTAGTATAAACTGTAGGTCGCTCCATTTGTTGGAAAAACATCAAGACGCAAAACCACAAATTGGAGGAGGAGCTCGGCCGAAAATCGCTTCAGCGGTTACATAGCGCCAATTATATATATATATATAATTGTGGTGCGCTTTTTCACTTCTTAGTCTTCCATAAAAATATGAATATGAATACCCCGAAGTAAACCGAACGCAAATTTGAACAGAAAATGCTGATCGATTCCCAAGGAGCAAAAGAAAAAGAGGAAACATATACTTTCTCAAGAAGAAAAGAAAACAAATAAACAAAAATATTTTTATTTATTTTATTTATTTATTTAAGAGAAACAATTATTAATCATTATTCCACTTACAAAATAAAGCACTGGATGCCAGGGCCTTCGGCTTAAAACAAAAATATAGTTGTGAGTATTTATAGTTACAGAAACAAAAACAAGTTAGAGCAGGCGCATGGTCAAAGATGACTAGATAAGAAACTCTTGAGAATATTTAAATTCGAATATTTAATTATATTAAGAAAAATTATAATAATTTCTTTAATATTTCTTGCTGAAGCAAATTTCTCTTGAAACAAAAACAATGTTTGTTTTTTTATATACATAGTGGTACTGTTGCGTTTTGCACATCAGCTGTTGAATGTTCTCCGCTTTGACACTGCCGCCAACATAATTTTTTTTTGGATATGGACATGTATAAAATTTATATAATATATGTATGTATATGGTTTCCGTGCACCTCAGCTATATTTTCGTCGGCATCAACGGATGCCACTTGAACTTCTCATCCAAGTTAGAATCATTCTGGATAGCAAAATTGTGCAACACTCTACAGGCAACAATGATGTTCATAGTTGGGCTGAGCAAAACTCTCAATCCATAGCTCCTCGATATGCAATTTCGAGTACGGATTTCAGATTTATTGTAAAAAGGTTCAGATTGGGATGTAAAAGACACATCATGTAGTTGCTGACTCCATAACTACTGCCACCCAATCAAAAGTCCCGAAATACGTTTTGCTCGAACCGGTGATTCAGACAGCTATTATTAAAAATAATGGTGCCATGTCCAGACCCAGGTCACTTGCATACAAAATCTATTATTTCCATTTTACAAGTACCCTTTTCTACTTCGAAAATTTTTGGTATTTTCTTCTCCAGGTGATTGGATTCTGGCACGAGTGCAATCTTAACACCCCAACACCATTGGAAACTTCGCTATTCGGTAAAATGTCCGCATTGTGCTCTCAATTTCCCTGCTTTTTTCGGTATTCTGATGAATGATTGTACAAGTGCTGCGGTAGCAATAGATAATATTTACCACCCGATTGGCAGTCACCACTTTTATTCTACCCAACACTGGAACACTAAAACACTAAAAAACTTCCCGATGCATAAAAGCGGAATGTTAAAAGCAAAATTTCCGGTATTTTATTCCTGCAAAATCAAATAAATTATCAACAAAATTTATTTACTCAAAGCACATTATTTTCACAAACCTTTCAGTGCGGCTTCTAATTTTACATTCTATTTTTTCCAAAACGTATTTTGCTCTAATTTTGGAAAGACGAAATCTACGAATAAAAACTTCTTCATCATATTTCTCAAAAAAATTGATCAACGCATATAACACCATAATACAATTGTTTTTAAAGCCAAAGTCGGAATACCATTTATTTACTATTTTAGAATTTGCAGCTGTCAAATTATCTTCTGGTTAAGAGCTAATCGTCACTCGATGTTGGCGTTAAGTTAACCGCAACTTAATTGACAGATGCGCCTTAACCGGACATTGTGAAACTGAATTTTCCGTATAATATGGGGTACCTTACCCGATATTACTTTCATCTTTTGCGAATAGTAAAGGCATTATATTCGTAAAAGATGAATAACAAAATGAAAAGAACAGTTCCTAGATAGACGAAATTATCTACTACCTCGAAGTTATGACTGTCAACAGTGACATGGGAGCCAAGTCGCGAATGCGATGACTGTTTGTGTGATGTCAGGAGAATTTCGTCTTGCTCTCGTTCACTACCAGACCCATATCCTTCGCTGCCTTATCCAGTCTAGAGAAAGCAGAACTCACGACGCGGTTGTTGAGGCCAATAATGTCGATATCATCGGCGTACGCCAGCAGCTGTACACTCTAATAGAAGATTGTACCAGCTCGTATTATTTTCTCCAGAATTAAATTAAAAAAGTCACACGATAAGGAATCACCGTGTCTGAAACCTCGTTTGATATCGAACGGCTCGGAGAGGTCCTTCCCGATCCTGACGGAGCTTTTAGTGTTGCCTAACGTCAGTTTACTTAGCCGTATAAGTTTTGCGGGGATTCCAAATTCAGACATAGCGGCATAAAGGCAGCTCCTATTCATGCTGTCGAAGGCGGCTTTAAAATCAACGAAAAGGTGGTGGGTGTCGATTCTCTTTTCACGGGTGTTTTCCAAGATTTGGCGCATGGTGAATATCTGGTCAATGGTTGACTTACACACAATACGCTTGATAGGACCTTATATGCGATATTAAGAAGACTTATTCCACGGTAATTGGAATAATTGTGGCGTCCTAAAATAAGAACATAAAATAAATCGTTCAACTGCATTCTCCTTCAATTTGTATGCACTCAGAAGAGAAAGGTAATGTGTTAGTGCTGCCCGAAACCTTGTGAGTGTATTGGTGAACCCATCAGTCCGAAATTGGCCGATTCAAATAATTTACAAATCAGCTGAAGAAGTAACACAAATAAATTCCAATGGAAATGAGGTTAGGTATATTCACCAACAAACGAAAACTGTTCGAATAAACAAATTAAAAAGAAAAACTAATTTAAATAAAAACCATAGTTTCGAAAACTAAATTAAAAAAAAATTTTTTTTAAATATTATGGAAAAAGTCTCTTTTTGGAATTTTCCAATTTTCCGACTTTTCCTCAGAAGAAGTATAAGATTTGCTTATAGCCCTTCCCAGATCCACAACGAACAACCTACGAAAATTTCTCGAGCCTGAGCGTCACTAACAAACAAACATTCATCTTTATATATTAAGATGTATTTTATGTTCCGGAAATGAAATTTCTTTTTAGTTTTTATTTAAAGCAAAATATTCATAAAAAGGCACTTCCAACGTCGTTGTTGTTGATATTTTAGTGTCTATCTCCGCTTAGGAACAGGCAAGACGAATCTGTATAGATAGTTTGTCGAGGTTAAGTCTGTATAGGTAGGAATTAAATTGACTACAATAACCAGACCGTGTTAACAGACAGGTTTAAAGCCTGTCGATATGCCATCCTGTCCAGCGGTTCTAGTACTTGGTACTGAATGGAGTCCTAGTATTAATGGTAATCTGTAAACTGATTAGCATTAATCGTCGCCAAAAACGTCTTATTTGAACAAAGAGTATTATTTTCCTTTCGGATAACAGTTTATTTAAAATATAAGCAGTGCCCTCAAATGTCATATGTATGTATGTAAGTATTTAAATATTCGCTTTTATACAGGCATCTACTTCATTTTGAATGACGTTGAGCTCAACGATTGCTTTATCAGCTGATTTATGTGTGCAAACATCCGCGTCGGCAAATACGGCCGGGACTCGTTTGTTGGCTTCTTTGATAGTCTTAATGGATCGTCGAGAGTTCCTGATGTATAAAGTGGCTTTTACTGACAATTTGGCGTAGCAGGAACTCCTTAAAACACTGTTTTTATAATTTTTGCATTTTTTATAGAGTTTCAAGACATCATAACCATCGAACACCAATTGCTGAGTCGCTGAATTAACGTCGTTCATAATTTCTACTGATGTCTGTGCGGCAACAGAGCCGCAAACAATCATTTCATCATGCAAAGTATCCACAATATTTTCAACTTCTGGATCCTTGGCTTCTACGCAGCTGACGTCCTCTTCCCGACGATTCTCAATGTTCTGTGCAGCGGCATCAACTTGATGGAGCGGTTCTACAACTATTACCTTGTACTGAGTTTGCAATGCGTTAGCCGTATTTACGGTTATTTCCTGAGCTTCTTTAATTATATCATCCACGATTCCTTCATAGTTCACCGGGCTGGCATTAACCTAAAAACAAAGCAATACTTCAAAGTTTCCTAAATCTAATAAATCGTACAACGAACCATTGCTAAAAGGCAAATAGCCAATACTACAATTAGAGCTTTCATTTTTGCAGTTAATATAATTCGAAGGAATTTTCAAGACTGTTAAATTTACCATATTTTGAGTTATTTATATTGTGAAATGCGATTTGTCGCGATTGGTTAAATTATCTAAAATCTTAGATTGATGCCATAAATCATAATGTAGGTTATAAATTTCGATGTGCATGTGAGTACAATTGTACATATTCAATGGATATAAGGTAAGTAAATTTGGTTAGTTGGTTGGTTGAAGACCTGACCACTCGATTTATGAAACTTTTTTAATTTCTTCAAACCATGTGTACCGACCTCCGTAAGGCTTGAGGAGTATCATGAAAGTTATAACATCAACTTTGGCTGAAGGTCTCTCCAAAGGTGCCAGCGCGACCCTGTTTTTTCATTTCCTTCTACATTCGTATGACCTTGGGCTTGAGTGATATTCTTTGTTTTCCCACCATACTCTGTTATCTGCCTCTTGGACTTTGTTTTGGCACGCTTAATAGTAAATTTCACAACTAATACATAATTGTCTGCCTAAGAAATGAGCGAAAACAACAAGTTTTGTCTTAACTAAAGTGAAAGAATCGAATAATAAATGGTTACAATGCTATGTCAACAACATTTCTGAAGAACTTCTTTAAAATATGAATTTGTTGGTATTATTACATATCTTACTTAAACATTTATACATACTGTGAAAAAGTAAAATTACAAATAATGAAATCGATTTCACAGGAGATAGCATTAGTGAGTTTTTTATTTGTCTCACTGTTCAAAGTCATCGAAAATTATTAAGACCAATTTAGATAATCTAATCCAAATTTCAATAAACATTAATCGAACGTTCATTTGAAGGAATATAAAGTCATTGTAAAACCGCTTAATTTTGCAAATATAATTTATGGCTTAAGTTTTTGTTAGTACATAGGCAATGCTACGTAATTAATCTAATTTACGATTTAATTGAATAGTAATTTATGTAGTATATACTTACAGCCCCTCAAGACCTTGTTTTGCCTACAGTTAACCGCTTTCTTTATAGCTTATGAACTTTGTATTAACGAGTATTTATTTATTTGAAATTAAATTATTTAAATTTTTCGACAGTTTGACTCTGTTTGGATAGAAGTTAAAAAATATTCCTTCTATGCACATGATTTTTAGAAATTTCCACCCTCTTCCGAAATAGAGAAAATATAATTAATAATAACTTCTATTATTTACAAGCTTTCTCTATTCAAACCATGTTTCAAGTTCCCAATTAAATTAATAAAATTTAAACCTGAATATTATTTCCTAAAATAAAAACGTTTGAAATTATCCCTCTTTAAAAATGTTTTTCATTATAAGCTCTCTAATCGCTCCTTAGTTTGAAACTTACGTTGTAATATTTCATTTAATTCATAATTTTTTTATACAATATGTATAAATATTTGTAGCCTTTCTAACTCATCTTAGATTGAGATCAATATTTAATAAATCATTTATCTCATTAATGATTCAAATTAAACAAGAAAGAAGAGCTGATTTCGGTCACGCCGAAGTCTTTATACCTTCCATGACCATATCCAATTCATGGTATTTTATTTTAGGTTCAAATAATAATTCTCAGATCGAATTACAAAGCACTATAGCAGCGCATTCTGGCAGTCAAGGAGGTTACCAAGTACAGTAGGGTGTTCGTCATTCGCCAAGTTTTCTATTTCAACTCAGACAATGCGTACATATAATACATATGTATCTGCTTGAATGGCGTTACTCCATGAACAACTGGGATAGTTTTTTTGGTCCAATTATTACTTATTGAGATAAAGTTAATTTTACTTAAAAGGGTTTATATTCAAAAACATATTTTCAAATAAAAATTTTCTGTAAGCTTTTGCACGCTCATATATGTATGTATGTACTCGTATATGTATGTATATACATACATATGTACATATCAATGTACAGATATCAAATTACTTATTAGAAACTTTACTAAACATTCGATGCACATTCTTCAACTATTTATAATTTTTTTATACGAAGTCTCTAGATTAGAATAAAGCCGTGTGAGAGAGTGGGATGAGAGAGTTTTTGCGTTATTAAAAGCCAACCAATTTCCCAAAATACAAAACGCTCGGTAATTGGTGTATTTGTTCTCCTGCTCCCACCTTTGTGAATTCGACTTGATTGGAATCAAATTTGAATTGATATTATCACGAGATCATGTATTTATTCTCTAATAAACAAGTCGTCTAAAGTTAAATTGAAGACGAAAACTCCTGTTAGCAATAAACGGCACATTTTGGGGTTCGCCGTTGTTACTTACAAATGTTGGTTTTGTTTCTATTACGAAAAAATACACTCGGAGGGCTTGACATTCCCTGCCGAGGGGCGACCGCAATTAGAAAATTTAGCTTAATTTTTTATTTTAAATTAATTTTCTATAACTTTTTGGATGTTAGTTCGACACCAGGATTTGAACCAGAGCCTTCCGAATGGCAGTACCCAATGCTAACCACTCGGCTACCGCAGCCGCTAAAAATTTAGTAGAACAAATTATTGGATGTAATGTTGTAGTCCGAGATGCATTATGCTTTCTCTCTTATTATTAGTGAGGACCACTCTACGCACATGCTTCGTATGAAATGGTTTATTTGCGAACATGAGAGACTTCCATGGAATTCGAAATATCGTAATGTAATAACATATTAGGTCAAGTAAACAGTTCATTCGGTTTTTTATTGATTTTTCAAAATATGATAACTTTGTGTACATTTAATTCCGATTTAAGTCAAGTATGCGCCGTTTTGTTCGTAAACTTGTTGCCAACGAGATGCCAACTTCATTATACCCCTCTCGTAGAAGGCTGCGTCCCTATTGGCAAAAAACTCGGAGAGCCAATTTTCACAGTCCTCTCTTGAGGCCAACTTCTCACCATATGGTTTTACAAAATTAAGCGCGTTCGCCATCGACAGGAAAAGATGGTAATCACTTGGTGCCAGGTCCGGACTATAAAGTGGGTGCATAAGGACCTCCCATCCGAGCTCCTGGAGCTTCTGACGGGCCACCAAAGACGTGTGTGGCCTGGGGTTGTCCTAATGGAACGCAATTCGGCCTCTATTAATCAAAGATGGCCTCTTCTGGATGAGTGCTGCCTTCAAGCGGTCCAGTTTGTGGCAGTAGAGGTTTTGGCCATAGGGGAGCAGCTCGTAGTAGATGATTCCTTACCAATCCCACCAAACATACAGCAAAACCTTCCAGGTCGTCAATCCTGGCTTGGCCACCGTTTCCGTCATCGCGTGATTCACTTTTCATCGCCAGTCACCAAACGCTTCAGAAATGGATCGATTTTATTGCGATTCAGCAGCGATTCGCAGAAGGAAATTCTTTACTTGACCTAATATGTACCTATATGGTTTTATAAATTTTTAGTATATCTATCTACATCGTTCACTAAATACAAAAAGAGCAGCACTCAAGATTTTTCAATATTGACTTCTCTTCATCTGCTTAATTTGAACTATTATTGACGGTGGCAGTGCGTACTACTATACGAAAGATTATAGGTTCGAGTTCCGGCGAAATGTGTATTTCTGATATGAAATAAAAAGCTGGTCATACAAATTTACGGAGCCTTTTTTACTATTCTAAGGCATATCGTATGTATGTATAGTACAAGCATATTTTACAACCAAAAGATACTGAACGTTAGATATTAATTTGTTCAAATTTTGCAAAGGGCATCCCCTAAATACAAAGAGGTGAAATATTGTAACAGCTTGGTCAAACTTTGGCAGTCCTTTAAGTTTATAGCTGCAATTTTTTATATGAATTAATATACATATTTCGCTCAAGAAAAGCTGATAACATAAACGCAACCCACATTTATTGTAAAGCTTCCAGAAGATCTTGGGTAGGAGTGATTCTATAAACACTACCTTACTATATTCTGCTTATTAGGAACTCTTTTTTCCATCCAGCTTATTTATTATTTAATTTACGGAAAAAAAACATCTGATGAGTCGACGTTAGGACTTTTCAAGAGAAGAAGGACCTGGTTGAATTTGGTACCTCCAATTGGCACCAAATAGCGAAAAATATAAATGAATGGCGCAATGTTATAAATTCGGTTATAATCGCGTAGTCGATGTCTACGCCAGTAAAGAAGAATAAAAAAATTAAATTAAATATAACGTATAAAATAATTAAAGATTAAATATTTTTTCAATACATTTTCCAAATAAGCATTCATTCCATTAACCGGACAGCCGAATTTATTTAAAAATCGATTTTTTTTAAATGCATTCCAAATTAATTATACATAAATTATCAATATAACTAAATACTATCAAGCCCATTTGTACTATTCAAAATATGTTATAATTCTTCGCTTAAAAATCTCTCCACCACTAACAGAAAAATAACTTCTTCACACTTTTCCTAGGGTGCACCAAGTAAATCCTTTTAAACAAAGACGGTGATGAAATTATATAAAAAGATGATTAATTAATACCTACTTAGAATGCATTTATTTTTTATATAAAATTAAGAACAGTTTTATTATTTTTATGAATAAAACCCTAGTACTGTCCAGTTACTAGGTGGTGTCCGTTCACTAGCACAATTGCCCTATATACATATGTACATACATGAATGTAGTCTTGCATTGCTATTTTAATACCTATTGTTCAATGGCATTCACTCCAGATTTTCGCTTCAAACTCTCATAAATGCACAATATGCAATCTTTAGTATTTCTGTAATACTCACTGCCAATAGAGTAGTTATTACTTCTTACCGCTCTTCATTTATTTACATCTCAATTTACCGCATCAACTGTTCGGTTAAGATTGGATGGCAAAATATAATATAATAGTTTAGCTAGCTCTTCTTAATTTAGTTAATTTTAGCTAAAATCTCAAATTGTTGTCAAGTAAATATGTTTAAGTTAAGCGAAGGAAAGTGTTTAAAAACATGGTGTATATAATATGCATGTGTGTAAGTGCATGCAGACATATGTAATATATGCAAGGGGAGTGTTGATATATTTAACTAAACATGCGCAAAACTAAGTATGTAAGTAACACAGTTTCCATTTTTTGCAACATAGCTGCCCTCGAACAAAGGTACGAAACGATTATTGAATAGCGTTCCACCTAGAAACTTTACAACCTACCGTAGCGTAACCGTAAACATTATCCACATTAACTTAGATTTGTGTGATTTTCGATGGCCGCTATAGCAACACTGTCCAAATCAATATCTAAAATTACAGAAAATTTTTGCTAAATGCAATCGAGGATCACAGAGGGGTAGCTTTTTGACCGAAGCATAACCGATCGCAGAGTATTCTTTGGCTGATGCCATATATTTAAATTTTACCAATAACAAATACGATTTATATAATAAGCCTGAAATGTATAAATATATTGATAATCATCATTACAGTATTACTGATCCAATTTTTTAAAAAAGAGAAACGCAAAAGTTAGGCGACTTATTACGAATGGTCTCCTTGGAAGTGAATTAGGTGATATCATTAAGGTAATTTAATGAGAGGCTCAGGAAACGAGCTTTTTCTTTGGATTCAAATCCAGTAGAGAGGGATGATAGATAAGTTTTTTACTCGGGTTTCACAAGGAAAGGTAAAACACTTGACGTCCTTAAGAAGTGCTTCTCTTTATGTACTTAACTTTCTGCATAAATAAAATTCCCCCACTCAATTCAAATATATTCAGTGGTGATTGCCCGCACGAGCGGCATTGTCGTCTACATAAAAATAAAAAGGGCCATAGAAACATATATTTTATATTTATCTAAAATATACGATAGTTTATTAAACTTACTGTCACATTTTTACAACATTACTTTTTGCACCTTACATATATCCTAATAGCAGCTAACTTTTAACTGCACAAACTCATTAAAACATAAATGTTTTGTAAATAAAACCACAATGTTTTTTCACTAAATTCCATATTACTCTTATCCATCTAGATATTTGAATACGTCAGATATACATTTGTAACATACGTATGTTTGTATGTATAGAAAATCATATACCCACATTTTTTAATGTGTAGTTTATGTTGGTGAATCGCTGTCTAAACAGTGAAGGAGTTTTTGTACATGAAAAACTGCTGTTGATGGTTGTGTTGTGTTTCTTCCTTGCAAAAACAATTCAAATTGAGACTTTATGAGTCTTCGAACTCGCAAAAGCATATTGGCGTCATCAATGGACATTTCAAACTTAATCCAACTATCCAGAGACATTATCGCTTTTTGATTACTAACCACTGCAGATTCTAATAATGTAAAAGCATTTATATTTTTCGATAATTCTTTTACTTTCCCTTCAAATTCAGCTTTAGTACATTCTGAAAGGTCTTCTTCATTATCTGAAATTTCCGAGTCCTCCGAAGAATCTTCATCTAACACACAATCCCGGCCACATTGAAGAGCAATTACTAAAGGCGAGACGATTGTGTTCATGTTTATTGAATATTTATTCCCTAGGCGTGACTTTTCATAGAAAATAACCCAATCGTATGGAAGTTGATCAATGAATTCTTTTAGATTTTTCATACCTGGTGGATTTAATGCTGATGTTCGTTGTAATATTAATTGCTTTTCTACTCCTGATGTGAGCGTTCCCTGTTTACGATCAATTACTGCTACATTTGGATAGAAGCCCGCAACTAAACAATAACGGACCATATTCCAGTCATCATTAAATAGTGTCGCTTGCTGACCAACACGAAATTTCTGGCATGCTAGGTCAGCAATCTGACGTCGTGTTGCATAAAATGTTTCCATAGCTGTTTGTGACAAAAAATATTTGTTACAAAAGTCTCGAGCGCGCTTTCTATTGTTTCGTGTGGAGCAATACGATTTATATAACGAAAGTATTCCCAATTGGTCGCTGAATGTTTTTCCTGCAAAAGATTTCCGTTGGAATGAAGCGTGACCTTGGGCTGCACGGTCTGTTGGTAAGATGAAGGGATCTTTTACGGAATGATATGCGACTATTGTTAATATTGAATCGAAACATTTAAAAAAAATACTGTACAATAAGCATTTTCCAAGATGTACATCTAACGGAATCTCAACTAAGTGACGCCCCAAGTTTGTCACTTTTTCGTTGTCGTCAAAAACTTCTAGTAATTGTAGCTTTTTGATGGCATTTTGCACACTTATATGTGTAGGTGGGTTTAAAGCGCGAGCTAAATATGATTGCACATCTTTTTCACTATCCAATGTCTTAGCGTACAAACAAATTTCGGTTAAAGGTATTCGCATGAATTCAGGAATGCAAAACTCTGGCATATATTCGTATGTTACAGTGGAATATAACCGATAACAGACACCATTCTGAGTTCGACCGGCACGACCAGATCGCTGATTTGCATCAGCTTTTGATATCCATACCGACTGTAGCTGCGATGATTCCGTGATCGAGTCATGGGTTTTCATTTTTACTTTACCCGAATCAATGATGTAAGCTAAATCAGGTATCGTAATTGAAGTTTGCCCAACATTTGTTGAAAGAATAATCTTTCGTACTGTATGTCTGTGTAGGGCATCAAATTGATCATGTGAATCCATTTGCCCATGCAGAATACAAATACGATATGTATTAGCGGGAAGTGTACTCTGAATGAGATCTCTTTGCTGTACTATATCATTGTAACCTGGTAGAAACACCATAATCGCTCCGGGATGAGGACTACGGTATAGTCCTTCTAATAGCGATAAGATCAGATCATGGTCGATTTCATTCTCGTCGTTAAATTGTTGGTGATATGCAAATAAAATCCGCTGTTTTTCTTCCGGTTCTCGAGTTAATCGCGTATGATTTTTTAAACTAGTATCAGAGTTTTGTAATATTTGTATACATGTCTGATCTGAATGTAATTTTGCGTAATCAAGCGCGGTGAGTCCTTGCAAATCTGTGAGATGGACATCAGCCTGATGAAACAAGAACAATTCTAAATATTTTGGTAAGTTACATTTACACGCTGCCATAAGTGGTGTGACACCTAATAAATAATTATTATTTAAAATAAAGCGATATAAAGTTAGTATCACTGCTACTATACCTGTCTGTGAATTAGCGGTATCTATGGGCATACCCTCACTTTCAATAAAATACTGTATCTGATCAAACAAAGCAAGCAATTCCTCTTCACAGTCGTAATTTTCAAAAAAACACTGATCAATAATAGCATCTATACCTTTTTGCAAATGTTCATCACTTAATGTAGTTGAAGTAGTGAAAGATTGAGTCATTTTCTTCTCTACAATCTTTGGTAACTTTTCACAATTTTTTGAGGTGCTATCTTTCATTGAACTTAAATATTTCTCCATTAGCGCAGTTCGATAGCCCGTTCTATAAAGAATATCCTCAAGGTGAAAAATTTTTACATTATACCCTTGTCCGGGTACAGTTACGACAGGACAATTTTCAAAATATTTTGAAAGTAAATTAATATCCATTGTAGCGGACATTAAAATAACTTTGAGATTTTTGTTTTGTTTAAGTTGCTCCTTTATGGTTATGAGTATAAAATCTGTGTACTTATCGCGTTCGTGAATTTCGTCTATTATTAAATGAGAAATTTTACGAAAAAAATCCTTAGCATCTGCCATTATCGAACGGAGGAGACAGCCACTTGTTGTATATATCAGGTTTGTGGTTTTTTGAACTCGACCTTTGTAAAAACAATTTTATATTGATTAAAGCCTTAGATATGTCTTATTCAAGCTTTACATACTTTCTAATCGTATTTGGTAGCCGACAGTATCTCCAATTTGTTCACCTCTCTCCTCTGCCACTCGTTGTGAAACAGAAACTGCTGCTACGCGCCTTGGCTGTGTAACCACAATTCTACATGGCCGATTTCTGAGCATATTGTCATTTAAAATATATTGTGGCACTTGCGTAGTTTTTCCCGATCCTGTTTCACCACTAATTATGAAAATCTAAAATATAAAATATTCCAATTTTAAAGTCATAAATAAATAAATAAATCATTGGCTATTTCCTTACTGAATACTGCAGCAGCATTTTATTAATTTCTTCTTTATAAAGATAAATAGGTAACTCTTGTTTATCTCGATAAAGCTCAGAACTTATACGCTTGGGTTGTGGTGGTACGAGGCGTGGGCCCAATTCAAGCAGTAGGGCTTCACTACGCAAGCGTGTCCTGTTTTGAAAGTGATGCCGAGAAATTTGGTTTTGATTTGTTGGGTTTCTGTCGACCAAAGGTATCTCATATAAACGTAAAGACTCTTTCATTAGACTTCTGCAGGCAGTTAACAGTTCCAATTTGTGAATAAGACCCAATGTTGATAACCGTTTACGATGTGTAATATGTAAAACGCGATTATTCTTTGATCCATAACTTCGCGATGACAATCCAAGCCGAGCAATGTATTTGTGAAGATACTTTCGCTCAGCATTGGATAATCCCGGAATAACTAATTCAATATCTGTGCCGGCTAGGAACTCTGAAATGCGATGTTGCAATTGCAATCGGACGCCTTCAGCTAAATTCGATTCGTTATTAGAACTCTTTCTTTTACTGTTAGATTTTGATGGCAACATTTTTTTCATTCTCGTGTTATAACTTCACAAATACTTTAAAATCCATATGTATACTGCAAATTCTACATTTAATTTATTTTTTCTTCCAACTCTCGTTTGTGTAAATCTTGCTTTTCCACCACACCGGAATTTCAACACAAACCATCAAATTTGACGTTCAGATCAACCAGTGCTCGAACAATCTATTGTAATACAACTTTGTATTTACGTTCTCTGCCAGAGTCAATCCAACGGTATCTTCAAAACATTCTAATATTTCTGGAATTAATTCAACTTTATCCGCAAACTCTATTATATGAAATATTAATAATTAGATACATATATGTATATACGCATATATGTTTGCATGTACATACACATAAATATTGTAGTAAAAATCCAAATTTCAATTTTCAAATTTACGACATTTTTTCGTTTTAAATTAAAGACAGCTACAATCAGAACGTAATTTACGTTCTCTGATTGAACCTTCTCGTTTAATTTACGTTCTCTGCCAGCGGTCGATAGAAGAAGAAAACAGCTGTTCTACCAACTTCATCTTATCTGAATTCGCTTTAGTAAGAATATTAAGTCCATTTGTAATTATTGTAAAAATCTATAATTTAATTTTTATTATCATTTTTGTGAAAGTGTGAAATGAGTTCGCAACGTGGTAATTCATCACGAACAAGATCTCAAAAACACAAAAACAGAACAGCATTTAAAAATGACTTACACGACAAAACGCCACTACAAAAGAAATTGAATTCTTTCCATGTATCTGAGGTTTGTCAACATTGCAAGGATGTTATAGAATGGAAAATTAAGTATAAAAAATATAAGCCACTGAGCCAGCCAAGAACTTGTACCCGATGTCAGCAGAGAAATATAACAAAAGCATATCATGTGCTTTGTCGATCTTGTGCACTGGAAGCACGTGTATGTGCCAAATGCTTGAAAGATGCTCAAGAGGTTGAAATCGTAACACCTCAGCCCTCGTCAGAGGAACAACTCAAACTGAAAGTAGAAATGGAACGACTAATAAAATCTTTGCCTGAACGTAAACGCAGAGCTTTTATGCGTTACATGGATAAAGGCAAAAAACTGACGGATTTGGACCAGAGTTCCGCTGAGCAAGTAACAAATGATGAAAAATCCAATGAAGATGCAAGTGTCGTAAAACGGTTACCACACACTAGAGATGAACTGCTTGAAAAGATTGAAATGCTACAGCTGAGTGATGCCGACGAAAGTTTTGACTCTGAAAGTGAAATTGAAAGCGCTTAAAGTGTGCATATATAATAACTTATTTCTAGTAACATTAGTATCTGCAAACGTGTCTTTGAAATATGTTTATACCATAACTACTTTTGTATTGTTGTTTTACAAAATAAACAAATACTTTTTTATTCTTATATTCAGTAATTTATATTGTTTTAGTTTATTGAGCCTTAAGTGCCAAAAAAGCGATATTATCGATTTACTGCGCTCGTAAAGCGTTTCACCGAGTTGGTTTAGTAGTAGAAGTGAAAAGGTAAAAAACAGGTCTTTCCGATGAGAACAAGGTGCGTCTAAAATTCTGCAAAACGCATGAGAACTGGGCCACAGAGGATTGGAAACGTGTTATTAACCGGTTCCAATCAGATGGCAAAGAATACTTCTCGAGCAGACCTCACAATCCGAGTCAAAAACATCATGTGAAACAAATTGACAAACATGGCGGAGGTAGCTTGACGCTTTGTGGCTGTTTTACTTGGTGGCATTCGGGACCAATTGTGAGAATTAATGTAATAATGAGGAAAGAAAAGAAACTACCTCAAAATTCTTCAAATTCTTTATTGTGATACTGAGTACGTCTCTCTTTTCATAATATATAAAGAAATAACTGCTGAAAATTTGATCAAATTGAAAATGAGACAGTTTCGTTTTGCTGGCGATGTCTGTTGGTACACAGAAGACGTGTATTAGTTTAAGCTAATATAATACTTTCCAATGCATTAAACGCGGAAATTTAAATAATTTATATTTATTGGTAATAATTTGTTAAACATTATCTTGTATATTTATATGAATGTATATATGTACATATGTATGTTTTGACCAAAGTGAATTGTATTCGAAACTCAAAATTATGTCAGAAAGTCATTTTTCGGATATACTCAATAATTTATCCTGGAGTAATTTTTGGATTAATTTCAAAACTGGTTTCATCTATGTATCCCATGTAATATTCATATGTTATGCAGAGATGATTTATGGTCCAACCATAGGATATCACAATGTTAATGATACCTGCCCACAACAACAACAATGTTAAATGGTCCATATATGCATACATACATATGCACATATATATATATATAATTCAATTTAAATCATTTACCTACATATGTTTACTTATATATAAATATTTCATCTTACAGTTGATGGGCATTCCAATATGGGCGATAAAAGGCAATGTATACTGGATGTTTTGCAATCCAGAATTTCAAATACAAGTACATCGCCCACGCTAAAGTCTCGGGGCCAAGGCTTCTGCACCTCTGATCTTATTATTGGACCATTAATACATTTTAATGATAATCTTTCTATGGCACGTAAATATAGTGTGGATAAATTCCATTTATCCGATTATTCATCGAATAGTACATTTGAAAAAGGCATTGGAATCTCTCGTACTGATGTAAACAATGGTGATTATGGCGACTTTATGCCACAGAATGATATTTGTTGCAGTCGGGATTGTATATATGCTGATAGTACTAGTGAAAGCAATTCATGCTGTACACTTTGTACTTCCTCTTTCAGTTATGAGAATTTTAATGGACCGTCGGAGTCTTCTTTATGTAGCTTTAAATCAAGCACAATTCGCACTTCTTCCACTGTTTCCCAAAACTCCCGGCGTCTGACAAATATTCCAAAGAGGTAAAAATCGAATTTTGCTAACGAATTAAGTTACAATATATATAAATATAGTACTAACAATTAGGAAACATGCATAACCAGTTGCCTCAGTTAAACGGATTTAAAGCAGGGACTGTAACGGCCAAAGCATCACTTGCACAGCGAAGCATCTATGCTACGAGTTAAAGAGCATAATGCTTTGCTGTGCAAGCAGTTCCTATTGGGATGCTACCGTAGGCACTTTATTGAAGATGAACTTCCACCTAGGCACATCAGAAAGTACTTGACATGACAACACGTGCAACAACCGCTGGACAGGACGGCACTGAACGCCATTCACCAGGAGTCAGCCAACAACTTCAAAGACTCCCTTCTCGTGAATGGCGTACTCGGAGCAAAACCACCTCCTATTGCAGACAACGAACTCGACATGCCTCGAAAGACCCGCTGTAGCAGGCTAAACTCCTACCTATCCAGACTCGACCCCAGCGTACCCAACGTATACCCTGCATGTGGAGAGTCCACGCACGACATTAATCACCTCTTCGCATGCCCCCTTAAGCCGACACATCTAACCCCGCTCTCCCTCTGGTTCAATCCCGTCGAAACAGCAAACTGAAATATCAGTTGATACCTATATAAAATGTATGTACCAGTGCATCTACTTATGTATATACATACATATATCTCATCATCAGCTGCTGTTTCATGATTCGCTGAACTATGTCAACGTCGTATATCTCATACAGCTCATCATTGCCTCGGCTGCGGTATTCGCCGTTTCCAACTAGTACGCAAAATCTTTCGCTCGAAAACTCCTAACGACGACTCATCAGATGTTATCATCGCCAATGCCTCCGTACCATAAAGCAGAACGGGAACGGTAAGCGACTTGTAGAGTTTGCTTTTCGTTCGAGAGAGAACTTTACTTTTCAATTGCATACTCTGTGCAAAGTAGCACCTGTTGGTAAGAGTGATTCTGCGTTGGATTTCCATGCTTACAATGTTGTTGGTGTTAATACTGGTTCCAAGATAGACGAAGTTATCTACAACTTCAAAGTTATGACTGCAAAAAAGGCGTGGAAGCTGAGTCGCGAATGCGATGACTGTTTGATTGCAGGTGATATTTCGTCTCATTCACTACCAGACACATATCATTCACTTCCTTATCAAGTCTGTAGAAAGCAGAACTCAAGGGGCTGTTGTTGAAGCCAATAATGTTGTTGTTGTTGTTGTAACCGCAAAAATATTCCTCAAATCAATTTTTGGGGAATGTTGCGGAAGTGACAGTCCTTGGCCGGATAAAAAATCCGGGTCCTTCCGGTATAATTCAGAGTACACCTATAATCCAATCGTCGGACATGCTTTCGTCCGAACATATTCTTCATAGTAGCTGATGCATGCATCTCGTCAGCTCTTGACGCCATGTTTGAATAGTTCTACCGGTAGGCCTTCAGCTCCATCCGCTTTTTTGTATTTTAAGAGGACGATTGATATTCGAATCTCGTAATGGAACATTTTTTCCATTGTCATCGATTGGGGTTTCGGGTTAACCATCTCGGGGTGTTCCATTTTCACTGCCTTTCAGCAGACTGGAAGTGTTCCCTCTATAAATTCGTTATACTTTGGGCATCCGTTACTAGATCCCATCTCTGTGTCCTACAAGAAACTGCCCCGGTCTTGAATCGTTCTGTAAGTCGCATTTTTTCGTAGAATTTTCGAACATTACTCTTGTCCAATAGTTTCATTTGCAGATTTACGTAGAGCGTCCCACAGTTGCCTTATATCGAGTTGCTGATGAGTGCTCAGGAGGGCCGGAGTGCAAGCGGAGTAGAAAACCGCTCGGCAGTCTGTTGTGATTGCAGCTCTTCGACGTCGAACTTTTGTTGTGTTTTTTGACCGGTCTTGGATACACAGAGGCGAGTGCGTATCGCCGCTGCAACAAGATAGTGGTCCGAGTCGATGTTGGGTCCTCGGAGTGTACGCTCGTCAAGAACATTGGATATATGAATTCCGTCTACCACAATATTATAGATCTGGTTATGTGTTTTCCATCAGACGACAGCCTTGATATCTTCTCTTGTGCTGGAATATAGTACTACAAACAACAATATTTCAGGCCACGTCGATTAGCCGCAACCGATTTGGAGATGGTTCGACGTGGAGGCTGAATTTTCTGACTTTTGTACCAAATATACCATACCTTCTTTTCCCACCCTGGTGTTGAAGTCGCCAAGCACAACTTTGACATCGTGGCTCATAAGTACACTCTAGGCCCTCATTAAAGGCATATTTGGCCAAATCATCCTTCTCTTCCGTCGGGGCGTGGGTGCAAAACCACGATATGTTAAAAAATTCGCTTTGATGCGGATTGTGGCGAGACGTTCATCCACCAGGGTGAATGCCAGTATTCTGCGAAGGAATCTCTCTCCCACCACAAAACCGACACCAAATTTGCCCTCCTTTGTATGGCCGCTGTAGTAATTGTCACAGGGTCTTACTCGCTTCCGTCCTTGTCTCGTCCATCGCACTTCTTGGGCGGCGGGGATGGCAGTCTTTATTATTACGAGGACATCAGCCAGCTGGGCAGCGGCACCTTCCCAAATAAGGGACCGGACATTCCAGGCGCATGCCATCAAATCGTGATACTTAAAACATTTGCGAGGATCGTGATAAGAAGGGGGTATCTCATCCGGGGCATGTTTACATTTTTTTATTGGAGCTGGTTTCCATATGGCGAGTCCCAAACCCACCGTACAAACATAGCTAGGCGAATAAGTTTAAAGTTTTTACACATTTGTTTAGCGAGCCGTTTGCTTCAAGACCGACACCCGCTCGAACCCCCCTATATGATGGGCAGACGCTGCACTTAGACTTCAGCAGACCATTAAACCGAATAAGTCGGAGTGGCTCCACTGAAGTTTCCTCTCTTTCATCTTTCATAAGGGCTGCTCACGTTTCCAAGGTGCGCGACGTTTACGCAAGAGCTGGAATAGAGTATGGCCCCGCGACTGTAACTGCATACGCAGAAGCTTCACTACACCCTAACAACTTCCAATAACTCGTAATAATTAAGCTTGAGTTGAGTTTGTCAAAAAACACTTTACACACTGAAAAAAAAATATATTTTTTTACTTAACCTGAAAAAATTATTGACTTCTGTTATGTTTAATGAATTTTTTTAATGCGAAATGATTTCACAATATCTTTTCAGTCAATAAAAACAATTAATTAAACAATTAAAAATTAACAAAATCGATGACTTTGTCGAAGTTGTATAGGAGCCATGTCTGCACATTAAGCTCCTTATGCTTGGAGTCATTGTCCTGGTAAAATTTAAAAGTTGCGGTCACAGCAAAATTTCACAAACAAATCCAAAGGGATACAAATAGAGCATTGCAATAAGCAATTACAGAAGTATAGATAATGGTTAATTACCTTTTTAGGCAAAGTCGAGAGCGAAACAGAGGGGAAAACCAGAATGTGTAAACAGTTTTTGACAGTGTCAAAAATGTGTAAACTGACATTTTGTTGTTTTTTTTTTTTGTTGAACTTAAATTTGAATTTAATTTTGTTAATTTTTTTATTATATTAACCGAAAAGATATTGTGAAATCATTTTGCATTAAAAAAATCCATTAAATATAACAGAAGTCTATGATTTTTTCACGAAAAGTCAAAAAAAATTTTGTTTTTTCAGTGTGTAAGCTTTTTCTTGACATACTGTATAAAATTTCGAAACTTTTCGAAATCTTGAACAAAAATTTTGACTTTTTGCTCATGAAATTTTTTTTATAACTTTACATTTATTTATGCGAAGTGTAAAATCATTAAAGTGCTGAAGAAATTTTGACAAAAAGCAACGAAATTTTGTTTTGCTGTTCGAGTTGCTGAAAAGCTCGAGAATATCAAACAAGCACTTTCTCGATACCCAACGATCTAGAGCTCTAATTCATACAAGTTGGGGGCAAAAGAAAACAACTTAATATACATATGTATGTATGTCCATAGTTTTCTCGGAAAGCTGCTGACCAGTAACAATTGTCTTCGTGTCGACCAAATGAGCAGCAAGATATTGCAAAACAGGGCAATTGGTCTCTTTAAGAGAGTCAGGAATCCTTTTCTCTTGCATTTGTTACTGGCTACTTCTTACAGACTTTTCTTAACGAACAAATTGATAGTAAATTTTTTCCCTTTTCGACGTTTATTCAGAGTTTTTTTCTTTCCTCTTTTGTTCGGTGCTTTAAATTGAAAAACTCTTATTGGTAATTATTGACATTACATACATTAAAAGATACATAATTTCTCTCAATTCCAAGCTTCATTAACAATATTTCCTCCTCTAACTTTAAGTAAAAAGCCGATTATAACTCGACTCTGATTAGGCGAAAGTAAAATTTTAATGAGAGCCGGCTATAACTTGTCTATGAATATCCCTAAATCTAACATCATATCCTGACCCAAAATTTGATGTTGAAAAAAAATATACTTTAATTCAAGTTTTAATGGTTAGAGTACCATAAAATAGCTTTCGATGATGTTTTAAAATTTCTTAATGTTTCCAAAGTATATTAAATTCCTTTTTAAAAAATTTTCGCGTGTTAGAATGGGTTTGCTATAGAAATGAAGAGAACTTAACTCCATGGAACTTCGTGCGTCAACTTTACTAACTAAAATTTATTGTTTGTATGCATATATTTATGTACATATGTATGTAATGAAGTATACCTACGTATGTACGTATACATATATACAAGTTATGCATCTGTTCGTTATAGACAAACAATGCAAACAATCAAGTACGAGAGACTTTGGTAAAAACTGATTAAACCGTCGGTTGATGTAGCTGCCCATCTTGAACTGCCGTCTTCCACTTCAGCAAATTCACAAATAACATTGTACAAAGCTCCATGCTCAATCGTCAGTCGACTTTTGGAAGGCGCACACGCTACCTGTAGCTTTGTGAAAGTTTTCATATACACTCTATAAGTCGCGATGTGCATGGTTCATTCATAATATGGCGAAATTCAAATGAAGAAGATGTTGTCGAAATTTTTTTGAATAGCTCACAAAACCTTACTTAAAAGTTTTAGCTATTTTCTGCTGTATGTGTTAATGTTTTAGTGAATTTTGTTTAAATTTGATAACATGCGAATAATTCTGAGAAGTGATAAAAAGTGAAGTTCTTAAAACTACTTGGGCGTTTAACACCCTACATCTGCATAACCGTATTTATGCGCATATGTATCTAATTTAATTACATATGCATATATATAATAGAAATGGTGCATATTTTGCGTTTGGACGTGCCACAAAATGTAAGTAAAGCTCGTTTATGAAGCTATGTATTTACATACATAAATATATGACTATGTGCATACATATTTTATTTGCTATAATCACGTTTGAACATATGTAATCGGCGTTCGAAAGTCCACACGGTTAAAATTTGAAGTTGTACATATATGTATATTTTATGTGCATAACTATACATACATACATACATACATACATATTTATATATGTGCAACATTGAAGTATTGATTTGCAGTAAAGTCCACGATTCTTTAATTTAATTTGTATAAAGTATACCTCAGCTAATAAGTGCCAAAAACGAATATTTCCTCAGGGTCAAAAGAAGATTCTCTACGATCATTGCTTATTGACACTCCTTCAGTTCATAAAACCAATGTACATATGTACCTATATATTTAACAAAGGCTGTGAAAATATTTCATGAACTTTCTATTTTATGCAAGACCGCGCTTTTGGTGGTGTTAATGAAATTAAGAGACTTTCAGGAATTTTTATATAAAAAGATTGGTAATATAAAGCTTAAAAGTGATTTTTTTCTACAACTATGCCATACGTTATGGATTGCTTTTGTAAGGTTATTCTTTTCCTTTTTATAAGGGTTTAAAATTTTCTATATGTTTAAATTAAATAATTTTTGAAAAAACCTAAAATTGCTATCTAAATAGCGGTTGAAGTTAAAATCTATTGCGAATAAAGTGAGAACAACGTTCCGTCTGATTTTTATGTTATACCTCCTAGCTGTACCACCCGACTGGAAGAGGGGTAGGTAGTTACATACAAGTTATGTAACGGCATCGCCAAGACCTGGCAACTTTTCATTTACATGGTGCTCTGGTAAGATAGGTTGTATGAGATGAGTCTCTATGTTTTTACTTGGTTCGGCTATTGGAATCTCATTCCGTGGATACGATAGACGTATCATGACATTTTTTTGACGGAGCATTTTTATTTTGCCGGGGTATGGCTAAATCCGTCATTAACTTCTTCGACTGCAAAGAAGTTTAATTTCTAATAACAATACATGCGCAAGTCATGCTAAATTGTAAATGTCCATTATTCCATTTTAGCCTTTGATAATTTAGTTAAGCTTTGGCTTTCAAAACTTCAGTAAGTTGGCTCTTATACTTTCATTTATCTGTGATATTTGCTTTATTATTGTATTTTTTACTCTTCATTTCTTCACAATGCATCAACTTTAGCTTTTCAATGGCAACGAACGCTTGAGAAATTGTTGTTTTATTAACTTGATTGAATCGTACATCTTCTTAATATGCACAATCTTCATATATGTACATACATATTTAGATTCATATGTATGAATATATATGTACATATGTGCATATGTATGTATACATACATATGCTTTTAATCTATCACTTTTACTTTTACTCAGTGTATAAAATAGCATACTCGTATAGTTGATATGCGGCCACTTACATAATTCACAACCTTTATTGTTCGAAACAATATAATAAAAAGCTTTTAACTTAAAAAAAAATTAAACCGTTGAAAATCTAAAACAGCCTTAGCATAAATAACTAAATTCTTAAACTAGTGACAGTATATTTTAATAATTTTAAGTAGGGGCAAAGCTGTACTTACGAGTATATGTGAGAGCTGTCACAACAGAATATACTAATACACTGGAACGGAGGAAAAGAGACCAAATTCAGATTTGCTTTAGGCACTTAAAGTACTACACTAGATCTGTGTTTTATTTGTCTGTGCTTTTAACAGTAGATATTGTAACCGCGGTCACCGCTTTAGCCCAAATTTTCACTGCGTTTAAAGTATTCATCCAATACGAAAAGCAGTATCGAAAGCGGACTACGTGGCATCAGGATATGTGGGAGATGTGATGAGACCAATTTCCATCTATACCCTTTCCAATAAAAAAGATTTATCAAAGTAAAAAGTTATGTGAGGTTATACTTAAAGAAAATATACGAGACGAATTGAGAACCTTCTTTTTCGTCGGTTTAAAATAAAACAGCCATCTGCATATAACAACGTCAAAAATAAATATTAACCAATTAAGGTTTTTTACTTAACCAATAAGCCTAATTGAAATAATTGACAAAACTTTTAAAAATATATTGTTTCTTATTTTTATTAAATGGCAACTCTTTTCAAAAATATAAAAAGTGTCACTATTAACTACACATTTTTTGAATTAACCTTTATTAAAAACCTGCTGACACAAAAGTATATAGAAAACATGTAAATGGATATTTTATAAATGGCAATATCAAATTATTTCGAGCAACTAACGCCTTGTAGCAGCTGAAGCGATTTTCGGCGGATCTCCTCCTTTGTCTGTAATCGTCAATAATGGATAATTTCTTCTATTTTTTGTACTTTCATATAATATACCAAATATATAAAACCATATTCCTAAAAGGCGTAAAAGTCATGAAATTTTTAATATTAATATTACAAGTACATTACAATCTCTTAGTTGTCTTTTTAACGACTTTACTAAATTCTAAAAGTGAAATTTTTAAGAGCTTTCGTAAAACGAATTTCATACAGTTCACTGAACTTGCCTCTCAATTGGGCCGTTGTTTTTCGTGATGTGTGGAATGTGGCATGTTTAAACTACATGTAAGCCAAGTTTAGTTCTTCCATTTTGGCCAAAAAAAAGTTTATAAACATCGCACGACACCACTCACCATTCACATTAACGTGCCGGCCTTCGCCTCTTTTGAAGAAGTACAGGCCAGTGATGCCGCCGTCTCATAATCCACACCAACAGTGGCTGGTTAGGGTGCTTTTGTTTTCTATTCTCTCCAAAAACTACAATTTTGCTTTTTCACGTTTCCATTCATCCTAGTCACTAAAGAAAAAATGGTCCTTAAAATGGAAGAAGCTAAGTTATGAGTCAAATATAACATTTTTGACAGTGATACAAGCCGAAACTCGCCTGAGCTGTCAAAATCACCATTTCCAAAACGCTCATTCAACGATCACTCTTTATAATATTTGCCGTCATTTTATCGTCGCATATTTTTTAATGCGCGGAATCGGAGTCTTAATCACTTTTGGAAAGATATTACGAAAATTTTCAGATGCGGCTTAGAATAAACTGTAGGCCCCTCCACTTGTTGGAAAAGCATCAAGACGCATATCACAAATTTAATAAAGCGCTCCAGCGCTTACGAAATGCCAATAACATAGGTATATTTACTACCTTAAAGATATATGTACATTTGAAAAAAAATTTCTGAAATTTTCAAAGGATCCATAACTCCGCCATTGTGACGTCGGAAAAGAGGTCAACTGGCATTAAAACTGAAGAGAAGATCATTCGAAGTGAAAACATCATGGTTCAGTTAGTGCCATAAACTAGAACTTGGACGAAGAATAACGTAAAAGTGAGATTTGAATTTTTGAAAATTTGCTCTACAATTTTTTTTAAATAGTTGCGATTGCAAAAAATATTTCGCCCAATTCTTCGTAAATTGTATCTCGACCTGTGTGAAATTTCATCAGGATCGGTTGCATAGTTTTTGAGGACTTTTGATAACCGACTTCGTAAACACAGTTTCGAGAAAAGCGTCTTAATTGTTTAAAGCCCTAAGCCTTTGAGGCTGTATCTCCGAAACTATTATTTTGATCAAAATGAAAATTTAGGATAATATTCTCGAGGTGTTGTAATAAATTAATAAGATCATTTTCAATAATAATAATTAAAATTTTTAAAGTTGTAAAACCCCTTAATTCGCTTAGCTTGTAGATACTCTCATCGCCATACTAAGACCATGGTATATGAACGATTTATATATTCTTTAAAGCAGTTTCAATTTTAAAGCCTATCGAGCATTCATACTGAATACATATCGAAAAGTAATTTTACATCCGGTTGAAGATAAATGTAGTGATCAAATAAAAGGTGAGCAGCTTTAATGTTAAAGTTACCATTAAATGCTTGCATAACAATTCGCTAAAAAAATACGCTCTTTTAGCGAGAGTTGCCCTATTTCAACAAATTCACCTTGTGCAATCATCGATATATAAACAGCTATACCTATATAAATGGCGCTTTATAACCGATGAGCTGATTTTCAGACTCCCCCTTTTTTTTCTAATCCAAAATGCAGGCGTGGCTATTTTTTATTATAAACATATTCACATAAATTCCGTTTTGAAATTATCTATATATATCAATTTTATGGTTTCCAAATAATGTAAAATATACACATTATAGTTACGAGTATCTATGGACTCGTATGTACATATCTGCTTTAAGAGATAAATCATTGACATTGAACTTGTATTATTTGGTTTGAATACTTTTAGATATGAAAATAGTGATTTGTTAAACAACACTAGTAACGACAACATAGGTAACTTATCTACTCAACATCCTATCCTAATGCATTCGCATCAATTAGATACGTACGACTCCATGGGAAGTATTTCTTCGTCGGAAAGGCCTAATGGAGGAGCTTTGGCTTTGCATTATGCCGCTGCGCGTGGCTGTTTAGATTGCGTTCAATTGCTTGTTGAAGCATCAGCAGAAATTTGGTGAGTTCTTTTCTATTTTTCCATATATAAAAAATAACTACACATATCCGATTAAAACATGTGAGTCTGCCACATGATTACAATTAAACGCATTATATTGTACATAAATTGTGGAGAAAGTCACTTGTGGAATTGAAAACATCAATTGGAGATAAGGCAAATTAAATTTGTTTGTATCCGCGTAGACTTACATATTTATCTATTAAACATATGTACATATGTATATAAATAGATGGCTGCCGCAATAGCCGAGGGGTTAACAGTGCGTATTCCCATTCATATACATATACACATTGATGTTGAAAATTATCGAAATCGAATCCCATACACCGATTTTTTCAAGTCCGTCAAAAATACGTCTAAGAGTATGAAATTTATGTGTACAAATAAGCATTGACATCGGAAAAATGTATCATAAAGGCCCCTCCAACCAATTTTTCGGATATGAGGATTGGATATTTAATCCTAAAATGAAACACCATAAATTTGATATGGAAAGGTATAAAGACTTCAGCATGGCAGAAGACGGCTGTTCTTTCTTAGCCTGATTGCAATTACAATAGTATTTCATAAAATTTCATCAATTGTTCGCAAATGACAAACAAAGTTAAACGCATTAATACCGATAAATTCTAACTAAGAATTGTTTATCAAGGGACCATTTGCAGACCGCTCTTATGGCTGATAGCTAATGGCAAAAGGCCTAAAATTAAGAAGACTTAATAAAAATTTGATTAGTTCTCACTTAGCACAACAAAACGTCAAGAGCCCTCAACCCACCCAGTTATCAATACGCTCCAGCACGTGAACATTAAGGTAAATCCGCTGATATTTCTGTGGATGATCTCGATAAACCAATTTATCCAGCTGCTTTCAGCGAATAACGTAAACATAAATTCCACGTCTTTGTTTAATGTGATCAAAAAGCAAACAAAGTTGGCCAACAGGCGAGCAGGCGACGTATATCTACGCATTCTTCTTCAATTTGAATAAAAGAGACGATTTTTTCGTATAATTTGATCCTTGGCCCAAATCCCTGAATAAAATTAAATTTTCTCTCTTAAAATCCTCTACCTGTTATATGCGAACAATTGAAAAAAAAAAGATTCGCCAAATCGGTCCAATCGATCTCAACTTATGAAAAACTATAATTTTTTAAACAATTTTTATAAACTTGTACATGTATAATTGCCGCTTTGTATCCCAATTTGTGGGGTTATGCCTTGATGTTTTTCCAACAAATAGAGGGACGTACAATTTTTTGTAAGTAAATAACGTCACTCCCCATAAATATGAGTATACATAAATATACATATTTTATGTACATAAAATCTCATTGGAAAATCGCTTATAGTCTTCCAATTTCGATGATTTTCGGTGTGTAAATTTATTGGTGTAGAATACAAAATTTCACGCTCTTCACGAATTTCTAACCCAAAACCTCAAATCTGAAAGGTCGATAAAATATGCAGGGGCTAGTTCGTGTTAACACACACGAACAAGGAGACTCTCTTCTTTTTCTACCATTTACATACTTCGAACCAAAGTTTCATGTTCAAGAAATGTATAAACAAAAAAATTGTACTTTTAAATTATTACGGTATGTACGAGTATATCATTGGTGTCCTGGGGAAATGCCCATACATATTGGTGTGTACATTCGAAAAAGGCTATTAACATAATTGGAAACGGCAATATCTTCTCTGTGCTCACTATACATTCATGTAATTGTTCATATTATTTACTTACTTACTTTACTGGCGTATACACCGCTTACGCGATTATAGCCGAGTTAGCATCATTGCGCCATTCGTTTCTTCTTCTTGCTGTTTGCCGCCAATCGAAAATACCAAGTACAGCCAGGTCATTCTCTACCTTAGACTTCCAATTGAGTGGAGGTCTTCCTCTTCCTCTGCTTCCACCGGGTACTGTATCGAAAAAATTCAAAACTGGAGTATTCGTATCCATCCGGACCATATGATCTAGCCGGCATAGCGGCTGCTTCTTGATTCCCTGAACTATGTCAACTATGCCGTATATCTCATAGAGCTCATCATTCCATCGGCTGCAGTATTCGCGGTTTCCAACTCGTAGCGGACCATAAATCTTACGCAAAACATTTCTCTCGAAAACTCCTAACGCCGACTCATCAGATGTTGTTATCGTCCATGCTTCCGCACCATATAGCAGGACGGGAACGATTAGGGGCTTGTAGAGATTGGTTTTCGTTCGTACTCAGCCCGAAGTAGCACCTGTTGGTAAGAGTGATTCTGCGCTGGAATTCAAAGCTGACATTATTATTGGTGTTAATGCTGGTTCCTAGATAGACGAAATTATCTACGACCTCGAAGTTATGACTGCCAACATTGACATGGGAGCAGGATGACAGGAGATATTTCGTCTCGAATTAGCAACGCCTCGGATGAGATACCCCACATAAGACTTAATTCGATATAATGCTGATATAAAGTAGAAACACTATAATTTTAGTTTCAATTATTCGTAACACGGTAGAGACTCGAAAAATTTAACCTAGGTTGTCAACTGTTCCTAATGAAATTTATATACAACTTGACGTTTTGGATTTTGTAGTTTTTACTGTATTGTAAAATATGTATGTATGTGAATGTACGAGGTGTGACCAAAAAATATCCGTTATTTTCAAATTTCGTGTGTTACGTATGTTCGATTTTCGCTTTTTTATTGTTTCTGTTATGTTGGTACACATGTCTGTTATATAGGTATGTTGGCAATATCAGCCATTTTGGATTGTAAGTTTGTTTTTGATAGGTAAAAATGTTAGTCGTGTTTTGATGTGCTCTTCAATTTTTTCGTATTCGAAAAAATGGATCAAAGAAACTTTATTAAGTTTTGTGTGAAAAATGAAATTAAATGCACAAGGAAATGTTGACCGTGGCGTTTGGCGAGTTTACTGTGAGCAGAACACAAGTTCAATTATGGTACGTAGGCTGCTATATATAGGTCTGGCCTAGGCAACACTAAGTGTTGCCAGCTGCAATCTGACATTTCCATTGGAAAGTTTGACATTTTTTAGCATAACATATCTCAGAACGTTTTGTCATTTAATCGTGAATTGTTTTATTTACAGGGAATTAAAAAATTCATCTCGGCCAAAAAATGGAATTAACTCGTGAACATTTTCGTGCGATCATTTTTCACAACTTTCAACGTGGATTATCACGACAAGAGTGCATCGATGAACTAAAATCTTTATATGGCTATGAAGCACCATCCTATAGCACTGTGAAAAACTGGTACAACGAATTCAATCGTGGCCGACGCTCGCTCAAAGACGAATTCCGTGAAGGTCGTCCAAAAACAGCCGTTGTGCCAGAAAGCATCGATGCCGTACGTGAACTGATAATGCAAGACCGTCATGTAACATACCTTCAGATAGATGCATGCCTATGCATTTCTCCCACCAGCATACATTCGATATTGCATGAACACCTGGCAGTAAAAAAGGTTTGTTCTCGTTGGATCCCGCACAACTTGACAATCGCTCAAAAAAAGGCTCGTGTGGATTGGTGTAAAGAAATGCTGAAAAAATACGAGCGCGGTGCTTCAAAGGACGTTTATAAGATCGTCACAGGTGACGAATCATGGATCTATGCGTATGAGCCCGAAACAAAACAGCAATCGACCGTGTGGGTCTTCCAAGACGAGCCAAATCAAAAAAAAATAAAATAAAAATAAAAACAAAAACCATTTTCGTTGATAAATATTCGTATTTTCATTATTAGGCCAGAAATATATATAGCATCCTACGTATAACCGGTTTAAGGCAGGCCGAGAAGATGTCAATGACAGTGCTCGTCCTGGTCGCCCAAGCACGTCAACAACCGATGAAAACATTGAACCAATGACAAAAAATATTTTGGATAATCGTCGAATCACTATCAGAGAGGTTGCTGATGATTTTGGCATATCGCTTGGCTCAAGTCAAGCACTTGTTACGGATGTTTTAGGCATGAAGCGTAGAAATTGTGAAAAAGCAATCACGGATTTTGCACCATGATAACGCACCAGCTCACACATCAATGCTTGTGCGTGAGGTTTTGGCCAAAAACAAAACCGTTATAATGCCTCAACCACGTATTCTTCCCAAAATTGAAGACACCGATGAAAGGAAAGCGTTTTGCTACGATTGAGGAGATAAAAGAAAAATCGAAACAGAAGCTATTGGCGATACCAAAAAATGGGTTTCATAAGTGTATTATATCTGAGGGGATTACTATGAAGGGGACATAACTATCTTATCTTGATGAGTAAATAAATACTTTTTGAAAAAATTTAAAATAACAGTTATTTTCTGATCACACCTCGTACGTAGGTGTACTTATGCATATACAAATGGAAGGCAGCATAAGAAAATGTAGACTAATGGATAGTCGTACTACACAACATATGTACATGTCTCTATATTCTTAAAAACTAGAGCTTTGCATTATCAATTTGTCCACAGCAACAATCATAAATATCGATGGTTGATGGTTCAAAGAAAAGTAGGTGAACTAGACGATCTCTGAGAATCTCGTTCTTCTACCACATTTTATAATCTCTGCTAACTGTCTCCAGCAGCACTAGCAAGTGTGTGAAGAAAGCTTGCTTACAAGCAGTAATAGCTGAGATTATTACTCAAATCGGCCGATGTCCGCCTCTCTGTTTTCGACATTCAACTGCATTTGTATTTGAGTGTGGTCGAGTTATGGCTGCAAGGCTAAAAGTACGGAAAGGGGCACAATACTCTGACCGCCGTTGTGCCGCTTTTAGTGCACCAACGACCAACGGGTTTCTTCAATGTTTGCTTGAATGATCGCTAACACTTTGTATTCGTATTCAGTATCTTGAAGTAAGCGGTAGTTCATTCGGACTCAGTGGTCACGCTTTATGTTTGGTTCAAGATGATGGAAAAGCAGTCGGCCGTGGGTTTTTGCGTGTAACAGAAACTGATTTTCTTTGCATTTTCCACACTTCGGAGCGCGTTGCTAGCATAAATAAATAGATTGGTCGTCCGTTCGGTGTATGCACGTATACATACATATATGTATCTTTGTTTTATGTGCTTATATATATATGTGTATAAAATAATGCATAATATAAAAATATAAAATGTTAAATCTTTTTTAATTAACATTTGTTAATGTGGTTGGTGGTTTTAAAGTGGTGCTACTGATATATGCTCACAATTGTGGAACGTTATTTCAAACTCCTGCAGCTACAAGATTCTGTCCAATTAAAATGAAGAAGTTTATAGCGGCTATTACTGCGAAAATCATCGAACCGAATCGCTTCATAAGTACAATACTCACTGTTATCAAAAGCAGTGAATTTGAATAATGCTTTGGCTAATTTAAGAAAATTTTCAATCCCATTTTGCAATTTTAAAAGCGTCCATAATAATGAAAAGGTACAAAATCTTAAATAATTGATGTATTGATGTATAGCACATTGTACCATATCCTGTATGTTTAAGTATATACACATACATATAATTATGTAAAGTACGAGATGTGAAAGTAAGAGTAATATATATTATATGACAACTTTTTGATTTACCCATACGAACCACAACTCAAAACTTATATTTGTATTATGTATTATGTTTTAATATGCTTTTAAGGTAATTCTGTAAAGTGAGTTAAAATAAGGTCACATACGATACATAAGTTTGAATATATATACATACATAAGTAGATATTTATCAATATACTTAGAATGTGGAAAATCTTTAAGATAAAGTTAAAAGCCACTTTCCAGTTGGGTAGCATATTTATTATAAATGTGTATACAAGTACAGAAGATGAAACTTACACTATACGAGTATATATGCATATATGTATATATGTACGTAGGTGCCCAATTAACGACAGAGTTGATGCAAGAACAAAATGTAGTATTTACAAAACAATACCAAAATTTATTCGAAGAGTATAATTCAGGAAAATGAGAGAGGTGCATTTCATATGTATGTACTCGTATGCACATTCGTATGTATATCGGCTTTTACTCTAGCCTACCCATGGATTTTTCTTTTCAAATCGCAGAGCTCTAGAGAATATGCATGTGTATAAATGAATGTATGTATGCAAGCAAAGCTGCTTTTTTAAACTGAGTCGAACCAATTAAAGTTGTGTGCTAAAGAAACCGGGTAGAGCTGCTTTAGTTGATCAGGTGCTACTTTTGAAGCATTCATTGTGGAAAATTCAAGCGGTAATGTTGCGCATTCCGTTTTCTCAGTCTGCGTTAACGGACACACACACAAATTAATATAATTAATAAATTAAATGTTTAATTTATAAAAAGTGTACAATTAAATGTTCATATATACAATACATATAATACATATTTGGCTTTTAGTATAAAATGCTATCAGTTTTCAATGCCAGTATTTATGTCATTTATACATACATCTGTATGTGTATAATCCAGAAATTAATTTGTGTGAGAGGCTAATGTTATTTTTCCCCCTACGTGCAATCATAACGGTGTGTCAATTGTGAAAGTTTCCATAGAAAAAACAACAAAAAGTGAAAATGTTTGACTCTATGAACATCAAATAATATCGAAATTTTTAAATGTGTTTAAATGCATACACATGTATACATATGTACATATATACATAAAATTCAGCTCAAGTTATTTCAATTTATTAGTGTTTTAAGTCTAGTTGAGTTTTCTATTAATTAAGATAAAGTTAACTTATTTTTCACTTAAACTGAACTTATAAAATCCTTAAAGTTGATTCACATAAGAGTTTCTTCCCGCTTTATTTTATAGTTTTTTTTTTGACAGATTTGACCGATATATGTATTTATATACGTTGGTCCACTTAAAAAGTATTCGGCGATTGAACGAGGTGATGCAAAACTTTGCCCAACTCTTTTACGCTTCTCCAATTCTCCAATATGAAAAATGATTTTTATATCGGACAGAATAGTAAAATCAACACTCAAACATTATCTATATTTGTGAAGCTAATTGTAACAAAGTTAACAAGCACCAAATGTAAAAATGTCAGGAAAATTTAAGGCGTTCATTAAGGCATACTCTCGTTTCGCTCTTTTCTCAAAGTTTGATCTGTTTTCTTTAACGAAGCAAATTTTATGTGAATCAGTTTTTATTGTTTAACACATCGCAACTTCTAACCCTTCATATCACTCTCTCTCCTTGTCCTCTATCTGCAACACTACGATAATGAAACAGCTACTTTTCTACAATCAGTGCCAGAAAAGGCATTTTCAGTAGAATGACCACCAGCTTCACCTCTTACCGCCGTAGCAAAGTTAAAAGTAAATCAAACAACGACATTTCCTCTGTTGTGGCTGAGGTGAATGGTGTTAGTGGTAATCTACATAACTTACCACAACACCTGTCTGATGATGATTTCTCAGATTTAGCTGAAAATATGGACATAAATGTGGGAAAAGATAAAAAGCTCTCCAATGAAGATGTTGCTGTTGTACGTAAAGAACATAACAACCGACGCAGTGTTGTAAGGTAAGCCACAACTACGGGGATTTAAAGGTTGCTGTCTTAAGTCTTTTGTACAATTCAATCGAAGATAGAAGTGCAATTAATTTCTTAACTTTATATCTCAATTGCTTTTCTTAATTTTAAAAACAGTGTTCAGTAAAAATGAATTAAATTTTAAACTGAAATTGAATGTTAGAAAATTATTATTTTTTCTTAAATGCTCTAACTTGTACAGAATTATGTATATTAAAAGTACAATTTATCTACAAAGTTATTAGAAACTAAATGTACAACTAAGATTTTTGTGATTCAACTTAGCAATGCTAATATTTTGTATTAGTAATTTTGCATAAAAAACTACTTTTGTCCAAAATATGGCCAACTTAATCTTAATTTTTTTTTTGTAGAATAAAAAATAAAATTCACATAACACTAAAATAATTTATAAAATAGATATTTGAAAAATATTTAATAGATGTTCACGTAGAGGTTTACAAGTATGGAAAACGCCACTTTGTTTGTTTACATTGGAAAACAGCTTAGATCACCTGATTTCTAAATCATTTTTATTACATATTTTCTTTTCTTCGACATTTCGTATTTAAATTCCCCCCGTTCCATTATGATTCGCTATCAGATTCTTTACTCTCCTTTTTGGTACATTCCTTTTTCGTTGATTCTTTCATTTTCTGCGTATTTATACTGCAAATCTTTCATTCCAACTATGTCCGCATCATCTAGTTTGCCTTTTAACTTGGTTGCAGCCATTATTATTTTATATTTGACAGGAAAACCCTGAGATTGACAGGCAAATGCGAGTTAACAGATTTCTACAAATTTCACAAGATTTCATACTTGTAAACCTCAACGATGATTTGATCTGCCATCTAGAACCTGCCAAAAACTGATCTATCTTTACCAAAGGTTTATTATATTTGTATTTATCCTCCGAAATCTCCGAAAAATAATTAATGCTTCTCATTGCATTAAATAAAATTTGTTTATTATCAAATGAGTAAAAACCCGAAAAACTAGTTTATTGGCTTACGCCGATAGAAAAATGCAGATTTTTGCATGAATAGATAGGCTATTAAAAATTATAGCAAAAATCGTTTATTCCCGATTGTTAATTATTATAGAGCTTTCGTAATGAGCGTGGTCATTCTGTTACAAATAAGAAACTTAAAAAAATCTATCGGTAAGTGTTGTAAATATTTTGTGAAAGGAAATTAAATTGTATATAGATTGTTGGTCAGTACATCTTATACATACGAGTACATATATTTTTGTATACAGTGCAAACACACAAATGGACAACGATGTCACACCGGTCTACTTGGCCGCACAAGAAGGGCATTTGGAAGTGCTAAAGTTTTTAGTGCTTGAAGCTGGCGGTTCACTTTATGTACGTGCACGCGATGGTATGGCACCGATACATGCTGCTTCACAAATGGGATGTTTAGACTGTCTAAAGTGGATGGTAAGTTTGAGACCTACAACAAAAATTAGTTAATTATGCAATAAAACCAAAAAACTCAATAATTAAAAAATAAATAAAACGAAACTGGCAAAATTAACTTCTTTATCGTAAATTTGGTCGGCTACGAAGATTACTTTTATTTAGTGGTCAGAATAAGTAAACGGCTTTTATCATTTTAGCCGAAATTAGCTTTAGCGGTCTTTCTATATTCAGCCTATTAGTAGATTTTGTCTTTTTGGCGGCCGCGGTAGCCGAGTGGCTAGCATTGCGTACTGCCATTCGGAAGGTGCGGGTTCATATCCCGGTGCGGTACTAACTTCCAAAAATTTATAGAAAATTAATTTATATAAAAAAATTAAGATAAATTTTCTAACTGCGGTCGCCCCTCGGCAGGGAATGTCAATCCCTTTGAGTGTATTTCTGACATGAAATAAAGCTCTTCATAAAAAAACATCAGCCGTTCGGAGGCGGCTTAGTATAAATTGTAGGTTCCTCTATTTGTTGGAAAAACATCAAGACGCAAAACCACAAATTGGAGGAGGAGCTCGTCCAAAAATCGCTTCAGCGGTTACAAAGTGCCAATTACATATATATATATATATATATATATATCTTGCCTTCTAACAGACCAAACTGTATCAACCTAAGTTAATACACGATCTATTTTAATATCCAGAAAACGGAATAAACACACGAAACTTGAAACTCTTGACTCGAGAGACCCTAAGAAATTATATTTCCAATACGGGCATTTTGACTTATTCCGACTTAAGATACTAAAAATAAAATTTTGGGCTTCATTTTGCATTCATCCATTTCCGAAATCTGCGTGTTCTTTTATTTCCACGGCTTGCTTGCAAAGCAAAGTTTACTGTCACAGAGTAGTAATTTTAAGGCCTTTAATCACGACAAAAGAAATTTAAAAGGTAAAAATTCATCACTGATTATACTTTTATATATATACAAAGGTACAAGATCAAGGAGTTGATCCCAATTTACGTGACGGGGATGGCGCTACCCCACTGCATTTCGCAGCTTCAAGAGGCCATCTTTCTGTAGTGCGGTGGTTACTTAAGCACGGGGCGAAACTGTCATTGGACAAGTATGGAAAATCACCAATTAACGATGCTGCAGAGAATCAACAAGTAGAGGTAGGATATTTCGAGTTCAGTTTGAATTGAATATTTTTATCTCTCCCTTATATTTTTTAATATCTGTATTACATTTTTTTCTGCGTATGTCTTTTTTTTTGTTAATTAAAGTGCCTCAACGTGCTCGTCCAGCACGGCAGCACAATAGAGTACAGTTGCCGTGACAAGAACCCCACGCAACGACAAAAAACTGGTTCATTGTCCAATAAGCATCTACAAGAACCGCAAATTTGCGGCGGAAACTGCACCAACAACTGCTCACTTGGAAGCTGTAACTCGAATAGCAGTAAACCAACTAGTTGCAGTAACACCATCAAATCGAAGACATCGTCGACTTTAAGCTCAGATATTGAACCATTCTACTTGCATCCACCTTCCAGCACAATGGGTCTCAAACGTGTTGACGCTATATATGCACATTCTCAACAGTCACGTTCATCTAATGAAAAGTTATACAATGGACAAATAGTGCCAAATGATGGTTTGTATATTAACCCAATGCGAAACAATTTGTTTACTCCTCCATCTCCGAATGGTAGCGTTTCTGGGGAATCATTCTTCCTTCATGATCCACAAGAACTAATTTACAATCGAGTCCGAGAATTGTTTGACTCTGACTGTAGTAGTATTTCACATTCCCAGCTGAAAATAAATCGACATAAATCTTATAGTCAAAAGAAAAATGACAAAACTAATACGATAAATAATGCGGTTATCGTACAAGCAGATGTCCATTCCAGTTCGAGTGGTGCTGGTAGCGGATCAGATGAATCGATTTCCGTTTCTGTCCAATCAAGTAGAAATTTATGCAAAGCGAACAATCTGCGGAGCCAAAGCTTCAATATTCACCCTAAAAGTAACAATGGAGCTAATAGTCGCGATCATATCATCAGCGCCGGTACTAGTACAAAAACCACCACTAATAATAATAAGAAAATTAATGAAAATGTAACGTCCGAACTGAATTATAATAAAAATAACATTTGCATTGCCAACAATATCAAAGATGAAAATCAAAGTCAAAGTTCTAAGCAAGCAGAAAGAAACTATTTAAACAGTGACAAGTTGAAGCAAGAAAGTTCGCACGACCATGATTACGAGGATATATATTTAGTACGGGAAGAGGCTCGGAAAAATAAACATAAATTCGGTTCTGGACGATCGCGATCCCGTGACAGTGGATCACATTCACGCTCAGCTAGCACTTCCTCAACTCGTAGTACAGACGTTGTACTTCAATACAGCAATCACGTAAGTGGCACCCCTTACTTGTATTCATGTATATGTTAATACCCAGCTGGGAAGTGGGCTATATAATACTCCTTTCAAGCAAAAAAAAAATAAATAATAAATGTAATGCATAAACTACTACGGTAGAAAAAACTTCTTGTCGCTCTCGACCCTCTACTTTCGTAGACCATTTACTCCAATTTGTAAATGGTATAAGAATAGCTTACTTTCTGCATTTCCATGCGTTACCTATTTTAAGGGGTTAGGGGTAGTCAGAGGCACGAAAAAATGAGAATTTTCAGTATTTTTTTTTGCTATTAAATAATTTTATTTTACAAAAGTAGTGATATGGTATTATTAAACAATGTTTTGACTTGAAGTCACGAAAATTTCGAAAAAAAAAATTTTTTTCCGAAGTTACAGCTGTCTGTGTTAACCCAGTTCCAAAAAAAGGTCCTTGCGGTGACAATCATAAGTCCTTGGAGATTCATCTGAAATCAATCGGATAAAAAAAAATAGTTTTATAAATAAATAATCCTGGGCCTGATCGAAGGATTTTATTTTTTTTTCAAAAATTAACAAAATGGCGGCCTCAGGAAATTTTTTTCTAGATTTTTGGGAAAAAATCAACAGTTAATTGGTCTTAAAAAATCGAAATTTCTCAAAAAATAAAAATCCTTCGATCAGGCCCGAGTTTATTATGTATTCTACAAGCTGCATAAATTTCATTAAAATTAACTAAGCGGTTTTCGAGTTACAGTTGTCACCAGTTCAAAAAACATAGTTTTGAGAAAAACGCGTTTAAAGTTTCACACTAGCGCTTTGAAAGGCCCGAGCTCTCTTTGTTATTTGTCGAATAACTTAAAAACGAATTATCGGATTAACTTGAAATTTTCAGAGATTATTTTTAAGATATTATACTTAACGAAAATGCGAAATTGAAAATCCTGACTACCCCTAAAAACTGAATGAAATGTTATGTAAGAGAGGTTCTTTTAGACATGTAGTTTTCAAGAAGAAATAAAACGTATATTATTTTATGTTATGCTTTATTATTAGGATAATGGTTTGCCATTTGCAAGTGACCGCCGCGGCTGTTACGATTAAATTCCAGCCAAGAGGCCGAATTTGCGTCCACTTATTGCAGAAATTGAGACCGAATGTCAGCAATTACACGCGAATATTCTCTTCCAATGCTTCAATCGTCTCAAGGTTATCTGCGTAAATAAGTAACTTTCCACAACCCCACAAAAACTAGTCCAGCGGTAATAAATCACACGATCTTTGAGGAAACACCACAGGTCCACGGCGAAAGATAATACGCTCACGATAAGTTCATTCATTGCTTGTTGGTAGCAAAGGCCGTCCCCATCTTCATCCTCCAATTCAAGGACGAAAAAGTCATTAATCATGGCTCTGTAGCGTTTCCCATTAACTGTATTATTATGTTCGGCTTCATTTTCTAAGCACACCAAAAAGTAACTTTTTGAGTGTGAAATAGTGTCACAACAACGCTCACGATAAGTTCATTCATTGCTTGTTGGTAGCAAAGGCCGTCCCCATCTTCATCCTCCAATTCAAGGACGAAAAAGTCATTAATCATGGCTCTGTAGCGTTTCCCATTAACTGTATTATTATGTTCGGCTTCATTTTCTAAGCACACCAAAAAGTAACTTTTTGAGTGTGAAATAGTGTCACAACAATTGCTTGACAATTTTGTTTATTAACGCACCCATTGAACCATTCGGCCGCATTACCTTAATGGTTAGCATCACGTACTGCCATTCTTAAGACCAGGATCGACCAACCCTTCCGAGTGTTTTTATGACATGAAACATAAAAAACCATCAGCTTTCGGAGGCGGCTTGGTAAAACTGTAGGTCCCTCCATTTGTTGGAAAAACATCAAGATGCAAAACCACAAATTGGAGGAGAATCTTCTCCAAAAACCACTTTAGTTGTTATAAAGTACGAATTATATATATTCAATTTATATATATATTTCACCATAGCCAAAAGTGAGCTTCTCGGCTAAACAAAATTATCATGCAACGTGTCCCTCGAACAGAACCATTATATTGGTAACAAATTTGCACGATTTGCAAACGTAGTTCCGGAATAACTCTGTTTATTATAAAAAAGCAAACCAAACTAAGTATAGATCAAGTAACAGCTGTCAAAAAGATCAACTCCGAAAAAACCACTGGTTTGAGAAGAAACCACCCTCTAGTAACTGTATTGAGACCCTAACCCTATTTTGGAAATTTTAGGAAATTGAACGTTGTAGGTACGTTTAAATTAACAAGTAATCATTACGACACTTTTGATATACTTTTCGAAAAGAAGCTGAGTTCCAAACACCATAGATAAACGTCATTATCGTATAACGTATAACTAACGTAGACTAATGTTACCTCTTGACCTAAACGGGGTTGGACCTATCTCACTCACTGCACGACAACTAAAAATACGACTGACCAAATCCTCGACTACCCCTTTCACTAGCTCGACGAAGGAATACAGGCTCGAACTTGGCAACCTGCAAAGCAATTGGCCGGCCGGTCGTTAATTATGCTGCGCCGATATGGGCCCCAGGGACGAACGAGGCGCAGTTGAAGAAGCTGCAGGCTTGTCAAAACACCGCCCTTAGGACCACGACAGGAAACCTCCTGATGTCGACAGAGCATCACTTGTACAGTAAAGCATCCATGCTCGAGTTAAGGAGCATCCCAACAGGTATCTAATAGAGGCTGAACCTCCACCCAGGCACATCAGAAAGGGAGTACTAGATTTAACACTGAACGCCATTCACTAACAGTCAGTTAACACCTTCAAAGACTCCATCCCTGTAAATGGCGTACTCGGAGTTAAATCACCACCAGTAGGAGGTGAAGAGCTCGATATCGCGCAACTTAGGCTTGGATATTGTAGCAGGTTAAACTCCTACTTATCTAGAGTCGACCCCAACATACTCAACGTATGTCTCCTAAAACGGATGCATCTAACCCCCCTCTTCCTCTAGTCCGAACCCGTCGAAACAACACGTTTCCTGGACCTCCTGTTAGGTGACCTTGGTGACTTAGACTAACCAACCTGTCCCTAAGCAGGGTAGAGCAACCGCTACAACAACAACATCACTAACGTATGTTAATATATACTCGTACATTCACCTCATTTCACCTATTGTAAACGTTTTGATTCAAAGACAGAAGTATCCTACAGCAACTTCAAAACTAATTTCATAGCTTTGAAATAATAATAATTAAACATAATTTAAACGGCAATAGAATAGAAACAAAGATAAATTATTACGAGTTAAAAATCAAGATAAAAGAAGTATCATAAAAAAAACCATCAAATCTGAGAGTCAACATCAAATGAGTTACTTTAGGAAAAATTGTTGAAAACAAAATATTACTTGTAGTTAGTTGCCCTTATAAATATATATGTAAATAATAATTATGTAATTATTTTTTAATTTTAAATGTAAGTTTAAAACTTGGATAGCATGAAATTAATTTTCATCTACCAAATTAATATTCATTTACCAAAGATTTTATGAAAATAAACTACGGAAATAACTGGTCAAACATCGCTACATTTATAAGCATAATTTCTTTCAATTTCAGAATATGAACAATAAGTATAAAGGTGAATTCCTGAATCGTAATAAATCGCAATCGACTATAGGGTTGTATAGCAAATACAAATACGAACTCTCTCACAAAGAAAGTTATGCTGCTAAAAATGTGAATCTAATGAACCAAATCAACACAAATAACGGTAGCAATAGCAATTGTGGCATTAAGAGCGATACATACGAAAGTGTGTGTCCAATAGAGGATATTGCAGAGCGCACTAAACAATCACACAAGAACTCGATTATTCGTAATAATCTCGATACCGTTAACAGTGGGAGCTCCACCAACTTACTCGTACTTCAGCCAATGTGCAATAATGACGGAAGCACATACGATCGCCACTTAAAACGAGTTTTATCTGCTCCGCCTATGCAAAGCATAACAATAGGTATGATCCACAAAACGCATACAGATCTACCTACACATGTACAAACATTAGGGTTATACAAAATAGATGCCAATATCGATTTCACGCAATCTCCTATAGTCCATTTTCGCGAATTGTAAACAAAAATAGCATTGATCAATAATAAAGTTGTTGGTGCCTTTTTGAACATTTTGGTTATACCATAACAATGCTATCTTTTTAAATAAATATAATATTACCGATGAAAAATAAACATATGCAGATGATTTAAAATCACTTTTGTAAATTTATAAATTCAATGTTGAGTATCTTAACATTGCAAAACCTTAAGATAATTACGCAATGTAACGTACAATATATGCACTGGATGCACAAAAGCGTGAATTTAGAATTTAAAAAAAAAATAAATTATTTTTTCTCTCTTCACTACATAAGAAGCATTTTTGTTTAACCTGATGAAAATGTGTACATGTGGGTACATGGAAACATTCTATGCGTCTAACTATACTATACATTTATATTCTATATTTACTTCAAAAGTGATACAAAAAAAAATTGAGTTTGAGTTAAATATGCAGAAATGTACGCAACAGAATGATCGAAATTCTTTCCGATTCAATCGAAACGAGATAAACAAAAACCAGTTGTTAAAAAAAAGTTAAAAATAGCAAATTTAAAATTTTATGTTTTTCCTATGTTTTGTTGAGTGATCAAACTATTGAAGTAAATATGCAACGTAGCACTTTCATGCAATTTTATAAAAAGGAAAAAGTTTGTAAGTTTTCGCGAATTATTTAAGCAAATGGGCCACCACCACCTCCACTACCTCCACCGATGAATGCCGCCTTTCACAAAAGCGGCCAGATAGCTGCAGTGGAACCATTAAACTTATTCATGAATAGCTCTAATCCCAACTTGGAGAATATAGATTCGGATTCGGGTCTTGAAGTCGTTGAGGAACCAAGTCTTCGACCTTCGGAGTTGATTCGAAGTAAGCATAACCGAACGATGTCTACAATATCTGGTAAGAAATACAACTTTATCCGATAGTGGAAAGTTACGAAACATTTAATTTAAGGATGTATATATGTACAAGTGCATAATATAATTTTTTTTTTATTAGGGGGTATTCGTGAGGGGCATCCCTTTAAACGGTTTCCAAATCCATTGTTATAATAAAATAAAATGAAAATGCTTATTCCATAGAAATGGGAAATATTTAATAAAACGGTAACTTAATTCTCAACTAATAAGTATGCACATGTGGCGAAATTTCATTGTCGTTTTTCGTTATACGTTACATGCATCAGCCATTACAATACCTATGTCTTTTGGGTTTTAAACCTCGACTAACCAAAAATCTATTACTTGACCAGCTGGTCCGGCAACTTTCCTTATTTTTCACTCACACACATGTGCAGTACACTCGCATCAGTATGCCTGATCATACAGCAATGTTATGAAAGTGAATGTGAAATTGTGCAGTTTTACTTGCTCCTAGACGGGTTATTAATTTAGCAATATATATTTCCCAACAAACCAAAGCACATTGTATGAAGTAAGGCAAATGTCGCGATTAAAGTATCAATTTCTTCAAAGGTAGCAGCAAACTTAAATAAATTCCAATTCAGTAATGCATTAATTTTTTTTAAGCACTCTGATGAATATTATATCAATCTGCAACTGAAATAAAAATATAATTATATTTAGGTCTTTGTTAGAGAGTCCCTTGCAACACTTATTTTGTTATAAATAGAGCCGACCAGAATTAAAGAAAATATAACGCCCGGCTCTACGGTATAATAATGTAAACAAAAAAGATCAATTTAACCCCAAGTTCCGTTTATTATTATTAGTTTCTTCGTACAGTTAAATGCCACAAAGTTGGTTTATTGGGTTGTTTTTGACTTCAAACCACAATTGCATACATGCAATCAAATGCTTATGTGCAAAACATAAGTGCACTTATGTATGGATGTATTAAATGACAGTTGAAACGTTACTTTATACGACACTCCACTGTACCACAGTAGCACTGTATATGGCTGCAACAAAGTGCAATGCTCATAACCACTTCAGTTGCATCGATATTATCCTCTAAAACGCTACTAAAAATACTTGACCAACGCTCGTCGGGTGGTTGTTCAAAACAGTAATAAATTAATGTAATCTTCTTTAAAAGTTTTGGATTTTGGGAAAACTGAATTAGCATTGCATACGTGTATATTTTGTCTCCATGTTAGGTCAAAAAAAGTTTTCTCGGAGAAATTATTTCACTCTTCGATTGTCTTACTTCGACATATTTCACATTCGTTGTAAGTAATAATTACCAGTAAACACTCATATACGTGCATGTTAAACATTTATTTCATTTTTGTCAAAATTATTTTATTTTTAATACAATAACGAGGAGTAGCAACGATAGGGCCCTCGTCATACGAGTATGTCATTGGCGTATTGTTTTTTTTTCATTTATCAGGGTGAATAAACTTTTGCCTATGTTACTTTGAGAGTTTGTATGTATATTAAATATCTATAAAGAGATTCTCCGGTGAGTAAATAGCAGTTATGAGTTATGAGTATGTGTACCACAAGCAAACGTTTATTCATATTTATGTAGGTATATGGTACATGTGTCTACTTTGCCATGAAAATGTGAAAGTTGTACCTTTAGTTGGGCAAAACTAAAACCTAAACGCAATAATTTCCTGAAAAAATACTTCTGATCTTCAAAATGGAGTGTCTTCGTAGCTTCTGGTCATCGAAATATGATGAGTACTTATGTCTCAGTAACCTGTTTGTATTTGAAATCATAATCTCAAAATTGTTGTTGGAGAATTTTAGGAAAGCAATTTCGTTATTTAACTTTCTCGTAAAAAAAGTTTACGTTCGTCTAAAGTTCGTGCAGAGATTCCTCAAAGTTTCTTCTGTAGATTATTGTCCAAATAATAGATGTTCTATAAATGTATGACTTTGAGCACCGACTGCTACCTGAAATAATATGCAAAATAAGATAAAAACGAGACATGGATGCGTTGAATAAAATTTCCGTCCCATCTTGCGAGAGGAGATTATAGCTTAGGCTTTTTCGTATTCTGTTATCGCACTATATGTATGTCTACAAAGTCTTAATTTGTTAATTTATTTCAAACCAAGACGTATTAAAATAAACAATGATGAGACTTTGCAAGTGCATAATGTTCAGTCGACTGAGACATGATATCTTTCCCAGTACACATATGTTAACCAGTTGTTAAAATAATAAACAATATTTCAAATTCTCATTAATATAGCTCTTTACAACATTTTTTATCCTTTTTGTTTATGGTTAATAAAATTCTTGCTATGTTACAGCAAATAAAAAAGCTAAACTTCTTAATGGCGATGGTAGCGGGAATATACAACAGACAACTCCCATTTCAACCATTAGTTCTAATCCACCAAATGAACAAATCAACAACTATCACAACAAAAACGTTGCATGCAGCAGCTATCACACTATTCATCCAAATGATAGAACTCAATCACAGATTCATAACTTACACCACTTAGATGTTCAGCAGCAATCGCAAACTTATAGCTCCCCAACCGAAGGCCATTACGAACTACAAACACAATATGGCTACAATAATTTAAATAATAATACAGTCGGTGGTGGCCACAGCACTCGCCCAGGAGGGCCGAATTTAGTTAACAAACAACTAGTTTTGCCTTTTGTGCCTCCCAGTTTTCCTAACAAATCACAGGATGGTGTTACACATCTCATAAAACCATCTGAGTATCTAAAGAGTATAAGTGATAAACGATCCTGTCCATCGTCCAGCAGGTGAGTGGAACTTTAAAATTTTGTGACATATTTTCTTAAGAGCTTCAAGTTCCCACAAGGGATTTCACCCCCACCCCTTTATTGAGTTTCTATAAAAATATGTACGAGTATGTTCGTATACAAGTACATATTTATATAGGTACATTCATGAAACAAGTATTGAAATTAATCCAAAAGTTGCTCCTCGAAGTACCTACAGCAAGATACATGAAATTCGGATATAATTTTATTTAGTTTCGAATACAATTCGCTTTGGTCAAAACATACATACATTCATTCATACTAACATAATATTTATCATATAAATTTCAATTCATATTTTGCTGCCAATAAATATAAAACGTATTTAAATTCGCGCGTTTATTTTATTTACATTGGAAAATATTATTTTAACTCAAACAATGACATCGGCTACCAACAGGAATAAGTAGGTATATATATATATAATAAGTAGTGTTTAAACGCAGGTACGAAAAATTTGTTATTCAAATTTGAATCAAATAAAACGTAAAGTCGATGCAAGAAATCCATCAAATAAAAAATGGTAAAGAAATAACCTTGCAAAAAACAAGTTGAGCACTCGATTGCCAGCAACAAACAATATATGTACATACACTCGAGTACATTCATCTTAGGAGTTGTTTTTACAAAAGCAAATTTTATGCGTTGTTTGTTTGTATGTCCAAAATATACCAAACCAAAACCTGAAGAGCAGTTTAGTCGTCACGAAAAAAGCAAAAGAACGAAAACGAGTAAACAAACACAATATAATTGCCTGCAGTAGTGCTTCAATACGCTTATATGAAAACGGAATAGTATAAATGTGGTGTACAAGTAGTTCTGATGCATTAGTGCCCATCTCTGATACTTACATACGAGTATCTGTGTAGAGGCGTATGTATATTACAATAGATATATAGTAGTGGTAACCTACAAACGTGTTCAGTTAATTACAGTAGCTTCCAAATAATAAATAAATACCATAAATGAATCAGTGCATTTAATTTATAGAAGATATCTACTTTGCCTTCCAAATCGCGTGCTACATGTGAGCATGTGAGCATGTGAGCATGTGAGCGTGCATCGTCTGTTGATTTCAATGGTCCACTTCACTTATTTTTAATTTTAGCATTAGCGTGGATGTTCATAATTTATGCGAATTTCCCCGAAAGTAATTTTTACGTCGAGATAAAGTTAACAGTTATTTTGAATTCAGTAGTAAAAATGATGATATTACGAAAGCATCCAGCTTGGCAAAGGTTAGTCGAATGTTTCGACATTAATTTTTTTGTGTAGCGCCAGGATTTGAGTACTTTATATTAATATTGTGTAGATATGTACATATAAATGGACTTCTATTAACTTCAGTTAAATTTTATAAATGAATTCACAATTATCTCCCAGGTCCACAGACAGTGAGGATTACATGCAAATCCAAGTTGCTAATCAACATGGGATAAGTTGCGAACCTCCGAAGCCACCACCGCCACCGCCACTCCCAATTCATCCTCTGATGCAACAAAATGAAAAACAGAGCAATGCAAGAACCGTAAATACACAGCATATTTCCATAGTAAATCAAGATACTGCCACACGAAAACAACATCAGCCTCTCTCCGCCATATCCATTCAGGATCTGAACAGTGTTCAGGTAAACTGAAGCTAATAATTATAGTCTATATTTATAAGAAAACACTATTTCATCCTTAACATAGCTTCGTCGTACTGATACTCAGAAAATGCCAAAACCTTTTCAAATGCCCGCTCGTAGTTTAAGTATGCAGTGTCTGACCACTTCAACAGAAGCTTATCTCAAAACTGACTTAATTGCTGAATTGAAAATATCAAAAGATATTCCAGGTATTAAAAAAATGAAGGTGGAAAAGCAGTTGGCCGGTCAATTCGACTCTGAACATTACTCAGAAATTACCAAACAGTTTTCGGCAAATAACTATATGGATCAGGTAAGGATATTTAACTTAAAAAAGGGTAAATTAAGCGGACATTTTATTCGCTTTCAAAGCTTTATTTGCAGATTCCAGAAAAAGATCAGGCGGGTAATGTCATTCCCGAATGGAAACGGCAAATGATGGCGAAAAAAGCCGCTGAGCGCGCTAAAAAAGAATTCGAAGATCGAATGGCGAAGGAAGCTGAAAATAGGCGGCTCTCACAAATTCCTCAGTGGAAACGTGATCTGTTGGCGAGAAGAGAGGAAACTGAAAATAAATTAAAGTACCGAAAACACAATAAAGTAGAAATGAAAATTTGTCTTTTATACTTTCATATTCCAGAGCATCAATTTACACGCCTAAAGTGGAGGAAAATAACCGTGTTGCTGAAACATGGCACCTTAAGAACAGAGCTGTTTCCATTGACAACATTAATTTAGTATCCCCAATAGTCGATGCCCAGACGCTTCCAACTGGAACGTTTGACAACAGCAATAAGGAAAATAAAGATCAAAATGATCAAAGCACATTTAGTAACATGCAAATAGCAGACGATAATATCAATCAGAACCTTGTTTCTAATGATAAGGAATGCAACAAAGGTGAAGACGCCGATAATATAATTCCATGGCGAGCTCAGTTGCGGAAAACAAATAGCAGATTAAGCTTAATTTGAATTTGTATACTATACATGTATTATATATGCATATGCATACATGTGTATGTATGTTATCAAGATTTTAATTAATGATGTTTTCTGAATACATAAAATAAGTTAAAACTAGCATTTATTGAAAATTTCCTTACTTTACAATAACTGTTGCGGAAAAATTAGTAAAAATCCTTAAAGGCTATACTAATAGTTTAGTCATTATAAATTTATTTAAATTTTGAATTTTTATTTTGGAATTTGGGTCCATCACAACATAACAAAGAAATGGGTCAGAAGTTCTCATGTTGTTGTTGTTGTAGTAGCGGTTCACTAATCCCGCTTAGGATCTAAGTCGCCGAGGTCATCTAATGGGAGGTCCAGGAAACGAGCGGGGTTAGATGTGTCGGCTTAAGGGGGCATGTGAAGAAGTGGTTAGTGTCGTGCGGAGACTCTTCACATGCAGGGCATACGTTGGGTATGCTGGGGTCGAGTCTGGATAAATAGAAGTTTAACCGGCTACAATATCCAGACCTAAGTTTTGACAGAGTCCGGCAGGTCTCCCGGGGCAGCTCGAGCTCGTTGTCTGCAATAGATACTGGTTTTACTCCGAGTACGCCATTTACGGGAAAGGAGTCTTTGAAGGTGTTGACTGATTCCTGAATGGCGTTCACTGCTTGTCTGTACGCCGTCCTGTCCAGCGGTTGTTGCACGTGCTGTCATGTCAAATACTCCCTTTCTGATGTGCTTAGGTGGACAAGATGGGAGCAGCATAGTTTACGACCGGCCGGCCAATTGTAAATTGCCAGCAAGGTTTCTTTGTCTTTACCCCAGCTGCTGCCGGCTGGCGTTTTGAGTATTTTGTTGCGGCTCTAGAGTTTTGCGGCAATTGCGGTTGATTGTCGACCACTCAGGTAGCCCATGACCCACTTCTGCAACCCCGGCGGTAATAAGGATTCCTTAATGTCCGTGAGCAGCATTGAATGGTTAACGGTGTCAAATCCAGTGCTACCAGGACAGTTCGAGCGCAGGGTCGGTTTTGGTTTAGGCCATTGACTATCCGAGTGTTTATGGCGTTCAGTGCTGTTGTGGTGCTATGCACTTTCCGGAAGCCATGCTGATGTGCTGCTGGACGCAGATGGTGAAAGTCGGGAGCAGCAAGGCCTCAAGTGTCTTCACTACTGGGGAGAGGAGAGTTATCGGCCGATAAGACTCTCCTTTGTTGGCTGGTTTCCCCACGTCAGGTATCATTAGGGCGGTCAAAGACAAGTTGAAGACCTTTGGTGAAAAAGTCTGCTCCCGCTGGTCCATGGTCCAAGGTATTTTAGCATCAGCATGCTTATTCCGTCGGGGCCGATGGATTTGGAGGCTTTCACCTTCCCGACGACCCCCTGAACCTCTTCCCTGGAGAAAGAAAGCGCCGCGCTGGTGTTTGGCAGTTTGCGCATACGTCGGGTTACACGTCGCTTCGTTTTGTCTACCGAAGGATGCAGTGTAAAGAGTCGGCTAAAGTAGCTCGCGCATCTCTTCTGGTCCGACGAGGCGCGGTAACCGAATGAAATTTCCACTCGGTCATCGCGTCTCGTCGGGTTAGACAACGACTTGACTGTAGCCCAGAGCTTGGTTGCCCCTGAGGAGAGATTGTAGGATCTTAAGTGCTCCTCCCACTTTTTGCTTGCGGTTGTTCACTACAGTACGAACCTTCGCGTTTAAATCCCTGATTAGTAGATTCCCGAGATCGGTGTTACGAAGGGTGTCCCGCCTAGATGCTAAAACCGTTGCTTCCTTCGGGAAATTGGGCGGATTTCTGCAATTCGGCCTGCCGGAATGAAGCGGGCGGCAGCGGCCACGACGATCCTGCTGAAGGAACGTTTACTAGAAGTGTCGTCTGAAGGAGTGGGGAAAGCACTGAAGGCGTTCTCGGTGAATTCCGTGAAGCTTTTTTGAAGTTAACAAATGCCCGGTGATCCGCGGAAACAAAGTCGGGAGGTCTGGCAGTCGAGATTTGTATGGGTAAGTGGTCCGATGCTAGTGTCAGTACAGGTCGCTAGACTATACTTGTTATCAGACCAGCATTAGCATTAGCATTTTGGCAATTATCCGCAACTTTGGTGGGACTGTTATCGTTCATAGTGCAAAATGTCGAATCGTCTATTTGTTCCGCCAGCTCCATTCTTCTACGGTCATTTGACAGGCTAGAATGCCAAAGATCGTGATGCGCGTTAAAGTCGCCCAGAACCAAATGGTTTTCGCCTGTGATACTACCTGCGCAGATCTTAAGATGACTCCAAACATTGCACTGGTTGCACCTAACCGAGGTCGAGGAGCGGTGGAGTCTTTTATGGCACACGCAGCAGAAATAATCCGTCGGACCAGGGTTGGCTTCCACGCAAGCCCTGATGAGAGGGATTTGGAGCAGCCCAGCTGCGAGGTGTTGCTTCGTTGGAGTACTTAAATTAATTTTACCTGTTGACCTAAACGGGGCTAGATCGTCGAAAGGGTGACAGCCCTTGGCCGGATAAAATGAGACTTGCAGAAGTTCTCATCTTTGATACCGCTATATCGTAATGATTATAGACATGAAGAGAACTCTTCGGGCACAAGAAGAATACAATTACGTTTGCAGTATTATGTTTAATTTCTGCCCTTACTCCCTTGTTTTGAACTATCAGACAACATACATATGTCACTGTAATCGTAGCAAAGGCTGAGGCTGGTAGGTCCTTAAAGGAGTGCGTGCTAGAACAATATTCTTCAAACGTACTAGATGAGCTGTTGAATTATGGGGGTTAATATATAATTCGACACTTACACAGATTAAAATCTATATGTGCTCTGGTCAATGTACTCGGCGCCATCGTCCCTTAGCTATCTTTGGGAAAGTACAACATGCTGACTTGAAAATAAAAACCTTCCATCGAATGTTTGTTAATAAAGAAGATTTCGATATAAACCTTTATATTCATAGGTATATATATAATTGGCGCTTTGTAACCGCTTAAGCGATTTTTCAGCCGAGCTCCTCCTCCAATTTGTGGTTTTGCGTCTTGATGTTTTTCCAACAAATGGAGGGACCTACAGTTTATACTAAGCCGCCTCCGAACGGCTAATGGTTTTTTACGAGGAGCCTTTTAATGTCCGAAATACACTCGGAGGGATGGACATTCCCTGCCGAGGAGCGAGCGCAGTTAGAAAAATTAACTTAATTTTTTATTTAAATTAATTTTCCGTTACTTTTGGATGATGGTGACACCGGGATTTGAACCCGCGTCGGCTACCACTCCAATGATGTTAATGTGATTGGCCTTCACAGTAGTCCCGTTTGCAAATCGAGCACTGCTGTCTAATTTTACGCGTAGAAGTTACAACGGTAACAACATCTAATTAGAGGGAATTATAAGCTTCTGCAAGAAAAACATATCTTGCAAAAGTTTGCATATTAGCGATACCAAACACCACAGACGTGGTATAAGATATACGCTGATATGACAATGTCTTTGAATGGATTTAACAACTCCAGATTTTAAAGCTTCTAACAAACCCGAAAATAGGCGGAGACTACTAGAAATACTATGTACAGAGCGTCAACATTCTTAACTTCTGATTACTTAACGTTAGCTGGGTGATATGCAGGCGATGATTCCACTCCACTGTCACCACATTCTCATTTAACGAGTACCTCAACTGAATTAATTGAACCGTTTATATCATTAAATTTAATTTAACAAAATTACATTTGAGCAGTTATTTTATTTATTTATTTATTAAAAAATTAATATTATTTTCATTTGAATTAAATTGTACTCTCTCGTTACTAATTTTACTGGGGTTTTGGCTCAACGAACACTATTCAGTGAAATTCAGTAAAATATTTTACTCTAATACTAAGCTGAGAATATCTTGGACTCAAAAGCAATGGAATACCATCATATTTAGCGATGAATCTAAATTCAAGTGGTCAAGTGTTTGTAAACAATAATAAGAATAGTGTATGTAAATAAATGCTGTTGTTGTTGTACGCTAAACAACAACAAAAATTTTTTTTCTATCAAATAGAGAATATAATTATCTTTCAGAAAAATATATGTTTGTATGTGTTATCTGCATTATCTTCACATATATTGTGTGCTAAACATTGCATATGCGTAAAAACACCAGCCGTGCGAATTAATAGTGGTCAGGGCTCATACGTAGAGTTGCATATATTCATCTTAAACGTCAAAGTCAAGATGTCACGCAACGTTGCGAAAAAGCTTTTATGCAGTCTTTCTTTTTTGAGGTTTTCGCATATTTTGTTTAATACAAATTGCTATTATACGTGTACATGTGTATTTAACTATAAATAAGTGTATATTAAATTAATTACCTTTAAGAATACAATTTTAAATGTTTAATTCCTTAAACTCCCAAACATTCATTTGAATCATATTATAAAATCAACCATTCAGAGATTGTAGAAATAAATGTAAAAAGGAATGACAAATTCAGAGATATGAATAGTCTGAGTTTACACGGGGATACTTTTTGTCGACGAAACACTCGTTTGTAGGGGAGGGGGCGATGACGAAGGCGACAATGCAAAGTGTCGCTGTGCTCGCTCGACACGTTTTGTGTTTCTATTCGTCTCTGTAGATTTTGGCATTCCCTTTTATTTTGTTTCTCACTTTAAACTGATTGTAGCTATCTAAAATTTCAAACGAATAAATGTCGTAAATTTGCAAATTGAAATTGGGGGTTTTTACTACAATATTTACATATATGTAATATATGCATGCAAACATATATGCCTTTGCGTATATGTATCCAATTATTAATAACTATTTCAGATAGTGGAGTTTGCAGATAAAGTTGAATTAATGCAAGAAATATTAGAGACTATTGAAGAAGCCGCTGATGTTCACTCTGTGGATAGTGAAAAGGACGAGATATGTAATTAGATTACACTTTGGAAAGTGTAGAGTTGATGTTTAATAAAATGTAAACATATATAAAAGAAATAGGTAAATAATAGCTGTGTTTTCCTTTACACAAACATAGTGTTCTTATTTTAGACATATTAGAAAGCGCGATGCGAGTGTAAAATAAAGCGGAGTAGAGAAAAAAATTAACACCAAACAAATTTTAAAAATAATTGCTTGAAGAAAGTGTCTCTATGTGAACGTGAAGTGCGACACGAAATAGAAAATTTCGATAATAAGCGACAAAAGTATCCTCATGTAAACTCAGACATAAGAACGCGAAACGTGTTGACCGAATACGAACTAATACGGCATTTCCACGGCACGCCAATTATGTTTACAATTCGCTCTCTCAATCGTAATTCACATGTCAAATACAAAACAAAAAAGGTGAAAGCCCTAAAAGAAAACACTAAAACATTAGCATTTATTTGAAACCAAACACAATTTTTTTTATTAAAAATGAAAATATTAGAGAAACTATAATGTCGAGTCGGATATTAAACTTGTTGAAATCATAAGCAGAGCAAAATAGTATAATTTTGATTGAATGTGTTGATTTAACGAACGCGTTATATGATAATGGGCTAACTGAGAAACGAATAATGTAATTCAAGATGCTGCGGAAAACCCGTATAACGAGTTTTCTTGTATATGTTCAACTGGTATTTGGTTTTCGATTTTAACAAGGATTCAGAATTTCTGTCATATGCATAATATTCACAAAGAAAATGAAACAGCTGATGCAGAGATTGTTCATGACATTTGTTTTATCGATCAGCTATCGTCGTCTCACTACATTTCTGTCACTACATTTTCGTAGTAATTTTGAGTCGACGTCGTCATGGTATGATGTCTACTGCAAATCTATGAGGACGTCAACCGTATTGGAAGAATAACTTTTATAGTTTTTTTTGTAGTTTTCAGTATTATTTTGAAATTGTGGATAGCTTACCGTATTAAAAAATATGCAAGTAAGCTTTGAAAAAAAATTAAGTTAGATTGAAACATTGAGCAAGTTCAATTTTTCTCCGCTTTAAGACTGTTGCTACCAAAACTTACTACATCCATTTCCTATCCGCACATATGGCATTGAGAAACTATTAATTAAAAATGTGTTTCCCCATTAATATAATGTTGTAATTACCGCAATATTCACAGTAACAAGTATACGTTTGTGAAATGCTTTCGAATCCTGTAGGGGCCCTATAAAGAAATAATTTTATCGAACTTCAACAATGTACGTGAAAATTCGAATGCGGCAACCTTGTCGTTTACAAGATTGAACGAAATTCATTCACTGTTCATTGTCGAAGCAGAAGGTGATTGTGTTAGACGTGTGTATTTGAATAAATTGTTATTGCAATAGTGATCAATATCAACAATAAATTGAGAAAAAATAAAGGTAAATAATAAATATATTTCTATTTATTATATGAAAGTTTAATGAAGCTGGTTTTTATTTATTGAAATAATTGTATTAATAGCCCTTACTGAGGGATTTATTGTTTGCTAGATACATACAAAATGCTTTTGTAAGAGCGATGTGCTTGGTTTGGTATTGACTCTATTCAAAATGGCGGCCATGATAGGTTCATTTGAACGAATTCGCAATAATTTTCCCATAGGTGACTTGATATGTTTAGAGCTTAAGAAGATCAATTAATTTATTAATACGATGATATATTGTAAATTTGTGGTACTAGCGATACATTTTACGTATACTTAGATATATACACTTTGGTCATAATATGTCATCATCCTAATATAAAAAAGGAGGGAAAGAACTGGAAGACACAAACGTATGCATGCGTGTGTAGATACATATATTTCGTATATGTACGTAATATATTTACATATGGTACAAAGCTTCGCGCTTAATTTCATTTAAAGCCAATACTTTGCTTCTGCGTATAATTAGTAAATTATATCTTTTATCTGTTTATAAAAGTGATGTTAAGTATTAGTAATACGGGTTGTGTATTTTCATTTGATTTTGTCAGCAGTAGAGGGAAAATTGATTGTAAATTCAGGAAAATTGTAGTTTTCAACCGCAGGATTTTGCAAATAAATTTAGTATGGATGGAAAGAGGGAAAGCCCTAATATTCTAGAACTATTTTTCTTTCCTCTAGCTGACTTACAGTCCTTTAATAGTTCTATTTTAAATTTTTCGTAATAATGCAAAAAATTGGTATTTCCAGACTACCAAGTAAAATAATACTTTAGTAGAGTTTTTTTTTTTTTTGAATAGGCAGGCATAGCAGGGGAATCTATTCTTAAGTATCCCACTTTGAAGGGGTGTAGGGCGCAAAAGGAGGGGTCGGGCACTTCCCACCTACCCTATTCGAAAGTAAATGAATTAAACTTTTGATTTATATAACTATTCAGCTTCTGAGGTTTATAATAAATTCGAGAGAAGGTCCTGAAAAGGGAGAAATTATGGTAGTTATGGATCGCAGCAGCTTTTGTCAAAACTGCCCAAAAGGGATGTCACCGTACAGTGTAAGAAATTTAAAAAAAAAATGGAGCGTATTGGAAGTCCGGTCCAGTTTGTTTTTTAGATTTATAGAAACAAACAAAAACGAAAATTAATAACATACACATACATATTTTTACAGAAACAAGACGAAAATACATAACCGTCACATATTTTTACAGAAAAAAAAATTATTATTTCATTTAAACACTTTTTGGGTCATACAATTTCGCCGCGAAATTAAGTAATATTTGTGTTTGTTAAACGAAAATCAAAGAATAGTGAGCATTTCATAAAGAAATAATGTGATAAAGCTAACAATTTTTAACAACAAATAACTTATAAACTATAATATATTTAATTTCCAAAAAATAAAATATTGAAAAAATATACCTCTCATCATTCCTACAAAGTTTCATATCGAAATTTCTGGTGGGTTGCTTACAATATCAAGTGCGGCTGAAAGCTAAAGCTCAGCCATTTATTAATATAAATATATAGATACAAACATCTATAATCACTGTTCCTAATTTTCACATGTGTAGATCATAGACTAGGAAGACATCAAAATTTTGTCCACGATAAAGAGCTGATAGAATATTGAAACGGTACCTAAGTTTTAACGCCGCCGCCGCAGCACAGTTTTGTAAAACTTTTATTCACTTTTGGTGGCCTTCGCCCATTTTGATCTTGGTGAAACCAACACGGGCTAATTCTTTATATACTCTAATACTGGCGTTATTTTCAGGTCTTTTCTGTCTGTAAGTTTTATTACAATCTGTTGTTTGATTTTATGTTGTTAATTTGAGAAAAAATCTGGAAATCAATGAAGATGAAGAAAAAAGTGCAAAAGGACGCATGCCAAGAAGTTTGCTAGAAAAAAATTACCATTTTAATTTGGAAGATAGCGTTGTCATTCAGCATTTTCATCTGAACAAAACAATTGTTTAGAGCTTATAAACGAATTGGGCACCATATGGCAATGGAGTAGATGGTCATTTTCATATATAATTTTTGAATCAAAATTTTGTTGGGGAATCTTTACTTAAGTATCCCACTTTGAAGGGGTGTAGGGCGCGAAAGGAGGGGCATATTCGAAAGTCAATGAATTAAACTTTTGATTAATATAACTTTTCAGCTTCTGGGGTTTATAATATATAGAGAACTTAGAATAACGAGAAGCACCAGGGCGTGCCGATTATCAAATTGGTCCGCTAGCTCGTTTTATGAAAGCGTATTTCAACAAGAAAATCTAAAAGCGTATTTCACCGCACTTTAACAGTGAGCAGGCAGAAATCGTGCTCAAAATAGCAGAATGAGCAAGATTGTATGTAAAATGAGAAAATACATGCAAAATAAATGTAAAATTGATAAGCCTTTGCAATATAAATGTAAGCATGCATCAAAAATTTTGGATATTATTATCATTTGTTTATTGGCTTTTAATAATTTGTATAATTCATTAAATATTTTTGTAATTTACCAAATCATATTAGTTTAATATACTTACATATTTCGGAATTTTATTAATTTTTTAATAAAAGTCAATGGTAGTCATGATAATTTAGACATATTAAAAAATATTTTATTAAATTCTATAAATATTATATATTTTCATGCTAAATATCGAAATAAGTAAGCAAGCCAAAATTCATTCATATATATATGTATATATATATGTACATATAAGTGTAGTAAGAACAAGCAAAAACGTACGCATCTAGCAAAAAAAAACCACGCCATCACCATGACAACACTATTTGAATGGCCGCTGCTAATTCAATTATTTACAAAAAAGCCCTTCTCAAGACGAACGCCGGCGCACCGTCTACTAAACGAGCTGCGCAGCAGCATACATCTCCCCGCATGCGACTCGCATACGAACCAAAGTGCCAAAAATTGGAAGTTGAACAAATTTGTGTCTTTTTCGACAACAGCAAATCCCGCTCTCGCTAGAGTGAACTTTTTCTTTAGAATTACAAATCCTATTTTAAATGAATGCCAAACAAATGTTTAGAAAAGAGGTCTCATTATTTTTAAACATGAATTTTTTAATTTAATTTAAGCTTAGCGATTCGAGAAAATGTAAAATTTAATAGAAATGAGGAATTAATTATAATATATACAAATGTCTCCTAAAACTTCTATAACTTCTTCTATTATTAAATTAATACATATTTAATTATGAAAAATATAGGAGTAGTATTTAAAAATATATAATAACTTAAAACAATTAAAAAATTTTAATAACAATTTAAAATCTAGGAGTTGTTTTTAAAAATCACTCCTATAGCTGTTAATTAGTGATTGATATATTCGTGATGCACAAAGTTTACTGTACCTGAATTCGTACACCAAAAGGCGAAAAATATGAAATAGCGAAGAAATAGCTTGTGGATGGCGGGGTATAAGAGGAAGGGCTCGGGCTTTATTAAGATGGTGTGCGTTTTGTGTATACATATTAAATTGCTTGCATGTATGGTTTTTCACTTTGAAGTGAGTTCAACAGCAATTTTTAGATTATTGCTAAAATTTGAATTCGACTTGAGGAAACTGTTCGTAGGTGAAGATTTTTTGTTGCTTCTATACTTCGTCTACTTTCTTTCATTGAAATCAAATATTCTAGAATATTCTGGAACTTTTAGAATATTTTAGAATTTTAGCATAAAATCCTTGCCACCACAATTCATCTTGTCGACAAGGTGCATGCGGGAAGGCAAGGAAATGCTTGCTGGGCAATATGTGCTAATAGGCGAACAGCAAATTTAGTAGCACGATGCTGTTTTGCTTCAATTGAGTGGACGATTTTAGTCAGCGACACAAGAATTTTAAGCAATGCTAGTTCATGCAGCATGCTTGTTACGGGATTTTTTATACCCCACTATACTATGTGAACAGAGTACATTTGGTTTGTTCTGCTAACGGTTTTAAAATAATCGAGGTAGGTGAGGTAGTTATGTTTGGGGATGCACACTGATTGGTAGTACAATCATATGCGAGCCACCGGTGGTACGCGCCGCCCGATGAGACAATTCTGTGCGAGCCCGATCAGGCAGACGTGTGCGTGCCACCGGTGGTACACGCCGGCGTGAACGTGTTAAATAGATTTAGAAAAATGGCTGTCCATCCTTCTCTATAGACGATAGCTTTCGTAAGAATTGGGATGTTTGAAACAGTGTGACATAAAAGTATCAGCCGATTATCTATTGTTCGGTTCCATTCGAATTTAGTATTGAAAATGTTATTGTATTTGATTTCAGTTCTGGGCTTTTGGGCACGAGAAGTATTTAGGGGGACACGGAGTAGTCGAAGTATGTTTTCACGCAAATAATGTGCTTGTATGTTTTTGCACGTGCGTATGTGTATATATGTATGCGTGTATTTCTTGAGGAAGGTCAGTATTTTGTAGGGTGTAGGTATACATACGTACATATTTATAAGTTAATGTATTTTTGACTTATAAATAAATAAAATCATTAATCTTAATTAATTAAATAAATCTTATAGTAAATAAACGCTATAACGAAATGCCGACGGCGAATCAATATGTTTTGATGGTAAACATTCAAGATTTTCTGTAAGATAAATCAAAAATTCAAAAAAAACATAAGAAATATATTAGTAAAATTTGGTTATTTCGTTCCTTTTCTCAAATTAAAAAAAAAATTAAAATAATATTTTCCTTTATTTTGATAACAATGTTAGTTGAGGGGTTATGCCACTCTAGAGACCGAAAAAATAGGTGTTTTATATGCATTTTTTTTAGAAAAACCATAGAGTCAATTAAAAATATAATATAAGAAGTTTATTATACATCTTTTTAGGTGTAAATTTTACGTGATACCTTAAAAAATGTATTTTTAAAGATGTGTGTCAAATTTGAACCTAATGGGTTGGAAATTGTACGAGTTGTTGGTTCGGCCAACTCGAAAAATGTAGTTTGGAGATAAACGCGTTTAAAGTTTTAATGTATGTATGTTATTTATTTTCGTTTTTGTTTGATTTAATAAATCTAAAAACACAAACTGGGCGCCGGACCTTCATACGCTCCGTTATATTTATTGATTTTTTTTTTTTAGATTTGAGAATTACCAAAATATGTACAATATTTAAACATTTATCGCTGCTTAATAAATGAACAAAAAATAAAATAACATAATTTAATGATAGTTTATTTTATTATGTTTCCTATCCGACATAAATTTATTAAATTGAATGTGTTTTACATAATTAATCTAGTGTCTATCAACCTCATCATAAATTAATTAGACCGTTTAGATCCAATATGCAATGAAAGTGGGCTACATTCCCACCGTATTTTTTTTTTCTTCGTTTCTCTCAGCAGTATATTTTTTTCCCACGGGTGATATAAGAAATGCGTTGGAAGCAATTGTCTAATTGCTGTGAGCCGACCTTCTGTTTCGCGATCACTGCACTATATTTCAAATTTGATTGTCAAAGAGAAAGCCTAGAATATTTGCCTGCCAACAACAAATGAATTGCAAATATAATTGAATATTCTTCTTTTTTTACTTTGCAAACATTGTCTAAAAAAGCAGAGCTGCCAAAATTTTTCCAAATTCAGTTTCAGGTGTTATAAAAAATTAGCAAAGTTTACTTTACCAGGAACAGTGAGAATAGGTTGTGATAATAAAAGATAGAATTAGACGAAATTTAAATGTTTGGAAAATTTAGTCAATCCAATAGGAAAGAATAATATATTTCAAATTCACCTTTAAATATGTCACGCATAACTTAGTATATAAATTTTGTTTTATTTCAGGTAAAAAGTTGTAGAGAACAATGGCTCGTACTAAGCAAACTGCCCGTAAATCTACTGGTGGAAAAGCTCCACGTAAACAACTTGCAACAAAAGCTGCTCGTAAATCTGCACCCTCAACTGGTGGCGTAAAGAAGCCTCATCGCTACCGTCCTGGTACAGTAGCTTTGCGTGAAATTCGTCGTTATCAGAAGTCTACCGAATTGCTGATCCGAAAATTGCCATTTCAACGCCTAGTGCGTGAAATCGCCCAAGATTTCAAAACTGATTTACGTTTCCAATCTGCCGCTATTGGTGCTTTACAAGTAAATTTTTATAGCAATATATATTTCTAAATTGTCTGTATATTACCAAAATATATATTTATTATTTCGAATATAGGAAGCATCTGAAGCATATCTAGTCGGCCTTTTTGAAGATACCAACTTGTGCGCAATTCATGCCAAACGCGTAACTATTATGCCGAAAGACATTCAATTGGCTCGCCGAATCAGAGGAGAGCGCGCTTAAGCTCTGAAATATTTCCATGATTACAAAAATATGCTTATAATTATTAATCTTTATATAATAAAAATGAATAAATATGTAATACATTTAAGATTTTCCTCAAAATTTTAATATCACATTCTGTGTTTACTTGTATTTATTTTCAAATAATGAAAGGAAAATTTGAAAACAATTACCTATATTTTTCACATACAATTTTTGCTGCTAATTAAAATAAGTTTATTATTATCCAATTCAATTCATTTATAAATAAGGATTATATATTTGGATGCATTACAAAGATGACCATTCAATATATACAAATATTTTGCATTATAAAATCTGACTGTTTGGTTTAATTAACATTACTCAGATTTTTCACAGCTTAAAAATTAATTTGTAATAAGACCATATCTTAAGTAATTACCGATGTGTAAAAGCATTAAATTTTCTATAAAATCACAAAATGAATTACAGTTAAATTGTATTGTAGTTTGTATAGATATACAAAAATAAAAAAAAACGGTTCTCTTTGAGGCCACAAACAAGTCGTCTTAAATTGGAAGGTGGGTAAAGTTGTTTTGTTAGGAAATTACTGTTTTTATCTTCTTGTTTGATTTTATGTTGTTGCTGTAAAGCACCTGGCTCGTGTTCATATCCCGGTGCCACCGACATCCAAAAGTTATTGAAAATTAAGTTAAATTTTCTAATTGCGGTCGCACCTCTGTAGGTAGTGTATTTGGGTCATGAAATAAAGGCTCTTCGTAAAAAAGCCATCAACCGTTTGGAGGTGGCTTAGTATAAACTGTAGGCTCCTCCATTTATTGAAAAAACATCAAGACGTAAAACCACAAATTGGAGGAGGAGCTCGGCCGAAAATCGCTTCAGCGGTTACAAAGCGCCAATTATATGTAAAGCACCTAGCCTCGCTTAGTAACATCGGAAGCTAGTCGTGGTCATATAAAGGATAAACAAAGAAACGAGCGGCTTCCCCAAAGTAATTTTTGGTGAATGTTGCGGGAGTGACAGTCCTTGACCGTGTAAAAATCCGTGTCGTTCCGGTATAAAGCCCCGACTGTCGCGGCAACTATTAGAAATGCCTCTTACGACAGGCATGAATTAAAGCAGGTATGAGAAAGGAATCTGGATAAATAAGATTTAGACTACTGTAGCATCCACCTATTAGTTGCTGAGCCAGTATTATTCAGATCGCACGGGCAGCCCGATCTCTTCGTCTAGTATAGTTGGTGAATAGATTCCGATGACACCATTTGATAGAAAAACTGACTGAATGGCGTTCAAGGCCTTTATTTCTGAATTGAATCCGTACAGTAATACTATCTTGATGTGCCTGGGGCAGTTCTGCATTGTGCAAGTGCCCGCAGGTTACTTCTTGCACAGCATACGAATGTGTGTGGTGGAAAATAGTTGTAAAGATGAACGAAAGGTCGGAAAGATAACAGTTTACTTTTGAACTAATGTTATCAATATTCACGTTGGGCGTCAGGATAGAGAAGCATTTGAACTCACTGATTCTGTGTAAAATTAAATAGTAGCGTGGAAATACAATTTCCCTAATTTTTATCTTCAAAAATCCACCGATCTTCGAGTGTATACATACGTAATCCACCTCTCGATGCGGGATAGTAACACTGAGTAAATATATATATAGAAGACTCTGTGATCTGTGATCTAATTCCGGTTACTTTAGCATGTGCTTGATTTAATAAAATTTTACACTATGCAATTTAAAATGAAAATAAGTAAATTTTGTTATCGCAATGGATGGCTAAACCACGCTCAATAGCAGGCAAAATTAGTCGATGTCTGGGAGGTTGTCTAATGGAAGCTGCCGGGAACTAGCTGTTACGGGTTGGAACCTTAGGAGAGGGGTGTTAGGCAAGTTGGTTTAGCGATTACCGGGATCATGATGGCGGTCCATCCAGAGCGGATGGCCTATTCTGCATCAATTGTCAAAAATTTCAATGGAATTTGTCAAAGCAACAAGGAACAACTAAACGGTCTGATCGGTAAGAAATGTCAGTAAAAATTAGCTTGTTACGAAATGTAAAAATTGCGTTCTCTCGAGGCTAATTTTACCGGTTTTGCACGCCGAACGCGGTTTAGTAATTACTTATATATATGTACATATATTAATTGTTAAAAAATTTTACTGCCCGTCAGTTCCCCGAGCAGGACTAAAATCAGCTGTTTTTAGCCAAGTAGTTGGTTTCCGATCCCTTCCTGCAGACCACGGGCGCTGCACGCGATTATTCCATTCTGCAGAAACAGGATTCAGTAAAAATTATCCAGCAAGTTGTATAACAGCTGTTTATTTGAATTGAGGGAACATACAGTTTATTTTTTTTGCTTTAAAGTATTCTCCTAAGCATTTTAATAAAATTTGCAATTATATAGCATTTTTAATTTATTAATTGTATTCAAAATATATTATATTTTAACAATGATAAAATTCTACAGGTTTTATAACCGTCCAACGATAAAGATATCAATATGTTTTCTAATAGTTCTCTAAAGATTTATGAAAAACTTGCTTTGCAACAATTTGTCGCTAAGATTTTTAGTAATGATAACTGAAATACGAAAATGAGTTTGAAATTTTTTCTCCGTGTAACTCAACATTATTATCGAGTTTATTCAATTCTGTTTAAATAAAAACCAAGCAAGAGGTTTATTTTTCATTCTGAATGCTACTATTTCATTTTGTGCATCGTCGTCGCTTCCGGAAGTTTAAAAATGCATTATCGTCAATGTGACGGTTGCAACAACATTGCTTCGCAACGATTTGTAGCTCATTCGGTCGAAAATGCTTTCTAGTAAATTTAAAGAATCCAAAATCAATTTGCGTTGAACAAAAATAATAATATATTCTAATTCTTTGGCTAAAAAAAAAAAAAGAAAATTCATAACTCCTAATTCTTCAAAGTGGGCTCGGTGGTATGCGGGCGATGATCCCACTCCACTGCCGCCATAATCTCATTTAATAAGTACCTTAACTATTTAATTGAATCGTTGATATAAGTGGGCACTTATATTGTTAGTATATCATTCATATTAAAAAATTAATATAATTTTCATTTGAAACTATTTTTGTTTTGTTAACAAAAATGTAACCATATGATCACAAACCAGCTGTTTTCCTACTTCCTGGTTTTTACTAGCTGAAATTTTCCCAATTTCATCGACAAACCAAACGTCAAAGTTGCGCTCTTTCGTTACTAATTTTACTGGGTTTTCGGCTCAACGAACGCGATTCAGTGAAATTCAGTAACCATTGTTATTGCCCATCTAGCTACCGAACAGAACTATTAACTAAAAAAATTGTATACTTCATACAGAGCTACTGCATTCTCATCTGTGCTTATTAAAAACATCTACTTACATACCTATATCTCTCGGTAATTATATAAAGACTTTGTTTACAAGAAGTGCAACTAGTGACCTTGAAATGATTTAGCTTTCTTGTTTCAAAGACCAAATTTTTTGTTTATGCATATATGTACATATGTATGTATGAATACATATGTATGTATGTATATATGTTGTGTTACATTTTTGCATGATAAGAGCTTTCTTGTGCTTATTTATTGTTTGTAATTTCTAAATCAGAATAAACACTACAAAGTTTATGTTTTATTTATTATCTCACATCAGAGATAACTCGGGTCAATTAAACTGCTCAAATTTGACCAGGGCTGTCGTTATTGTCTCAGTTTAATCTTTTCTCTCCGTTTATTTTCTGATCTTAACATTATTCTTCACTTTCTCAATACACTTGGTGTTTGGTTTCTGATTTTTCCTGTGTTTATGTTTTATGTTTTAAAATACAACTACGATGCTAGCACTCAAGATCATATACATATGTATGTAAAATTACATATCTACATTTATCAATACATAAAGAATCTGTTTTTTTATTAGAGGTGCATCTTAAAATAATGTCGAAGTGTTGAATACACAATCCAATTAATAATTAAATCATCATTATTTGTAAATCAGTATCTAACTTAATGAGTGAAGTATCGCTCGTTATTACGTTTTTAGCTTTTTTTCGGGTGGTGTTTTACAGTAGCAAAAATACTGCTAGAAACATGAAAGACTACTTTGTGTATGCGGGTAGATAATCAAAAAAATTTCAAACATATACAATTTGTTTTTTTTGATATTTCATTTCTCTTATTTTCACGACAACGACAACTCTACATCTGACTTATTAGAAAAGTTTTATTAATATAAAATACGAGTACTGAGATCAACTATCTTCAGTCTGTTATCAGAAAGTGAACCGCGCTAGTAATAAATAGCAATGTTGGAAAATTTAGCAAATAAAGTGATCGTCGTAACAGGAGCCGGTCAGGGTAAGTAATAATTTTGTTCCCTAATTAGCACACAGGCAAATTTTTTTGTTTTTTTCCTGAACAGGGATCGGTAGACTATTGTGTGAGAAATTATCAAATGCGGGAGTGAAGGTAATTGCGGTTTCGAAGTCAGTGGAAAAATTAGAAGAGCTCAAAGAAAGCTGTCCTTCAATAGATATCATACCTGCAGACCTTAAAAATTGGCAGAATGCTCGGAACATTTTTTCAAAATTTCCTCAAATTGATGGACTGGTAAACAATGCTGGTGTGGCTATAATCAAGTCCTTCTGTGACTTGACAGAACAGGACTTTGACGAGTAATTTTTAAATTTTTGTGATATACTTTTTGTTTTTACTATCCTCATACAAATTTCTTTTTAAAGTACATTTGACGTCAACATCAAGGCAGTCTTCAACGTAACACAAGCTCTTTTGCCAAAATTCAAGACCGGCTCAAGCATAGTTATGGTTTCTTCATTGGCTGCGTCTCGTTCATTCGATGGTCATACGATATATAGTGCCACTAAAGCTGCTTTAGATTCTCTTACGCGCTCGCTAGCCTTGGAACTTGGACCTAAGCAAATACGTGTAAATTCCGTTAATCCAACTGTAGTTCTTACCAAAATGGGTCGCGACAATTGGAGCGATGAAAAAAAATCAGGTCCGCTATTAGCGCATATACCGCTAAACCGTTTTTGCGAGGTAAACGAAGTAATCGACGGGATAGTTTATTTATTAAGTAGTAAATCAACGTTCGTGAATGGTCATCATTTAAATTTGGAAGGAGGATATTCGGTATCTTGAGTAATTAGAATATGTATATTCACATCACTCTGTGTTTAATCAATAAACTTTTTATATTTTGGTTTAATAAAATTAAGGAGTTTTATTTCGTATTGTAATAACATAATTAAGTATAGAATTATTTATATTCTACTTCATTATTTTACTCATTGTTTAATGCCAAACTTTCTTAAGCAATTTTTATTTGTTGTTGATTTTGTATTTGTTGTTTCTTTTCTCTTTCACGTCGCCGCAACTTTTTACGTCTTCGATCAATACTAGCTAGGTCTCCTTTTATTGTGTTGTATGTTTTACGTAATTCTTGGATCTGTTTTAACAGGATGGTTATGCACTGTTCTGAACCCATATTAGGATCTGTTTTGGAAGACAAAAAATATACATAGATCTGTACATAGTATTTCACATTCAGACATGAAATATTAGAAATCTATTCTATTTAAACCTGTGAAAAGTGCTAATTAAATTAGTTAAATTTTTCACAGAAAAAAATATCATCGCAGTTCCAATAAAAACAGAACTTCCGCCCAAAATCACTCCTCATCATCATCATCCATATTACTTCAATTATTCAATTATTTTTAAATTCCATACTAAAAATCTAATGTTTGTCTAAAACTAATTTAGCCCCAGCCGAACTTTCCAAAAGAGCAAAGTTTTCAAATTGCACCTTTTAGTGATATGGATAATATTTAGTGATGATAATAAATACTACTCAACTTTTTTTATTGGCGCAGCGATGATTTTCATTGTTATGATTAATATATGCATATAATAAAGTAGTTACCTAATTGGACTAAGAAATTATAAGGACAAGGTCGAATTCCAACGGATGACTGTGATACTTGGAGCTGCAAATGCTGCTGTTGAAAGTGATGTCGAGAGGACACAGTACTTCGCTGAGATGTCCCATCAGAGTTTTCGTCACTATCGGAGCCTGCTATAAATAAAGTTTTATAGTTATTAACTGCATGCATACATATGTATATTTATATGTACATATGTATACTGCTGTTTTTGTAATTGGCAATAAAATTACTTAATACCAGCACACTAACCTGTAATCTTTTTCATACAACCCATCTGTCTTCGCCGTTTTGTATGCTGTTCTGATATCATGGCCATTTCTGACTGTTTTCTTGTTCGACGACGTTTACGTGGTGATATTTCATTTTCTATGTCCAAATTCTTTTTTATGTCTTCACTGCTCTCATCATGACTCGCTGAATCATTCGGTGAGCTATTAATATTAGCCGGCTCTGTGTTGCCTAATTCTTTGCTGCCACCTACCAGTAAATTACTTTCTGTTGGTAACGAAGCTGACATAGGTTCTTCTTTTCCTCCAAATGCAGGCGTGGGGCTACCAGGAATTGTCTCTTCACAAAGAAGGTTTATTGAATCGTTATTGGCATCAGCACCAAAATTTGTTGCCAACTCATTTGAGCGAAAACTTTCGTCAACTTCTTTGGAGTTCAAACATTCTATTTCGGTATTTTCCCGATGCATGTCTATTATGGGCTTTACACCATCCTCAGGTCGCAAATCTGTACGCGCGTCCAAATAAAATCTTGAATTAGCTGGTATGCCCGACAGTTGAGACACTGATACAGTTGGAAGTAAATTCACATTTTCTGATTTACTAATATGTGCTCCTGCGTCCGGAACCACCTTTGTTTCGAGTTTCTGTTCTATCATCGAACTCGAAGTAGAAGTGGTGTTAATAATTGAAGTTGGGAGTGTTTTAGGGGCATTAATTTTAATATCTGTTTGTGGATTCCTGGTTGCTGCAGCAGCAGCCGCCTCAGCTGCTGCTTTTACGGATGGTACGGCACCAGAAGCTACGACAACCGATACTGGAATGTCCGGTACTACGATCGGCACAACATCAGATATTTTCTGTGCATGTTGCTTTGAAGTTTTGCTACTTGATAATGAAGGTGATAAAGAGCTCACTGTTGCTGAAATGTCTCCAGTCTCAAAAGACTTAATACTAAAACTGTCCCTTGAACTAATATTCTCATTACAACTCGATTTCGTATCTTCATTTTGTTCTCCGCCTAACGATCGGGAATTTTGTTGACTTTGATTGGTATCATTTTTGGCTACTTGATTTTCGAGTAAAGGTCCTTTTTGTTCAATTCTTGTGATTGGCACATTTAAAATATTTAGGGAGCCTGCAAGTGTAGCTGTTATAGGTAGGTCATATTTCTCTGGTAGTATATTTGCTCCACTCATAGTTATAGTTGGTGATACTAACGAGGTTAACTGTTGGGATCGATTTGCATTTAAAGATTTTTGAGAAATTTGAACTTCGGTTCCTGATTGGGGTGCTGTTTTAATAGCAATAACTTCCACTTTATGAGCCAATATATTTGATTTTTGTTCTCCAATGTTTTGCGTATAAATTGGGCTCTTTAGCGTATCACAAATATCTTCTGATACATCTTCAATAACAAGCCGACGTTCGGAATCAGTACTGTCCATTGAATCATCGGAAAATGTGTTTGGTGTTGTTGTAACGGAAAGCCCACTCACAGGTGTTTTCCGTTGAATGGCGCATTCAAGTTTTTGTATGGTTTCTGTTAAGTCATTATTTTTTACTGTAATCGACTCAAGTATACCTAATTTCGTATCAGGACTTGTAAGAGGTGTGGGTTTATTTAATGTCGATATGATTGGTAGCTTTTCCATACTCAAATTGCTTTCACTACATATATAACTAGTGGAAGATCCTGGCAAATCAGTATTAACATTCAGCGGCTCGATTAATCCAACGCCAATATGATGTAAGCCCCCCAACACATTCTTTGCTATTGCAATATTTTCTATTGTAGATTTGCTTTCGCCTTCTTTTTCAGTTTTAGGCTCAACTCTTTGTTTGTCCTCCTCTTTTTTTTGACTTATAGCTTTAAGCAGTTTATCTGCTATAGATGTCGGCCTATTCTCGTATTTTGATGGTTCCAAATCAAATGCATCTGACGTAGCTGAGAGCATTTTCTTCGCGTTTTCAAATTCAAACTTGTTATCTTTAGAATCACTTATGGATGTGAACCCTTCGCTTGTACTCAGTTCAAAAACATTGCTAATATCTCTTCTAGTCTCTATAAATGGACTTCCAATTATTGCTTTAGAAGCTGTTGATATTGTGGGACTAACCGATTTGGAATCATTTGATTGTACATTCCTTCGAGAGGGAGTGGTTAAAGTCTCAATATCAGTTTCCTTAGTAGATTCAAGTTTTGGAGGAGTATTGGTGACTTCCTGTAGGGAACACGTGTTCGGTGTTTGAAAGGCGTCAGTAAGAGCTCTAGTTGTTTCCTGCACTGTTTGTGCTAACTCCTCATTCAATGCATTTATGTTAACATTGAAACTAGGCGATTTTCTTAATGAATCAAATGAAGTATTTTCTGATATTTCTACAGTTTTTTGAGCTGCGGTGCTCGGAGTCAATAATTTTGTTTGACTGGTTAGACTACCTTTGGTGGAACTACTATCAGACATATAATTCGTTTTTTCTTCAGTTTTAAAAAGTTTAGCTTTTTCTACTGAAGCTTCTTTCAATGGGGATCCCCTTTTTTTGCGATTCATTAGAGCTGCGATTGGACTTTGAGATGATTGCTTTTCACTAACCACTACTTGTTGAGTTACAACTTTCGAAATTGGCTTTCGAGGACTCAACGCGGTAATACCTCCACTTAATACACCTGAACTTAACGAAGATGAATTTGTGTGTGTAGTTTGCAATTTTCTTATCTCAAATTCAAATGGTTCTGGATCCTTGAACTCGTATATATCCGGTGAAGTTGCTTTTGGTGCAACTGACATTAACTTTAAATCCTTATTAGTAATCAAATGCAGTGAAGATGCTGAAGATCCACCACTAATATCTAACTTACTCATGTCTGGTAACGAACGCGATGATGTGGAAGTTGACGATGATGATGACGATGAAGAAGAAGATGATGGTGAGCACGCTGAAGACGGTTCAGGCTTGCTCAATTCCTTACACACTGACTCTATATTCTTTTTTGATTGAATTTCTGATGAATCTTGTGTTCCTTTCCTGCACATCTCGGATTTTTTACTGCAACTCAGTTCTATTTTCTTAGCCGTGTTCGAAGATTTTTCAACAATAACTGAAGAATATTTGCTTTCGCCTATCGTGCTTCCAAATCTGTATTGACCACTCGTAGTGCTCTTTTGTGCAAAATCAGTTTGAACGCTATTTTTTTTGCCTTCATCTTTTTTGTCAATGTCAGATTTACAAGTGACTGTGTCACTTTCAGTTGCGCCCAAGTTTTCTTCTTTTTTAATATCGGGCTTAGTTTTAAGGCTCTCCTGTAGTTTTTCTGCAAGAGAATCCTTTATTATTTTCTCGACGACTTTTGGTACCCGCTCAATTGTAGGTTTTCCGCAGGAAAGCTTTTCCAAAGCTTGTTGTTTGCCTGCTTTTATTTTCTGTTGAAACTTTTTTGTCATGTTCTCAAGAGTCGTAGTTTTCCCAGATGATTGCGAATCGTCATCACAAAATGATTCCGTCTCCGACGACATATCCGTGGAGGATTTTAAATTTTCCTCTTTTAAATCCTGTTTTATATCTTCTTTTTCGAACGAAGCTTCAGTATTTAATTCAGTTATTGTTTTGTTTCTAGAAATGCCAACATCTTGAACGTCTGTAATAATTTCATCTTTAGCTGTTAGTTCTTCTTTTGCACTTGATACATGTACATCATCCTCAGCTAATGACGATGCAGGCGATTTTAAATTCTGAAATTCTCTTTCTTCAGGATGTAATTGACTTAAATCATAATTATGACTTTTGGAATTTATGTTCATGGTAGTGCTATTATTTGTTTCCAAAATTGTCGAAACTGCTTCCTCTTCGTCGTCAACATCTGAATCTGACTGGCTATTCTTAATTGTTACCTTTCCGCTTAATGAACCTGACTTATAGTCCATTTCTTTGGTACCACGTCTTGGACGTCGTACTGGTTCATCTGAGTCTGTGTCTGACTCGCTTTGCAAAGAAGCATCAGAAACATTTGCCGATGTGCGCCGCGCAGAATTTGCCAATGAACGAATTGGTCTTCTTTTTAGACCAGCAGTAGCTGGTGATTTTGTACGACTTGAGTTAGATGCTATAGATGAGGGTGTAGTTGAACGTGGTGGGAGTGAGTCGCTTCTACCACGACCACGTTTAGCTGCCACCGACATTTTTGTAGAGATCGGTGTGCTACTTAACATATTAGCGTTTGAATTTGGTGGGCCCGATAAATTTATTAACGGTGCTGTTGGGGGTTTTGACGGATTCTCTTTTTGCTTCTCAATAGTTCCTGGGTTTGACAACCGTCCTTTTTGCTTTGATCCTTTGCTTATGTTTTCCGCGATACGTTCCCTCGGTACCCATTCGTCATAGCGATTGTTCCATCCAGTATAATGAACTAGATACATTGGAGATCCTCGTTGTACAGATATTTCGATAACTTTAGCTTCATAAGTAACCTTCTTTTCATGGTAATAAACTTTAAGTTTGTCTCCAACCTCAACGATAAAATCGCCAATATCCACTTTTTCGATAGTATCATCTTTCCTTCGTTTATTTCGTTTATCATCACTTTGGGGAGTTTGTTTTTTCTGGATTTTATCCTTTTTATTTGCACCGCTTGTTCCTGTAAAACGATTACGATGTTAAAAATAATAGTTTTCACATTTAAAATATACTAATAAAAGAACTGCATCTCTAATGAAATGAGTTTACTTAATGTCTGAATAATTAACTAATATTATATTATATATAAACAGTGGAAACGGATACGCGTATTGCATTGAGCTGTTAATTTTGTTTAGTATTGTAATTAGTTGCTCACAGTCCGCAATCTTCGCTTTCAAACAATCAGCCAACATTAACATTCGCGCCAGTCACAGACACTGAATTCCCGCGGCTATGCAGCTGAAGCATTTTTGGATTAGCTCTTTTTGTGATGTGTCTCTTGATGCATTTCCAAATTTAGGGACATACACTCGGAGGTATTTAAGCCTCCTAGCCATAGCTGTGTTCGTTGAGAAATGTCAGTAAAAACCAGCAAATAACGAAATTGAGAGAGTAAGATGTTTTGCTCCCCGAAAGAAAGAAATTTACTGAGTTTTCAACGAACAAGATCCAGTAAAAATTAGCCGACAAGTTGTACAACAGCTGTTTATTTTGGTGGTTAAATTTGAATACGTTCATTTATACAGGTTATTTTTATAATTAATAGCTCTTTAAAAAGACAATTACTGTCTATCTAAGCAACAATTTGTAGCTTAGATTTTCAGTAAGGATGACTGAAATACGAAAATGAGTTTAAAATTCTTTTTCCGTGTAAGCCGGCCATTTTAATATTAACTCAACATTATAATGTAATTTATTCGATTTTGTTTAAATCAAAACCAATCAAGAGCTGTATTTTTTCTTCTAAATGCGTCTAATATTTCATTTTGTGCATCGTCGTCGCTTCCGGAAGTTTAAGAATACATTATCCTAATTGTGGCCGTAGCAGCAACTTTGCTTCGAATTTGTTATGCGGCTCCTTTGGTCGCCACTGCTTTTTGGTAATTTATAGAAATCCAAAATCAACCGTTGTACTAGATATAATGATATATTCTAATGCTATGCCATCCTAATTTTTAATTTCTCATCGGAAGCTGGGTGGTCGGGCGATGATTCCACTCTACTGCCATCACATTATCGTTTAACGAGTGCCTTTACTATTGTTGGAATCATTGATATGTTCAGTTAAATTAAACAGCATTACATTTAACCACTCATTTTGTTGGCATATAATTCATATTAAAGAATTAAAATTATTTCAATTTTAAATCAATTTTGTTTTGTTGACCACAATTCAACCATATGATCACAAATCAGCTGTTTTTCATAATTCTTATAATTGGTCAATTGTAAAGCGCGAATTTCAGATATTCTCTTGCTTTGTTGGTAATTCCAAAACATATGTTATGTATGCGAAAAAATAGAGAATAATAGTGTTTGGTGGAAAGAGTTATTTTTTTCTCCCCCTTACTAACGGTGCTTTCCTACATTTCGAAAGTGGAGAGAGTTATTTTCGATCTCTAAAAGAAATTCATGTATATGATGGCCTACTCAAAACTTTCAAAAGCAAGAAGTGATTTTGAAAAAAAAAAAATTATGTATTTAAGTAGCAAACAAGAATTGCATATTATAGGTATATAAAAAAAAATACGGATTCACGGAAGAAAATAGTGTTCATGTTAACTTAAGCCAAAAACCTGGGTATGTATCAAATTTCAAGCAAATTGAACATATAAATAAGATTTTTTGGAATAGATCGGTAAAAATACCTTTAAACTTAAAAACTCTTTTTCTTTTAACTTCTCATAATTGGTTTTTGCCTTCTGGAAACATTTAAAACATATAAAGTAAATAGTTCGTTGATTTCTATTTTACTCAGCTTTCTCTCCCCAAGTGCAAAACAATCAAAGCCATTTTTAATTGTAGTTGTGCCAGCATACGTGTATACAAATTACAACGATACGTTCCATTTTCCGTCATTCTGTTTTCTAAGCTGGCCACATGGAAAAAAGTGTGTTGATGCATGAAGTAAATTATTGATAAAAATGATAAATAGACCTAATTAAAAACCATCTAATACAAAATATTAAGTTATTTTTTATTATATTTGCTATAGACTAGCTGTGTATGTATGTACCACTTATTCGCTAATCAAAGTATTTCAAATGTAAATGTCAATATTAATGCCTCGAAGTAAGCCAAATTCACCATCCATTTATATATATTTATATAGATACTATGTACATAATTGGCTATTTGTAACCGCTCAAACGATATTCTCTACTTTAATGTTTTTTCCAACAAATTTAGGGACCTACAGATATATAGATATGAGGAGTTTTCATTTCAAGTCAAAAATACACCCCAAAAGCTTTGTATTCCCTTCCGAGGAGCCACCTCAATTTTCTATTATTTCCGATGTTAATCGTACCAGGAAACGAACCCTGGCCTTCCGTATGGCAGTGCGCACTGCTAACCATTTTTCTTAAATCTTAAGTAATGTGTCAAGTGCAACATATTACCTTCTGCATTACATTTTCCTTTCTGTAAAGGCAAAGCGCATATATCAGAGTAATTTTATTACCGGTTCGCTGACATTCATATGCATGATTCGTACATTGTATTTCTGCCCGAAAAAGTATAATGACAATCATTTTCCAACTGGGTATGTGAAACACTCCATACTTGCATATGTGTGTATGTTCTTATTTTTGTCAACGTAAATGAGCTTATCACACTTAACTAAAAAAGTAACTTGATGGTATAATGAAGTTTCATACAATCACCTTTGGCTTATTTTTTCAGATTAGAACGAAATGTTAAAGATACAGTTTCAAAGTTTGTCAACACGAAATATTGGTGTTTTGTTCGCAAAGGACCGTATATTTCGATTGGAATCTACAAATAGCACACTGAGAAATTCACATACTCAAAGCAATCAGTCCAGCAAGCTGAAAAATACTCTTTATAGGTGCTTAGCACTGGGAGGTGCTGTAGCTGGTTTTGCTTTGTACGAACACAAATATAAATTGCTTAATGTGAATTTAAGTGGTTCTCATAAAATACATAATTCCATCGCAGAATTGAATGGGGATAAGCCAATTTGGCATACGATTCGACGCTCTGATTTGCCAACTTATAATGTGGAAGAAATACAAGTTCATTGCAGCGTTGATAAACGTGTTTGGGTAACATATGGCATCGGAGTGTACGATATAACCGAATTCATCGCCGAACATCCGGGCGGTGAAAATATTATGTTGGGAGCAGGTAGTGCAATTGATCCATTTTGGGCCATTTATCAGCAACACAATAATAAAGAAATTTTAACACTTTTGGAGCTTTATCGGATCGGAAACTTATCTCCTGAAGATAAAATAAGCACAGAAGACATGGGTTCGCCTTGGGCCCACGAGCCCAGACGACATCCTCTACTAAATCCAACATCTGAGAGACCATTCAATGCTGAGCCACCAATGAAGCTTTTAGGAGAACACTTTTTTACACCAAATGAATTTTTTTACGTGCGAAATCATTTGCCGGTTCCTCTTATAGATGCCAACAAATTCGAGCTCGAGGTTTCAATTGAAACGACTGAGTCGGGCATGAAGGAACAGTCAAAATCATTGACATTAGCAGATATCAAACGAATGCCAAAATACACAGTGACCGCAGCGGTAATGTGCGGTGGTAATCGTCGTTCGGAAATGACGAGGGTGAAATCTGTAAAAGGTAAACTATTACCACTTTCACATGTGTTTTTATAAGACAGCTATCTTAAGATATCTCGTTACAGGACTTTCTTGGAATGCAGGAGCTGTGGGTAACGCAACTTGGTCCGGTGCTCGCTTAAGGGATGTTCTGTTGGCTATGGGCGTTGTCCCTAATGAAAACCTCCATGTGGTTTTAGAAGGCGCTGATCTAGATCCAACTTCTCATCCTTATGGAGCATCGATCCCCTTATCAAAAGCAATGGATGAACGCGGAGACGTCATACTGGCATACGAAATGAATGGTAAAGTACTGAGTCGTGATCACGGCTACCCGCTGCGGTGCATTGTTCCCGGAACAGTAGGTTCTCGCAATGTGAAATGGTTATCACGTATCGCTGTATCTGAGAATGAATCCAACTCACATTGGCAGCAAAACGATTACAAAGGATTCAGCCCAAGTACAGATTGGGATACAGTTGATTTTTCAAAATCACCAGCTATACAGGCAATGCCTGTGACTTCAGCAATATGTTCGCCTGTAGAGGGGGATGCGCTCAAAATCAAAGATGATGGATATTTAACTGTGCATGGATACGCTTGGTCAGGAGGTGGTCGTCGTATTGTACGAGTTGATTTGACTATTGACCAAGGGAAAACGTGGCACGTGGCTGAATTACAACAGGAGGATCATCCCGACGGTCGCCATTATGGTTGGTCACTGTGGACTGTTCGGATACCAATTGGAAACTCAACTTCTTCCGAAGTAGAAATCTGGGCCAAAGCTGTTGATTCTGCTTATAACGTTCAACCAGAAAAATTTGAAAACATTTGGAATTTGCGTGGAGTGCTAGCAAATGCTTATCATAGAATAAAAGTTAAAATAATTTAAGCCTCCAAAAATCCCAAATAAATTTCCTTTATTAATTGAAAAGTTTTACGACAAAAATCCAATTTCTTATTGTTCCACTCGCCTCCAAAAGAATGTAGTACCAATAGGAAATAAGGTAAGTTAAAGCTAATTTCAGGTGGATCCGATTATCAGATTTGTCTGTTGGTTCCTTAATATCATATACATATAGCAGTGTTTATTCCCCAATTGCGCTCATTGCCAATTGATACTTACAGCGAGTCAAACGAAATGTGTCATTTTCATTCTCTTTCGGACATTTCTATTTTTCTTGGAAAGTATTGATAATCAATTATAGGATAGCTTATTTGCACTTGTCCTATTGAATCTACCTAACGAATTTGGCGTCTCTAGCTTGACTAGTTATTGAATTAATACAGTTTCTCACTCTATAGGATCAATAGCATGTCTCCCTTTCACTGGAAATGTTGTCATCCTCTCAGTGGAAAAAGGGTAGTCTTTTTAAAAGCTCTTTATATGTACCAAAGGCCGCCAATAATAAAAATGAGAGTGTGTTAGTGAGAGAAGAGATAATGCACTAAAAGAGTAATTATATCGTTGTAACTTTTCTGAGAGAAAGAGAAAAGGTGTGAGGAACAACAATGGCGATCTCTGGTATATATAGTACATTTCAACTTCAATACACTGAACTCTGAATTTTCCTCTTTATATTTATGCCCATTAATTAGGCTGTTACAGGAGTCATTTTTTTAAATTTTCAATCTCAAAACGACATTTTTTCAATAAGAATTTGATTTCATAAATATTTTGAAAACAATTAAATTTAAATATTCGTGCATCACTAATTACGTATGTGCGTATGCATTTAATTGTAAACATGCCAGAAGACGCTTAATAGTACTCCTGTGGGTTAGGAGTTCAAGAATTTATCCATGGCAAGGCATGCCTGCCGTAAGAGGCGACTTAAAATTAATCACCCATGTTCTAGAAAAGTAGTGGAATGAAAATAAAATGAAATCCGAAAATTTTGGGTGTTTTGCTAAAGTAGTGATTCGAAGTTTCAAAATAAAATTTTGAACAGCTGATGACAGCTGTCAATAATATCAAAAATTTATTGACGCGAACGCAATTTTAGTTAGATAAGATTTTTACAATGAAAATGCTACCATTATCAGTAAGATGCAAAGTTTTCTGAATTTTCAGGAAAGAAATACAAAGACAGCTTTCACTCTAATCCATGTGATTAAAATAACGAGAAATGAGTTACATGTGTCTTTTAGTTTTGTTGTAGCAGTTCTTTTCTTTTAAATGGTGTTTTTCTTCACGAAGTATGCAAATATGGACATCATAGGACAGGGGTTCCTCTTGCTTTCCAAGGCACATATGTGTACTAACTTTTTGTAATTTGGTGTCAATTTTTACGAAATATAGCCTTTTCAAATTTTCGAAAATTCCCTCCCTCGTCCCCATATCTCTGTAAATTACATACTCGTAGGTAAGTTACCGCCAAATATATTTTATATCATTGCAATCAGAAAAATATTACGATCTACGAACAATTTTTGGTTTTCTTCTACATTGCATTTTAGAAACAGGAAAAATTTCAATACATTTTAATATTTCTCATTGTATGTATGTATGTATGTATGTATGTATGCAGCAACAATCATACAAAGCGAATACGTCTCGATTTCGATACTTTACGCTTAATAAGAAAGAGTCTTTTGGTTTAGGAAATATTAGGTTTGTTTATTGAGCTGCTCTAGGTTACGCCAGGTTACTCTGTTTCAAAAAATTGTGTTTTATGAAATCTATTTTGCTCTTACTTGCTCTACTTTTTGTTTCTTGCACACGATTTTCTGCTCTTACTTTTTTAGTACAGTAACTTGGAGCAAGCAATCAAATTTTTTTGACAGACGCGATTAGAAAACGAAAGAGGGCAAACAACTTAAATACAAGTGATACTAAAATATCAATTTTATTAAAAAGATAAAAAAATCTTAAAAATTTTATATTTTGTTTACAATATAAATTTTAAATGTTCGAAAGCTGTTTCATGAGCTTTTTGCTCCGAGTTGCTCTAATTTGCTCTATTGTTTTTGGCAGCGGCTCTATTCTGCTTGAACTTGAGCTGCTCTACTATATTTTCAATCTCAATAAACAAACCTATTTTATTGTTTAACGCAAACTAAATGGTTTTTAATTAAAGTTCTTGGAACCTTTAAAAACATTTACACTTTCGAAAAAGATCTTGTGGTTTTGTGTATTCGTATTTAGTATCAAATCTAAGGTTAAAATATATTGAATTTATTATATCGTAAATACCTGGTGGAGAAGAATCCCGTAAGTGCAAGTTAGAGGCTGCGACAATTCCCTTTACAGATACCTCCTTATCTTTGTCTTCAGGACGCGACAAGTCTGCTGCCGCCTTAATTTTTGATAATGGGAGATCACAGTCGTCCCTCGTCTTCTCTTCATATTTTTCTACAAGTCCTTTAACTTTCCCCGTCATCAGCTTGCGCTTGTTCTTTACATTATCTAAACTAGATTCGCTTGTATTTTCAGATTCTTCAGTTATGGATGGAGTGCCTGCCACGATTATATTCGTTGCGTTAGTAATCTGAGCAACAGAGGATGCCAAAATATTTTGACTGCTGGAAGCCGATGAGGACGATGATGAGGATGAAAGTACAGGGTTTGTATTATTTGTAGTCTTGTTTGAGACATCCTTAACATTGTCAACTGGTTTTGGAGAGGCAACAGAGTTAGCTCGTACTAAACTTCGACCCTTGCTACGGTTGGAGTTGCGAGGTGTCATTAACATAGAACATCCAAGCTTGCGATGAAATTCACCATAGGGCTGAAGAAATTTTTTATACGCTTGTTTTACTAAGTTCGTTACACTTATTGTTACTGGTGTAAAACCAAGACGTACAGCAATTGACTTCCATTGATTTTTGGCTGTTACGCGATTGTATCCCCCACATTTTTGTACTGCCCGAAATAGTCGATATAAATCTACGTCTCGATTTTGAATGGATGGTACTTTATTTAATGGAGTTCCACGATCATCCATGTATTTATAAAGTTGCGCCACAAATCGATCTTTTTCTTCTCGAGGTTCATCATCAGATGAATCCGATTCTAGTTCTCCGTCTCCTTCGCTGGATGAATTATTAAGTCCAAATAAAGATTCGCGATCCCAATGTGGAGGTAGGGCTCCACTGTCTAAATATTGGAGAGCTGCTTGAACTGCCTGTCCATCTTGCTTAGCAGCAGCCTCACGTGTAAAGTCCGTAGCTTCTTTTTTCGGTACTGTATAATATCGACCATCCTTAAAAGACCTCACTAAATATTCATCTTTTACACGAATTCGTACATTTGCCTAAGTAAAGAACATTGCATACAATTGACGAATTTAATATAATAAAATGTACTACTTACTTGCGCGGTAGGTGCTAATACAAGTCCCGGAAACCATTTCTCTTTGTCCTTTTTCTTTGTTTCCATTTCAACGCAAACCACTTTGCCGATATGTTCCTCCTTTTCATTAACAACTTCTTTAGTATCGCTTTCATCCTCTTCTTCGGAGCTGTCATCATTTAACTGACCTCGCCTGCGTCCTCTACGTCCTCCTACAACAGGATTTCCAAAATGTTCGGGGTGTGTTAATGGCAATTGATCTAAGGTTTCACTTTCATTGAAATGGCGTCCACTTTTTAAGCATAAAGCCGTACGACGTAATGTGGTTATGTCTCCGTCATCAAAAACAACGGTATATTGGGAACAATCTTGAATTTTGGTCACAGTTCCTTCCACTAAATCTTTTCGGTCAGGGTGACGCACTTCAACAGTAGCACCTACGCGTAATTGTCCAGGTGCTACTTTTATTAAATCGTCGGATACGATTCCCGATCCAAGTCCTTGCTTGTATGCAACTTTGACTTTTATGTTACGAACTACTTTACTAACTTTTGCTTCGCAAAAAGCACCTTTATATTTGGCACTTACCTCCGTACCAACCGGTAGGGATGGTGGATCTGTGTCCACTTGCTGGAAATAAATATGAACATTTTTTTATAGGCAACTTTTAAGAATGATACAACTTACTTGCATTTTCTGAAGAAAATAACGTTCAAAACTTATGTTATCGCTTATAAACGCCACTTTTGCGAACAATTTATAAGCATTTCTAAAACAAACCAAAAACGCACCGAAATCACTGCAGCCAAGCCTCTATCCTATAACAATGCAAAAGTAAAAATCAAGCTCCACTGAAAACTTACACGACATATCTTCATCACTACATTATATTTTCATTTAATTGAGTAAGCATTGCATTTACCTTTAATTTGACATTAATATTCAGAAATTTTGGATAATTTAAACCGTTTTTATTAGAGGTGATAAAATCACAACACTTTTCATTATCTACCAAAATTAAGAAAACACAATAAAAAGAAATGACTGTTTAAAATGCGGCATCTGGTGTTAAAAACAACAAGTAAGAGTTGTGCGAATACCTTAAACCAAGGCAAATTCACACAAGGTAGAAGCAAGGAACTTAAATGAAACTAGTGCAGACGCCAGTTGTAGAGTGGAGCGTGAGTTTTCAAGTGTTTTTCGCAAGAACTAATTTTCGATTTGTTTTCATTTGATAGATGTTATATGGCGAAAACATAAACTTTCGCTCGTAAACCACTTGTTACTACGAAAACATGTATTCAATGACCGTCCGAACAAGATAAAGCACTGCTTCCTATTATTGATGTCACACCATAATTCCGTTGCCGTGTGATAATAGTTCGTTGTAAATTTTCTCCGAATATGCTTATGCAGAGAACGTATATTATATCTTATAAATCATAAAAATATCAATGCAAATATATTCATCTACTGGTAAAAAAGACAAATACCAAATGCCACCGGCAAAACAACACATCCCTAGAGTAAGTTTTAATTTTTGATGTCGAATAACGCAAAAGCTTGAAAAACTGTGAATTTATTATAATTTTAATGCACTATCTCAAAGTTGTTTAAATTGCCTCTTATGTTGAAAAATATATTTTCGTCTAGTTTTTGTAATTTATCATATCAATTTGTGGCAGTGGTGAAATAGTCTCTTATTTCTTTCGTCGATTCTGACAGTTCACTCGTCTGTCCGAAATCGGTCCTTCTCGTTATTTGACGTTCTCTGTCTATAGGATGTATCTAATTATCGATATTAATAATAGACGTTCTCTTGCTTATGTATCGTTGCTTCCGGAATTTTCCATCCCTAATTTGCGTTTGCACTTCCTCAACGAAATTATTTGTTTTTGTTTTCGTGAAAAATATTATTTGAAATGTCGAATAAAATCGAGCCTAAATGTATTGAATGCCAAAAAACTGAAACACTCCTTTGGCGTCCAGCGGAGCATGGAGGAGAGATTTGTCAAGAATGTTACGAGCAAAAAGAAAACATTTCGGTTGAAAGCCATATTACCTCTATGGACTCTGATAGACTAATAGAGGAACTCAAAAGCAAAGCACAAAAAGATGTTGCAGATGGAAAAACTGCAGTCACTACTGAAGAGAAAAAAATTCGCAAAAGTACTAGGTCGACGCGCTTTAAAACTAAAGGTTCTAATCAACCCATTAATACGCCTACGCTAAGTTTCCATTCTCAGAGCTTGTCTAATAATTCAAAAATACAGAGCAGAAGTCGTAGCAGGCGAAATATATTCAAAAAGAATCCTTTAAAAACACCAATAACACAAGCGACTACTCATGTAGTAGAAAGCGTATTTTACAAAGTATGTGAATATTATTGATATAAAATTTATATGTACTATTAATTTATAATATATATATTTTTAGGAATCGTATTTGCAAGTTGGCGACATTGTGTCTGTGGTGGATGAAATGCAAAATATATATTATGCGCAGATACGAGGGCTTTTGGTAGATAACTATAGTGAAAAGTCTGCTTATCTCACTTGGCTTATACCGACTCAAGCTAGTCCGGAACCTCGTGATGGTTTTGATCCTGCTTCATATTTAATAGGTATTTAATGTAGCCGTCGGCAGAGAGTATCGATAACTCCTTATAATTTCTTATGTGTATACGTAATCAAGTTTTAAAAATTAAAGTTTTTTTATGGTTGAATTTTTTTTTTTTCAAATATTAACCCTTTCGCTACTACAGTCCCCGGTACAAAGTGTTCGGTGACTATTGTCATCCAAAGTGAACAGACGGTGTTTGTTGCGAGAAACTATAGTGGCCGTTAGCAGCGAAAGTGTTAATGGAAACATTAAATTACTGTTTACAGAAATAATTTCAGGTCCAGATGAAGAACTTTCCCGAAAGCTATCTGCTTTGGAATTCATAATGCATGCGCCTAGTAATTACTATCATGACCGCACCACGCCTTTTCCAATACCTGATGCAATGGAAAATGATGGCAAAACAAAAGGTTTTATTTGGACTACACTGTCCGAATTTCAACGAGCATCTGATACATGAAATATGAACTCGTTCAAACAGTAAATCTTTGGTGAAGTTTTTAAATAAAGATTCGGAGCACATTTTATGCTTAGCACATCGAATTTTATTTTATTCCACCAATAAAAGAATGCGAAAAACAAATTATTTGGAATTATGTATATAATTGAACGATTTTCGGCCCTGCCCCTCCTCCAATTTGTGGAGGGACCTACAGTTTATACTAAGCCGCCTCCGAACGGCTGATGGTTTTTTATGAGGAACTTTTATTTCATGTCACAAATACATTTGGAGGAGTTGACTGTCTCTGCCGAGGAACGACCGCAATTAGAAAATTTAACTTAATTTTTGATTTAAATTAATTTTCCATAACTTTTGGATGTTGGTTGTACGCAATGCTGACCACTCAGACGCCGCGGATTTATGTAGCTTTATTTAATTACTACTAAAGGAATTTTCAGCCGGTGTTCTCTTCCAAATGGTGGTGCCCGTCTTGATGTCTTTCCAACTAATCAGCCCCTAACGGCTGATGGTTTTTAGGTAGAGGGGTTTGCAGTCCCTATAAAAATATATTATAACGTTTCAAAAATTGTTGGATGTGTTTTTAACGTGGTGTTTGACACTACAATTTCCATTATATAAAGCTGGCAGTGAAAATGATAAATGTTGAATGTAAATGCCGCTACAACAACAACAACATAAATGTTGAATTAGCCGAGGTGTGATTCTGTCGTGAAAATGCTTAAAGCTTTAGGACCCTTAATTTAGAGTGTAACATCCAAAGTTTAATTAGCTAACTCAGCTCCTCATCATTTGCGGGTTACTTTTTATTTCAATGACCACAGAGATCCCCCGTTTAATCTATTGTAGTTTATACTTTCTTTGTAAAGCGACGATAAAAGGCGAATTCAAAATTCTACTTGTTGAACTCACCTTGGAACTATGTATGTATTTAAATTTATTGTTTTATCAATTGAGATAAATGTATAAAAAAATGTCATTGGCATTTTCATATATTGCTACATACATATATCTTATTGTTTATTACACAGAAGTGTTAATGTATCAAGAGTTGTCAAAAATTTACACAAAGCCCAGAGTTTATCAATTTGTGGAGTTAGATGAAACCCCCTAATGACTCTAAAGATATAGCAATTACTTGATTATAAAGAGAAGACATGCGCCTATGTCGGATCTCAAATTATTGGAATGCCACCTGAGTTTTCTTATTTCTTAAACCATTTTTTAACCCAGATTTCAGTTCTATTTTATGACAATCCCTTCACAATCCCTTGACAAAAGTAAATAAAAACTGCTAGTGCAGTACGAGCAATTAGAAATTTATATTTTTATATATCACGCCTGCGGGTTAGGGGTTCAAAAATTTTCCCGCGGTAAGGCATGCCTGCCGTAAGAGGCGACTAAAATCTGAAAGCTCCTGCGACAGTCGGGTCTTTATATCGGAACTACCCGGATTTTTTTATCCGGCCAAGGACTCTCACTTTCGCAAAATTACTTCAAGGAATATTTTTGCGGTTACAACAACACACAACAACAACAGAAATTTATATGAAAAAATGAAATTGCATATACAGAAACTGAATTGAAATTCAATTTTTTTGGCTGAAAAATTAGTGTAGGATATAAAAATCAACTTCATGCTTAACAACAGAATAGCAGAGACAGTTGCAGACAACGAAACAAATTAAGACGAAGACCACAAAAGGGTGCCCGCAAGGAGGAATACTATCACCACTCCTATGGAGCTTGGTAGTAGATGATCTGCTATAGCGTCTAACAGACAATGGCATAAAATGTCAAGGATATGCCGATGACATTGTAATAATAGCAGTAGGAAAATTCGAGAGCACACTATGTGATATCATACAGAGAGCATTCACATTAACAAAGAACTGGGCTGAACATTAACTTTAATAAAACAGCAATCGTGCCTTTTAGAAGAAGGAAAAAATTAAACCTGTAAGACATACCGTAAGATTAAACAATGTAGTAATAGAGCCCACCATTGAAACTAAATATCTGGGGGTTATTTTTGATGTGAAAGTAACGTGGAGAAGACACATGGAGTATATGATAAGTAAAGCTACAAGATCAATAATGGTGGACAGAAGACTAGCAGGGAAAACCTGGGGGTGCACCCCCAAAATTCTCCACTGGATGTATACTATGATACCAACAATAACATATGGAGCGGTTGCCTGGTCAGAAAGAACAAAGTTAAACACGGCCAAAGCTGCACTAACTAAACTGCAAAGACTAGCGTCTGTATAACTGGATGCATGAGAACGTGTTCTACAGTACCACTAGAAGCTCTCCTTGACCTTACTCCTTTCCACTAAGAAATAGAGCTGTCACACAAGAAAGCCCTATTGACAATGGTGAAAGAGGGGTCAGAGAAAGGAAAAATCATATCAGCCAAGAAAGAGGCAGAGATAAAAGAAAGAATACCTGTAGCAATTTTCAATAGAGATGAAATATTAAAGACAACAAGTTTCAATGCCAAATTCAAAATATCCCTAGGAGAAAAAAGAACATGGAACCAAACTCAGGTACAGAAAGTAATAAAACCATACTATCTTGTGTGGTACGTAGATGGTTCCAAGGCCACTGATGGAATAGGTGTGGGGGTCACTGGACCCAGAACTAAGATATCAATTTCCATGGGGGAATACCCTAGTATATTCCAGGTAGAGGTGTTTGCCATTACCATATGTGCAGAGCTCATACTTCAAAGAAAAATAGTTGACGAACATGTAGTAATTTGCAGCGATAGCCAAACCGCACTGAAAGCAATATCGTCATACTTATATATTTAAATCATATATGGTATGGGAATGTGTTAAAAACCTCAATACCACTATATTTCGATCGAAACAAAGTTTAACTCATCTGGGTTCCGGGACACGGGTATTGAAGGAAACGAAATAGCAAATATACTAGCAAAAGAAGCTGCCTCAATCTGGTGTCATAGCGTTAGATGCTTTCGTTTTGTTGGCAAAGTTTGTAAAGTTTTATCTGCCATCGGTTTAATGGATTATGTCGGAAATATCTAAGAGATATGGTAGCACGGTTACAAGTGGCTGCGCTAGGTGTAGATATCTTTAAGCTTATAATATTAAAATACATACGTAGGTATATAAATTAGCGGTACTCTTTCTTTCTCTTAAAAAATAAAAAATTCGTAATCGTATGTAGGAAATTATGGCACGCATTCGTATACACATGCATACATACATTTAAGTATTTCGGTGACGAGAGCATTGTGCAATCCTTTTTAGTTTGGATTTTGAAAACAATTTCTGGTTATTATTGCTCTCTAAATGCGTACTCTGATTAGTCTTTATTGTTATGATCTTCTCTATTTGTATTGTCAGTGTAAATGGATGCATATGCCAAAATACATACATACATATGTATGTATAAAAATGAGAAATGACGTAGAACATGAACTACCCACACCATTATATGATTAAAACGCATCAGAATCTGAAAGGAATATACTATACATACAGTATTCAGTATTCTCATATACTAAATACGTACGTATGTATGTAAATATGTATCACAATTGAGTTCACCACATATTCGAGTTCGAGAGAGCCCCTAAAAACAACAAACGTAATAACTAGAAACAGGCTTCCAGTTAGTCAAGCAGAGTCAGATAGACATAATAGTGCCGCGCGCATACATACAATTTTGCGAATCGGTAAAGAGAAATTTTTTGGTATTTCATAAAACAGAAACCAGCAAATACTTATATGTAAATACTTGTGATAATTGAATTGCGAACGAGTCATCGTCATAATCTTTATTCACACGTCATCTTCATATTTTCATTGAAATAAATGCACTTGGTTTATAAAATAAAACTTACAAATGTCTAAGTGATATATTATATTATTTACATATGTATTATGTGAAAAAGTGGGAAGAATTTGTGATTTTGGTCTGAGAAAAAAAAAATCAACGATAAATGTACTTCATTTGTGTTTTTTCACTTGGAAGCATATATGTATAGTGTGCAATTGGGCGTGAGTGCTCGTACTTGTATGAGTGGGGTTCGTACTCGTATCTATGTATGTTTTTGGGAGGGTGATTAAAAAAATTAACTGCATATGCATAAGAATTATATTTACTTATTAAAGGCCAATACAGCCTATTTATAAAAGATTGTATTATAGACTGATTGTATGGGATATAAGCCCTCGATATGTACATATGTATTTGTGTATATTTTAGGCCACTTTAGTGTTTTTGTTTCGTGGCTATCAACTTTGCCAGTAGAGGGCAAACAAAGACAATCAGCATTACCGCAAATACATCCACGCGTCCATCTTCACACATGCAAAAGTTTATAGAAAAACACTGTAAAACGCAACAAAAGCAACAGTCGCCACATTAATGACAACAATAACGAAAAAACAACACGTGAACACAAACACAAGCAAGTTCAACCAATAGCTGCATATACAAACGTATGTACGTACATACATACATAAGTGTTTTTGTGCACATGTACATATTTTATTACTATTTGGACGTTCTTTCAAAGTTTTGTGGACCACTGAGCTGAAAATATTGAGTGTCTTGTAAAATCTTTTGAGGATTATTAAGAGAACTGATGAAGAAATATCTTGAGTTAAAGGGTTCCACAAGGTGATTGGTGCACTTATTTCACGTCTATATATGCATTTGTATACAGAAGTATTGTAAAACATCTGAAAGGGTGTAAAAGGCTGATTCAAACGATTTCATAGCACTATGAGAGTTTTGAACATTTTAAATAAGAGCAAAAGAAGAGAAAAGGCAACAGAGAATGTGAGGCGAGTTACTTTGCACATATCCAATTAGGAAAAATCTTGAAACTAGTCTTAATGAAAATAAAAATGCTATATGACGTCTAACAAATGCAGAAGTATGTAATGTTTACATTTTTATATGTGAAGTGCACCACATTAGAAGTAAGGGCCTTTGAAAAACTTTATCCTGATAGAAATCAATTCAAAAATGAATATTATATGTATGTATGTATATGTATTTATGAATGAATATTGATTATTTAGAAATGTGAAAGTACTTGTTACATATTTCACATATTCTCAATTTGGCCGGTCGCCTTCTCAATTACAATTTTGTCTATAGGTAACTATCGGTTGCCCGCGATTTCTAAGATTTGTGGAATTCAGAGTCAAGTGTTCATATTTTGGGTGTACAGTATGAAAGCAGCAAATTTGGTTTGGTTGTATATTTTATTTTTTATTTGTTGGAAGTAGCAATACTTAATGACTATGTCATATTCCAAAACCACAGAATATAAGTTATACGTGTAGCTTCCGTACATTTAAGTTTTGAACTGGGTGTGAGTTCTTGTCTTAATTCCCCAAATGAAAAAATTAGAAACAAAATACCTATTATATTAATTTTCTGCTCTTTATATGTATTTAAGTATGTATGTATGTACATACATAAATATATTTCTGAGAGGTAAGAGGACTAAAATTAATATTTTACTAAAATGTTTAATTATAATTATCATGCATCAACAGTTTCTTCAAATTGGTACATACCTTTATCCCACAGTACTTATTTATTGTTGTTCTAATGATGATACAATAATTTAAAGACAGTTTGATTCTCTCTTTGCAATAGGCTTCATAGCTATCTTACATTCTCTTGAAAAAAATCTCCCACTTTAAAAAAAAATTATGTAGAGCGTTTTAATATTGTTTAAATTTTTAAACCTCAAAAATTACGTATTATATTGTTTTGTAATTTGGAAATATAGTCAGTCGGCTGGTTAAATACGTGTAGGTTGCTCAATCAAGGAACAATGATCAAGTGCACTTAGCACCGCTGGCCCGTTGTGATGATACCTCTGTTAGTCCTGTGAAGGAGATTCCTCTCACCGTTACAAATGCTCAAATCCCTTGGTATACATATTTTATGAAGTTTAGAAGATTAATTATGCCTACAGATGCAAGGACAAAGAATTCAAAAATGAATATTATATGTATGTATGTATACACGGACAAAGAAAAATTTATGAGGAGACAATAACGGGTAGTGTTGTACCGATTCCTCCTCATCTATGTCGTTTGAGAAGTAGCCAATTCTTCTGTTATGATTCCCAATAATACAGTGTCCGATTATTTCGCAGGTTGTTATGCTTATGGCAGTACTCTTTAGAAGAAGTAAAGAAGTAGTTCTGTTCACTTCGATCAATGACCATATTGTGCGTGGTGTCACACCGTTATCTGCCGTTTTGGTGAAAGTTCGCCTTAATAGATACTTTGGCAAACAAAGAGGTATGCCCACGCCATGTGCAAAGTTCACCGAGGCTATAACTGTTCTAATTGGTCTCACAGTTCCCTGGTATGTCTCTAAGACCAGAAACCCAAATCTCGGACGTTTCGTATACAGTCGAAAAAAACTAATAATAGTTTCTGAAAAAAATTAAAAATGTCAACTCTTTCCAATTTATTAATAATAAAAAACATCTGAAAATTTATTTTCTTGTATTCGAAGTACTTTAAAGAATTTTTGTTCTAATTACTAAATAAAATTTAGAGATTTTACCTTTAAAGCCTGTGTCCATATCTAAACCGCAGTTATTGGTGGAAATATTTTTAGGCTAGAATTACCTGATATCTGCAATTGTCAATCAAGTACAGAGCTGCGACAAAATCTAGAAATCGGTCAAATGACAAAGAAACGTTACTCGCAATATACAAGGCTATTGACCGGCTGGTCGAAAATTACATTGCTCCGATTTCTACGCCAGGGTCTTGCGAGACGCAGATGAAGCTACAATCATGTCAGAACACACCCCGCTTAGAACCGTAACGGGAAACCTTCTGATGTCACTTACGCATCCCTTACACGTGAAGCATCTATGCATAAGTTAATAAGCATAATGTTAAGCTGTTTAAACATAATCTGGTGGGATGCTACCGTCGGTAACATCACAAAAGACATTTACTTGAAGCCGAACATCCACCCAGACACATCAGGAAGGTAGTATTAGACTCCATACAGCATCATAGGCAAGAGCCCCCGGGCAGGATAGTATACCGTTTATCGAGAGTCGGTCAACACCTTCATAAACTCTTTCCTGTGAATGGCGTTCTCGGAATTCAAGCACCACCTATTGCAGACCTGCCACTGCCACAATTAAGGTCTCGATGTTGTAGTCCACTCTTAATTCCTACTCGACATACCCAACGTATGTCCTGCATGCAATGAGACTCCGCACTACACTAACCACCTTATTCATATGTACACTCGGAGGGGTTGCTATTTCTTCCCAAGGAGCAGCCGTAATGAGAAGCATTATTATTTTTAATCAAATTGGTTTTTGAATTAAGTTATATAATTTTGGATGTTTGTCTGTCTGGGCATGTAAAAAAAAGGTTATCCAGGATATAAATTGAGTGTATCGGGGTCAAGTCTCGATAAGGAGGAGCTGGGTCTATTAAAGTGCCACTTTTACTCGGGTCTTGAGAGCAAGCTCGACCACAAGCCATTCATGTGGGAAAGAGTTTATAAACGTGTTGACGGATTCTTCGTTATTGGCTCCAAAGTTCTGTCGGTATGTCGTACCATGCAGCGGTTCTGTTGTTGTTGTCATTGTTGTTGTAAGCGCGAAAATATTCCTTAATCGCTGTTAATAACTGGTTGGTCGAATGCCCTGTAACTTGGGAGCAACGTTTCTTTATATTTCTCCAGGCACTGCCGGCTAGCGATTAAAGAATTTCGTTGCGGCTCTTTACTTTGGAAGGACGTCGTCGAATTTCAATAAATTTCGATGGTTTTACCTTCTCGATAAGCTCCTGAAGAAATCAAGCGCCGTGCTGGTGCTTGGCAGTTTAGCTCGCGCACTTTTTCATGTCGGACAATTTGCGGTCAACGAATGAAATCTGCACCCGGTCATCGCGTATTGTCGGATTTGGCATTGATTTGACGGTTGCTTAAACTTGGTTGGGTCAGAGAAGAGGTTGCAGATCCCTAAGTGTTCCTCCACCAAATTAATGAATCTTCAAATTCAGTTCCCTGATTAGGGAATCTACGAGATCGGCAGTCGCACTTTGATGTTAAGTCCGCTGGTTTTTGTGTGGTTTTTCGTAATTCGTCCTTCTGGGATGAAGCGAACGGCAGTGATCTCGACTGTTTTGCGGAAAAGACGTTTGCAAATGATAACAGCGTTTGGAGTGCGGAGGGCACCGAAGGTATGCTTGGTAAATTTCGTGAAACCGAACCAAATTAGCTTTATTAAATAAAGTTGCTGTGATATGCAGAAAAAAGGACGAGGTATAGATGGGTGTGGGCAAATGATATGTTATGAAGGTCAGCATATGTCGCCATAACTTGCCTGTTTGTCAGACCAGAGCAGTGCAATTGTCAAGAATTCTGGTGGAGGCGTTGTTATTGTTGTTGTTATAGCGGTTCGTTAACCCCGCTTAGGGACAGGTTAATCAATCTAAATCACAGAGGTCATCTAACAGGAGGTCCAAGAAGCGTGCTGTTTCGACAGGATCGGCTTTCACCTCTTTAGTAGCGCACCTATATAAGAATGATGTCCTTCTGGGTAACAAGTAAGAAGAGGAATATGTATATTAAACATCTAGAGGTCGAAAAAGACTGGCCGAATAGCTATGCTTTGAAATTCCTGCGATCGAAGGCGCCATCGGTAAGACGATACAGCACGGTTTCGGCAAAATAGATGATCTCGCCGATTATCCCCTCGAGTACGTTGCAGTTCAATTGGAGGAGTCTTGTCTAGTAGTAGTAATTGTAGACGTAGTCACACTCATATGCATCACTTGACTAAAGAGTGGTTTCCAGGCCCGAGCACGTCCGAATGTGCCGCTAGCCAGAGCAAGAATTGCATCTGACAATAGAGGAACTAGGAGCTGCTGAGTAGTCCACGAGGGCAGTGGATCTGAATGGGTGGAGCTGGTGGACAGTGAAGCTCTGTGGATGGTTACCCAAAGTGGGACGCAGTTGATAGTCAACCATTCCGAGGTGTTAGAGAATGTAATGAATGGAGAATTATCCAACATTTTTAAAATATACTTTATTGTATTGTTGATAACATCAATAAAAACGAGGACAAACTATATATATATATATATATATTTTTTTTTAAATATGTATGTATGTGTGAATGTATGATGAATCTGATATGAATTATTATGTCAATTTTTCTTAATTACAGTTTTGACAATCCCGGGTTACACAATTGTCCCAGGTCATCAAGCGAAAGCTTTTCGGAAAATTAACTTTTTATTGGATATAATATCACATTTTCATAAACACCATCCAACTGAAACAGCGCATTTGCTATGTCTACAGGATTAAAAGTATTATTAGATGCAGCTCAGTATATTGAGCACCAAGAGAAATTAAAAAGGTCACCAGTTACGGCTTCAGATGACCTTACGGAGCTGAGCTATGTCAATCAATGCTCTTCGGGATTTGATATAACTGCTGTTAATAGTAACAATAATAATATCATAAGCAAAATAAGTGTACGAACCACTACAGATGTGGATGCTCAAGTATCGTCTTCTGCACCGGCATCTAGTGCTACGTTTCATCATATTACCAATGGGGTAATTATACCCAACTACAATTGTTCTCTAACAGGAAGCCAATCGCTATTTGAAACAAAATCCACCCAACCTAAGAAAATCGTCGGCAGAATCGGGAATGAATATCAATTAAATGGTAGCAGAACTGCCGGAGAAGAAATTGAATCATTTAAAATAAGTCCAAATATCTCAATATCTTCAAAAAAGGCATCAACACAATCAAACCCTGTGACTGATGATATAGTAGATGAAAGTAGCATTTCTGGTGAGTTTGTCATTTTAATTATGTTAAGAAATGTATATTAAGCTTAGGAACCATGTCCGTCCTGCAGTTATGATTCTTCTTCTTTACTGGCGCAGACACCCCTTCCGCGATTATAGCCGAGTTAACAACATTGTGCCATTCAATTCTTCTTTTCGCTGTTTGGCGCCAATTGGAAATACCAAGTATAGCTAGGACCTTCTCTACCGGGTCTTTCCAACGGAGTGAAGGTCTTCCTCTTCAACTTTCAAAGATGGAGTATTCTTATCCATCCGGACCACATGACCTAGCCAGCGTAGCCGCTGTTTCTTCATTCGCTGAACTATGCCAATGTCGCCGTATATCTCGTACAGCTCACCGTTCCTTCGGCTGCTCGTGGAGACCATAACTTTTACGCAAAACCTTTTTCTCGAAAACTCCTAACGCCGACTCATCAGATATTGTCACCGTCCATGTTTCCGCACCATAAAGGAGGATGGGAACGATAAGCGACTTAAAGAGTTTGGTCGAGGAGGACTTTACTTTTCAATTGCCTACTACTGGTTCCGAATTAGACGAAGTTATCTAAGACTTAAAAGTTATGACGCAGGAGCCGAGTCGGGAATGCAATGACTGTTTGTTTGATGACAGGAGATATTTCGTTTTGGCCTCGTTCACTACCAGACCCATATCCTACGCTTACTTATCAAGTCTGGAGAAAGCAGAATTCACCGCGCGGTTATTGAGTCCAATACTGTCAATATCATCGGCGTACGCCAGCAGCTGTACACTCTTATAGAAGATTGCATCTTCTCTATTCAGCTCTGCAGCTCCTATTATTTTCTTCAGCAACAAATTAAAGAGGTCAGACTATAAGAAATCGTCTTATCTCAAACCTCGTTTGGTATCGAACGGCTCGGCCCTTCCCTATTCTGATGGAGCTTTTACTGTTGCTTAACGTCACTTTACATAGCCGTATAAGTTTTGCGGGGATACTAAATTCAGAGGCAGTTCCTTTTCGTGCTGTCGAAGGCTGCTTTAAAATCAACGAAGAGGTGTTGTGTGTCGATCCTCTTTTCACGGGCCTTTTCGAAGATTTGGGGCGTGGTGAATATCTGGTCGGGCATGCCTTCTGCAAAGTATATCTTGGGTATCTGTTATTAGATCACTTCTGTGTCCTCCAAGAGTCTGCTAAGGTCTTGAAACCTTCTGTAAGTCCCGTATCATTTCATAGAATTTTCGAATTTTCTTGTCTGCCAGCTTTTGAAGCTTTTCACCTCGGCCTGTTTCTCTTTTTGTCTGCACATGCATGTGTAGCCTGCCTTCCCTCCACTGCGGCACGACAGTCAACATCATACCAGATGTTTTACGACCTTTCCGAAATCCAATAGTTTCGTTTGCAGCTGTACGTAGGAAGCTTAAAAGCATGTCGAGCAGAAAACCGGTAGTCTGTTGTGATTGCAGCTTTTCTACAATTTTCACATCGTCGCGGGGGCAATGTTTATGAGCACTCTGTAGGCGTTTTTTTGGCAACATCGACCTTCTCTGTCTTTGGGCCTAGTCGCAAGTCAGTGGTATATTAAAAAATTTCGCTTTTTTGTGGATTGTGGCGAGACGCTCATCCACCGGGGTGATCACCAGTACTCGGCGACGGAGTCTCTCTTAATTAAGGGACCGGACATTCCAGGTGCATGCCCTTAAACCGTGATCCTTAATTCGTTTGCGGGGGTCGTCATCAGGAGGGGTATCTCATCTGAGGCCTTGCTATTTGCGACTAGATGCCCCTAATTGAATGTGAGCATTAGTATTTAAAAAAGTCATTTGCAACTGGGTATGCTAACATGGGTTCAAAACATAGCCGATCATTCGGAGTAGGGAAACCTTTTCTCTGTTCTCTAGTCTGCTTAAACACCCTATATCTCTTCACTAGCTAATGTGCGCCATAAGAATTACTTACAAAATTGAGCGGACAAAACAGTAAAAATGTTTTTCTAAACTTCCGTCATTTATATGCATCATACGTATTTATTAATGAGGGACTACACACACATGGCACATATGTATATACATACATATGTATATAAGTCTTTTGGTCTCCAATAGCAAACAGGCTCATCAGGCGAAGTGTGGAGAACCATCTTAGGTATTATCGCTTCTAGCCCAGATATTCTAGGTAAAACATAAATACATATAAGTATTAGCGGCGAATTACATGGTCTCGCAGATGGTTTAATTTTCAGATATGTATATCCGTTAAAAGTTTAAACGATATTTTTTTCTCGAGGCGAGTCTATTAGTTATATAGAAGTCGAGATACAATTTAATGAAAATGAGTGGACAGATAATGAGCAATATACATACATATAATACATATAAGAACGGATATTTTTAAATTTGTTTATTATTGTTTTTTTTTTGGTTTTGCATGAATAGATGAATTTATTCGGTTGTTTTGTTTTGTTTTTTTCTTTCCATTTTTTTTTTGTTGTAGAGGAAGCATTTTCCTTGAATGCTTCTCCAAAAATCAATGAGCTTGCTAATTTACTGTCACTACGGTCGAATGTTCATAATTCAAATGAACAGCGAAAGCAAGAGCAACCACAGTCAACACTTGAGGAACACATTAAGGGAAGCAATGGGCATCACAGCAAATCAAAAGCATTCAGGCTTGTAGATGGTTGCAGTGGCGGCATTGTTGTTGTGACTGCTGCCGCTAATAAACAAATGTTACTGAATGATGGTTTGCGCGTTGCATCGCCAGCGGCGACTATATGTCCTGCTTCGTCTAAAGCGATTAGTATACCAAAGCAAACGCAACAACATCACTCGGTAGCCCCGAAATTTTCACTAATGAACAGTACCTCCGCCCCACATTCAGTACGGTACAAATATTCCGAACCTCTTACCCCACCGCCCGTTGCGAGTAGAAAAGTTGACGAGACACATACACGGATACGCAGTTTCTCACTTTCCCATAAAATTCCAGCCAATCAACTGCTTTCGAACAATGGAGAGATTGGAAAAATGATCGTTGAAGATGGAAACGCATTACGTTGCATTGATGGCAACGATTCACCGCCTCGACACAGCTCAACCGGCAGTCACTACTTACAGATGATGTCAGCGCAACATGCGATAGCTGGTTCTCATGTGACACCTTCTATCGGCGGCACTGGTCGGAGGCGTACTATTAGTTCCAATAGTAATGGGTATGTGTAAGCCAAAACCATAAACGTAAGCACATGTGTACTACATATATATATATATATAATACATAAACGTAAACACGTACATATATATCTACGTATGCACATATTAGGGTGTCCGTTATTTACCAAGTTGATTTATTTTTCCGCAGTAATTTTTTTATTAGCATAAAAAAATATAAGACTAAAATAAGTTCTTGATTTTTATATACATACATACATAAAATATTTTAAACCTACATTTCGCTACATTTTCCATATTTGTAAACAAAATTTATATTTTCATTGTTTGCATTTATTTATTGGTCTTGGATTTTCTTTTAAGCTGTTAACTAAACGTACACCCTAGTACATATGGATGTGCATACATACAAACATAAAAGTGCATTGAAATGAAGTAGTACACAAACATTTTCATACATATGTACATGTGCATATAAACTTATCCTTATCGACGTACATGAATTCCTTATGTAGTATATGTATGTATACATGCACATTTGTATGTATTCAAAACAAGGTTTCATTAACTTCTCAGGGCTGGTACCCGTGAGGTGCACAATAAATTGGAGAAAAATCGGAGAGCACATCTTAAAGAATGCTATGAGCAATTGAAAAACCAATTACCATTAAAAGAAGACGAACGTAAGAAGACATCGAACTTGGCAATTCTTGGGGAAGCAATCAAATATGTAAAAGTAAGATAATTTCATTGGAAATATTTTTCACTCTGTTACTTTGTAAATATTTTACTTTTTAGACACTTAAAAAACAGGATCAAGAACTAGAAGCTGAAGTAGAGCAGCTAGCTAAAACGAAAATAAATTCGCAACTTAAGTTAGTATCACTAAAGCGGGAGCTTGGTCCAAAGTATGAACAAATGTTTCCTGGACCATTCTTAGATTTCGATTTGAGCAATGGTGAAAAAGGTATGACTTCTCAGAATAATAAGTTTTATTTAATATTTACTTAAAGAATTCTAGCCATAACTGCAGTATACAGACCGTTAACTTAGAACAAAATGAATTAAAGGTCGTGGTCCGCTCTGATTTCAGGATTTTAATGAAATAAATTTTTTTTGGGGCAAACTTTTATTTTCGAAGATGTGGGGGGACGAAAGGGGAATTTTCGAAAATTGCAAAGCGCTATATCTCAAAAAGTTTTGATCCAAATTTGGTATCGTTGGAAAGGTGACAAAAATTCCTATTTGTTGATGTATATATCTTTATACTTTTGGAATACATTTTTTTTTATAGAAAAACTATTTTTTCTTAAAATTTTATGTATAATAATAAATCAATCATAAAACAATATTAATTAAAAATATTAGAAAATACCTTTAATTTGGTGTATCACACTTTGTAGTTGCTTTTCAATAGCGTTAAAATTTCGTTTTAATCGTGCTATTAACGAGCACTAACCATACCCAACTCGTAAATTTGCCTAATTTGCAAAAGGTTTTCCCTCAATTGTGCAAGGCGAAGCCGGTGTTAGTTCGGCCCAGGGTTACAATCCAAAAGGCGGCCTAATGCTGCAACTACCCATCTTACATACCTTCCGTCCATAGCAACCTATCTTATGAGAGCGCCATGTAAATAAAAAGTTGTCACCGCTTGTCGAAGCCGTTACTGACGGTTGTCCCGCAGATAATACTTGTGTTTGTATATTCTATTATGCTGTAATGTTATGGACGGAAGGTATGTAAGATGGGTAGTTGCAGCAAAAGGCCGCCAACTTACAAAGGAGTTTCACTCAAGAATACTGTGCAAGGCGAAGTCGGTGTTTCTTAGGCCTAGGGTTATTTCCCATTTCCAATTTACAGCTATTATTTTAAAATATAAGTGGTTGCCACTTTCCACGAATATGCTTTTATTTAAGAGAATTTATATTGCATGTTATACAGCTGCGGTCATAATCTTAGTAGCGCGGACAAGCACTAAATTCAGTTGAAAAAAAAATTATGTAGTCGCTTACCAAAACCAGTTTAATTTTTATTTTTTAGTAGTTAAAATACTATTAAAGCTAATTAAAAAAAACACTGGAGCCACTTGGTTATAAAAAACAAAAATAATAATACTTTTTACGAAAATCTAAGCTTTTAAGCGGTCAAAATCATAGTAGTGTTACACGTTATAGGGTATATTTTAAAGCATTTTTTATTTAGGTTGAATTAAATGTTGTTTTTTTACATTGGCTATCAATTAACTACTTATTATACATTAATTTAATATTTAGTTGTATAACCATTATTATTAATTATGGCGGCACAGCGACGTTGCATTGAGTTTACCAGATTTTGGCACCTTTCGACTGGAATTGGGTTCCAAGCAGTCTTTACGGATTCCCATAACTGCAAATTATTTGTAGGATAACAGTCAGACACCGATTTCTTTACATCAGCCCACAAATTTTCTATCGGGTTAACGTCAGGAGACAGTGGAGGCCATTCCATAACATTTACTCGGTTTTCTCCATACCACTTCTTTGCAAGCTTACTAGTATGCTTCGGATCGTTGTCCTGTTGAAAGGTCCAAATCAGTGGCATTTCTTCGCTAGCATATGGGAGTATGACCTCCTGCATGATTTGGGCGTATTGGGCAGCATTCATGGTCTCCGTGATCCAATGAATGGGTCCAACTCCATACCACGAAAAGCATGCCCAAACCATAATGCTGGATCCACCATGTTTTAACGTTTTAGTGGTATATTTTGGATTAAAAGCTCTGTTGGGTGGGCGTCTTACAAACTGCCTTGAACCTTTTCCACCATAGCGAACAATTTTTGACTCGTCAGACCATAAAATGTTACGCCATTTGGTCAAAGGCCAAGTAAAATGGTCTTTGGCGAAACGTAATCGTTTGACCACATGTTGTTTAGTTAGGAAAGGCACTTTTCTGGGGCTCCGAGCTGACAGATCGTAAGCTTCGGCGGAGAGTTTCAACGCTGGCTTCCACATTTACAGATTTTTTTATTTCTGTGGCAGTCACAAACGGATATTGCTTTGAATATTTTACAGCAGACTTAACCAATTGAGTGGGCATTACACGTTTCCGCCAGCATTTTTCGACACCCGGTTTGTATTTTATAGCATTTCACACCATCGAGGGGGAGCAACCAATGATGTTTTGCACTTCTCTGTAGGTTTTTTCTCCGGTGTACAATTATTTTTTCTTGATATCACTACATGCAGCATGATCAAAATTTCCACATTTTAAAACAGAATACTGATAACAGAAATAGTTCTTACCGATTCTTTAATTTTTTAGTCCAAAAAACAAAAATAACTTAATTTTTTTGAACTATTCTTGATTGCGCTACTAAGAATTTGACTGGTCAAAAACACATTTGTCCTCAAAACTTAGCCGATTGCAATAACAACAGTAATTCTAGCTTAATAAACCAATGCATATAAACATGTCGACGCCTTAACCTAACGGTATTTACCGTTAAAGCGAAAAAAAGTCTGAAATACAAATTTATGATGGCTTATATTTAATTAGCACAATCCCTACTAAGATTTTGACCGCAACTGTATATCAAATTAAAGGTATATTTTATTTCTAGTGGTTTAGCTTATAGTTAATTTTAAGAAAAAAAAATTTTTTTATAAAAAAAATAGTAATTTTTTTTAGTGGATTTTCTCAAAATTTGTCTTCAGAAAGTATTGATATATGGATATCAGAAAAAAAGAATTTCCCCTACCTTTCCAACGATACCAAATTTATAAAATTTGGTGTACAATTTTTTGAGATATAGCGTTTTGTAATTTTCGAAAATTCCCCATTGCCCCAAAAAAATTTATTTCATTAAAATCAGGAAAACAAGGTGGATCTCGCCCACTTTTTTATTTTGTTCTACCTTAACGGCCTGTATTCTGCACTTGTTCCAAAGTAACAAATACTGGATTTGCGAATAAATTTTAATCAGACTATACGATTTCGTTTTCAGTGAAATGGAGTATTATGCGCATTAATTTTTGCAGTGATAAAATATATTTTGAAATTATTTCAGATAATTTAAATGAAACCGCATCACTTTCTTCTGGACGGGGAAGTATACTATATAGCTCTTCAAGCTCGTTATCAAGCGGCGGCAGCAACGGGAGTACGACCATGTCCTCACCGGTTGGTCCCAGTGTAAGTTCTAATAATATTTACATAATCTTTACTTGCATATGAGATTGTATACATATAAATATACTTATACATTCAACAGCTATCTCAGCATTCTGCTCTATCACCTGTGATATCTAAAGTTAGCGCTACTAACAACATTTTGAGCAGTGCAAACGGTAATAATAACTCTTCCAATATCTGTTTGGCTTCAAAATCTTCAGGCACATTTGAGCAAAATCAATTACATCAGATCAGGCCAACTCCTTCGGTACTTGATATTAGTAGTCCCGTGGGTGTGGTGCCTATAAATGCAGCAGTACCTTTGGGTAATGGAGGTATTGTTAATATGAGCAGCACAGCACTATCATTAACAGCCAAAAACATTTCGTCTATGTCACTTACACGTGATTCACCAACACCATCTACTCCATCGCCATCACCATCGACTTCTAGTTGCGTTTCATCGTCATCATCATTAATATCATCATCACCGCCACGTGCAATAAATGGTATAATTAGTGGGCGTAGTGTGACGGTCAGTATTCCGAATAATGTAAAATTCACAAGCAGTGGGCTTGGGACGAGTCGATTAACTGCACCGGCTGCAGAATCAACCGTCGGTAATAGGACTTCCTCGGCACCGGCTACTATAATAGCAACATCTTCACCAAGCAATGGAGTTACTTCTACAAATAATGGTAACCATTGTTTAAAATTTTGTAGAAATAATTTAAAAAATTATTTTTTTATAATTACGGTCGCCCCTTGTTTCGAATGGCTTTTATATCATGTAAGAAATATACTCGGATGGCTTGCCATTCCCTGTTGAGGGGCCTCCGTAATTGGAGAAATTAATTTTCTATAAATATTGTATATATATTGACCGCAAATTTATAATTATACTCTCTTATACCTCTTTTAATTATTATTTTGGAAACTCATATGAACTTTTTATTTTCTAATAGCTATAATGCTTCAGGCATTACGTGGATGTCATCTGGTGTGAACCATATTCGTGAATTATCACCCCAAGCGTAATCTCGGACATAGTGTCAATCATAGACGTCATATTCAACATTCAAGTAAATATCAGCTAATGATAAAAACCCTAACAAATAAGGAATGCAAGTTTTAAGTTTATATACTTCTCTAATCAATGGGATCATTATAAAGGAAAAAAATTGTTTGAGAAGAAATCAAAATAACAAGGAAACTGTTATTAAACACAATATTTTAAATATACATGAACCATTTGTGCTACTGTGTTAGCGAAAATACCAAATATCAGCAAAATGGACATTCAGATTTATTACATGTGTACATGAAGTAAATTTTATCAAAGGTAAACAGAACTGCACCACCTTTATTTTTGTAGGGGACAAATAGTATAAGGACAAGTTTATACCTAAACTGAACAAGATTTCTAAACTCAAAGTAAAGACTTAATGAAATTTATATATGTATGTATGTATGTCATTTTTGACAATACAACGAAGAACGATGATAGAATGTCGACTGACAATTGCAAATAAAAGTCTGTATTGAATATTGTTGGTAAATGGTCTTAATTTTCGGCTACTCGGAAAACTTGAATTGACGCAGTGAAAATTGGAAAAATGATACACACTACATCCCATACTTCTTATAACTCCTCCAAATCTCTATGAATAATTGCCTTAAGTATAAAAGATAAGAGCAAGATTGTAATTAGGCATCACATATTTTCTACACTATTGACGTCAGGAGACATGGTCACATTCTGCTGTCGTGGTCGATCTCACGCTCTACCCGAAGCATAGTGCGTTGCGTTGTCTTGTAGAAAAACACTCTGCAAAAACACACTTTAATCTAATTTTTGATGTCTTGCAAGCTTCTTACAGAATTCATGTCGAGGAAAGTTTTTTCTACCGTGGTTTATTTTTGTACAGTAAGTACAAGATTTCCACAACCACATCACTCAAAAGAATTTTTTTTTTTTTTTTTTTTTTCTTCAAATAAAATCAATATTTTACACTCCCCTTATAGAAATTCAAATAAATCAAACTGTTCGGATTTAACAGTAGAAGTCTAGCACTTATCTTTTACATTTAAGGCAAATTATTCAGATAGGTTTGGTGCGGTTATAATTTTGGAGTGTATACATATTTCGTATGTGCAATCTACTTACGAGAAAAAAAATATACATATATAGTTAAGTATGTTGATTTCACTGTTTACACATTTGTATGCTGAATCATTATTTGTGTATGTATGTTTAATGTGTTGTAACTTTAAAAAATCTAACTTTATTACCATTTCATATGTATACCTCAATAATAATTGCATTCGGCGAGGTAAACACTTATAATTTTAAACATTATAGGGGGATTGTCTATGCAACAAAAATATATCTAAAAAAAAAACCAATGTTTATTTTCCACAACTGTTCGAATTGAATTTGTTGCAACCAGCGTCGTGCTCTTGCAAGTTTTGGTAAGAAACCGACGCATAGGATGTGGAGCAAACATAGAATAATTCCTCTTAAATGTCACCACCGTAAGTAGGCGATTCATTTGCCGATGGATAAATCGGCTTACAGAAACGCAGCTGTAACGAAAACCACCAATGGATAAAATACAAATTTACTCTTACTTTTCTAATAATTAATATCAATATATATAACAAACTACGTAGCTCCGGCGTTAGTGAAAAAACAGCCAATCAATTTCATTAACAGTCTTTAGAGTATTCAAGTTGTTAAACAAAAATATACCTAAAAACACAAATATATGATTCAAAATGATAATGGTCTTAAAATTAAAAGCTATTTGGGAATAACCCTTAGTACATAAATATGTATTATTATATTATCACAAATGCATATTTAGGCAATACATAAAATAATAAGTGGAAATTAAAAAATATAAAGATTGAGCTTCTGAACAAATTACCACTTGTCCTTCAAAAGGGGAATTAGATGTGAAAATGTATAATATGTTTTTATATATGTATGGATGTACAAGCATCTAAATATATGCATATGTAAGTAAGTGTATATAAGTATATGTAGATTTAATATTGTACTTTAGGACATGGAAATTAAATTTAATAAATTATAATTAAACACTTGACTAAACCAGCAGAGAATAAATTGCAGTTTTCTTACAGGCAGAAAAAGAAAAAATGTAGGCCGTATGCTTGTAATGAGTTCGTCTTGTTCAATATGGTGCAAAAATAATGTACAGCCTTGGCCAAAAGTAATAGGCACCCCACTAAAATACAAGTATTCTTAAATGTGGCTATCAAAGTTACCACTTCTTTTTGTAAATGTCTTGCATGGGTGTTTAACTGTTGATTAAACGAATAAATTACGTAATATTAAAAGTCATAGCACTCTGGGTAAGTTAAACCTAAAAATTGTCATTTTTAAGAAGTGAAAAGTTACCAATCTTATAAAAACAGTTCATATTTACCGAAATGCCTAAAAAAAGTGAAATTAGTTACGATGATAGAGTTAGAATTCAAGTTTTAAGTGAAAAAGGTAAGTCTCAGGTTGAGATTCCCAATTTGGTGGGATGTTCGCGGTGTGCGGTCCAATGTGCTATCAGGCCATTTGTGGAGACGAAATCCCACAATAATAATTCAAAAAGTAGAAGTTAGACCGAATACTTATACTCGAGTCTCTCAAGGATCGCAAAAAATCTTCTTCTGCCCTTGCAGCTGCCCTCTCTGATGAATTTGGTAAACCAGTTAGTGCTCGAACAGCTAGAAGAAGACTTCTGGAAGCAGGTTTAAAAGGATGTAAAGCCCGAAAGAAGCCGTGGCTCTCAGAAAAGAATAGGAAAAAGGGCTCGCCGATACCAACATTTTACGGAAGAAGATTGGTCGAATGTTCTGTGGTCTGATGAATCAAACTTTGAGGTAAGCTTAGTTAAGATCGTCTTAAAGTATTAACAGCCATAGCTTCTTAACCTAGAGCAATTTTGAAAACATAATACAAATCGTATGAAAACATTATTTTTTCTTTTCTACAGATATTTGGAACACCTGTTGTGACGTTCGTGCGGCGACGGGTTGGGGAAGAATGTCATCCAGATTGCGTGTTAGCCACTGTTAAGCAATTATGATCTGGTGCTGCATGGCTGCTGATGGTGTCGGCGAAATGTTCGTTTGCGAGGGTCGCTTGGACAGTCAAAAGTACATAAATGTATTAGAAGCTGTTCTTCTGCCTTCGTTAACGCGCATTTTCGGCGATACTAATTTAATCGGGGTTCAATTTCAACAAGACAATGCTCCTTGTCACAAATCAGCGACTACGATGCGTTGTTTTAGAGGTAACAACATTGTTTTGTTAGATTGGCCTGCACAGTCTCCAGATCTTTATCCCATTGAGCACATGTGATACGCTATAAGTGCGGACGAATGTGTAAAGCTTGTACGCAGCATGGCTAAGAGAATTGCTGCTGTTATTAAATCGAAGGGTGGACATACTAAATATTAATCTTATTATCACTAATTCATTGTATTTTCACTGTTTTACTAATAAAACTTCATTATTTCACTTGTTAAAACAAAAAATTCAGTAATTAGTGGGGTGCCTAATACTTTTGGCCCAGGCTGTATGTACGAGTATATTGGGATTTTAACGAATTTTCTTTTATAACAGCTCTATTATAATATATATATAATTATAGATCAAAATCTAAATAAAAATCGACAAGGGTTAGTTAAAATTGTGAGGAAACACTTAATCTAACTGTTTACTTTGCTTATTGCTACCGCATAAGAAAGACGTCTTAATCTGGGTATCCCTAGGGGCCCTAAACCGAACTTTACACATAACAGAGTGGCAATCAACAAAGCCAAAGGTATCTTGGCGTTTGCAAACCTGTGGTCAAGGGAATGAAGAGACTCTTATGTTACTAAAGATTTTCATACAAACTAACTCCAATTCCGGAATACTGCTGGGTAATTTGGAGAAGGATAGGACCATGTGTAGAAATTCACGCAAGTAAGGAAAGTTTTTGACTATCATTCACCTGGGAGTCGCCAAAAAGGATTCTTTTACATATGGTTCAAGTAGCTCACGACTTCCTTCCGGTATTAGACCAAGTGGCCTGTGACGAAATATCTTCAAGCAGTCTGAAGCTGAACGATTACGCCGGGTCCTGAAATACGAAAAAATGTTGGTACGATGAGGCATCTCGAGCTGCAGTGTGGAGAAAAAAACACTGCCTACTTCGTAACCTTGTGATCGACCAGAACGGGTGCGAGATGGGGTAGATACAGTGATTTGAAGAGCTAATGCTTGAAAATACTATGAAAACATGCAGCGAATAACAGTAGGTTTCAAGACCGGAGCATATTCATATAGGGAGCAATGTGGAAATCTGGTGATAGATGTCCTGAGCATAATTGGAGGGAGCTCTTTTCCAACCTGCTGAATGGCAGGAGATGACGACCACGATATCCAATCCATAGAAAGAGACAGACCGCGTTGTCTGTGGGATTAGCATCCTAAATATCGCATGTAAGGTTCTATCAAGTGTAACGTGTGAACTATAAGCCCTCAACAATCTGATTGGACCTTATCAATGTGGCAGATATTCACCATGCGTTAAATCTTGGAAAATACCGGTGAGAAAAGAATCGACACACATCACTGCTGACAATCATAACTTCGAGCCTGTAGATAATTTCGTCAAAAGGTGCTACTTTGGACAGAGTAGGAAATTGAAAAGTAAAGTCCTCTCTCAACGAACCTCGGTATAATATCCGCAGTCCAACATACCAACGCATGTCTCATGTTAATAAGCTATTAACAAGATAGAACGTTTCCTGTCATCCTGTTAGATGAACTCGATGACGTCTATTATCTTTATTTAGATTTGGAAAGTCTTGAATACCGCCAGTTTGCATTTTTACACTAAACCTATCTTCGATAAGCTTCCTTCAAAAAACTTTATACATATATTTTAAATTCTCGAGTGTATTTCTGACATGAACTAAAAGCTCTGGCGATCAGTGGCGACTTAGATTAAACTGCGATTACAAAGCGCCAATTATATATACATACATATATAGCAAAATTCAAATAAGATGTATTTTAAAAAATTGTGAATTTTATCAGGAATATTTTTGCATTTAGGCCATTACACTGTTACATTTTGATGTAATTATTATTAACAACAACAAATTTAAAGGAGTGAAGTAATATAAAATTATGCTACATTATAAATGCATAGCTATCAAATCAATTCCTTTTTAATAATGGATTGTATTGACTTCATTTATATTAACATCTTGAAGAAATGCGGAAATAAATTTTTTCATTAATGTTGATGTTGGATCGATTGAATTAAATATAGACAAAATTAGTAAATAAAATCCTTTAGATTTTTACAAGAAAATTGGAATTCAGAGTTTCCCATGTTCTTCCAATCTTTTCGGTCGAAGTTTTGAAATAACTAGAATGATAATGTCAAGGGCTTAATTAAAAAATACTACGGTAAATGTATTGTTCACGTATTGTTTTTATTTCCAGAAAATGTTGAACATTCCCTAATACTCAATCGATATACTGTCACAGAACATATATGTATAGATGAAATTCTCTGAAGTATTTTTTTTTTTCCAAGATACTTTTCTAACTGCAACAAGTAGCGGGCGTGGGGTCTAGGCCAGATCGCTTTGTAATTGACAGTCGAGTGAATTCCTCCGCAGTAGTCGGGTGAATACCAACCGTGTTCAACAGAATTTTCATTGTAAGGCCAGCTCTGAAAGGGTATAAATTGAGTAACTACTTTGAATATGAAATGGTTAAACTTACTTCACGGCAGCAGCAAAGCCCTGCATAACCTCCCCAGCTACGGGTCCAACATAATGTAAGCCAAGTACTTTTTGGTCTCCACTTCTTTCTGCAATAGCTTTAAGATAGCAATACCGAACGCTTTTCTGTGGAATGAAAAATTCCGTGGGCTTGTAGAATCCATGAAAAACTTCGATGTTGTCTTCGCCGTATTTCTGCAATGCTACTTCCTCTGACAACCCCACGCACGAATATTCCAGTGGGGTAAATACCGTTGTGGCAACGTTAGTATAGTCCATCAATTGCGTTGAACCCGAAAATAAACGCCTAGCGAGTAACCGACCAGCGTGTATAGCTACAGGTGTAAGTTCTGGTTTACCAAGCAAAATATCGCCCACTGCATAAATATGAGGAATATTTGTTTGTTCCGATTCGCTAGCCACAATTTTATCATTCTTTACTTCCACTCCAGCTGCATTTAAGTTAAGATCATCAACTAATCCCTTGCGGCCAATTGCAAAAAGAACAGTGTCAAAAATGTCAGATCCTTCCTCCCCAGTTTTCGAGTTTGTCCATTTAACTTGGAAGCGACCATCACTTTGTTTCTCGACAGAGTTTGGAAGAGTAGTATACAAAAATTTTATTCCTCGTTCAACCATAGAGTCTTTTATTATTTCTGCCATTTGTTGATCGAATTCACGCAACACCACAGACCGTACCATCACTGTAGCGTCATAACCCAGACCTTTAAGAAACCCTGCACACTCCAGACCAATATCTTAAAAGATAAAAAATATTTTTAAATTCGCTTTTTTGGGGTCATATTCATACTTACATCCCGCTCCAACTATGAGGGTCTTCCCAGGTTCACGACCCAAACTAAAGATATCATCACTTGTAATGCCATATTCAACTGCACCAGGTATTGGTGAGTACCTGGGACGTCCACCTACAGCTATCAAAATATTTTGTGCAGTTATAGAGCGTTCGGTCCCATTTTTCATCTTAGCTATGATTGTATGTTGATCTTTGAAGTAACCCAGTCCATTGATATACTCCACTTTTCTACAAACATATCGTTATATAAGAAATCAAGTTGTTTTTATTTTTAGCGTCACTTACTTATCACGCAAGTCTACACGAGTAACCCAGTTTACGGATTTTATGTGATTCTGTACTGATTGGACTAATTTACTCCAATCTGGCTTTATTTTTTCTGGCTCTGGTATTTGCCAACCATATGCCACCGATTCCTAAAGAAACAATGGATAAATAACTCTTTCCTTGATAATATACATATATTTAATGCAAAACATACATGAACCGCTTCTCCCAAAGAAGCTGCTTGATGCATTAGCTTTTTGGGAATGCACCCAACATTTACACAAGTGCCTCCAAGACCCCATTTAGAACCAATTGGTGAAGGTTTCACATAATCCAAGCATGCAACTCTTGCTCCTAATGCTACTGCTTCTTTAGCACATGCCAAGCCTCCAGAACCTCCACCAATTACAACCAAATCATAGTCATATTCATCTGCAAGTATTTAAATAGTTATTTATTCCCAACTATTTATATATATGTATAGAGGTCTCAGATTTCAAAATGATATGAATCGCATTTAAAAGTGAATTAGTAAAAATGTCTGGAATGATTGCATCACATTACGAGAGATGAGGTTCAACATAAGCAAATATGTAAGCAATTGTAGTAAATAACTATGGTTATAAATTGTATTGTGAAATTCATTAAATGACTCAGCAGACCGTAACGTTTATGCATGTGTACGTACGTGAAAAAATACACGATTATTCTAGACCTTGAGTAAAACTCATTATCATCTTGTAAAAATTCCAGTAAACTCTTTTCTAGCGGTAGACAGACTTACGATTTTTTAGTGGCGAGATATAAGTGGCCATAGATCGTATCAAATATTTCGAATACGGCCTGATACACATCACTTTGTTTTGGAATGGTGTCGCAGAGCGACTGATTGCTAAAATAGCTTTCGAACTATAAGAAAAAAACATCGGCATGCCCTTCATTTACTAACGATAACAAATTGCATATAAGAACCGTTCTTTAATTAAAAATAAAAACTTGAAATTAGAGTTTAGCCAATAATAATTTGACATTTCACTGACATTCATGGAAAGTCAACTGGAAAACAAGAAATTGAAACGTACATTGGAAATAAAAGTAATAAGAGATATATGCCGAAAGGCCACCGAAAGATTAGCCAACCCGACGATATGTTCCGATGCTTTTCTCTAATGTACGAAATCATTTATAATTTGCATTGCAATTCTGCATCAATATTTGGAAAACTTGATCGTGTACATTTGTTGCGCAATTATCGTAAAAACCAGTTTTGCCGTTTAAGTGTGAATAAATTTTGAAAATGAATTCTATACTAATTACTGGATGCAATCGTGGTTTAGGTCTCGGTGTTGTCAAGGCACTGGTGACATTATCAAAGCCCCCTCAACACATTTTTGCAACGTGCAGAAACTTGGAGAAAGCAAAGGTAAAAATTTGTGATATATTATGCAGACACTCTTATTACTCTACAAATATGCATATAAAAATTCTTTCACATAAACTTAATTATCAAAACACGTACTGTTAATTGGCGCCATTGTAAAAAGAGATTTAAAATCCTGTGTGGTTATTATACTCAATATCAGAAAGAACACACCCACAAATATTATAAAGCCTTTGCAATTCACTTGAATTGTTATTTAGTAGAATTAATAAAACAGTAAAAATTGATCACTAAATATTTGATTGATGGGACAAAATTTGTGCCCAAACACTTCAAAAGGTTTGCTTCAAATAAAATTTTCTTCCAATATTACTTAGCTTTTATTCATGTTTTTCCGCTTACTTTATATTCCAATTTTCCAGAAGCCAGTCTTCCATTCAAATTTGATTTTGTACGTACTTTATATACTTTTGGGCCCTTTTTCAATAAACGCAGAACAATAATTCATTTTGCTCTTAATTTTTTATTATTCGGTTCAGTATCGGAAAGGGTTGATAAATTTTGTTTCAAATTTGTCCCTTCTCTATACTCTGTTAAAAAAAAACACATGTAGTGCATTAGAAAATTAAGAAAGTGTAAACAAATTTATTGTTGGGCAACATTTTGCTTCATCTCCATATTTTCACCTCGTTCCAAAACCTTTTCTGCGATCCAACCTAAATATTGTAACGATTTTGCGAAAGACACCTTGATGATTTTTCAAACCCTTCCAGTTCGATTCCTGTGTTGTAAAATAAAAGTCACCAACTTTTTGGCTTTTAGTTTTATGGAACTGTCTCAGACCATATATTTTTCTTTATTTATTTCTCTATAACTAACAATTCGCTTTACTGCGACTTATTTTAAAATTGTAAAACTATTATTTTCATACTGTTTACTAACTATAAAATTCTTTATAAACACACAGTTTGTTCCGCTGTACCCTATATCGATGTTTTTGCCACCGAGTTTACTTTGTAACTGATATCCGCTGTGTTGGCCGCTCTATTATAAACCTCATAATTCTATCATACTCATCCACGTTTTCGCCATTCACCTTTCCTTCGTTAAGGATTACACATTATAACCACATCTTCTTTCTGGACTCCTCTCCATCCTGTTTTATTCGTGTCCCCGATTCAATCAAATAGTTAGGTACTCATTAAATGAGAATGAGGTGCCAGTGAAGTGGAATCATCGCCTGCATACCACCGAGCTTATTATTAGAAGTTAAGAATGTCGAAGGTGAATTAGAGTATATTTTGTCGTTGACCCGCTTGCAAATTTAACGCAAGGAATACATTTTACATAAGTTGAATAGCATTTTTGGTTTATTTCTAAAATAAAAGAAATACAGGGTCCGCCACGTAACTTTTTTTTCCGAAAACAGTGCGCACAAGATCGATCGTAACGTTGGCTGTGTGGCACGGAGCGCCGTCTTGCTGGAACCAAATGTTGTCCAAGTCCTCCTTTTCGATTTCCGGGAAGAACCAATCCGTTAACATGGCGCGGTAGCGTTCGCCATTGACCGTAACGGCGGCTCCTGCCGCATTTTCGAAGAAAAATGGGCCAATGATGCCGCCGGCCCAAAATCCGCACCAAACAGTAACTCTCTGAGGATGCATTGGCTTCTCTTCGATCACGTGCGGGTTTTCCGTCCCCCAAATACGACAATTTTGTATATTGACGTAGCCGCCAAGATGGAAATGAGCTTCGTCGGAAATGATGATTTTTTGGTAAAATTTCGGGTCTTCGGCCAAGCGCTCATCTGCCCGTTCCTCAATCGTTTACCAACCACAACCATTTTCGTTCAGCGAAAGGATAAAACTAACTTTCTGTCAAATCAGATGTAACATCAGTGTTACCACACTCAAAATAACCAATAGTTCAAAAAAAAAAATGTTAGATGGCGGACCCTGTATAAGAGTTGCTTACCGCAGTGTTAAACGACTGAATGTAAGTTTGAACTGCGCATACGAATTAACCAATTCGTCGCATCGGCATGCGCACCGAAGTATATATGTAAGAACAAACTTCACAAGAGTACGAATATAATAAAAAATGAAAAAGGCAATACTGCATTGACCGTTACTGCCGTTAATTTTAAAGACGTATTATGCACTTAGGAGCGCAAATTTTGTGTCGCATTCGTGGTGGGAGATAGACTCCGTCGCTGAGTACTGACATTACTCCGGTGGATGAACGTCTCGCCACAATCCGCATCAAAACAAAATTTTTCAACACCACTCTAATCTGTGCCCACGCTCCGATGACTTGACCAAAGATGCCTTTTACGGGCGCCTCGAACACACCTATAAGCGCTGCCCACGCCACGACGTCAAATTTTGTCACAAAAAATGGCACAAAAAATTCACCAAGCTAGTTGGCTGTCTGCAGATCGGAAAACTTTCAACCAGATCGATCATGTTGTGATAGACGGAAGATATGTATCCAGTGTTTTAGATGTTTGTACGTTCCGAGGTCCTAACATTGACTCGGATCACTATCTTGTCGCAGCGAAGATACGCACGCGCCTCTATATATCGAAGAACGCCCGAAAACAATCACAAGGAAGGCTCGACGTTGAAAAGCTGCAATCACAGCATACTGCCGAGCAACCCGGCATAAGGAAATTGTGGGACGGCATTGCAAACTCCCTGCGTACACCTGCAAACTAAACCATTGGATTTTGAAAAGGTGGCAAAAACAGCTGGTACGATGAGGACTGCCGTGTCGCAGTGGAGAGAAAACAGACTGCCTACCTCGCAACCTTGCGATCTACCACAACACGTGCGGGGTGGGATAGATACCGAGAACTGAAGAGGGTAGCAAGTCGCGTCTGCAGACAAAAAAAGAAAGAGGCCGAGATGCGCGAGTACGAGGAGCTTGAGAAGCTGGCCGACAAGGATAATGCTCGAAAATTCTACGAAAAGGTACGATGACTTACAGAAGGTTTCAAGACCGGAGCAAACTCTTGCAGGACCCAGGGAGGTAAGCTAGTGACAGATGCCCAGAGTATACTCGATTTATGGAGGGAGCACTTCTCCAGCCTGCTGAATGGCAGTGAAGAAGAAACCCGCGGAGATGGTGAACCCGAAACTCCAATTGATGACGATGGAAAAGTTGTTCCGTTACCCGACTATGAAGAAGTCCGAATAGCAATCGTCCGCTTAGAAAAAAACAAAGTGGCCGAGCTATTCAAATACGGCGGTGAAGAACTGATCAAGTGCATGCATCAGCTTCTTTGCAAAATATGATCGGATGGAAGCATGCCCGACGATTGGAACCTAAGTGTGCTCTGCCCAATCCACAAAAAACGCGATCCCACAGTCTGCGCCAATTACCGCGGAACAAGCCTTCTTAATATCGCATATAAGGTCCTGTCGAGTGTATTGTGTGAAAGACTAAAGCCCACCGTCAACAAACTGATTGGAGCTTATCAGTGTGGCTTTAGACCTGGTAAGTCAACCATCGACCAGATATTCACCATGCGCCAAATCTTGGAAAATACCCGTGAAAAGAGAATCGACACCCACCTCCTTTTCTTCGATTTTAAAGCACCCTTCGACAGCACGAAAGGGAGCTGCCTCTATGCCGCTATGTCTGAATTTGGTCTCGCCGCAAAACTTATACGGCTGTGTAAACTGACCTTAAGCAGCACTAAAAGCTCCGTCAGGATCGAGAAGGACCTCTCCGAGCCATTCAATACCAAACGAGGTTTCAGACAGGGTGACTCTTTATCGTGTGACTTTTTTAACTTATTACTGGAGAAAATAATACGAGCTGCAGAGCTGAATAGAGAAGGTAGAATCTTTTACAAAAGTGTACAGCTGCTGGCGTACGCCGATGATATCGATATTACTGGCCTCAACAACCGCGCCGTGAGTTCTGCTTTCTTCAGATTTGATAAAGAAGCAAAGCGAATGGGTCTGGTAGTGAATGGGAGCAAGACGAAACAAACAGTCATCGCATTCGCGACTCAGCTCCCAGGTCACTGTTGACAGTCATAACTTCGAGGTCGTAGATAATTTCGTCTATCTAGGGACCAGCATTAACACCAACAACAATGACAGCCTGAAACCCAACGCAGAATAACTCTTGCCAGGTGCTACTTTGGACTGAGTAGGCAATTGAAAAGTAAAGTCCACCCTCGGCGAACGAAAACCAAACTCTACAAGTCGCTCATCATACCGGTCCTACTATATGGCGCAGAAGCGTGGACGATATCAACATCTGATGAGTCGGGTCTAGGAGTCTTCGAGAGAAAAGTTCTGCGTAAGATTTATGGTCCTCTTCGAGTTGGCAACGGCGAATACCGCAGACGATGGAACGATGAGCTGTACGAGCTATACGATGATATTGACATAGTTCAGCGAATGAAGAGACAGCGGGTACGCTGGCTAGGCCATTTCGTCCGAATGGATGAAAACACTCCAGCTTTGAAAGTATTTGATGCAGAACTCGCCGGTGGAAGCAGAGGAAGAGGAAGACCTCCACTCCGTTGGAAAGATCAAGTGGAGATTGACCTGGGTGCACTAGGCATTTCCAACTGGCGCCAAACAGCGAAAAGAAGAGATGAATGGCGCGCTAGAATTGACTCGGCTATAATCGCGTAGGCGGTGCCAATGCCAATAAAGAAGAAGAAGAAGATTATGTACTTAAAGAGTTAACAGTAATGTCTACGAGCGAAGATAAATAGATAAGAAGATAAATACATAAGCAAATAAAATTTGAACCCCTTCTTGGTCAATGTATGATGAAAGTTGAATTAGCGAACTGGTGCGAGATATGTCCTGACCACTTTCGATTTCCTAGAATTCCTCGGCAAATTCGTTACGTTGAACAAGCAATCAGTCTCAACTTCATTGGCTGTCAGAACATAGCATTGGTTTGGTTGATTGCGACGGCGACAAATGTCGATATATCTCAGGATCTAGATAGTCGCTCTCATTAAGTCGAAGTCATTGTTTGCCCGGTTGCCTCATCAGCGACGTTATGCTCTGTCGGTAGCCATCTCCAATTCTCGATGGAGCTGTGTTGCACAAATGGCTTATACCGCCGATGTTCACTGCGGAGCCATTGGATTACTGTTGTTGAATCCCTTCATATGATGCACTCATCAATATTTAAGGTATGCTCTTCGCGAATATAACTCATCAAACGTGTGCCCAGGACAGCAGCTTGAAGTTCCAATCGGGGCACAGTTAATAATTTCATCGGTGCGCATTTGGTTTTTGCGCAAACGAATGAGACCTCGACCTCACCAAGAGTGTTACATGACCTCCAGTAGGCCACAGCGGCGAAAGCTTTCTTACTAGCGTCAACGAAAATGTGAAGCAGGGTTTTCCGCTTGCCATTTCGAAAATAGTACCGAGGAATGTAATATTCGGTGACTGCTGGCAACTGTCTTTGCTATCCTTCCCAAGCAGCGTTTACGTTTTGTGGTAATGGCTCATCCCACCGGATTTCAGGCGACCCTAATGGGTCGAAGATGGACATTACTCAGAAGTTCTCGCTTCGTCGAACACCGTATTCCTTTCATCACGCTCGGATGAACCTTGTTGAATTTCAGCTGGAACGCAAAACTGTCGGTTGCTGACTGCCAGAATAAGCCGAGTACTCTTTCTACCAGTACTCCTGCTTTCTTTGATATTTTGCGTGCAGTTCTGTTACCACCTAGGGCGTCTGTTACTTCTGACGAGTTCGACATGAAATTACGCAGCTTCTCCTTTCGATTTCTCGTACTTGTTTCGAGATGTCAATTGCTTTATCTTTAGTGGCGAAGTTGTCGACATAATCGTCAATGGTAATTAAGGATAGACATCACGGCTCGGGCAGCACCACTGACTTTATTATGATACTCTAATGCATTGTTTGTTTTCACATAATTTGCTGCACAAGGCGAACATGCTGCTCAGAAAGTCATTACGCGCGTTTCATAAACCTGTTTGGTAGCATCACCATCGTGCCAAATATATCGTTGAGCAGATCGATCACTACGTTGAATAAACACCTGATGGAACATTTCTTTGATGCCGCAACACACTTCTACTGCTTCTTCCCGGAAGTGGAAAAGTATGGCAGGCAACGGTCGATATTCCTGTGCACCCTTCAGGAGCTGTGCGTTGAGTGACACACCGTCCACCTCAGCTGCTGCGTCGAAAACCATACCATACTCGGGTTATTGGGATTGCGTACTGCGAAGTGTGGCAAGTACCATGTCTTAGCGCTAAACTGGGCGGCTTCTTCCGACGATAGCTTTCGTACGTAGTTCTTCTCGACAAAATAATTCAATATTCGTCTGTACTCGGTGGCGAAATCTGCATCACGTTTCATTTTCGCCTCGATACTCATCATCCTCTTCAGAGCCATGCCATAGCTATCAGGAGCAGGCCAGTCTGGTACCTTCCTTCAACACGGCATGTGGTGGATCTCAGAATCTCGTGAGTACGGACCCAAAGCTTTCGGTCTCGAAGTAGTCGGCCACCATATTATGTAGAGACTCATCATTATTGCAGTTGTCGAACATGCGATTTGCTGCCAATGGGCCACAATATTCAACTGCATAGTATCTGAAGACAGACCTAGGTGACAGTGGTCAAGCCAAATTAACAGGTTTGGCCTGACTTGCGTGTACTGCTGGACTGTCAGCATATTAATGTTTTAACAAGAGCGTTGTCTATCATCGATATCGATGAACCTGCGTCGAAGAGGGCATACGTCTCAACACACTTTTAGTTCCCATACAGCACAACCGGAAGGATTCGAAATAGCAGCTTATCACCTACGACATCGTTAGTGCAACTAAGAACCGCTGCACCTGTACCACTCTGCTGTCTATTATCCGATGTTGATTGCGACTGAGCACTTATACCTTTTCGTGGTTCGGTAATGGATACGGATCTGTTGCGGTCTTGGGGTGGCGTTGGCTGGTTTCGTGGTTCTCTATTCCCAATTTCGTGCAATAATTTGTGGTGCATCCTTTTACACCCGTTGATGGTACACGGTCTACGTCTTTGACAATTACGAGTACCATGTTCAACATTGAAACACGTGAAAGAAAGGTGCCGTTGCTTTGCTTCTTCCCACCTCCTGGGAACCGTAAGCTGGCTGAATTGCTTGCAGTCGGCTGTCTTATGCTGGCTCTGGCACATACTGCACACTAGATGGCGTTGTGTTTCAGTAGTTGCTTTTAGTTCGTTGTGTCCCCATCATAGACAGTACAGATAATGTTGGCTAATTTAGTTGAAATGTTGCACCGAAGAAAGAAGACGCAAAAACATATACGCTTACTCAGGGATAGCTTCCCAACGAGCTCAACAAGAAGCGTATATGTGCGTTTCTGACCTTCGTTGCAAACGGCACCAACTTCACCATCGAGCCTTCTGATATTGGACCAATTTTTCGCACATGAGCTAATTTGCTGCGAATTAATTGCTCCGGGTGACTAAATCGGAACTTAAGTTGCTCGATGATAATGCTCCGATGTATAAGAAGCGACTTAAAGGCATCTTGCGCCTCTCGTCTTAAGGCCTTCTGCAATCGAGGAGTGGGTGGCGGCGTGCGTAACGTCACGCGTGGTGATATAAGGTGGCAGCGGCAGCTGCAGCCGTGTAGCTCCTACATTGGTTATAGCGCTCGTAACTATCGGAGATTGCGGCTGAGAAAACAGGAGCTGTGACATTGGTAGACTCGATGACGTCAAGGCGGCTTCATGGGCGAAACCGTCGATGGAAGGATGCTATGCTGCGCGCTTCTGCGCTTTGGGATTCCTTTGCTGACTCGTGTTCCTTTATTTTTTGTTAAACAACTTTCAGACTGCTTTCGGGAGTGTCCATGCGCTTCGGAATTACCTGAAACATTGCTTCCTGGCGGGCGGCAGTGGTTCTATAAGAAACGGCAAATAAGCTGCTTGAAGTCACGAACGCAAAGTAAAGGGTGGTTAAATTGTAAGGGCCGATGTTGAATGTGTACCACACCTAAACGCCAAGTTTTTTTCCGAATTTAATTTGACATTTCTCTATTTCAGACTTACTCAATTTGAACCATGGAGAGATACACAATCCAACAACGTGTTATTATGAAAATTTTCGAAGAAAATCATCTTCAGTGATGAGGCACATTTTCACCTCAGTGGATTCGTCAATAAACAGAATTGCCGCATTTGGGCGAATGAGAATCCAAGAGTGATTGTCGAAAAACCAATGCACCCACAAAGAGTGACTGTTTGGTGCGGTTTATGGGCTGGCGGCATCATCGGGCCGTATTTTTTCCAAAATGAGGCCGGTCAGGCAGTTACTGTGAATGGTGTTCGATATCGTGAGATGATAACGAATTTTTTATGGCCACAATTGGAAGATATGGATGTGGACGATATGTGGTTTTAGCAGGACGGTGCCACTTGCCACACAGCTAACGAAACAATGGCTCTTTTGCGCAACAAATTCAATGGCCGTGTTATCTCACGTAATGGAGATGTCAATTGGCCCCCAAGATCATGTGATTTGACACCGTTGGACTTTTTTCTCTGGGGTTATTTGAAAGAAAAGGTGTACGTCGGAGATAATTCGGCACATTAACGGCATAGAAACTCCATCATGCCTCAGCGTCATCGAAAATTTGGACCATCGTATGGAGGTGTGCCGCCGAGGTCGCGGCGCTCATTTGGCCGATATTTTGTTACATACATAATTGAGTAATACCAATATATCATAATAAAATAAAATTTCAATAATTTCCTAAATAGTTTGAGTTTTATTCAAAATCAACATCGGCCCTTGAAAATTTAACCACCCTTTATTTCTAGGTTACGGTTGACAATTGAATAACTAGATGTTTGCAAATACACAAATTGTCCAAGGCGTCTTGGGGCGGCAATCATAAATTTGGAAATGTATGTACGTATTTGCTCAAGCGAACATTGAATCCTCCTGGCTAATTCAGTTTCCGTCAGCAAATATCAGTTGATACTGTGAAATCAAGATGTTGTCGTTGTCGCTTGCGAATTTGACGCAAATAATATAATTTAAATAAATTGAACCTGGCAGGTTTGGTTTATTATTGTATAATATTACTTGGTTTATTTCTAAAATAAAAGAATTATAAGAAAAGTTCACAGTACTATAAGAGTTACTTACCGCACGTATTCTCTCTGATCAACGACTGAATGTAAGTTTGAACTGCGCATACGAATTAACCAATTCGTCGCATCGGCATGAGCACAGAAGAATTGCAAAGACACTCCAGTATGTATGGAAGAACAAACTTCAAAAGAGTACGAATATAATAACAAAATGAAAAAGGTAATACTGCAGTAATCCGCTCACTCGATTCAAGACCGACGAACCGGGTTACACGGGTTTGTTATCTACGAAACTAGAAGCATGACTATACTCCTTTACACCCCTAACGATTTACCTTAACTAACATTACCTTCTTGAAGTGGGTATATATTTACATATGTAAGTATGTACACACATATATTTACTTTTACATAAATATGTACTTAAGTATGTGTTTGAAAATATCTAAATACCTCTGTTTGTTTCTAGGAGTTACAGGACTTAGCAAGATCTCATCCTTCAATTCATATTTTGGAGATTGGTATTAATTGATTCTTAATTTAATTTTAATGCTTTTCTAGTTGAGTGCATTTTTTAGATTTGATGGATTTCAAAAAATACGACGACTTAATTAAGCAAATAAGCGATGTAGTACGAAATGAGGGATTGAACGTATTATTCAATAATGCCGGTTATGCCCCCAAATCAACTCGTATTACTACCGTTAAGTTAAAGGACTTGATGCTATCATTGCAAACTAATACAATTGTACCTGTAATGCTGTCAAAGGTAATTACAAAAAAAAAAATAACAATTTGCATTTCCTTTCTTTACAACTATTATCTAATTACATTAGAAGAAGCATATAAATATGTGTATACTTGTATGTGTGTGTATGGAAATTTTTTTTCTTTATAATTAATTTGGGATACATGATACATGACCACCTGCGATTTTCTACCATGTCGCTTATGGACAATTTCTATACATATGGTATGTATGTATTTATATGTACATATGTACTATGTATATGTGTAGATCCTCCATTCCCCTTGTGACATTTTCTACTGAGGGGTGAATTTTATTAACAATACGTTGATCGAACTCGAAGAATATCGAAGCGTACTTAGTGAAAAATGTTACAATATGAAAGAACTAGAATTCACTGCCATTGTAACTTCTTTTTGATAATTTCGCCTTGGCTTTATGCCTGAAACATATACGCAGTACTGCACGTTTACTGCAGGCATTTTGCGTTTGTAAGCACATGTGCAGTAAGTTCTGTTTGACAGTTTCGTGCAGTGACTTTTCAATTTAATATTTGGCAAATCAAAATGGATGTGAAAAAATAAAAAAAAACTTAAAACATCATTACTACTTTCGAGTTGCAATTAAAATATATAAAACTATTAAAATAACGGTTAAAACAAAAGTCAATAACAAGGATTTGGGGGCGAATATACATATACGCCCTCTCTGCAAATTTCTTTTCGCGAAATCAGTTGTTTTTGTATGAGTGGTGCTTTGTCGCATAAAAACCTGTTTTCCCTCAGAAAATTCATTAAATATTCTTCCATTTTTAAAAAATAACGATATATTTAAAGGTTTGTTTATTTCACATGTAGTATTTGTCATATTTTATTTGACACATTTTATTTGTTCTCATCCATACAGCGCCTCAAAAACTGTAGTTTTTGCATTGGCAGCTTTGGTGCTGCGCAGTGAAATTTAATTTGAACACATCATGCAGTGCACTGCATAGTCTGAGTTGCTTATTATCCTAATTTTCTTTTTTGTGTCGTCCTTCACTTTCACACAGAGATATTTTCTTCAAGCAATTTTTTTGACATTTGTTTCTTCCTCAATTTTTTTTCTGTATTTCGTTTTATTTTACACTCGCAATTTTTCGTTCGCTTCGCGCTTTCTAATATTTCTAATATAAAAAAAATTGTTTGTGTAAACGAAGATACAGCTTTTATTTATCTATTTCTTTTATATATTTTTAGATTCGATTAAATATCAACTCTGCCCTTTCTAAAGTGTAATCCAATTTCATATCTCATCCTTTTCACTATCATCAGAGCCTTCTCAGCGGCTTCTTCAATACTCTCTAATATTTCTTGCATTAATTAGACTTTATCTGCAAACTCCATTATCTGAAATATTTATTATTAATTGGATACATATACGCATAGACATAGTATATAGTATAGTAGTATTGCTTGCACATACATACATAAATATAGGTACATATTTAAATATTGCAGTAAAACCCAAAATTTCATTTTCTAAATTTATGGAATTTATTCGTTTGAAACTTAAGACGCCAAAAATCAGTTCAAAGTGAGAAGCAAAATAAAAGGGAATGTCAAAATCTACAGAGCCGAATAGAAACACAAAACATGTCGAACGAGCACAGCGACATTGTATGCTGCCCCCTTCGTCGTCGCCCTCTCCCCTACATACTGTTCTTGCTGGGTTAATTATTTCTTTTATTTATAAATCAATCATATTAGTGAGTGCTCATAAACCACATAGCTCAGCCAAGAGGCGAGAAGAGTTTGTTGAAATACTAACCCATGGACGTACTGGGATTTGACCCCTGGCCTTCCGAATGGCAGTACGCAATGCTATCCACTTGGCATAGGTGCATCTATTTTTCACACCGGGATGGGGACCTGGGACTGATCTATTTGAAAAAATCCTATTTATGGTTCCATTTACTTGAAATTCGGTCCATAGACGGCTTTTTGCTAAGATTGATCGGAAGACTACATTTCTCCTCGGGAAGTGGTACATTCGCGACTTGCCTATTCAAAAAGTCGGGCTATTCCTCCAAAAACACCAAAACACCAAAAATTTTGTATTCTCCAAATATTGAGTAAATAAAGTCATGATAAAGATATGTCCCATTAATAATTTTTCATATATTCAATGAGTATGTGCAACAGCGAAGCGTTGCAGGGTACAGCTAATGTGTATATGTATGTAACACCGTGTGTCCCAAAATAACTGAACTTTTTGGATATAAAATAGTAAAATACACATTATATTATCTTTGAAAGTTATTATTTATTCAAAATAGGTTCCATTTGACTCAACACAACGTTTGGAACGATTAACCAGCGCATGTATAGATTTTTTTTATGTCATTTATAGAAATGTTCTTCAGTACCTCGGTTACGGCTGCTTCATTTTTTCAATTTTTTTTTAATTTTTTAAACTTCAATTTAAATATTTTTTCAAGTTTGACACAAAATTTTATATTTGCTCTTTGTTCCATTTTTTTGGAACTATTAGCACACTTTTGGTTTTATTGAAATGGCTGTCACTTTAACATCTGTCATCCGACTTACATGAAGTTAGGTGCGTTTGAAATAGGATGAATGTATCTTTTTAATATTGCAAATTTTCAATACATGGCACTGTATGTTGTATGATTTAAATATAAAGTTCGGTTATTTTTGGGACACAACGTGTATGTATACTGTACAACTTTGCTTCCGCTGTTTTTTTTTTTCAAAATTAAAAGCCCAGGGCCTTGAGACGTTTTGAAATGGCTTGCTGACTCACTCCCAACGATTCGGCAAGCTGTTATTGGGTTTGGCACGAATCTTCATCAAGCAATGCTTCTAGTTGTTCATCTTTGAAGGTTTTTTCTCTTCCACCACCATGTTTGTCTTCGACATCGAAATCACCATTTTTAAAACGTTGAAACCACTCCCGACACGTTCTTTCACTCAGATCAGCATCACCGTAAGTTTCTGAGAGCATTCGATGCGCTTCAGCTGCATTTTTTTCGAATTGTAGCAGAAAAGTAAAACTTCCCGCAAATGGCGAGAATTGGGCATATAAACGGACATTTTCGAGCGAGAATAATACGAAAACAAGAACAACTGTCACTGAAACGGCGATGACAATTCGTTAGGCACTTTCCACACTCACTTTAAAGGCATTATCATCTATGTATTTCAACCAGCCTCAGCCGGTACAGCCACCTATCGGAAAACGGCGGAAGCAAAGTTGTACACATAATACATATTTTCAATTAAAAATCATTAACTTTTGAGACGACTTTAACAAAGTGAAGTTACTACTTCAGCGAATAAAATTTTTTCATTCTTTAAACGCGATGATTGTCAAAATTATTTTTCACCTTGCGTATTGTTTGCTTGAATTTCATTTGACTTTTTATTTGTAGGCTTGAATGTCTTGAGAATTGCTTATAAAACTTGTTCCATCATTTTTAAGTATCTCTTGTTTCATGATACTAATAGCTTCATACATAAATACATACATACATACATATTATATAATCAATGATAACAAACTCAATGATTTCAAATTCTTTCAGGCATGCCTTCCATTATTGAAACAGGCATCTAAGTCTAATGGAAAAATGGGAATGAGCGTTAAACGTGCTGCCATCATTAATATGAGTTCGATTCTCGGTTCGATTGAGGCTAACACAGATGGTGCCATGTACCCGTATCGTACCTCAAAGGTGAGATAAAAGCTATTTCATATCTCCGTGCTAATTTTACATCCACATGTACCGTGATGATTATTGCAACCAAAATTAAGAATTTGTAAATGTTTCCGATATTGCTTGTTGTAAAAAAATGTATAAACTTGTAAATGTTTTCCAATAAACGTCGTTTATTTGATTGTATTTATTTTTTATCGCCTTTCTGAGATCGATTTTTGTTTTGAATCATGGATTCCGATTTGGATATTAAATATGAAGACAATTTTTGCTAATAATTTTATAATCATGTTACTTTCCAAAACCTAATTGCAGGTTGCGGCAATATTTTTCTAGTACTTGAAATACATAAGATTTTTCTTATCGTGCTAAATTAAAAATGGAATTTCCAGTGTTTAATTTTGGTTGCCTTAATGGTAATGTGTGTACATTGTACAATTGTTTGTCATACTTATGTGGTGCTTTTTTATAGGCTGCTTTAAACGCTGCTACCAAATCGCTGAGCATTGATCTACTCAAAGACGGGATACTTTGTGTGTGTTTACATCCCGGTTGGGTGCGCACCGACATGGGGGGCCCCAATGCACCTCTTGATGTGCATACAAGCTCTACAAAAATAATTGAAACACTCTTTAACTTCAATGAGGCAAACAATGGTGGCTTCTTTCAATACGATGGAAAAAAACTGCCATGGTAAAATGTAATACGAATGATACATGTATATGAACATAGATATGTGGGCTTGTTACTGTTATTTTGTTAGAAACCTACCGTTTCATTGATTAAAATAGAAGATAGTAATAGAACTTTATACATACATACATATGTACAAACATATATCGCTCCGTTTGTTTTGTCCAGAGAAAATTAAATAATAAAATAAATTTGTTTTATTTGCACTAACCAAACCAGATCAGTGAAGCCTAATTAATAAATAAAATCTCGAATTAAGATTGAGCTGATATCTTAACAAAAATAAAGAAATTAAAGAATTTTAAACTACCAACAAAGGCTAACAAATATATACATTTACACATAGTACATATACATATGTACCTATGTACAAGTAAAATGAAAATCAGATAATGTCCATAAAATAAAGAAATATGAGTGCGAAGTGTTGCGAAAAATGATTTGTACGCAAATATTAAGCGGTTTAAACGGAAACGGATAATTGCGGATTGTTTTTAAAGCGGGTTTTAGCGAATAATATGCGGAGTTTTACGAAGGTAATATAATGATATATGCATATACATACTTATTCAGAGAAGGTTCGTTAACATTAGTTACTACCAGCCGGAAAATGGGAAAAAACTGTTATATTCCTCCCACATTACACTTATATTATATATGCACATATATATGTGTTCATTTACAGAGTCACGTATAGTCACGATCACATATGTATATATGTATATAAACTGTAAGAAAATCGCTTAAAAATAAAACCAATATTACCCAAGTCGTTAATTTTATATATGTACAAATACATTTGTAACCGCTGTAGCATTTTTCGGCCGAGCTCCTCTTCCTATTTGTGGTATACGTCTTTATAGCTTTCCGAATCTTAGTACGCAATGCTAACTCCTCTGCAATTGCAGTCGCCGTTAATAATCGTTAATTACTATAAGCCTTTTAATCCGATCTTAGAGCCATTGCTTCATTAGGACCAAAAATATGATCAAGTCAACAAGTTGAGTAAATCGGTTGGTCAGAGAGCAAGGTCTTGATATTTTTTACCTGGTTAAATGTAGCTCGTCCATAGTGCTTTTAAATTCACAAAAAATATACAAACATTTCTTGTCAATAACTTCTTTCAATCTCGAAACAACTTGGAAAGAAATAAGATCAAAGAAGCCGACATTCATTTGTAAAACTCTTTCAATATTATTTTAGACAGACCGAGTTATGTTAGTATAAACATATACACACAAATATAAACATATAATAATAATTGTGAATGGTATTCATATTTTGACTATTATTTATTGATCCAATGCTCAACGATTTTGTTTATCACTTACATATATATCACAATTAAATACGAGTAAATAAATTCGTAGCGTATTTTCGTATATATATATACATGTGCTCACATAGTGTATGCATAAAGAACGCAAATATTTCTTACAAAGGTTTCTTAAACATACAAATTATATACATATGTACATATGTCTGTTTCAAGTACTTTCTATCAGAAATGGCAGACATAATTGCACTCTTGATGTGGCCAAAACATCATTTAATGCATCATTTTGTTTTTAAGAGATATGGTGGATATACTCCCCACTCGTCGTCGATCGAAAAATGGTTCTGGAACATTGTCACGCACTCCAATCGCCGTAAGTGCAGCAAATCCAGTGCCTTCTGCTAAATCGTTTAATATGTGACCAACCTTAATTAGGTACTGACGTATTGATGATGATACTTGAGGCTCGATGTCAATTTGCATTGGAGCTAATTGATGATGTAGTCTTCCTCCGTCAATTGCTTCACTTAAAGTTTGATTTAAAATAAGATATTTGATGATTCCCTGAAAACAAAAATTATTTCATTACACATAATCGCTCAGAAAATGCTAAAAAGTAATTGCCCACATGCAGCTTAAAACTAATTTTTTTTATGAATATTTTCATCGTGTGGATATAAATATCGTGAAAGGAAAAGTATAATTGTATCTAAGTACTCCATATTATCGTTACTGATGTTTTTGCTTTATAAGATAATTTCGAAAGGAGATATCTTGGGCAGGATAATGGCTTTCATTTAAATCCTGTCAAGGGTGTCACTTTGTATTACACATGGTGTCCAGTGATATACAGAAATATTACAAATGTGGTCAACAAACAAGTGAAATATAAAAATTTATGAATACCGTGGCAACTGAAGTGGTGATCTTGCTACCCCCAGCCGCTCCAACTAACATTCGTACATTCCCATCTTGATCAAGTACAATTCCTGGGCACATGGATGACATAGGTCGTTTTCCAGGATGTATGTAATTAGCTGGAGAAGCAGGTATGCCAAAACCATTTACGATACCAGGAGTTGAAAAGTCATCCATTTCATCGTTAAGAATAATGCCTGTGCGTCGTGAGCGAACCTTGGAACCAAAGCTGCAAAACAGATAAACCCAAAAATTATTATTATATTTCATACAATTTGTTTATCATTTTTTCTTTCTGAACAAATTAATTTTCAACTAAAAAAAATATGAATTTTCCTTGTTTCTCCAAAACGTAACATTGGGCTAAGAGGGCCCAAGAAATGAGCTGTCACTACGTACATCATCTCGTTTCACTGTATCACGCGGTTAAACAGAAATTGCTTTTCTTGTCCTTGTCGTTTCTCATGTGTCTCATAACTCGTTGTCCGTCATATAGCCGAATCAGCTAAAAATTAGCGACTCTGCTGATAAAACTTACTTTAGATTTTTCCCATAAAATTGGTTCAGCTGATTGCACCTTATTTTACAAATAAGTTTGAAATAAACCATGTAAATGGCTGTAAGGGCAATCAACCGAATTTATTAAATATGACTAAACTTTAGACCGAAATTAAAAGCCAGTGTCAGTCTCATATACCAAGCAACTACAGATTTGTTCATTTGCTACTACATTTTATATTGGAAAAGAAGAAGGAAATTACTTATTTATTGAAAGCTGTCAGCTCTTTTTGGTACACAAAAGAGGGCCTCTAAGGAATATTATTAATATCACAAACATATGTTTCAAAGTTGATTTTGCATGAACACAGTAAAAGGAGTCCAAAGTGTCTAAAAAATCTTAAAAGGATGCTAAAGTTAAGCTCGCGAAATATGAATCGGATATTGATATCACTTCTCCACGACTATGGAGTGTGGGCAGATTAATTAGCTGCAAAGCATTTTTACGGCCGCGGTAGCCGAGAGGTTAGCATTGCGTTAATTAAATAATTAATTTAAATAAAAAATTAAGTTAAATTTTCTAAATTGGAGGGGGAGCTCGACCGAAAATCGCTTCAGCGGTTACAAAGCGCCTATTTTATATATAAACCATTTTTGCAAGGAAGAAGGTTCTTATTCACAACCCAGTGCAAATTTTTTAACGCGATTAATAGGAATTGCTTTTTTACAGTTGACAAAGAGTAGTTTGGGAAAGTTTGGGATAAAGTACTCCTTACCCATCGTTTGATGAAAGCTAAATTTCCTTTTGCCTTCTTAGCTCAAGTTTTTATATGATTTCTAGAATCTAGCTTAGGGTTCATTGTGACACCTAAGTCAATAAAGTCAGAAACTTGTTCAACATTGTGATTATGTATCAAAATCGAAGACTCATCTACTTTCAAGCCTAATCAGTAAACGGTAAAATCGAATAGCAGGGACTCTCCCTTTTTTGTACAACCGAAATAATCGAATAATTGCAACCTAAGTTTGGTCGTTGATCACTAGTTTTAACTATGTATTTGATTAATTAATGCTGTAACTTACTAATTATTTATGGTACTGGTAACAGTTACAGCATCACCATTTGCAGCTAATACCGCCATATTTGCTGTTCCATGATCCTCTGCATTGGAAAAATTTGCACCGTAGTATTCGTAGTTATCAAAGGTCCTATTGTCGAAAATTAATGCGCGGACATGGTTAGCGAATTCCTGGCTTTTTAAATTATTAAACGTTTCTTCAATCGACTGCTTGAATTCAGGTTCATTTTCCATATCACCCAAGTAAGTCCGTTGCCCGTAAGCGTGCTTGAATGTTTCTACTACTCGTTGCCAGTAAATATCTTCATTTTCAATATATAAGCCAGTCAAAACATTTAACATAAATGCAAGTACAACTCCACTGGATGGCAGAGGTGTCGTGTAAAGTGTATATTCCCCGGTTACATTCGCAATGATGTGGTTATTGTCCTCCCATTGAACTCTGTTCAACACCAAAAATATATTTATGGCTTCAATTATTAAACGTTTTTCATAGTTTTTCATTATACATACTTGAAATTTTTCAAATCTTCTTCAGTAATAATTCCACCCAAATCTTTAATATCTTCCACAAACTGTTTACCGACTTCTCCACCATCGTACAGTTCTCCAGCACCGTTTTCAGCTATTTTTTCTAAAGTGATAGCTAGTTGAGGCCGCTTTAAATAGTCTCCCTCAACATAGAGAGAACTGTCTTCTTTGAGAAATATTTCTGCCATCGAAGGCTCATTACGAATATTTTCTTCTTTTGATTTAATGGCGGCAGCAAGGTATTTTGAAACCCAATGCCCTTCTTTACATAGTTTAATGGTCGGCTGAAACAGAACTCTCCATGGTAATCGGCCATATTTTTGATGCATTTCCCAATAACCAAGAATTTCTCCAGGCACCGCTCCAGATCGGGCACCTGTGTGTATATACGTACATATGTAGGTATATCATTATTGGTATATCACTTAATATTTTGGCATAATTCAAAAAATAACTATCGTCGTAATGTCTAAAGCATATTAAAACAAATATATACATACACGTATATGTATGTATATGTTCTACTTATCTCCTGATTGTATATATAATATGTACAATACATACATTCAGTTATGTACATATGTATGTACACGTATGTATATCAGTGAAGCAATCACTCTCAATACATCTGGGATATACCTAAAATTGATAGCTTCGTTTAACGGATTTGTGTATAAAATAGTCTTCTTGCTAAAAGGATGACTGAGTGTTACGATACAAATGAAAAGCAAAGGCGATTATCTTTATGAAAATCTCATTAAAATATAAAGTACTTCCCGTACTGCCGTCATTGAGAAAAATATTAAAGTTATAGGCCGTCAAAAGGTTTTGTCGTAGCTTGCAACGACGAAATGTTGCCAGCTGTCAGTGTGCATACTTTATATATGTATATGTATATACCTATGTTCAATAATTTATATGTTTGAATGTTAGTTTTGAATTTTACGATTTCAGCAATCATTTATTTTGAAAAGAAGGTGCTCTTACTTAGTTCATTTCAAATTTGTTTGCAAAAATCTCTATTGGAAACCTTGTATAATAGAGCGTAATCAGCTGAGTCGATTTTATGGGAAAAATCAAATCTCCGCTGGGTATCTACGGTGCAAACGTCAATAACGGCATCGCCAAACGGGGGTAATGTTGTTGTTGTTGTTGTAACCGCAAAATATTCCCCGAATTAAAATCCGGGTCGTTCCGGTATAAAGACCCGACTGTCGCGGGAACTATTGGATTTTAGTCGCCTCTTACGACAGGTATGCTTTACCACGGGTAAATTATTTAGCCCCTAACTCCCATGGGGGATAATAAGCCCATTCGGTTAGAACCGACTCCGATATATGTACATATATTTTCTGTTAAATTCACTGAATGAATACCAGCCAGCCCATTTAATCGGCACGCGTAACGATAAAGATCACTATCGACCATATCCAGAGATATAAATATTTATGCATGCAAACATTTGTATATACATGCATACATACATAGATAAGCAGCAATAATGTCAGTCATAAATGTACTATTAAACAATAATTAAGATAACGAATAAATTTTGGCTTTTAAATTTTATAAGCTTTTTTCTAAATTCCCCCATTCATTAAATCTGTATACATGTATGTATGCATAAGTTTGTATTCGTATTATGGACGCATGAAGTCTCATAAAATATGTACCAGTAATTATCTAATCTCGGGCTGTTATGATCCCAAATGCATTCCTTTCAAGAGTCACAACTGTATAACAGTACAAATTACTCAGCAAGGAATTAACTTGGGCCAAGACCGCATCGTAACGATAAATTTCACATTTTTACGCTTTAATGTTAAACCATTAACAGACAATGTTAAAAGGTAAAATTGAAGTGTTATGTTAATATCATAGCAAGCAGCCATTTTAAAACTAACCTTAAGGATGAGTTTCAACAATAATTTCGTTAAGCTTACTACTCATATAAACAAAACGAAATGGCATCGTTTCATTAATTGAGCATTTCTAGTTTGGACCCTTTTGCTACCAACCTGTGACATTTCCCTGACCGACAAACATGTCTTTACTGGCTTGAAGAGGCGCCATTTCTCTCGCCACTAACGTTTCAATTTTACGAGTAGACTTAGTGTATATTGTAGCGAAGAAACCCCCGCCAATTCCCATGCTATGAGGCAAAATTATACCTTCACAAAGAAGGGTTGCGATGGCGGCATCTACTGCAGATCCACCATCATTTAACATTTGGCTGAAAAGATATTTTTTGCTCATATAAATAATCGTACATTCACTGGTTAGTCTGAATTCGAATATCACCTGCCTATATCTGCACAGCCTCTTCCATTAGAAACAACTGCGGCAACGACGTACGTTTCATTTTTCTGGCCGAGTCCGAAAACCAATCCAAGTGTAATGCCAACTACCACTAAAGCGACTATCACAGTCCATATTAACAGTTTTTTGCTAAAAATTATTCTGTAAAAAGTCGTAATGAGTATATATTTGTGTACAGTAATTTAAAGCTAGAATTTTTGCAATGCTAAATTAATAATTATAACTCTAGAAGTAGTAAAGTTTTATTTCTTCATTAATATCTACACGTATGAGAGGTTTTAAAAAACTTTGTAAATTTTTTTATCAAACAGAACATTAAAAGACAATTAGCTAATTAGTACTTTGATAAGACATAACATTATAAATGCTTTATTGCTTTATTAAAATTTCTTTTGACAGTCTACTACTTATACATATATGTATTATATATGTATTTACGATAGCCTTCATACACATACATATGTACAATATATGTACCAGAATTTTTTATTTCATCAAAATTAATAGTAATGCATGCTGTGGAATTCACCCACCAATTTTAATTTGAGGCAACCAGTTTATTGCAGTGTCTGTTAAGCAGAACTTATGGCAATCACGGATTTAGCAAATTATTGCAATGCAAGAATGATAAAATTCTACATTGTTCATGATACGAAAATGAGCTTGGAAGTTTTTTCCCGTGCAATTTTAGAAAATTACATTTGGGCTTTTATTTTGGTAGCATATCAATCAAATAAAAGTGTTCATAGTATTTTAATTTTAAATCAATTTTGTTTTGTTGACAAAAATTCAATCATCAAGCAGAGCGCTGGGATGTGAATATGACTCTCCCTTTTTACCACACGCGATTACAGCTTATTAATCTACCGTGGCCTTTAAGGGGTAAGTGTAATCGGGACCTTTCCAGGTCAACCTCGAGTTAACACTTGTTCAGTAGGGCGAGAGGTGGGTAGCATGTTCATGTGGTTCAAGTACCAAATGTAGTGTTCTTAGCTTAAAGAAAACAGCTTGGTCTTTAAGAACTACATTGAAAACGAAAATTATCAGAAGCCAAAATAAAATAGATTGATATACGATTTTTAGGTAGATATGTATGTATGTATATGCATATGAAGGTTAAGTTAGTAACAATGCGTGGTATGCAGTAGTGAGCTGTAGGTGCCTGATGGTTTTTTTATGATGAGCTTTTATTTCATGTCAGAAATACACGGCGGCTTCCTAAATATAATATCTCTAAATATGTATGTATGTACATATGTATGTATATTAATATACATGAATAAATATGTATAGGTATAAGCATGTACGAGTATACCGCACATTTTTATCAAGTTATAACAACTTTAATATTAATAACAGCTATTTAGGGTGTCTGAATAAAAATAAATCGTAATCACAAGAACGTGATTAGATGCACGTTATTTGATAAGTCAATTAAAGATGATTTCCATTTGTAGTATTATAGCCCATTAATAGTGATAAATTTACTTTGTCGTACGAGGTGTTATATGTATGTAAATACTATAGTATGCATATACCGTTGTAAATATGAATTTAATTGTTTGATTATTCGGTTATATATTACTACTCTTGTACCTATGTATATAAGTATGTATGTATGTTAGTTGTCAATTATTATTGCGAAATATATATATAATGGCGGCCGCGATAGCCGAGTGGTTAGCATTGCGTACTACCAATCGGAAGGCTCGGGTTCATATCCCAGTGCCAGCAACATCCAAAAGTTAAGGAAAATTAATTTAAAAATAAAAAATTAAGTTAAATTTTCTAATTGCGGTCGCCCCTCGGCAGGGAATGTCCACCCCTCCGAGTGTATTTCCGACATGAAATAAAGGCTCCTCGTAAAAAAACCATCGGCCGTTCGGAGGCGGCTTAGTCTAAACTGTAGGTCCCTCAATTTGTTGGAAAAACATCAAGACGCAAAACCACAAATTGGAGGAGGAGCTCGGCCGAAAATCGCTTCAGCGGTTATATATATATATATATATATATATAAGTATGTTCATATGTATATGTATATAATAAAACTTAAGAAATCTAAAGTCGTTACTGACGCAAGACTTATTATCACAACCTATTTTAATATACATACATAAATATATTTATGATATATAGTTAGTTAGTTAGTTAAATAAGTTGCTTAATCACGGAATCCCTTGATCGAGCGCACTTAGGCCTGTTGACCAGTTCTGATACCTGATGATGATGTAACTTAATAAAATTGCAAATTTCCAATTGTATTCAAAAATTATTGCAATGCAAGAATGATAAAATTCTACATTGTTCATGATACGAAAATGAGCTTGGAAGTTTTTTCCCGTGCAATTTTAGAAAATTACATTTGGGCTCTTATTTTGGTAGCATATCAATCAAATAAAAGTGTTCATAGTATTTTAATTTTAAATCAATTTTGTTTTGTTGACAAAAATTCAATCATATGATCACAAATGAGCTATTTTTCATATTTGCTGGTTTTTACTGGCTCGTTAAACGAAAATGTGGTGGCAGTGGAGTGGAATCGCTTCCTTTGAGGAATTAGAAGTTTGGAAGACATAGAATTAAAATATATTACTATTTTTAGTACAACGCAAATTGATTTTGAATTTCTATAATTTACTAGAAAGCAGTGACGACCAAATGAACCACAAAACATTGCGAAGCAAGGTTGTTGCAACCGTCACAGTGACGATAATGAATTCTTAAAAAAAGAAATATTAATAACATTTAGAAGGAAAAAAGCTCTTGCTTGATTTTTATTTAAACAGAATCGAATAAATTATATTATAATGTTGAGTTAATATAGCCGGCTTACACGGAAAAAGAATTTCAAACTAATTTTCGTATTTCAGTCATTCTTACTGAAAATCTACGTGTATGCGGCAAATTATTGCAAAGCAAGTTCTACATCGATCCTCGTCCTTTTAGAGGACTATTTGAAAAAAACATATTAGTATCTTTATTGTTTGATATTAAATTTTGAATACAATTAATAAATTAAATATGCTATATAATTGCCTATTTTATTAAAACACTTAGGAAAATACATACTTAAAAGCAGAAAAAATAAATTGTATAAATGAACGGATTCAAATTTAATCGCCGAAATAAGCAGCTGTACAATTTGATAGCTAATTTTTACTGCATCCTGTTCGGGGAAAACTCAGTAAATTTATTTCTTTGGGAGAGTAAGACATCTTACTCTCTAGTTTTACTAGACTAAGCAGTCAAAGTAGAAATCAACGAACCGCGAGAGAAGTAGCCCATCCTTCTACCGTAATTCCCCATCAAACTATGTTCGATTATTACTCAGTCAGAAGGAGTATCGAATTAGTTCCTTTTGTATCGATCAATACTTTGGCCTTGATGGTGAAGGCCGATTTTAGCAAGTTTTTGCAGAAAAAGAGGTATACCCTTATCGTGTGCAGAGCAATTTCCGAGTAAAATCACTACTTTTGTAATTTTTAATATTATAATCGATATTTTAATTAATCAATTCTTTCATACTTAATAGCCTTCTTTAGAAAGCCATATCAAGATTTATAAAAATTAATTTATTTGTCCGTATAAATGTAAATAAGTTTAACAAAGGGGAAATAGTTGCTTAAAGTGCTAAAAATAATTCGACTTTATTAAAGCCAAGCCTATAAAGTTTTTGTTTGTATTGTATTAACGAAAAATAGAGAAAAATAGTGAATTTATGGTAATCTAGACTAAAATGGAAACGCATTCACGTGTTAATTGTACGTCTTAAAGTTTTTCGCTAAGATAGAACGACCTTCTGCTTTAAGCCGATTTCGAACCTCCGATTAATTTTTATGAGAAACCTTGTTTCATGTCATTAATACATGTTCCCAACCGAAGGACGGCCACTCAGATACTTCAGATTTGGATATATGTACGTCCCAGTTAAATGGGTTTAAAATAGGCAAGAAGTATTGGTTCAAATATGTACCACTAAAAAATACTTTTTAACGAAATACTCGTATACCAAAACACCCTTCATAAATAAATAATAAAGTTCACTTTTGGTGTTTCCTTCATGCATATATGTACATACATATAGTACCTATAATATTAGAAAGCGGTAGCACTATGTACAAGTGTATGGACAAATATGTATGTACGAATGCGGCTGCTGGGCGGGAGGTCATGGAAAAAACAACCAGGAAAACACCACAAATCGGAGGAGGAACTCGGCCGCAAATCGATTTATGTATATGTATGTATGTACATATGTATATATGAGAATGAGCAAGCGTTTTTTCCGAAAAGCAATCATGTCGTCGTGAGATAAATGCTACTCATTTACCTTAATGCCATACATACGAGTATACGTGTATGTATAACTGCATATATTTCTGCGCGAACTCAAAAGCGACAATTATACATATGCAGTTGTGTACATACAAATAAGTTGTATTTATTTTGATTGAAGCTTAAAGTATGAATATTTATTGAAAGAAAATGTTGGCACAAGTGTTTTACAAAACAGGTACGAACTTCGAATTTGATTTGATTTTGTATTTTAACATTCTATGTGCTCTTGCATATGGCTCGTCTGTATTTCCTCTTTTATTGTTTGAGAATGTGAAATGTGCATATATCAATAATAACCAGCTACTGGACGTACTAAAATTCTTAATCAATTTGCAATGACTGATCATTGAAATATATTTAACCGAAGTCACTTAGAGCACACACACTCTTAGTTTTAGTTGTAACTTGTACAAATGTTTCTTTGACTCACCTCATGATAATCGTTGTTGTAACTGTCAATATTTTGTAAGTAATATAAGCGTTGCGATTAACTAATAAATTTGAAATATAACTTAGGTTTTAAAAATATTTAACTTAATTTATTTTGTCGATGTGTACAGAAACATTTCGTCGTGACTCTCCGAACCGTAATACAGGTTGAGTTCGACTGCGCGATCAAAACTCTACTGAAAAAGTTTAACGAATGTTTTCAGAAAATTATAGAGAGCACTCTTCAGCTCATACTTACTTACACCTGATATCGGGACGCACAAATACATAAATGAACACACTAATAACAATACAATTTACATTGCACACGATACAATCAGTATACATTATAACATATAAGAATATAATGTACACTTAATGTGCAACTTTATGTTATTTTATAGCGTCTGCTAAATTGTGAAAAAATCAAAACCTGTTTAATTAATTATGTATGGATGTACGTAAATACATATAGTGCGCTTAGAATAAAAAAAACGCGTTTCGAATATACTAACCATAATTATGTTGAGATGCTCTTAATTCAAATGCAAATCTATATATGTTTTGACTTATTGTTTCCCAAATAGGTGGGCTCGCTAAAACTTCTTCTACGTAGGTCTAGACTGTAGGTCTACCTTCAACTCAAGGAAAAGTCACTAACATATATAGTCGACGAAAAAAAGGATCTCAATTCGTCGTGTATATAGGTATATATATAATATTTTTATGTATGACCACGCATCACCTTTACCGAATGGTCTGATTTTGATAATTCTTTTTTCATTTAAAAAGGTATACCTAGAATTTGGTACCATCGATAGTTGAAAAAATTAACCATAGGGGTATGTATAATCCTGCATACCTCCTTGCCACGTAGTCCGCTTTCGATAATTCTTTTTGTATTGGATAGGGTATACGTGTATATTGAAGTTGGCCTCATACAAAGCTGGAAGAGAAAATTTTAACTAGAAGGGTAGGAAGGGTAGATTTATTGAATTGAAAAATAAAAGAGAGATATTCTGACGGTAGGCAGCCACGGTAGCCGAGTGGTTAGCATTGTGTACTGCCATTCGGAAGGCGCGGGTTCATATCCCGGTGGCATACCAACATCCAAAAATTTATAGAAAATTAATTTAAATAAAAAATTAAGTTAAATTTTCCAATTGCGGTCGCCCCTCGGCAGGGAATGTCAACCCCTCCTAGTGTGTTTCGGACATCAAATAAAGGCTCCTCTTAAAAAATCCATCAGCCGTTCGGAGGCGACTTAGTTAGTATAAACAGTAGGTCCCTCCATTTGTTGGAAAAACATCAAGACGCAAAACCACAAATTGGAGGAGGAGCTCGGCCGAAAATCACTTCAACGGTTACAAAGCGCCAATTATATATATAATATATACATATATCATGTAAGTATACCTTACTTATTTTGAGTTAGCGTTTAACAATCAATTAATAGATAGCTCCAATACGAATTGGATGTGCTGGCTTCGAGGCTTCTCTTACTTTGAATGCTTGATGGTCAAATGAGGGATTTAAACGTTGTCAAATTTTCAGCAAAAGCGGTAACAGTCGTTGCAATTTTAGTGGTTTTTTTGACTCACCGAACGCGGTTGAGCAAAATCAACTCGCCCAACAGAACTAATATCTACTGTCAAATTTTGTAGTACTTAAAGTGCTTAACGCAAATTTACATTTGGTATCTTTTCATTCGTTCCAGTATAGTTATATTCAGTTTGGAGAATATCCAAAATATTGCTTCACAATATTTACTTTTAATTATTTATTGAAATTGTAGTGTGCGAAGCAAACTTAAAATTATTAAAGTATACTTACATTAGTTTAAGAATTTATTTATTAAGGTTAAATAAAAAAAATTTTACTCTTCACTTTTTATTTTTTTGGCGATTTAATTTTTTAAAAAGCTTTTATTGTGTGATATGATGAATAAATAATAATTTCTTAACTTTGATCTCTGTGAATTAATTATATAACGATTTTTGAAATCGCTGAATATCATGGAATGCATGCATACTTATGTATGTAGATATTTTCTAACCAATGATATATTTATGTCCTCTGCCGGGAGTACGGACTCTAGCTTTTATGAAAGCAACTGGTTAGGGATTCCCCATAAGCCACGTGGTCATATTTTGGGCCTTCCGAGGTTCCTCTCTTCCTTCATGTGGCCCAAAGTGGCCTCTCCTAATACAAGAGCTCGATCACTCTACTTCATTTAGTTTTTTTAACATATTTTATTCATATTAATATTATATCACCATACATACAAATGTATTTTATTTTGCAATATGCAAATATAAAAACTAAGTTAAGGTATTTGAAAATTTATCCGTACGGATAAATTCAAAGGAAAATTGAAACTAAACACTAAGAATTTGAATTAATAATTCTCCAACTGCCTACTCGACGACGATCACAAGCGGGTTGAGGTACTTCAGTCTTGAAGCCGATAGCAGTTAGTGCCGAGTATGCTTTGTCTCCTGGCAGGTAGTTAACTTCATGTCCAACTTTTAACAGATAATTATTAATGTTTTCTGATACTTCAGGCTCTACGTCCACTCGCATTGGTGCCAGCTGATGGTGTACTCGACCAGCATCAAGTGATTCCTGTATTGTATTGTTCAGCATTAAATACCGTAATATAACCTGTGATAAAATTAAATTAAAAATATCTGTATATAATTTGTAAATAGATGCATGTGTACATATGTATATAGTGGAAGTGCATCAATGCGGATATGTATACGTACGAGTACATGCATATTAGGGATACATATGTTGGCGATACCTGTGCAACAGAAGTCGTAATTCGAGATCCACCGGCACCTCCAATCATTAGCTTAACATCTCCATTTTGATCCAGCACTATGCTAGGACATGTCGAACTTAAAGGACGCTTGCCGGGCTTGATATAATTAGACGGCGATGAGGGGATGCCATAAGCGTTTATAACTCCTGGGGTGGAGAAGTCATCCATTTCATCATTAAGTATTATTCCCGTTCGACGGGACCGAACTTTTGAACCAAAGCTTGCAAAATAAAAGAGTAGTTGAACCATAAATCAAATCTCTTATCTTGATTTTCAGAAAGAAGAATATACATACGCTCTCATAACATTAACCTACTTATCGTAAAATCCAATCTTTTCAAGTAATATAATCTTGTCAATTCTCATAATTCCAGATGTTTAAATGTAACTTAACTTTAACTTCATTTCCTTATCTTTTTTCACTTACATATGTACATAGTATGTATGTATATACAAAAATTCTTAACTTATTCTGGAAAATGTTAATTTTTCTTCAGATAACACATGGATTAATTTGAAAGAGATGGTAAACAGGTTTTAATTTTTTGGTAAACTATGGTTATTTATGGGTACACACAATTATTTCCTAACTTTTTATCTGTGTCTTTCTTTTTCAGTAAAACGAATAAACAAATGTGTTTAATAAATAGATGATTTACTTACTGGCTATTGACTGTACTCGTTACTGCAATAGCATCTCCATTCGGCGCCAAGACTGCAATGTTTGCTGTACCTCTGTCCTCTTCATTTGTAAAGTTCGCGCCATAGTGGTCGAAATCAGCATAGGTTAGATCATCCGAAATAAGCTTTCTAGACTCCACTGCAAAGCTTGCATCAAGCAATTTTTTATAGTTTTCAGTAACTTGCGGCTCAAAGTGAATATCGCCCAGAGAAGTTCGATGCCCATATGCATGCTTGAAAGTCTCAACCAAACGATGCCAAAAAACCGTTTCATTTGTAGTATACATGGATTCCATCACGTTAAGTATAAAAGCCAGCACAACGCCACTGGTTGGCAAAGGAGTTGTGTGCAAGGTGTAGCCATTCTCAAAATGGACTTCCACTGATTCCTCCCATCGAACTCTGCAATATATATGTACGAGTATATATGTTGTACTTATGTAAAATAGATTACATACAAGTACATACTGGTAATTCTGCATATCAGCCTCCGTAATTATTCCACCCATCTCTTGTATATCCTGTACAAGCTTTTTACCAATTCTGCCTCCCTTATAGATCACACCTGGACCTTCTTCAGCTACAATCTGAAGCGTTTCGCCCAATTTCCTGCGGTACATAATTTCACCTTCTTTGAACAAATCATCGCTATCAGGATTAATAAATATTTCAGACATTGAGGGTTCATTTCGTATGCGGTCGCCATATAGCTCCAGTACCTGCGCCAAGTATTTTGACACTTTAAGACCGTTAAAACATAAATCAATTGCTGGTTCAAATAATATCTTCCAAGGCAAATTCCCAAATTTGACATGCAAACACCAGTATCCATGTATTTCACTGGGTATAGCAGCAGCAATAGCGCCTGAAAGAACGTTTAAGTTGATGTTGACAGTTTTGTTGTTAAAAAATATAGGTTGAATTATTATATTTTGCAAATGATGTACATATGTATATAAGCCTGTGCATTACCTGTAATTTTTTTATTAATAAACATTTTTTCATTTGCAGCCGCAGGTGCCGTTTCTCGCGCGATTAATGTTTCAATTTTTCCCGTCTCCTTAGAATAAATCGTAGCCACAAATCCGCCACCCACACCCATGCTATGCGGCAGCACAACGCCTTCACATAACAATGTAGCTATGGCGGCATCCACTGCAGAGCCCCCTCTATTTAAGATCGCTCTATATAGAGATAAATGATTATAGATATGCTAATGTTTTTCCGGTTTACGTATTCTGACTTACCCACCAACATCTGCGCAGCCATCGCCATTCGAAACAACAGCTCCATAACCAAGTTTTAATGGAATGTTTTGTTTACTTCTCAATCCAATAATCAAACCCAAGGTAACGCCAATAATGGCTAGAAAAAGTATTACCCAAATATTGGCGTATTTTTCGCAAGAGCTAAAACAAAATAAATTTGTGCTTTTTTATTTGATTTTATATAATACAAATAATACTAGAAGAATTTTTGGTTTGGAATTTGGAATTTGAATGAAGAAAAAAAGAGTTTACAATTTAACGTAAAACTTCAGATAATCGACACTTTTCACTCGCATTCTGCTCATTCATTTTCGTTAACGAAATTGTCAAACTCGTTATTTAATTATTTTGCTTGCTTCTCGCACCTTTTCCCGCTAGCGTTTACTAACAGTGGGGATTTCATTTGAATCATTTCCAAATTTCGCCACGGTACCCGTGAAATGTATATTACGTTGTTTGACATACGTGTATGTATAAATGCCTGTAAGTATGAAATTGAAAATGATTGATAAATGTCGTCATCTATTTTACACTCATTCCATAATTAATTATTAAGTCTTAAAAACAATGGAAGTCAAGTTACATATGTATGTATATCCGTAGTAGGAGTGTATAATAATTTCGCGATATCTGGCTGTCTGTTTGCAGGGAAACTAACTACATCACAATACCCCTACTCACTCTATAATAAATATTCTGTGCAATATTTTTCGGGTCATCGTTTCGAGCATACGATTTGGTGTTTTTTTTTGCTGAAAGTACTTACCAAAACTACAGGTTCTGCATGTACAATATTTGGTTGTCCGTTTGAAGTGGGTCAAAATCGTGCTCAAAGGAATCAGATACAAACACAAGTATGACATATAGGTGCGCCTGTTCGTTCTCCACATGATCTTCCAAAAGGAGTAGAGGGCTTCCTCTTCCTCTGTTTCCACCAGCGGGTATTGCATTGAATACTTTAAAATCTGAAATACTTTCACCCATTCGGACGAATTGACCAGCCAGCGCCGCTGCAGCCTCCTTATTTGCTGAACTACGCAATGTCGCCGAATATCTCGTGCAGCTCATCGTTCCACCGTCCGCCGTTGCCAATGTTAGTGCATAGACCATAAATCTTCCACAAAACTTTTGTCTCGAAAACTCCCTCGGCCGACTCATCGCATGTCTACACCGTCCAAGGCAGGACTAGTATGAGAACTTTAGAAAAGTTAGTTTTTCTAATTGCGATCGCACCTCGGCAGAGAATGTCAAGCCCTCCGAGTGAATCTCTTATATGAAACCATTGGCCTTTCGGTGACTTTTTATGGCTTAGGATAAACTATAGGTTCCGCCAATTATACCTATATAGCTATACATAAATATATACGTGTTTCTTAACACATTTCCATAAGACGATAGTAGAAGTTTTTAGGTACGTACACGTATATTGTACAAACGAATTTTTCTTGAGACGTTCCTAGAAAATTTTTCAAGTTTTTGAGGTGAAAAAATATTTTAAAGCTGCAGTGGAAGGCACTTGATGAAAAATGAAATTACATTGGGTCAGAAGGTAACTGTAATATTCCGGTCTCATTTTGGTTTGTTAGATTATAAATTTTTGCAGAAAATGAATAACCAGAGTACATGCTAGACCTCAAGCAAACCTTCAAGCTTTCAGAGTACTGCAGTATTTTCGCTATGGGGAAACTGATGAGATAGATGTCGTTAAGAACAGGGAAACACTAGAATGGGCCGAAAAGCCGAACGCGACATGCTAAATCACCAAGATCATATGGAAAGTAGTTGCAAAGGGTACAATCATTTTTTGGTTACACGTTCGCTTAAGCATTGCAGGACAGTTGTTGGCCACAACCTACTGGCATCCCATGTAAGCAGATTATGCATTAGTAGCAGTGACACATGAGGAAATGTAAAGAAAAAGGCATGAGTAAGACGTTAGAACACCTACTCCTTCCATCCGACCTTAGCAAGAACTCCTCTAGATATCCCGGGGCTTTACGTTCAAAGGCCGCGGAGGCTTCATAATTGTAAATATATTATAGCTCTCTTGAACTTTGCGAAAGCGCATCAGCAGACCAGTATAACCTATATTAAGGCCTTGCGGAATTACAAATTTAATGTGTAAATGTGGGTGGTGCAAACTAGTAACTTTTTACCCACTTGAAGAAGCTGTGGCTTTTGGGAAATGGATAATGCCTATTTTGTGAAAAATTCGTGTTAAAGAATTCGAAGCGATGAAAAAGTGTGCAGTGGGTTACAGAGGACAAAAATTTAAAAAAAAAAATTGTGTAAGTGATTTATATTAACATTTTCTGAAAAAATAACCGTTAACCGTCCCATTTTATAGTAATAATAATATAATTCAGTGATACAATTTTTTAAGCTGATTACTTGAAGTTTTGGTATTAAGAAAACATGAGTTCCAGTAAAATATATAATTTATATGCAAGAAAGTAGTATTGCTTGCATATATATTAATAATATCTATTGCTTTAAAAAAATCATACTTACGTACAATATTAATGCAGTACCTTTATGTAAAGCTTTTATTCATATTTGGTAGCTTCATCTTGCACAATACCTTGTTATTCGCTAATTTTTGTGCCATTTTTTAGTAAGAAAAATTTCCAAATCTGTGACTATGGTAGCGTTAAAATGTAAGTACCAAAAAAAAACTGTATAATTTGTGTTTTTTTCTGTATAAGAAAATGTTTCCGCTATTTATGTTATTAGGTAAACATACAAATACATTTTTAAAGAAAATTATTATTATTTTTTTTATTGTATTAGTATCTAATCTCGCCCACTGTATAAATAACGAAGTTGGTTCGGTGACGTCAACGGTTGTCTAAACCTTGTATTCTATAAACCTTGCTTGTGTACTGCTTATCTGGTAAACTAAGTACATCAGAGCTCTGTTTTATAATTTTTCCTTTTGCCAGAAGTTTTTCTTCGTTGCTTGGGTGACATTTAATTTATAGATGAACTGTCGTAATCGTCGCAATACCAATTTTGCGTCGACGTGACATTGACGTCGACACGATGTGATGTCGACTGAAAAACGCCGGCGCCAATCATAATATATTCGGCCTTATGGTGCAACTACCCATCTTATATACCTTCCATCCATAGCAACCTATCTTATGAGAGCGCCATGTCAATGAAAAGTTGTCACCGCTTGCCGGTGCCGTTACTGACGGTTGCCCCGCAGAAAACAGTGGCGATTTCATTTGATTTTTTCCGTAAAACCGTCTCAGCTCATTTCTCGCTGTTATGCAAGGATACTAGTATTGATTCTTTAAACGAATATTAAATAAACTAAGAAAAAGCGTAGTTGCTTCAAAATAAATGAAAACTGAATTCGTAATTAATCATTAATTGCCATATAGATTGTGTATATTTGATTGGCGTTTATATTCGAACATATGAATTATGAAATTCGTTGACGAAAATTATAAATTTGTTTAAAAGTATGCAATCAAACTGGTTGCTGGCAACATTTCGTCGCTGTTAGTCTGAGTTTACACGGGGATATTTTTTGTCGACGAAACACTCGTTTGTCTGGGAGGGGGCGACGACGAAGGCGACAATGCAAAATGTCGCTGTGCTCATTCGACACGTTTTGTGTTAATATTCGTTTTCCCTTTTATTTTGTTTCTCACTTTCAAACGAATAAATGCCGTAAATTTGGAAATTGAAATTGGGGGTTTTTACTACAATATTTACATACACGTATATGTAATATATGCATGCAAACATATATGCCTTTGTGGATATGTATCCAGTTATTAATAAATATTTTAATTTAAATTTTCCAATTGCGGTCGCCCCTCGGCAGGGAATGTCCATCCCTCCGAGTGTATTTCGGACATGAAATAAAAGGCTCCTCGTAAAAAAACCATCAGCCGTTCGAAGGCGGCTTAGTATAAACTGTAGGTCCCTCCATTTGTTGGAAAAACATCAAGACGCAAAAAACCACAAATTGGAGGAGGAGCTCGGCCGAAAATCGCTTCAGCGGTTACAAAGCGTCATTTATATATATATATATTTCAGATATTGGAGTTTGCAGATAAAGTTGAAATAATGCAAGAAATATTAGAAAGTATTGAAGAAGCCGCTGATATTCACTCTGATGATAGTGAAACGGATGAGATATGTAATTAGATTACACTTTGGAAAGGGTAGAGTTGACTTTTAATAAAATGTAAAAATATATAAAAGAAATAGATAAATAAAAGCTGTGTCTTCCTTTACACAAACATAGTGTTTTTATTTTAGACATATTAGAAAGCGCGATGCGAGCGAAAAATTTCGAGTGTAAAATAAAGCGGAGTAGAGAAAAAAATGAACATCAAACAAATGTCAAAAAAATTGCCTGAAGAAAGTATCTCTGTGTGAACGTGAAGGGCGACACAAAAGAGAAAATTTCGATAAAAAGCGACAAAAGTATCCTCATGTAAACTCAGACTTAACAGCGTCGATAACTCGTGTATGTACATCGCCCTTCCAGTCGGGTGTTATGGACGTTAGGTTCTGTGAAGAAGATTCCTCTCACCTTTTCATATGCTCAAACCAATTGGTGCATTTTATGAAGTTCAGGTGATTAATGATGCCCTGAGATGACAGCAATCCAAGACGAAATTTCCGAGAAATCGATAACGGACTGAACTGAGAGCTGGGCAGTAGCAGACAAATTGTTTGAGAAACAGCCCATCCTTCTACCAACATATTGCCCGGTTAATACGCCGGTTGTTATGCTTATGGAGGTCCTGTTTAGAAGGTGTAAAGACTTCTGTTCACTTCGTTCAATTGCACGTGGTTTCACTCTGTCATCTGCTCTTGGGCGTTCTAGTGAAGGCCAGTCTTAACAAATACTAGCCAGAGGTATGTCCACGACATATTCAGAGTTTACCGGAGTTATCTAGCAAATCATTTTCATACATCTGCCGCCTAAAAAAATAACCCCAAAAATAATTTAAAAATCTCCAAGTTGAAAATTTTATAAGTGAACAAACACGTTTAGTGTCAAAAATTTCGAACTGAAACCATGATGAAATAATATACAGATGAAGTAAGTCCCCTTTCAAATGCGTCAAGTCTTGAAAGCAATTTTTTTTTGATTCTCTTTTGTGTTTTCAATTTGCTTTCATATGCGTCAGAGAACGTATAACATTCTATAATATTCTAATAATATTCTAATATTCTAAGTTCTCTGTATGCGTCAACTTTTATTGAATTCAAGTTTTTCTTTCCTTGCTTCCTTTTGACATTTGGAATTTAATTTGGTATTTGAGACTAATTTTATAATTTATGTAAATTCATGGATTATTTTGATGAAACAGGACTATTTGATTACTTTATTTAAATTAAGGTCTTATATCTTTATAAATGTATTTATATTAATTTTTCATAATTAAACTTACCACCAAAATAAAATTCTATTTGTATACCCGCTCGTATTTGACACCGAAATGAAAAAAACAAAATGAAAAGGAATTGGGAAAAATGTCAAACGCAACGAAAATGTCAAAAGCAAGGCAAAAAACATGTAAAGACTTGCAAGTACCGAGTTATCTGTACCCGTCCCCTTTCTTCTTACCTCCCTCGTCTACGAACTAGCAGACTTGAAAGCAAGACTTGACGCCTGTGAAAGGGGACTAAGTAAGCAATTGTCCCCTTCCCACGCGCTGCCTTAGCAAGAGATGTTGCTTTTATAGAATTATATTTCCATATTTAAATAAAAATCTTAGAAAAAAGGGGGAATTTATGGTTTTTGATCACTGAGAGGAGTAGGCATTATTGGAGGTATTTCAATGTTTGTTTCAACGGCATTCCATTACAAACACGATTTTGTCAAACTTTTTGCTTAAAAAAATATAGTAGAGACAATAAAATGCGTTAAGGATTGAATATAACATACATTTTGTTAAACACAAACTTACAATAAATGGATTTATTAGTCTTTTGTAATTGGCCAGTGACGTGTTTTTAACGAAAGGGAAAATTTGTTATTGAACTATCGGTGATCAGCGATTTTGTTTAGTTTCATGTAATAATTTTGTAGTTAACTTGATATTGCTTTAGATCCAGTGGTTGGAAGTTAATTGTTAATTACCGCATAGTCGTAAATCGATGTTTGAAGATTGTTTTAAACTGAATTGATTAGAGGTCTTATCATCCCTTTTATTGTGTTCGTGCAAAACCAATGTTTAAGCAAAGATTTTAACACTCATTCTCTTTAAATTCGAAAATACAACGTTGAGCCAAGGCAGTGTCAAAGTCTCTTTCTACTCTACTTACTTCACCTGTTTATTATTTCATCATGAACTGAAACTACCTTATAGATTTTTGTATCATGGTTTTCAGTTTATTATATATTCAATCTGTGAAGTTTGCTTAAATCAATAAATTCGGCTTAAAAAAATGTAATACGAATCATGATACAATAATTTAAAGATAGTTTAATTCTCTCTTCGGCCTTTTCGTTTAAATATTTTTTAAATATTTAAACATTCAAAAATCACTTATTATTTTGTATTTTCGAACCTTTGATACTGGAGTTCATCGAGTATTTACCTTTCATGATTTTTGCATTACAACCTTTGTAAATTGTAAGAAAGTATCAGAAAGGGAAGAGATTCGTCCACAAAAGTTTAAATCGAACTGAATTTGCTATATCTACGTTTGAATGCAAATTAGTCTTACAGTTTTGAAAAAATTTCAAGGAAATTTCGTAAGCAAACGGGTTACGTTAAAACGGTGTTTTAATAATTGTTGGTTTTTTAGAGCAATGCAAATTCATTACAAAAATCTAATAATTACGCTTAAAGTCGCTTCGGTCGATTAAACATTCCAAACACTTTTGAACTCACTCTAACCGCTAAATATATTGATATTAGTCAGTTAATTAGTTAAATAGCTAGTTCGGTCACGGAACACTGATCTCTTGACGATACCTATGTTAGTTCCATGAAGAAGATTCCTTTCACCTTTCCAGATGCTCAAACAAGTTGGTGTATTTTACTAAGTTCAGGAGATTAAACTCTTTCCTTTTTATTTATCTATCTAGCAAATCCTTTTGTTACTTCTTCCGCCTAAGAAAAACGTCTTGAAACAAATATTTTAATAATATTAATATAGCATCAGCTTAGAAGATAACCTCTATTGAACTTTGACCTGTTATTACTTTATTATTGGCAGTAGCGGTCTGGTCACGTTGCACATGATCTCATTCCACCATCTAATGTTTGCTTTTTTGGCAAAGGCCAGACTTAGCATATACTTTTCCGTTGCAAAGGTACGTGCGTGGTTTATTGAGGATAGAAGAGGCCAGACTTACGTCATGTACGTAGAATCGAGAGTTCGGTAATTTTTCCAAGTTCCCCAGTGTTGGCCAAAGAAATTTGAAAAAGGGCCTTGGTAAGTATAACCCATTTTTTGAAAAGAAAATTACGTTTGTACTGTGGTTAAATACAATATATTCTTCCAATACTAACTCTAAATAATAAGTATAAACAATTATATATGTATATAAACTACAACTGCCAACTAAAGATGTGCGGTAATTCTAGTAATCTCTTACGATCACAACAATTATAGTACTTTAATATATCGGCCAATGTATAAGTCTAATGACCATTGCTTACAAAATTCCCTTCTAAAGAAAGAGCAAGTAAGAAAACATTCCATAAAAAAAAACTACTCTACTCTTAATGCCATTTAAATTAGCAAACTTTGATTCTTAAGCTAACGGCATCAATTTAAATTTTTGTCTTTCCTCTTTTCTGACTTTTGTTTTGAATTATTGATTTTATTTGACAAAAGCGAATTGTATGAACTTGCCATGATTTTGACAATTGTTACACTGAAAACAAAAACAAAATACACGGTAATTGTTGTATTTGTTTTCCTGCTCTCACCTTTATGATACGAATTGTTCTTTTCAAGCTCAAGCGATAAAGAAGAGAACAGTAATTTAAATGTTCATCGTAGATGAACTCGAGAAGATTCCTCGTTTGACACTTCAGGAACTCTCTCTAACTCTGTTGGCGTATTGTTGCAGCAAATGTTATGGTGCGGTCCATCGTTATCATCATTCACACCAACTACTCGTATAGTATTATCTGGACTTAACCGCTCTTCGAATTCCATCAAATCCGCAACATTTGATTTTTTTAAATATATCTGATACGATGGATGGTATATCGGAAAGGTGGTTCTACCGCATTAATTTTTGTGGCAATAACTTCCAAATTCTCTTTTAAATTGGAAACGCCTAGCTAAATGTGGCTTATTTTCCAAATTTTGCCACAAGAGTTTCAAATTGAACGCTTGTCGTTAGCAGCTTCAATTTCTGCATCATCTGTTGCGTTAAAGGATCATCAGTAAAATGACTGGCGATAAGAGACGTTAAGAAACGACAGAAAACGATGGCAATAATAGTGACGAGCATACCCCAACGTCGTCATCTGACGATACTGTGGACGATGGCGTTTCCCTGATGGTGACGATATTCAGCACAAGGCCGAATATAATACTTTCAAAAAAGTTAAATAAACATACATATATTTAGTTAAATGCTACAAAATAATTAATTTAATTTTAATTTATTTATCAAAAAGAAGGCACTAGCACGATGTGCAACAGAAATAGTGTAAAATATAAGTAATTATCACATTAATAAAAATAATATATAACGAACAGTAAATGAAAGAAACTGGCCTTTAAATTCACATACGAGTATATAGTGATTCTTGAAATTGCTTTTGTTAAATTTCTTCCTTAAATTAACAAGGAGAGTCCGTAATCGAATAGCATTGCCAAACAACAGCCTAGTTGATTGTTGTGATTTATAAAAAGTTATTATAATATTACCTACTCTGGCGGATCGAATAAAAGAAAACTTGGAATAAATATAACTTGGAGATTGAGTCTTAATCCTAAAAGTTGATTTATCCAAGACGAGATATGTTCATATTGGGAAAGACCAAACACATACCGTGTGACGTTATTAAACATACCTGTAACATCAATTTTATGAGCAGACGCGCTGTCATGTTTGCTGTATAAGGCTTCAGAGTACATAATATAATATATTTATATATACTTGGAGCTTTGTAATCGCTGAAGCCATTTTCGGCTAAACTCCTCTTCCAATGTGTGGTTTTGCGTCTTGATATTTTTCCGACAAGTGGGAGGACCTACAACTTATACTTAGCCGCCTACGAACGGCTGATGGTTTTTAATTATATTATGGTTGAAACAGCTGCTGGAAAAAAATTTTACTTTCAAAGATTATGTTACGCAAATGATAAACATTGACATCTTATTCTACCTAATTGGCGTAGACATCACTTGCGCGGTTATTGTTAGTCGTTTTTTCTCCATTGGAGCTTTTCTAGAGATTGGAAACCTTCCAAATACGGTACACGTAAAGTTTAACATATTAAAAAACTATTAAATTCATTTTTAAAAAATTTTATTACAGAATTACATAAATTACATAGAGTTTCACTTTATGACAAAATGCAAAATTACATAATGCTAACTGTATAATAGTATAATTCATAGAATCTACAAACATATACATACATATTTTATTTTAAGAGTATATACATATATTAATAAAAAATTAAAAAAGGCGATAATTATTAACTATGCTCTTCTGAGTTACCATAACTCTCAATAATCATATTTTATATTTAGTTATTTATAAAATGTAATAATATACATACTTCATTTTTGTAGTAAAGTACATATGTATATGGTATTCCTGATTCCTTCATTTCATAATTGCGCACAAATCAACTGCGCATTGCCGTGTCAGTCCAAATTACATTTGAACAATTTATATGTGGACATATGGATTGTATATGCATGTGTGCAAAAATATATATCTAAAACATGCTACTCTTCTAATATTGTTTAAAATTGCCCAAAGGAATGAATAACATATAATATTTTTGTCTTACGGAAGACTTCCGAAAAAACTCGTAGCCAATAAAATATCAATAACTACTATTTAACAAACACAAATATCAGCAGAGGAAAAAATCTGTTAAGTTTTTATATTATTTAATTACATATGCATTACACAATGTAAATACATTTGTGAAAATTATTGTGAAAACAATTTCATTTAGACAGATTTAATAATGATTATAAAAATTGGAATTATTTCTATTTTTGGTAGAGAAATATGGCCAGAGGTTTTTCGTTTACATTGAAGTTATAAAGCAGTGAAGAAGATTCACAGCCAGCAGTCCCCTTTTCAGTCTAATCCTACATCATATGCTGTTATGTGATCTTATAAAGTTTCACAACATAAAAAATAAATTGCAACGAGATTTATCAAATAATTCAAACGAAATTTAAATAAATGCATGCAACACGGAACTTATTTTCAGCATTTCTTCCACATATAATATATTGTATATTCCACTTAATTTTAATTTGAAAGAAATACACAGCATGTACAGTGAACTTATTTCGATGTTGAATTGTGAAACATATTTCTGTAGATTTTACTAAAATATGCACTGCCACTAATTGCTGAGACGCCTAAACGCGAAGATCGTTTCATTAACTCTCACAAAGAATTATCGCTATTCGCTTCAACCTTATCATTGCCATCATATTGTTTACTTCCACAATCGATTTCGCCAAAAACACTACCATTCTCTTCATCCACAATTTCTCCGCTTGCTGGAAATCCCATAAGGTTGTTATCTAGAACACCGTTTAGGTCTAGGGAAGAGGATGACTGTATGCTTCTGACGCTAATTTGATCATCAAAAATGTCAATGTTGATAATTGTATTTTGTTCACGATCTTTTCCATGAAAATAATTTGTATCCAAAGCATTTCTACTATTATCGGCATTAATAAGTGCATATTTAAAGGGCTTTGAAGTATCCAACAGATGTTCATTTCCTTTAGCTTCGCAGGAGTTTTTGATTTGTTTCTGAAGCTGTAATTCTCGTTCAGATCCACTGCTGTCTCGATTTTTGGCACATGTACTATCATTTCTCTCAATCACTTCAGCATTTTCATTTCTAATCACTGTTAATCCAGAGCCTAAAATTTAATGGAGAATACAAATTGCGAGGATTAGAAATATACATATGACTGTTAATACTTTACAAATCATTATTAACTGTACGCTTATTAAATGAAACTGACATCCCTTTTAAATCAAATTAATCATTCAAGCTACAATATATTAAAATTGTTTCTAATGTTTCGAGATCATAGGAGAGGTTACAACTCAGTAGCGAAAGGGAAATTGAGAGAGTAAGTTCACTTTCGAGTTTGGGAGTAAGTCGCTGGTTTCCGTTGCATATATTTTAGCGAGTAATAACTATAACAGTAAATAGACAAATTAGCTGAAGAGATTTCTTGTTTATATAACTAAAAGCATGATCTTCGAATTGGCTGATATATTTTTAATTTATTTAGAAATTACAGACATGGCACAAACTGAGGTTATCTATAAATAAAATAATAAATATACATATAAACATTTATTATTATTATTATTATGAGCTATTAGTTATTTTATTTTAATCGAATTGTTAAGAAATATCATCATAACTAGCAAATATCGAAATAGTCCTATTCTTCAGCGCGGTATAATGACAAATCGCAAATCGTTCATATTGTGGAAATAACTCAATTAAAATTATTTTTTTTGGCAATAAATTTCTTTTACACCACTTTAAAATGTGCAAAATTAAAAAACTAAAAAACTGCTGGTGCACACAACCGCTCTTGATATAAAAAAGTGCAAAAAAAAAGAGGATTATTCTTTGCTACAAGGAAATTTCACAAAATGAACACTCAAACAACTTTCCAGCAATAAAAAAAACTTATTTTCTAATGTTAAGGCAGAGCAATAAATTCATTTCGGTTCGCTATCAAAATGAAACAAAAGCAATCCCAAGTCGATTTATTGTCTAGTGAAAATCCCCTAAATTAATGAATTGATGTAAAAAGTGGAAATTAAGAGTTTGAAATTTGTTCAGAAAACGATTACATAATGTTTGATTCACTTCTAAGTTATTTTGTAATTTCGCTATTTAAACTATAGTAAACACTACTTAATAAATGAGATAAAGAAAATTCCAAGTACAGTAATCATTAATTTCATTTTATTTATACTTGAAGAAAGTTAGTTATATATTTATGTTATAATTAAAATATATATAATATTTGTCACTTTAAAAATTTGAATTATAAATTCTTGACACGAAAAGTTAAGCCGATATCAAACATTAAATAAGGAAAGCATATACTTATTTAACAAATTCAAAAAATGCAATGAGCACATATGTATGTATGTAAATATATTTAAATTTATATATATGTTTTGTGGATTTTATATATTATGGTTATTTAATGAGACTTTGGATATTATTATTCAAAAAAAATGTGGCGCCTATTTGATCATCACGAACAGCTTCTAAATGGATTTGATTCTCAAACCAAACCTAACCGATATTTAAGCAAACCAAAAGTGTTCACGAAATCCACATAGTTCGAACCATCCTCAGAGAGGTGAGTTTGCATAGCTCGTTAGTAGAGATTTTACAAAACTTGCAATAATCTCCGATTTTTATCGACCAAAATACATATTTTTCTTTGCGTTACATTATACATTCATATGTTTTGTACGGTCCCAATCGTTATATTATTACAACTTAAAACATAGTACATGCATTTTCATATATATTTACCAAGTGACACCAGTGTATTTTCCTCGCTATTAATTCAATACAAACATTTTTTTAATAATTTTATTCTTAGTTTTATTTACAATTGGTTGTTTTACATACGCATACGCATACATGCATGTATAATATTTATTATATTAATTTTTGACGAAAATTCTTTCACTACCACCAATAGCAGCGTAGTATACGTTATAGAGATAATATGTTATGACTACACATAAAATACAAATTAGAGCGAGAACTAATTCTTATCTCTTGCGTCGCTTGGTTTTCTTCTTTGTTGTACATGACGGTGTAACCAAATTTACATTGGTTGAAATTGTTTGGACTGGTGATATGCTTGCACCAAGAGATGGCAGTTCTTGATCGGACCCGGCTTTGCGGCTATCTACTTCCACATTGCTTTCTTCAGCGGAAGATGTAGAAGACGATGTTGCAGCATCAATTGCAGCCATAAGATTAATTTTATGTTCTAGTCTTTTTGTTTTCAGTTTTGTTGGAGCAGTATTGTTTGCCACATTTGTTGGTAAAATGAAAATATTTTCATCCGAAGTAGTAGCTGGGATGGGTCCTTCACTATCTGTGGTTGTAGTTGGAGATGAACGAGCAACTAAAGCGGGTCTTAAAACGATGTTGTCAATTAGCATGTGAACACTTTTGTTATTAAAAGAAGGCAACAAAGAGGATGCTTCGTTTTCCGAACTTGGTTTTGTTACACCAATTAGTGGACATAACTCTTCGTCATCGTTGCATCCCACAGCCTCCTCGGTCTGATGTTTTCCTTCTAATGTTTGCCTTTTCCGTCTCTGTTTCTTGCTTAATTTCTTCTCTTCAATAATAACTATCTCCTCAGATGTTGAAGAATTTGCTGAGCTAGATGATTTTTCATTGGTTGTAACTGTATTGGTTGTGTTGGTTTCTTGAGAACTATGCTCCAAACTCAAATATTGCTCTTCATTCTCGTTGAGTAATTTATATTCCGGTATTGGTTGTTCTGTTAACTCAGGTTTGGATGTTGTTTCATACTCTATGGATTTATCTTCATCGTCCTCATTTTCATAGTGCAGCGACCCACATAAAGCAAAAATTATATTTTGTTCACTAAGTCTTCTTGATGGTGAAATAATTACGTGGTCTTGTCTTGGATTTTCTTGTAACGGACTATCAAAGTTAATCAAACTGAATTGTTCAGTAGTATTATCTTTGGTCTTTCTTGATAATTTATTTTCTTTTTCTTTTAAGAATGCACTATATGAATGCATATCTAAGTGGTCCAATGTAGGTAGCGGAGGCAATGTTTCCAGCGGTTGCAATGAAGAAAGTCCATCGAAAGATGATGCCCACTTTCCCTCTGTATATTTTTTTTCATCGGATTTTAATCCAGTTTCGAGTTTTTCAAAAACTTTCTGTTTACCTTCTCTTTGCTCTGCAATACCTTTTTTATCATTGCTACTACCACTTATTTCCGTACATGGGATGTTTTCAGTCACTTTCAGTTTCGAATACGAATTTTCAATAATTGCCGATTTTTTAGTTTTACTGATTGCTCCTAAACTTGAGTAATTAACGCTTGGTTTTTGTTCGGTAAATGAGTCTGCATCTGTGCTTATCTTCTGTTCAGTTACAACTTCTTTGTTTTTAAGATTTTTCTTGGATTTACCGGTTGTTCCCAAGCTTGGATAATTGTCGATCGATTTAATTGATTCTAGACGGTCTTCAATATTTACTGTCCTCCATACTGAACTTTTTGGGCTTGAAACTCGCGAATTTTCACAATTTTCTGAGTTTGATTGCATAAATTCTTTTATTTCCATTGCCTCCTTCAGATTAGTGGAATAAGTCTTTTGTTTCGTTCTTTCAGAACCGATTGTTTCAAAATTGTTGGCAGATTGCTTCGAGATTATTGGAGTTTTTTCTTTCAGAGTCGCCTCAAAAACATAATCAGATGAAGATTTTGTTTTTGAAACCATAACCTTGCTATATTCGACTTTAGTAATTTTACTTTCAATAACTCCTTCGCCTTCTTCGCAGCATTCTGATTGAGAATTTTTGTTTACTTCCCCTTGCTCTTGTAATAATTCTTTCTCCGCTGACGACCCAAGTACAGAGAATTGTTTAAAATCTGATTTTTTTATTTGATTTGATTTATTGTTCAAAACCTGCGATACTTTTTTTTCTGGGCTTCTGATTTTTGGTGAGTTATTTTGTTTCTTCACATTGTCCAAGTCTGTTGATTTAGATGCTTTGAATTTTGCTGATTCCGTTATATCATTAATATCAATGTTTTTGTTTGAGCCTGTCTGCATCTCTTTTGTCGAGGGTTCGCTGTTGTTTTCTTTTTCGCATGGCTTCTTTTTCTTTATAATAGTCCCTGTTTTCAATTCCAATTTCGTATCTACTTCTCCACCTTTTATTTCGTTACTTAATAAACATAAACTTTCCATCTCTTTACAAGTGTTCTCACTATCCATTAAAGAAGAGTTATGTTTTGGTTTTTCTAGAGATTCCTTTGATTGTACAACATTTGGTGAAAGGTTTATGTTCTGGACTTTATTTTCAAGAGTTCGAAATTCATCACTTTGTTCATCTAAAGGGCTCTCTTCTGATTTACTTTGAAGGTTATCTTCTTTGTAAGACATTTCTTTTTTTTTACACACTTTTCTTAATCCGAGTGATTGTGGGTCCTTGCATTCCGTTTTATATAAGCCCTCTGCTGATTGAATTTCGCTGGATTCACCACTCACTACAAGTGATTGCTGATTTCGAATTTTCGTTATGTGTAAAGGTGTCATTCGTTTAAATTCGATTGGCTCTTCATCGGACGTTGGCATTTTTTTCACGTGTTTTTTGGTCTTAGCACTACCTATTTTATTTTCAGCTAGGTCTGTTTTTTCCGTATTAGCACTTTTGTTGTTTTCTGGAACAATTTTTAGCATTTGATCTGGATCGCATTTGATTTTATCTTGTATTTTGTTTACATTGTGGTTTAAAACTTCTTCAATTGGCTTCTTATTTTGCGGTGTTGGCTTGTTTAATTTATAGAAGTTTTTCGATTTTACTTTACCACTATTCTGGTCCTTCTCTTTTTTGCTTAGTGCCGCATCTATTTCTTTTGCTATAACCGGTACAATAAGTTTATCTTTTATAGGCTCAGGAGGCTTGCAAAATTCTTCGTTATCAAACGGTTCTTGATTTCCCGCTCTTTGATGTTTCTTATCATCGCAAAATATTGTCACAACCGGACGAAACAGAGACTCATCACAATTTTCATGTATAACAATTTCTTCAGCAGCTAATTGTGAAGCCACTTCATCCAGAATATCTCTTTTCACCTCGGCTGAATTGCCTGAAATAATAGTTGTTACAGTTCCCAGAGGATTTACCACTTTTTCTACTGAAGGAGTGGAAGATTTTGGAAATTCAGAATGTTTTTTTAACGCATTTGAAAAAAACTGAGGCTTTTTACATTTTTCGGCTTCGACATCAGAAACTAAATTCCAATCACTCATTGTCGTCACTGTTTCTGATGCCGAACCGAGAGAGGAGGGATTAGAGAGCATGGACTTCAGGCTGAAATCGGTATCATCATCACCAATATCTGGATCTGTGCGGGCATCGTAGAAGGAAACATTATCAAACGAGGCAACCTCAGAAGCTAATCGACCTTCAATAGAAAGACAGAGGAAGAGAAGAAAAAAAATATATATCGTGAGAAAGAAGCATTAACAAAAAGCCAAAGGCATTTTTCGTCGTAAATTATTTTTCGCAGTGCCGTGGTGTCTGCACATTAATCCGTTTTCCTTTATTAAATAAAACTATTTTCATATATAAATTAACTTTAAGAGTTTTTCTTTAAATTGTAAAAAATTAGAAGTTCAATTTCAGCAAAAACAAGAGGTTAATATTCATATTTTGGCAAACGCAGTGCATGTAACAAATTTTAGCCAAAGCAAAGCAATATAACACAAAAATGTAACTTAGGAGAACCAAAAGTTATGAAATTTCTTCGTCTAAATATGTGGATCTAATCTAAATGATATACATACATAAGTGCGTAAGCAAGTGTATATGGTAGAAAGCTTTTGCCGATTAATATAATAAAAGACTCCATGCTAAGCCAATGTAGTTATTATCTGCGTTCAATACTCTACATATCAACAACAGACACTGCAGTACTGAATTAATAAATTGTACCGTTTCCTTTGGCTTTTTCTGTAACTATTTTTCTCTGGTCTTCTCTTTCAATGCCTCAATAAGAATGGAAAAGAAACATATCGTTAGGACACAGTTCAAATTTTCAATTATACGTTTATTTAAACGTAATAATAGGTAAAAGGTATTTGGTAGGAGTAGAGCAGAAGATGAAGAATAATTCAAAGTGCATTTTATGTTGTATTACATTAATACTTTGGTCTCATGTCGAATTTATTATATACATATTTTTGTTACAAGTATAATAACCTAAACAAATAATTTAATATACAATTATGTATTTTGTAACTAAAAAAAAAAAAACAAAAAATCGTACACCTTAAATGTAAAAGTCGTGGCGAAACAGGGCGGGGGTAGGAACTGACGCTGCAGTATTTAGATTTGATGATATTTCTTTCAACAATTTCACAGTTTTTAGTATCCATTATGCACCAATAGGGCGAGTTCCAAAACGTCAAAATATTGCAACCCTGAATTCTATAAATTTGCCTTGCAACAATACTTTGCAAACTCTGACATTTTGGAATGCTTTTCATGCAAATAAGTTGCTATTCGGTGAAATGGCTAAAATATAAAACAGATCAAAAAATAAGTAATATAATGTTTAAAAAAATAATTAGCCCAAAAAAACTTGCTCTCCGACGTTGGCCATTGTTGTTAAGAATTTATAAGAAAATAAAGCAACACAAAACCTTAGCGATGCGCAGTTTGCTTTTGTTTGCGCATCAATAACTTTACCGATGCATTTTAGAACATGATACATCGTTAAAGTTTGCACAGTTGCATTTTGGAATTTGTAACAATGTATGGTTGCTTTGCAACTGACGTTTTGGAACTCACCCATATTTTTTTAAAAAGGGAAAGTCTAAACCAAATCTGAAATATTCAGCTTCCCATTTCGCCACAACTCCGGTGATTATTATAGATTAATGAACTTAATAATGCATGAGTTAACTCATTAATACTGCTTATACTAATTGCACACTTGCTGAAAAGATAGCTTTCTTGAAGTCAAGTCGTTCGGCAGTTGTTTATACTGTACAGCTTTGTAGTTAAACAAAGCGCAGTAGTTGTATGAAAAAGTGTAAAAAGTTAAGTTTGATTATTTTCAATTCATTGATATTGTTACGCGTTTGCCATTTACAGGAACAAAACAAAAATACAGTGTTCCACTAAAACAAATACACGAATTACTCGGACTTATTGATTAATTCGAATTGTGATATTTAATAGAAATAATAATATCCAAAACGTAAGAAAATACAATTCTTTTAAATGGGCTAAACAAAAAATTTAATTACATATGTATGTATGTATATATATATAATACATATATAACTGAAGCGATTTACGGCCGAGCTCCTCCTCCAATTTGTGGTTTTGCATCTTGTTGTTTTTCCAACAAATGGGGGGACCAAAAGTTTATATTAAAACGCCTCTGAACGGCTGATAGTTTTTTAAGAGGAGCCTTTATTTGATATCAAAAATACAATCGGAGGAGTTGACATTTCTCGCCGAAGGACGACCGCAATTGGAAAAAAATATCTTAATTTTTTTAATTTTAGGATGTTATATTGTATAAGGCCTTCTTAATGGCAGTACGCACGTCTAACCACTCGACTATCGCGGACAACATACATACATATGTATTTTAATACAATCATTCTCGAGTAAAAGCAACTATCTCTAACCTGGCTATTTTAAATAAGGGTCAGTTCCAAACCGTCAAAATACTTTGTAATGATGCCGTTGCGCAACCGCATCATTACAATGCAACCCTACATTCTATACATTTACAAAGCAACAATTATTTGGAAACTCCAACATTTTGGAACACTTTTCGTGCAAATAAGTTGCTTTTCGGTGAAATGTCTAGAGCGGTGGCAAAACAAATTCTTAAGTAATATAATGTTTAAAAAAGAATTAGCGCAAAAAACCGAACTCCGACGTCGGCCATTTTTGTTAAAAATTTATGATAAAATAAAGCATCACAAGACTTAGCGATGCGCAGTTTGATTTTTTTTGCGCATCAATAACTTTACCGATAATTTTAGTAAAAGTTTGAACAATTGCATTTAGGAATGCTTTGCAACTGACGTTTTGGAACTCACCCTCAGTCAATGACTACGAAACGACGTTGCCCATGGTATTGCCAAGTAATTTGTGTATGGTTTAAAAGTAAAAGAAAAAGAAAAAGAAAAGAAAATGGATATGTATAAACATATATACGCATATTAAGAGGTAAAGCCACTCCAGGATTTAGGAAACCGCATTACTTTTTTTTTTTGGCTCACATAGCTGAACTTTTCATTTTGCTGCAGCCCCCTCAGAGCTGTGTACAATGAAAACTTTAAACGCGTTTTTCTCAAAATCACATTTTTTAAACTGGGAGGGCAGATTTGCATTGATTTATCTGAGTTTTTGATGGTAGCAAATACATTTTCTTGTGAAGTATGTAGCAGTTTTTCGATTAAACGTACAATTTTTTTTTTAATAATTTAGTACGTAGTTTTTTAGTCAAAAATCAATCTTTAAAAAAAAGTGTGCTGCTTTCACAAAATTAGTTGAAAAATAAATCCATACGTACTTCCAAAGGCCATAGTTTGTAGATCATAAACCTTTTTGCTTTTCTGTTCCAGGTCTCATCCTTTAGAAGAAATCGGTCCTCCCGTGGACGCCTTTCCAAAAAACATGGATTAAATAATGGACCTCATATCACCGCCATTTTGTAACAAAATAATAATTAAAGTATATTTTTTTATACTTTAATATATGTTCAATGAAATGGTTAAATATAAATTCTATTCCTTTTCCCATATTACTACAATAAATTTAAAAAAAATTAGTCTATTTTTCAACTTCTAAAGTGGTTTTACCCCTTAACGTACGTATGAATTTAGTTTTAAAACTACAGAACGGGGCAGTGTTAACAAGCGTTAAGTAAATAATATTTCATTATATAGCATAGAACATTATATTTTAAAAGTCATCCTTGTCTGTTATCCAGAAAACAATAACTGCCTGACTTTTCTTATGATGTTAAAATCTCCAAAACGTGTTATAATATTTTTGTTTCTGAATGTATGGTCGAGTATATTTGCAAAGAATCCAAGTTTTCTTACACATCTCTACAATTTTTTATAAGCGCTCGATTTGAGCCATAATCATTTAACGACACAAAAATTGCTACTCAAGAGAAAAATATGCCAAATTAAGTTTGAGTTCGTGTAACAAACATGGTGTATAGGAGAATACCCATACATTATATCAGTTGTAAGTTCTTTTAGTCTTGTTGTGGATTTTCAAGTCAGTACTTCAAGGAAATTAACTCAAAAACACGGAAAGCATGCACCACTGCACAGTATTAAAAAATTAATTTTACTTACAAGTAATTTTTTGAGCCTCTGAGACAGATGGAGATTCACGCATTGCGTCAGCCAAGTCCTCCTTTAATCGGGAATCACCATGTGCCATTGCGAAATCAGAATCCAAGTGCTCGTGACGAAATCGATCCATCAGTTTGGGGCTTTGCTCTATACTACCTAATATTGCAAAAAAAAAAAATTTAATAAAATTCAGTTCAAATAAACACTTCGATTTTTTACTGACTGTAAGAGCCCGATTCGATTAGTACCGGCAGGGCGCAACGTGCAGCAGCAGTTACTGGCATACTTAACGGATGTGACCTCGGTGTAGATGCTGCAGGTGCGGGCTTGGATACACCAATTTCAACGGCTTCAACATCAACGTGATTTAAATTGGATCTATATGGTTAAATCTTTAGTTAATTTTTACGTTGAAATGTGTTAAAAAAACTACGTACCCGCTGGGCGTATTATATGTTTTGAATATACATTGCGGTCCCATCCAAAGACGGCGATGCGGTCCAGCATGTGTTATTATTTCCACCTGTGATACCCAACTTTCCGATTTTTCTTCTAAATCATCGTATTGACGCAAACTATCTAATAAGCAAGAATTTCTATCTCTTAGCAGCCAATTATCCTTTTCTAAAGGTGGAGCCAACTCATGAGATCCATCTCTTCGCCTACCAAGATTCCATTGGGCTTTAGCTTCAACTTCTAGCTCAATTGGCGTATCATCACAAATTTTATCTTTGGCAATATCTATTTAAATAGGTTAGTAAAATATTATAAATAATTCATCTTATAGTTAACGAAAGCCTTAATTAAATTACTTGAAGCGAGTTTTGTATCCAAATCGTATTGAATAAGAGCACCGTGACCAGCCATTACAAAAAGAGAGTCAACTGATTTTCGTTGCACACGATGAGATGCTTCCCGAGTTATATTCGGTGGTTCAAGTAACCAAGAACGTGATTTTGCAAATATAGCACACACACTCAAGGGCTTCCCATTGTCATCTGATAAGGAAGAGTGTCTTTGACGTTGCGAAGCATTCGATGTATTTGTATTTACACCAATTTTACTGGACATAACTAGACCGGCAGACCCAGGCGGAGATCCAAGTGCAAACGGCTGACGAAGTTGTGCTAAAGCTAAAACAACTGTGGGGCGTGGAAATGGTGGTAAAGTCGTATTATGATAAGGTTGCAGAGACTGCATAAAAGAAGTGCTATCCGAGTGCGAGATTGGAGAATTAGAACGCCCTTCTGCTGATAAGCCGGCCGAACGATGGAATCTTGATAGCTTGTTAACAACATGCAATGACGTATGTGTTCGAACTCCCATTGGCCCACCGTACGGTGTTATAGGAAAAACATGAGTAGTCCCTCTCAAAGTTGAAATTGCCACCCAGCGTGAATCCAATGAAAATGTAATATTTTGCACTTTTGCACTTGTATCGCCCCTGTGTAACACATATAAATGATGTACCGCTGATAAACTAGGGCTTACGGGGTGAGGTTGAACACGAAAAACGTGAAAATCATGACCACGCCGATCGGCCGTTAATAACAACATACCGGAGTTATCAAATTCCATAGCAACAATGGCATCTGAATGGGCGATAAAGTGTGCTATGATTGATTCATCACCAATAACCCCACCGGAGGGTGTTACTGTCGTAGGACTATACTCTTTTACATTTTTCTGCTAGTGTAAAACAAAATGCACAAATATTACAAATTTATTTCTTGCAAAGATCTTTAATTAATCGTTTACCTCTATATCCATTATCGTAACAATGCCTGCTTGTTTGGCCTCAATACCGCTATTGGAATCGAAACTGTTGTTTTTTGATATACTGCCACTGCTAGTCGTTCCAGTTAGACCTGCAGCCACTTGTTCCCCCAGTTCTCTCAACCCTTTACCAAAAGATTTTGCTGCGTTCAATACAGTGGCCGTATAACTGGCTATACCTTCGCCATCCCAACCACCACCGCTACGCTTGGAAGGAATCAACCTTTGCTCAGCATATGCTAGCCAACGTTGTCCAAGAGCGACAGGGTTTGGATTGATGCTTAAACGATATAATTTATTAATAATTTTCATTTGTTGACATTAATGACGTTCACACTTTTATGTATTCATTGGAGGTGGCTGGAGATGTCAAGGCTTCATGACGAAACAAAGGGTCTGAAGTTGATCGACTTCGCCGGGACCCGAAATATGGTTGTCTGGAGTACCAGGCTTCGCAGAGAAAATCTATCAAGCTACCTGGTTGTCGCCGAATCGAAAATCGCGCAATCAAATGGATCCAGTATTCAAAATATGCTTACGTTCAGCGAACCTAACATCGAAGACGAAGGAGACTATCGGCATATTTAAGACTTGTGTCCCATGTCACTATTGAAACTCATGACATAAAGGTCGTAGATAATTTCGTCTATTTAGGGACCAGCATTAACACCAATATCTAATAATGTTAGCTTTGAAATTCAACACAGGATCACCCTTGCAGACAGGTGCTACTTTGAAAAGTAAACTTTACAAGTCATACATCATTTCCGTCCTATCATATGCTGCAAAAGCAGAGTCGGTGCTGGGAGTTTTCGAGAGAATAGATTTGGCATTGGCTACGACGCCTACCACAGACAATGCAACGGTGGGATGTACGAATGGATGAAAGCGATCCAGCTGTGAAAGTATTCGATCCAGTAGAGGAAGATTTCCACTCCGCTAGAAGGATCAGGAGGAGAACGACCTTGTTTCACTAGATATTTCCAATGAACTTAATTTTACCTAAATTTTTCTTTTTCGTGAACACTATTTTTTTTTTTTTTTTTTTTTTTTTGAATATCAGAAATACATTCGGAAGGGTTGAAATTGCCCGCAGTAATACAAATAAAATTTCTATGATTTTGAATGTTGGTAGGACCAAGACTTGAGCCCTAGCCTTCCGAATGTCAGTGCTAAATATTCGGCTGTGTGCAAAATTTGATACAGTATTGAAGTGAGTGTTCCATAACCGAAAAAGCGACTCATCTTGACTATCGGCGATACGCACTTCCTTCCTTAGGTAGGTAACCAATGACTCTGCAGTGCAAAATTCCATATTGTATTTTAATTTAGTTAAAACTAGAGCTCTAGATACCCGGGTATCGAGCACTGTGAGCAACTCGATACTCGTTCGTTGTTCATCTACTCAAATGATAGTTTCAAAATTTTCAAATTTCAATTTTGTTTGTCATAAATTCTTTAGTATTTAAATGAGTTTGAAGCCTTGCATAAATAAAGTTAAAATTATAGAAGAAAATTTTGGGAAGAAAGTCAAAATTTTTATTCAAAATGCTCAAAAATGCTCGAATTTCTCGAGCTCGTGCTCGAAAATGTTCGAGCAATAAGCAATTAAGGAGTGTGCGGGCACTCGTTGTTCAAATGCTCGAGCAGCTGGAAAATGTTCAAACAAAATCTTGAGCTCTAGTTGAAATTTAATTTACAACATGATACAATAATTTAAAGGTAGCTCAGAAATGTTTGATGTCGCCACTTATAAAGTATTCAATTTGGCGATTTTTAATTATTTTTGGGGTTTATTCCAAGCAGATGCTATAATATTAAATACACGTATGGATGTATTAAAATATATATATTTCAAACCCTTCTTCTTAGGCGGCAGAAGGAAGAAAAGAATTTTCTACATGCTTTTTATTATAAATAAAATGGAAAGGTTTGTAATTTTGTACTTTTTTTCGAAACTAAGACTTATAGGATTTCTTGTTGATTTTTGCGAAACGTCCGTGGTTTGGCTACCTGGTCATAGGGAACCCCAGGGAACAGCTGGACCGATGAGCTGACCGGATAACCCCGGGAAACTCTGCACTGATGTAGGCATACCTCTATCCTCGGCTAAGCATTTGTTAAGACTAGCCATCACCAGAAGGGCCAACAGCAGATGACAGAGTGAAATCAAGTGCAAATGATCGAAGTGAAAGAGTTTTTAATCCTTATAAACATGACCTCCATAGGTATAACAACCGGCGTATTAACCGAACACTCTGTTGTGAGGACTCATGGTAGAAGGATGGATTGAGTAATTAATTTGCGCTACTCTAAAAAACCAGCAACTATTAAAACATACTGTGTGCTTACAAAATTTCCTTAAAACATCTCTAAAACTGTGAGACTGATTTGCTTGTAAACGTAGATATAGCAAATCCAATCAGCTCCTCATCTTCGTGATTTCGATTTAAATTTTGGTGGGCGAATCTCTTCCCGTTATAATACTTACAATTTTCTAAAATTGTGATAAACAATCATGAAAGGCACAAACCCGATGAAGTTCACTATCAGGGGAAGCAAAATACAATATAACGTTTAAACTTTTCACAAATATAAAAATCCTCCACATATTTTTTTATTTAAAAATTATATATTTTTTTTAAGAGAAAAAGGTAGACGAATGTCAAATTGCTATGAAGCCGAGTGCGAAGAGAGAATGAAACTACCTTTAAATTATTGTATCATGGCTTCATTCTCTCTTCACAGTCAGCTTCATAGCTATCTGACATCAAGGTTTATAGAATAGAAGGTTACGACAAGAGCGAAAACATAACGACGAAGTTGGTTCAATTTTGTGGGTTGCCAAAGATTTTAAAATAAGTTCTCATAATTTTATCTATAAAACAACTTAACGTTTTGACTATAAAATTCTAAAGTCTTGCATTAAAATCTTTTCAAATTAATAATAATCACAATTAAAACGTTCTGTATAGTTTTGTTTCGAACAAATGTATTTCCGTTTACAACAACTTTAAAATTATGAAAATAAATATTAATTTTTAACAAAAATTTCTATATCTAGCAACCCATGATGAAATAATATACAGGTGTAGTAAGTAAGCAATTGTCCCTTTCCCACACGCTGCCTTAGCAAAAGATGTTGCTTTTATAGAATTATATTTCAATATTTAAATAAAAATCTTAGAAAAAAAGGGAGAATTTAAAGTTTTTGATCACTGAGAGGAGTAGGCATTATTGGAGGTATTTCAATGTTTGTTTTAACGACATTCCGTTGTAAATAAGTTTTGTTCAAACTTTTTATTTAAAAAATTATAGTAGGAACAATTTAACACGTTAAGAATTGAATATAACATACATTTTGTTAAATACAAACTCACAATAAATGGATTTATGCATTTTATAATTGGCCAGTGTCGTGTTTTTAACGAAAGGGAAAATTTGTTATTGACCTATCGGTGATCAGCGATTTTGTTTAGTTTCAAGTAATAATTTTTCAGTTACCTTGATATTGCTTTAGATCCAGTGGTTTGAAGTTAATTGTTATTTACTACATAGTCGTAAAGCGATGTTTAAAGGTTATTTTAAACTGAATTGATCATCTAGACCCCTTTTATTGTGTTCGTGCAAAACAAATGTTTGAGCAAAGATTTTAATACTCATTCTACCAGCTTTAATTCCTCCAAGCCTTACTTCTACATCAAGAACTAATTACTTTAAATAAATAAATAATTTCCTTCCCCTTTTTTTAGTGTAATTTATAGCAGCTGGTGAGTAATTCTGTAGCTGTTTAGTGTAAGAGGCATAAGTATAACCGCGACCTTCCGTGATCGATCTCGGATTCAGAGCAGTGCAGACTGTCACTGGGTCTTAGTTCTGGCCGGATCAACATCCAAAATTATAGAAAATCCAAATAAAAAAAATTAACTTAAACTTTTCTAGTTGCGGTCGTCATTCGGCGGGGAATGTCACGCACTTCGATTGTGTTTCTGGCATGAAATGAAAGCTTCTCATAGAAATTTGTCAGATGTTTTCAAGGTACCTTAAAATTAAGTCTAGGTCTCTACATTTGTTGGGAAAACATCAATACGCACATCATAAATATGAGGAGGAGCTCGGCCGACAAACACTTCAGCAGTTATAAATTATAAAAAAAATGTTTGTATATATACATATATAAATTTCAAAACATAATTTATTATTTTCAATATTTATATAAATCCCCCTGAAATTCCCGATTTTTGTTTCTTTCCTCCCCTTTCTCTTCAAATTCGAAAATACAACGTTGAGCTAAGGCAGTGTCAAAGTCTCTTTCTACTCTACTTACTTCACCTGGTTATTATTTCATCATGTAGCAACCTAACTTTTGGTGTCATGTAATACGTATGGTATAAGAAAATAATATCAAAAACGTTAAAAATTATCAAAATTCAAAGCGACCGCGCAATGTTATAAAATATTTAATAAAAAAAACGATTTTCCCATATTTTCTTTGTCTGCTAAATAGCTTTTGGGAAATTGATGATCCATATCTTGTGAAAAAATTGTGTTTAAAAATTCGAGGCTGAAGTTTTGACATTAAGAAAACTTGAATTCATCGGATAGGTAACAATATAATATACACGTATCTGCAAGAATGAAGTATTAATTTGCAAGAAAAATGGTATTAAATTTGTGGAAATATTTGGTTTCAATCGGCCACCTCGACCTTGGTTTGATCAAAACCTTGCTCAATAGCTTATTTTTCGCTCATTTTTGCATAATCTTTTAATAAAAAAGTGGCCAAATATGCGACTACGGTGGCGTTAGTACGTAAAATCAAAAACAAAATTTATATAATTTGTGTTTTCTACTGTATAAGAATTTTTCCCATATTTACATACATAAACATTTTTGAAAAAAAAAAATATTTCTTTTATTATATAATATCAAATCCCGCCCACCGTACATATGACGAAGTAACGAACTTGGTTCGGTGACGCCAACGGTTGTCATAACCTTGTATTCTATAAACCTTGATCTGACATTAAACGTGCTTCGGCATTTTTGTACTACTCTCTTCTCTTGAAAAAAATCTGCCATTTTTTTAAATTATGTGGAGAATTTTCGTTTTTTTTTTTGGATGTTCACGAATTATAATGTATTTTCCAAACCCTGATATTTGACTTCATCCAGTGTATGTATGCCTTTCATGATTGTTGTATTATAACTTTAATAAATTTGCAAGAAAAGGAAGAGATTCGCTATATCTACGTTTGAATGCAAATTAGTCACACAGTTTTAGAGATGTTTCAAAGAAATATCGTTTTAAAAATTAAAGGTTTTTTAGAGCAATGCAAATTCATTACAAAAATCTAATAATTACGCTAAAAGTCGCTTCGGTCGATAAAACATTCCAAATACTTTTGAATTCAATTTAACCGCTAAATATAATGACATTAATCAGTTAATTAGTTAAACAGCTTGTTCGATCACGGAACCCTGATCTCTTGATGATACCCATGTTGGTTCTGTGAAGAAGATTCCTTTCACCTTTCCGGATGCTCAAACAAGTTGGTGTATTTTACGAAGTTCCGGAGATTAATGATGCCTAAAGATGCAAGCTATGCTAAGCAATCGAAAAAGAAATTTCCGAGATATCGATAACCGGGGTTATGACTATCCCTGTTTGAGACGGTTGTGCGTAGGGTTTGGAGCCCACCACATGAAAAATAAACTCCAATGTCAAAATTGTGCTTGGCGACTTCAACGCTAGGGTGGGCAAAGAAGGTGCCTTCGGCACAACTGTCGGAAAATTCATCCTCCACGACGAAACATCCCCAAATGGGTTGAAGCTGATCGACTTCGTCAGGGCCCGAAATATGGTTGTTGGTAGTACCAGATTCCAACACAAGAAAATTCACCAAGCTCCAAGTCTCCAGATCGAAAAACACAAAACCAGATCGATCATGTTGTGATAGACGGAAGACATGACTCCAGTGTTTTTGACGTGCGAGGATCCAACATCGACTCGGATCACTATCTTGTTGTAGCGAAGATACGCTTGCACACCTGCTTTTTGAGAGGATTCATCAACACCTTGGTATAAGGGAACTGTGGAACGGCATTTCAAACTCCCTACGTACTGCCGCTATGGAAACAATTGGTTTTCGGCAGTGCCAAAAAAAGAGCTGGTACGATGAGGAATGTCCAGCTGCAGTAGAAAGAAAACATACTGCCTACTTTGCAACCCTGCGATCGACTACAACACGTGAGGGGTGGGATAGATATTGAGAGCTGAAGAGGGAAGCAAGACGCATTTGCAGACAAAAAAGAAAGATGCCGCAATGCGTGAGTATGAAGAACTTGAGAAGCTGGCCGACAAGGGTAATGCTCGAAAATTCTACGAAAAGATACGGCGACTTACGGAAGGTTTCAAGACCGGAGCAAACTCTTGTAGAACCCAGAGGGGTGATCTAGTGACGGATGCCCAGAGTATACTGAACTTATGGAGGGAGCACTTCTTCTGCCGCCTAGAAAAACGACGTGAAACGAATATTTTAATTGATCCATACGTGTATTCAATATTATAGCATAGAAGATAACCCAAAAAAAATAATTAAAAAATTTCCAATCTCCATTTCTGAGCAACGAAGTTTAGTGTCAAAAATTTCGAAGTGAAACTAACTTATAGAATTTTTGTATCATGATTTACAATATCAATTATAATTTCAAAATCGGGCAAAACACAGAAAATCAGCAACGTGTGGTGAGACTTCTAGTTAAAATAAATAATCGTTAATAAAATGCACTCTGTTTATAATACTAATCAAAGTGAAACTACCCCATTTTTTGGTGTTGTAAACAGCACACAACTTCTACTGGGAATAAACGCAAACGCACACATGATAAAAAGAGCCACCGACAACAAAGATAAATTATGCGCTGTACTTCTCTCAAGGAAGACATTGTCTTTTGTTACTTCACCTATAAAAAATTAGTGTCGCTGAATGTCAAGGTTACCATAAACGAAGGAATTACAATTTCTATGAAAAGTCGTCAAAGTGGACTGGGTGTAACTTTGAAATTCTTGTATATACTTTGATATTTTGAAATACCCAAAAGTGTGAATACCATATTTATCATCTTTTTGCAAGTAAATGTAAATTACTTACCCTGGACTCGGATAACATGTAGTTATTGACAGTCGATCCTCCAGAGTACATCCATCAAAAACTGCTATACGTTCGTGGAATACAACAACTACAGATGAACGGTTTGCAAGTATATCCAGGACTGGATTCTTGAATTTAATCGTCTTTACTTGTTTTCCAGATTTCAGCGAGACAAAGTTCATGGTGCAAAATTGCATCTGAGTACAAGCTGTACTACTATCCACTAATGCAATAATGGGACGTTTATCTGCATATATATCTATTTTCTCATCAGCACGCCCATGCTCATCCGCTGATCTTGTCTGGGTAGGTGTGGGCAGAATGCGCAGTGTTGAGACAACACCATGACGCCATGAAAGCACTTCGATTGCTTCGCCATTGGCGGGTATAGCCCACACTTGAACACCAAGTCCATAGCCAAGAAGTAAAAGCAAGGGTGGCGCCACATTGCCCTCTATTTCCCAGTCTACTCCGAAGCATGGGTCGCTTATATCAGCAGCTGTCTCAAATCGTGCCCATATAATTGTATCTTTAGGCTCTGTATGAGACTGATGAGTAACCAATGTGACGTCGCTTATAAATCCGAATGCCGAGTCCAATATAGACCGATCACTCACAACTTGGGGGGGTACAACCGCAGGTGCAGTTATACCGCGCGACTGGCGTCGTGGTGAGTCTGCAGACATGTTTCCTTTAAAATATTCTGCCGACGTAGTGCTTAAGATCGCACCAAACAGCAAAAGAGTATAAAATCAAACGCAATGTGTATTAAACTTATTGCTTATTTTCCTTGTATTTTATTTAGTCAAAGACAATCCTATGCTTTTCTGAAAATAAATAAATATAGGCAATTTAATGTAATAATAGTTTTGTTCGTTGATCAGATGGACAGTAACAATTTTACCAAACTTTATTGGATCGTGTTAGTTGAGCCAAAACAACACGACAAAATTAATTTAAAATTAAAATAATTTTAATTCGTTAAAATAAGTGTAATAAAAATAATGTAATGTTCTTTAATTTAACTGAACAATATCAATGATTCCAACAATTGTAAAAGCACTCGTTAAACGACATTGTGGTGACAGTGGAGGGGAATCATCCCGCACACCACCCAGAGAAATTAGAAGTTAGGAATTCATGAAATTAGAATATATTATTATTTCTAGTACTACAACGGTGCATTTTGGATTTCTATAGTTTACCAGAAAGCAGTGGCGACCAAAGGAGCCGTATAACAAATTCGAAGCAAAGTTGCTGCTACGGCCACAATGAGGAAGCGACGACGATACACAAAATAAAATATTAGTAGCATTTAGAAGGAAAAAAAATATCTTGCTTGTTTTTTATTTAAACAGAATCGAATAAATTACATTATAATGTTGAGTTAATATAGCCGGCCTACACGGAAAAAGAATTTCAAACTTATTTTCGTATTTCAGTCATCCTTACTGAAAATCTTAACTAAGGCCTATTAGAAAAAACATATTGATATCTTTATCGTAGGACGGCTATAAAGCATACAGAATTTCATCACTGTTGAAATACAATAAATTTTGAAAACAATTAATAACTTAAAAATGTCACATAATTGCCAAATTTATTAAAAATCTCAGGAAAATACTTAAAACTGTATAAATGAACGAATTCAAATTTAGTCGCCAAAATAAACAGCTGTTGTACAACTTGCTGGCTGGCTACTTCTTACTGGATCCTGTTCGTTGAAAACTCAAGCTCAGCCAAAAATCGCTTAAGCGGTTTTTGCATATATGTATGTATGTTATTTAAAAGCATAAATTTATGCCTGAATATACATATATATACTCGGATATGTATATAAGTGATTTGTATCAAAATAAATTGAAGCCTTGTTTTCCATTAAACATAAATATATAGTCAGTACACAAGACTCAGTAAAAGTCAATGAAGAGGATGATTGTGAGGAGTTTATATACAATTTTACATCTATTAACTGATCTCGCCGCATGCAAGAAAACAAAAAAACATACAAGACAATAAAAAATACAGCTCCTACTACATCTCGTTAATAGTATACAATTCCCGTTCGCTCTGTGGGCCTCGAACTGATATGGTTCCATACAAAGGCAACGAATTATGAGTCCACTTCGCTTAAGTACATATTTTGAATCTGTTTAAGCTTTGGGGGATAGGAGGGAGAGGATGTTAAATACATAATACATTTGAATTTATTCACAGAACCGTTTGTCACTTAATGGAGTTCGGGTGTGAACTCCATAGGAAAAAATTAGAGTATGAGGTATGACCATTCCTACTTTTACACTATGAATTTATTGGGTGGAGAGAGGGGGAGCTTCAAGCGGTTTTGTAAGCCAAGCCTATACCTATCTTTTAGTTTAATGCTTCATCAGCTCAATTCGATGAAAATTTAAAAAATATATGGATATGTATATTGCTGAGATTGAGCATGTAGAACAGCTGACACGTTTCGAGAATTGAAAGATTATTATTGCAGCAGGTTCTCTACTTTATGTCACTTTACGAAAAATCTCGTGTAACAGGTACTACTTTGTACTGAGTGGGTAATTGATAAGTAAAATCCTCTCTGGACGAACACACACCAAACTCTACAAGTTGCTCAATTTGCCGGTCCTGCTATATAGGGCAGAAGTGTGGTCGGTGTCAACATCCGATGAGTAAACGATGTAGGAACGATGAACTGTACGAGTTATACGGTGATCGCTAGGTCGTGTCCGTGATCCGTAGCTGATTACCGTATCATGCGCAAAAATGAGCAAAATTTATGAGAAATCAGTTGTTTTCTTTTCTTAATATATTTACAAAATACAGCGATCCTAAAATGCACGCGAGCATATCTATGATATCATTTTTTTTTTACATCCACACAATGTTACCATTCGTCTGCCTGCAGCGAAATTTTTGAGAGGAATTTTTGGTATTTCATTACGAATAACAAACAAATTGAAAAACGATCGATTATTTAATTTTAAGATTAAGATTACAAAAATTTCATGCTTAATCAAATTTCTTTTGATCTCAAAACAATTAATTTTTCCGTAGTGGTACTTAGATCATGGGACCATATGTAGAAGTTCACGCAAGTGAGGAAAGTTTTTGACTAGCATTCACCTATTAATGGCTATTGATGAAATGATTCTTTCACATACGGTTCAAGCAGCTCACGACTTGCGGCCCTTGATTAAGTATCCTCTGGGTAACCAACATGCATCCGTTTGGATGCAAGTTAAAGTGAAGCGAATCCCATGTGACTGTGCGTAGGGTTTGGGACCAGCTACGTGAAAAAATAAATTTCAATGAAAAATCAAAATATGCCTCGAATGAGAGACCCGTCGCAGACTTCGTCGCAGAGTAACAGAATTCACTCCTGGAGATACGAAAAACGAAATTTTTCAGCACAATGCTTGTGTCTTGCCGCCTTCCTAGGAATTGTTTCGCTAGATATTTAATGAATCACAAAAGTACCTTGCATATTGTCTTGTGTTTACAAATTTCAAGTTTCTAAACGCTTCTAAATGAAATGTATATTCTCATTGATAGTAAAGCAATGACGCTGACTACCGATGCTGTTTCGCTTATTAGTTTATAGGTTTCAACCGCCATGAATGCGTCAGAATTTTGGATAGAACCGACCATTTGAATGTATCCAAATGCCGATGATTGCACGATATTGGCGTCTGGACAAGATATTGACGACCTATGTTCGAAAGTGAACGGCTACCTCGCCGATCTCTCCCATTTCTTCACTGCAAGACATTTACACATTCAACCGACGAAATCCTCGGCTACCCTCTTCACCAGCTGGACGAAGGAGTACAGGCCAGAACTCGATGTGAAAGTCGATGACCAAAAAATTCCGACTGTAAACAACCCTATAGGGGTCCCATTCGATAGCCTGCTCTCCTTCACTCCGCACACGACCGCAATTGCCGCAAAACTCCAGGGCTGCAACAGAATACTCAAAGCGTTAGTCGGCAGCACCTGGGGTAAAGACAAAGAAACCTTGCTGGAAACCTACAAAGCAATTGGCCGGCCAGTCGTAAACTATGCTGCACCGATCTGGGCGCGTGGACGAACGAGACGCAGTTGAGGAAATTACAGGCATGCCAGAACACTTAGGACTGCGACAGGAAACCTCCTGATGTCGCCGGAGCATCACTTGCACAGCGAAGCATATATGCTACGAGTTAAGGAGCATAATGCTTTGTTGTGCAAGCAGTTCCTACTGGGATGCTACCGCAGGGAGCACCCCAGCAGATACCTCATAAAAGCCGAACCTCCATCTAGGCGCATCAGGAAGGGAGCACTCGACTTAAAGAGCACCATCCAGCAACACGTGCACCAACTGCTGGACAGGACGGCGTACCGACAAGCACTGAACGCCATTCACCAGGAGTCAGTTAACACCATCAAAGACTCCCTTCCCATGAATGGCGTACTCGGAGTAAAACCACCACCTATAGCAGACAACGAGCTCGAGCTGCCTCGAGAGACCCGCGTGACCCTTGCACAACTCAGATCTGGATATTGTAGTAGATTAAACTCCTACCTATCCAGACTCGACCCCAGCATACCCAACGTATGCCCTGCATGTGGAGAGTCTCCGCAAGACACTAACCACCTCTTCACATGCCCCCTTAAACCGACTCATCCAACCCCCCTCTCCCTTTGGTCCAATCCCGTCGAAATCGCATGTTTCCTGAACCTCCCTTTAGATGACCTCGGCGACTTACGATTGACAAAGCCTGCCCTAAGCGGGGTTAGCTAGCCGCTACAACAACAACGACAACAACATGTATCCAACATCAGACAAGGTATGCCAATATAGCGCAGAGAACTTACACATGTACGTTTTACTAGTATTCAAATCGTGCAATATTTTTCTCGGCTTTACACATTAAGTAAAAAATAGTCAGTGATAAATCTCATACATGTTGTTAAGCATAGGTATGAACAGCTTCACACAATTCAAATAAGATATTGGACGGGAATTGGATATGGACAGATAAATACAAAGATTTTATGGCCATCATTCAGATCTATCCAATTCGCCAGTATTCATTGCAAATATCTGGTACGAACCCAAAAAGATATTAAAATTGTGTTTAGAAGCAATGATATTCTTGGCAAAAACTACCAAATTCCAAATTCAATAAAAACAAGAGACTAGTGTTTTGCATCTCAGAAAACAGTTATTTTTTGCGCTGAAAGGCAGAACGCGCAATATAATATGCGTATATTTATATGTTGGAATATGGTGGATTATATGTTGGAAAAAAACTCGAGCCCTGCGGAACGACCCGGTCCTTTATCCGGCCAAGAACTGTCACTATCACAATATATCCCATAAGCTACATTGGGGAATATTTTTGCGGTTACAACAACGACAAAAACTCTTACCAGCTACCTCCCATGGTACTCATCTATCGCCCAATAGGAATCAATGGGTCTATCTTAAATATCTGCCCCAGTTAGCATAATGTTATATGCCATTTGTTTTCCTCCCAGAATAAAAAATATTTCAGCGATATTTTTCCAAAATTTTATAAAACATATATCCAAAACCTTGCTTCAATTTTTAAATGCGCTTTAGTCAAAACAAAATACTTTTACGAGCTATGATATACGACTTTCTTAACTTTTGTTATTTTTATAGGTTGAGTATTTATCTAGTAGAAAACTGGTTATAAAAACCAGGAACTGTGCTATCAAATAAATTTAGAAAAATCGGAAAAAATCTAAGGTTTCCTTAAACGTCTTCGAATGCAAAATACTTTTACAACTCACCGTAAGCAAATTAAATGAATACATATACATACATATATTACATCTGTTCATAGGTATACATATAAATGCATTAAAGTGCGGGCAGATATGGCAAACAAAATGCTTCAGATTTGCTTGACAAAATGGAAAACAAAAGTGGTTGCAAAAGCAGTTACATTTGGCATGAAAAAAGAAACATTGCTAAGTGAATTTTCACTTCCGAAAATTAAATATGTATTTATGTATGTATAATGAAAAAGGAAACGACTGCCTTGCCTTGTCTGATTGCACCTTTATGCAGGTATGGATTTTCTTCTCAGGTATATAATTACAAAGATATATAGCTGGATTCTTTTAATTTTGAATTTTCAAATGGATAATGTACTTAGAAAATTACATTCAGAAGATATCACAGTCAACGTATAATCTGAATCAATATATTATAAGTATTGTACAAATATGTATGCACATAGTTTTAATATAAATGCTGAGACAGTATATGTATTTATATAAAGGTGTATATAGATGTATGTATGTAGTTAAATACAAATGTATGCAGTTGTAATTGTTTATATATAGCAGCTGATTTTTTGGACGGCTTGACCTTACATACGTTAGTACCAACACATTTGTTTTCCTCATCTTTATTTAAAGATGGTTAAAAACGGCACTCCTATTTATCTTAGCACATTACAAGAAATTTTTCGGGTTATACCAATGAATATTAAATGCGACATTGTTTTATATACAAATATGTACATACCTACAATTTGACAATTGTTTTTAATATCGCTCAATGCACAGTACTGATTCTATTATATTTGTTTAATGAGAGTATTTAAATATTTGAATATCTAACAGAAAAATGCGTATTTGTTTGCGTTTTATTCAAGCACAAACAAAGAAAAATTACGAAATCGAATATTTTCTGCTATATTCACTGTTTGTGATTTCCTTTGTTAATATTTTCATCTCACTTCTCTATTCATAGAGCAAGCAGTATTTACTTTCGAATGAATTACGAAAGTGTTGCCAGAAAATTTTACAAAATATATTATTTGTTTCAGTTACTTGCACATATCTTCCATTCGTTGGATTAATTTTCATATCCGAATTAAGGCCTATATACAGTTCTCAAGTTTATTGTCAAGTTAACAATGGTATATAATTACTTAAGAAAAACAATTGTAGTAGAAGCGTACTTTTGTTAAGATAAGCTATCCTACCGCAATCAGCTGGTGGAAAATAACAAAGTAAATTTAATTTGTGGAGGTAAATGCAAAAAATATCTGCCAAGTCCCAAATGCTCAAATGCTGAGCCACTCTGGCGTTTTAAATTTTATTTCGGACTCTGTGCAATTTCTGGAAAACAATTGTTGACATATATATTTTCTTAACCATGAACTTAAGCGTTTTTTTATGAAGTTTGCTAATTTAGCGAAATTAAGTTTTTGATAGTATTTTACACAATTTACGCAGAAAACGGTAGTATTATTCATTTAATTCCCCTTTATTTTAATAATAATAACTTAATAGATATTTAGTAGCTGTTAAGCAATTACGAATAACTAAAAAGCATTTATTAGCTTATAATTATTATTTGTTTTACATAAAGAAACTACGTAGCTTTACTCCCACTTGCTATCCCCGGTAACCTGGCTCTAACGTAGCGTTTTGCAAAATATATAACTTATTTCACGATTGGCTTTTACGTACATAGTGTGGCAACACTAATCTAACGACGAAAATACAAAACAAATTGAAGAAACCCAAGTGAAAACAAACACAAACAAACAAATACATACGTGTGTGCAAATGTACAAAAAGTTTATGACGCAGTTAAATAAAATAATAAAAAAAATGTTTAAATTGAACGATTTGACATTCTATATCTAATTATTTACTTGCCATTAAAATGTTTGTTAGATGTTTTATCTTATTTTCAAGATAACTTCTGCTTATATATGTAATACACTCTGAATTGGGAAGTTTTTAATAATTTAAATTACAATTTATCGTGGCTGAATATCTCTTAGATTTAATTGATTCAGCTTTGCTTCTATTTTTTTATTAGTTTCGCCAGAACACACATTCGCTTGATGTAAAGTTTGTTTTTTGATTTATGTATGTTTATGTACTTATAATAGTGATGGAAGGTATGTGTATTGATTTGACGATACTTCCCCATTTTGAGTTTAAAATGTTTAAAAATCGATAAGTTGTATTCGGTTTTGTAAGCCGATTCAAAACCCGTTGCCTCTACTTACTTGAACGGCAGGCAAGTGAGAAATAAAAGCAGTTGAAGATGGCTGGGGATGATCCATTAACCACATGGTATATTTTGTGCCTCTTGGGTCAGCAGCACTTCCTTCCGTCTTTTATTTTTGACTTCGTCACTTTGCTTCTAAAAGTTTCATATGTTTTGATTTCCGTTTTGGCGGTAGATCAAATATTTCAAAATTTACAATGCTCACTTCTTAAACTAATATCAAAATCAATGTTAACTTTTATTTCTGTTGAAAACAACTTAAAATACCAGTTGGTTTAAATGCTATTTCAAAAATTATGCACGAACGCATTGTTGTAGTTGATAATTTTTTATATATTATTTTATATGTGCGGTTTTGATTAAGCGTTGTAATAGTTATTTGGTTGATTTGTTTGAATGGATTTCGTATGACAAATGTATGTATATGATACTGCTTTCACATTTAAATTTGTACTCGGTTAGAGTCAAAGTACAATTGGAAATCTTTTAATATTGAGACGCAGTCTGTTATCAAGGTAAGAAAGGAGGCCGTATAATCTTGAGCGATAAGCTCGATCAACAATCGATAAACTATAAATAATCTGTCAGCTTTAGCTAAAGTTCCTTTCTTTCTTCGTGAAATCAAGTAAATAATTTTAATGGCAGATAAATTGCCTACTGATTTATATACTTCTAAACCATTTCCAGGTATTAAATCGCCCAGATCGCAAGGGTGTTATACCATTGCTATAAATAGTGTTTTATAGACAAGGAATGTTATTTAGTTATTATTAATTGTTTACTCCTAGGATCACTTACTCCGGGATGGAACGACCCACCGTGCTTAAACAATGTATCTCGGCCTACTGGGGGTCCCCGACTGAATCTTAATAAAAGAGTTGCCTTCCCAGTTAATGGTACACACGGTAGTGATGCTTCAGAAAATTCTAGTAAATTAACTGGTTCGGTTCACTCTGATAATAATCTTCCTCCACCTCCTATTTTGTCAACAAATTCAACTTCATGTGTTTATCCAAAACAATAAATATCTAAAATCTTAAGCAATGATTTAACTCGAGTAATAATTAAGTCAGACTGGTAACTGGTTAGCTAACTTTATTCCGATAAGATTTATTAAAAATTTATTAAATTTCAGGGGTTCCCAAGAGGTCATAAATCTCTAATAAGAGAAAATTGTATTGTATTTAAAATTCGGCTCTTGGAAGCAAAACCCGGTGATATTTTACAACTTTTAACGTCTTAGCTTTTTTGATCATACCATTTACCTTTTCTAAATTTAAATATGTGGTTTCCGGTTTGTATACTTTTAGATCGTCAAAATCAAGCAGCGAAAATAACATTACAAATTATTAAATTACATATAGATTTTTTGCGCAGCGTTGCGTGACAGATTGACTTTAATGTCTTCGAATCTTTTCTCACAAGCAACTCTCACGCCAAAAGTTGGCCATTTCTGATCTTTTCGGGCTCGTTTAATTTTATGATATTTCTAAATAATTTAATGGAAATCTTCAAAACAAGTTTAAAAGACTTTTAGTCTTCAATGAAGAAAATGTTCATGATGTCAAAGCATTGGCGTTTTTAGATTTGTTAGCTATGTTGGAAATGCTAAGCAACGCAAAAAATGGAAAAAGTGCAGAATACAGACCATTAGATATAAAAAATGAAAAAACCCTTTTTTTTGGGATGATGTTTTTGGAGATAAGTGGGGCAAATTGGTATTTTCACAAATTTTAAATATTTATATATCAAACAAATCTACACCAACTTTTAAAAAGTTTGTAGCGTTGGAGTGGTTATTGAAATCGCGAGAATATTTTTAGTAATTTCCAAATAATAATTCTAGGCGAATAGTGTCTAAATGGGTATGGTAAATGCTCGTTAACAGCACAATCAAATAAAGAAGTAATTTTTAAGAGTCACACATCATATAATACCTATATATTTTTTTACTCTTTAAGTAATTATAAAATTTTTAAAAATTTTCCTTATTTCCCCCCACATCGAAAGTAGAAGTTGGCGACAAAAAACATTTATATCATTACAGTTAAGTGCATGGATACGGTCAAATAAACCCATTAAATTCTTATGTGTATTGGTGTAGTCGGCGTTCGTCGGCTACACGTACGCTACACAGATATGTGTTGTTGTTGTTGTTGTTGTTGTTGTTGTTGTTGTTGTTGTAGCGGTTCGCTAACCCCGCTTAGGGCAGGCATAATCAGTCTAAGTCGCCGAGGTCATCTAACGGAAGGTCCAGGAAACGTGCTGTTTCGACAGGGTTGGACCAAAGGGAGAGGGGGGTTAGATGGGTAGGTTTAAGGGGGCATGTGAAGAGGTGGTTAGTGTCGTGCGGGGACTCTCCACATGCAGGGCATACGTTGGGTATGCTGGGGTCGAGTTTGGATATGTAGGAGTTTAACCACAATATCCAGATCTTAATTGTGCCAATGTAGCACGGGTCTCTCGAGGCAGCTCGAGCTCACTGTCTGCGATAGGTGGTGGTTTGGTTACACAGATTTGTTGTCGGCTCTGCTTGATGAAAGTCAAAAATTTTTGATATTTGAATTTGACGGATGATAATTTGATCGTCTCCACTTATGTTTGACAAAAACAAACTCATTTGTGTTGTGTTGTTGTTGTTGTTGTTGTTGTTGTTGTTGTAGCGGTTCGCTAACCCCGCTTAGGACAGGCATAATTAGTCTAAGTCGCCAAGGTAATCTAACGGAAGGTCCAGGAAACGTGCTGTTTCGACAGGGTTGGACCAAAGGGAGAGGGGGGTTAGATGGGTAGATTTAAGGGGGCATGTGAAGAGGTGGTTAGTGTAGTGCGGGGACTCTCCACATGCAGGGCATACGTTGGGTATGCTGGGGTCGAGTCTGGATATGTAGGAGTTTAACCTGCTACAGTATCCAGATCTTAATTGTGCCAATGTAGCACGGGTCTCTCGAGGGTACGGTAAACCGTCCTGTCCAGCGGTTGTTTTACATGGTGCTGTATGGTGCAATTGTAGTCAAGTACTCCCTTCCTGATGTGCCTAGGCGGAGGCTCGGCTTCTAAGAGGTGCCTGCTGGGGTGCTCCGCGCGGTGGCATCCCAACAGGAACTGCTTGCACAGCAAAGCATTATGCTCCTTAACTCGTAGCATAGATGCTTTGCTGTGCAAGTGGTGCTCCGGTGACATCAGGAGGTTTCCTGTCGCAGTCCTAAGGGCGGTGTTTTGACAGGCCTGTAATTTTCTCCACACTCATTTGTGTTGTAATGTTTGACAGTGAAGTATGGGAAATGCCCGGACGAAATAATATTCAGATATTCGCTTATGTACAAATGTATTTTATGTGATTAATATAATCATATTTATTTATACATATCCTTCTGACCCTTTTAAAAAATATCTCGTTTGCTTCGTAGGCAAATTTACATCAAAAAATTCAAAAAAAAAAAATATATATATATATATAATACACATTAAAAGAATACACAAAAATGACAATAGAATCTTCATAATAACTTAAAATAATTGAGGAAATCGTCTTCTTTGCAGTGCTTGATGAAATTATCTGACCGTCTCCAGAGCCATTTAGGAAAGAGGGCAGACCACGCTCGCCTCTGCTACTATGAACGTCGAAAAAAGTTTCATCTGCCATGGTCCTAACAATGCCAGCGATAGCAAATAATCCATATGTTCTGTAAAATGCAGCATTGCATTGTCGAAATATGTATATATCGATTTTAATCATTAGGTGGGTTTTTAACGACACTATTAAACTATTTTTAATTTGGGGTTGTTTTTGATAATTTCTTTATATTTTCTCATAAGTCCATTGATATTTTTTTCTATTGATATAGCCATTTTTGTACTTTTACCCACAACATCGCACAAATGATCAAAACTATGAAGTTTCCAGTATATCTCAATAGTGTGACGTCAGCAGAAATGGAAATATTTGCCACATCTTTGCTGTGTTACAGAAGTATTCGATAAATTTGCATTCGATTGACCGCAAAAGTTTAAAAAAGTAGAAACCAAGCGTTTTTTTTTTGTCAACAGCGCTTGGAGATTCTATTTTATATTAAGTGAAAAAGAAAAATTGATAATAAATTTAGGTAGTTGGATATAATTATGTCAAACAATGATTATGGCAATGATTCCTCTGCTGTGCGGGTGATAGTTCGTGAAAGGCCAGCTCGAGATACGCGAGGTGTAGAAGAAGTTTCAAGTGTCATCTCATACCCCGAATCCAGTGCGACTGTAAAAATATTTATATATTGAAATATCACTGTCTAAGCTTCCGGTTCTTTTAGATATTGATAGCAGATGGGAGACCTTTTACATTCGATAAAGTTTTGGGACCTTCCGGTTCTCAGGAGCAACTCTTTCTTGATATTAGCCCTTTAGTTCGGAAGGTAAAAGAAGGCTTCAATTGCACAGCTTTGGCTTATGGGCAAACGGGAACTGGAAAGTCGTATTCAATGGGTTTAGACTTACACGTAAGTAAAATTACATATTTTGTCTGCATGACTTATACCGGACTTTAACAGTCTGAACGTCAGGACGTTGGAATAATACCCAGATGTTTGAGTGAGATACTGAATTTGGTTGGGAATGCTGCACCAGTTTCGGACATCAATTCAGATCAAGAACCTTCCAGTGAGATATCTGCTTCTTTTATTGAAATTTACAACGAAAAAGTATTTGATTTACTAAGTGAAAACACAACGGAACCTATTGTTTCACGTGGTGAGTATTCTACAGCATTAAAAGCCACCTAATTATATACAACTCTTAAATATGTTTAGGGTACAAATACAAAGGAGGGACTCAAAAAGTTCTTAAAACATTGGACGATTGTTATAATGTTCTTTTCCAAGGCAATAAAAATCGTCATGTGCGACCTACAAAAATGAATTCTAAAAGTTCAAGATCACATGCTATTTTTACAATCCATTTGTATACAGTATCTGCAAACGGTGTACTCAACAGCAGACTAAATTTAGTAGATTTAGCAGGTTCCGAAGGTGTTCGTAGAACGGGACATCAGGGTGTTGCCATGTCAGAAGGTGTCAATATAAATCAGGGCCTTCTGTCCATTGGCAAAGTGTTACAAGCGAAAGCCCTCGGTCACAAAGTTATACCATATCGAGACAGTATTTTAACCTCGGTTTTACAAGGTAACTTTTGAGAAATTAGTTAGGAAAAAGTAGAATAATACAATTAATTTTTTAGATTCTCTTAACGAAAACTCTTATCTCACACTTTTGGCTTGTATCAGTCCACACCGCGCGGATCTATCGGAGACTTTGTCAACTCTTCGGTTTGCTCAGAGTGTGAAGCAGTTAAAACACTCACCACATAATAATTTAATAGTCACAGAATACAAGGTATTTTATTTTATTTTTATTATTATTAATTTTTTCGATACAATCAATGACAACGTTGCGAATCAGTTCACTAAATGGATGTTTATTTTCTTCACAAAGAATATCAGATTTTGATCTTGATTCGCTAAGTCTCTCCATTTGTAACATGACATATTTTGGTTATAACAGGTATTATAATCTTTGCTAGAACCAGGGTCATAGCATAACTTCTTTTTTTTTTTTTTTTTTTTTTTGTTCCTCATAAAAATTTCCTCGAGAAAACAATTTGGATGCATTACATCCGAGTCTTTAAGAAAATATTTGTGCGATTAATGCCAGTAGTAAAAAATAAAAAAAGGTGACGGGTATCGAAGAAGTTACCAATCTAAGAAACGTACAGCAACAAAGTTCTTGTGTATGTATACTTTAGTAAATATATATATTCATGTCATAATATGGCTTTTCATTTACCTAGAGGTAAAAACTGACAACTGTAACATTCATACAAAATATTTATAAGGAAACCAGAGGTATGTATATAAATAAATAAATTTAGATACTCTGAAAATTTGTTTGTGATTCGAGACTTATAGTGTCTATGAAAATTTTCGATGCAGAACATTTACCTTACCAGTGTCAAGTCTTCCATTAGTATTATTTCTTCGAATTCCAAAGTTGACGTTTAAAAGCTCTTAACATAAGCTTTGCTGTTTGCTGTTTTGAAATCGTCTAACCATTGATAAAAACTATAAATATAAAAATATTTTTTGAGCTTAGTTTTGGAATAACATCCATATGGGCTTACCTTTTTATATGCTAGCGTCTCTCTTAGAAAAGGTCTGATAAAAAATTTCTTTGGCTTTGGAAGACTTTTGCATGCTATTTTTAGAATTAATCTTGAAGAAGAATGTAAAGATTTTTCATTGAACGCTGAGGCGATAGATCATACTAATATAGTTATCTTCATTTTTAGTGGCCGGTACCAATTTGTACGACAAAAATTGTCAGAAAAATTGTTGTAGGTCCGTTACAATCGAATGACTTGGATAATCACATTCTTGCTCGCTGCTGTTTCGTCTAGTGCACTGCATTATTAACTGACAATGACCTAATATATTTATAAATTATATACTTCATAAGAATTGGTGTACAGTGCTAATCCGAATTAACACATTTTCATAAATTCTTTTACATGTAATCCTAATTTAGAGAAGTCGGATGAAAACACCGAAAAAAGCAGTTATGGCCCCTGCCTCCACTAGGCGACCCAATATTAACACCGGTATCAGCGTGGGATTTAAAGCATTCAATACTATCTATCACAGTAAAACATTTTGCACTCCGAGCAAATTAAAACGAAACACCAAAAAATTGAACCAATCAGAAATAGGACTTACACCAAGCCAAAAAGAGAAGTACGCGGACTTATAAAAATATAAGATATTGACATTTTTTATATGTAGGAATATATACGTATATTTATAGGGATCAAAGAAGAATTATTGGCTCACTGGAGACTCACCTCCCTGGGATGCAATCAAACTTGGTGCCAAGAAACAGGGAATCAAGTATTTCATTGGATAAATCTCTGGAATCTCGCGTATCAATAATGAGTTTGAATGTTTCATCCTCAACAGTACTAGGGAATGATGGAACATGTACAAACAAGACTTTAAGGTATATCTGTTATACAGTTTAAGGATATACATAAGTGTACTATTAATTTTTTTATTGAATAGTTACAGTCCAGTAGTGCGTAAATGTTTGGAAGAATTTGAAAATATTGTGGAAAATAAGCTTTCCCATTTTATGAATACCTTGAAGGATCTAAACAAAGAAAACTTTCAACAAAATACTCAAATTATAGACTCATCGAACTCCCTGCCATGTGTAACTGATTCAGGACCATTGCCGTTGGTATTGCGCAACGAATTAAAAAGTATCATACAGGAAGTATTGCAAGAGAATGGTGGGCAATCAAAGATAACACACCTGGATAATGGCGAAAGTTCTCAATCGATATTGTTAGAGTCTTCACCCGTGAGGGAGAATTTAAATTGTCAACTGGTATTACTTTCTATAAAATGTATTATTAGAAATTATATTAATCTTATTTTGTTTAAGTTTGCCACAAGTAGTCCTGTCTTTAAAGTCCCTTTGGCACCTAATAAAACATTAAACCGTCCTCTGGGACAGATTTCGGAAATGGATGATTCGCTTACGCATAATAATATGACAACACGGCGCTCTAGACGAATTTCACAACGGATGGCGGCAGACAATTCGTTTAACGCCTCAAGAGAATATGGAATTTCTAATGAAACATTACGGCGTTCTCGACGTATTTCTTCAAAAATAGAACAAGTTAGATTGCGTACCGATGCTTCAAAATTATCGAATTTGGGTTGTTCTTTGCAAATGAATTCAACAACGGGATTATGTGAAAAAAGGAAATCTCTTAAACAACTACATATTGAAAGACGACAAAGTATTCGCGACGCAATGGATTTGAAAAAATTGGCGGGTATTGAGGCTGCTAAAGGTAATCGGATCGTTTCGTTAGACAGTATTATAGAAAGTTATTTAACGAGTGGATCAAATGGCTCAGCTCTGAACACTAAAGGAAAGAAAACGAATATTCAGAAACATCGAAAAGCTATATTAGATCTACTGAATTCTGGGTCCAGGAAAGAGTTACAAATATTGCCACAAATAGGCCCAAAAACGGCTTTTCAGCTATTGACACAGAGGTAACCCGTAATCAGAATCATAAACTTATATTTTGATTAAAATCCTTTTTTTTTTTTTTCAAAATTATAGAACATTAAATGGAAAATTTAAGACTATTGCACAACTTGAAAAACTTCCAATATGGCGTGGGAATTCATGGACACGTTTTGCACAAGTACCTACTTTTACACTCCTAAAAATTTTAAATATATATATATTAAGAAAATTTTTTCTCATTTCAGGCTAATTTACTAATAGATTGAGTCCACAGCACTATTATTTAATTTACCAGCTTCTAGTTTTGTAGCTAATTTATATTTAAAATTTAATTTTTTATTTCATCACAGACCCAGAAACATAAATTGAAGGCGTTTTTTTTTTCGTTTTATTCCAAGAGCTTAAAAATATATTGTTACTTATATTTTTTTCAAAATGATATAACATTAAATGGAAAGTTTAATACCATTGCACAACATGAAAAACTTCCAATATGGTGTGGAATTTTAAGTACCTACAACATTTTTTACACTCCTAATTTCCAATTAAGAGCCTAATATACTAAGTCCACAACAGTATAAATTTTAGCCTTTTCATATAAAAAATATATTTCATAGAACCCATTGCACGGAATTTTGGAAAACAGTCTCTAATATGCAGCTGGTTCTCGACTGTGTCGCAAAAATAATTTCTTTGATATCTTCCGCCCTTAATCTTTCTAGTGGAGTTCGTCAAAAGATCTGTAAGACCTTTACCATATGTATGTGTAGATAATTTGTAAAGTACTACATGGATGAATACAGTCCAATATTATTACGGTTTCTTAATATGGTGACAGAGAGCAGACCTACGACCGCAAAGAGATTTAGATTCGAAATGTTTGTTGTATCACACATCTAAAACATAAATTTATCCTTTGTTTTATTTTTTCTATGTTTTATTCTCTGAGCTTAACGAAAATATATATGTATAATATAATTGTATAATTTGCATTTTTTATTTCATATATAATAATTCTACTTACTACCTTTTTCACTTGGCGTGTTTTAGAACCGGTGCCCAGAAACTCTAATGCAATCTTACTTTACTGGCGTAAACACCGCTTACGCGATTATAGCCGAGCTAACAACATTTCGCCATTCATTTCATCTTTTCGCTGTTTGGCGCCAATTAGAAATACCAAGTACAGCTAACGCCTTCTCCATCATCAGATGGAGCTTTTGGTGTGTTGCTTAACGTCAGTTTACATAGTCGTATAAGTTTCGCGAGGATACCAAATTCAGACATAGCGGCGTAGAGGCAACTCCTATTCGGCCTGTCAAAGGCTGCTTTAAAATCGACGAAGAGGTGTCGATGTGTATGTATGTGTCGATCTTTTTTTACGCGTTTTTTCCAAGGTTGGAGCATATCTGAACAATGGTAGATTTACCAGATTTAAAGCCGTGCTGATAGGTTCGATTAGTTCGTTGACGGTGGGCTTTAGTCTTTCACACAATACGCTCGATAGAGCCTTATTTGCGATATTAAGGAGGCTTATCCCACGCAATTGGAGCAGACTGGGGGTCCCCTTTTTAATGAATCTGCCAAAGTATACTTAAAATCAAATGTTGTTGTTGTTGTAGCGGTTGTTCGACCCCGTTTAGGGACACGCCAGTTTGTCTAAGTCACCAGTATCATCTAACGGTAGGTCCAGAAAACGAGCTGTTTCGAAGGATTCGTACCAGAGGGAGAGAGGCATGCAATCATCGGGCATGCTTTCATCCAACCATATTCTGCAAAGTAGCTGATTCATGTACCTTATCAGCTTTTTACTGCTTGAATAGCTCTGCCGATAAACTGCCAGCTCCAGCCGCTTTGTTGTTCTTTAAACGGCAATCGTTATTCGAATTTCGTCATAGTTAGGTAATTGAACATTTTTTTCCTAGTCATCGATTGGGGTTTCGGGTTTACTATCTCAGGGTGTTCCATTTTCACTGCCATTCAGCAGGCTGCTTTTCTTTTTTTTGTCTGCACATGAGTCATGCTTCCATTTTCAATTTTCCCATTCCGCACGTGTAGTGGTACGTAGCCCGCTTTCTCTCAGAGAGTAGCAGTGGAAGTCGAATTGAAAACCGTTCGGCTGCTTATTGTAATTGCAGCTTTTCGACGTCGAACTTTCAATGTGTTTGTTGATGGGATATACAGAGGCGGGTGCGCATCGTCTCTGCAACAATATAGTGGTCCGAGTCGATATTGGGTCATCGAGGGTACGCACGTCAAAAACACTGGTGCGCATCGTCTTTGCAACAAGATAGTGGTTATGTGTTCTTCGATCAGGGGACAGCCAAGTAGCTTGATGTATTTTCTTGTGCTGAAATTTAATAGTACTACAGACAACCATACTTCGGGACCCCGGCGAAGTCGATTAGCCCACTCTGGCGTTGAAGTTTCCAAGCACAATTTTGACATCGTGGCGGAGTGAGCGCTCATGACTATGCTCCAGGCGTTCATAAAAGGTATCTTTGGCCATATCGTTCTTCCCTTCCGTCTGGGCGTGGGCGCAAATCAACGATAATGCGAATTGTAGTGAGAAGTTCATCCAAGAGGTTGAATGCCAGTACTTGGCGAAGGAGTCTCTCCCACCACGAATCCGACACCAAATTTTGGCGCCTTTATGTGGCTGCTGTAGTAAATGTCACAAGGACTTACTCGCTTCCGTCCTTGTCCTGTCCATCGTATTTCTTGGGCGGCGGTGTTGTCAGCCTTTATTCTTACAAGGAGAATAACGGCTCCTTCACAATTAAGAGACCGAACATTCCAGGTGCATGCTCTCAAATCGTGATCTTTAAAACATTTGCGAGGGTCGTGATCAGAAGGGGGTATCTCATCCGAAACATGTTTAAATTTTTTGTTGGATCCCAATATCCCATTACACCTCTGCAATCAATGTACTCATAATTTGGGGGTTGGTGTGCTTACGTTTTGGAATAGATATTCGCTTTCATGTATGTGCGTACATAGATAAGTTTGCGAACCAAGCAAATAAGTAAGCATACTTCAATCTTCAGTATGATAGTGGAAACACAGCAATTAAAAGAGATAGAATAAAAACAAAAGGAAATAACAGAAATGTAAATGAAAATGTTCGATCGACCGGCTTTTGCAGGGTGCTGCTTTTAACTTCGGTTATCGGTTGTATTGTCGTCCACACTGGTGCGCAAGCGAAGCCCGTTAAGAAGTCGTTCGAATCATATGTATTAAATAGTTGTCTCTAGCAAAATATACCCAGTTTGATTTAAACAACGGTCGGAGACAGTGGCTACAAAATTTCGGAATTTTTAATAAAGACTAATTTATTTTCTGCTTAATAATTCAAAATACCATAAGTGATTAAGATGCAACCAGTAAAATTTTATTTCGATTTTATTAACCAGTCCAGCCGTGCCTTATACATTTTAATGGAAGCATCAAAGATACCCTTCGAGGCGATACCTATATCAACACTCAAAGGCAAGCAACATAATAGTGAGCTTGCATAAAAACATATCTAAAAAAGATTACATATGTACATATGTACGAGTATGTATGTAATTTTGAAAATAATTTAATAAGTACAAATGTAGAATAAATAGCAGATGTTAATATTTTGTACATTCAAAGGAAGTCGTATAAAACACAGATTGATTTGAGTAAATGTACATTGTAAATGTATAATGTATACATATCCATAACTTGTAGGCCACAGTATCTGAACGGGCAGCAGTTTGGGCTACTAGCCAACTGAACATGGATTCGAGCTCCGGCCTTATGTTAAAAATCCATCGGCCGTTCGGTGGCACATTAACACTGAAGGTTCATTTTTAGTAAATTTTGCCTTATTATAAAATTTATTTTAAGTGCCAATGCACTAGTACGATAAAAGAATGTTCACATTATTCTGAGCATACTCATAGTATCTACATTATGGTAAATACATCGTCGTATATAGGATTTAGCCAAGCTAGAATAACGAGTGATCAGGGGAACAAAGAAATCAATCCAACAAAAAAAAGTCACAACACGAAGATTAAAGAATACAAAAGTTGTGAAAAACTCAGTCACTAAGAATACCTATGGAGTAGTATACAAAACTCCAAAACCATTTTTAAAATTACTCAGCTATAAGTTCGCATTGGTTTAGTAGCGATTGAAAGGACACATGCAGCTCTATGTACATATCGCTTATTCGAAAAGTGTCATAATTGAAAAACCGCACTTGGGTTACATCTGGGAGAATCGAAACTACGATTGATTGAGGAATATGAGTGGCAGAAAGTAATAAGCTAGAGACTAAAGTTATGCCACGTTAATTACCTATATTTTTGAATAAGAATGATTTGAATACCTCAAATATTTCTCCACAAAAATCATATCTTTTAGTTATGACAGTATTGACGTAAATGAGGTGCATCTATGTACATATGTATGCACTCGTATGTACAGTACTATGTTCGTTATTTACCAAATTGTCTAAATAACAGACTCTAACATCATAATAAAGACAGCGTACGCATGGACGTATCGAACACTAAATCGAAAAACGGTACAACTCAAAAATATGTAATGTCCAGTGACTTTGCTCAAGCGATGCGAGAAGGATGAAAAGAGTCATAATTGTATTTTTCCAGCTAAGAAAGAAATGTATTCTGTGAATAAGTTTATGGAAAAAAGCAATATTTAAAAAGTATTGGGAGTTATGACGTTTTCTAATTTAATGTGCGATATGTTCTTGTGTGGAAATAGAGATAAACAAACCCAAAATTTTTTTAAATCTTATTACTACCATATATTACAATATATACTGTGGCTAAGTAATATCGTTTTTGAATGTTTATTCAATCACACACTCATCTAAACTTTCCATATTGCACTTAATGTTTAAGAAATGATCAAGATAATTTATTATCGATACTAATGAAATCTTTTTAATGCAATGTATTATTCTCACCATATGAACATATACTCGTATGTAAGTGGTGTATGTATATTTGTGTACACATGTATCAATTCTTATAAGACTTATAATTATGTTTATACCAGCATGTGTGCATACATACAAGTATGTCAACTCACGTAAATAACTCGTGAACTGATAACTTGAAATATCAGCGAGATTAATTTAGCTTTTCGTTGGACATCTTTGGTCTAGAAGTAAACAAAATACATACGAGTGCATGCTATATAGGTATGTATATATAGTATGCACGCTTACTTTATTGAGTAGGTACATACATACATACATATATTTGGCTAAAGAAAGTCTTTGTCGTTTTTATACCTTTCATGTACATGAAATGGTACGTTAACGTTGGTCCGACGTATTTAAGTACCAGGAGGAGTAGAGATAGAGCCATATATATTCCGATCTATTCAGAATGACAAGTTGAGTTGATTTAGCTCTGTCTGTTCATCGGTTGGTTTGTAAGCAAACTAGTTTTTGAGATATTTCAACCGAACTCGGTACACAGATGTATATGTACATATACGACTGATTTTCAAGATTTGAGATTTTGGTATCATACATTCGTATCTGCAAATGATTTATTCAGACGAGAGGTTATCGGAAAACATCATCACTTCAGCCCCCTTCAACCAGTGTTTCAGATATGAGAATTAATCCTAAAAAGAAATATCATAATACCTTTCTGGAAGTAAAAAATATTTAATTATTAATATTAATATTCATACCATATGTATATAATAAACGATTTTCGGCCGAGCTGCTACCCCAATTTGTGGTGACTGTTTAAAGACGTTCATTTCATCAGAAATGACTTCGAAGTTATTCACATTTCTTGTAACGCTTGCTGCCATACGGTGGACCATGATCTCAAATCCTGACCAAACCAATATCTAAAACCACAAACCAAGTTTTTTCCTAATTGTGGTAACTCCTTTAGCAGAGGAACCCCTTCGAGTATATTTATGGCCTGAAATAAGAAGCTCAAGACGCTCACCAAAAGTTGGTGAAAGAGCTCGGTCGAAACTCGTTTCAGCAGTTTTAAAGCAAGCTTTATGTTCGTTAGCGGCCGAACCTGTGACCGCCCCCATAGTAACACTTATGTACATACTAAGTTGTATTTTATTACAAATTTTGATGCAAAATATTTACATTTTTTACAGGAGAACACTTAACTGGTGAGTTTCGGGATAAAGTCAGTCAATTCAAATGCTTGCCCGTAATCAACGACGATAATTTGTCTTTGGGCGAGAGCATCGCGATATTTCGTCATTTAAACCGCGAAAAGATTGTGCCAGAGCACTGGTATCCACGTCGCAATTACGGCCGCAGTCGTGTTGATGAGTTTTTAGAATGGCAACAGCGTAATGTGAGCACCGCGTGCGGCAATTACTTTCAACAAAAATGGCTCTTGCCTATTCTGAGTAAGACCCCATCGGAAGATAAAAATGTATGTATACTTACTCATCTTCAGTGCGAATTTCAACAGTGTTTTTTTTTTTTAATTACTCAATAGATTAATGCAGCAACACATCGTCTAAATCAAGTTTTAAAGGATTTTGAGAGTCTATTTTTAAACAAAAACAAGTTCCTTATAGGGGACACAATTTCTTACGCTGACCTGATAGCAATATGCGAAATTGATCAGCCAAGTAAGCGCGTAATGATAATTTTCTTATTTCCTTCTTATGAAAATAATCCAATATTACCTACTATTTACTTTTTAATTGACAGAATTCATTGGATTCGATCCTTTCAATCACCATCCCAAGTTGGGTAAATGGTATGATGAAGTTAGAGAAGAGTTGGGGCCATACTACAAAAAAGTGGCTGAAGAATTTGATAACAAAGTCAAAAGGGCAGAGAAAAAGATACCTGAAGTTATGTATTTACAACAGTAAAATGCAGGAGTAAATGTTTGGGTATGCTTATCTTCTTGATGTAGATATGTATGCACATACGTACATGTATATACGTATTTATGTATATGTAAATTATTTAAATAATTTTAAATTTATTCTCTACATTGTTACACTTTATATTCTAGTCGTGGGGCGACTTGTTTTTATTTTGTAATTAAAATTTTAAAATTTATGTATGTATGTACACGTATGTTTGTACATATGTAAGTAAATGGATCATATAGTTTGTGATTAGTATTGAATATGCATACTAAATATTTATTTATATATATATATATATATATTTATGTATGTATGTACACGTATGTTTGTACATATGTAAGTAAATGGATCATATAGTTTGTGATTAGTATTGAATATGCATACTAAATATTTATATATATATATATATGTATGTATATAATAATATTTATATATATGGTATATATATATATATATATTTATATACGTGCAATAGCAAAACAGGTTTTATATACATACATATGTATGTACGTACAAATGTTGTTGTATTTTTATATCTTTTTATATATTTCTTACTTAAATGTTTAGTAAAAAAATATCAAATCCAAAATAGTTTGAAGTTTGATTTTTTACATTTCACTAATTACTACTACGTTTTTCATACTGAGGCTAATATATATTCTCTGCTAATGGAGGCAGACATTTGCCTGCTAATGAGATCAATGTGAAATATAAGTGGTCTGGGTTATCAGCCCAAACGTCGGTGGGAGAAGTGTCTACTACGACTGACGGCCACAGCAAGTGCACTTGGGATGCGAAAGCCCATGAATACTCAGACCTTGAAAGCGTAAACACAACAAAAAGAAGATGTCAAAACTCAGCATGAAGGGGTTGAAGGCTAAAGCAATGTACAAGGCGGCGGTCAAAGTTCATGGAAAACTTAGCTGAAAGTTCAACTGGACGAAGGAAAAAAAGGAAGGCTGGTTATAGAACATTAATTTAAATAAAAAATTAATTACATTTTCTAATTGCGGTCGTCCCTTGGCAGGGAATATCAACCTCTCCGAGTGTATTTCTTACATGAAATAAAGCTCCTTATAAAAAATCGTCAGCCGTTCGGAGGCGGCTTAGTATAAACTGTAGGTTCTACATTTGTTGGAAAAACATCAAGACGCAAACCACAAATTGGAGGAGGAGCTCGGCCGAAAATCGCTTCAGCGATTACAAAGCGCCAATTATATATTATATATATTGGTTGGGTTAAGGAGAAAAGCTGGATGGGCGCAATTCACACCCAATCCGTACAAACATACTCCCTATAATGCGAACAAATGTATTACAATTCAAAAACGAATGTTCCCTAAAGGTCCTCAAACGAAATGATTCCAATAAATAAAGTTCGGGTTTAGATATGAGTAGCAATTTCTCAAATGGACATATGAAATTTTCATGTTGGAGGGAAAATTAAAACCAAGTACAGGAAACTATTTTGGTTATTGGCATAAAGCTACAGAATAAATATTTTCACTGAAAGCTAATTTTAAAAAAGTGCAGCGTTTTATTAAATAAGTTTTTTTTCAGGAACTATTCTATGAAAAATTATAAAAACTTGAGGGAATGTTAATAAATGAATGCACCCCACGATGCCATATTCCCTTTTAATCTAATTATTATCTTTGCCAGCAGCAGCAGAGAACGTAAATACAACGAGAAAGCCAGAGAACGTAAATACAACGAGAAAGTGCAGCAGAGAGCTTAAAATAACGAGAAGCAGAGAACTTAAAATAACGAGAAGGTGCCAATTCGTCGCAACATCGAACCATCTTCGAACATTTTCTGAAGAGTTTCTTGAAAGGGATTCACCACACTTTATTTAACAGCCACTGTAAAAGTTAGCAGAGATAAGCAAGTGATTTTCTGCTAAGTATTCCTTTGCTTTGGCAATTTCAAATGTGCTGAATGAAAATTTAAATAACTAATTTTTAATATTAGAAATATTAAAATTAAATTTAAAAAAATTATATTAAGTATTAAAAAAATTATATTATAAGTTCTCTGGCCCTGTTCACCACAACTTAACAGAGAACTTGCAGAATTTTGCTCAAAATAGTAGAATGAGCAGAGAACGTAAATATAATAATGAGAATTTCCATGCAAAATAAATGTAAAATTGATTTACGTTCTCTGGATTTCTGCCGGCAAAAAGCAAAAAAGCGCAAAAATAGAAACAGAATGTAGTAGAATCATAATAACTGCAGAAGATAAAACGGAGGGCGTGAATTAGACAAAAATAATACATGTTTTCAATAAAATTAGCTAAAAATAAGAAAACGTAGTGAAATTGAATACATTTCAACAAAATATATTCGTAAATAAAACAATTTATTTGAATTAATGAAACTTTTGAAGCCTAGCTGGGTACATCATGACGGTAAGTGCATTTCTAACTTGCCAAATGCCTTTTATTTAATATTCATTCCTGACAGACAAGCCAATCTTCTCGGTTGACGTTCATCAAGAGTGTCTTAAATTTGCAACTGGTGGGCAAGGATTGGATTCAGGGCGTGTCGTGATATGGAATCTACTACCGGTATTATCGGAAAAAGTTGAACAGGATGAAAGTGTACCCAAGATGCTATGCCAATTGGACAACCATTTGGCTTGCGTAAATTGTGTACGTTGGTCCCCGAACGGTCAAATGTTAGCATCTGGGTCGGACGATAAATTGGTTATGATTTGGAAATTGTCGAAGGTATTGTCAAAGAAAAGAGTTTTACGTGTACATATTTTATTTAATTCAAACCCAATTTAGGGACCCAGTGGCGTGTTTGGAACGGGGGGCTTACAAAAAAATGCTGAATCTTGGAAGTGTGCTGCTACTCTGCGGGGACACTCTGGGGACGTGTTAGACCTAGCGTGGTCGCCTAATGAACGCTGGCTTGCTAGTTGCAGTATTGATAATACCATCATAATCTGGGATGTTCAGTCATTTCCCAACATGGTAACCACTTTACGGGGACACTCTGGTTTGGTTAAAGGCGTTGCCTGGGATCCGTTAGGCAAGTTTTTAGCAAGTCAAAGTGATGATCGAAGTGTTAAAATGTGGAAAACGAGTGATTGGAGTTGTAGCAGTACAATTACCGAACCATTTAAAGGATGTGGTGGGACAACACACATACTGCGCCTCTCTTGGTCTCCAGACGGTCTTTACTTGGTGTCGGCGCATGCTATGAATGGTGGTGGTCCAACAGCACGTATTATAGAAAGAGAAGGCTGGAAATGTGACAAAGATTTTGTAGGCCATAGGAAAGCTGTTACGTGTGTAAGATTTCACGACACTGTTTTGACACGGCTTGCATCCAACGCTGATAGAAAGTTACAATATTGTTGCATGGCAATGGGCTCAAGAGATCGGTCACTCTCTGTGTGGATGACAGCACTAAACCGTCCATTGGTTGTTATACATGATCTTTTTAGTGACAGCATTTTAGACTTATCTTGGGGTCCAGCTAAATGTATTTTAATGGCTTGTAGCGGGGATGGTACTGTTGCTTGCCTACAATTTTCCGAAACTGAATTAGGCACTCCAGTTTCAGATGAAGAGAAGGTTCATATGTCGAATGACCATATATCAGAATATAATATAAATAAGCATCTAAATATTTATTTTCAGAACTCCCTGTTTCAAAAAACATATGGAAAAAGTGTAACCCTTGAAAATGGTTCAACTGGTGCTGCAGACATTCTAATTGAAAACCCAGAACTTCTTGCAGATAGAGTTGAAAAACCCAAGCCTCCCACACTGCCAACAGCTGATTCAAGTAGCCAAAAACTCAACTTACCACAACCACCTGTATCTTCGGCTAAGTCTAATGATCATAGCGACTTTACTGCCACAATGTTACATTCAAGCGGAAGCGAAGAACGAACAAGCAACTTTAACTCCCTTAGAAAACAAACCGAGACACGAACTGCTGACGGAAAACGACGCATTACCCCAGTGTTTGTGGCACTCAATCAAGACGCTTGGTAAGCCCGTCCCAAATTCATATCTATTGAAAAATTATTGTTTTTATATGTATGTTTAGTGTACCAAAAAGTACATCGGACCTGAATCCACAACCGCCAACTGTTCACTCATGGAATTCGAACAGCACACCAACAACACTAGATTTGGATATGATAAAACAAGTTGATCCACCAGTCACAACTTCATTTACAAAACCTATGATAACGGAAGCGCAAGAAATGTACTAGTTTCCTTCAATATTATTATTGGAAAAAGTTTGTATTATTTAAACTATCTTCTAGATCCTTGGATGCCCGGCTTATAAAGACAACGTCATCAGCCTCTAAACTGCAGCCTTTAAAGGCAGATAATAGTACAGTTAAGACATTTCCCGTAATTGTTATTTCAAAATCAGCTACAAATTCTAGCAGTGTCATGACTACAACAAATAGTTTGCTAGTTGGAGGTACTAAGCCATATCAAGCCTCTACTACTGGTCCCAAATTGAATATAAATCATAACACAAAGTGCGAATTCCAAAAAACCGCACTGGATCATAGGGTTCATGTTCACAATGGTTATTTGAGTACGGGAAGCGGACTGTTGGCAAAAGTGACTAGTTACAACATAGTAAGGCCGAGTCAAATAGAAAAGCTTTGGGAAATTTTGATAGGCACGTTTCTCATACTTTCATTACATTGCCTATTTTATTCACTTTGTTATTATTTTCATTTTACTAGGTTCACCAATAGTGAATTTAAATTTTTGCAATAAGTATGTTATGCTGTGCTGTTTGGATGGCACGTTACGTTTGGTCGATATCAGTACCGGTAAAGCCATATTACCGGTTATGGGTTTAAGTACCGCCGCAGTTCAATGTGCTTTTGTGAGAAAACTACAATATAGATTATAAGCTTCAAACATAAATATAAATTAACATTTTTTTTTTATTAGTGTCCCAGTGGTCGTTTAGTAGGTGTTGTTACGGATTGTGGCACCGTGCGAATTTGGCACATAGAGGAACGTCGTATATTTTTAGCAACTACTTGTAATGAGATTGGTACAGGAAAACTCGGTACAGTAGTGCAGTTTAATATCACTGAAGACGGCATACCTATAGTATTGTTTTCCAATGGCAACGCTTATTCCTATTCTGAGCAATTGAAATCGTGGCTTGTACTCAGCACTAAAGATCCCATAATTCGACATGGTCTTCAAACAACGATTCCCAAAGATTTTCAGAAAAATCATATCTCCTTTCCACTTATCTCAACGCAAGCATCTACAAACACATTTTCTGCAATGAGCACATCAATGGATATGTAAGTCTATATATAAGTATCGAGAATGTAATCTCTACAGACGTTTAAAGTTTTTATACTTATACCAAGCAAGAAAACTAAAATATTATATACATATATACAAGAGCAGCATGGTTTATTTAAACGTTGTATTCTCACATTGTAGAAATTTAAATGACTGGCAATCAAGCGCTAAACTCAGTTTTATTGAGAACCAGATTATGCTTTCGGAAGCTATAAACTCGCCCAATGAATTATTGTTCTGGTACAACATGTACGCATATCAGTTGGCGTTAAGCGGTACTGAACAACATTTGCGGCTACTGCTCGATGATTTGCTTGGCCCATCTCCACGGAATACTTCCAACGACCATAAAATTCTGGTAATTTGTAATATTTATAGCAATTAACTAATTCTAATCAATATAATTGTATATGTCTTACAAAAGTCGGTATCAAAGCATCAGTTGTTGCAGAACGTGCTAAATGTACTTAAGACGCATGTAAAATGGCAGCGTTTGTATATGGAATATAATGAGCTGTTTGAATTTTGTTCCAAGTCAAATGTAATCGATGCTGATATCGAGATGGTGGATCGACATAATAGTAAGGAGACAGGCACAGATGCAGCTGCTGCTAATGAAGAAGAAAATGGTATTCCAAAATAGGCTCTACGATGCCTGCGTTATTAAATTTTTTAAAAGAAAATACGTATGACTGCCAGGTATTAAACGGTTTTAAAATTGTTATTCTACAAAATTGGCATGTAGGCGTTTTTATTGTATATGTATAAAAACATGATTTATAAAGAAATACAATTAGATATACATATATACATCAATTGTTTGTTTATTTAATATGATTATATCTAAAAATTAATGGAAATAATGATTTACTGCATATAAGCTGGACCAGGTGTTGGTACACTTTTCAGTGGCGAATCGAAATCAACTTCTTGGTGCTCTGTCATTGGACTTTCGTGTATAGTCGTGCCAATTCGTTCTTGTAGTGTTTCATATAATTTATGAACAGTCTCGTTATGTCCCGTTGTTGGCTGTATAGCTTTCATAAGTGTAGCCAAACGACTTGCAGGCAATTTATTATGCACATACCATAACAGTTTTAACATATGTCTAGTGACGTTGTCACGAGTTAATCCTACGAAAAGGAATTCATCGAAAAGAATTGTGCAGAAATCTTCAGTTGAAAATTCATCAGCCATTGGTATTAGCAGGGCAATCTGAAAATACATATTTACACAATACAATATGGGTATATCTCAAAAATCATAAAATTTACTCACAAGTGAATGTAGAAAGGGATCTTCATAGGCGCGGTCGTCTTTACAAGCTGATAAAATTGCCAGTGCCCGTAAGACACCAACTCGGTCCTTAAGACGTGCCGTATGTAATGTGTAATACATGGCCAAAATGCTTGCAACTGAACTTTCTTGAATATAGGCTTCAACTGCATCCGGAGCGGGGCCAGAATGTTCAATCGTACAAAGCGCTGATTCACGCTCATCCGGTGGTAGTTTTGAATGCAAACTGCGACATTGATCATCCACCACCAATGACATTAATGCTGGCAAAAATTTGGTAACAACCTGACAATCAAGTTTTGGCTCCTTGAAGTCTTGCGAATCGATCATCACCCAAGCACTTAATCCTAATGCAAGCATACGCAATAACAAAATAAGTATGGTATTATCACGAGGTAACCCTTCATTGTTAATTAGATGTTGCAAAATCTTTATTGCGGATGTTGCGAGAAAATTTATTGCATATGGGTCGCATAAGGTCATAGATAAATCACCTAAAACCTGTTCTTGACCACGCTTAATGTTATCTAGAAATCCTTGCAATTCGCGAGACCTTTTAATGTCCACATTTTTTTCACGAATACAGGCATCCAGACACCAAGTAAATTTATGACATGGATCCACTGAAATGATTTCCTGCACTTCTAAGTCATGTAGTGCCATCAATAGTTCTGCACGTAATGTACAATAATGAACGTTACGGGTACGTAAAAATAAAGTACGCAGAAACTGTAAGACCATGTCATACAATTTAACGCTTTGACCAATCATATTCGCCAATTTTTGTACCACTTCACCTTGCCTTCGTACTTTTGGCGATGGATGAAAGAAGAGATTATTCAGATTTGTATGATCGAATAAGACATGCTCTTTCTCCCGAATATATTGCGAAAGAAGTGGTGAAACCTCGTCACCGAAAAGCGATTGATTGTCGCGCCAAATTTGGCGTTTAACCTCTGTATCAGTATCGGAATAAAGTTCCCGATCTCGCACTAAAATCCGCAAATACTTGTCGTCAATATGTTGTGTATTACGTAAAATTGCCATTACCACTGGCCGTAATGCTTTAACACGTACGACAGGAAAGCTTTTCACCAGCAGTTCCTTTAATTTTTTATCTCGCTCGCGTGGATCCTTTTGGCCCAACTCATTAATATGAGCAATTAGCTTCTCGCGCAATTCCTATATATATATGAAAAATTTTTGGATTAATTTCACGGGATAATATCCAATTTACTCACTTCCATAAGGGATGTATGAAAATCAAGACGGCGAACACCATGCAAATCAAGAAGTGGCAGCATTGGACGTAAGGAAGGTAAAAGTACCCCATTTTCTAACTGGAAAACGTTATAGTATATTGTATATTTTAGAAAAGCATTTTAAATTATATTAAATACCTGGAAACTTTCAATCGCCTTCAATGGATCGGTACATGAAGTAAGCGCTTCCCTAAGATACGCCTGACCAGGAATATTCACTTCCTCTAGGCCGGTGCCAGCAAATTTCGGTGGTACTGACATTTTTTTAGTATTGTACCTTGTTAACAATATCTCATTGATATATGTATTTATTTTTTTTATTTAATAATTAACTTTCTTGAATGAAAAACCTAAAAGCAAATCTACTGAAAATAAGGTTGCCACATCCGCATAAAACCCTAACTTGTGTATACTTCGATTTCGGTGACGCGGAAGTATTGATTCGTAATATCTAAGCTAAAATTATTTTAAATAATTATGCACAAAATTATGAACTGAAAATTATTACTTAAATATAAGATTAAGTAGTTTACATTACTCAGCGTCTCGACACTCGATTTTTGATTGCTTGCAATTGTCATTCTGAAGCAAAGCAAATTGTTTGAATTTGGAAATTTATTACTTGAAATAGTTAAATAATTAAATGAAAACTAACCTCTTCATCAACTTCTTTTACCAACGTCGATAACTCGTGTATGCATATCGCTCTTCTAGTCGGGTGTTATGGACGTTAGCCATGTAAGAAGGGTATTTGCAGAATTACTTATAAACACACCAACAACCTTTGGCTAGGCGGGCGTTGCCACTCCGTAAAATATACGCTTGTGTGCAGTTATATAAACAATACCCAGGAACAAAAAATAAACGATAGAAGTAGCAGTGTAGAGAACGAGGACAAAAAAAATGCAGCCAATTTGAAAGGAAGAGAGAGAGGGGGAGAGAGAGCAGGAGAGTGATAAAAGTCAACAACAAAGAAGAAATACACTTGATGGCATCGCAGAACCGTCATTTTAGAAATTCATTCCGCAGTGAATTCCAGCAGAATTGGTTGTGTCACAGTATAGTTGAGCGTCTACGAGTTGCCTACGAGTGTAGTTTGTGTAACCGAACTATTAATTTTAATGAGCATAAAGTGAGCTGAGTGAGTTTAAATAGTGTTTTACAGAACGGAAAGTAATAAAAGATTTTAGAATTATCGAATTAAAAAATTTAATTTTCATTGTACAGGTGAGTTTTTTCCTTACTTATTTTAACGAAAGTGTTTAGTATTTAGTGTATGTGGACTGCAGTGTCAAAATATTTTAGTGTTCATTGGGCTACATTGCCAAAAATGTATTCTTTTTACTTCTAAACATAATTTTTATAGTTGATGTACAACAGTTATTGTGTCGTGTATGTAAATAAATTTGTACGTGAATGAAGGTATTAAGATGCAAAATATTTTAGTATTAACGAAGTTGTATATACTTATAGATGTATGCACATACAAGCATAACTGTAACATACATACACGTAATATGTACATTAATTAAATTAAATTGAGAAGTAGATACATATGTGAAAGTTTTAGTAAATACAAATCGTTGAATATTAATTAAATCAAACTACACCCCGTAGAAACCTTTCCTTTTAAAAACGTTTGTGTATAATATTGACTGTATACTTATGAACATATATATGTTTACATATGTATACTATACTTATGCCGTCACATTCTTCTTGGTACAGGTGGGTGTGTAGAGAACGGAAGTTAGGACGCGTTCATGCATATTCGAATGCAATTCAAGCATTTGCTTGTATATTTCTCTTAGTGTTCAACACATTCAAATTAATGTGGAATAAATGGGGTATCACTTCGTCTTTGCCGTGCACTGAGCTGACAACTCAAATATGCATATATGTATTTATATGTACATGTATATATATTTATACATTTGCATTTATACATGTATGTATTGCCGGCTTCGGGCTTTCATTTCAGAAATCCCTATTTTAATATATAATGCTACAACTCTACCACAACTGCAAATCGGTAAAACAACCGCAAATAAATGAATATGTAGGTACGTATGATTTTCGCATTATCTTTTACTCTTTCTCACACATTCGGTTGTTATTTAATAAAACATTAGGCATAAAAACTAGTTGATGAAGCAACCTATGTACATATATACATGCATGAATAAATAGCTAGTATCTATTGTTTTATTGCAAATCCTTTCGATTGATTGACTTGTTGGGCTGGTATGGACACAAGCAAATATATTCATATGAATGTACATATGTACATATCTACACAATTAATATTTACTTTTACATATAAATATATGCATGAATATTGTATATTTAAAACCAAATATTAATGACAAGTTAAAATTGTGAATAAAAACATAAATATAACTTCTATTTGAAAAAAATATTATAGAAGAATTTGCTCAGTTATTATTTAGATGTACATACATACTATGTGACTATGTGACTGCATAATTTTATATGGTCAAAGTAGAATGAGCTTTTACTTTTATATGATTAAATGTAAGTAAATTCATACTACGTGTTTGGTAAGCAACGCTGAATATGTATATGGTTCCAAACGTAAGCAAGTTGTATCTGCATACGCAATCAAATGTACTCACTTAGGTGTTTATGTGTATCACTATTAAATATCATAATGATAATTGTCGCTGGCCAGTTTTATGTTGCAAAACTGGTAAATACCAGGGACAAATATAACACACGTTTATTAGGTCTGCCGGTGTAACTAGATAGTTACTAGTGTGTGAATATACCAACGTGCTTTTAATTTTAAAAGTTAACGTGTTTTAAATATCTGACAATAAAGAAAGAATAATATGCTTTTTTTTTACTGATTTTTTAAATTTATTTCAATTTTTTCTTTGCGAATAAAAAAAATATATTTTAGAGTTCGCAGCTTTAAGATTAAAATTTCCCCTTTTTTCAGTTTGCATTTTAACCCTAGAGAAGGCGCGCTCCACAGAGTGACATGGATTATCGCGCGTGAACATTTTGCTCACGTACTGAAAATATTCAGTTATTTTTATATAGTATGTATGTACATCTATACTAGTGTTACAAGTTTAAATTTGAACTAAATACCATTGTTGAACCTTCAACTTTAAAAATGTTTATTTATTTATTTAACTTTTAACAAAGGTATTGAGCGTAACAAGTGGTGCATTAACATGAAACTTTAATTAACGACTAAAAAATTGTGTGAGCAAAATTCTCATAGCGCGCCTTCTTCAGGATTAAAATTCCTGTCAGTAGGAAAAATGTCTAAGAAGCGAAATTGCTTTAGTTACAAAGTTTCGAAATAGATATCAGCACTGTATATTCATAAGTAACTAGTAAAATTCTAGTTTGATATTGTAGCTGAACAGGTGATTGTGCTCTCTTATTCACATTACATCTTTAAATTCCAAGTGTAAAAAAAAACATTTGATATCAAGTCAAAGAGAAAAATAAACAAAAACCTGTAAATTTTTGTTTGCTGTGTTACAAAGTGGGGAAATATAGCAACAAACATTTTTGTGAGCAAGACAAGATGTAATTCTTTTAAACATTGTTAAGTCAAAACAAATGCATGTATGTTTGTATGTGCTTACTTCGCCCTGAAAAAAGCGAGTTAACAAGGCCAATCGACGCTTGTTAGTTTGTTTACTTTCAGAAATTTGTCATATAATATAGATATATTATATATGTATATATATATTTATATATACACTCATATTGTATCAACAGCTTTGTGTGTACACGCATATGTATTTATTACATACATACATATGTACAAGTACTATTCAGTTTTTGCACTTTTCAAATCGGTGTATATACATATGTTACGTTCATATACATATGTATTTTGCATTTTCTTCTTCCGCTATTCCATTTGATAAATAAATGTGTGCGTAAATACCGAGGACAATAACAAAAGCATACACCCAATAATTGGGTAGCTAAAAAAATTTAAACGTATGTATATACATATGTGTTTGTATCAAAGCTTTGGGTTTGTTACGTCTCGCGCAATGGCGCAGTGGCTTGCCTGTCGGGTGGCTCACAAGTACAGTTTTTGCATTTCAGCTGTAGAGAATGGACACGAGCCAAATGAAGAAACGAAGTGACAGCAGAAAACAAATGAACGGGCAAATGGCAAAACAAAAATCAGCAGTGCCAATCGCGTCGAAAGCGAAACAGCGGAGAATTACGAATGACATCGCAAGTAGATAATCAACGATTATATACAATGTGCTCTTGTTTAAAAAACATAAAGTGAAAAAAATAAGGTACCAAGCAATAGATATACGGGAGAGAGAGAGCTGTTTAAAAACAAACAAAGTGTGAAACATATAAAAGAACGCGCATGGCGTTATGAAAACACATAACCGACAGAGAGAAAGAGAGTATGATAAATAATACGATTGTATTATATACTAAAAAGATGAAATGAAAACAAAAATTGCATTGATTAGTGTTATCGACTTACTTGTTAAGATTCCAAAATAGGTAGGTACAATATAATGCGGAAATACTGCTGATACATGACACTATTTACATATTATATGGAGAAATATTGTGGATAAGGTTATTCCTATCACCTGAGTTCAGGTAAAATGTCACCACACCAACTTTTTAGATCTCGAAAGCGGTTAATTGGAGCTCAAAAAGAGAAAAATGCCATTACACACATAAATAGTAAATTATTTAGCCATATATTTATGTATATGCATCTGTAAGTACTTACCAACGAATGAGAGTACCATAAAAAGAAAATTGATAACTTGCATGTGGTTGATGAAAACAAAAACCTTTGCTTCGTTTTGCGCTATTTCTCAGCTTCGTTTTGTCGACTTCTCCCGCTCACGGCAATTTGTATACATATTCCGGATATATTAGATACATATATTGTGCTACGTGTATGCACACTTATGTACGTGAATGTATATATCTGCAAACGAATTAAATTTTTTTTAAATAATGGATATAAAGCATTTATGCGAATGTCAACTTGAAAATTATGTACTACATATACATATGTATGTGTGTACAAATGTAAATGTGTACTTGCATCGCGAGGCCTCAGTCCATGTGGAACAGTACAGAATTAATAACGAGTGTGTGTGCAATTGGTGTAAGGTGTAAGTTAAGTGGAGAAGGAATTCTTGTACGAAATTGTCATCTCGTACACACATATTTGTTGTGTTTATATCCATGCATATAGTAAATACATCGATGATGTGTATCTATATTAATTCCTTTGAAGGTGCATTTTGCTGTTGCGTTTACGTTTTTGTTATCTTGTTATCTTGTTTCCTTTTTTCGTCTTCCTCTTTATTTAATTAAAGAAGGAGAAAGAGAGAGGTTTTGGACGTCCTCTCATTTAACAGCTTATCACTTCGCTTGTGTGCACTATTTGCTATTTTCTTTACTACCTTTTGCTTCGTTTCATATATACTTTTTTTTTTTTGATAAATAAGCGGATAGCGTGAGTATAAGAGACTGACAGATGAGTTGCCGACTCTTCGCACACAGGCCTGACATAAATTTGGTGATTTCGTTTCACATCGTTTTATTTCTACGTAAATTTGCTCGTATACGACGGCTATATCCATACGTATGCGCATTGTACATAAAATTGCGTTGGGTCGTGTGTCTTCTATTTATTTCCAATGACAAAACCATGCCAACTCAACTATCGCGTTATGTAGTTTATGCAAATATGAATGTGTGTGCTATATTTCAAATTCTTTTTGCTGTTTCTTACATTGTTTTTATTTATTTTTTCATTTTATCATGTTTACAGACATCTATGTATATATACATACCTAGTAAGTTTATTTATTTACTTGCATGTACTTACTCACCTGGGCCGCGTGTTGGTATGTTGTATACGCATAAATTTGTATGAATATGTGTTTATAAGCGTGTGCGCGGATTTCTTCTCCGTTTTCATTTTGATTGTCCAAACGATTCGTATTTTTTACATTCCCTTTTGATTCGCTTTTCCAAATTTTGTGTATTTCATCAGTTCGAAGAAGTGTGAAGAAACAACTATAGTAAAGTGGAGAGTGGACGAATGTGCCGAAGTAGAATTGCACTTGCGTATAGATTGAAATATGCGAGTATGATCAGTTTTTCTTTGTGCTTTAAGTGTCCGGATGTGATTTTCTTTGCTGGCTTAAATAAGAAGTATAAAAGTTGGTCATAAAGTGAAATTTTTTCGGTGCAAATTTTTTAAATCAATTATTTGTTTTAATAAAGTGGTATGTAGAATTTTTCATGTGAAAGAGTTTTATGTACATATATATTTTAAAGTGTAGATTTTGAGACAATTTGGTTTTCGCTCTTAAATAGCTCATAAAAAATTTTGTTATTTGATATAACAGTGTGTACTATATGAGTAATAATGAAAATATAAAAGTTCATAAATATCTGCAGATACATATGTATACATATATAATTTTCTTTTGATTTGATTAATTTATTCAAAGGTTAATCCAACAATTTTCGCTTTTAACAGCCATAAGTATGTATGGACATAAATATGTATGTATAATCATTTATGTATACCTCATACAATTTATAGGTATAAATATATGTATGTAGGTATTTGCATATTTGAACATATATTCATATGTGTATGTATGTAAAAGTATATATGTTTATATATAAAGAAACCAGCTTGCTTTTCCCTTTTCAACAATGTAACTTGCCAATCTTACGTTGCACCGTCTTTTCATTGCCTTATTTTTCATTACTTGCATTCCCACCTTTTGAGGCATTGTTATTGCTGCACTGGGGCTAAATTTAAAAGTCTTAACTTAAGAATTGACTATTACAGCTATAGCGAAAAATTATGTGATACAAGAGCGAGATTACAAAAAAAAAATTTAATAACATCCCCGGTGTGTATGCGGCATGCGTATAGAAAAAAGGCGCAAGAGCATGTAGCCAACCACCGCCATCGTGAATTCTCAACCAAGTTTGGATGTGTTATGTATTATACATATGTATGCATACAAATGTTTTTATAAATGAGTGGGTATGAGCGGAACAATTATTTTGTGAATAAGTGCCAAAATATAGTGTACATAAAAATTGGTGCGAGAATTAACATTTTTATTTTTCAAATGTGCAATTAAGAAAACCTAAAAAGAATAAAATTTTGCAAGTAGCAATAATTAACGTAGGAAGATATAATGACAATGACATGTTATCAAAATCCCGAGCTAGCATATTGACGGTACATCCCGTCCAAAAAGACCGATTTTTCTATATGTAGATTTGAAATCTCTTACTTGTGTGCAACGACAACACATTGGACGGTGTATGGCCAAGGAGCGAAAGAGACAAGTATTGTCGGCATCTGCGCAAGAACCCTTTGAAATAAAAGAAGTAAAAGGTAGCAAAAAATAAATTTAAACAAGAAACGAAAATAGAGAGAAAACGACTTTGTGATTGCCCTGCTTTTTTCCTGATATTTATTGCAATTTTCGCGCTCTTTGGATACACATAGATGAGAAAAGTTCAGTAAATAAATAAAAACAATTTCTCGATATGCATATAGAAAGGGCCACTTTCGTTGGTAATTTCAGTAAATTTGACATTTGAATACTCATATCAGTAACCTGTTTGAAAAAAATTATACATAACTTTTTCAGACCTTTCTGTCGAGGTAATAAAATTTACTTTGGTAAATTACCATTCAGTAATCTGAGTGTCACCGTTTTCATTCAGTTTTTTTTTCTCGTCCTGGCATATTTTCCATAATTAGGTTCAATTATTTATGACTTAATAAACAAATATATAAAGCTTATTTATTTTGTTTCGATGTGAATATATGTATGTACTTTTTTCTTTTTTTTTTTACTTTACCAACTGGCAAATGTAATTTGACATGGTGGAAAAGAGAAGTGTTGCCAAAGTTTTTTTCAAACAATGTAACCGCGGTAGCCGAGTGGTGAGCATTGCGTACCTGCCATTCGGAAGGCTCAAATCACCGGTGCCGTATTAACATACAAAAAAGTTATAGAAATCCAATTTAAATAAAAAAATTAAGCTAAATTTTCTAATTTAATTTAATTTTTATCTTAACTCACAAACTAAAAAATGTCCCCATTATGATTTACATATATACCTAACTTATTAATATTATTATTATTTTTTTTTTCAGTAAATGATTTGATCAGAAAAATGTAAGTCCAAACCAATAAGGATATTCAAAACTAGCATACAAAATTATATCGTATTCCGAATTGATATAAAATTGCATAGAAAAGGAGACTGCAATATAAAGAGTTACTAAGGAACCCATATATAAGAAAAGAATGTTTTCATTTCACAAACCACGAGTTTACCGCTCCACTGACGGATGTTGCATTTGCCGCGCTAAGTCGAGCAGTTCAAGATTTACAGATTCGCGCAAATATGAACAGGATTCTATGAAATGTTTCGACTTGAAATATCCTCGCCACGGAGAGATTTGTAACGCATGTGTTTTATTGGTTAAACGCTTCAAACGACTACCTGTTGGTAGTACCCGACATTGGGGACATGTAAGTTCAGATAAAAAATATAATCGTAAGAAAATATTAAATTCTTAATAAAAATATATATATTCTTTTTTTATTACAATAACTGTGCTTAGCTGAATAAAATAATTCTTTAATTTTATCAAGGTGGTTGACGCACGCGCTGGCCCAGGTACGAAATCCATTACAAAACACAAGAAGAGTCGAGATGATTCAGAAAGTATGTCTAGCAGCTCAGCAACGACGGGCCCAAATGTTCGACGAGCACAAAATTCTAAATCACTTATAAGCGAAAAATTTTCCAAAATATTTAAAAAGAATAAGAAAAGCAAAATTATTACCGGTTCTGGCGTTGAAAAGAAAAGTGGTGGAGTTTGTAAAAGAAACCCTGCCTCATGGAGTGAACAAAATATGATGGCATCTACACATGATTCTATGGAAAGCGATTATGAAGATGCTGGTGGTGAGGGCAGTGACAAACGGAATATTAACAATAATTCCACATCTGTGAAATTTCAAACACAAACACGAGCTTCGGCCTACCGCGCATCACGTAAAGGAACCGATAGTAGTAATTGTTCTCGTCATGTATATCGGAAGAGTCCTTTGAAGACTGGTAGTAAACGGCGTAAATGTATGCCACCAATGCGGAATCGATCCGCTTTAAAAATGATCAATGACAAAGTGCAATTCTTTGACTTATCAGAGTGGCAAGAACGCAAGACCTGTTGCGGCATGGTGTATGTGTGCCCATCACTAGCTGACACAATATTACTCGATATTGAAAAGTTTCAAGTTTGCTCTGAACATAAGCGAGCCAAAAACTTGCAAACAGAAAGCAGTCCGACGGTGCTAAAAGAAGAGCAACAATCAATTCCTCAAAAGACAATCATAGCTACATTGCCAGCAGTAGTACAATTATCAGCAGCGCCATCGGTGGCTGTTGTTTGTCCACCGCCGTTAGCCAATCCAGTGAACGTTGTGAAATCGAATACGACCCCAGTATTGAAGAAACACCATTTGTTCTTCAAAAGACAGTCTGAGTGCTTTCCACAAGCGGATCTCGCTGTGAGCAACAGTATAATGAATACTTCGAATAAGACTGAAATCCTGGCAAACCCAATATCCAATCCGGTTATAAATAACAACAATACCATAACATACAGCAGTTCAATATCGCACATGTCAGCAAAATCGAGTGCAAGTTTTTCTAGTACCATTGTTTCCACGCCACTACCACTATCAATCAACACTGCAAACATATCTGCCATATCGAGCATTTCTTCTCCTAGTGCCACATCTGTGAGTGCTGCGCAAATGCCTCGACATTCCACCGCTAAAGTTACTACTATTTCACCGCCTTTACCGATAACGGTAACAGCAACAGCTGGAAATGCATTCGTGGGAGGAAATAGAGTTTTGCATAAAATAAAAACAGGAAAAATTTTAAAGAACTCTTTAGAAAAAGTTAGTATCATGCCAAGCGCTGGAATAGTTTCGTCAGCGGCAATAGAGCGTATTAAAGCCACTGATTTACAGGAGATTAAACCTGTATTGCACAATGTGCCAAAATCATATGTAATTACCAAGCCGACGACAAGTGGACTTAATCACTCCGGTCAACAAATCACACAATATTATTCAGCTGGCTCATCACCGACTTCGACGTGTTCTAATTCTTCGCTTATATCATTGTCCTCAGCAACGGCAGCACCAAAGTTCAGCGACAATTCGTCAGATTCGGGCTTTGATGAAAATCTGCAAGAAAGGAAGTCAGCAAGTCCTTTGGTAAGTGTTTTTTTTTTTTTCTACATTATACTAAGGATAGTTAACTGATAACAATGCCGATCCTGGTGTACATTTTTTCCCAAAATCATTTTGAAGTAATAAATAATTTGGTGTTACTTTCTTAAGCAGGAGGATACCGAGAAAAAATTGGCTACTCGGGCGGTGATAAGTAATGTGCACACCATGTTCCTGCCAAGTGGTGATCCAAAAGTTGTACAATGCCAGAACATGGTGTTGGGGAAAAGCGATATTACACCTAAGTCATTGCAAAATCGGAAACAACAAATGACAGCTAACAACGGTGGTATAATGCAAAAACATTACCAGCAACAAGAAGGCACTAGTGTATGATAAACTTGTATTTAAAAAAAAGTTATGTTGTTATTTCATTTCATGTTATTTTTTACAGGCTGCTCGTATTTGTTCGGTAGTAACCGCCTCATTAAAAATTTCACCAGTTATCAATCCTATATCAGTGGGCAATAGTGTTGGTAGCAGTAGTAGTAATTTGGGATCTCAGAATAAGACGACAACAACACCGACCACCACGTCATCATCATCATCATCTCGTGCAATTTACAATAACAATACAATTCAACATGAAAACGGAGTGACGACAATCGTACCGGCATCTTCACTGGCTGCATCATCGCAAACAGCTGCTATGAACGCCCTTGCGCCTAGCACAGTAACAATAACACCAGCACCGACCCATCATAATTTGGGAAACGGAAGGGGAGCTGGTGCGGCGTTAAGTCTAACGAAAAAATTGACTACATCTGGTGTTGGAGTGAATTTAATAACCACGGGCGGCAATAATCAAAGCAATATTCTACATACCGTTGCAAACCACACTTCGGCGCATTTGATCAATCATAATAATGCATTGTTACAGCAGCAACAACACCTGCATCAACAACAACTGCACCTTCAACATCACCACAGTACAACGAGTAATTTGAATCAGAAGATAATTCTGTTGAAGACAACAGGTGGTCCTTCAAAATATAATAATTTAGCGAATATCAGCAGTGGTAGCAGCGGTAATAACATCAAGATAAATGTATCAACGCCAATAGCAGCGTCGCTGGCCAATACGGGCATTTGCAAGAATTGACCTCATGGTGGTGGTCGTCATAGATTTAATCATTAGTGCTTTAGTAAACTTCAATAGAACTATTTATTTAGTTGCTTTCTTGCGGTGCTTAAGAAAGAGGAATATAAGAATAGTTGTATTTGATTTTGTGATTGCATTGCCCTACTGCATTATAATTTTTCCGTTTGAAAGCGGTAAAAATTACCATTTTGGTAACCAATACATACAGAATACTCTTAAAACTTTTTATTTCGGAGATTTAAAAGATGGAAAACACCGCAGCAACCCTAAGTGTAAATTTCCATCGTGAGGAAAGAAAATTTTTTACTATTTCTCTTTATTGAAAGAGAGCGCAATACATTTAAACAACATTGATGTGGTTTATATCATAGTGGTGGAAATTGAATTAATTTTTCAACACGGTTATGCAATTTGAATGCATTATTTTTGGAAAATATGATGCTTTGAGGGAATAAAAAATTAAAATTGAAAAATTTTGAAATTAATTCGTTATTATTAAAGTTTAATACATTTTTCACAACTCTGATGTATATATTTATGTTTTTTATGCGCATATTGCCATTTGTAACAAGTGTTTAGTTTTACTCAACCACTTTTTTTTACCTAAATATAAATAACAGTGCACAAATACAAATGTGCACATGCAAATTAGTTTTTATAAGAAATATTAAGTTAATGGTGATTGCGTGTGAAAAGAAAATGGAATGACTTTCGGCCTTGTTTGTTGTATTTTGTACATTAATACTATACTATAAACAAGTAAAACAATTATAAATTCGAAGAAAAAATTGCTAAATTCATATATTAGATATTTAAAAGCATTTCCAAATAATTTATTTAGTTTTTGTTGAAATATCCATTGGTTTTCTTATGTACATATATATTTAAATGTAAGTAGTTTTTATTTATAAAAATATCTGCTTTTTAAATGTAACTTTAGGTATCGATTAAAAATTGGAAAGCAACACCAAATGTTCTTACCATAAAAAAAGTTTTACTGTTCTAAACGGAAAATATATTCATAAATAATATTAAAGTAAATTATTGGATAAGCAATCATTTAAACATAAATAAAGAAATACATATTTATATGCTTGAAAAGAAAACTATGTAAAAAATGCATTTCACCAATTTCTTATTTACATACAGACGTTTGTAGTTATAGAGAATTTGAAAACTTCCACAAACTGAAAAATGATACACCGCTCACAAGCAAGTGTAAAAAACATTCATTACTACCAAACAAAAAAAATATTAGAGAATAATAAAAGCAAAAATTTCATTTTGCAGACATAATCGAATAATATATCACTTTATTAGCAAACTTCAACCCCCGGCTTGCCCAAAGTTATTCGACTATAATTATTAACCATTATATAATTAAAAGCAACAAAAAATAACGAGAGAGTAAGAACAATTGAAAAGCAAGAATAAATTTTTAAATAAAGTTGCAGGGAAATAAGATTTCTGCATAAATTTTAGTTGAATTGATATTTATCTAATTTCGCGTCGAAAGCACTTTGCACAAGTACTATGTACGCATGCCTAAGGGAGCCAAAACCAATTTATTTCAGAATCGGACAGTATCTTTGAATTTTAGCTTATAAATGTATTTATCCTCTCAAGGAAAGCTATAACTCTACCTTGGGTATTGTTCTAGTTTGAATGTATTTATAATTTTTTTCGATCAATTTATTATAGAACAGATTACAAACAAAATCGATGGAGATCATTTTATCAATAATAATAAAACACCAATAGTATATAAATAAACACCGTACATATACATACGTACAGCGTTAAAAATATATAAGATATTTTAAGGGCCAACAAGTTAAATACCCGATCATACATTCATTGTACATTATCATAAAATAGAATATAATAAAGTAGAATAATTCGCGTTCTGTAGAGCCGTTATTAAAAACTAGTAGTTAATCAATCCATTGGTGTTATCGTCGACATTCGTACAATCCTCAATTGAGTGAACTGAAAATCACTATAAAATTAAGCTATTTTGTCAGCCTATTCAGTGCAATGAATTTTTTTTTAATAAACGAAGTGGTAATTTTAGTTAATTTAAAGATAATAACTGACACTTTAAATACTGTTCACATTCGTGCTATGTTGTTCATTACACACATACTTCTCACAGCCGACCAGTTGCTGCTTCCTTATCACATACATTAAGAGCAATCAACAATAGATTCCTTTTGGATAATATATAATATTATATTTGAATAATGATTGTATTGTGGTAGTATTGTTAAAAGGGAGTTAAAATTATTTACTTACGTTAGAATTTCTCTAAGAAGACTACAACTACTTACTTAAGTATAAGAATTGCGCAAGGATATCTTTTATAACTTTTTTTTATTGCAAGCAAAACATTTTACAATAGGGAGTTTTCCTACTTACATACATATGTATGATAATAATAATACTATTTTTAAATGACATTTAATGTTTATATATATTATAATTTTTGTACACAAAATGAAGCGAACAATTAAAATGATGACAACATATATTTTAAAAGGTCTATAAATGCGTACTTTATGTCTTAATGAAAAATGAAGGTATAAGCTACCATGCCATATAAAAAGTGAAAAATAAATACTCGAAATATTTGCTCAAATAACATGTGTACTTATCTTTTTTGGTGCTGCAATATGGTATATCGAATTATGAGCGTAGAAAGCACATCACTGATGATGCTTGAAAAAAAAAACATGACCATTTCAATATCCGGTGTAGATACTACAGCTTCTGATGTGATATTACTTTTCTAATTTATTAGTGAAATATATGTATGTATGTAGTAACTGCAAAGTATTTTATTACAATACTTAAATGCTGTGTTGGAATGAATGATGTGGAGTCGGCTCGGAATCATTAACTAGTTTTGCGTTTTTTATTTATCATAAAACCACTCGGCTCTGTAAGATTTTCTGCCTGCGTTTTACGTTCAGTTTTATACTCTTTCAGTTTGGCATTATATTCTATTTCCAATTCTTTAACTGCTTGCACTGGAATAGTCCATTCGCAGTTGTGGGCGCTTTGTACTCTGGTCGGGTCTTCGGAAGCATCATACATGGGTATTTCAACACCTAGACGTTTACACACTTTCTCCATTATGTCATCCACATAGGTGGATATTATTAAATCGGCCTTTTTGTCCTTAAATTTAAAATATACAACAAATATTTTAACCAAAACATGGGGGAAAACAAAATGAATACATACGTGCTTAGTAGGTTGCAGATTGCAAATAATGATTTTCCCTCCGTGTTTCTTGTTTTTCAGTGGTAAATTTCCGCTTGGGATGATTTGAAGAGTAGTGCCCAAAGTTATATTCACATCAGCTAGTCTGAAATTTCCAAGTATTAAGTATTAATAAGTGAAAGCAAAACACATACATATCTTTGTTTGGATGGGAAAATGTTCTAAACATAACTTACGTAGAATGCATTAATGCCATATCTAAATCGCGTTCTGGAAGATCTGCTTCCCAATCAAGAACATTGTCTAAAAGTAAACCACCGCGACAGGAACGTCTTTCACCAATTTCACCGGAACGACATATACCCCCACAAGGCTTTTGACCCACAGTCGTCGCTGCACTCAACCGTACAAACTGTCGTCTACATTTATTGCACTGCTCCACGAACATATTGCCGTGAAGCTCTCCTAAGAAACGACGCGACAAGCCTGACTTCAAATGCAGTCCATCGATGTTTTGACTGACAATATACCGAATGAATCCTTGCTGTGTGAGTGCTTTTAGCGCCATATGGGTTTTCGTGGGTGTGGCGTCGTTGAATGATACATTTATCATTGGTTTTTCACCCTTCTCTTCCAGCGTCCATACACCTTTCGGTCCGCTATGAATAAATTGCATAATATACCCATGTATTATAAAATTTTCATTCATTTACCGAAAATCGGGAATGCCTGCACTTGTGCTTATACCAGCTCCTGTATGTACCACCACACCTCCTTGAGCCGCGAGCAACCAATCCACCAATTCAGCACATTTTTCTTCTACTTCTTCAGGAGTATCAAACTTCTATTGGAAAATAAATACATACATATGTACATATGTAAATATACATGCAATTTTTAATAAAACAAGTTCGACCTCACCTCCGGTATTCCTAAAAGCCCTTTATTATCATATGGCGATAAACCATTTGCATAGTTGCAACTCATGCTAGATTGATAGCAAGACGTCGATAAAGTTACTTCGAAGTATATATGTGAATAACAAAGAAGTTAATTTAAGCTATAAATGTTCCTATAGAATCAACAAATTTAGAATATTAAATAGAAAATTTATTAATTTACCCTTTTTGTAATTAAATATTGGAACTACATAGAAATGCCAGCGCTGTAGGACTGTACAATGGTTGCCAGTCTTTTTATTTCTTACTCTTTCTTGTCCATATTCGCTGATAGTTTTGTTCGGTGATCTGATGAATTTTACGGAATCGGGTTCGGTGGGGCAAAAATCCATTAAAATTAGTAGCTCGCGAGCGCAATTTTGACGTTAATTTGGAGAGAAAGGAAAATTTTAGTCAGTAAAAACTAGAAAGTATGGAGAGTAAAACATTTTAACCTCTCAATTTCGCTATTGGCAAATTTTTGCTGACATTTCTAACCGAACAGAGCTAATATTGGGCAATCGACGTTAGCAAAACAAAAATAGCACATAAATAAAGAAATCGAATGTAAACAAAAATTGTAAATCACAAAACTGTAAAACAAACAAAAAACTGAAAATAAGATTTTTTTGCAGTCGACGAAAGAGGATAGACGGATAAATTTGTCTAGAACCAGCACGAACTGATGCGGAAGGCGAGAAGACATAAGTGAATAATGAAATAACATTTAGCTAATTTCTGGGTCTGAGAAAATTACAGTTGAAAATAAAAATACGACAAAGAATAATTCAAGGTACATTAAGAGAAAATATTTTTTTGTTGTGAATGACTGAAAAAACTAGGAAATTTTGAGGTAAATTCTAGTACCTGAAGCTAAAATGTGCATATTAATAATTTTATTTAGGAGTGTATTTCAAAAGTGCATTATCTAGGAGCAGCTTTTTATAATCAACAAATCATTTTTGATGAACCAAAATCAACCACAAAATTGGATTCTAGAGTTAATGGCACAAAATAAAATTTTTTAGTAGTAATAAAGCTTAAGGTGTTAATATAACTATGGACTTGTAAATATATCAATTAGCTGTGAATGTCATACATTTTTGATCCTGAAAAAAGTAAGTTTCCGAATTATATTTTGTATACACAAGGGCAAATACAAAAGTACATATATACCTAGCTACGTAAATCCACTACTATTTTCAAGTTTACTTATGTGGTATAATCATAAATGTATTTTGCACATGTGTGTATTAATACATACATATGGGTGTATATGTATATATTTATTAGCTTTTATCAATTTTCTATAGAAGCTATATTCCGCGGACTAGATAAGCATATAATAACGATTCCCGGTGAACAGCAGGTATATGTAAATTTGTACATGAGCGTCATAGCGAAAACAATTTGACGTAGGCAAAGATGCGCGGAACTGGCATGTTGATCGGTTGCCAGTGTCATGGGCTTAATTCTATTTCGCTGCATTTATTATTTAATGTTCGTTACATGCATATCTAACTCTCGTTAGACTACCAGTCCCATAAGTCCATCATTTAGCTCGAGTCGCAAATAATATGGGAAAACTGCTTATTGATTAATTCAGTTCTTCACATCCCCAAATATGCTACTACTTGCATATGTTCATATTAATGTACATACATACTTATGTACTTACATATGCTTTGGAAGGACTTTGTTTTCTCTTTAAAGGATGGAAGAGTATTAAAATTCTGGTATTTTGTAAATTATATTTCCAAATATACGTAAAATCTCCAAAGTGATTAATATTGTATTGTAAATATTAAAATTGTATATTTTAAAGTGTTATACGTTGTGAACGTGAGATACATTTGTATTTTTATGTAAATATACATACATACATATATTTTTATTTAGCAGGACTCGATTATTTAATACTATATATTAAATGTATGCTCATAAGTAAGCATGTATGTATATAGGAACCTTCTTGCAGTATATATTCATAAATATGCAAATTTAAATTTAATTACTTACAAAACTCTTACATATAGCATATATTCATATTTAGGTAAAACTAAAAATAAATTCCATTTATATTTCAGAAGATTCAACCACTTGCTCCTAAAAAGTGCCTCACAATTATTTAAATCTAGTTCATCAGAATGTCTAACGAAAAAAGATTGTGCAAGGACAGCGTCTTTAGAAGCGTATACAACCAAAGTATGCACTCAACACGTGCTGCCACAAAGAGCTACATTGCGAGCACTAAAGGTGAAATAAATGTGGATTATATACATATAGCAGGTATAATACTAATGAAAAATCCAACATTGCAGACTCCTTGGATTATGTGCAGCGTTTGGGTTTGATGAGTCGACTGCATGTGCATTCAGGCTGTGTGAATACCGTTTGCTGGAACAGCTCGGGAGAGTATTTGTTGTCGGGTAGTGACGACCAATGTGTTGCTATAACGAATCCACATAGCCAAGAGGTGTTGTTAAAATATAAAACCGCACACAGAGCGAACATATTCAGCGCGCGGTTCATGCCACAGTCGAATGGACACTCAATTGTATCGTGTTCTGGCGATGGTATTGTACTACATACAGAATTACTTGCCCCATACGTGCGTCGACAACGAACTGATATTTTGATCAATAATGATAATGGCTCTGGCGGCGCAAGACCATCCACTTCTACTGTACCCATTCAACCTGTCTATGAACATAATGAAAATGAGGCTAAATTGAGTTTTTTCAATTGCCACAAAAGCGGTACAACGTACGAAGTGCTGACTATACCGTCTGAGCCACGTTCATTTATGAGCTGCGGTGAGGATGGCACAGTGCGTTTATTTGACCTCAGACAAATATCGAGTTGCCATAAAACTTGCTGCAAAGATAACATACTTATATTTAGTCCTTCTGCGGTGAATGCCATGGATCTTTCGCCCATTAGCAACTACTACGTTGCTGTGGGTAGTTCTGATGCCATTGTGCGTATCTACGATCGTCGTTACTTAACAGTGATTGATTTCAGTGATAATTCTGTACCAACTACTGAACGGCACACGCGACCAATTAAAGCTTATCCGATTCCTATGACAACCAATCGACAATATCGCATAACATGCGTTAGATATAGCCCAGAAGAGTCTGAATTATTGGTGAGCTACTCTTCTGAATATTTATATCTGTTTGATTTACGTCGTGAAGGTGCCGACGTTAATGAGTTGTATGAGAAAGGACGCACAGCAGATGTGACCAGTTCCTCTTCTTTGCCTGCGCTAACAGCCGAACAGGTTACACGTAGATTACGGTTGCGCGGTGATTGGTCTGATACTGGACCGGACGCGCGTCCTGAAAACTATCCGCGTGGTCGAGTGGAAATCGGGCAAGTGCGTCCGCAATTACAAGCGAACATAATGAGTCGCATGACAGAGGTAATCTCACGAATGCTCAACGATCCGCGTACACGAATGGGGCTGTCAGGCCAGGCACAAGAGTTAAATCGTGAAAATCAAGCCACGCTTTTAGCGGCAGTAGCAAGGGAGACGGCAGAAGGTAACTACAAGTTAAATAAATTAAATTATGTTAAAGTTAAATAATTTTTTGTTTTTCCATTCTTACATATACATATTCAGCACCTTCAACATCAGCACATTGGCGTAGGGTTGCAAGTCGCTTACATAGAACACGCTCCATTGCAATAACCAGTCCACAATCAGATGTCTCTTCGGCTCCAACGATTCCTACATCAGATGTTGTCAATAACGTTAGTAGACCGCCAGACGAAGATATCGCTTTTGCATCAACAGAACAATCAGAGGCGCTTAATGTCGACACATCTAATAACAGCAGCAGCAGTGACGCGCAGCCAAGCATACAATTTCGAGACGATGAGGCGGACACTCTTAATGATGAACTTGCGGAGCTTGATATGCAAACAAAGGAAATTATTTTCGATTACCTGCGCATGAAGTTTGTTGGTCATAGAAATGCACGCACTATGATTAAAGAAGCAAATTTCTGGGGCAACAACTATGTAATGTCTGGTTCAGACTGTGGGCATATCTTTATTTGGGACCGACGCAACGGAAAGCTTGTTATGTTACTGCAGGGTGATCAGCATGTGGTAAATTGCTTACAACCTCATCCTGAATTGCCCTATCTAGCCAGTTCGGGCATAGATTATGATGTAAAGATATGGGCACCCATATTAGAACACGCCAGCTTTGACGAGCCAGAAGCTCAAGATGTACGTACACACAAAAAAAAATATATTATATATACGCATATACCAAATTTTTGAAAGTCTTAAAGTTATTTTTTTCATTTTCACTTTGCCATTTAGCTAATGAAACGAAATGCAATAATGTTAGAGCAAACTAAAGACACTATCACAGTTCCAGCGGCATTTATGATTCGTTTACTGGCTTGCATACACTCACTACGCAACCGCGAACGTATACTAAATCCTGAAGAGATTAACAATCCATCCAACCAAACCGGAAACCCAAGCAATGACAGCAACAGAAATAGAGAAGTAAATGAAACCCGCAGCTCAACGACGAATTCTAATGATGTGGCGCCAGAGAGTGAAAACGCGAACAGCCAGGAATAAACGGATGACCGTGATTATAAATAATTTTCGAAATTGCAATTGAATTATATAAAGATGCATGTGCTGGGTTGGCAAACTTTATTGCAAATCCGTTGGGATTAACAATTCTGCTCTACAGTGTGATTTTTACAAGGATATAAAATTTTAAATTTCGTAATAAAATCAAACAACTAGTAAACTGTAGTTAAATTTATTCAATTAAACAATTGAAACATTTTTTTAGTTTAACCTACTGGCAACCAAACACCAATTCATATTCCAGCTTTACACAAACGAAAAAATAAAAGTTTTTTAAATCCCCATCTCCAGAATAAATATTCTATATTTATATTTTTAATTTATCATTATTATACTATTTATAATGTAATTTCATAATATATTTATTTCAAAAAGAAATGCCTGCATTAGGTTGATTTATATTGTAGTAGGAAATGCCGAGAAATTACTTTAATGCTGACGCAAGAAATTTGAACTTTTCTTCGAATACAATTTTTAATTTAAAAAGCATAAGGTTTTACAAATTTTATAGCGCTTCGTAAAATAACTTAAAACCTCTATTTACGAGTATAATAAATATTGCGACTACGAGGTGTGTTAAAATAAAGGTGAATTCTGATTTTCCGCGGGCTGTGAGATTCGATTATCGATATTTTGTTTTTGTTATTTGAGCGTCAGATGCCTCTTATGGTATTAGGTCAAAGGTCACGTTTTGAAATCTGCCTAGTGATAAATTTGAATACATTTCAACATTCACCCCCATCCGCTTAGACAAATGGAATAAAGTGATCCATGGTATTCGGTGAGTCCTCTTTGTCTCAAAAAAGTGTTTATAAGTGGTACAAGTGCTTTACAGATGGCCGAGAAGATGTGATGACGATGAGCGTCCTGAAGGTGCGACCACGTCAACAAGCGAAGAAAACTTCAAAACAGTGAAACAAATTTTCTTGAAAATCGTTGCAGAGGATGTTGGCATAACAATCATTGGAAAGCGTTGACACAAGTGTATTATATCCGTTGGGCATTGATTTGACGATAAATAAATCACTACTTAAAAAAAAAAAAAAAATTCACCTTTTCCTTTGAACACACCTCGTATATCAAAAAGCGAGCTGCAGCTTTAAATGTTTTCCAAGAAAAATTTTTTCCTCCCTCTACCACTAACGATTTTTTGCAGACATGTTTGTTCCACCCTAGTGTATGATGTCGTACGTATTTTCCTTAAACATTTACTGCATTTTGAAGAGCCGTCTTGTCATCAACTATGATATTAGCTGCCACATTAGCCAGATTAGAACTTAGTAGCTGTTTGGTGGACGAACTAGACGAATAGCTGTCACTAGAACTGCGGGTAGATGCCGTATTGCCGTTTATTGGGTTATCTAACATGTCTATTAAAAGAAAATAATTTATTGATTGTATAATTAATATCTACATATGTTCATTTCAGTGTGTACCTGGCAAAGAGCTTACGTTCGTTTTAATATCACCAACCATGTTGCCAGCTATACCACAGTTAACTGAAACACTGTTTCCCGGCCCAACTATATTTCCCACCGACGTAGATTTCTTATGAAGATTCTTCTTAACTAAGCTATTGGCGCCTTTAAAACTGCCAACGTTACCCTTCAGACTACCTAACTTGTCCCCGCTCTTTGAGCGTTCTCTTTCCCGATCGGGACATAATGGACTCAATATCGAGTTCTGCGTGTCTTCTGGTGTGTAATAATCTGAGTCGTCTGCATTGCCACCAGCCACAGACTCGGCATTACTGCTGGATGTGCTCTTTTTCATTGAAATTACAGCTTTCATCTCCAAGCTTTCAACTACATCGTTATCACTGTCATTGGTAACAACAACTGCTTCTTTATTCCGCGAAGTATTTGTTGCTTTGATCGACTTAGTACCAGGGGACAGAAGGGGCGATAATTTTTCATTTTCACTATCGTCCTCGTCCAGATCATTTTGCGATGATGATGAGTTTGCACTATTTGTATTGGAAGTGCGTTTGATTTTTGGCACCTTTAAACTAGAACGTTCGTTTTCAATTAGCAATTTATCTTGCGTATGGTTGGTATTATTATGAGGTGTTTCTGCTTTCTCCGTAGCGAGAGATTTTTTTTGTGCCGCTGCAGGACCTAATCCTTCGCCTCCTGGAGTGTTTAGGTTAATTTCGTTTGTTATTTCCACTACAGAGAGCGCTTGATTATTACCATTGCTAGCCGCTGTGATTGTTCCTACTTCACTGGTATTTGTTGAAGTCGAGACATTCTTTTTGATTTTAGCTCGACGTTGGTTTGGTTTTAATGGAGATGTTGATTTATGATTATCTGCGACGGATGCAGCGGTATGAGGTACACCATCAATCATGTCACCATCATTCGTTCGAGGTCTACAAACAAATTGTGGCGGTCCATTGAGTGCTTCTATGAGTGATACAGGTATATAGCCTGGTGGTATGTGTTGATCACAAGGTGCTGTTTCCCCTGGCGCCGAGGTGGGCGTGTTTTGATGTAAAACATGAGAACTGACTCCTTTTTGAACAGCGCGTATTTGGAGAAGTGCACGGAAAGGTGCTCGGCAAATGGGGCAATTATTTGCCTGATAACGCAGGGAATCTGCACATGAGTTGCATAGACACAGATGTCGACAGGGTAATATAAGAGTGTCTCTAGTTTCACTCATACAAATAACACATTCACTGCCGTGATCATCAATATCCTCATCGATGGAGCTCTTGTTCACAGCCTAAATAGAAAATAAAAATTTAATATAAATAGTCTAAAACAATATGAGATTCATTTGAATATTACTTTATTTTCGATGCCATATATTTCTTGCAACAGATAACAGAGACCATCAACGAAAATTTTCTGTTTCAGGGCCCGCAAAACGTAACTATTGGTTTCTGGATGATGATCAATAACACAAATGGTTGTATGCGATTGTCGACAATCTTCGTTGCCTTCTTCGACTACACAATGTATAGCGACAGGATACTGTTCTTTTGTCGGGTTGTAGACCAAATCATCTTCAGGAATTAATTGCGGATTAAACACATGACTTGACTGTGAGAAAAATTGATTTATGCCTTTGTCATAGTGATAAGTTTCGGAAGTTAACCCATCTCGTGGTACAAGTGTTACTCCACTTGGACTAACTTCCTCAGTGCAAAAATAGTATATAGTGATCGCGCACTTTACATCCGAATCGAATGTGAATTCGATATTATATGAAAATGAACCATATTGCAAAGAACCATCCCCGCTACCACCTAATTCACTGGTAAGTACGTTACCATCGATGCCATCAAGATTAGTAGTATTGGCAGACACTATTTCTTGCTTTTCAGCCGAAACTCGTAAAAAACGCACAGATTCTTTTCGTATGTTTACCAGACTTTTCAAAGTTTTTGTTGGCTCACTAGCCTGTGGAGGAGGGTAAGGAAATGCTGTAGGCCGACTACCAAGAAAATTCAAGTCTGCATTTTCTCCAAACAAATAGGACTCGGGCTGGGGTGTGTCGAAGCGCTCTCCACCCATAATAAAGTGGGTGCCAAAGAAGTTACCTGAACGCGGTGGATATTTGTAGGCATGAGTTGAATTGCGCTGCTCCGCCTCCTCAACTGCGCCATTCTGACGACTGGTAAATGCACCCATAGGAGGAATGCAGGGATATATGTGAACCAGAAAGTAATTTTAGCCTTCTTAACTTTCACCAAGTCAAATTGGATTTCATCCAAAGAAATCAAATAGTTTTCTAAATAACAAATATTTCACGTACTTTGAGCTTTAACTTAAAACTGATATATTTTAAAAGTAAATAAATCTTTTATAAGAGATGCTCAGAAATTAGCAATATTTTGAGATTTTCTTTTGTATCGATTGAAAAAAATGTTGATATATGTAATAAGTATGTTCAGTGAAAGTGAAAACTTTTTAGTGGCCGTTCACGATAACAAAATGTCAAAATTTTTACGCTGAGAATTCGGCATAAACAAAGGGATTGCAAAAAAGACACAATTTATTTAAAAATTTTAGAGTAGCTATTTATAAAAAAAAAATGACAACCAACGAAACTATTATGGAGGAAATGTTAGGTGATATATAAAACTAATTATTTGCATTGAAGCCCTTCAATTACTACAGTTTTGCCCATTCTTTGCTATAAAGATCGAGCGACAAATCCTACTCGAGAAAATGTAGACGAGCTAAGTTCGCAGATGTTTTGTATGGTTGTGCGGAGCAACCCGCAACTAGTTGATAGAGCACAGGAAATGATTATGCTAAAAGTGAGATCCAACAATGTCACCGAATCTACGAGAGCAATAACTGTGCGTTGTTATGTATACCAGAACACCGAGGTATTTCTAATAAGTTTTTATCTCCTTTTAGTTGTTGGAAGAATGTATGAACAAGTGTGGCACAGAATTTCAAGATGAAGCTTCCAAATTTCGTTTCCTTAACCAATTAATTCGCCTAGTTTCGAAGAAGTACCAAGGTGCTGAAACACTGGCACCTATAAAAAAACGTATTATGGAATGCCTTTTGTTGTGGACAACAGAACACCCTCAAAAAGTAAAAATACGAGAAGTATATGAAATGCTTTGCAAAGAAGGTGGAGTTGAACAGGTTGTTACACCGTCTACAGAGTCTAAACGGGAGAGTGTACTCGGTATTGATGAAGAAATGTTAGCTAAGCTAATTAATAGCAAAGATCCTCAAGATTATAAACGTGCAAATCTGTTAATACAAAATCGAGTAAAACAAGTAAATATGTTAAAAAAAATTTTGATTTGCACCCAACTAAAAATGTTTAGTTACTTTAAAACTTCTATTCTCACTTACAATAGGAAGCCCGTCGGCGAGATTTAATTATCCAGCATAAAAACATTTTGCAGGAAGTTTCTAATACAGTAAATTTATTGGATGACATGCTCAATATATACGAAACAGAAGGAAAGAAAGACGCTGAAGGGGGCGAAAGCATGAATGTAATACGGGAACTGTACCAATCTTGTAAAAAGCATAAACCAATTATGGAACGATTGCCAGAGCTGATGGAAAACATTGACGAGTCTTTAATAGGTACATATATTTTCATAATTTAGAACACTTACATGATTTTTATGTCCTTGTTAGTTGAAGCAGTGGAAAATAATGAAGCCTTGCAAAATGTTATTAAACGTTACAAGAGTTTAGTGGGAACCCCAACAAAGAAAACTACACGCGAAATCGGCTTGGATCAAAGTAATGTTACTAAATCCCAAAGGAATGAAGCGGAAAATATGGGTAGCAACAATATCGATCTTCTATCCGATTTACTTGGCAACGAAACAAATATTGGAGTTGTGTCACCTGCTACAGATACTACATATTCGTCAATAGTTGATGCGGATATATTGGGGGCAACTAGGAATTCAGTTGGTACAAAAGAGGTATCTAGTTCTACAAATCCACTTGATGATTTGCATGAAATATTCGCTGGAGCAGCTCAAAGAATAAACATGTCGGAAAATGTTAAAAAGGCAAATGATATTTTTAGCAATAGTATTTTAGAGCCTATTAGCACATTACCCACTCCCTTGTCTGGTTCAAAAGCGGATGGATCCATCACACCAAAGGACGCTGATATGGTAGCAGACAAAAATACCTTTCGAAAAATGCCTACAATCGACAAATTAAGCGAAGATCTTTTTCAAGCATCGCTCAAGGACTTGGAACGTGTCTACAGTTTTAAAAAGTGCGTTATTTCTTTTTTATATATGGATATACTTATATTTAAATTTACACCAATTTTTTATCGCTTTTCACAGGGGTCCAGAGAAACATACTTTAAACGCTTTGGCCGAAGAAAAACTTAAAGATAACATTATTTCCTGCACGCAATCAAAAACCAAACCCATTGAAGAAGATAAAATTTTTGAAAAATTTACTAGTCAGCAAGTGGATGATGAAAATATTCTCAACAAAGTATCTGATAAAGAAGAAGATGATTTAATACTGCCGATTAAAAATGATGAAAATATAAGTATAGAGGCAATTATTTCAGAGATTTCCGAAATTCACAACATCACAAAAATTGCAGAGCCAAAATCGGAAACTTCACAAATGACTTCTTTAGCTGAAATTGAGGTTGATTTGGATAAAGTGGACCCTGAAGAAGGAGAACGCGTTCTGTGGGACGATGATGACATCAAAGTACTATTGAGCTTCACAAAAGATCGTCCTAGAAAAGAAGTTTCAGTGATTGTGATATCTGTACACAACAAAAGTAAATTACCAGTGCATAATTTTAGATTTGATGCAAGCGTTCATAAAGTGAGTAACACACATACAAGTGCAAAACTATTACTATTTATATGGTTGTTAATTTTTAATGCTTTTAGCCTTGCAAAGTACGACTATTGGCTCCAACAGCAGCATCTATGGCACCTCATAAACCTTTTCGCCCGGCAACACCCATAAATCAAGTGATGCTTTTGCTTAACCCTACTGGCAAGCCGATTGACATTACTTGCTTCTTGGGCTATAATCTCGGCGATGACCCTGATCCCATAAAAGAATCGAACGTAGCTAAAGACATTCCATATGTTGAATAAATATGCTGAAATATTAAAATTAAATTTTAAGCGAATCGTCTTATTGTAGTTAGGAGGTATTTTTTAATTGCTTCCAAGTTATAGTTTTGGTTCCTATTCTTTGGTTGATATAAACAAATTTATTTTAAAATTGTAAAATGGTATTAAACATTTTATTTTTGCCTGCGCGTTATATAAATATTTTTATTTTATAACTTAAATTTGTATACGTTCGTTTCATATTTTGTTTATGCTTTATGAATAAAATAGGAAATTATTACTGCTAAATATACATAAAAAATATATAGTGTAGACAAGTAAAATGCATTAATTTTTAATGCATTTGTGGTAAACTAAACCGTTAATGAAAATGTAAAATAAATGTGCATTTTTTACCTTAGTTAATGCAAATAAATATTTCAATCCGTTGGTTTTGAAAATCTGTTTCTTGTATATTTATTAGAATTGCTTTACAACAAATATCATTCATTGGCAAATTGAACCTAATCTGCCTAAATATTACTTCCTTTTTATTCAAAAATCAAAATTTTTCGGATTTCAGGGACTAGAGTTCACTAGCAATGGGTTTTCAAAATTTGCGAATTGTAATTTATATTTGCATTAAATCTTAATAACTAAGACACAAATTATTAATTTTTCGCAGCACCGATTTAAACAAATCTGGAGTAGTATAAACAATAAACCTGTGAGGAAAATGTTGCTGCTGAAAACCGGAAATTACAAATTTGGTTCTCAAAAAAATCGCATGTGTTTCTCCTCGATTTTCAGATACCTTTTACATATGTACTGAATAAGCAACAAATTCCACCATCCCTTTTTCTTTTCTTTTCTCTGCGGCGATTAACGGATATTTCTGAAGCACACAACAACGCGCCACCCGTTTCACTCCCTGAAGCTTCATGTTATTCGGTAACGATTTCATCTTTAAATGAGAGTGCTGTAATGGCTTTGGTGTGACCCGTGTACTTACGTTCTGCATTCTTTGTTTGCAGCTTCCAAAGACGTGCTATGCCATCTGATGAAGCAGTGAACACATATTTGGAATCGGCACTAAATGCCGCATCCCACACCCAATAGTTTTCAACGCATAGTTCGCGCCACATTGTGAAATGTTCAGTCTCCCAGATACGAGCGGTGCCATCGCCTGAGGTAGTTATAAGTAGTCGTGAGTCGGGACTAAACTTACAGCGCAGTACATAACGCTTATGAGCAGCTATTTTCAGTTTGGGACTAAGGGTGCTCAACTGTTGGTTTGATGACGAACTAAGTGACCAAATATAGCAATTGCCTTTATTATTAACTGCTGCCATATACTGACCATCAGGTGAGATTGCAACATCCTGTATGGACGCATCAACTTCCGGTATGAGTTGATCATGAACTTCCGATTTCACATCCCACAAATAAACACCCCCATTTTGAGAACCCATAGCGATTTCCACTTGATTTGGATGAAGGCAAGCAGCGTTAACAGGCGCTTGACAGTCGAATACACGAGAACAATGTGGTTGTGGTGACAACATATCCCATATGCGTACACGGTGATCCTCGCCAGCAGTATACATCCAGTTACCATCTTCCTGAAATCCTAAGCGTGTCACGTTTTTTTGTACACCATCAAAGTTTATAATTGGCGCGGCACAGCTTGACTCTATGTCATATAAACGTATGCACTGATAGCCGCAGGCGGCCAAGCGTGTTTTATCGGGTGTACGATCAAGTGCGTTTACTTGCTGCAATAGACAAAAAATTGTATTCATTTCAGTCAATACATAAACACTCAGATAAAAGAGGCTATCACATACATAATAGTCTTAAACTTACTGATGTTTCCACAAAACGTATTGTTCGTACACAATTGCCGGTGTGTGCCTGCCACAGCTTTATTATATGGTCATAGCCACCTGTGGCCAAAATTAATTGATCGCCTGTAGCTTCCATTATATACTGCACTTCGATTATTGCATATTATATACCTACATATAGTGGAAAACTTTGCAAATAATAATAATGTTGAAAATTCCGCAACACAAGATATTTTTTTCTATTTTTTTAGTAATCTAAATGTCATTCTATTTTAACGTCTTCTTCTAGTTAGCAAACATTCACAATCGTCCAAATAAGAAGGGAAAAGAACTGTGAACCAATTTGAAAAATTTTGATGAGGTGAATAGTGGCGTGCCCATTGCTGGAATTCGCGTTGCTTCAAATCAGAGAACGTAAATACAGAGAACGTAAATACAACGAGAAGGTTCAATCAGAGAACGTAAATACAACGAGAAGGTCCAGGGCGTGCCGATTGTCATTTTGTTCCGCTTTTCAGTCGACGCCAGATTTCTATGAGTGCATTTCACCCCAGACATCGATGAGCGCTGTTCACCACCACTTAACAGAGAACTAGCAGAATTTTGCTCAAAATAGTAGAATGAGTACAATAATGAGAATATCCATGCAAAATTGATAAAAACCTATTTAAGATAAATGTAAACATGCAGATGGGTATTATCAGAAATTTCTGATTTCAATTTCTGTTTATTTGCTTCAAATAATTTGCAAATTTTAACATTTTTAATTTATTAATTTATCAAATCATATGATAGTACACGTATGTACTTACATATTTCTCATTTATATTAATAATTTTTTAAAGATAAAATTAATGGTAGCCATGATAATTGAGACATAATAAAAGATATTTCATTAAATTCTTTTATATAGAAATTATTATTTTTGGGTAAATATCCAAATAAGTAAACAAGTCAAAATTCGTTCATTCATTTAAACGTATGAGCGTGCGTGCATACATATTTAAATAGCATTTATGTATGTATGCACATATATATGTATTAAGAAGAAGCAAAAACGTACACATCTAGCAAAAAAAATACCACGCCATCACCATGACAACACTATTTGAATGGCCGCTGCTAGTTCAATTGCAAAAAAATCCTTCTCAAGACGAACGCTGGCGCACCGTCTACTATACGAGCTGCGCAAGCAGCTCACATCTCCCCGCATGCGACTCGCCAACAAACCAAAGTGCCAAAAATTGGAAGTTGAACAAATTTGTGTCTTCTTCGACAACAGCAAATCGCGCTCTCGATAGAGTGAACTTTTCTTTAGAATTATAAAACGTATTTTAAATGAATGCCAAACAAATGCCTAGAAAAACGTCTCATTATTTTTAGACATGAATTTTTTAATTTAATTTATCTTTAGCAATTCGAAAAAATTTAAGATTTAATAGAAACTTAAAATCTATGAGGAATTAATTATATTATATACAAATGACTCCTATAACTTCTAAAACTTCTTCGATTATTAGATTCATACATATTTTAATTATGAAAAATATAGGAATATTGTTTAAAAAAGTTTATTAACTCAGAACAATTAAAGATTTTAATAAAAATTTGAAATTTATGAAGTTATATAAGAATCACTCCTATAGCTGTTGATTAGTGATTGATATATTCGTGGTATACAAAGTTTACTGTACCTGAATATGTACACCAAAATGCCGAAAATATGAAATCGAGCAAAAGTTTTGTGATCGTTATTAAGATTGTGTGCGTTTTGCGTATACATATTAAATTGTTTGCATGTATGGGTTTTCACTTCGAAGTGAGTTCAACATCAATTTTTAGACTTTTGCTAAAATTTGACTTCGACTTGAGGAAACTGTTTGTAGATGAAGAGTTTTTGTTGCTTCGTCGACTTTTCTTCATTGAAATCAAATGTTCTAGAATATTCTAGAACATTCTAGAATTTTCTGGAACTTTGAGAATATTTTAGAATGCTAGCACACAATCCTCGCCACAACAAGGTGCATGCGGGAAGGCAAGGAAATGCTTGCTGGGCAATATGAGCTAACAGGCGAACAGCAAATTTAGTAGCACGATGCCTATTTGCTTCATTTCTGCAGACGGTGATTGAATTTTTGTCAGTGGCAAGAATTTGAAGCAACGCTTGTAGAAGAAGGGCATGCTAATATATGTTGTTGTTGCTTCACTTTTCGCGACCATAATGATTTTGTGTGTTTGTGTTTTTTGACACTGCCGCGAAGAAGCAACTTGTTGACATGGCATGTGCGGTGGCGTTTATGAATGACCGCACTTTGCTTTGTTGTAGGGCGCAGGCGTCTATGAATGAAAATGTTATTGTTGTATTTGATTTCAGATGTGTTAATGTGTTTGTATGTTTTTGCATATGCGTATATGAATTTACATACATATGTACATATGCACATATGCATGTATTTCTTGAGGCAGGTCAGTATTTTGTATGGTAATACGTACATACGTACAAATGAATGTATTTAAAGATTTATAAGTTAATAAAATTATTAATCAAACATCTCATTGATTTGTAACAAATACAATTCATTAATAAATATCCCCTTTTGCTAATGTGGTACTGCGAATTACCGACGCCAAGTCAACACTTTTTGAAGGCAAATATTGAATAAAATCCCTATATAAATAAATAAATCTGTTCTCATAATTTATTAAATATTTGGTAAATAGTATTTTCGTTTATTTCCTAACAATAGTACAAAGATTGGTTATCTATCGTTAACATACAATAATGTTATTTCGAGACGGTAAATAACATTTCTGAGCATATGCACTGTTACCACGCTCATCAATGTTATGAGCCCAGAACTGAATTCTGTTAAATTCCCTTTCGCGAACTTGGCATCTTTTGACAGTTTACACGCTGGTCCGCAATTGAACCTTCTCGTTGTATTTACGTTCTCTGATTGAACCTTCTCGTTGTATTTACGTTCTCTGCTCTCAATTCCTGAGCTCTTCCTTCCCAGCAATCCAGGAAACTGTGCTCCTCCGTAAGGTTCCACTTGCGTCGTTTTGTTTCCATTTTCAGTTTAGTTTATTTTTTTAAGTAATTATTTATTTTGTTTTTCTAGAAAACCACAATTCGAGGAGTAGCTCGGCCGAAAATTCGCTTAACATTATAGATACACTTACTTACTTTGAAAAGTGAGCTAAAATGCATTTAACGTTCGGTGGAAATTGGCTATTAGAAAGAGATTTACGTATACACATAATTCAAATATGGCTTTTGAAAATTTTCCACCATATACTTTTTCAACTATAAAATTTCTAATAATTAATTATATGTTTCTTAATAATTTCTTTATTAGCAGTAGCAGAGTGGGAGAAACATTAAATAAAGAAATAAGGTAAGATAACATCATATGCATATGTGTACATATGTATGTGCATATTGACGAATGTGCATGCATGCACATACATATGTATGTATGTAATACATACGTATGATATTTACGTTTTTTTGTTTTTATCAGAGAATAACTTCTCTTCTTCTTTATTGGCGTTGGCACCGCTTACGCGATTATAGCCGAGTCAATTATAGCGCGCCATTCATCTCCTCTTTGTTCTGTTTGGCGCCAGTTGGAAATGCCAAGTGCACCCAGGTCACTCTCCACTTGATCTTTCCAACGGAGCGGAGGTCTTCCACTTCCTCTGCTTCCACCAGCGGGTACTGCATCAAATACTTTCAAAGCTGGAGTGTTTTCATCCATTCGGGCGACATGGCCTAGCCAGCGTAGCCGCTGTCTCTTCATTCGCTGAACTATGTATGTCAATATCGTCGTATAGCTCGTACAGCTCATCGTTCCATCGTCTGCGGTATTCGCCGTTGCCAATGCGCAAAGGACCATAAATCGTTCGCAGAACTTTCCTCTCGAAGACTCCTAGAGCCGACTCATCAGATGTTGACATCGTCCACGCTTCTGCGCCATATAGTAGGACCGGTATAATGAGGGACTTGTAGAGCTTGATTTCCGTTCGTCGAGAGAGGACTTTACTTTTCAATTGCTGGATTTCAAGGCTGACATTGTTGTTGGTATTAATGCTAGATAGACGAAATTATCTACGACCTCGAAGTTCTGACTGTCAACAGTGACGTGGGAGCCGAGTCGCGAATGCGATGACTGTTTGTTTGATGACAGGAGATATTTCGTCTTGCCCTCATTCACTACCAGACCCATTCGTTTCGCTTCTTTATCAAGGCTGGGGAAAGCAGAACTCACGGCGCGGCATAAAGGCAGCTCCTATTCGTGCTGTCGAAGGCGGCTTTAAAATCGACGAAAAGGTGGTGGGTGTCGATTCTCTTTTTACGGGTCTTTTCCAAGATTTGGCGCATGGTGAATATCTGGTTAATGGTTGACTTACCAGGTCTAAAGCCACACTGATAAGGTCCAATCAGTTTGTTGACGGTGGGCTTTAGTCTTTCACACAATACGCTTGATAGGACCTTATATGCGATATTAAGAAGGCTTATTCCACGGTAATTGGCGCAGACTGTGGCATCGCCTTTTTTGTGGATCGGGCAGAGCACACTTAAATTCCATTCGTCGGGCATGCTTTCATCCGATCATATTTTGCAAAGACTCTGATGCATGCACTTGATCAGTTCTTCACCGCCGTATTTGAATAGCTCGGCCGCTTTGTTGTTTTTTAAGCGGACGATTGCTATTCGGACTTCTTCATAGTCGGGTAACGGACATCGTCATCAATTGGAGTTTCGGGTTCACCATCTCCGCGTGTTTCCTGTTCACTGCCATTCAGCAGGCTGGAGATGTGCTCCCTCCATAAATCGAGTATACTCTGGGCATCTGTCACTAGCTCACCTCCCTGGGTCCTACAAGAGTTTGCTCCGGTCTTGAAACCTTCTGTAAGTCGTCGTATCTTTTCATAGAATTTTCGAGCGTTACCCTTGTCGGCCAGCTTCTCAAGCTCCTCATACTCGCGCATCTCGGCCTGTTTCTTTTTTTGTCTGCAGACGCGCCGTGCTTCCCTCTTCAGTTCTCGGTATCTATCCCATCCCGCACGTGTTGTGGTCGATCGCAAGGTTGCCAGGTAGGCAGTCTGTTTCCTCTCCACTGCGACACGGCAGTTCTCATCGTACCAACTGTTTTTGCGACCTTTCCGAAATCCAATGGTTTCGTTTGCAGCTGTACGCAGGGAGTTTGCAATGCCGTCCCACAGTTCCCTTTTACCGGGTTGCTGATGAGTGCTCTCAGAGAGCAGGTGTGCAAGCCGAGTAGAAAACCGCTCGACAGTCTGTTGTGATTGCAGCTTTTCAACGTCGAACCTTCTTTGTGTTTGTTGATGGGCGTTCTTCGATACACAGAGGCGCGTGCGTATCTTCGCTGCGACAAGATAGTGATCCGAGTCAATGTTGGGACCTCGGAACGTACGCACATCTAAAACACTGGATACGTGTCTTCCGTCTATCACAACATGATCGATCTAGTTGGAAGTTTTCCGATCTGGAGACAGCCAAGTAGCTGGAATCTAGTGCTACAGACAACCATATTTCGGGCCCCGGCGAAGTCGATCAGCCTCAGCCCATTTGGAGATGTTTCGTCGTGGAGACTGAATTTTCCGCCAGTCGTACCAAAGATACCTTCTTTGCCCAACCTAGCGTTGAAGTCGCCAAGCACAATTTTGACGTCGAGGCGGGGGCAGCGCTCATAAGTGTGTTCGAGGCGCTCGTAAAAGGCATCTTTGGTCAAGTCATCCTTCTCTTCCGTCGGGGCGTGGGCGCAAATTAGGATGGTGTTGAAAAATTTTGTCTTGATGTGAATTGTGGCTAGACGTTCATCCACCGGAGTGAATGCCAGTGCTCGGCAACGGAGTCTCTCTCCCACCACGAATCCAACACCAAATTTGCGCTCCTTTATATGGCCGCTGTAGTAAATTTCACAAGGACCCACCTTCTTCCGTCCTTGTCCCGTCCATCGTAATTCTTGGGCCGGAATGATGTCAGCCTTTAACTTTATGAGGACATCAACCAGCTGGGCAGCGGCATCTTCCCAATTAAGGGACCGGACATTCCAGGTGCATGCCCTAAAATCGTAATCCTTAAAACATTTGCGGGGGTCGTCATCAAAAGGGGGGTCTCTCATCCGAGGCTTAAATTGTTTTTTCATGTGGTGGGTTCCAAACCCTACGCACAACCGCATGGGATTCGCCTTCTCACTTTAGCTCACCTCCAAACGGATGTTCGTTGGCTACCCAGGGGATACGTGGTCTAAGACCGGACGTCGTGAGCTGCTTGAACCATATGCACAAGAATCGTTTCTGGCCACTCCCAGGTGAATGGCAGTCAAAAACTTTCCTCACTTGCGTGAACTTCTGCACATGGCCCCATCCATCAGAGAATAACAATATTGTTTATTTCAGCGTTATTCATCGATTCAATAGCCACCACATCACAGCATTTTAGTTGGATTATCATCGCAAGCTTCAAGTAAATTAATATCATCAACTTATACAAGCTCGATTGAATTATCATAGCAAAACGCTCTTCCAGAAACAATAAGTAATCAAAACGTAAGTTAGTGCGAAAGTGTGTATCCATTTGGCCGTAGTTGCAGTGTAAAGAAATTGTTTTGTGTAAATTCTACATTTGTTGTTTATATGTCCGGCACATATATGTATGTACATGTATGCATGTACCAAACGTATATGCAAATAGCAAGGTCTTTGAAAACCTTTTATTGTGATAAATTGTTTAACTTAAATTTGTTAAAATTAAATTTAAAAGAAAGTTTGTTCAATTGTCTTTTAGTTTAATCAAACTTATTTAAAAAGGAAATTGGGTTTCTTGTGAAAATTTTAGCTTTTTGTCGTGCATGTGCCAATCATACATACTCGTGTGCGGGTGTGTGCGTGTGTACAAATTGCCAATTCTAATTAGTTAGAATATATTTAAAAAGAAAGTTTATTTAATTATCTTTTAGTTTAATCAAATTTATTTAAAAAAAAAAATACTTTTTTTGTGAAAATTCTACATTTTTGTTACACATGCACCAGGCATATATGTACATATGTATAAATAATAAATGTTCTTTGTGAAGCTTTTATTGCGATTAATTGTTTAAAGTAATTGTTTAACATTAATTAACTAATATGAATTTTGAAAGACAGTTCATTTAGTTAGTTTTCCAATTAGTCCTCTAATTGCGGTTAATCAAAATGAATACCAATAGAAAAATAATTCAATTATCCTTCTATATGGTATATTATTATTGTATTTGAACCGGTCTTATATGTTAGCAATAAAGATAAAAATTCAATAAAATACATCATAATAATTATTCTTTTGTATATTTCAGATTCCATTGGTATACTTCTTCTTTACCGGCGTAGATTGCTGTCACGATTAAAACCGAATTAATTACACCGTTGGTGCAGCCAGGTCCTACTCCACTTGATATTTCCAACGGAGTATAGGTTTCCCGTCGAATCAGCTGTCTTAATATTTTAATTACTCTAATACTTATTTTTAGTTAGACAAAATTCTAATACCATTGTCTATGAAGTATTACAAATGAATGTGCAATTAATTTTGTTGAGCATATATGTAAAAATAATTTAAATTAACAAATTTTCATTTAATTATTTTATAAAAAAAACTAATACTTTTTAAATTAAAAATGTAAATATGTAAATATTTCTTTTTTTTATTTTTAATAAACAAATACAAACTTAAAATTGCTGTTTTTCATTTCAAAGGAAATATAGGTAAACGTCAGTAGCCTATGGGTAACGAATCGGGTAACAAAGACATTTGTTTTCAATAACTAATGAGTAACACAGCTATTTGTTTTTAATAAATAGTCAGTAACTCGTCTGATAACAAAGACATATGTTTTTAATAACGCACCGGTAACAGGTCTGGTAACAAATGCATGTGTTTTGAATAACTCACCGCCCATAGATATGCTAACACATGATTATGCTTCCAACAACATACGATATCAAATACATTTGTTTTCAATAACCAGTTGCTGACAGATCGAGTAACATACGTGCGTGTTTTGAATAACAGATGTATTACAAATACGGTAACAAAAATATCCCAAAATTAGAAAAGGCAAATATATATATTGCATACCGATAAATACAATGCGAGTGAGTGAAAAAGAGAGCCACACGTACGTGAAACAAAGCGGGGAAATTTGTTATTTTTTTCCGACGGCTAGAAGAAAAGTAACAATTCAAATAACAAATGCACGTATGTAAAGTAACAGACGGATAACATGTTATGCTGCGACTACCCATCTTACATGGCTAACGTCCATAACACACGACTGGAAGAGCGATGTGCATACACGAGCTATCGTCGCTGCTGACGGCGGAGATTTGTTGCTAGCTGCCAGTGTGTTTGCATACTTTTAAACAAATTTATAATTATCGTCAACAAATTTCATAATTTATATGTTCAAATATAAACACCAATCAAATATACATGATATATATGGTAATAAATAATTAACTACGAATTCATTTTTCTCTTCTTTTGAAAAAACTATACATTACCTCAGTTAATTTAGTATTAGTTTGAAAAAGTCAGTACTGGCAATCTTGTATAACAGCGAGAAATCATCCGAGCCGGTTTTACGGAAAAAATCAAATCGCCGCTGGTTTTTATGGGACAACCGTCAGTAACGATATGTGCGAGCGGTGACAACCTTTTATTTACATGGCGCTCTCACAACATAGGTTGCTATGGACTTTCAAAACACCAGGATAGCGAATGCTTCTGATCAAAAATCCAGTTTGAGTAAAACTAAGAACTTCTTTTGGTGTGGAGTCTTTGACAGGGTAGTCCTTCGCTGCCTGTATGTGGGGATAAGCATTCTTAAAATTAAAAAACAAAAAATAATAATAAAATAGTAGAACTTTAGGTGAAGGGTAGAAACATAGGAAAACAGATGGTTTTGAAGCTGAGGCGTAGTAAAAAGGGAATAAAGTAAGATTGGGAAAACATGTGCATACATAGGTACATAATAATCGCTTATCAGGCAGAATAATGTTAGTTAATTATTAATGCGTGAAATATTTTGGATGGTTTTGATCTTATGAAGTAGAGCGCTCCAAAGGCGCACAGCAAAAACAAAGAACTGCGGATGGGAGAACCCACTTTTGAAGGCAACCACTGCAAACGTATTAAGAATTATGATTTAAGGGCCTGCACCTAGAATACCCGATATTTTGATTGGGAACGTGTTGTTGCTCATTTGGTTGATGTCGTCGTAAGGATAAAGGCTGACATCCCCGCCGTCCAAGAACTACGTTGGACGGAAAAAGAACAGAGAAGAGTAGGTCTTTGTGGCATTTACTACAGCCGCAATATAAATTAAATATAAAATTTGACCTTGGATTCGTGGTGGGAGAGAGACTCCTTCGCAGAGTCCTGTTGTTGTTGTTGTTGTAGCGGCTACTTTAACCCCGCTTAGGAACAGGTTAATCAATCTAAGTCACCGAGGTCATCTTCACGGGATCTGACCAGATGTAGAGAGGGCTTGGATGTGTTGACTTAAGGGGTTAGTGTCGTGTGGAGATTCTCCACATGCAGGGCATATATATATAATTGGCACTTTGTAACCACTGAAGCGATTTTCGGCCGAGCTCCTCCTCCAATTTGTGGTTTTTTGCGTCTTGATGTTTTTCCAACAAATGGAGAGACCTACAGTTTATACTAAGCCGCCTCCGAACGGCTGATGGTTTTTTTACGAGGAGCCTTTTATTTCATGTCCGAAATACACTCGGAGGGGTGGATATTCCCTGCCGAGGGGCGACCGCAATTAGAAAATTTAACTTAATTTTTTATTTTAAATTAATTTTCCATACTTTTGGATGTTGCTGGCGCTGGGATATGAGCCCGAGCCTTCCGAATGTCAGTACGCAATGCTAACCACTCGGCTATCGTATGCAGGGCATACGTTGGGTATATTGGGGTCGAGTCTGGATAGGTAGAAGCTAATGTTACCTGTTGACCTAAACGGGGTTAAGGTTGCCGAAAGGATGACAGCCCTTGGCCGGATAAAATCCGGGTAAACAGAAAAAAAAGCCCGTCAACAAACATAAGGATAGTTTGACGTTGCGGTCGACCACTATACGTCAAGTCAAGTGATCTAGCGATTGATTCACATAGTATACTGAGTTTATGGAGAGAACAGTCTGCTGAATGCCAGCTAAAATGAAACCTTAGGAGATGGCGAACCCAATTCCCCAATCGATGACAATGGACTATGAAAAAGTTCGAAGAGCAATCGCCCGCCGATGAATTACCGGCTCAGCTATACAAACGCGGTTCATGCATTAGCTTCTTGCAAAATATGATCGGATGAAAGCATATAAGGTTCTATCGAGCGTATTGTGTGAAAGCCCACCGTCAACAAACTCATTCCATCTTAAAAGTGTGACTTACCGTACGCCGAATAGTTCATTATATAGAAACTTATTAAGCGACAGTGGGTACGCTGACTAATTCATGTCATCCGGTTAGTCAAAGTCACTCTAGCTTTGAAATTATTCGAAGCAGTTCCCGCCGGCGGACCCAGAGGAGGAAGAAGAACTGCGCCCAGTTGAAAAGATCAGCTTGGAGAAAGACTGGCTTTACTTTGGCGCCGATCTTCGAAAATCGCTTAAGCGGTGACTCTGCCAATTAAGAAGAATAAGAAGGTATATTTAAATTCCCTTTTAGACTTAGCGTAGGTTATAGTTAGGTCTGCAATAGTGGTGAGTCATCTGAAATTTTTTGCTGTTTAAAATAATTGAAGAATTCGGTGTTTTTTGTTATTTAAATTAGTTGTTGGAATATTGATTTCAAAACAAATATTCTCATACAAAAGTTCTCATTGCAAATTTGATTTATGACTTATTAACGATCACCCACACAATAAACTTTCTACTGTTTATACCTTTAATGATCACGAAGTGGTATATACACTTTGGCCGAATATGCAAGAAGTAACTAATGTCCATTTATCTGTTTGTTTGTACGCAAAGAAGTCGCTCAGTTTTTTTTTAGATATTTCAACCACCCTTGGTACACAGATGCACTGGTACATTTAAACGATTATTTGTCGGAACCGGACAGATCGGACCACTTTAGCATATATACGACCGATCTTTCAGATCTGATATTTTTTGTACTAAATCCGTTAAAAAGCATCTAAGAGTGTACTCACATTGGTACCGAAAATCATCGTCATCAGCATCATTGGATACTGTATCATAAAGCCTCCATACAACCGATTTGCTCAGATTTGGATACAATATCTGTCAGAACATAAATATCTGTTAATAAATTCAGATGAATACTGAGCCTGAAAATCATTGAAATGAAATTTTGATTAGTGCATAAAATGTAAAATGACTACGCGATGGCCGAAGATCGCACTGTTTCTCGTTTTGATTTATTTATGAATAAGTTCCAATCAAACGAAATTAAATAAGGCTGGCGTATTTTTTCGTATAATTTTTTCAAACATTTTCAAAATGGTTATAAAGGGTGTTTTTTTCGAAGTTGGGCTTTTCGTCAGCTCTTATTTGACTAATTCTGGAAAATAAAAAAATGGATAATGCGCATCCTCAGAGACACTCAGACATGCTGTTGCTGCTGTGGAGCAGAGTATCGAAAAAGAACCATTGCGCGCAAAAATTAGAGCTGTGTCTATTCGCTTGACTTCGTGGCCATAACATTAAATTACATGTGTTTTATTTCTTCTTAAAAACCATATGTCTAAAAAATCACCCTTTACATACATATCTACGTGCTTATAAATACATATTATGCGAGTGTTTGTAGGCGGGTTTTTTGTTTTTTTTTTTTTTTGTTTTTAGTTTTTCGTTTTTCGTTTTTCCCTTTTCTATTTTCGATTTTGAATTACATTCTCGCCTCGTTATTTTAGTATTGAATTAGCGAATTAAGCATTTATTTTCCTTCCATTCATTTGTTGGTGGAAAATTCATAGATTCCTCTGTGAGCAACAGGTAACGCTAACATACACACGTACATACATACATATTATATAAGTATGTATAAACAGTAAGTAAAATAACTGTATTTATATATGTATTCGCAAATGTGTCTTGGTGGGATGAATGCCCACCTTCAAGCCCACCTTTGAAGCATCGTTTTTCGAAGAAGGTCAAATTTGGCGTTAATAAAAAATACTGCTTGTCTGATGGAGTGATCAAACGCAAACAATTTTGTAATTGCTTTACATTTCCATTCTACGTTTCATAGTATATACGTACGTGTATGTATGTTTGTGTGTGAGAAAAGGAGATGTGCATGTCGTATGAGTGATCACAAATTGAAGCTAACCCCCGGGGTTAGCTGTTTATGACTGGTTAAATTTATAAAGCGTCTTGCGAACCGTAGGTTTAGCACTTAACCCAGGCTTAAAGCGTTAAATATTAGCTATTTGATTTCTTTAATTTATTGCTGGAGAAAATAATATGAGCTGCAAAGCTGAATAAGAGTGAACAGCTGGCGTACGCTGATGATATTGACATCATTGGCCTCAATAGCTCGCCGTGGGAAGAACTCCACTCTGTTGGAAAGATCATGTGGAGAAGGATCATGATCCATTTGGTGGGCTCATTCTGCAAAGAGAGTATAAGATTGACACGCTATTGTTGGTTCGGCTATAATCCACCAATAAAACCAAAAAGGAGGGTAAAATCTTATGGAATTCGCGTTGCACTCATGAAAATTTGAGGTTAGCTCTTCATTAGAAAAAATAGAATTTAAAGGTCATACATAGGTATAGTGGATCGGCCCCAGAAGGGTACTACTACTAAATACTAAAGATCAGGAAAAATTGTTTTTCTCAGCATCTTGTGAAGCAGTCTTAAAAGCTAGTAAATCAACTGTTGCTGCGGTGTTTAGCTCGGCTGTTCTGTACGAATGTTCCCGATAACGAACATTCTATTAATGCTGCGTTTACCGGTTTCGACACACTAACTTTAGTTTACGTATGATCATTCAAGCAACACAGTAGAACTTTTGCTCTATCTCCTCTACTTGGAATCGCGACCAGATAACGTGAGTATTGACTATCTTCGCTTTACCATATCCTATGTAAACATCCGAATACTAGTTTCAAACTGTTCCATTGCGATTCTTTGGTCGGCCGGGTGTTTGTTTATAGTACCTGCATATGGAGTACCAAATCTGTGCCGCTCTATGAGTAATCTTTAGCTGTTTTGTTTCCCATTTTATGCTTTGGACGCTGCTTTACAGTTCCATCTTGAAGATTTGCCTCCGAAACTCGCAACCATAACGCCTTTCCACGGTTCGCATGAGGTCCTCATAATTATATCTCTCATATTGGGGAACTTCTCCCATGATATCCGCTGCAGATCCATTCCGGACTAAGAACAAGGCAGCAGCTTTGACAGCAGCTTGAAGACTTGAAAAGGTATCGCGCCATCGAAGGGTTGTGTTTTTCCTCTGGTAACCTTAGTTGGCAGGCTCAAGGGTCGTGGTTACGGAAATGTCCTTCAAAATATCTTCATTTAGTCCTGAAGTTCATGCTGCGTTACCCTTTGCTTGTATTGTTTTTCCTCGATTTTAGAATACAAATTATTCAATTCGTTTCAATGCCTTTGGCCCTTTTTTGTAATGGATTGCGTTCATTAATTTACCTAAAGACGGGCCATTCCATTCGTTTACAATTTTCTTGCTGGTTGAGTGATTTTTTCTGAGAGCCTACATTTTTCCTACAGGGCTTTCATGGCAGATGCAGTTTGTGTTGTTAATGGAATTGTTTGAAATAATATTAATTTATGAGCGCACAAAATTGATAGGTGAACACTTCCACTACAGAGCGCTCACTTTACTGTGGGTGTCTATTGACGCCAGATAGTAACATGAGGTATTGATATATAATATTTACAAACATATATTTGTACATACGTATGTATCATACGAGTGTGCATATATGCTGATGAAGTGGCAGTTTCGGAAGATGCATATAACTTAAAGCCCGTCTTCTCCTCCGAAATGTTGTGGTTGGTGCATGAGGATGTGTGTGGGCTTTGTGGGCGTTTTAAGCTGTTGCTGTGAAATTGTAAATTACGGTGTTTTACAATGTTGACGCCGTCTAAATGATTATTTGTTGGCTCACCTACAATTTTAGGTAACTGCAGTTGTTGATGAATGTTCAATTGAGATTTTTTATTTTGTTATTAAATAATAGATTGCTATGGTCAAAAGTGGATGTGAAAAGAGAAAGAGATTTTTTCCTTTCAGACCGGTTCTCCATTAGAATAACAGGTTAATATTTGATGAGGCTTCACGGGAAAAGAATTGGCTTTCGTTCTAATGATTTTGCAGCTGTATTGAATACTGCCTTTGTTACTGTATAGCCTTGACATCTGCGCGACAAAAGTTTCTTGGATCTTCGAAATGATTTGAACATTTGAAAAGGTGAAGGCAGGAGCCTCACAGTGGTATCACAATGGGTCTGTTGGCCCAAGTGTGTTGGTTACCAATCAACAGCTGCATGAACTTAACTAAACTCAACTAAATATGAAAGAAATTGAAAAAGTTGTAATAAAACTGACGAATGCTTTCATAAATTATCATTCTGCCGCTGAATGAATTTTGAAAATGGCAGATTTTCTTGAAGAAACTGAATTGGTGAGCTCTGGGGGTTATGCGAAAATGAGAAGGAATAACATAATAACAAGACAATGAGATGAATGAATGAAATAGAGTATTTTTAGTCTTCTATTCAACTGTTTTTCCTATCTTGAAACGTTCATATATTCATTCATTGCAAATGCCTCTTATTCGAGCATTTAAGTATAGGTATATGTATGTACGTATGCTAGTATGTTAAATATTCATTGCACTCGTGTACAACAATATCTTATACTACAGTATGTATGTATATTTGCATCGTCTAGACATTGAATTGCTGTGAGTCTCCTATTTTCGGGCAGCGAGTGGGTGTGGCTTTTGAGGTAAAATGCGACAGCAAAAGTACAAAGCTGAATCAAAATAAATATAAAACATCGCTTTTTTCTCTTTGTTGACGTCAGTTTCTTGCACACAACTTTTTGGCATACACATTTTTAGTTTTTGCTGTATTTAAATTACTGCCAAAATATAAGGTAATTTTTTGTTGGGAATTTTTTATTAGGACATTTTCTTAATCTTTTTCATAAGCAGAACTACTTCTCTTAAGTTGCAAGATCATAAGGAACCCTGAGAATCTTTCTCTAAGAACAATAGACTGGACTGCCATCGACGTCTTTGTTTACATACCACAATTTCAGTTCTCTGTCACTACGTACCACGTACGTAGGTACAAGAGAGTACCTTTACATTACCAAGGCCAAAGCAGTGGATGTTGCTGTTGCTGGTCTATTCCCATGGTGGTCACGAGAGTAGGACCACGAAAGTAGAGAATCAATTTCATCACCTTAAAAGTAATCCCCAAACCTTTTTTCCATTTCTCGGAACATTTTTTATAATCACATAGAAGCTCCTCCTTTTTTTACTGGCGTAAACACCGCTTATAGTATAGTTAACAACAGCGCGGTATTCCTTTCCCATTTTCGTTGTTTCATGCCAATCGGAAATGATAAGTAAAGCCAAGAACTTCTCAACCTTTTCTGTGCTTCCACCGGCGGGTACTGCATGAAAACTTTCAACGCTGAGATATTATTATCCATACGGATCCGCTGAACTAGTTCAATGTCGCAATATATATTGTACAGCTCTTCGTCTGTATTTGACGTTCCCAACGCGCAGAGAATTATATACCTTAAGCAAAAGCTTTCTCTCTAAGACCTAAAAAAATTTGTCATCGTCCATGCCTCCGGATCAAATAGGAGGACGGGAAGCTTGAGCGACTTCTAAATATTAATATTTGTTCTTAGAGAGAGAACTTTACTTTTTAATGGCTTACTTAGTCAACAGTAGCACTGATGGCAAGAGTTTTTACGCGTTGAAATTCAAGGCTACTTAACTACTAGACCCATACGCTTCGCTTCCCTATCCAGTCCGAACTCACGGCGTGGTTGGTAAATATAAGGCCAATGACGTCAATGCCATCGGTATATGCCTGCAGTTGTAGATTCTTATAGAAGATTGTACTATCTCTTTTAAGCTCTGCCACTCTTATTATTTCTTCCAACAATAAATTAAATAATTCTCACGATAAGGAATCACCTTGTCTAAAAACTTGTCTGGTATCGAACGGCTAGGAGAAACATTAGTTAACACAGCCACAGTTTTGTGTGTGATACCAAATTCAGACATGGTGGATCTTCTTCGTGCTGGTAAATGCCGCTTTAAAACCGACGAAGAGGTCTCTTTTTTCGGATATTTTCCAGGTTTTGGACCATGGTGAATATCTGATCAATTTACCGGGTCCAAAGTCACACTATAAAGGTCGAATCAATTTGTTGACGGTTGGCTTTGTTCTTTCAGACAATACGCAATACACAATCCAGGAAATACGGAAGTTTCGGAACAGTTGAATTGAATATTTGATGAAAAACTCACGATGAATACATAAAGTGTGTGGCCGAGCATGGTCGTGAGTTATGTTTCCAGTATGTAGATAATAGTGTCAACTATATGTATGTATCGTAAGTTCGTGCGAGAGAGTGCATTTTCAAATAAAGTTGCAGGTAAACTCACTGCTTGCAGGTTCACATTCGTTCAGAGTGATTTGTTTACCTTTTTGATTGCATTCGTCGTGCACCGTCGTCATACGCTCAATTTTTAAGTGCGCCAATTGACATTCGCTGCAATTAATCATCATGACTGCTGATTGACAATCAAATCAGAAATAAATCACCATGAAAATATAATCTATTTTCACCTGATGACATAGCGCGACGCTATCGTTATTTGCATATTTTAACGTGTCGTGCGGCAGGCGGCGACCAGACCCCTTTTTCTCGAAAATGTCATTGAGGGCGATATGGGCGGAGGTGGATGGATGGATGGTGATGATTGGTGCATTCAATAGATTAGCGAAAAGATTAACGAGACCTGTGAGGGTGTGGACGATATGGTAATTGTGTTTGACATGTGCACGTTTAATGGCCTATGTTTGTGACTACATACATACTCGTGTGTACTTATGCACTTACTACTTGTAATGTTTGTAACACATATATACGTGTATGTAGTTACAATAAACGGCATTGCAAATAATTCATTTTTATAGTTGTGTTTGCCTAACTGCAATGCTGGGATTGAATGCAATTAGATCTTCTTCGGCGTCATCAGCTTGCAAATAGGGCCATGATTAATTGCTTTAAATATGCTAAAAAATAAATACTTACAAGCAAGAAATATATGATTCTCCTCACGATCGTACATTTTTTATCGCAAAGTCATAAAATATTTACGAAACGGCAATTAAATAAAATAAAACTTTTATTATCTTTTTATACATTTATACGTGCATACATACACGTATGTACATATTCATAAAAATTATTAAAAAAAAAATAGCAATTAAGCATAATAAGGCAATCCCTACTATAGCGTATTTGACAGTCTAATTTGATATCTTTAAGAAGCTGCGCGTTCGTTCTTATCGCTGTTTAGAGCCGGTAAAACCAGGTCGCTCTCCACTTGATCCTTCCAACGGAGTGGAGGTCGTTTTGCTGCAGGTACTACCCCGAATACTTTCACCCATTCAGACCACATGACATAGCCATCGTAGCCGCTGTGTCATCATTCCCTGAACGATATCAACCTCTCCGTCCGTACATATAGCGGGTCGGCAATGATGAGATGTAGAGTTTGGTTTTGGTTCGTCGAGGGAAGACTTTAACTATCAATTTTCTGCAAAGAAGCTCTTCATCGCCATGTTTGATTAGCTCTGCCAGTAAGTCATCAGCCATTTTGTGGTTCTTCAAGCGGGCGCTTGCTATTCGAACCTCATCATCGGTGGGTAATGGAACGTATTTTCTATCATCATCGATTGGAGCTTCGGGAAATTCAGCAAGCTATAAAGCTCTTGCAAGTATGCTCTTGTCAGTGAGCTTCTGAAGCTCTTCATACTCACGCATTTCGACCTTCTTCGTTTATGTTGAGTTGTAGATGTGAAAGCCGAGTAGGAAATGGTTCAGATGATGTGATTGCAGCTTTTCGACGTCGAACCTTTCTTGTGTTTGTTGACGAACGTCCCTTGCACAGAGGTGGGGGTATATTCGCTGCGACAAGATAGTGATCCGAGTCAAGAATAATGGTGACATATTTTCCATCAATAACATCATGATGAGTTGGGTGCGCGATTTTCGATCCGCCGACAGCCATGCAGCTTGATGAATTTTCTCCTGCGGAAATCTAGTACTAAATACAACGTTGCATCTGTTTGGTAATCAGTTTTCGCTATTTGAGAGAAAAGAAAGATTTTTTATTTATTTATTTAAAAGAGAAACAATTATTAATAATTATTCCACTTACAAACTAAAGCACTGGCTGCCAGGGCCTTCGGCTTATTTTTGAACTAATGTTAAAGTGTTATACAATGTAAGGTTATTAAAGTATCAATATTATAAATTATTTCTAGCTTATGTGATAATAATAAAAATACTACAAAAATATCAATAATATTTTATATTTGATAATAATTTTTTTTTTTTTTTTTTTTTTTTTTTTATCATATGGTTATTTTACAAAGAGATACAAATTTTGCAATTAGTTTAAAGTTACGGTCACTAGGGATTTTAAGATGATCAGATGGCTTGGAGTTGTTGAATATTCCACTTCTTATTACTTGTGAGTTTGGGCAGTTGTCGAGGATATGGATAACATTGAATTCAGTACAACCACAATGCGGACAGCTTGGTTTAGGTAGGCCTTTCAAAAGATGTTCATGAGTAGCTAGTGTATGCCCAATGCGAAGACGCATAAATGTTCTTATATCCTTGGAAAAAGGGTATGAAGGGTAGACTGGCCTTGTCCCTGACGTATTAAAATATTTGTAATGATGGTTGTAGCTACTCCACTCGTTAATGAATTTGTCACTGAGAACTTGGTTAGCTAAATTTTTAATATCGTTATCGGTGAAGTGTCCCGATACGTATAGTGGTTCAGAGCAAGCTTGTTTAGCTCTTTTATCAGCTATTTCATTGCCTTGAATTCCTATGTGCGCTGGTACCCACATTATTTTTATTTCATTGGAGTTTTGGAACAGAACGTTTCTGATCTTTATAATAATGGGGGTTTCGTTTGATTGGTTGAGGACAGCTTCAATGGCAGATTTGCTGTAAGAGCAAATAAGGGTTTTCCTATTATGTTGTGATGAAAAAAGTACTGCTTCTAGTAGGGCAGCGGCTTCGGCTGTAAATGCAGAGCAGTATGATGGAAGAGAGTATGCAGCGATGGTAGCACCTAGTATATTTGTCACAGCAAATGCAGTACCGGTGTCTGATTTAGATCCGTCCGTATATAGTACCTCCCAACCTATTTTGTGGTGATCTAGAATTTCGTTATGTAGTTGGTGATATTCACTATTGCTGGTTGCATTCTTAAGGTGATGTTGCAAAGTATTAATAAACGATGATGTAAGCTTAAAGCAGGATGGAAATGCCGCTGTTTCGACCAATGTTGGAGTTGCAACGATATGTAGTTCTTTTGCTATCGTTAGAGCGCGGATTATGGTAGATCGTCTTTTGTTAGTGTTTAAGTTACTAAGAGCGTTCTTTACTTGTGCGAACAACAAATTGTTCCGGATATTTAGTAACTTAGGTATAAGCGCCATCGTATTTCTGGCAGTTCTTTGGGCAATATTAGGTAAACCGGCTTCCGATAAGATAGGTATGATTGGTGAAGTTGCGAAGGCTCGAATACAGCTTCTAGCTGCCGCATGATAAGGTGCATAAAGAAGTTTGATATGGCTTTTTGCGCAATGCCCGTATATTGAAAGTCCATAGTCTATTTTTGATAGTAGTAATGCCTTGGTTATATTTACAAGTGTATTTGTATGACATAAGGAGTACTTAGAAGACATAAATTTTATAATGTTAAGTCTAGTACATAAGCTTAGTCTAATATATTTACAATGTTCTTTAAATGACATACTTTTATCAAATACTAAACCTAATATTTTTAAGCAATTAGTGTGAGGGATTTCAATGTTACGAAAGGAGAGGGATGGAAAGGAGCATTGGTGTTTTCTGCAGATGTGAAAGGTGGTACATTTGCTTGTGGAGATATTGGCTCCAGATTCTTCAGACCATCTGCTGATTGCGTTTAGAACTTTAAGAAATATTTGCTTCACTTGTTGTAAGTCTTTATTTTTGGTAAAGATAATTACATCATCAGCATAAGCAAAATGGTGAATGGTCGGACTGGAAGAGATTAAGGAGGTCACTTTGTTAAAAGCTATTATAAAAAGAGTGACCGATAATGGTGAGCCTTGGGGTATATCATTATATAGGTGATATATTTGTGAATGATGTTTATTAGCAGAAATAAAAAATTTACGATGAGTCAAAAAAGATTTTACAATGTTATAGATTTTGGTACCAACTTGCCAACGCTTTAGTTCATCAAGTACTACACGCACCCCAATTTTATCGAAGGCCTTTTCAAAGTCTAAGCTTAATACGGAAATGTGATTACGAGTTGACATAGCTGTAGAGACAAAGTGTTCAAAATTAAGTAGAGGGTCCATTACCCCTAAGCCTTTTTGGAAACCGAATTGATGGGGGTCCATAAGGCCACTCGCTTTTGCATACCACATGATTCGAAGTGATATAATTTTTTCTATAACTTTGGACATACAGGGGAGAAATGAAATTGGTCTGTAATTTTCGATAAGGTGGGGGGATTTGTTAGGTTTGAGGACGGGTATAATAGTGGCAATTTTCCATTGTTGCGGATAAATTCCGGAATCAAAGATGCTATTATACAGGTTAACGAGTCTATTTTTAAGAACTAGTGGGATATGTTTTAAAATGGGATACGATATTCTATCAGCTCCAGGCGTTTTTCCTGAAAGCGATGCAATTGTGGTATCAAATTCTATTGCAGTAATCGGTGAGTCAACCATAAGGGCTTTTGGAGGTGGGTAAGGGTTGGTATAATTTTCATTTAAAACATTTTCTTTTTTAAGGGTAAATCGGTTATGAAAATTTTGATCATTTGAAAGGGATGACCATGTTTGGCCAAACTTTTCAGAAATATCTTTTTGCGAGTATATTGGACCTTCTACTGTCTGGATATGATGTATACTAAATCGTTGGGTACCGGATGTCAGATATTTTATATCTGACCATATTTTCTTGGGACTCGAGGATGGATTTATATTCTCCGTGATTTTTTCGAACGATTTACGTTTAGCTGATTTTAGCTCCTTTCTAAATACGGCATTGGCTTTTTTATAATTTATTAGGTTGGTATCAGTCATATTTTGTTTAAATTTAGACCACAGGTGCTTTTTGTTGTTTCTTAGGTAATTTAGGTTGTTGGACCAATAAGGAAGTTTTGCGGAAAATTTTTTGGAGCTAGACTGGGGAATATATAAGTGCGCGGCAGAGAGAATAATCGATTTTATCGCAGAAGTTTCGGCATTTACATTTTGGGAAGTTGGTTTTTTATTAGACAGAGATGTGGAAAGGGATGAAAAGGTTGACCAATCTGCCTTATCTGTAAGGAACTTGGGTCTGGGTTTCACATTATAGGCTTTAGGGATAGAAAGGGTAGTTATGATGGGGAAGTGGTCACTGTTGTGGAGATCATCGATGGTATGAGTGGAAAGTTTAGGGGCTAATGTAGCTGAAGCTAGAACAAGATCGGGATGAGTGAATGTTCCATGGGTCGAAAAATGCGTTGGCGCACCATCGCTAAGTACAATAAGGTCATGTACTAGTATCACGTCTTCCAATATTTCACCTCGTCTGTTTGTATTTGTGGAACCCCATAAGGGACTCCATGCATTAAAGTCACCTACTACTAGGACAGGGGTGACGATGCAGTTTAATATATTCGAAATATCTCTGACATTAAAGTTTTGGTGGGGGGGAATGTAGCAATTAATAATTGTAATTTTAAAACCAATGTCTATCTCGAGAGCTAAACATGAGATGTTTGAGCTGATTTGTATACGTTTGTGGCTTATTGTTTTTTTAATAAAGAGAGCTATCCCTTGCTTACACGAAGTATTTTGTCTATTGTTGTGGAAGTAACTATAATATTTATTATGAGGGTAAAAGGTTTTATTAAAGGGTAGATGAGTTTCTTGTATTGCTACAATTTCAGGAAAATATTCGTTAATTAGTATATTTAAATCTGGGTAATTATTGATTAGACCGTTCATATTCCATTGCAAAATTTGCATTATTCACTCTATCATTGGGGACTCCGTTGAAGGAGCTGTAAGTTGGGAGGGGTCTAATGCTGTAGAAGTAAGGTGAGAGAGTAGTGCGGACAACATTGTATGTGTAGATGAGTCGTCGACTGATGTTGACATTGTTGCGTTGAGTATAGGCACTGTGGTGTTGTTTTCTTCGTTTTCATTTGTTTGTTTGACTGGTATATTGTTATTGTTGTAGTTAGTTTGATCGGCGTTGTTAAGATTGTTGTTTTCTTGAATGTTGTTAGTTTTTTGTTTTGTTATGTTAGCATAAGAAGTAGTGGTTGAAGTTTCTTTAAGGGTGGGAGGGATTTGCATTTTGTACATTCGCATTGCTTCACGCATAGAACATTTGTTGTCTGTTTTTATTGTAATTATTTCTTTCATTTGTATATACTTGGGACATGACTTGCTGGAGGCTGGATGACTACCTGAGAAATTTGCGCAAAATTTTCGTGAACAAGGCGAAGGAGAGTGGGGTGGGAGTGCACATTCGTCACAAACAGGGACATTTTTATTGCATCGTTTGGTCGTGTGTCCAAGAAGTTGACAAGACTTACATCTCATAGGATTGTCATAACATGGTCTTACCTTTGTAGTATACCATGAGATTTCAATTTTTTCGGGTAGACGGTACATGTCAAACGTAAGAAGAATAACACCGCTTCGAGTTGGTATATTGTTATTATATTTTGGGAATTTAAAAATTGTAACAACACCCTGTTCTTTCAAATGATCTATGATTTTACACAATTTAGATTTTTGTGGTATTCACATTTTATTTCGCAGATTCCGAATAATGATTTTGTTGCTATGAACTTTTCGGCAATATGAGTATTTTTTACGAAAAGCAACAAACTGCCATCTCTCAGTTCAGATATATTAATGATTTCTGAGCTTATGTTTTTTAGCGCTTTATGTACCGCAAAACAAGAGAATTTACTCAAGGGCTTAGTTGTATTTACCGCACTAACTACCAAATATTTGGGGTTGTCTTTTTTCACTGTTTTTAAATTTGGAAAATCTTCTAATAAGATGTGTTTAGTTTTTTCTTTTTTTTTTTAGGTTTTGAACTTGAAGATAGCAGGGCAAACCTGTTATCCCCAAGAGGGGGGCGCCTGGGAGGCATTGTTTATTTTCTTTTATTAACACCAATAAAAGTATATTTATTATCACAAGATAAATAGAAATGGTATATAGTGCACTAAATGCGAACGAAAAGGAGAAACGAAAGAAGGTCACTCAAATCACAGTCGACACAACCGTACGCAACGAATATCAGTCGATGACTGAAAAGAAAGATATTATCAGAAAATTTGGTGTTTCATCTCTAAATTTTGGAAAATTCTACATAACTTTATTTGATAATACAAAACTGAAAATAAATATGTAATTCGCATACATACATACATACCAGGTGTGTTTGTTTAAGTGTGCCGGTTTTACTAGTAGATGTCGCTAGCAATATGTATAAATTTCTATGATTTGGTATGTATGTAATTTTTTTCTATTGACATTAACCTACAAAAATACGCAAGTCACATTCCGCCAAAATAATAGCGTCATATTTGTTTACCTCAGTGAATATGTCGAGTTTCGTTCCAAGTAAATCGCATTTGCGGCATTCGTTGCTTTTCTTATTTCATCAAAAGAAAAAAGCAGCTGAAGCTCACCGGTTGCTGGTTGAAACTTATGGTGAACATGCTCCAGTGATTAGAACAAGTTAGACATGGTTTCGTCAATTTAAAAGAGGAGAATTCGATTTGACAGACAATGAACATCCTGGTGCAGCGAAAAAGTTCGAAGACGAGGAATTGCATGTTGATCCAACCCAATCGCAACAAAAATTGGCAGAAACACTACATGTGACTCGAGGAGCAATTTACCAACGTTTAAAAGCCATGGGAAAGATCCAGAAGTATGGAAAATGGGTGCCACACCAGCTTAACGATAGACAAATGGCAATTCGAAAAACCGTTTGTGAGATGCTGCTTCAACGATTCGAAAGGAAATCTTTTCTGCATCGAATTATCACGGGGACGAAAAATGGATTTATTTAGAGAACACGAAGCGAAAAAAATCATGGCTTTCCCCTGGTGAAGCTGGCCCATAGACTGCAAGGTCAAATCCCTTTGGCCGTAAGACAATGCTTTGTGTTCGGTGGGACCAGTGTGGTGTGGTGTACTATGAGTTGTTAAAACCTGGTGAAACGGTGAACACGGATCGCTACCGACAACAAATAATCAATTTGAATCATGCGTTGATCGAAAATTAAGTGTTTTCTTTATCAAAAAAAACCGGCAAATTTCAACTAACAACCCTGGTATATACTCATATGTAAGCATACATGTGTATACAAAGAGTTTATCACTTTCAAAACCGTAACATTTCTTAGACTCAAAACTGGGCGAATATTCATAATTTTCATTATTATTTTATAGCTATAAAAGCACTAAATTTTATGTTGATAAATTATGTTGTTATTTGGTATTATTAAAGGGGATGCGATAATTAACTTCGAAATGTTTACCGATTCAAGGAGATAAATTTCGGATTTTTGCAGAAATAACTAGCGCCAAATGTTCTGAAATCATTGAACTGCCCACCAGCGGCTTCGATCAAAAGTTTTCAAATCTGCAGAAACTAAATTGAATTTTATTACAAAACCCTAATGAATATACAACCGAATGTTTATGTAATCGTTTCTGTTTCGATTTTTGCTATATTTCGGTTCTGAGGCTTACGTCAACACTATTTGAAGTTGTCGGACTTATTGTCGGTACCGGACGCGTTTCACCTAATTTGAGTTGGCGCAAAGTCCACAACGTTTAGACCAGTAAGATATACTCTGAAGAGGCTTCTGCATCATCAAGCGTGTCACGCGCTTACTCGCGGTTACAGTTCTACACACAAGAGTTGCTGATTTATGAATGCAATCAGACCCTCTAAGGCAGTTGTTTTGAAAGCTCCCTCTATGCCCAGGAAAACAACGGAGCGGAATTTTTTTTCGTTTTTTCGTTGATTTTTCAATCAGTGAAATTAGACCATTTTACGTGGGTTCTGTTGATTTTCTTCCTGATAAGCGTGCTGATCGTTCGAAATCAGGCTTTTCTTCAATAGTTTGACGTAGGAAAAATGCTCGCAAAAACCTCTTTTATCTACTTTAAACTTTTCAATTAAAATAAATATTTTTAATCTACTTCTATGACAGTAGGGTATTAAATCGCCATTAAGAGCTGCATTTATTGACCATTCCTTGGGCAACAAATATAAAATGTAAAGAAATTCAATCCGAAAATGTGCAAGTTTAATAATAAATAATTAACGTGTTAATTAGTGTCTGAATGGCAAAAGGCTAATATGTTATAAACATATACATACAAATATTCATACAATAAATTGTTGATTTAATTAGCAAAATTGCCACGCGAAAAAACTATAGTGTGTCTATACGCGTAAGCAGAAATGGTTCAAACCATAAATTCCCACGAACATCTGGCAATTCGCCGCATAAATCATTGAATTGTCGTTATGCTTGTTTTGTTCCTAATTGAGCTAATGGCCGAAAAAATCGAATGGCCGAAAAAATCTAATTAATGAAAGTGAACAAAGCTAATTACCGCGAAAGTGGTTCAAAGTTCTCTGGATGTGTGTGGTTGAAGGCGGAATAGACTGGTGGCGTTTAGATGTCTGTTGATTATTGGATAATTGGGATGTGTTCATACGTACATATTATATATGTATGTACGAGTGTGTAGTGAAAGTTTGTAGATTTTATAGAACGGCACTTTAAGATATACACATTCCCAGTAAACAGAACAAAATTGTTTCGTATTCGAGACGAGCTCGCTTGGTCTGCCAGATCTTTCGAAACAATACTTCAAACAATACATATATGTACCAAAACGCGTAGGAGGCTGTAAAGCTCAAAATACGCTACTTTATAAATAGACATACATTTGCCCAAAATACAAACCACACTTTCTGAAGATTTCAAGGTAAAATATTTTCTGAATTGCACTCTTTTGAGAATATTGGTTCGCAACAGGCATGAAAACTACACCAACTTGAAACAATGTGGATTCAGTTTTGGCTTTTATTGCAATTATATCTATTAAAATATATACATACACGTACCTATGTTCACATATAGCAGGACGGAAATGATGGCGAACTGCTTGTTGGCAAGTGTATATATGTATTGGATTTCAAAGCTGTTAATGCAGGTTCCAAGATAGACGAAGTTATGACAGTCAAAAGTGACGTGAGAGCCGAGTCGCGAACTTGATGATTGTTTGTGCCATGCCTTCGTTTACTACCAGAACCCGAAACCTCGTTTGGTATCGAACGATTCGGAGATGTCGTTCCCGATTCTGACGGAGCTTTTGGTGTTGCTTAACATCTGCTTACTTACCCGTATAAGTTTTGCGGATATACCAAATCGTTGATATACAGTGGTCCGACTTGATGTTGGGTTCTCGGAGCTTAGGCACGACAAGAATACTGGAGAAATGTCGTCCGTCTATCACAACATGATCCGACTGTGTGTTTTTGTTCTGAAGACAGCCAAATAACTTGATGATTTTTCTTGTGGAAATCTAGTAATACATATAACTATGTTTATTTCGGCTTATAACTCTTTAAGTTTTTATTTAATTTTTATATTGAAAAATGATCATTCATAATAATTTCAATCTAAAATTTATTATTGAAAGCAAGCATGTATATTCATGTATGCATACATACATATGTATGTATACTTCTCAACAACCATAAATCAACGTTCAATGATAATGGACAAATAGATTTTTAAGCGACTGGCGCCAAATGACCATAAACAATATTTTTTAGAAGTAAAAATTTAATAATAAATATATTAAATTGAAAATAACCATATTTTTGAAAGCACTTCAATAACTGCAAACATTTATATATATATATATATGTATATATAAATATATTTATACATATATAAATAGATGGTTTTGTGTGATTTTCTGAAGCTGTACATATACTCGTACATACATACATACATACATATATACTTACATATATACTTGGGGTGATATTTAAACAAACAGAACCACACTATTTGCAATTATAAACAAAATATAGGGCAAAATGCATGTTTGTATCTATGTATGCATACAAGTGATAAATTTGTAATAGTTTGAAGGCTCACATGTAAATATGTATACATATCTCATTATTATTATATTTAATGAGAGAGGCTTTTTAAGGCAAGCGAAGATCACTGAGGACTTGGTGTTTCTTCTAGTAGCACATAAATACATATTTACACACACATACATATGTATGATCAGGTCAACAAGCAGGCACGGAGCACGCCAACAACTCAAGCAGATCCACTTGAGATCTCAATATTCCTGGGCTGCGCAACTCTGGCGCCAATAGATATTAAAAGGCAGTAAGAAAGTGCTTGCTTCGTGCACAACCAAATTGTTCAGTTATGGAAGAAGGAAACTTTAATTGGTTGATGTTCTAAAAATCGAGGCAAATATATTAATTATATTTAATGGAACAGAAGTCTATGAATTCGCAGCCACAACCCTGGAGTACAGACGGTGAAATAAGACTTCAGTGAACTCTCTTAAACCGAATGCATCGAAGTAGCTCCGCTGAAGCTCCATCTCTTTTAGCAGTGAGCAAAGGTCTCACACAGGTTGGTTACCACTTCTTGCAATAGCATTGCTCACGCTTCCAAGGGGTACGACGAGCAGGCAAGAGTAGGAATTGGATACAGCCCTGTAACTGCATACCCAGTAGCAGGACCTCGTCGTAGGGGTCTGGCAGTAAGCGAGAACAACACGAAATATCTCCGCTCTTCAAACAAATAGTCAGCGCATTCCACGTCGTTATTGACAGTCATAACTTTGAAGTCATACATAATTGAGTCTACCTTGAAACCAATTGATGTTTATAATAACAATGTCAGCTTGGTAATCCAACACAGAATAACTTATGCTAGTGCATGTTGTTTGACTAGAAGTGAACAATCTAGCTCTGAAAGAATTCAATGCAGCATCCGCAGGTGGAAGCTGAGGAAGTGGAAGTGCTCGTCGATTGTACACTCTTTTATAATATTATATTTTCCGATTGAGCTTTATGGAACTTTTTATTTTCGCCATTATTTGAATAAAAGAGTCTTGCCTGAAGTACGCAACAGTTGGGATAGGTTCCTTCGGTGTTACATGCCATACAGCTAACGCGCCGTGTATCTGTGGTGGAGTCTCCACCAGCGCAGGGACATTTTTTGTGGGGTTATGTGAAGTCGTTTGTCTACACAGATAAGTCGGAGACCATTGAAGCTTTGGAAGAAAATGTTCGATGCGTTATTGATGACATACATACAATGCTGGAAAAGTGATTGAAATTTGGGCTTCTCTGCTGGAGCCAACCTCGGCGGTCATCTTCTGGACAATTAATGGCAAATCCATATCTTTGTAATAAAGCTTAATTCTTGGCCATAACAGTAAATTATATGTGTTTTATTTCTTCTTGAAAACCACATGTCTAAAAAAACACCCTTTTCGTACGTTATACATATGTATGTGTATGTCCATGTGCACATGTGTTATTGCTAATTTCTAATCATGGAATTTCCTAAGGGCGTTGGATTAATTTTTTCACAAATAGCTAAAAATCACAAACTCACAATGCCATTGTTGTGCATATTTAGGAAAATAAGTAAATACAAAAACAAAAACAAAACAGCCTTACAAAAGGTGAGGCGTTGTGCGCCTTTAACAAACAAACACTACACCGACCAAACAATACAATTGTTCTTTTGTGCAGCCAATTCGCAGAATGAAACCATCCTCGGCTTATTTGGCAGTGTGTCCGCCATACATACACATACATATGCATGTACCTATATAAAATATACAAGTTGACGAAATTAACATCGACAACAAGAGACACTAACAGCTTCCGTAGAAGCCAGTATTGTATGTATGTACAATATGTATGAGCGAATCACCTCAGATAGATGGGTCTGAGATAGTCTCGTACATATGCATGCAACGTATGTACGTGATTTAAATATCCGTTGCACCACATGTATCTAGCAGGGGAATTTGGGATTTCCGGCCGGTTGCAGGTTTCGAGCGAAAATTGCCTTGGTGTGAAGGAAAGCGTGGCGAATAAAGAACAAATCACATTCCTCACACGCTCGCAGCTCAGTGCGTCAGGTAATATGACAGAAACAACAATATACATACAAACGAGTAAATACGTATGTATGTGTTCTAGTCAAACTGCTACGTGGTTTTCCGTTAGCTTGATCGTCTTAAGAGCAAGCAGCGCTAAAATTTAACAACACAAAGGCACAGCAAGAGAGAAGAGGGTCAGAATGAGCGACTTCCTGCTCGCACTTTGCTCATGACGTGGTATATTCCAAACGCATGGTCTGGCCATTGGCTGGCCGACTGATCACATCATTATCAATTCTTCACCTTGTGTCTGTATGTGACTGTGTGTGAGTGATGAAAACAAAAATCCATTCATTATTTCTTCTCGTCTACCAACAGTTGGCCGTTTTTAGATGAAGAAGCATCACCATTAAATACACATAGTTTTGGACATAGGTACATACACGTATGTACATTTATTCATAACGTACATTTGTTCATTTGTTATTATGAATATAGTGCCTTCATGTCTGGTGCAACATTTCGACCTGTCGCCGCCGGTATACCGACAGCCGAATTTAAGTGGAAGTGCGATATGTATTTGGTCGAAGCAATTTTTCTTCATTTAAAAATAAACGGTGCGATAAATGTTTACGATATCACGCTGTCGCCGTCGTCAAAAAGCATTTTGAATATTGACTTGGCACACAATATTTACATGTTTTGCTGCCGCTTCAACAGCAGAGCCGAAGGTCTGTATGGTTAAACGGTTTTCAGGTTACTCGACTTATATTCGCACAGATGTTGTGATTGGAGGGATTTTCCAGTGGTTGCTGAAGAGTTGCTTTCATTTACATTGAGTTATACCCATTCTTCGAGACTTAATAAAGAACGTCAATAGGCGTAGAAGTTGGAGTTTTTCGTCCATCCGAATGATTGCGTAGTCCTGACTCGTAAATAGGTGAGCTATTTGAATGCTGTCATATATCTCATTCAGCTGTTGTTTCACGGTATTCGCCGTGGATATAGGCAGAGGGCCATAAATCTTCAAGCTCAAAAATCTACAGCCTTTTTTCCTGAGCCTTCTAAAGCCGAATCAAAGAATGTTGTCATCGTCTTTACATTATTTTTCCGAGCAAGCAAGAAGACCAACGGATTCTGAGACTAACATTGTTATTGTGGTTGATACTGGTTTCAAGATAGACAAAATTATAAAAATGCGCTGACTGTATATTTAATGGCAAGTGATATTTCCCCTTGTCCCTGTTCTTTATCAGACCACTTCATTTCGTTTCATTCGCTTATAGTCTGGATAAATCGTTGTAATTTCTCTATCTTCTTCGTAAACTTACTTAAATTGCTGAGCTGGTTTCTATTCGAGCTTCGTTATAGCGGGTGTTTTCGCGTTCATGCTATGGGCCCCCTTATTTTCTCTCTACCAATGAGTCTCGCTTCCCACTTCTCTCGCCCTTTCTCTCTCTCTTCCTTCAGTGTTTTTCGGTGGTGATAACTAAGTAGTTAGTACTGAGTCGTTGATTAGTGTCTCTGATAGCAGGAGTACAAGTTAAGTATAAAACAGACCCGGGACCGCGACTACACTTAGGCTTAACTAAAACTACACCAGATCACTTCAACGTCGGCTATCTCCGATAGACCATCTAGCGGTAGGGTGCCGAGATTCCGAATGCTTGGGCAGTCAAAAGCAGGACATAAGAGATGGTCGCATCTTGCCTAGCAAGTACATCTGCCATGCAGTTTCCTTCGATGTCCCTGTGACCAGGGACTAAACTATATATATATTATTTATGGTTTATTTAAAACTATGCAGTTATAAACTTAGTAACGTCAACTAATTGTTCGTTTTTATAATTTTAAAAGTTCAAGTTCGTTATTTTGGTCCTCATTTAGTTTACTGTGGTTTACATTAAATAGGCACCCTTTAAACAGTCTCGTTTTCCATAGGACATGTCTTACATCTGCCAAAGTCATTGATATTATTTCACTTAATGTTGCAGAATAAAGTAATAGCCGTTAGTAATAATAGGTAAGATTATGTGTGTACATACATACCTATGTGAGTATGCTTGTACGTATGAGTATGTGTCGAAATAAATAGTCTGTGTAAAATGGTTTGAGTATTACATGAAACATAAAACTAATTAAGTGCAAATACGGTAATTTGTGATTGGTAACGGCTATAAAATGCAATTAACTGCAACACCTTAAAAAGAGTTCGTATGTAAATTTGTATGTACATACGAGTGCATACATACATATAACCTGTGCAAACTCGTATGTATGTATGTGTGAGTGTTTACTAAGAAGTCTGCAGCACTTCAGGCAAATACTCGTAATAGGCAAAGCTCACTGAACATCGACAGCCAATAACGGCACTCTAATTTGCATAAGCGGAAATAATTCACACGCGTTCACCGATTGGTCTGTGGCGCCACAATGCCAATAATAAATAATAAAATATTCATTTGACAGAAACGGGTGGCCAAGTGGATACCATTGCACCAGCCGCACGCTCCAGCAGTCACAGACACAGCGAATGTCATTGTCACCAGAAACTTTGTTGCTTTAAAATAATCATGCAATTGCAATAAATTCAAATCAAGAAATTAAAGTATGCTTATGCACAGTGTGTTAATGGAAAAGTGCAGACAAAATTAGTTGGCATTGCATAAACTGAAGTATGGCGTGTACGAGAAGGCATACACGTATGTATGCATTTACATACACGTATGTACGAGTATGTATGTAATTATGAGTAACTATGATTAAGTACAACTAGGCGCAGAAGCGTGAAAACGATTGAAATCGAAAGTGATTTCCCTTAATATTGATATTTTGCAATTCTAAGAACCAGAAGAGCTCTGTTCCACAGAAAACGATATTTGCTGTTAAGTACATTCGTACATTTGAACAGCATACGCTGAAGTGCTGTTAAAATTTCATGAGATTCGGAATTTGGCCTGGCCAGAGGATGGGGCCATGTGTAGGATTCTCGCAAGTCGGGGAAATCCTTTATTTACATTCATCTGAAAGCGGCCAGAAACGATTAATGAAGCTCATAAATATCGATCTCAGACCAAGTATTCTCTCGGTAGTCGAAAATCACCCGTTCATTTGCAGACAAAAGAGAAAGAGGCCGGAATCTGTCAGCATGTAGAGCTTGAGATGTTGACCGACAAGAGTAATGATCGAAATTTTTATGAAAAGATGCGGCGATCCACAGAAAGTTTCGAGATCGGAGCTTTTGCCATGTAGGAATCAAGCTGGTAATCTAGTGACTGATGTTCAAATCATACTTCTGTATGGTGCTAACACTTCTCCAACCTGTTGAATAGCAGTGAAAGATCACCATCCGGAGATGGTGAACCCGAAACCCCAATATGTTCCGTTACCCGAATATGACGAGGAGCGAAAAGCGATATACCATATACACATTCCTCTTTAACGTTTGCCGATGACATTGATATCATAGGCTTTAACAACCGCGAATGGGTCCGATAGTGAACGAGGACAAGACGAAATATCCCCTCTCGCCAAACTGTTGACAGTAACCACTTCGAGGTTGTAGATAATTTGCTCTAACTAGAGACCAGTATTAAAACCAATACTTGACTTGCCATTAGTTTGCCTTGAAGTCTTGAGCTAATCACTCGACTGATGCAGCCGCCGTGTTTTACCCCACCTATTTATCGAATCAGCCTTAGGTTTGGAAATTTTATGAAATTCCTTTCGTTCCCACACAATGATTTGCCAGAAATAAGATAAGACTCTCGAAAAATGTGAACTTTATTTATGTAGGTACATACTCGTATGTATGTATGTATGTATTTGTTTCAATTTTAGAACTGCTGATTATTTGTATCAGAATGTATTTTTCCTTCTTTCCCACATAAATATGTATAGTACTCGTAAGAGTACATATGTATGTGAATGTATTATATCCACACATTTATCTATAATGTTATTGTGACCATCAATGTCATCAGTTGGGTTAGCTCATCAGCGACTGACAATCAGAAACTTAAAGACAGCCATAACTCTGATGTATGAAGTTCATTGTTATTGTGTGTTTGCTTGACACCCTTTCGTTCATTGATAGGACGGACGGACCATTTGATTGCCACACAAATGAGAATTGAGTTTAATGGATGAAAAGGCAGGCGGAAATGTTTTCACAATTTATATATTAACTGCAGAGATGTTATCGATAGAAGAGTTTTCTATGTACATATTTGTAAGTAGTGGGTAGTGTTGGTTTTTCAATTCTCACCCTTGTGTTCACGTCGCCAATCTTGGGAAAGAAGAAGAAGTTTTATTGGAGCGTCTGTTCAGCAGAGATGTGGCTGTAAGCGAGCACTTTTGTTGAAGCAAGCAGCTAGCTATATAAATGGGTAGCACTTGGTACTCACTCACGAAGCGAGGTTATGCGATGGATTAAGGACTATTTCAATGAAAAACCAATAGTGTCTTTGGGTAAGTCGAAGCTGAATACACAATTGAAGAACATTAGCATCGATATAAGTTAGTGCTATTTACGTCAATTAAGAAGAAGATATTTGTATGCTCAGAATCACTGAAGAAAGGAATCCACATTTTCTGCTTGGCGAGTTCTTTTTACATTCATCATTATAGACATCGTTACTTCCGTCTTTTCATTTCCTGGTTGGGAAGGCGCAGTTGACTTGCACCTGGCAATGGATTTCCCTTTGCCGGTCATATTTCACCCCGATTTCTGTTATAACTTTATGTCTAGGCCTCTTTAGCGGCCAGTGGTTACCGCTGCTTCATGTATCTCGTGTATATTAATTGGCCTAATGTCGATTGTGACTTCAATGGTCTATATTGAGATAGGTTTAGTTGCCTTTGCTGCACTCTGTCAACAGGTACATTGCATTCGTACCAAAGGTTTGATGTGGCATTCTCTATTTATTGTCACCCACCACACTAGTATGGGGTTTACGATATATGTAAGTGCAAAGCCCCCATTTAGGATCCTAGCCTCTATTTTGGCGCAATGGCACTTCTGTAGGAGCAGCATTTAAGTGGGTTAATAGAATCCCAGAAACACATTAAAAAATTCCTCCTTCAACACTGCCGAGAATGGTTTGATCTGGAAGCACAAGTGATTTTCGATCGACCCGTATGTTAACTCCGATGCAACTACTATAGGTAGTATGTACTAATATTGAAATATTTGAGTAAATATGCGATTGCTTCATGCTTTGGCAATTTTTATATTAGCACAGAAATTCCAATTCATTGTACGATTAGTGTCCTCACAACTCTCTCGCATTCTCATAATAACTGGCGTTCTGTTCAATCACAAATATGTACAGTGCACTTTTAAGTATATATATGTATGTGAATGCACATGATTACCAAGAATGATACGTACCAGATCGCGCCTTTTATTTATGTTGTTGTTTTGGTGAAGTATCAGTCCGCCTGCATTTCCAAAGAGAAGTGTGTGCACTGAAAAGAAATTATTGAATTTCGGAGCAACTCATGAAGTTTAGAAGAAAATTCAGATTTTTTTCCTCGTTTATCCTCGTGGTACCTGAAAACTTGGATGATGAGCTTCTAAGCCAATATTTCAACTCCAGCTGGATCATGATCATGTAATCCGCCTACATCCTTATTTAAGTGATTATATCTTTATCCTTTCTTTACAGGAGAACTGCTATCATATGCGCGCCAAAGAAGGAAATGAAAATAAACTACACCCAGCTGCTGTTTTTTATATATTAGTTTCATAATCAAACACTGCACACTTCACACTTCACACTTTTGCTTTATTATAAACGTTAAATCGCGAAATATTAAAATCAACCAGCTTGCCAAATTTCATAATAGTGAAAAACGGAAGCCCTGAGGGCGCAATCTTAGAGCTCTACAAATCTTTCTTGATTATTGGTACATCATTTGGTGGCTATATTTTCTTTTTCTTTTCTATAATTTACTATTTCTTCTCTTTTTACATCTTGTGTTATTTTTTTGTTCACGGATAAATTGCATAACACAAATACTCAACATGAAGACGCAGTGGCGTTCACTTGATGGACTGGTTAGTGATGGGAACTAACTTTGATCGAGTAGTTGAAGTTACATTATACGCATACATACGTGTACTCTTGTTCATTTATATATTATATAATATGTATGTAAGTTAGTGTTGAACTATTGTATATGTTGTTGAGTGGCATGCTCATTCTAGGGTGCAAGAAGTGTGGACGCTTTGTGAGGGCTGTTATTTAGGTGAATTTCTTCATAAAATTATGCTGAATTATGCTGAATAAATAAAAACAAAAACAATTATATATATATAATAAAAAAAAAATTATTTTATGCAGGGGTAGATATAGTATACCTATGCCAACCTTTAGTAGTTACCAATTGAATTGCTGAAAAGGGTCCCAACTATACCTATATAGGTACATTGGTATGTAGTCCAACAGCTGAGCCCAGCTCATAAGTCACCGCGCCGCCGCATAACATTTCCTACATTTTTTCCATGAATACCATTCTGTTGTTGCTTTTCTGTCCGGCTTATTCACACATCAATCAATTAATTTCTCACTCGTACTCAAGAAGAACGCTTTTGCCGCCTTAACCTCCACACACAGCCACATTGGCTGGCGTGTCCGCTGTTCGGCGCTGGAGCGTGTGTTGTTTGCACCATCAAACAACCTTTTTCGTTGCGTCCATTTGTCTGGCTTGTTTAGTAGTGTCTTCGAGTTGCGGTCTTTGGTGCTCCGGTGATCACTGTGTTTGAGTGCCAAACGTGGACGTGATTATCCATCATATCACGTAACCGAATTCCGCTGCAAAAAGTCGGCAGAAGAATAAACAGCCATATGTCAGTATGCTTTCAAATATCCATACATATGTACAATATATGTATGTATATACATGTGAGTGTGTGTGTGCATGAGAAAAAAAAATAAATTGTTGAATTAAAATAATAAAAGAAGACTACAAGGAAATTCTTGCAAATATTTTTGCACTGTTGTTGGTTGGAATGTTAACCTGCTACAACATAGTCTCTTTTACAAGGTACATTCACACATACATGCATATATGTAGATACGGGTGCATACATATTTATGTTATAAGTGTACATATTTGTGAATATATATCTGGAGATTTTTAAGTTTGTCGAATGGAAGATAAGGGTTGGAGATGAAAAACCAAATTATTTTTCCTTTTCAATATATTCACGTGCAAGACCGATAGAATTTTCAAATCTTTCAATTAGTATATTTATACCCTTATAAAAATTGTTTTCTCAATATCTTCAAATTCCGCCGTAACTGTCTCCTTGACGTCATCATCGGTGATGAGCTATTTTTCCAATTATGGAAACAGATAATAATCCCGGGGCCAGGTCTGGGCTGTAGGGTGGATAATTCAAAATATCGAAGCCCACCTTATGTAGTACAGTTAACGCTGTCGTGCAAAAGCAGACAACTTTTCGTAAATTTCGCCTTCTTTTCTTTTTATCAGCTTCCTTATTCGCTCTAATATTGAATTTATTATTATCTAGTTATAGAAATACTTTTATCTTTATCATCGATAAGTAATATTCCTTCCCAAAAGACCGATTTGCCCAATTCATCTGTCGACTCAAGGTTCATATTCCTGTAATTTATTATTGAGATCCAAAAATGCTCGTGAACACAAGAACAGCGGATGAGATTCTTTTCACAGTAGCATGAGCATATTCGGCACTCGTCTTGCGTGGACCTTAGTCATGTGAAAATGATCGTGCAGGATTTTAAAAAGGGTTATATCGGATATTCCAATTATTTCTTCGAGTCGTTTCTTCTTTAGTCGAGCATCGTCGAGGACAATTTTTTCAACTTTTTCTTAAGTTCGGGCGTGGTCACCTCGATGCTCCTAGCCGGTCTAGATTATTTTCATATTTCACTTTGCGCTTCCGATTATGTTAATTGTCTAATAATTACCTCGTATTTATTTTTATTTTGAGTCACTGAACACATTACGATTCTAATGAATCTTGGAGACACTTAGTGAAGGCATGTCTTTCTGTACATGATTTTATACTGTGGAGGTCTTCCCTTTCTTTTGCTTCTCCCGGTTGTTACTGCAACGAATTCTTTCAAAGCTTGAGTGCTCCCGGAAATTCCTTGACCAAATGAAGTAAAAAATGCTTTGCCCCACTGGTACTCTACATCATTTCGAAACAGTCGGTTATCTGATGTTCCTTTCCGCTCAAGCTAATGTTCTCAATATAATCTGGATACATTTTTTGCGTTTCTTAAAATGTATAAATATGGGTGAGGCACTTTGCAGTGTTTTCTGTATTATTTCTTGAAACAATAAAAAAAAATAACAATAAGCATAAATTATGTTGATCCATGTCTCTGTATAAACTGGCACGTTACTAGATCCATATGAAAAATATATGTATAGTATGTATCCACATATAATATACACAATGTGTTACGTGATTCTTAGCATTATTTTCCATACATACATACGAGTATGTACAGTCGGACTACTTTTTTTTACTCATCAGTAAATATCAGTTTTATATGCACACCTATGCATACACGTATGTATGTACATCGATATGTGTTTTTACGTGACGTGATGGCATTTTGTCACGGTCACGCAAATAAATTATCAGATTTATTATTTGCATTTAATTTAATGACCAAATGTAATATGCCGCTTGGGTCGTTTCTTTTCTCCGTCTGAATCTTAATAAACGAAATAAATGTCAAGAAGAGGCGTCTCATCAAACTGTATATAATCGTACTGGCTGTTTGATAATTTTTGAAGAACTCTTATTGCATTTAAGCGAACCTGAGAAATCTTCTTTACTGACGTAGACACCGCTTACGTGATTATAGCCGAGCTAACAACAGTGCGCCATTCATTCCTTCCTTTCGCTGCCTGGCGCCGATTGGAAATGCCAGGTGCAGCAGGATTCTTCGGCATCTGGCCTTTCCAACACGAAATGGAGGTTTTTTCTCTTCCTCTGCTTTCATTGGCGGGCTCTGCATCGAAAACTTTCAATGCTGGAGTATTTTTATCCATCTGGACCGCATGACCAAGCCAGTGTTGCCGCTGTTGATTCACTGAACTAGATCAGTGTCGCCGTATATCTCGTAGAGCAGTTTATACTTTCATCGTCACGATGTACGCACTTGCTGGTACGTAAAGGTAAAGGAATGACTTGTATTTTGCGGATTTTCTTTGTCGAGGAAGGACCTAACCTTGCAATTGCATACTCAGTCCAAAGTAGCACCTGTTGGTAGGAGAGATTTTGCGTTCGATTTCAAGGCTGACTTTGTTTCCAAGATAGACTACCAGACCCATACGTCGTACTTTCTCATCCAGCCTGGAGAAGGCAGAGCTCACGTCGCGGTTATCAGTATTATCGGCGTACGCCAGCAGCTGTTCAGTCTTAGATTTTACATTCTCTATACAGCTGTGCAACTCGTATTATTTTCACCAGCAATAAATTAAAGAAGCCACACGATAAGGAATATCCTTGTCTGAAACCTCGTTTGGTATTGAACGTCTCGTAGAAGTCAAAATTGGGGTGTAATGAAGCCTTTGCGTATATAGTCCCAGCCACAGCAATCCGAAATTGTTTTCCACATTTAGTCACTGGGTTATTGTGGTTCAAATTTACAGTTATACACATTCCCTACGAGTTAAAACTCGCCGATCTATCAGCACAATTTATCGTTTCGTTCGGTCTATTAGAGAAAGCGACCGTGTCTCGAATTCAAAGCGAGTTCGTTGTGTTTATTGGGTAGTTTATGCTTGCATGTATGTACATCTGAGAACTGAATTTTCTATATTTATTAATATTTTCTCGATAATAGCGATAGAGAAACTCCATTTTATGGCGCTGAAGCTGACACTATTTATGTCTGTCAACACATTGCTAAGCAGCAACATCCTAAGTGTCGGCGACGACAACGACTGCCAAAGACACATTAATAATCTTATTTATCTATACATGGTTACGTAAATATGTACATATATATGTACATGCCTCCCGGGGAAAAACGCATGCCTGAATTATGCTCCAATTAGGATTGTTATGTCCCAGGGAAAGTCATTAATCATTACTCTATAGCGTAACATTATGACCGGACCAATGATCAGCCAATAGAGCACATCGAACAGTCGCTTTTGAGGACGAACGGTTCAAAAATGGCTTGTAGATCCCTCCAAATTCGAGCATTTTGATTATTATGAATATATGCATCGAACCATTATTTTGGTTATAAATTTGTATGATTTGCAAATATTGTTCCGGAGTAAGTATGTTCCTTATCAACTGGCAAATCAAACTGAGTATAAGTCAAGTAGCAGCTGTCAAAACGCCAACTCCGTAAAAAGTATTGCCTCATTGAAAATCACATTTCTAAAAAACACCCCTTACAAGCTGGCGAGATGAGTGTTGGTCTACTGTCGCATCACAGACCAAATAGTTCACAAATTTTTGCAGAAACGAATCAACTAAACAATAAGGGAGCAGGAAGAATATAGGCAAAAATTACAGTTAATTTATAATATTTTGAAGATGATGACAAATTAGTTGGATTCTAGTTAACAACTAGTATTTTTCCCTGCAGAGTACATCCGATAATATGTACGATATGATATGTACGATATGTGTGTTTCAAAAGTTATATGCAGATAGGATACAAGAATATCAAAATTGCTTCAGAAGCAATCAAGCAGATAAGAAAATTCCTAAGGAGGAGCAGGCGACATTTTACTAACGCCACAATCGTCTTTGAGTTATACCTACATACAGATTATACACTAGTTGTACCCTGCAAAGCTTCGCTGTCTCACTTACTCATTCACACAATATTTGTGAGAATACAACATTTTTGGTTTAACCACTGACATTGGTCCACTTCCCGGTGAGAAGTGTAGTCTTCCTGTCAATCTTAGCGAAAAGCCACCAATGTACCGAATTTCAAGTAAATCCAGCTTTAAAAAAACTTTTTTCGAATAGGTCAGTCCCTTCTACACTCCCCGAATGTTTTTCTCGTAAAACCCTTCCCAGGAATCATAGAGAAAATCTGACGAAATTTCAAGTCAATCGGTCGGTAAGTTTTGGAGATTTTTGTAAATCACTGTATTTTTTCAAGCGGACATAAGATTTGTATATATAAGAAGAAGAAGATTGTATGGGAAATAGAAAAGGCCTGTTTTTAGGCTTTTCCCGACAATTATTCGATTTTTTCTCACCCTTTAATCCGTCCCTAGACCTCCACGAACATTTCAAGACCAAGATAAGATAAATCCATTCAACCGTTCTCGTGTTTTAGCCAGAATAACAAAAAGCAATTCATTTATATGCATATAGGTATGTATATAGATACGAGTATGTACATATGTACACAAGCAAATAAATGTAACTGAGTTTGTGCTAATGATGGCAACTGCTCTGTAGGTGTCTTTTGTGCTTTTTTGCTTTTGCCACATGAGGCAGCGACGTCGAGACGAAAAGAGTGATCTCGTCAGATTATACACAACAGAGAAGACGCCAATGACGCCGCCGCCAGCATTTCCATCGATGTCGCCATCAAGCGAGGCAAACAACCAATCAGAATCATCAGCGATCGTTGTCACTATAAAGGAGACGGTGCGATCACAAAGCCACTATATATTTATCTAGTAAGGTGTCCCATTGACGGTGCAAAAACAACGAAAAACTCACAGAGAACGGCGCAGAATTGCCGACAAGGCACCAAAGCGCGCGGTAATCTCATGAGAATTTAAGGAATTTATAAATAAACTTCAACAAAAAAAAAAAATAAATATATTTATATGAAAAAAAAAACGATTCATTTTCGACCATGATAATGGAATTGTCACAGACAATGGTTGCATGTTGTTGTTATTGCTTTTGTTGGTAAGGTTGCGTTTATTGCTGTCACAGTTTTTGTTGTTGTATGAATACTTAATTTGCAATTATCAGGTTGACAATGGATATCAATATGTACTTGTGTATGTACTAATAACCTTCCGACAATTACAATTTTAACTAGCATGTAAAACGGTGTTTAGCGACGTTAACGCCAGGGTGGAAAAAGAAGGTATCTTCGGCACAACTGTCAGGAAATTCAGAATCAATGACGAAACATCCCCAAATAGGTTCAGGGCCTTAATATGGTTGTTGTACTACATACTGGATTCCAGCAAAAGAAAATGCATCAATCTACTTGGGTTTCTCCAGTTCGAAAAAAACACCATCAATGGAATCGACGACATGACGACATGATCCCGGGTTTGGTGACGTGCATGCACTCTGAGGACCCAATATCGACTGCAACCATTATAAATACGCTCGCAACAGACATCCGAACGTTTTTCTACTCGATTTACACTCCTGCCCTCTGTAGGAACTCAACGGCAACTCGGTATAACGGAAGGCCTCATGAGGATTGCTGCCTCTCTACGGAGAAAAAACAGGCTGTTTGCCTGCCTGGCAACATTGATATTGACCACTACACAAGCGGGGTGGGATAGGTATCTAGAAATAAAGATGGAAGCAAGACGCGTGTTCAGATAAATAAAAAACTGTAGGTCTCAAGACCGGAGCAAACTCTTGTAGAACCCAGCGAGGTGATTTAGCGACTGAAGAGGGTATATTTCTCCAGCCTGCTGGTTGGTAGTGAAAATGAGACACTAGGAGAGGGCGAAACCGATTGCCGACTATGAAGAAATTCGAATAGTAATTGCTGCGCCAGACGTGTTGCGGATCTATTCAAATATGGCTGCAAAGAACTGACAAGATATATGTATCACCCTCTTTGGAGAATAAGTGTGCTCTGGCTAATCCACATAAATGGAGACCCCACGGTCTGCGCCAATTAGCCGCTGGCGTACGCCGATGATATTGAGACTTGACTCGTGAAATCGTGACTTGGCTTCCGCTTCACTGTTGACAGTCATGACTTTGAAGTCGTAGATAATTTCGCCTATCTTGGAACCAGCAAGATTACCAGCTTGAAATCCAACGTAGAATCTCTTTTGCCAACAGGCACTACTTTGGACTGATTAGGCAATTGAAAGAACAAAGACTAACAAAAAAAATAATTTCCGTCCTGCTATATGGTGTAGAAGCGTCGATGATATCGAAATTCGATGAGTTGTCCTTGAGAGTAATCGAAAGAAAGCGCTGAGCTATATGAGATATACGGGGCACTGAAGTGCAACTTGATGGCCGATGCTCTCACTATCAATCGTAATCGCGGTGGGTTAAAACTTCACTTCTGTGGGCATAAAATAAATATGTGGTGAACTGACCCTTTCTTGGCAATAACTTTGATACTTCAATCGACAGTATTGACATACATATATATGGGAGGAGTCTTATCAAAAGATCCACCTTTTGAGATCTCTTTCAGGCTACCCGATCATTGCAGTGTATTTCAGGCTGAAGTTTCAGCCGTTATGAAACAGACCTCACGACCAAATATATCTCTATTTTCAGCGATAGCCACGCATTGACTAAGAAGTTGTTGTAGTAGCGGTTCTCCAACCCCGCTTAAGTGAACCGACGGGTTCAGACCAAAGGAAGCATGCATGCAGGACATAAGTTGGAATTAAGCCGATTACAATATTCAGATCTTAATTGTGTCAGTATTATTCGGGACTATCGTGGCAACGTCCAAATCGGAGCAGCGTAATTTAGGATCGGCCGGCAAATTGCCCTGTACTTTGCTAGCCACGTTTATTTGTGTTTTCCTCAGGGCCCGTTAACAAATTCAGGATTTTATTGTGGTCTTGTACTTTTGTGGCAATTGCACCCGTATGCTTAGTGAAGGAGTGTAGGTAGTCGAATGTGACTGCCGCAGCGACTAAGTCACACGGCTCGCTTACAACAATTAAAAAATTGTGCTGGATTGTGGCTAGTCTTTACAGGAGATGGCTAAATAGAATAAATTATCTCTCACAGGGACATAGAAGGAAATTGTAAGGTAGACGAAGGCATGACCAAGCTGATTTCTCCCGACAGAGAATGGGTCAGTATGCCTTTTGCTACAAGCAATCTGCTACTCAAAGACTTTACTTATGGGTAGGCCAAATTAAGATGGAAGCATACTGCTTTTTGCAGAACTTCTAGAGAAACTTGGGGGAAATGAGGCTGATAAGGGTCAAGCAAAATATACGCTCTCAAAAAGGAAGAGATCTCTGAGGTTTAAGGAGATTTAAAAGGTTACTGCTTTATAGGACGACTCGGGGCGAGGCTGGTGGCTCTTTTCAAGAGATACTGAAGAAGCTGAAGAAAGAGACGGTCTTTCATCTCTTATGTAATAGCCCTGGCTTGGGTGGTGTTAGGATCCAAAAACTAGGAGCTGCTTTCAACGATGATTTGTAAAATATAGCAGATAACAAGATAAATTGTTTAAAACAATTTATGAATGAATCAAAGTGGATGGACAGTGAAGCTCAGGGATCGGGAAAGCATCGTGATATCAAAATGGACGGCCGCAATAGCCAAGTGGTAAGTATTCCGTACTAACATTCAGATGGCCAGGGGTCGAGTTTTTAGGCAGGGTGTGTATTTCTTACATAAAATAAAAAGCTCCTCATAAAAGTCCATCGGCTGTTCGGAAGTTTGGTTAGCATAAACTGTAGATCCTTTCATTTGTGTAATAAAAAATCAAGAACACAAATTGGAGGAGAAGCCCGACCGAAAGTCGTTTCAGTGGTTACAAAGCGCCAATCATATATTATCACAATGGGCCTACACGGGCCAGAGTGTATTGATGCTTATGTAGGTCTTCGCTGGTGACACAACATGTACGTTTGAGCGTCTGAATCTAGTACGAAAACAATGTTAAAAATTAAATGTACAAACTCGAAACACTCCAGTGCTCCATTCATACGCTTTGGATCAGCAACTAAATACATTTGTACACATGTGTGTCAGTGTGTGGTAGAAATGATTCTAATTTCGCGATTGAATGTCAGAGCCGCCACCTGCGTTCCTTTTCGCATACAAGCCGTCTGCCGGAGGCAAAGCACACTTTTTCGCACAATTCGACATCTAATTTGTATCATTGCCAACGGCGCCGCGACAGCAACGCGTGCGCATTACAAGAGACGCGCTGGTAACCACCAACAAACGTCATAACAACGGTGAGAGAGCGACGCCGACAGACATTCAACGCAGTTAAGTCGACAAAGTACGACCACGCAGTAAAGACTGACTGACAACGACTGACTGCAAATGGAAAAATTCAGTTTGCACCTCAGTGTCGGCCAGACGAGCCCCGCTGCCAGTCGGTGCACACACACGCCGCCAACCGCGCGCCGTCTATTTAATTATGATGTATGATAATGGCGAGATAATTGAATGTTTTAAATAGAAATGAAACTAAATTACTCTTTGCCTTAGATTACGTTTAATTTATGCGCAAATTCAATGTGTGCAGATGCATTGCGGCATACATACGTGTACATTCTCGTACATATATACATGTATACATACATATATATTTTGCAACAAAAGTTTTGTCGTGGGGAAATTATAATTTGAGCGTGTATAAGTGCGCGTAGCACGTTTGACCGTTTGTAATTAATGCAATAATAAATAACATAAATGTGCAATAAAAATTTAATAATCACTAAAAGTTTGCAAACAAACACGTAGACGCGCCGCGTATCCGAAGATCAAAGGAAAGTTCTTGCTCTTCCTGAGCATTTAAGTAGTTTTCTGCAGGTGTTGACGGAATGATTTGGTAATATATACACGTACACACGTACATACATTTGTTTATTTTTGGGAAAGGTTCTGTGCTTTGTGAGTTATTTATTATTTGTTTGTTGTAATTAAACGAAATTTCTGGCGAATCTTTGCTAATCGTAAATAATATTCTGGTTGCGAAAATTCTCAAAATTTATTGCAATAATAATTTTCGCTTTTTTTACTACCTGGTTATGACAGCGATAAATTAAAGTATTCTACAAATAGTATTCAGCTCATCATTCCAACGTCTGCGGTTTTCACCACAAAGCCTGAGCAATCTTGCGGACGACCTTTTGCTTTGAAAGTAGTATTATGAATCCACTCGTTTTATTCTCATATAGTCATAAGATTCTTCTTTTTTACTGGCGTAGGCACCGTTTTTTTGGAAATACCAAGAACAACTAGGTTCTTCTTCTAGTGCTGCGCCGCAGTGGAGAGAAAACCGACCTCGCAACGTTGCTATCGACCAATGTACTCAAATATTCTTACAGAAGGTTTCTATACTGGAGCAAATTCTTGTAGGACCCAGAGAGGTGATCTAGTGACTGATGATCCGAGTATACTGAATTTATGAAGGAAATACTTCTACAGCCTGGTGCCACAGAAAATGGAGCACCAGAAGTGCAATCGGGCAAGCCCGATTCCCCAATCCATGAAGGTGGAACTGAAAAACAACAAAGTTGTTGTCGATGCAGTACCCGCCGGCGATTGCGTAAGCGGTGCCAACTCCTTTAAAGAAGAAGAACTTGTTTAATATACATACGTAGATACCTACATTGTCAGAAAACTTGACGTTCTATGACAAAATCAAAGTAATTTTCAGATTTGGCACATTGGTTATAATGTGAGCCGAACAGCTGATGGATTTTTATGGGGACATTTCGGAAATTAGGAAAATATATTTTCCATAACTTTGAAACTTGGTCATCTATTATTGTATATAAAATAAAAATTGTAATTATGGCGTTTTTGCATGCTAAAGTGACGTACGCCCACATACCGCCTTGAGATAAAATCGATGCGATGTGAGTTTTTACGACATTTCAACAAAAAACATCAAATATTTTAGCAAATGACGAATAACTATATATGTAACTTTTCCTACACACACCGAAAATGGTTAAGCTATACCATCAAGTGTCGGAGTAAAATTTAACAAATTCCATATTAACGCATGCGTACGTATGTATGTAAATATATATGTATGTAGGTATATGTATGAGGATCTGTGACGAATCGAAGCGATGGCTTATAGCGCGATATTCAAATGTATCGCCGTGACAATCAAAATCAGCTTTAAATAAGCCATTAAAAACAACTATCCATAGTGGTCACATTTAAGTCGAGATAAAGTTCGGTGATAATAATAAATATATTTATGCATGCATGTAGATCATTTCCATTTGTGGTAGATCGTCACTGAGCAACGGTCGCCATGAGTTACCTACTGATCGCAAACGCGGGCGCGGTATAACGATGATGATGATGGTGTTGAAAATTACTTACTGTTTTTGGGTATAATAAAATACATTTTAATTGCACTACAATAATCAAAAGAGCTTAATTTCAACATGAATTCAAAAGCATCAGCACCAGCACTGCCGGTCAGCGCTAGCAATTTAGAAAAAAAAAAACAAATTTATGATAAATAAATAAATTAATAGTGAAATATTGGAGCGACAAAAGCAGATTAATAACGAAAGGAAGAAGAAGGAGAAGAAGAAGAAATTGCGTTAGATTTTTATTTGCCTAATTTCCATATTAAGTTTGATTGCAATTTTATGACTTTTATGTTGATCATTTGTGCAAAGTACAAAAACAATTTGATTATTCAAGGCACGCTGTGCCCGGTGTGGTTGGTGTGAACGATTTAGCTTTTGATTGCGATTAAAAGCCGCTTAATCATTGGATGGTTGATTAAAATACATACACACATATATCCAAGAAATGTTGCGACAAGTATTTACCTTAATTCAAGAAAAGGTATATAGACGTAACGGTCAAGTTTTAGGCAGAAAAAAGTTTAATCAGCATTTCGACACCTATATAATGCCGCCAAGCATATACATACTATTAAATATGTAATTGGCGCCTTGTAACCGCTGAAGCAAATGGTAGGTTGAACCATTCTAAGTAGCTTCCGCACGACCGATGAATTTTTATGAGGAGCTTTTAATTCAAGTCAGAAATACACGCGGAAGGCTTGACATTCGTTTGTCAGTTCTCCCGATTTGAATCCAATGGAAAACGTTTGAAGAGTTATTATACGACGAATTTATGCGGAAAATCGGCCGTTTAACCCCGGAAAAACAGTTACGTGGAATCGATAGTTTTGTAACCCTCCTTCCTTCCTACAACACTTCCTTTTATTAAATTAAAGGAAATAAAAGAACTTTTTAGACATTCGTTTTGCAATGAGGTAAGGCTTTTTTCGGTTTTGCTCTTTTTGACAACTGTTACTTGATCCATTCTCAGTTTAATTCAATATCAGGTCGACATAATCTCCCAGCAGAGCCGGTAAAACGAGCAATTAATGGATAATGCACATCCTCAGAGTTGCCGTACAGTGCGTACAGAACAAGCTATTGCTGCTGTGGAGCAGAGTGTCGAAAAAGTCCCGTATGAGTCCATCCGCCTTTGTGCACAACAATTTGAGCCCAGTCCATCCACTTTATGAATGATTTGGAGGAAGGATTTTGATTTGCAGGCTCACAAAATCCAAATCGTGTAAGAATTGCAGCCGAACGACTTTCAAGCGCATCGCACTTTATGTGAATCGGTCCAAAACGAGACGACCGCCGATTTTCGATAATTCACATGCCAATGTTAGACGCCCTTATATCCTCATAAAGTCACTGTGAGCGTGCGATTTAATACCGCTAAACTATTTTTTATGGGGTTGACAGAAGTCGCTTGTCTTTGCAGATAAGACCGAAATGATTGACGCCTTGGAAGAGAATATTCGGCACGTTATTGCTGACATGTGCCCCAATTGCAGCAAAAAATGGTCTAAAATTGGACCTTGGGATAAAAAAGCCATATATTGGAAAAATAATGGACTTCTTTTTATAATGCCTAATATGATTGCAAAGCCTTATTTCAGATGAGACAGTGAGTAAGGTAAGTTGGGACCGATAAGCGACTGGATAGAGTCTTTGTTCGTCGAGAGAGAACCTTACTTTTCTTCTCATCTAAAAAAGAACAGACATTAGAAAATATAACTGTTAAATGGTTGGCATTTTAGAGGAAATAAAAAAAAATATTTAATAAAACTTTTAGTTCAAAAACATTTTTGATGAGCTTTGTCTCTTAAAGAGTGATTTTGGGCTAAAAAAACTTGCTTGAACTACCAAATGAGGACGAATAAGGAGCGGGGAGTATCGTGGAAGCTGTGATGTCTCAATCGGCTTAAGGTCGGACACTCTCAAGAGTAGTGTTCCAGCGTTTCGTCATCATTTATGCAAAATGTGCACATAGCCGATTCTGCTTTACCTGGCTTATGGAGATGATATCTCCGGAGTAGATGATCCTTTAATAAATCCATAAGAATTTTAAGTTCTCTTTCACTTAATGCAACTAACTAGTAACTAAAGTCATCCTTTATGCGGCACTTATTTAAACTACATTCCAAGTCGCTGAGGGGTCTGAGGCTGTCGGCGCCAGCGCGAGCCTTCTACATTCCTGTGACCCAGGACCTCAGTGGTATTATTAACTGTGTTTTACCTGATAGATTTTCCCATTAAATACGCAAGTCACATTTCGCCAAAATAATAGCGTCATATTTGTTTACCTCAGTGAATATGTCGAGTTTCGTTCCAGTCGAACAAAAATTGGCAGAAACACCGTTTAAAAGCCATGGGAAAGATCCAGAAGTATGGAAAATGGATGCCATACCAGCTTAACGATAGACAAATGGAAATTCGAAAAATCGTTTGTGAGATGCTGCTTCAACGATTCGAAAGGAAATCTTTTCTGCATCGAATTATCACGGGGGACGAAAAATGGATTTATTTAGAGAACCCGAAGCGAAAAAAATCATGGCTTTCCCCTGGTGAAGCTGGCCCATCGACTGCAAGGTCAAATCGCTTTGGCCGTAAGACAATGCTCTGTGTTCGGTGGGACCAGTGTGGTGTGGTGTACTACGAGTTGTTAAAACCTGGTGAAACGGTGAACACAGATCGCTACCGACAACAAATAATCAATTTGAATCATGCGTTGATCGAAAAACGGTCGGAATGGGCCCGAAGACATGGCAAGGTTATCTTGCAACATGACAACGCGCCGTCTCATACCGCTAAACTGGTGAAAGACACATTAAAAACACTTAATTGGGAAATATTATCGCACCCGCTGTACTCTCCAGACCTCGCCCCGTCCGACTATCACCTTTTCGCATCGATGGGACACTCCCTTGCAGAGCAGTTCTTCGCTAATTTTGAAGAAGTCGAAAAATGGCTCGTCGAATGGTTTGCCTCGAAAGAGAAAAAGTTTTTTTCGAATGGTATCCATAATTTGCCTGAGAGATGGGCGAAATGTGTAGAAACCAATGGTCAATACTTTGAATAAAAAAATTTTGAGATTCCTCTGAAAATTAAGTGTTACCTTTATCAAAAAAAACCGGCAAATTTCAACTAATATACCTGGTATATATTGTATTCGTATGTATAAAAACTTTCTTTACTGAAATGTATTTGTTTTGTTTTATTCGCGGTGGGGGTGTAGCAAACGACCGAGAGTGCTTTCTGTTGTAGCCATCAAGAAGCATGAAATCGTACAACTTCTGCTGTGAATTTTGACTCGCTGCTAAAAATGTATTTATGTAAGTCTAATGTGTTTGAAACTAAAAAGGCACTAACAACAATAGCAACATGAACACTTTCAGAATTTTAAAAGCAAAAGGCTGAAGTAATGTTGTCATGCGAAAGTTGTGTATGAGTAATTTTATACCCTTCTCGTTATTGATATTTAAAATAAAACGCAGGTTCTTCCCCACTGGAACACCTGCCCTCATGTTGATATACTTATAGGGAAACGCAGGAGTTTGCAGACCAGAAGCTGTCGTTGTGGCTAACTCATTCACTCATCATTTCCGTTCTGTTTTATGAAGCGAAGGAGTGGACGATGACAACATCTGATGAGTCGGTACTAGAAGTTTTCGAAGGACAGGTTCTGTGAACGGTTTATGGACCTTATCGCATTGTAACAATAAATACCACAGACGATAGAGATATACAATCACATTGAAATATGTGTAACCGCTGAAGTGGTTTTCACCGAGCTCTACCTTCTATTTTTAAGTGCCTCCGAATGGCTGATGGATTTTTTGGAAAACTTTTTTTTCATGTTAAAAATACTCTTGGTGGGGTTACCATTGTCGTAGTCCAAGCACAACTAGAAAAATTAGTTTTCTATAATTTTGGAAGTTGGTCGGACCAGGAATCGAATCCTGGCCATCCAAATAGTAATACGCATTGCTAACAAGTCAAAAAAACGGCTATGTTTGCTAGCTCATGTCGTCCGAGAATTCTGGACGCTATACCCGATGGTGGAATCACAGGAAGTGGAAGGCCTGCACCCTTCTTAGAAAGTTCAGGTGGAGTATGACTTGGCTTCACGTGTTTTTTCCAATTGGCGCCAAATGTCGAAAAGATGTCGTTTGATCTGCTCACTATTAGCCATAATTGCGTGAGCGGTGCCTATTCCAATTTCTTATGTGGCATAAATTCCCAAAAGGGTGACTACATTTTCGCCAATTTGCTGATCAGTGTGCTTGAACCGTTCCGCACTGATAATATCGGACGATGATGTGTTGTTTGTTGATGAAGATGAAACAAACTACTCGTATGTATGTAGCACGATAGGTAATGAATAAGAGCGTGCGTGCGTTTGAGTCGAGACGACCGGTAAAAAACTTTGTGCGGGCGTTGATTCAGCAAGTGTGCTAGGGAGACGGCGAAGCAGCGATGGGACAACACGAGGTGACTAAAAATTGCGTGCTACTTGCTAAGTTTCACTTATAGAGAAATAATATCATGAGAAATGGGAGAACTTCGAATACTTCTCTTTCTTCTCTGCAACCTCAAACGAACAGACGTTGACGAAATACAAGCAAATCGGTTTATAAATAAATAAAAGGCTAGTTATAGCACAATAGCTAAATATTTTATTAATATATGTATGTATGTATGTATATATGCATTAAATACTACATACTTATATTTTTTTTAATCTGCCACTCTGAGAGTTGTCATTGCTGGCGTTAGCGTTCAATGCTGTCTGATACGCTGCTACTGCAAATACTTAGGTAAAAAAATGCGTACATTTGTACAATATTATACATTAGGTTGGTCAAAAAAAAAATTTTTTTTCGGTCGTAATAGCCGAGTGGTTAATGATGCATACTGACATTCGGAAGGCCCCGGTTCACTTCCTGGTCCGATCTGCTCTCGACGGGCAATGCCACGTTCTCTGAGTACATTTCTGACATGAAATAAAAGCACCACGTAAAAACCGTAAGCCGTTAGGAGCCAGCTTAGAATAAATTGAAGGTACCTCCTTGTTGGAAGAATATCAACACGCACACCACCAATTGGAGGAGAAGTTTGGCCGAAAATCGCTTCGGCGGTTACAAAGCACCAATAATATACATATATCTGGCAACACCATATTTCGAACAACATTCGATCGTGCGAAATACAACCAACTTAAGTCGAGCTTAAAGTTCTTCCTTCTTTCTTATCGATTCGCAGACACGAGCAGTTCTTAATTTTCGAACAATTTAATCGAAGTAATAACTTGTAATCATTGTTTCTTTAATTTAATAAAATAGAATACAATCTATATATATGTATATATGTATATATATATATATTTATTTCATTACTGTTCGGAAATAGTTTTGGAAGGTGCTAATTTTTTATTAGGTATACATATGTGTATTTGGAATTTGGTTGCGGTAGGTCAGCCCATAGATTGGAATTAAGAAGACTTAATAAGGCCCTGTAGGAGGCTTAACGCCAGTATGTTCGGTGTTCACAAATATCATGAAGCGTCCGGAGAAAAAGTCTATTACAAGTACTGTCAGTGGCCGATTAGCCTTTATGACTATTTTCGAATTGTTTGCTTCTTAATTTGAAAATTTTACACATATTTTTGTTTTCACATGTATTTTTGACACACCATAGTTCTTTCTGTATGACGTATGTATGTATGTATGTATATATAAAAAATTCATGGCTCCCCATTGTTCTTGTTGCTTTGTTTTCTGTTAGCGCCACTCAAGCGAAAAGATATGAAATGAAATACGACGACATCTGTTGGACTGTTGTTGGTGGCGTTGCTGGGCCAGTGTTGGTGAGTATGCGCCGCGACACACGCGAGTATTCGCACGCGTACTACGTATAACGCCGCACGATCACCTCAGCAACCGGGCAGCAGCAGAACGGCTCACTCACCGGCTACTTAGCTCTAGCCAGCTAGCTAGTTGCCGACAATTGTGTCTCACCGCCGCAACTTCAGTTTGTCCAAGATCGTGCTTACCAACGTTAGTGTAGTGTCGTGAGTGCGCTAATTTGCTGCCTTTTGCTAGAAACATACGTATGTATATACATACCCTACATACGTTATATGTTCAGTATAAAATTAATTGTGTGTCGTTTTGTATTGTATTATCATTTGGAGCGGCAAACAACTTCTGCATAGAAAAAAATTGCGTTGTTTCGAATTAAGCTTTGTGTTGTTTTTTTGTTTTTCGTCGACAAACGCTCGCCACTTTTCGTACTGCCTCGTTCGGTGAATGCAAGCAGCGAGAGGTGTGAGCAGCCGCATATTCAAAGTGCAACGCTACGCGGCGTTAGCGTATAAAATCAAAGAGCAAAGGTTCTAAGCAAAGCTAAAACAAGACACTAATTGCAAGAAAGCAGTGAAGACACAAGAGCATAAGAAAAAGCTAAAGCAAAACGATAATCAAAAGCAAAAGCAAAAAAATAGTGTAAGACGCGAGCTGGCAATTGGCAATTGGCAAGAAGCAAATAATCGAAACGAAAACGAAATATATACAAACGAAGTAGAGAACAAGCGCTGACGGCAGCGACGCTGGTGACGTCGGTCGATTAAGAGAACAGCGACAATCAAAGTTTTTCTGCTGTTATTGTTGTTGTACCAGACGCGCGGTGTATGTGAAAAATGCGCGCGCGCGATTTATACAATATTAACTACAAAAACAACGACAACAACAACAACTACGAAAATAAATACGTGAACGTCAGCAACGACAACTGCAATCCAAGTGTCATTTGCACCGATAATACGGTCAAAATCCAAACGCGTGTACTGACGGCTAAGCGTGGCGAAGAGCGTCATAGGACAACATCGAAGGCACAACGAAAAATCCCGTACGGATTGCAGCGACGCAAGGTGGCACGTCTGCGACGACGGCAAGGCTAGCCGGGAATCGAACGAAGTAAAAAAATAAAATAAACATTACGAGAGCATACATACTCGCACATATGTATGTACCTAAGTGTGTATATATCAATAATAATAAAGCGATTAAATTGCAAGAGTTAACGAAAAGCGAATAATTTATAAAATTTGACATTATCAAACTGTTTGGATTTGCACTCGAAGTGCGGCAAACAAAATCTAAGCAAAAAAGATTAAATCACATCAATAAAAATCACTAAAAGTTAAACGTGCATACATATGGTACATACTATATACATACTCCTACGTATGTACATACGTGTATGTATATTAGGAGATTGAAATCAGAATATACACACACATACATACCATTTGTGTGCACATTCTTACATTAAAATACTAAATAACAGCAGCAGCAACAACAACAACAACAACTACTACTACTTATTATCAGTACTAATCAAATACAAGAGTGTTGAGTGATATTTTTTTTCGCTTAGCAAGAAAAAAGGTTTGTATTGACAATTTGCTAGCATTAAAGTGTAGTATGTAATGGAGTGGAACGTCATCGCTTGGTAACTTGGTAGGCCAATTAATTAATCAAGTATACGCTAGGGCTGTCGTCTACGTTGGTCGTTCAACATGACTCCGATTTCGATTTATTTATGTTAGAAGCCTCTCGGTCAAAAGTAAGGTTTTGGGACGAGGGAGTTTATTTAACGCAGTTTTGCCCATTTAGAAAGATACATATGGTACATATGTATACACGTATGTACATATGCATGCACGAGTATACCGGTAGAAACAACTACTACTAACTAAATCAACAACAACAATTATAAGTGAAAAATTTCGAAAATTACATACATAAAGAATTTTTGTAGTTTTTGACTTTCCTTTTTACGGTGGCAAGTGATTATTATCTTCTTCTTAAGCGATTATAGCTGAGCCAGCGTAATACTAGTTGTTTCTTCCCTCAGCCTTTCGGATATGGGAGACTTCAAGTGAAACCAGATCCTCCAGAAATAAATTAAAAAAGCCACACGATAAGTAGTCACCTTGTGTGAAACCTTCTTTGATATCGAACGGCTCAGATAGATCTTTCCCGATCCTGATGGTGCTTTTAATGTTTTTAACGTCAGTTTACACAGCCGTATAAGTTTAGCGGGGATGTTGAAGACTGCTTTAAAATCGACGAAGAGATGGTGTGTGTCGATCCTCTTTTCACAGGTGTTTTCCAAAATTTGGCGCATGGTAAATATTGACGGTGGACATTAGTTATTACATATATAGAGATTTCACACAATATGCTCGAAAGCATCTAATATGCAGAGCATTCTTCCAATCGTCGGGAATGCTTTCGGCTCCGCACCTTTGTTGTTCTTCAGGCGAGTAATTTCTATTCAAATTTTCCAATAGTCAGCCAATGAAACATTTTTTCCATCGTCATCGAATGAGAAATCCAGTTCGCCATCTTCTGGTGTTCCGGTTTCATTGCCATTCAACAGGCTAGAGGAATGTTCATTACATAAATTTAGTAATCCGACGCTTACCCTATGTTAACTACCGTATCTCGCGGTGTAACCCTCTTTGAGCAAAGTACACTAAGGTTCCAGCTATCGGGCATGTTCTCAATCTACGAAATTTTGCAAGTTGTCAGTTCTTCGTTGCAATATTTGAATAGCTCCATCGACTTCCCCCGTTTTGTTGATCTTCAGCAGGATAATTGCTATTCCGACCTCTTCGCAGTCAGGTAATGGAAAATGGGGAACCGAGCTCACCACCTTCTGATGAGCTGCTCATTTTGTTTCTGTAAAACAGTTCTGATAACTGACTTGAAACTTATTTTACAAAAAGACCTGCCTACCATCCATGGCTGCATTGAGTTCATTCAGTTGGCTTAATTTGTTTTTGTATTAGCGACTTATTTGCACAACTTTTCGAATGATAATATTTATTACTGTTAATATGTATATATGCACAAAACATATGTATGTATGTGCTTAATGTTACGATATATTATTTGTTAAAATACGCTTATTTATTTGTCTTAAATTATGCCAATATTTGTTTTGGATATCGCAGAATTTTATAGGCTTTCCTCACATGCGGCCATGCGATAGACACACTCAAGTAAACACTAAATTATATCATAGAATAGTAAATAAAAGCAAATACATATATGTACATATTGCCTGTACATATGTACACACTTATTTTTATTGCACATTCACGAGATATGCGGAAAAATGTCTGAGACAAATTGCAGCAATTATTGTTGAGAACTTATAATTTCACCTTCAAATTGTTGATTGATCAATTGGTCGCTGGATCAGAAGCTGAATTCGTTCGCTATTTTGACTTGGCAAGCGTTTGTCATTTATACATTTGTTAAAAGAGGGTTGCTTTTATAATTCGGGATTTGGTAGCAATATAAATATGAATCATCGAAAATCGCTTTAGTGCTTTCCAAAATATTCCAGAAGCACTTTTGCGACTCTGATGAAGGTGTCTCCAAAACGTGCGCTCTGAATGCATCAACGGCCTCTTCAGGTGTCGAAAAATGTTGACCGTTTATTTTTTACGTACAGGAATAACAAGAACATATCCTTCGATGGCGAGTCAGGACTGTACGACGGATGACTAATCAAATCGATGTTTGAGTGCTCAAAATGCAGTTGTTTTAGTCGATATGTGAGGGATCGCATTGTTCTGATTTCTTGAGAGACAACTGACAACCTAATGTTTGTGCACCACTCAGACTTTTCTGCGTTGTTCTAGTGGTATGGTTGCGGCATGTCTAGTTTTTCCAAGAAGAGTGCTTCCTGCGCGACCAACTTTTGTTGCATTCGGCTCATGTTCTTGCTGAATATCTTCAATGTAAGCTAGCCCCACTAATGTCTTATGTAAAACTTTGCGAGTTCTCAGTTGTCAGATTGCAAAACTAGGGTTGCCGAATTCCGAAATATTAAAGGCAACCCTCGTATGCACTACCCACGCATGTGCAAATATCTTAGATTCATTTCTAATTTCTTGGAAATATTTTTTAAAATAAATAAAAGAACTCAAAAATAGTTGACTTTATAACTAAGCAGAGTTGTCATATGTTTTGAATTTTTTATATTTAAAAACCCTTTATAAGAACTGGTGCTAAATAGCGAAGCCGATTTTGACGGTTTTTGTGTGTGTGTGTTCAAGTGGACTAAAGAATGATTTAGATTTGTAATTCGGAAGAGTTACCACTTATCTTGAAATTTAAATTTGAATAAAGTGATAAAATGAACGAAATATTACAATTAAACTGAAGAGATATAGAGAGATTTGCAAAGCTAAATCGTAGAGAAATCTTTAAGAAGAATTATGAAGGCTTATAAAGGAAATTTTTTCACCCTTTTCAAAAACATCATCAAAATATCAAAATAGTATATAGTATAAATAATTATCAGGTTGTAATCTTTATTTAAATGAAAAAAGCCAATAATACTCTAGGCTGTTTCTTTTTCTGTCAGAGTGCTATTTATAGAACTGTTGATAAGGCCTATGTATATCAGACACGTGTATTTATTTTTGGTAGACTCCATAGAAAGGTTTACACCCCAAAGTTTATTTATAGTACATTCTAACACGCCTACATTACCGTGAAAAAATTGAAGAAATTTTATTACTCACATTTTCGAAGAATTTGCAATGTTATCAAATCGAAACAAAAAAGGTACCGGTGGGCCGCTGGTACCAACAACAAGGTTACTCATTATTGAGATAGATTAATTACATAGTTACTGGAAGAAGTTGAAATCAAAAAAATTTAATTCAGGTTTTGTTTTAAAAATGGTTGGAATGCATGAAGGTCCGACGTCGAAAAGCTGCAATCACAACCAACAGCTCATTAGTCTTCTGTGAGACCACTCATAAAGAAGTCGGTATAAGGGAACTGTGGGATGACAAATTAAGCTCTCTACGTACAGCTAAAAACGAATACACTGGCTTACGACAAGCTCAAAAGAAAAGCTTAGAGGATGAGTTTGTCGTTTGGAGCAGTGGAGAGAAAAGAAACAGCTTACCTTACAACGTTACGATCGAGAGGCATTTATAGGGAGAAAAAGCGAGAGGCTGAAGTGGGTGAGTATGACGAGGACATGAGGAGATAGCAAAAAGGGCAAAAGGGGGACCCCACAATCTATGAATAGCGCACATGAGGTCATATCAAACGTATTGTGTGAAAGATGGCGGCCCACGATTAATGAAGTGATTGCATATTAGCATTGTGGCAAATCTACCATTGACCAGATATTTACCATAAGCCAAATCCTGAAAGAAGATCCGGTACAAAGAGATTTGCCTCCAACACCAAGAGCTCCGTCAGAATTCGGAAGCATCTACCCGAGCAATTCAATACCAAAGAAAAAGAATAAGAGAAGAAGAAGAAGAAAAAGAAGTAGAGGAAGACGAAGTGGAAGATAAAGATGAAGAAGAACAAGAAGAGGAATGGTCATTAGACCATTGAGGCACATTTGCTTGGAACGTGACTCGGAGCAAATCTTTTGCTAACCAATGTATTATATGTACTTGTAAATATATTTCAATCTATCTATCTACCACTACTGTATTTATTAATTAATATTATTAATTGAATAATCTTTTTCATAAAATAAAATTTTTTCATATTAACTAACTACCTTATTACCTCTTTCGCTGCTATTCAGCAACTATGTACGTATACACGTAAATGTCTGACCCAGTTTTTCTTATCATATCATTTCTTTACTGTTATTTATACTATTCAGTCATCAGCGAATTTCGAATAAAAAAGATAACTAAAAACATTTTACGTATTTTTATGCTTTATTTTATTTAATTTTTTTTTTTATCAAATTCGACGCTTTTAATAAATGTTTTATTGATAAGGAAATCATCTTGGTAGACAGAATTATTGTAAGAATTCGAATTAGTCGAGTTTTTTTAAATAAAAATTGTTGTTTGCAATATTTGTGTATTTGTAGTAAATCTAGTAGAATGTCAGAACGTCAGCACGTCAATACCGTTCTTTAAGTTGCTGCTCTTATCGCTACAACAATGCGTTGATCTGACGGCGGACGTAATAAGCGAGACAACGGCAGGAAGAGAACGAGTTCTTATCTCAAATTACCGTAAAAGTACCAACAGGAAAATGCGAGATAAAAAACTAAGGAAAAATTCCCACAATGGTTGCTTAATACACAATAGTTTTGCAACACTTCAAATTTACATGCTAAATACATAATTATATTGGTTTTTGCATGTACGATATTTTTATTTCATTTTCCTCTTCTGTGAGTATTCTACTATAGTTTTCCTATACCGTGCTTACTTACCAGGTGTACAAGTATGAAATGTCGGTTCGAACATATAGATGTCTCGCAAACGTAAATATTTATCGATTGTCATAAAACTTTGACCTTGTGAAGTGTCAACCTTGACTGTCGAACCACCATAGTTTTGCGCGAATCGAGCGTCATTATCGTTTACTCTCAGTGCAGTCAACATGTCGAGTTTCGTGCCGAATAAAGAGCAAACGCGGACAGTGTTAATTTTCTGTTTTCATTTGAAGAAAACAGCTGCGGAATCGCACCGAATGCTTGTTGAAGCCTTTGGCGAACAAGTACCAACTGTGAAAACGTGTGAACGGTGGTTTCAACGCTTCAAAAGTGGTGATTTTGACGTCGACGACAAAGAGCACGGAAAACCACCAAAAAGGTTCGAAGACGCCGAACTGCAAGCATTATTGGATGAAGACGTTGCTCAAACGCAAATACGGCAAGCTACCAACAACAATTGATCAATTTGAACCGTGCGCTTCAGAGAAAACGACCGGAATATCAAAAAAGACAACACAAGGTCATTTTTCTCCATGACAACGCTCCATCACATACGGCAAGAGCGGTTCGCGACACGTTGGAAACACTCAATTGGGAAGTGCTTCCGCATGCGGCTTACTCACCAGACCTGGCCCCATCCGATTACCACCTATTCGCTTCGATGGGACACGCACTCGCTGAGCAGCGCTTCGATTCTTACGAAAGTGTGAAAAAATGGCTCGATGAATGGTTCGCCGCAAAAGACGATGAGTTCTACTGGCGTGGAATCCACAAATTGCCCGAGTGATGGGAAAAATGTGTAGCTAGCGACGGCAAATACTTTGAATAAATGATTTTTTCTTTTTCCACAAAATTTAACGTGTTTTTTGATTTAAAAAAAAACGACATTTCATACTTGTACACCTGGTATTTTCTGTGCACATTTTGGCGATTTTATTTTTTTCCTTTCGTCAATTTAGTTGTTCACATAACGGTTTAACATAATATTACATGTATATATGTACGTGTATGTACTTGATAAAATGAAATGATGACAGATAACGAAGTAGAGATAATGTAGACATCGTTGGAACAAAAAAATGCGAACAAATCCAATAGGTTTTAGTAAGAGCCAAATTTCCTGGCATTCAATTGAAGTGCCGATAGTTTGCAGTGTGGATACTTGAAAAACAAATGAATGTGTAAGACAATTAAGTACATACATATTTATTTCGTTCGAATTTTTAAAACCACACCTACGCGTATTGATCCTTGCACCCGTGTCGAAACGCCGTTAACTAGTTAACCCTTTAACCATATTCTAAATTAATTCTATGCAACACATGTACAACGTGGATATGTGTCTATGAAAGTAGAGATGTGTGCATTTGCTCTTTACACTCCTTCGATTACATTACAATGTTTTGTTAATGTCTTCTCCTAGCGGAGCAGCGGTTGGCATGCTAACATCAATCACAACAATAAAAAAGTATATGTATTAAACAGAACAAAATTGATGTGAAAAAAACGGAGACAAACAAAAGTATAAAAAAAATTAAATCAAATAAAAACAAGCTAAAATAAATAAAATGAGATAAATCAAATAAAACAAAGCAATTTAAAATTATAGGTATAAAAATATTATTAACATAAAATACATTAAATTTAAATAAAAAAATATAAAATAAAAAAATTTAATTAGGTAAAACATAATAAAATAAAATAATACAATTTAAAATTATATTAAAAAATTTATTAATTTAAAGTAAATGTAAATAAATTAAAGTAAAAATAATAAAATAAAATAAAAATATGAAATATAATAAGAAAATAATCAAAATAAAACAGAAATGATAAAATAAATTATAATAATGTAAAGTTAATTAAAATAAAATAAAGTAAAATAAAATAAATCAAATAAAATCAGATAAAATAGAAAAAAATCAAATGAAATAACACAAATTAAAATAAAACAAAATGAAATATATTAATTAAATAAAGAAAAATGTTCTTTCATTTCATTTTTGAAGAGAATATGAATACATACAAACATCCAAATACGCGCCTATCTCCTTGTTTTTGTTTACTTTGGTAATAGTTACTTAATTTGAGCATTGTTCTATTTTTAGTTCTAGTATAACCTGAAAAGCAATTAAGTGATTCGAAGAATGCACTGTTGAAGTCAACTGATAAGGCGAGTATTGCTTTCTAAAAATTTATTCTCGTTGCTGTGACTACCGTTTAACAAATGTGGAACTTCCTTAATCTTTTTTTTTCGCAATATACTCGTATATATGAATTTTTTTGGTGTCATTTTGATTAAGAAATTTCTTAATAAACAATATTAATACTATAAGTAGTCTGGAAATCTAATTTAATTCTCTAAACTGATAAAAAATGTGGATATTTATATTTATGTATGTACATATGTATGTACACTTATTGGAACTACATAAAGTAAAGTAAGATTAGACTGATTTTTTATCGCGAGTTTACAAGTACAACTAACTAATATATATGGGAATAACAGTATTTCACAGCAAATCGATTTCATACTAAAGATTATCTTTTCAGTAAATATACACTAATATACAAATAAACAAACGTATGTGTTTGACATACCATACACGTATGTACATATGAACATACCTATATCAAGTTGTTTATACTTTTTCTCCATGTACTCATGCATGCATATTATTCACTCATCTGTCATCAATGACTTGAAATGTTTTGTATCGTTTTCACATTGGTAGCACCTGCGCTAATTATTGTGTTTTGCCCAAAGCAAATATACATACCTAAAAAGGTACATACTCGTACATACACGTATATATAGATGAATTAATATATAGGCTGATTTAAACAGAATCTGATTCTGCCTGTTGAGAGCCCATAAATATTTGCTGAAGCTCTAAAAAAATCAGTGCAAAACGATGCTGTGGCTAGGAGCTGTCAACGTTAAGCTCAAATTTCTAGTATATGTCAATATACACATTTTTACACAGCTAATGCAATAAATGAATAAAGTAAAGAATAAATAAAATAAAATTAAATTAAATGAAATTTAATAAAATAAAACCAATTATATAAAGTAGAAAAAATAAGAGAAAATATAATAATTGGAAAATAAGAAAAAGTAAGAATATAATAAAATAATATTAAAAAACTGAAATAAAAAAGCACAACTGGAAGCTCTGATTAAGAAATGCAAGCATACCACTTCATGTATCTTCTGAGCAGTTGATTTATTTATCAATCAATACTGTTAAACCGCAAAAATGTTGCCACAAGTAGAAAACATGACAACACTAGCGGTTTCGACAGCAATAACAATACACTCTCATATTGGTAAAAATGTGATATTCAATCATAACCGGAGTCTATACATATTATACAATATGTATATACCAACGTAACGTACAAATGTAAATATTCGAGTGAACTTTTGTAAATAGGTACATATGGTACATGTATATTTGCTTCTGCATAGTCTCGAAATTCTTATGCTGAGGAGATGTGTGGGTGCCAGTCTTTGGCTTCGGTCCGAATACTTCCTCCTCGCTTTGCCATTTAAAACCATTTCTTACAACCATACGAATCATTGATTGGACTTTTGTTGGCTGCAGCAACAACATAGTCGTGTGCTCAAGAAGTCAGAAGAATAATCAATTTTGTTATTGTGTCAGCATTCGCGCAACCTCATCCCCAACAATGATCAACACTCAACACATAGTGTTGATCAATACAATACATTTTTCGCTGTGATCACATAGCCATTGACGAGTCATCTCGAGAAATATTTTAAAAAGTGCAAGCAGTTGTGGGCTGTGAGTGGTGGTTGTTGCAATAAACATCTACGAGCAAGTGTTTCGCATATCTACACATTTCGATACGTATTTACAATTTAACATACATTCATCTGATGGCATCTGCTTACATCCTTATGTGATCCAAGTAGAATCATTTTCTATAGAATGCTATCTACAGATTGCTATCGGCTTTTATTGCTTGAGCTGGTTTTTATTATCGCTTTTACAATTAATTGATGATGTGATCATCTTTCCAGCACAATATTGTGATGTCTGTGACGTGCCGTGTGCCATGTTAGTTGGAAATCGAAAAAAGTATTGTACAAACATACTTTTATTTGGGGAATGATACCTAAATACCGCATAAGCTGGCTTCACACTTAAGCTCACATATAATTTACCTCTCCGCAAACTCTAAACCCTCCCTTTAACGTATAACTGCTTGGAATGATTTGAGAAAAAATTTGTATTTAATTTTTTATTTTGTTAAAATACTCCACAGAAAGTGGACTGAGTGAACAAAGTGAACTGGAAACCGGTAGGCGACAATGAAATTTATTCTTACTCTTCTCTGGCGTAGGGCTACGTGATTATAGCGAAGTCAACAATAGCGCGCAATACCAAGTGAGGCCAGGATCTTCTCCACCTGACCTTCCCCACGGAGTGGATTGTAATGATGTGCGCGGAAATTCAGTTCATGAGGTTTTTTCTCGTTAATTTATGTGACATCCATACATGGAGCTTCTTGTGTATCCAGCCTTTTTCAAAGGGTTTCAAGCAGTTTTTCGCGCAATGCTTAGCTCCTGGGCAATCGAAAAGAGCTCGCATGACGGTCGCATGACCCGACGATTTCCATTATTAACTCCTGAATTAAATTATCACCACTTCCCCCGTTATCTTTTTAAGTACAAAATATCATATTTCTTACGACATCTAGCGTAATCCCATCGCATTTATAGAACGCAAGATACAATTTATTAAAGCCATCTATTGCAAAAATAATATATTAGTTTTCACTGGAGCAATTTTCGGTGGAGCCCCTGTAAAATATGTATTATAACTTGTCTATTTATCTCTTACTATTTTCTCCAGCTTTACGCGAAGTCCTGCGCAGTCTGCTGACAAAAATAACTTTAAAAATAGACAAAGACCTAGGGTGCACCGGTTGTTCTCTAATCCTGGATCTTTTCCAGGATTTGACGCATAATGAATTTTTAGATTCGTCAGGTATGAAGCCACAGTGAAAATAAAAGATCTAAATATCTGAATGTTGCCTACTGCCTTAAGGGGCTTGGGCAGTGGGTTGATTCGTCAGTCAGTCACGACAAAGCCTTTCATGTGTGCATACATATACAGTATAGTAAAATTTAAATTGTGCCTGTCTGTAGGGTTGCCATGTAGGTGCGGGGATCGACAACCCCAAACTTAGCGGCACCCTCCTTTCTTGAAGTAAAAGCAACACTTTCTTGTGATTTCCAAGTAAGATCTATAGCTAACCACTAAAAATGCATTCAAAAAAGAGGCGGAAAATTTCTTAACGTCGTTGGGAACAAGATCGATCGCCCGATAATATTCGTGCCGGGCAATACAAAGTCATTGGCGGTAGTCGCGTACTTTGCATTCGAATCCATTCATCAATTGCACTCCATATATCATTCGATATCAATAAGAAACTGCAATTAAAAATGCACCAACAATAAGAACAATGTAACTCAATAGTTGTTGCGTTATTGTTGTAGAGTGAAGAGTAGAAATTGTAAATCGTAAGGCAGTAGCAACAACATATATGTATGTATTTATATTTTATGTAGTTGACTTGTTTAGCGGTTCTAAGCGATTGTTGTTCATTAAAAATATATATATATATATATATATATATATATAAACATATATATACCTACAGATGTGTGCTCATAGGCATCATAGCTCGTGTGTGCCCTGAAGATATGTACATAAATTTCATTTGATTTCAATTCCACTCGGATCGTAGAGCGGCAGCAAGGCAAAAAAGTGAAGCTGAAAATAAAAATGACTTCATACTTCGGCGAGTCAGAGTCAAGTTGGCCCGACAGTGGCCAGCGGCGGCGGCTCTGTCGATAGGTATGGCGATAATGGTCAACCAACCGTACGCTCCGTATGGTGCGGGTGCTACTTGCGCGTCGTTGTCGTCGTTGTACCTTGACTCGCAGGGTGGTTCGCAGTTGCTAAGGCTGTTGGCGGGATGGAGGTCGTGGTGGTGGTGATTGGTACAAGTAGTGGGAATTTTTTTTAGTTACGGCTGCTCGTGGCAAAACAAATGTTATGCAAATTACAAAACACTAATGTTTCCGATAAATAAATTTAATGAAATTAAAATTTTTCCAGTTTATGTAAAAGTAATAAAATGCACCTTAAGTTGATCATGAAAACGTAGTAAAAATGTACTCGTAGGAGTAGGGGGTCACCCTTACGGTTTGTTAAGTAACATTTAAATGTGCTAGTTAAATGATGTGATCAATAAAAACTGTCAACTTTTTAAAATAAGCCGATGCTTTAGGCTTATAGGTCAGATTATTTTGCTTTCGCTTAGTTTCGGACGAGACATGTTCTTCTTGCTTACTCGACTACTTGTTTTGCACTACCAGCCTTCAGCGCCTCCCTAAAGATTTGAAGCATAAAAGCAATATTTTTTCATATTACCGATCCCGTAGTCCTTCTCAAAAGCCAGTACTATGTGGAAATCTGAGGCTTTTCAAATTCTCAGAAATATTGCGATTTTCAGCAACCCAGATTTTCCATTTGTAAAAATATAAAAAGCTTTGTCTACATATTTCAGACCTTTACTCCAGCCATTCGCCAGTATAATAGCTTGCAACAGCTTCCCGAAAGTCGGACGCGGGGTTACATAGTATAATAGTACATGTGCCTGGAAGCCCCAGCGTCCAGCTAGATGTAAGTGTATAGCCATATAGCAGCAGTTAGGAATGCCATGTTTTTAACCACTACATTTGCTGGAGTAATGCCCAAAATCGCATGTACCGCTGCAGATGATGTTGTTTTGAGTAACCCAGTGATGCTGATCATTGAAAGTTTGAAGACCCTTTTCAGCTTAATCAGATATGTTATCTTGTCCACCATATTAAAGCACCGCAGAAAAGTATTGGCTTAACTATCGCAACGAAGACCCAGTGAGGTGTTGCGGGGGACGGACCCCAAGAGTCTCCACGACAACTTCCACGACTATCCAACACAATTCCCAGGTGCTTAGTATATGGCTTTAGCTGTAAAATGGCCTCTCCTTGCTTTGATTTGGTCTTAGCTGGAATTTTAGATTTCCTTGTAAATAGAACTACATTTATTTTATTAGTATTAAACTTAAGTCCTGTTAAAATAGCCCAGTTGTTAATGGTTCTAGGTATCTGATTCGCCAGAGATATGACGGTTGCGAAACACCTACCGCCCACGATAACTAAAATATCATCCACATGGGCTCCTTTAACCTCAAGGGTCCAGAGCAGAGGTGTTAGCTCTCCACAGGAAATTAAAATTCGTATATTTTCTTAAGCGTTAAGCATTTCGAACGACGGTGACATGTGTTGTGATTTATGGACCATTACATATTTCCATAAAATAATTTTCTATTTGTAAAATGAAATATGGAGCAACATCAAGCATACAAATCCATAAAACAACAATAAAAAGTAAAAATAATTTCCTGTATAATCTGCGGCGACCTGAATGACCGACCAATGGTCACGCTAGCCGACCGCTTGATGGACAGTTGTTGCCCGTAGTAGACGCAATAAATCGGCTTGATGTGTTTATGTGTTTATGTGTTTATGTGTTTATGTGTTTATGTGTTTATGTGTGCAGAATATGCTAGATTACATACATATAGTATGTAGATATCTATGTACATACATGGGTGGAATCAGGCATGATCAATGGCTATGCAAAATCTCACAAATCACACGAAATCGTGTTCATTTTTAATTTGCTAATTTATGAATTCAATTCTCTGTTAACTGTTGTTGATATGACTTGTCAATTCTTGTTTGCAACGAACGATGAGCAGCGCGCTGGCGAGGTGGGGTGTGGTGGTGAGAGAAATTGATTTCTCAAGTAGTTCGTGATATTCAAATGACATTTTATATGGTCGAGTTCTCGAGGCGAAAAGTGCAAATTAAATATCTAAATGGAGGAGATATCGAGATATCTATTTTTGGAAATATCGTAATGAAGGAATAATTTCATTTCATTCATAAGCAAGAAGTTTGTGCGAGTTGAGTAGAGTCAAGGTAATATGTAAATAGGAAACTTTTAATAATCGTACTTGAAAAGAAGGCTTTAAATTGTCCTAAATGAATGGAAAATGTTTTAAATGGTCAGAATATTTTTTTTTGATATATACGCTCAACTCTCAGTCATACCCTCGGAGAGTATACATAGTTAGGTAGTCAGTTAAAGAGGTTGCTCAATCACAGAAACGGGAGTAGAAATGGACGAGAAAAGGATAACGACCGCACTGAGGACCTCGTGGTGGCAAGTTCATGTTCCATCGATTCCTCCTCATCTATATCTCGACAGATACGCAAATATTAGGTAGAGAAGCAGGCCATCCTTCTAACATGAGCTCCATAATATGGTGTCCGGTTATTAGGCCGGTTGTTATATTTATGGTCCTGTTCAGGAGGTGTAGAGGGTTCATTTTGATCAATGACCAGAGAGTATAATTTTAAACTAAATCTTCGTAATTTTTAATATATAATTTCCGAGTAATGGTGTTTACGAGTATATTTCGTAAAATGTTTGTACGTGCAAACATTGAACATTGAAGTCAAGCGGAAACGATTTGAGACTGATAACCCTAGCCCCTAGTTTTTCAGGCGGAATTGGCGGCTATACATCAGGCTGTCAATTATTTCAGCTCAATGATGCTCAATGGACATCCAAATGGCATTAAGAGCCCTGGAATCTGTAGCAGTAAAATCGAAAAACGCATTGAATTGCCGCAGATCACTTAAAGCGATGGCTATGCAGTTCTCTTTAAACCTAGTATGGGTGCCTGGATTTGACCACCATCGAATGTTCTATCTATTTTCATAAAACTATGCCGCAAGTGATATTCCCAAGTGAATCAAAGACTAATTGTTAAAGTACAATTCCCCTTGCCACTCTCTCGCTTGTCTGCAATCTCCACTCGGAAGAGCTTAAAGCTTTCCTGATTGACTTATTCACCCGTTGATGAATGGAAGAGTTAAGACCAGTGTAAAACTAGTTTAGGCAATTCAAACAATCAATATTTCTTAATAGCGTTTACATAGTGTAAATACAAGCATACGTCTATGCATCTACATAAGTTTGTACGTATGTACGAGTATATAAAAAGAGAATTGTAGTAGTTTGGATGGGCAAGGTGTCTCGCAACGAATCGCGAGCATTCATGGAAGTTGTAATAATGTCCAACAACAATGTGCCCTGAGTCCACTCCATCTGCAACAACATTTGCGACTATCTACAACAACCACCGCTACAACCGAAGCGTTTAAATTCCTATTGTACCTACACGGAAAACAGACGGTTCTTACTTTGTGCCTCAGTTTCTTTCTCACTTGCTTTAGCTTTTATTGTAAGCAACTCGGTCGGTTGGTGGGTCGGCTGTTCGGTTGTTCGATTGTTCGGTTGGGCCTTTGCGGTAAATTAGTCAATTGACAACATGCAACGGTGTTGGGCCACTGCTAACTTCAAGTTGGTTAGTTGGACAGCAACAACGAAGACGCGGCTACATGCCACAATTTACAAGTGTGTGGTTATGTGCGAACAAACATATGGACATACACATAAGTGCACACTCATAATTGAAGCAACAACAGTACACACCCAACGTCAAAAGCCACAAATAAGTCAAATAAGCACAGCAACAAATGTATTGCTCGTTGTGTGCTTTGTTGTTACTCGCTAAACGAGAGCATCGGTTGTGGGTTTGAGAGTTGCCGGACTATTTTCATGCAACTATAAATTCCCAAATATTTTTTGTAGTTGACCTTAGAAAATACGAGAAATGAATGAGGGTCAAAATGCATGCGCTGGGTCCAAAGTTCAGTCGACATAATCGACCAGCAAACAGTTGGAGCTGTGCCCATCCACTTTATGGAAGACTTTGCGGAAGGATCTTGGTTTGCAGGCTTTTAAAATCAAACTTGTGCAAAAATTGAAGTCGAACTACCGTCAAGTGCGTTGGACGTTCGGTGAATGGGCCCAAAACAAGATGGCTTCATAGGCGGAAGGAATCATTGGATCATATTTTTTCAAAAATAATTCAGGCCAAAGTATCAGATGCCAATGAGGAAAACCACACCAACCAACCAATACAAGCTTTGTTACAAGACACCATTTTCTAATTATTTGACACAACAAAATATTGTCACCGATTATATTTGCTAAAAAATATAAAAAAGGGCTAATTTGAGTAAAATAATTTAAAGAAATCAGAATGGCTATAAATTTGCCAGTTTCTCTAACAACTCATTCCATATCAGCAAAATCTTTCTAATTGTTTTGGTGCGCATCTTCAGCTCCAAGCATAGTAGTGTCCTCTCTGACTCCTGTAAGCAAGAGTAAATAGCTACTCTTTATCTCTTATCACAGTTTTATTATATAAATTTTTTTTTTACTGAGTTTTGAAGTTTGACTGAAATTCCCCTAACAGTTTGAAGTTTAGCGAGATTCCCCCTAGGGATTTTCGGGTAGCCTATTCAAAGCGGTACCATGTTTTTATTTTACAACACTATAAGGCAGATTGAGTATTGTTTAAGAGACTTCTACTTGAACTGGCTGAGAAACTCAGCAACACAAACTAATCAGGTGTTTTGTTTTTTATCTACTAGAGTGGTACAACTAGTGAAAATGCTAATTTACTTCTTTAGGAATTGATAATGAAAAAAATAAAAAATAATAATAATAAAAACTAATATAATTTCGATAAAAATATTGAGGTTAGGAAGGCAATCCATAATTCATCATTAATTTTTTACTTTAAATACATTGAAGCATTTTGAGCATGTGAGAAGATTGTATTGATCTTTGTGATCTTCCCATGAGGCCTGCGAAAAGTAATTATTTTACTATGCCAAAAGTTTATCAAGAAGCATGGGCCATCTTGTTCCAGCTGCCGCTCTTCATGATAATTGATAGTTAAGCTTTTAAATACAATAATTCTGACGTTTTGACATTCTTTCAAACGATAAACTATGCCTTCCGCTGGACAAAAATATTGAGCAAACTAGTGCAGAAACCAAGTGGCGTGAGTTTTCAATTAAATTTCATCGAAAACTGGTTTTTAATATATTTTCGTTTGACAGATTTTACCCGAGTGAAAACAAGTTTTCGATTTCAGTCCGAACAAGGTATTAGATATACAATATAAACGTACCAGTGATATTTAATTCGCTTCGTATTATAATTTTAGTAAATACTTAACAGTTTCCAAAAATTATTTATATGTGCATATACATACATGAGCCTATCTCTACCTAAGGAGAATTATTTTTCTAATTTAAAAAAATCTAAAAAGCTAAAAAGGTAATGAAGCTTTCCCTGGAACCGTATTGATTAATCTAGATCCCACAATGGCCTCACTCTCTTCATCTCTACCAGAAATTGTTTCGTTTAAAACAGATATTTTGAAAATTATAATTTGCAGAAAAAACTGAAAATTTGGCAGCACTTTGGGTTATTTTCTTATTGTGTCTATCATACATACATACATACATAAATACATATTGCTTGGTGCTGCTGCTTTCGTCTGCGTTTGTTGCTCTTTGCTGTTGCTCACCCGCATACACCCCCGTCTTCAGCTTTCTCTGCTTTTCATGCTTGTTCGTCTTTCTAGATCTGCTGCTGTTGCTTTTGCTGGGTTCAATTTGTGTTTACATGCAAATTAATTGGTGGTGCAATTAAAAAATGTCGTCGTGGTCGGGGCTACAGATTGACTTCTGCTGTAAATATGTATGTATATACATTTCGATGTTTGTATGTTGCGCTGATTGTACGTATACGATAGTGATAATAATGATGTTAGCTATCATCCTAAAGATGTTATCACACACATATTCTTAGAATAAATAGAGGAATTTCAATGGAAGTCCACCGTTGATCTTATATACGAGTTTAGATTCATTTAGACTGACTGTCTCTATGGTCGGACTGGAACTACATCACTTAATGAAAAAAGTCCCAAACGGATGAATAATAGTCAACCGGATAGTCAAAAACAGTGAGATGATACCATTCTACTCATGGTAACTCTGATAGAATTTTATTCATCCGACTATAGACACCGAGCGGGCGCGATAGCGGAGTGGTTTGCATTGCGTACTGCCATTCGGAAGGCCCGTGCATCAAGACGCAAAACCACAAATTGGAGGAGGAGCCCGGCCGAAAATCGCTTCAGCGGTTACAAAGTGCCAATTATATATACACAGATACCTTCTTCTTTTTACTCGCGTAGACACAGCTTAGGCGATTATAACCGAATTTATAACATTGCGCCATTTATGTCTTTTCATCGCTGTTTCGCGCCACTTGGGGATACCAAGTTCAGCTAGATCCTTCTCAACCTGATCTTTCCAACGGAGTGGAGGGAGGAGGTCTTCCCCATCTTCTGTTACCTTGAAATCGCGTGAACTTGAATACAATTCGAATTAACGGTAAGCTCCCCTTGCCAAAAAAACATTTATATATGTTTGGATTATAATAAAAGCCTGCTAAAGATATCAACTATTTGAAATGTGTGTATAATAATCATCTGTACAATAGCACGCATCCACTTCCAGCCTCCGATCGAGCTCAGCGCGCAGCTCAAAAACATGTTTCCAAGCAACATGATGCTTTGTGTTCAAAATGTTGCAAAACATTCTGTTACGCTAGTAACAGCGACAGCGACGTTGGCTGCGACTGCTGCGTGACAGCTCTGCCGATCACTGAAATGCTCTTGGCCAAGTTAGTGGCTGGCTATGTGAATTAACAGAGAAGAGCTTAACGCTGAGTTTGATAATGTAAACAGCGAGAGAGAGAGAGAGAGAGAGCATGAGAGAAAGTAAAGAAACGTAATAGCACAGAATTTATTTTATTGAAAAGGAAATTAATTTGAATTATTTTTTTAGTTTAGTTTTATTAAGTTACAGATAATATTAATGTGACTAAATATATTTTAATCATAGTTTTGTCTGTTATTTTCAACTGCGCTAGGAAAAAATTGATTCTCGATTTAAATCAGGTCGTTTCTTTCTCACACATAGATACGAGTAAGTACCTTTTTTGAAGTTCGCAAGAAGTTGGAGGACGAATACGAAGCGTAAAGCTCTTTCGTACATAGGTAGATAGGGATCCTTAGGGAACTGTAGAAAACTTTGAGGCTCTTTTTCTACCTAAAAGGGTCTGTCACACATTATCTCTCTCCATGTCTAGCCAAAAGCACACCTTGACAACACTTTCTCGACAAATTGTACTCTTATTGTCATCCTGAGTTAATTCACCACCAGGTACTTTCAAGTTTTAGTCTTTCACAAACTTATTGTTTCTGAAAACCCGACCGGCCCGACGGATATAACCGTCTACCCCACTAATCTAACTGATTTCTCAACGCAAACAATTGCTCACCCATCTACTTGAAAACTTTAGTTTGCTCGTTGGCAACACTACAACTAGCACTCATTATTGGATCTTCTCTGCATGCTCATTCGCAACATTCGCTTTTCGGTTGGCTTGCGGTGTGCAATGCAAAAACGAACGAGAGCGCGAGTACAATCAGCACGAGCGACACCGAGCTGCTCGTTTATCTAGAGGGCTCGTGGTACATATGTAAGTGGTTCCAATAATGCGATCATCATAACGTCGTTTACGACACCGGTACATAGCCGATGCGAGCGTCCAACGTCATTCGCTGGCAAAGGAAGTGGCTGCTCAATGCAGTAGCTGCTGCTTAAAGCCATCATGCAACACCAACACCAGCAACAACAAATCAACAACAACAGCAGCAGCAGCAGCAGCAACCGTAATGGTATTCATCAACATTTCAAAGAGGCAAGCGTACTCATGCATATGTATGCATGTATGTACGTATGTATATATGCATGCAATTGTGCCGTAAAAAGACGAGCAACCATACGAGCTCAGCGCCAAACAGCCAAATTAGTGAATACGTTGTAGTCACTACGGTCAAGCCGTCTGTCTGCAAATATAAATGTTTGCATACAGAGCGCACACTGTCACATACAACTTCATGTACTTTTGCAAGCATGTATGGGCGTGTGAATGTATGAGCGTACATTGGAGATTGGTGAGCGCCAACTCACTGCGACGTTTAGCAGAGCTAAGTAAGCGCCGAACAGGGCGTCGCAACGCCGTGCAGAGCAAGCGAAGAGCAGACGAACAGCACACCATCGTCGTGTATCTGAACGAACTCGTAGTAGCGTATCTTAATATCTTGCTTGCTTTCGAGCAGAGTGGGCACACACAGACCGCGATCGAGCGCGTTTAGCGAACAAACACAACTACACAACTAACAGTCAGCTAGTCGTCAGACAAGCAACGAATACGAGAAAAAAACTTTTGTCATTTTTCATTAGTGCGCGTACGCTAAGGGGTTTATTTATTTAACGACGGATCCCGTGTGTGGACATTATTTTCCGAAACGTTCGCAAAGGAGCACACCACAATACGATCGAACCAACAGAACACGTCTCACCATTGAATAAACATTAAATTGCAACGATTAATAAGCGGATTGGTAATAAACTAGTAAGGGTTTTTAAGACGAATCGTAGGCACGTTGCAATATTGTTTTTTCTTCTTTTTTTTTGCATAAAATTGAAGTGACGCGTCGGTTTCGAGTTTTTCTTTTGCAATTCGAAGATTTCCACGTGCACTACAACAACTGTGAAGTGAAAAATTATTAACTCGGCGCCGCATAACAATTACTAACTGTTGAGTAATAATCGCGGGATTAACCAATTTTTATCGATTTTCAAAATTTTTTAAGAAATTCAAAATTAAAAAAAAAATGTGTATCCGCCGGCTTGAAAGTGACGGAGAGATTGGAAAGCGCAGTCATTTCAGAAGAGGCACAACCCTAAATTTTTGCGAATTCTATTTTTTTATTTTTCTGAACTAATAACCAAACATTAGTAGCGCAAATTTTTCCGTCATTTTTTATAAAAAAAAATAGCTTTTCCATTTTCCAAAAATCGAAATTTTTTCAACACTAATTGCTGCGCTTGTCCTTCTCATTGTTTGAACATTGGCCACAAGCATACCAAGAAGCTTCCACAACCTCCAAGCATTTTTTTACAGCCCTGTCGAAACATACTAATTAGTTTTTCTACAATTTTTCCCCAGCTAAAGTGTAACGAGTCAGACCAAAAACAAAAAAAAAAAGCCGAGGCAAACTAACAGTACCATTGACAATAAATAAACTGTGCTTCATTAAAGAAAATATTTTAAAATAAAGTGCGTAAAAATATTATACGAGCCATAGAGCGCGAGGAAATGAACAGCGGAAAACTGTGAAAGCGGCAAAACACAAATTTTCCTACTTACAAAACGGCAAAACCGCGACGGCAAGACGCCGCGCAGAAAGCAGTGAAAGTGAATTGCCAAGAAGTTAGCCGAAAAGGCGGTGAGCGCATAACAGGCGCCAGCAGATAAACAGTTTATTAAAAGAAAAATTTAAATTCAAAAATAAACTTTTCGCGTAACAAAAAAAAGAATAGAAATTTGAAAATAAAAAATCGAGTAGGCCAAAAGACAAACGCGCCTACAAATACGAAAATTGTCGAATTTTAGAAATTCATTGATAAATTGTTGACTACGCAGAGATTGTTGGTAAGCTTAAGACGGCGGCAAGCCTTCGCATAGCCTGCACAAGGAAGTCACAGTCAAAGAGGAGTTCGAAAGCGCATAATAACGTGCAAAGAAAAATTAAAGCAAAAACATTAATAATTTATATTAAACGGCAGAGGTGTGTTATCTAATCTTTAAGCGTTTGCTCGCTACACACACACTAACCAGTTAACAACAACAAGTACACCAAACAAAAAACATCAACAACAACAACAAGCGCGCGCACAAGTAGCTTGTCATTCGCGCTCGATACGCAACCAAGTGTATCATAGCGTACGTCAGATCAGGCAGCCAGTCAGTCAGTTGTTAGACGGCGTCAGAACTCGAGCGAGTTTGTTTGTCATCTGAGAGCAGCGCACAATTTTGCTTTTATTTCTGTTTGCTATAATTATTATTTTTTTTTTACTCATTTGCGCCAATTATAGCGCGCATACTTACCTCGTTCATTCATTTTTGTTGCGTGAAATCAGCACTAAAGGAGCGCAAAATCAACTCGGACTAATATCCGGCGTTCAGCAGTCATAATTTGAACGTGTGAAGGAACATCGAACATCATACATTCATACATACCTAAATACGTACGTAGATACATACCTATGTACATACATATCGCATTTGCAATATTTAATTTTATATTGTCTAAACAAGTGTGTGCATAGATTTGCAGTGCAAATAATTTTCAGTGAAAAAAAAAATTAAAAGAGAAAAATAAAAACAACAAGTGAAGTGCTGTGAGTTTATCTAGAAGAAGCAGAAATATTGTAAATATTGTAATTTCCGCAGCAACAGCGTTAGTCGCAACAGCAGCTGCGAAAGAAAATTAAGTATAAAATAATAAAATCATTTTTGTTGACTTCTGCTGGTCACACCAAAAGATACATACATACATATATATAAGGTGAAAAGTGCAGTAATAAAATCCAGATTCAAGTCTAAAAACGAACCACGTAAAAATGGCCATCATGAGCAGCAACAACAGCAGTACAAATCAGCTGGGGACGCTACAAGCAACTGCAGCAGCAACATCTAGTAAAAACATCGGCGCAGCCAGTTCATGGAGATCAACAACGGCGACGTCAGTGACGGGTGCCAAGCGCTGCGCCGCGCAATTAGACACAGCTACAGTTAAATCAGGCAGGACGACGACAATGGCGACTGCAACCACAACAACTTTAACAGCAACAGCAAAAGAAGCAGCAGCAAAAGCAACAACAACATTTCCAGCATTATCCGCAAAATCGACAGCAGCAGCTGCAACGGCCGTTACAGGAAAGCCAGCGCGACCAACACCATCATTATCGTCGTCTACATCAGCAACAGCATCAATAATAACAACAACAACAACAACAACAACCAAAAGATCATTAAATATCCTCTACAAATTCATCATATTTGCCATTTTGATCTGTACCACGCCATCTTTCGTTAGCGGCCGACGGCATGCGCCACTTATGGTTGAAGAGACGGTGGGCAATCGTCGAAACAATAGACCAGTTGGTAAGTGCATTTACATACGTACATATATTGTTGCATATTTCCATAATTATAAACATTTAGTGTTTTGTATAAAATAGTGCCTAGCAGAAGTGTAATTATGACTTAAGTTGCCGAAAGAGGTGGGAGAGGGGGGGGGATCAGATAAACTCTAGGACAAACAACGCTTGCAGATTGAGTTTGCTGTTGCAGAGCCAATTTTCACTTTCACGATTCACTTTGGAAATTAGCTCAGATTTTATGACAATCTCAAACGCCTCTCGAAAATAACTTTCAATAACTGCTTCACATGATCCTCGCAACTCAATAACAAAGTTGATTGTCTGGCAAATAATTTTAGTAACATAATTGGTTTTTTTTTATATACATATGTATGTACATATGCGTGTATGTAAAATTTTGTATATGTATTAGGTTAGGTTGTACTCACTGGCTGTCACGCCATACATACTCGTGGATTTGCTGCTGGTACTTTGTAATGCCAGATGAAGGTTCAATTTAATTTGAGCTGAAGTAGTCATCATATAGGAGGTCAACGCTTTTTACGGAGTTTAAGAGAGCCTTGATATCCAATTTTGATACTAGACCTTTGGACTTCGAACTTCCTGGACGATTTATAAATGAGGCCGGACAGAAGCTGAGAGGAGATGTTTCAGCTTGAAACTTATGCCTTCATCCTTGCACTTCTCTCTCCCAGCCACTAAGGACGTTCTCTAATGCAATACGATGTAAGGTTATTGCTTTAATTTTATATAGTATATTGATAACTTTTATGTGGTTTCCTGCTTCGTTGGCTATCTTAGCAGCTTTTCTAACCGCAAAGACTGCAGTAATCTGGAAGCTGGAAGGGTTGTCTGAGATTTGGCTCCGCGCAATAGATTGCGGCGACGAAGGTGGGCGTCATCTAGTTTTGATCTTTTGATATGTAAGCCGTTGTCTCTAATGTAAGCGTCTAGAATATTTCTTCATTCCCAAAGCTCCTTGGGCAATTTTTCTTTTAAATTAAAGAACTCTAAGGATACTAAAAGTCAGATTTAAATTACAAACGGAAATTTTATGGCGGAGTTTTATACATATGTCTTTGCTTTAAGTTTTCACCTCGAAAAATTGAAGGTATTCCTCACGTTAACCACGTTTGCGGAAAGTTTTGTAGTTAAAACAACACGCCCTCAAATCTGAGTTATCGAGCCACTGACGTTGAGTGTTTGTTGGTACGTACATATGTTTGTATGTAGGTTCTGGTTAAACCTAGTTAATTCTAACATATGTTCAAATATTTAAATGTTGGAATTCCCAGCTGTTCTTCGTCCTTATATTTTCTACGTGTATACACGCCATCGTTCTTTTGTTACTGCAGGGGCATAATTGCGGTATTTTCCCAAATTGAATGCCAAACTGATGTAAGCGTAATCTTGGTTTGCATACCAATAAATATACATACATACATACATACATACATTACTGTATTCCCCGTATTTCGTGTTACCTATAAACAGCAGAAACATAAGTCACGCCTTGCTGTACGGAAAAACTCACTTTGATCAGGACATAACGGAGGAATGTGCAGTTTCATTGAAAATATGACTATCCTGTCAAGCCATACACTCGTACATACAAACATGCTCATAGGATTTCAATGCAATTGACCTGTGTCCATACCGACGCTCAGTTCGGCTCTGCGCTTGGCGTTTCATTTCAGCGTGCATTAACAATGCGGATATTTGGGAATTCCCAGATGATTGTGCGTACACGGCGGGAAGTCGAACTTGTACTAACAATACTTGTTGCCGGCTGGCTGGCTGTAGCTGTTTAGTGCCCATTTAAATATAGTATACATATACAAACATTTAAACACATATACATATGGGAACAATAGCTTTGAGCATCATGTCTGTATGTTTATATGTAGCGCCATTGTTGTTATTGTCATCGTCGGACTTGACAGACAGTTTGCCGTCAGCGTGACAAGTTTTCTAATGCATACTACCACTCATACTTATACATACGTGTACTCATACATGAATGCACATACCAATGGCTCAATGGCAGACATCTGTTATTGTTGTTGTTGTTTTTTCTATCATTTTTCCTTTTGTTATTGCTTTCGTTGTTTTTATATACGAATGCATGTATGTAGATGCATACATATGTACATATGTATATGTATCTAATAACGTTTCGCCAACGTTGTTTTAAGGCAATGAATGCCGCGAGCGCACATTCATTAAATTACTCATTATTAATTTCATTTCCGTAATGTCGAGTGTGGCCACGCTGTCTCCCATGTCCCAACTACGAGTAACTGCACAAAACATTGGCTTGGCCAACACGACAACACAGGAATACCCGAACACATGTGAAGTAGCGAGTAGCGATTAGATACCACACGGTTGGTTGGGCAATAAAACGGGGCTTGAAGTGCTTTTCACGACGTCGACGCATGTGCCTCTCGCTTATGTTTTAACGTTTTTAATGCAAAGGTATCGTTTAGTATTCTATGCGATTTCCGTTTTTTCTGCAAAAAAAAAATAAAATATTCAATAAAATAAAAGTGTAAATACATTCAAATGAACTTTCCGACAAAAGTTCTTACGCGAAAAGAAAATCCGAACTGTGCGGATTTGGCGACGCCTGCCTTATGGCATTGTTGGTTGCGACGGTGTGCAGTTTAATAGCCTTTTATTGCACAATATTTACTATGGTAGTTAGAAGCGTAGAACACAGCGTGTGAAAGTCAATCTTATAACAAAGAAGGAAAATAAGCAACAACAAAAAGATGTAGCTAAGTTCTTTCATTCACACTCCATTTCACTAGAATTCCACGTGGTTTTTCATTTCATTTTTATATTTATTTAATAGAGCCAATTTGTCTACTCAACGTTCTTCAAAGATTTTCCAGAGCTACACGAATTTTTTATGGTTTTTCGTTGGGCGTTGCTTGTAGATAAAGTAATTCTTTTGTTTCGAAGGTCAGTTTGTGTGTGTGTAAAAAGGTATATGTATATCTAGGAATATATACATACATCTTTACGAGTCACCGAGGCTTTTCGATATTATTTATGCATATACGTAAAACTTTATCACAGTGTGTACCTATATTCGGTTGGGTATTGCATCTAAAACTAGAAAATCGACGCTTCCTGTGAAGACTTACGAGTAAGTGCGGCATGGGGAAGATTTAGGATTATTTTGTGAGCACATACATACATAGCTCGACCACTTCTTGTGTTCTTTGGTTACATTTGATCATTTTAATATACATACATATATGTATATGTATATACATATGTACGTATATATACATGTATTTGATGATTGACGATTGTGTTAAGATGAGGTGAGGTGCCGCGCAGCGCCGTACCGTTGGAACGTAGGGCATTCTTCATTTATAAGCACAGAAATCACATATGAGCACTTACATACCTACGTATGTATGTATGTACATACATATGAACGCTGGGCATAATTAGAGCAGCCGTCATATAAAAGTACTCGCTCATTCGATCTTGCTGATATGCATTCGGAGAAATAATCGAATATGTACATACATCTACACACACATTCTACAAATGAACATATGCACCTATGTACATACATACATACGTACATATCTACCAAAGTGATGGTGCACTGTTCACCCGCCGGCAGCCCGTAAATGAATATATCGCTCTCTGTTGATAGAACTGTGGGTCTGTTTTGCTTTTGTATTTTATTACCGGCTTGATCTAGTAATTGCGCACAATGGATGTTTAATAGAAATTTATAATCTCCTCACATTGCAATTATCAATTAATTTCGGAGTAATGTTTTTCAAATGAGCTTATGTGTGTAGTACTTGAGAGATTCGTCATCGAATGACGTCACAATGATGGTTTCCGTATATGAATAATGGCAATAATTATTTTTTTATAGCCCATAGGCGATCGTCACAGTGTTATATACCATACATATTAAAATTTTCTTTCGTTGCATGCACGTACTCACGAAATGGCAGGGCACGCTCCATGAACTCATTAGCTGATCAGGCGGTTGACACAGTGCATTTCTTAGCATTTGCCTGGCACAGCCTTCCTTCCGGTGTGACTCTAACTTCCACTGGCTTTGGAGCAGACCTACTTTTGTTATGTGTGAGTACGGTAGCATCGGTTTCCTTATTTTACCATGTCAGGTGGTCGTTCCCTGAGCATCGATTGCCAACGTTGTTCTAATCGTTTCATCTGTCAGCGTAGAGATATATGAATAACAGTGCTCTTATTCTTCCCAATACCAACATATTCAGCGTTATTGCATTTCCTCTCCGCTATCGGGAGCCACTGCCGCCCGCTACCGATTGTGTCTGCTGCTCGAACGCCGGTACTCCCGATTGAGAATGTCTTCAATTTTGTCGCAAATGAAAGAGGTTTGGAAAATATTAAATTTATCTTTGACCCACAGTCGAAAATATACCTATATGCGACATATGTATTGTACATATATATACAAATGTATATTTGCATATAAAGATACATACATACATATGTATTTGCTTAAAAATATTTGTTTATTATTTAAAAAAGACGAAGCAGAAGTAACCCGTCTATTTATTTTATTACTAGTTAATACTTTTACGCTCGACAAGAGATACTTATTTTGCATTTTTTCCTTCGACTTTTATGCTTTTATTGCTTGTGGCGCACTAAGCCTCCATTAAATAAAATTATTATCTCCACTTTATACCATATCGCCCACAAACATTTACCTTCTACAAACATATCAACCACACCACTACTAGACCAATTTGACAGAAATTAAATTTATTTTTTATTTTTAACTGTAGGCGAACAGGTTCATCAAACAACAAGTGATTTCCTCTGGAGTTGACTTCCTTTGTAGGCTGAGATTATACGAAATTTTGTGAATATGAATGAATGGATCACTCAATGAATTTGTACCGGTCAAGCAACTGCACACATACTATTACACACATTCATACATACATACATATTTTCTTACTATGTGTATTACATATATAAATAGATATATATATATATATATACCTATATATATATGTGTGAATACCATATGTGTGAATATAACAACCAGCGCGTAGCTCCAACGACTAGCCAGCTCGTCCCACTATGAAATTTGATTTACTTTGGGTAATCCAGATTTATTAATGAATGAAATAGTATGAGACAGCACTCGTACAGCAACAAAGTTAAAAAAGATATTGTATGTATGTATGTTAAAATATCGTAGAACCGTATTAATTTATCAAAGTTTAAAGTGGCAAGCAACGGCTACGCACTTTTTCCCTTCACTCATTCGGTTTATGTTTTTAGTACGAGTATTTCAGCATATGGATTTGTTATTGCTTTAGCTTGTGGCTAACTGGTTGTCAGCTGGTGTTAATTGAATGAATTGATTTTCGAATATCCGATTTTTAGAATATTTTTGTGTTTCTTTTTTCTCTTCGAACTTTGGTTGGGAATTTTTTTACTTCGGCTGTGCGTTGTCCATGACTTACCACGCTCTCCATTTGATTCATTCATGCGAGTCTGCCTACATTTGTACATAAGTATATACACGTATGTATACACGTATGTATGTATGTACATTATTTTCAATTAGTCTGCATGGCTCTAGCATGCCGATGTGCTTTTGAGTGGTCATGCAGTCATGTAGACAACTTGCGCCGGAAGGGCAGACAGATAGGCAGCCAAACATTTTGCTTCCATACTCATATATATATACAGACATAAATACGTGTATGTATGTACATGCAAATAACCGAAGTAAACAAGCATAAGCTATGTATTGTACACACTCGTATGTGTGCATGTACAATATATGCCAGCAACCACTTAACTTGCCGAACGGTCGGCTGAACGGATGTTGAGTGAGGTGACAACCCACCGCCGCCGTCATTCAATTCAACGAGACGTCGGACGTCGGACGCCGGTGGTCGTTTTTCGTCCGCTGCTTGTCGCCGCCAGTCGGCAACTGCAATTGAGGAGGTGTTTAAATGCTGTTAACTGATTTTTATTAAATGTGCCGACAAAACAACAACAGCAACAATCATAACTGCGCAAAACAATACAAAATAATTAAATACATTTTGACGTTTCCACATGGTGACGCGACTCATTCATTATTTATGTAATTTTTTTATTTTTTTTTATTTTTTTAGTTTTTGGATTTTTGTGTAATTAAAATTTCGCAAGCAATGATACAGAGTTTCAAATGTATACGTACATATGTACGTGTAACGCCGCTGTACGAGCGTCGTACCTTAGCGAACGCGTCATCATCAAATTTTGCCGACCGTCCGCCTCTGTGTTGCTAACAGTCCTTAACCCTACTCAGCCTACTCAGCCATTGCTTGTCACCGTCGCCAGCAGTTACGGCTGTTTTTGGGGTCGCGATCTTTCGGCTTGATAGCCATGGCAACTCGGCGACTTGTGTCTGGCAATGGGTCGCCATTAGATTTAGCGTTAGTGTGTATGTAGTACATGTGCATATATGCACATACATAGCTGTCGGGCTGACTGTCCGCTATTGCAACCAATTCATTTATTTAATTAGTGTTTCCTTGTTGCCCAGTTTTTGGTGTTACATTTTTCCAATTTCCTCCTTTGGTTTAGTTGGATGTACATACAATAGATACATATGTATGTCTGCTTATTTTATTTCATTTTTATTTTTTATACAGTATATATGTATGTATGTATGTGCATAACATTTGGCAGGAATCCACATATAAATTTACGTATATACTTGCTTACATGTAGTATGTGCGTGTGATTGCTAAGCGTTTTACACCATTTTTGGCAGGCAGTTTTAGCTAGCCAACCTACCAACCAAACAACCAACCCGCGATGCAATAAGAGTGTCAGTCACTTGGCTGCCGCCTGTGATCGTCTAAAATAGGGGAGGCTCTCATACAGCCTGGGAGTTGTCTGCTTCCAACGTACTACACATGAGAGGCTGCTTGTCAGACGATCGACCGGCGGTTTTCACACTGTAGGTTGTGCGCTGGTTGGCTTCTCGCTGCCTAGTTTGTCATCTCATGGCTGCCAATATGCCTTCAGATCATTCGCTTTGTGTCGAGTCCCTCACGCGGCAACTTTGTCTGCCGCCGTGCTCCTACGCGCGCGCCTTTCTGCCAGGCAGCCGGCATCTCGTTGTGTGCGTGTTGTTGTGCTTATTTATTTGTTTGCTTAGTGCATTTACCTTTGTTTGCCGTTTTGCTGTTTGTCTTTTGCCGAAGCGCTTGTGTGGGCAGAGGAAACACTAAATGCCCACAAGGTGTCAAATTGCAGCAGACTTTGTTGCTGTTTTGTTTGTTTTTGTGCGATTTTAAGGCCCGTTTTTATTTATTTATTCTTTTCTTTTGTGTTAAATATATATTACGTATCTTTTTGTTGTCACTGAGTTGGTATACACGTATATATGTATGGTATACGAGTATGTACATATACATATATATATTTTTTAAATTTATTTTGTTGTTGTCCAAATTGAATTTATAATAAACAGTGACATTACTCGCTATTTAGTTATTTCGTCATCATACGATTTCTTTCGACTTGAAATTTATTTTATAGTTTTTGGTATGAGCTTAAAATCGCCCACTGTCCGGATTAAAAATTGAGCTGAAAAATGACTTAGTCAGTGGTTTTCAAGTAGAAAGTGTTTTCAGTGTTCAAAAAAAAAGGAATGAATAGTTAATATTGACTTCAAGATGGCAAGTGCTCCTGACCCAAAATTGCCCGTCCTTACAAGACGCCGTCATGCATCCATGCAGCTGATTTACATTATATGCACATACATACATAAGTACACAGTACATTATACTTGTTCTTGTGCAGCATCACTGACATTCCAAGTGAAAGTAGGCACCGTCAGCGCAGCCGTCAAACATCAACCAACACCAGCAACTTCACCACCAGCTTCCCCACCATGATAATGCCATGTTGAATATTTGCAAACTTTATTTTATTTTTATTTTTGTTTTATTGCTCGTAGAGCGAGTCATCCATCCATTCAAACAGTCAGCCAAACAGTCCGCCAGCCAGCCAGCCAGCCAGCTAGCCAGCCAATCATCCATCCATGCCATTCTTCCTATGGGCGTCGATTGCGTTCACTTATTGCTGTTGCTCGTCACTCGTCTTCCTCTAAAAATGCAACGATTAGTATGTATGTATGCAAGCCGCGCCATAAATTGGCATCCAATTGCCATAAATGCCCCGCAATTCACTACCAATCAGCGCAGCAGCGGACCAACAAAACATTCCGTGATGTTGGCGTTGCTGTTGCCGTTGGCTTCCCGGTTTGGCTGTTTGGCTGTTTGTTGCTAATATTGCTGGTATTGCTGTTGTTGATATTTGCTGTGTGGCAGCACTGACGACAATGCTGTTGCATTCCACATGTTGCATGAGCGTCTAGTGCATGTTGCTGTAGTGCGTTTGTATTGGAGCTGGTGCTAGTGGCAGTTCAATGACTTGCCTGCTTCTAACTAAGAAAGCTGATTGCCTAACTAACTAAGATGCAAGCTGCGCGTCAGTGAGTGGCGGTGGTGGCCATTGTGTTTGTTGGCCAGTTGTAGGTTGGCCGAGTTCTCGGCTACCGTAAGCATATAAATATATACATACGCTTTGAATTTAACATTATTTCATATATATTCATTTTCTCTCACATATCTGTTAGTTCCGCTGTTTGACTAGTCCTCGCCCGCATGCTCGTTCGCGTAGTCGGTCTCTTACTTAAATTATTAATCCTAGGGATGTAGAAGAGCTACGTTTTAGTTTGGTTTGACACTTCTTTCCTCCCTACACTGTTTTGCCAAATTAATAAATATTATACATACAAGCAATTCTGTGCCCGGTTCCGAGTAACCCTCCTTTTGTTAGTTGAATTAGTTCGCCCGTTCTGGATTCGATAAGACTTCAATTTCAATTCCAAGTCCGCCAGACTCAACGTCATAACAACCCTAATACCTATGTAGATATCGGCGTTCATATATTTGTATGCCCATTTAGTTGCTTAGTTAGTTGGTCGTTGGTCGTCGGTCGCTGGTCGTTAGCGCGTCAGGCAGAAAGCCACCTACGTCGTCCGTCTACAGACACAGACAGGATGTGCTGATGGCGAACTGCGGAGGCGCGTATAACAACAACGTCAAAGCGGAGAATGGCCGATCAAAAGGGGGCACGTTGTGCCACATGCTTGCACGTACATTTGTATATACATACGTGTATGTTAACAAGTGCGAAAATATTGATTTTAATGGCCAAGTTAATGTGTGCATATATGGCAAATGGTAATGGCCAAATGTAAAAAATGCTAAATGCTAAGCGGCAAATGGCAAATGGCGAATGGCGAATGGTGAATAAGCGCAAAAATACCAAAGTTTGCTTGGAGAAGGCACACTTAAATGCCAATTCTAACTTGCATATCCTCGAATGCACATTACATATTTACATGCAGTTGTTGGTGCATATGTACGCACATACATATGTGTTTGGTTTTCTCCCAGTAAACATTTAATTTCATTCATTCAAATAAGCACACTTTCAAAAGATAATTGAAATTCACTTGAAATGAAAATCCACAACCAAAGCAACTTTCTCTCTCAGCCTGCAAGTGGACCAAGTTTAGTAAAACAGGGTCTTTATAATTAAATCTCAAGATTTAGTCGAATACTCACGGCTCTGGAAAGTTGTTCAAGAAAAACGTGCTACGTGCGGCGGTAGCAAACTCGCGATTTATGCTGCGACTACCCATCTTACATGCCATCCGTCCATAGCAGCTTATCTTGTGAGAGTGCCATGCAAATGAATAGTTGTCACCGCTTGCCCATGCCGTTACTGACGGTTGTCCCGCAGAAACCAGCGGCCATTTGATTTTTTCCGTAAAACCCTCAGCTCATTTCTCGCTCTTATAAAAGGTTGCCAGTATTGACTTTTTTAAACTAATATTAAATAAACTGAGGTAATGTGTAGTTTTTTCAAAAGAAGAGAAAACTGAATTCGTAATTAATTATTTATTATCATATAGATCATGTATAGTTGATTGCTGTTTATATTCGAACATATAAATTATGAAATTCGTTGACGAAAACTATAAATTTGTTTAAAAGTATGCAAACACATTGGCAGCTGGAAATATTTCTCCGCTGTCAGCTGCGTCGATAACTCGTGTATGTACATTTCTCTTCCAGTCGAGTGTTATGGACGTTAGGTATGTAAGATGGGTAGTTGAAGCATTACACACAAACACGGTTAAATATATGTAATATCTTTTTGACTATTCACAATGATGGTTTGCCAACTGTCGAGGTTGGTGAAAATTTTTTTCGTAAGTGAATTGGGTATATACAGTACGTACATATGTATGTATGTATGCTTGTAAGTATGTCTTATTGAATTTGTATGCATCGTATGCTGCAATCTAAGTCTAAGAATCTAAGTATCTTTCTAGCCGATTTTCTTGTTGCCTGTTGCGCGCTTGTCTCCATTTGTGTTAGCGATTTGCATTGTTCCTTTGTTGTTGCTGCATTTTACGCTCGTGTATACATGCATCAGTATGTATGTATGTATGTATGTATATGGCACATTCTTGTTCTGCATTAATTATCAAAGTGTAATAATCTTTTTTTAATTTAAATTCCTCAAAATGAGTGTACCAACAAAAGCAGTTGGCAGGCACAGAGGAGGGAGGGAGTTGTTGGCGAGTTATTGCAAATTCGTTGCAGCTAAGAAAAACAGCGGCATTTCAATTGTGCTGCATCAGAAAATGAAAAGTCTTTGATTGTGAACGGTTTCGTCAATGTTTTTGTGTTTATTTATTTATTTTTTTTTATTATTATTAGCCTGATGCTGTTTCCATACTGCACTTGCACTTGCACATACACATGTACAAATGCGTGTACATAAAAACATTTCCCCCAGTTAATTTTGGGCGCTGCCGAGTCGTTTGCTTCGCTTCCCCAAACTGATATGGATCTCACAGACAGTACGGCACATCCAAATGGATTTCGCTGTCGGCGCGGCCAATCGTCACATGTGACTTGTGCCACAGTTATTTGTATGTACAGTCGTACTCGTACACTGACTAAGTGTACGGTTATAAGTGGTAGCGGCAGACATGCGGCGTGCCACAAGTAATAAGTAAGAGCAATGCGGCAAAAGCGCATACGAGTACTTCTGTATGTACATATGTACATATGTACATACATGCGTACAAACGCTCTAGTTGTTGTTAGCGCTTTTATATTAACCAAATAAAAGAAATATTATGCTTGTGAACATATACTAATTCTCTTTTTATATATATTTGTATGTATGTACGTATGTATATATGTATGTCTATGCATATGTATGTTGTTTTTGGCAGTCTGCAAATGCAAATTTCGCGCGCGGCAGCAACCATTGCTGTTATTTGTTGCTTGTTCTATGCAAAGTTATTTTCGTTTGCGCCGGCGACGGCGTGGACACCACTGAAAAGGGGTGCGCGAAAAAAGCGCAAAAAAACGAGTTGCGAGACAGTGAGTCACTGCGATTTCGAAGGAGCTGTGCTACTGTTGGCGCACATATTTTTGGGAAATAAAACATATTAATAAAAATAACGGAATATTATGCATTCTAGCTGCGAAAATTCGAAAAAATTACTTACTTAACTGTTTTTGGTTAGTACATACGTAATACCTGCCGATGTACAAAGAAAGCTGAAGTCTGGGTTAGCGAAATTCATGCGAAATTGGATACCTTTTACGGATCTTTAATTAATGACAACTTTTCTCATTGAAACGCCACAAACCCTTCGTTGATGTTAATTTTAAAATGGCCGCTTGCTAACGCTTAACATTATCTGTCAACAGTTTAACATTAACGATTTAACGTTTCGAGTGGAAACGAAAGAAATTGTATATTGAGAACTGCTTTAACGATAACATTTTTGATTCACGTGAATTTTTTCGTTACAATGTAGCCTTGGTACATATGTACATACGAATGTAGGTATATATGTATGTATGAATGTTTCACCGCTCATGCGCTACACAAAAAAATTGAATCAAAATTATTCACATATATTATATTTGTATATTTTATCACTCTTTGAAAATTACTAAAATGTTTTTTTTTTTTTTTTTTTTTTTTTGTTTTTTTTTTTTCAAAAAATACACTTTCTTCTTCCCCTTAATTGGCTGTCTTTACTTCCGCATAGAGAGGAAAATTTGCCACAACAAGAAGAAAATAAAAAAAGTGCACTAAATTGAGTGCAGCATGTGATGTGGTATGAATCAGTGTCAGAAAACAAACAAAAATCACATAATAATAGCTAAAAATAATTTACTTAAATATACTAGAAAGTGCTTACTAGATACTAGATCACTATGAAGCATACATACGTGTATATGCATACATAGGTACATACAAATATTTGTACATACATATGTATATATGCATATAACCTATAAAAGTGCTAAAAATAAAGCAATTCAGATGGCGATAAGTGGGCGTGAGCTGACAATCACTTGACTAAGAAAGCACAGCAACACCCACACAGCGAGTTGAAATGCAAGCAACAACACACAACAACAACACCAACACCCACCAAACCCACCAAACCCACCACCCAAAAGGGCACGTCCACATTAAAAGCGACAATTACAAAAATTACAACAATAATGTCATTTGGTCATTGCAGACAGTTGGTCTCCTCATCATTGTCAGCAGATTAGCTACAACAGCTATTTGCAATGCAACACACCCCCAAGTCTCGTGTTAGCCAAAAGCTGCAGAATAAAACATAGTTACGTAGTTGCATATGGGTGTGTATATATTTTTAGGTATGTATATAGTATTCATACAAAAATTTGATAAAAATGAAAGCAATTAAATATAGGTATACATACATAAATATGTACATGCTTATAAAAATATAAAAGAGAGACAACAAAGTATTCTTGTATGTACATATATATGTATGTACATCATCTGCAGCAGCATGTGACTGCAACAAAAAGCCACGTACATACATACATCCATACTGGTATATCCATATGTAATGAGTTTTGAGAATTTTTTGATATTTTCAAATTATTTTGCGGCATCGTTAATTTAATGGACATACATATCTACATATGTATATACATACATACATACACACATACAAATGTACGAATACTAATTTCACTTATTTTAATAATCATTGCTATTTTTAACATTTTTATATACACACACACATACATACATTTTTGTTGGCAGGCATTATCGTACGTACGTACATGTGTTAATATAACAGTACTAAATATGCTGCTAATGCTTTAATTGCTATTTCTGATAGTTAAAAATATAATGAAAATAAAAATTGCTGCATATTTTGGGTGTACGACGTGCACATTAACGGTGATTTTCTGCTGCAATTAAGCTTGAATAATTGTATTTTTTTTTTCTATTTTAATGCATTACTAGTTTCGTTTTTGCTTCCCGCACTTTTGCACTCTCATTTTTGCTGAGTTCATATTTGTCTTTAGCCATTTGTAATGTTGATTTATTTAAGTATCAAAGTTTGTGTATCCGTGTGTGTGTGTGTGTTGGTGCTAATAATATTAGGCAATAACAATTAAATGTGCTATGCCATAAAATGTTTAAGAAAACATTCATCTGTGTATGAGTATGTAATGACTTAAGTGGAAATGAGTTGATATTTGTGGAGAAAAATGATGGACGCCGGAGAGGTGTTTGTGATCATTTGGTTGCGGTGGAGGGTATAATTGGTTGGATCATTGCGACCTATTTTTATGGCCAATCGTCAAACACACACACACTTACACACACAAAAAAAAAAAGAAAAAATAAAATGAATTAGAATAAAATTACATAAAAAAAAACAATTTCAAAATTTAGTCCCATTCAAAGCATAATCGAGCATTTAATAGCAATTGCAATTCTCAAAGCGAAACAGAGCTATTAAATTTCTTTAACTTCAACGGTTGATTTCTGGTACGCTTATGCATACATATGTACATATATGAATGTAAGAGTAAACATAAACCTTAAAAAAAATTAACTAACTAACATCAGCCAAGCCATCAGCCTAGACATCAACTCTCTAGCGAAAAATTAAAAAAAAAAATACGAATATATGAAAATTTTGAGTTAATCAACCAGTTTCGGTTACTTTCGATCAACAGGCAACTAATCGACTGGACAACAAGGTTTCAACTCTCAATAGTTTTTTTATTGTACAACTACCATTTTTTCATGCAAACACTTGAATTGGCTTTTAATTGAAGAAAAAATGTTTAGGCAACAACAATTACATATGTTACATACTAACAATACTAACATATGTAGATGTGCAAAATTGTATTTGCGTGTCTGCTTGTAAAAGCTGTCATAATTGACTTGCCGGCAAATGTTGCTATGATTCGGATTTATTAAAAAACTTAAAGTAAATACATAAATGCAAGAAAAAATTATGCACTTGCACACTAATGTATGTACATATGTATGTATGTATATATGTGTATGTGTGTATAACACAAAAAGAGATTATGAAAGATTTATTTCAGGTATTTATTTTTAATTTTTTATTTATGTTTTCACTTTGATTTAAAATTGCATCATCTGTAGTAAACTACAGATGCATATACATATGCATATGTATGTATGTACGTGCATACGCGTTTGCTAAGTCATTTATTAACAAGCTAAATTAGCAACAATTAGCAACAGTCGAAAAGAGTGAGAACAAAAACGGCAATAGAGAAAGCAAAAGAAAAAAATACCAAAAACAAAATTAATCAAAAGTTAGCTGTCGGCCAAGCAGTCAGTTACATATACATATGTACATACAAACACACATCCATACATAAATATATACATATATACACACTTGAGTACAAACACATGTAGGATTTGTTGCCGGCTGGCTTGCAATTCATCACGTTCACGCGAAAGCGATTCGTCATTGACATGTGAATATCACACGCGATTGCTGCTGAGCACTGAACAATAAAAGGAAATAGAGATAGTAATTATACATATGTATGTAGGTATATGTATATGTTTACTGTCACGTCAGAGAGCCAAAAGATCGAAATTTTACGCCCATTGACTTTTAAATTAAAAAAGGGGCGCGCAAAGTCATGTGGGAGGTATATGTGCATCATACTACATACATAAGTACATATGTACATATTTATATGTTCCATTGTGGACTATCACCATGACAATATTTTATGCAATCGGTCGCATGAGTTGCCTGTTGCTGGGCGTTATTCATACATATACACATTGCATTTTATTTTCTATTTTTTATGTCTTTAATTTAAATTTTTCTTTTTGAGCGGTTTGCTCAAAAATTCTGTCATAATTTGTATTAACTTCGATAATTGTGTAATTTGTTATTGCCATTGTCGAATTGAATTGAAGATGCAGTAATTGCATTAAGAGGCCACGGTTATCTTGTGCTCTTAGATTACATGCTGAGATTATTCGTCGGAATTTTGTTTCTAAAATTTCCATAACCAACTTAAGCTGCCAACTGCGCTGCCGGCCGGTGGCGCTTTCAAGTGCTTTTTAATTGCTTGTCAAAAGTGAAAAGTGAATATGAACAGCTGACCGAAAAGACAGTTCATATTTTTGCTTTTTCTCGCCTCGCACTTTTTTCATTTTCGCATTTTAACTTTCAAAAAGTTTCATTCCTTTTTTTCGTACGTACACGTACATATGTATATGCATGCATATATTACCTCAGTATAGAAACGGAAATGTGTAAGCACGTGAATGGAAATTAAACGTGTGTGTGTGTGTGTGTGTGTGTGTGTACATATACATACATATATTTAAAAGTGTATAATTTTTGAAAGCTGTCTTTGAATGACCTTGAACAATAGAATCTATCAAATTTTTCCCACACACAAATTTTCAAGCGAATTTTAAGCCGCATAAAATACAATTATTACGAAATTAATGGTAATTAAAAGCGCAGAAGGTGTCATAAACATACAGACTCAGCTCAATGTAATATATAACGTCAAAAGCTATTGTATGCAGTTTGCTGAATGTATTTTGGTTGGTTCGCTGAAAGAGGGAGGGACCGCAAGCGGCCGCACCTCAGCCATTGAGCAGCCTCATTGTACTCCCCATGTTTCCCAACTAAGCGTTTTCGAACAGTTGGTTAATGAAACGGTTTCGTTACAAAGAAGTTAAATTTTAATTTTTTTTTAAAATTTGTAAGGCAGTAATTGCAATTATACACAAGACGCCGTATTCATCGTATTGTTATGAACACAATTTTTTCCTTTTTTTTTTTTTTGGTTACACATGCAAAAATGCTATCTTCTAACACAAAGTTTTGTGAAATTCAGAATGAATTAGAAACACTTGTTCGCCTCAACTAGTTGGCGCATTTATTTTTCTTCTTCGTACATTTGACAAATGCAATGGTGAATGAAAGAAACAATCGAAAATCGATAGTTATTTATTTTATTATGAAAAATATTAATGTGTTTAGTGTTGTGTTCAGCATATTTGTATGTATATACATATGTATATTTGTATGTATACCTTAAAGTTTATATGTACATATGGGTTTACATATTAAAATCACGTAGCGCTTTCGTCATTCTAAATTGCTTATGACACGGCGGCGGCAGTGGCGGCGGCTTCTTTCTTATGTTTTAAGCTGCCATAAATTCTAACAAATTCTCAATTTAATCACAGCAATTGATCTGACACAATCTTCACGCTTTGCTGCAAGTTCATAAACAACTTCACTTTATTGAAATGCACATATATATGTTGTATGTATGTATTTACACACCCTTCATTAAATAAACACGAAGAAATAAATTTATTTTAATAATTTCACTCAGCCTTTGGTTTTCCATTGCGGTTATTATATTTGGAGCATCTATTTTTTTTTTTTTTTTTGATTTTTTCTCGCACAACACCAAAATGATGCCGACAGCAATATAAACTGCAATGTATGTGTTTGTAGGTATGTGTGAGTATTTCATAAGTTATTTTGTATTTACTTTTGGCTTTGGCGGTGAGCGCAAACCAAAATTGGTGCAAGCAACATGCATTCCATAAATCAACAATGTTTGTACATACCAACACATATGTACTATGTATGTATGTATGTATGTATGTACATATAGGTACGTGAATATATGCGCATATCTACATATGTCCTAGCGGTGCGATGCACCGGCTCTTGCTTCCAACAAACAGTTAGTTGTAAGCTGCTGACGGTGTGCAAATGCACATATGTACATATGTGTATAGCTTTGTATGTTTGTATGTGCATGCGTAAAAGACAACGATGACGTTACCTGGACAGACGATGTTAACTAAATAACTCAGCAATCAAATCAATCAGCTAATCAACTAGCCATTCAAAGTACAATACTTACATACATACATACATACATACATACATACATACATATGCAGGTACACGAGCACGGCAAGCGATCTGTCTATTGATCGTAAATGATCGCGTCATGCGTTCAAATGCATTTTTGCGCTTACAAGCCTACGTGTATATATGTATGTGCGCTGCTACATACACATATGTATGTATGTACTATATGTTCAAATTTTCCAAAGCGATTTTTTTTTTCATAATTATTTTATTTATTTACGTTTTTCTTTATAACCAGCGCGCTCAATTTTCTTTCTCTTTTTCCTTTTTTTCCAGCCAAATGACAAATATGGTGTTGGTCATGTTGGCGCGTTCATGTTTTTTATATGGCATATACAAGTAGCGCCAGCGTTTCTTAATGCCCATGTTTATTTTGGATTTTCAATTTAATTTTCTATTTTTTCATTATACGCACATGTATACAAGCATATATAGAGTGTGTACAATTAAATGATGACCGTTTTTGTGTTTTTGATTTTTGATTAAATGCTTTAAAGTAGTCTGTCTACAAATTCGATTTTAAACTTTATGCGCTGGAAAATGTGTGCAAATATTTGTTTTAAATGATGTCCAATAAATACCATAACTTATGTTTAGCAAAAAAAAAAAACAAAAAAAAAAAAAACAATAAAGGAAAGAAACGAGTGACATTTGCTTGTGCTACGTGACGTGTGCGCTAACGAGAAAATTGTAGAAAAATTTAATTAATTTTGGAAAAAAAGAAATAAATCGACGCCGTTTTTTTATTTTAGAAAAATGTGTTAGATAAAAATGACAAACAGCTTTTAGCTGCTTCTGGCAATTATTTTTATCTTCGTTAAGTGCTTGAATTGAAACGGTGACTCCACTTCCGCCACCACCACTACCACTCGCACTCGCACGCCACTTTAGACCCTATTTGACAAATTCACATTAATAGTATATATGTAAATATAATTTAGATAAATATGTGCATACATATTTACTAATGGCACGTCGAAAAAGGGTAGACTTGTTGACCGCTTGAATGATTGACAGTTCAACACTTCAGGCTGTCAAACTTAAATGACAACAATCAACAATATAATATTTACAGTTTACTAGCTCAATTGCTCTCTTCGATTGTTAACGAGTTGTAGAGAGTTACACAGGTGTGCGACGAGTGCAAACAATTCGCAGAGAATTGAGAATAAATAAAAACAAATCGCCGAAATTTTTAATTTTTTTAATGTTGAGCATTTTTCGTTGTCAACGCTGTAATAAATCGATCTTCGGCGCTTTTAACCCAAAGAAGAGCGTGTTTGTGACTAAAAGGCGCTCAAATGAATTTTAGTAGCGAAATGGCAAAACTAAAAACCAAAAACAATAAAAAAAAATAAATAAAATAAAAAAAGAAATAAAGAAAACGAATTAAGTAATAAATAAAAAATGTTCTATTTGCAAGAAATTTATTTTTGCTTTTCGCTCAGTGTGTGTGGGTAGTGAACGTAAAGATACAAACGAATTTAATTTTGAAAAACATGATTTAGAAAACATTACTTAACGGCTGCTTCTTGAGCACTAATGCAATATATCGTATCTACATATGTATGTATGTATGCATGTATTCATAAGTACGTAGAGAAAAATTCTAACTATGAAATGTGCAAGAAGTTTTATTTATTGGTATTTACTTTTGTATGAAGAAAAACAAGTGGCAGGAAAAGGAAGAGGAAAGAACATTTCTTTAAATTTTTATTTTAAATTATTTTTATTTTATTATTTTAAAATTTTATTTTTCAAAATATAATTTAATCACCAATACATATATACAATATGAAATAAATAGAAAATAAATAACATAATATAAAATCTGTTGAAAACAAAATATGCATAACAAAGCGTGGATACTTAGCAATCAAATTTCGAAAAGCAAAAAACAGCACAGCACCAGCGCTACACTAAAAGCCATAAAGTTTGCAATAATACGATCATGCGTGGCCCCGCGTCTTAACCTCCGAATCCATAGCACGCATTAATGGACGCTTTGGTGGCGGCGTCGGGCATGGGATTCAAATGCGGCGCCGCCAAAATAACAAAAAGAAAAACTTTTATAAATATATGTACATAGCTACATAAATACATACTACATATACCTATATACGTAATTAACTAGTCACATATGTATGTATGTATGTATATACTATATATGTACATATGTATGTATATACGAAATGTCTATAATTAAGTTATTGTCCGCCTTTTAAGTACTTCTAGAAACTTATAATATTATCTTATTGATAGTGTTTTAGCCACATTACGTCTATCTACAATATATACATATGAGTATGTACATATGTACTACATACATACATATGTAGACACTACTGTGATCATTTTGTAGCTAAAAACTCAATTTAAATAAATGAGCATTCTTTTAAATTGACGCGCCTTTCTATATTCGAATTAATGCCTTTATAACTTTTTTTGTGTGTGTTGCTGAAGCTATTGTACATCACAGGTTGCTACCTAATGTTATTTTTGTATTTTGTTGTTTGGTTTTTGTATTTGATTTTACTTTATTTTTTATTTCTTCTGACTAGGTAATTATTTTCGACAATTAATTACTTTTTAGCTGACCTAAGCAATTTTATTTTAATTAATTTTAACATACATAGTTCGTTTTTTATTGGCGCAAAGCTGTCGCCGATATTGCTAATTGTTATTGTTATTGTTGCTGGCGGCGAGTGACCACTGGGCAGAAAAAAACCGCCTAGCGGTTTTTCGCTTTTGTGCGCGAACTCAACTTTTCAGCAATTACTGGGCGACAGACAGGCAGCTGGCTGACTAATGGTGTAGTGAGTTGCTTTTGTTGTTGATTTTTTTAATCTTTTATTTTTCAGTATTATTAGTACTGTATTATTTGTTAAAAGCACCCAAAATAAATCGGAATTATAAGCTAATTTTAAACGCTTTGGTGTGGTTGTTGATTGCTGCACGCTTTGCTGTTCGAGCTTCGATTTGTAAAAATACAATAAATAAAAAAAAGTATGTAATTATTATTGTAGCAGCAGCTTTTACATACACATACATACATACATATGTATGCTGGATAAAAATTAGTTACTTATTATTTTCAAATTAAACGAAAATTCCACAGGCATTGCGCATACATTTTTCCATAAATTCCCCGCGCACACTCACTAAAGCCGCAACATTAAATTACAATTTACAAATTACAAAGAAAAACACAAACAATTTGTGGCATTCAACGGCAACGGCAACGGCAACACCAACTGCTGCTACGTTTATCTCTCGTGACGCTGATTTCATACATACATACATACATACATACATACATATGTATATATTTGTTTTTCACACTTTTGCCGTGTTTGCCTTTTGTGGGCGCAACAACGTTACTAAAATAACAAAACACAAAAACAAAATATAACATAAAAAACATAAAAAATAAGAAATAATTAAAAATTAAATGTAAAAAAGGCGCACACACGAAAATATTTCTCACATTCAGAAGACATTTGCAGATTAAAACGCAAGAAAAGTCAAACAACCATTTTTCCTTTTCTCAACGGTCGGTCATGCGGCCGGCATTCATCGAGTAATGTGAAAAACGTTAATTGGTATTTACATACCTACATACTCGCAGCATAGTGTGTGCGTGAGGCGCGAACAATAAATGACAACAATGTTGCAAAGACAACAATAACAACCACAACAAAAGTTTTCTTCACATGCCACAAAATCATCGCATAACTTACGGACATTTATATGTACCTATATATGTACATATGTACATATACAAAACACTACCACGCATTTTATAAGCCATTTCACACATATGTATGTTCATATGTACACACAAAGAAATATTTGTTATGAATGATTTTTATTTATTGTTATTTGTTTTGATTTTTTTCTTTTGTTGTTCGCTTAGTGCATTTTTGAGTAGTGTTTCCGAAAATCACTGGCATTTTTCCACACCTTTTTGCGTTTTAAATGAAAAAAAAAACAAAAAACACTAAACACTTACAGCCGCTTGTATGGCAATTTCGGGCGTTTATGACCAAAAATAAATTTTTATTAATCAACGTTTATGCATAATTGTATGTATGTACAAATACATATTTACATAAGTGTGTATCTTTAGACCTGCCCACACTTTCAATTTCGATACTCTCGATACTCGGTTAGTATATTTAGTCGTCGCGCCACGTAAATGTCTATTAGCATGCTTGTGCATTACGGCGGTCCAAGCTAACTGTTTTTTTTTTTTTTTAATGTAAATTGTGTAAAATTGTTTCTTAAAATGTATTCAACATAAAAAAAGTACAGAGTTTTTTAAAAATTGTTAGTAGGGAAAATTTATCTCAATAATTCATTTTAGAGTGTTTTTATGAAAAATGATTTTTAGATTATAAAGAGTTAATGAAAATGTGCAGGACAAAATTCTATTTCGAATAATCCACTCAAAAAATCTTAACATTACATTACTTTCTATTAAAAACGTTCCATAAAAAAATAGTTTTTGTATAAAAACTGATTTTCCGCGTTTAATAAACATTTAAAATTTACTTCAAATTAGTTTTTTAATTTTTACTTTTTTCTTTTTTGTAAGAAGAAAAATTCCAAAAAAAAAATTTAATTTATTTTCTGAACTACCCTTATAATACATATAAGCATAAATTAAAATATATTTTTGAATTAGCGCCCACATAAACTTGCTTGACCTGAGATTGATGATGCCGTTGTCGCCATGTAGGCGGCCGGTGGTTGGCGTTTGGCGGTTGGCGTTTGGCGTTTGGTAGTGCACCCGTAAACAAAGTGACAATTCAATTAAAAACATCAAAATTAAGTGGCTGCGATTTCGGAAACATTAAACAGTTTTTCATTAATAAACACATACATATACATAGTATGTACATTGTATGTATGTGTGTACATACATATGCACATAATAATAAATGATTTCGCTAAGATTTCTATTATTATTATTATTATTATGGCGGCACCCATTTCTCACACATATGTACATATGTATTTATGTGCCTATATACTCGTATACATATGTACCTATATGCGTGTCGTTATGCTATTCCATTCATTATGCAGCATGTGGCATGCAACAGGCCAAACACCAGCGCCGCATGACCAACAAGCAGGCCGGACGCGCATTCCATTGTCAGTGCTGCTGACTCTCCACGCTATGGCCTTTTGGGCGATGACTGCTTATTTTTAGACTTTCGTGTGTTGCACGTTGCACGTAAGCCTATATGTAGCACACATATGTATGCGTTTTTAGTTGACCGCGTCGCTCCGCTACAAAGTCGCCAACCAAACGGGTTGTTGTTGAAAAGCGCCGCCACACCGTTCCTTCTTCAGTAGGCGAAAATAGGAAAATATCTTGCCAGCCGCATTTGTATATCGGCTTCGAAAGAAAAGAAGAAATGAAGAAAAATTTATCCTGCTTTAAAAACTAGAAAAATATTAATTCACAAAAATTCTTAAAATATCTAAACTAATTTAAAAAAAGAAGGGATTTTCAATAATAATTTGGCACTTGATTTGTTTTTTTTTTTAATTTATTAGGTCTTCACAAAATTTTAAACTAAATTTATATACATACATATGTACACGTATGTAAACGTATATAATATGTAATAAAACTATAAAAAATCAATAAATCAGAAAAAAATGGAAAACAAACATAGAAAGATGCTTAACTAACGAAACAATACCTTTGGTTTTTTTTAAATGAAAAATAAACTTAATGAAATAACTCGAGACGAAATGAAATTGTTAAAACTTTCTTTCAACTGAATCAACTGAAAGAATTTGATTTTTCGGTGTAATTTTTATGAACATCCAACCATAATTACGTGTATTTTTTTAATTATGCCTTAAATGAAAGCGCCGCACTGTGCGCTGCCGTCATTTTGCCAATGCATTAAACAGTTTGTAAATTTCGCTTTTGCATTTTCCATTTCCAGTTTCCGCACTTTGGTGTTGGTGTTGCCATTTTTGTCAACACGCCAAGCGGCATGATGAGTTTGGCAGTGATTTCGCGCATTAGTTATTGTTGCCGTTGTTGCCGTTGTTGCCGTTGCTGCCGGTGCCTGTGGCTGTGGTGGCCTGTGATTGTTAGTGTTTATTGCCATTTACTTTACGATGTGCTAAGATTTAATTGGATACATTATGTGGTTATTTTGCAGAAGCAAACAAATGTGCAGCACCGACATATGAACTTCTATGAGTCCACCAAACCCTTTATTACATCATTTTTATATGCATACACGTATGTAGTAGGTCTGTATGTATGAAAGTAGCAAATTTTTAATGCTCACTCATGCCAATATGCTGCTGAAGATTTTTATGCCGCCGCCACCACCGTTGCCGATTATTTTGATGTTACGACCCAGTAAATTTATGCTAAATTAAGTCGGCCAACTACTGACAGTCGGCAGCCAAAACAATCGAATTGTCGTCTAGACTGTGTGTTTGCATACACGTACATATGAGCATATTATATTTATGTAATTATTTATACGTATAGTATTTATGTATGTACGCATAGAAAAGCGTATGTATTTTGATTTAATAATCTGGCGTCCCTTGTTTGTCTGTGTGTGTTAAGTCTTATTCTACAATAATTTACTTTAATGCGGAAATGCAACAACAATTTTCCGACGGCGAGATTCGCAACGAGTGTGCCACGAAAAATCACCCACACTCGCTCGTTGGTTTGCTGGCTCGTGTGACTTCCTTGCCCCTTCGTACCGATAATCACACGTACGTTCTATGCGCATTGTTTTTGCAGTCAAACATTCGGTATGCTGCAAGTGCTCGGTGCCTACATGCATACATACACGTATGTACATACATAAGAGTATACATATGCAATGTGATGTGTTTATTTTTATGTCAATAATTTTAATTGAAATTCCATACGCAAATGAAAACTTATTTTTCAGTTCTCATTTTGATTTTTATTATTATTTTTAATTTAATTATTGCTTTTAAATAGTTGTTTTGATTGTTTATTACATCATGGCATTATTTAGTAGTTCAACTGAATTATTTTTACAGTTATTGCGCAGTAGGTGCAGATTCCTGAATTAAAGCTTAGTAACTAGTTTTGAAAAAAAATAATATGTTAAGAAATGCTCTTATTTTCTTAAGCAGGACAATGTTGTAATAGCGCTAAAGCTAGGTTTTTTTTTGGTTTTGCCTTGTACACCTCTTGCAATCCGGTCAAGCGACCTTGGAGGCCAGCGGAAAGTGAATACTATTGAAAGGACCACGTCATCTTTAAATAACTGTTACACCGTTTTCTTCAAAGAAGTATGTCTCGACAGCGCACTTTGATGACACTACGCCCCACATAGTGACTCGAATATTTCTGGATTTGATTCACTTCATGTGCGACAATTCGGCTTATGAAAGCTTAAGTCTTTCCTCTCGAAGTCTCGAAATGGGTCCGAGTGAGTCGCATTTCATTTAGCCTTACGGCGTTGCAGTTCGCCTGCAGATTTGCATAAATGTCTGGAAGGCAAAAAATTAAGAAAAAATTCAAGTGCTTACACCCATATTGCAATCTCTAGCGATTGCTCGCTATATAAAGGGCAGTATGTGGTCGATCACTTACAACTAAGAGATGTGCCCCAGTCTCTTTGACCACTATGTCGTCAGAACTTCTCGCGAATAAAGGCTTACTCACGCAAATAGTTTTCTTAGTTCTGAGTTAAAAAGTCAACACTTCTGCAGAGAATAAGAACGTGTTTGTAAATGTAAATCGTAGCTTCTTCTTCTTCTCCTCCTTCGTCACATACACTTTGTCTTCACCCTTCACATTGCTCAAACACGTAAAGGTGTTGCTATAATTAAACGCGGCAACGCCTACAACGAAGTTATGACTTGGTGTCGAACCCTCGGATCGTTTAACCTTTTTAATTTTTTCGGTTTTCTCGTGAAATCTATGTACTTCCATTACCTTCCTACGTGCGCTGAACAAGTGGCCTATGGCCCTTATCGGCCAGTTAATGTTGCAGATGTAAAACGAACAACTTACCAACAGCTTATGAACGTTGTTAATGAGTTTCTTATGTTGCACGCATACTCGCACGTTCTTGGTGCGCAGGTCAAGTACTCAACGTCCTATCTGTGGGTCGTTTGGTCGGTGTTTAATCACATAACAAGTTAAAGCCGCCCATAAAGCGCGCACCAACAGCCCCTAACACAGCAGCGTCACGCCTCCTTTCACGCAATGGACGCGCTCGTTAGTTAAATGACGTGCTCTGGCGACGAGTGAGCCGAACAAACAAGCGAACGAGTGAACGAGTGAACGAGCGAGAAAGGATGCGCGACCACACTAAGGTTAAGGTTGTTAAGATAGTTCTTCTTACGTTCATTAAGCACTGCTACGTACGATTGGCAACTGTTGAACGTCATGAACTGCGTTGAGTGGCAAAATCGACAAATTGTTGCTTGTTTGTATGTCGAAAGGTGGCGTTGTTGATAAGTGCATGGAAGCTGGGTTTTGTAGTTAAACCATTTGGGTGGCCAATTGGATTAAGAAGATGTTGATGATGATTATGAAACAAAAAGTAAAGGCAAAATTTCAATTATAAGCCTTAATGATTTTATTGTTAATTGCTCATCGGTCATCAACTCATCCGCACTCTCTCTACTTAACCAACAATTACACTATGTATGCAACTACAGACATACATACACGTATGTAATTATGTATATACATAAATGAAATGTTTGCACCTAATCCTACCTTTCATCCTCCATAATCCTCTTGAGTTTACGCTCGGCCAAACGGAATGATCTTCAGCAGTGGAAAAAGAAAAGAATAAAAAGATGCGTATGTGCAACATGTTTTACACCCAAATAACAACACTGTGCTAAAAATGAAAAAATAAAAAAAAAATAAAAATTTGTTGCCATTGTCTCTTGGTAAAGGTATAAGCGACAGAATTTTCATTAGGGTGCAGATGCAGACCCCTCTGCTGAATGCCTTTACTCTTGGTTGTGTTTCATATATGTAAACGAGTTGTTGACGATCGCAAGGGCGATAATGCCGGATGCTAAACAAGGCTTAATGCCATATTTGTGAGCATCTTATTTACTGCTGAAACTCCAATTCTACGAAAATTCCAAAACAGTGTACATACATAGCACATTGAGCAAAATGCTAGAACAATGGACGACAAAACAGGGAAGGGGCCAAGTTAACAAGGTAGGGTGCTGTAAAGAGAAGGCAAAGGAATAGCGCTAAACTAACGAATGGCACGTAAAGCGAAACGCAAACTGCTCAATAATCTCAGTTCAGCGAGATACCCAAAAAATGCATACATACATATATTCTGCTTGAAGTAAAGTGGAAAATGCTTTACCATTTTGAACTACGTACATACATACATACATATGTATGTATTGATAAAAATTTATAAATATTATATTTTAATTAAATTTATTTTACACTTCTTGTTTGTTTGCAAATGAAAATGAAAATGAAAATATTTGAAGTCAAAAATTAATTAACATAAAAATTTAACAGTTGAAAATAACAAGTTACAAACGTTAAAGTAGATTCTTACAATATACACACATACATACATATATATTATATATTTGTATGTATGTGAGCACTACAAATAATAAAACCAAAAACGTATTTTCTCATTGCGATTTGTTGCAAAACAATTTTATCAAATTCGCTTCCTCGAAATAAAGCTATCAACAAAGCGTAAGTTGCCTCTGCCGGTTTCATATTCTGTTCTCAACACAAATTAAATACACACACCCTCATATATACATAGTATGGAGTTTTGTGTAGTCGTGTTTTCTAAACGCCACACGCTGTCAAGACTTGAAAAACATTAAACAAGTGCATCCCAAAAGAACCGTTCCTATTTCAATGTTTTCAATTGTTTTTGTTTCTCATTTCGAATGCTCCAATTGCAAAATACATGACTAAGAGTAAGGAGATTAGGAAATCAAAAATGAAAAGTAGCAAACAGCAAGACAACAGTGTGTCTTGGCATACACATGGGCAGGTCCCCCATGGTCTCCCATGGAATTCTACTTTGATTCTGGTGGACACAAACAACGCGCTCGCACTAAGCTAAAGCGCATGATCTGATGCGAATGAAAAATAAAAGCTATTTGTTACACAAGACGTCATAAAAGAAGTGAAAAAAGGAATTAATAATATAAATGAAGCAAGTAAGGCAATAACAATATTATGAGGCACAAATAATAGCAAAATAATAACAAATATAAGATCGTCTTGTCATTTTCAGCTTGGTTGGCTTTAGCAACAATTACGACAAACAATAATAGTAACAACAACATGTCAATCGATCAGTCGATCAGTCGGTCAGGTGACCTGTGCGCGCCTAAATTTTCAAGGCAACTCGAGTTTCCGATTTCACGCCGTGAAGGAACAAATACATACATACTATGTATGTATGTATGTGTGTGTATTTATGTGTAAAACGACAACCAAATTCGATTATAAACTGCATACACATTAGTTATGCCTTAAAACAATAAACAATTTCGCTCGACAAACGAAAAGAAAAGACCAAAAATAAGTATATAAAAAATAAATAAGTGAAAACAAAAAAAAAAAATTTGCAGTAGCCAAGATCAACAAATGAGCGCTTACAAAAATATAAACATATGTATAATATGTATGTATGTGGGTATATGTATTGTAAAGCTTTCAGTTGTTTTTTCTTTTTGTTTTGTTGTTTGCGAGCGTAACCCTAGTAGTAAATTTGCGTGGTCGGCGTCAACACCCGACAGCACACTAGCGTATACGAAGACAACAACAATCTAATAGCAACAATAATAATAATCAGCGACGCCAGATCAGTTGCAAAAATAAACTAAACATTGTTATTTATAAACATTTTTGAGCTTGAGTAATGCCTTATTTATTATTATGGCTATTCTGCGTTGTGTGTGTGTACTCGTAAGTGTGTGCGTGCGCAAAGTACAATAAAAGCCGGCATATATGGTACATATACGTGTATGTATGTACTCGTATGTGGTGAAAAACATAGAGTTAATCTACAATATATTTGTTAATTTCGGCATTGAATGGGCACATTCACACATACAACTCAGAAAAAGCCAGAGAATTTTGTACAAATTAATAAACTTCGTGGAACAACAACAATTTCGAAGCTATAAATGAAGCATGCATACATACATATGTACATGCAAATATATGGGCGTATGCGAAATACCAACATCAAATTACGGTCGGCGACCCCAAAAAAAATGTTTGTATATACACACATATGTATGTACACGTACATATGTGCATACATGATTGGTCGGTTGAAAGAGGGAGGTTGAGGGCCTGACTGGAAGTAGCCGCACCTAAGCCATTAACCAGGCTCCACGCCCGATTTGATGTATTCTTTTAGTCTCTTCCGACTATGTGTGCCCACCTCCGTGATATTGGAGCTGGGAGTATCATGAAAGATGCGGCGTCAATCACTTGCAAAGGTAATGCTCCAGCGTCTCGTCATTATCTGTGTATGCTCTGCATACAGCCGCTTCCACTTTACCTAGCTTATGCCGATGACATTTCAGGGATGGATGACCCGTTATTACACCCATGAGAATGTTAAGTTCTCTTTTGCTCAATGCAAGTAACAGTTTGTTCTGTCTCCCATCTAAGCTGCCTACAATAATTTAGTGGCACGTCTTACATTGGAAAAGTACCAAGACCTTAAGTGTTCTTCTATGATCTACTGCATTAAGAAACATTTGAAGGTGCTGAAAGGTTTGAGGAACTCGATGGCAACAACCTTGGCAGCGTGAGCTATATTCTGGCTTTTTATTGCCATTCCGGCGACTTAAGACTTTGTGTTGACGCACTTAATCGCTGCTTAACTGTCTACCTGCCCCATTTGTCAGCTTCAGTAATGCCCATAATCTCTGCCCGTAACACAGTGTAGTAGTCACGGAGTTTGAAGCTACTTTGGTTATTGGTATGGTCACAGAAGAACACTGCTTCTTCATCTTCATTGTTACCGATGGGAGCGCCTTTCGTGCATTCTTCCCTAATAAGGAGGGATGAGATTGCCTCAATCCACAGCGGGTTTCCGTTTTTCGGTAACATTTTACGTTTAGCACGAACTACAATAGTTGAGACTTCTAAGGTCACTGTTGAGGAAGTCCTAATTGCGCCTGCTATGTAAAGCCAATGACCCATATGAGATCGTAGCCCTCCTTTTAGCGCAATAGCTCCTCTGCAACTATTCTACATTGTGAACGCTTTATTGGCATTTACATCTATCAGCTGATTAGACAGAAACTTTGTGGCTCATAATGGAAAGCAGAAATAAAAAACAATTAGCGAACGTAACTGCTCCCATTCACAATAGTTCCAGCATTCATAACTGCATTTAGAAGAGGAGTTAGTTAGAGTGAGTTAGAGTTAATGCAAATACATAAAGTCCTCTTATGCAGATTGTATGTCTGCTCCTAAACATGAGGAAAGCATAATTCAAGTAGGAAAGTGTGAAAAGTTGCGGACACCCAATGAAAACAAGAACAACAACTGCGCAACCTTCACAGCCAATATGAAGCAATAAAAATAGTAATAGTAATAAATAAGCAAGAACCTTATGCAAAATTGCTACACACATACATATGTTGTATATACATAATATACATACATATGTATGTACATACATATGTACACTGATACTCATATTCATTCGATTTCTTTGAATGAATGGCAATGCAGGGGTAAACAAGTTTCACTATCCGAAGCGCTGCTATGTACATACATACATACATACATACATATGTATGTATGCGGCACGGGAGGGGGAGGGATTGCTTGAAGGTGCTGAAGCAAACTTTCAGAGCTTCGTTGAATGCAAATATTGTATTTATTTTGATCAAATTGCGACACGAAAAAACAGCAACAACTCGACAGGCAGAACAACAAGCACACTTAGAAGTTTTTTTTATTATATAAAGAGGTGGAGGAAAGTACAGACATACATACATATGTAAATTTATACTCATACATACATACATACATACATATGTACGTAATGGCTAAGAAGTGTGGCGCAGCGAGTGATAATGCCAACCATAGCACGAAATAATAATAATAATAATAACAATAACAATAATAAGCGGCAACGAAATGTGGGCGTGTAGCATTTAAATATACATATGTATGTATGTATATTTAGTTACAATTGTACATACATATGTACGTTTGTTTTTAAAATAAATAATATATAAAAATAAAATACCACAATATTATTAATAAGAGAAGACGAGCCGTTCATTAAATTGAGGCTTACATACATACATGTGTACAATACATACTATGTGCATTCATATAAATGCGCATAAACGTGTTGTAAACTATAGTAAAATAAATAAAATTTATAAATTGTAACCCTATCGAGCCACTAGTCACACCGCCTGCCCGCTCAATGACATTAAATAGCGCGCGTGGAAATATTTTTTACATGCATATACGTATGTATATGCACTGACAATTTCAATCGCATATACATATGTACATATGTAAATATAGAAACAGAAATAAAAAAAAATTGATTTATAAATAAAGTGGTGATTTGTACAAATAATAAATAATATTTCTAACAGCAAATGCGCGCAAACTCACTGACATTCATACATACGCGTACTCGTATACACCTACATACATATTATATGTATGAATGCAAAATAGCGCAGTGCTAAAAATGTGCAATAGCGCGCGACTGGCGCCAAATACAATAATAAATAACATTAAAAACAGCAATAGCAATAACAACAATAACAAAAACAACAGCAAATATTAAGCAACAACCAATGCAAACTGTTAAACGGCAATCGTAAACAATGCGACAATAATAAAATTTAGCAAAACCAACAAAACAAAAAAAAAAAACAGAAAACAAAATAAAGATTAAATACAACAATAACAACAAATTCGTAATTACGATGAAAAAATCAACAACAACAACACATAAGTATCGTATGCAAATGGGCGTCTGCAGTAGCAAATGTACATACCTATGTATATATATGTATATGTATATTTATATGTAGGGGGTGGCAAGCAGTTAGAATTCAATTTTTCTTACCTGCCTGCATAACTGTTTAAGTATGCGGTGTAAATGAAAAATGCCGTCAAAAGTTACAAACATACATACATACATACAGATGTACATATATACATATGTCATACGTGAAGGCAAGTGTCGTTGCGCGGGCGTTTCGTACAGTAGCGGTTTGCGTACAAGTAGTTTTCATATACATACTCGCGTAGACATACATTACATTACATGGCGGCCGCGGTAGCCGAGTGGTTAGCATTGCGTACTGCCATTCGGAAGGTCGGGTTCAAATCCTGGTGTCGTACTGACATCCAAAAAAAGTTCTAAAAAAATAATTTAAATCAGAAATTAAGTTAAATTTTCTAATTGCGGTCGTCCCTCGGCAGGGAATGTCAAGCCCTCCAGGTGTTGGAAAAGCATCAAAACACAAAATCACAAATTGGAGAAGAAGCTCGGCCGAAAATCGCTTCAGCGGTTACAAAGTGCCAATTATATATAATGCATGTATACCATATACATATGTATGCATGTATATATACATGCATTATGTACTGAGGCTTGCACCCATATGTATGTATGTACAAATAATTATATTTTAAGCGCTTAAAAGCTAGTTAAGTAATTTCCATTGATTGATTTCTTATTGATTATTAATTATTTATTACAGGGAAACAACTTAATATAAAATTTAAATTTCTATTTATTTATTTACAAAACGATAACGACACAAGCGTTTAGTGGATTTTTTAGCTCTTTTATATTGCTCATAAAAATATATGCATACATACATATATGTACACTCTATTTTGCAATTTAACAATTTTTATATATTTCTTGGGTTTTGCGATTGCCTGTACATTCATTTATACATGTTTACGCATTTTCTAATAATAATATAAAATTTCCCAATTTCTTTGTTTAGTTTTTGTTTTTTCAATTATCTTAAACGAAAGTGAATTTTACGAGTCGTTTTAATCCACATTCCCGGTGCAAATTAAATTTCAACTTTTATACACATTTTATAATAGGTTTAGGAAAAAGTAATGCATTATATTTCATTAAATTTAAGACCTTATGTACCATAGTTAGAAGAATATTCCAACAACGATCTCGGAGCTTCTGGCGAGTCACTATCGATGTGTGTGGTCTAACGTTGTCTTGATGAAACGCGATTCCCCTCCTATTGACCAAAACTGGGCGCTTCTGAGCGAATACTTCTTTCAGACGGTGTAATTGCTGACATTACAGGTCCGAGTTTAGAGCTTGACCGTCGGGGAGTTGCTCATAGTAAGTGAATCCTTTCCAATCCCACCAGTGCAGTCCTCGAATGCCAGACAGACTAGACGATTTCCATTATTTTATGGCCATTTTTATTAATGGATTACTTTTTATTAGATTTAAGAAGTGAACTCAAGTCAATTTTTACCTAGTTATAGATTGTTACACATCAGATCGATTCGGTTGTATGAGGCTATATGTTATATTGATCCGATCTGGTCGATTCTGACAAGCACAATACAAATTTGGTTGCAATATCTCAAAAGCTGGCCAGTTTGCGTACAAACAGACGGGCGAACGGACTTGGCTAAATCAACTAAAGTCGCCATTCTAATCCGATCGGTATAAATTTTTCTGGGTCTATCTCTTGTTCTTCAGCTACTTACTCGTACATACTTCGGAGCGAAGTAAACACACCATATCATGTTCATAAAGGGTATAAAACACATGACTGATGATGCACGAACGAAACAACAAACATACTATGTATATGAGTATGTACATACATAAAATTGCACGGAATTCTCGAGTGCACAATTAGTCATATGCATATGGGAAATTTCCGGCAAAAGAAAAATGGAAAATTATAATTAAAATAATGAAATTTTGCCGCTACAACGCCTGTTGCTTTACTATAAGAGAGCAGTTGGCAATTGGCATGTCAAATGCAAGCAAAATGTTTTTCTTTTTTTGATCATATAATTTTTATTATTGCCTTTTAATATTTTGATAGCTTTTATATTTTGTCACCTCTATTTTTGCGATTTTTTTCGTTTTTATCCTTTTTTGTGTGACAAATATTTGGTTAATAATATTTTTTATATAGTTTACGCTCGCGTTTTCTACAACCACACACACACACACGCATTCATAGGTATGTGTATACCTGTGTGAGTAAATTGGCATTGTCACTGTTGACAGCCACATTACACATTTCTACGGCAATCGGCCAAGTTACTCGTTTGCGTTCATCGCCCATTCGCCGTTCGCCATTCACCGTTTGCCATTTACGTTAAACACATTTATAATAATTAAAAATTGCTCACATTTTATGCATTACAAAGGACCATACATGCATAGGCTCGCGAGCAGGCATGCATAATAGCATATAGTACAAATACATATGTACATATGTATGTGTATGCATGTGCGAGTATGTACATATGTACATATATTAATTTTTCGTGTGTGTGCAAAAATTTTAAGTTTCTTGTTTTCGTTTTTAAATAGTTTTGGTTTTAATAAATTTATCAATATTTTCTTTTATTTTTTAAATTGTTTAAATATTTTGTATTAACTTGCAATTATTACTTCTTTCGCTCATAGCCACCCATTTTTTTGCATTTGCCACACGCTGCTGTTGATTAAATTATCAAGTTGCCGACGCGAAAGCCTCTGCTTGCATACATACGTGTACGAGTACTTACATATTTATATACATATGTTGACAATGTGTGAAGAGAAATGTTGTTGCTGCATTATTGTCATTACTGCTTACAGATTTACTGTGTTTTTATTTATACATATGTACAAATTTATGTACTTATATGCATGTACATACCTGTATAGAGACACACGTACGTGTATGTACATATATATTTACGTGTATGCACATGCCTATAATATTGCTGCTGTCATCTATGGCAATAAATATTGCTGATAATGCGTTAATTGTATTGCAAATGGAAAATTGTAAAATTATTCCAGCAAATTCGCCGTACTGCCGCATTATCAACATTCACACATACATACATAGTATATACATATGTACATACATATGTATGAGTGTAAATATAATAAGTGGAATGCAATTGACAGTTATAAGGAAGTAAAATTTCAGGAAGAATTTAAGTTGTTTATCTCAATACATAGTTGTATTCCATTGTACAGCTATTAGCGGCGCTAACTGCCAACATGACTCGTGATGAAGCTGTTACCCTGCCAGCTTAAAATTTGAAGTGGATAAATTAATTTTTGGAACGACTAACAATTTAGCAAGGAATAACTTTTATTGTTAACAAAAAATAAAAAAATTAAACTAAAAACAGTTAAATGTTAGGACAATCTAAACTTTCAATATACCGTTATTTTTCAATGCATTAGATTTACTCGTTAATTTCTCGTTAGTCTCTCCACTCGCTATGTGAAGCGATACGAGTTACGAGCGCAAACGTTCAAACGTTACATACGTGTACCTATTCATATTTAAGCGTTTTAACAGCAATTTCCATAATTTGTATTACCAAATCACGAAAACAAGTTTTCGATTTCGTTCATAGTTAACATGATTTACAAATTAAAAGAAATCAACAAATTATGCTTAAAATTATCACATCCATTAGCAAATAAATTAACAACTATTATACAAATAGAAATAGTAATTATACTACTAAAGACATGCTAAATCACAAGAAGAAATAAAATAAAATTAAAATGAAATAAAAAAAATTAAAGGGTGTTTGCCGTGTCGACCGGACTACCGCAGCCGCTAAACAAATTGTGAAAAAATAATAAAAATAAAAAATAAAATGTTTGTAATAATTCATATTATATTTTAATTATGTTATTGTTGCTGTTGCTATATAACTTAAACTCACACAAAAGATGCTCCTTCGTGCAGGTGCTTAGCGTAAACTTGGTTTGGTCGCTACTGTTATGAAGCGCGATAACGACTAGCAACAATTCGGCGCTTCAAAAAACAAAAAATTAGTTCAGCAAGCACGTTGACAAGAGATCAGCGTCAGCGACGAGAACAAAAAAATTAAACCAGCATTAACGCAACTGGTCAAATAATGTTTGGCGCTTAGTTGCTGAGCTGCTGATGATTGGTCATCATTTTTCTGTTGTTTTTGGTTTTTATTTTTTTAGTTATAACAAGTTAATTTACAGTTTTCTTGTTTATCATCGCCTGCTTTAAATTTTTAAATATGTGTACGCATAAACAAGATTTAATGGTTCTCTTCTTGTTCTCTTTGAAATCTTCACAATAATTGGATTGTCGTTTTATTTTTATTTGCTTCGGCTTACAATTTATTTAAAAAGCAATAAAATTGTGTTTATTTTTAAATTTAATTTAATTTAACTTTTATTATTTTTTTTCATTTTACTTTATTTAATTTCAATTAATTTCCTTCCATTTCATTTAATTTTATTTGAATTCATTCAATTTAATCTAATTTAATTTCATTGAGATTTATATTATTTTTAATATTTTATATTAGTTCTATTATTTTATTTCATTTCCCTTAATTTCATTTTATATTATGTAATTTTATTTAATTTTTTTTTTATTTTTGTTTTACTTAATTTATCTTATTTTGCTTATATTTGATTTTATTTTATTATGATTATGTTTTTTTATTTATTTTACTTTACTGTATTGCATTTAATTTTATCTCGTATTATTTTATGTTATCCCAATTCATTTTATTTTGATTTACTTTATTTTATTTCATTTCGTTTTTTTTTTATTTTGTTTAATTTAAGTTTTATTTTATTATTTTATTTGATTTTGTGTTATTTCATCCTACTTTATTTTATTTTAGTTTATTTTGATATACTTATTTTATTATTAGAAGACAACTTAATTTTTACACTACATACTTTTCATACAAACACATTGTATATACCTATGTATGTACATACATATGTATTTACTTTGAAGCAACGCAAATGGCTAATTTGTTTATGTATAAAGAAATGAGTTGCGACATTTATAGCATATATTTTTTGCGTTTTTTTTAGAAAAAGCAATAATAATTTCTTAAAATTTGCTAATTTCAGTTCGAGAAATTGATTAGCCACATTTCGACAAATTTTTATTGCATGCGCATACTTTATGCGGTCGGCTGCTGTTGCTCGTAAAAACAAATTGGCGCCACACCAACTATGTAGGTAAACATACATATACATACATATACATACATACATACTCGTTTGTACACAAAATGCGAATAAAAAACCATAAGATGTGTATAAAAGCAAACAAGCTTATACATATATGTATTTTCAAATTTCGCCTAGGTTTTGTATGCACACGCTCGAGTTTCAGCCGCTTGTAAGCGTTGATATGCTGCTTTTTGGTGTAGTTTTTTCTTCTAAACACACATTCACAAATAAACTGAGCGCATGAATACTACTGGCGCCAACGCTTTCAAAAATTGAAATGGTGATTTTTTTATTTTTTTTTTTTTCGTTTGGTAATTTTAATTGCGTGATACTCAAGCGCTTTACCACCACTTTACCGCTTCAACGCCTGCGACGACGACTCAACGAATTGACGACTCTTTTTTTATTTTTTTTTAACTGTGAAGCGTCTGCCTGTTTGCCTGATACCAATTAACACTATCTCAGCTAGGCAGCTTGTTTTGTCACAGCCCTGCCTCTCGGCCGCACTGTCACTGCTTTAATCTGATAATAAATGTGACGACGCTAACATCATTAATGTCAGCAGCAGCAGCGTTCTAACAAGCGCACAGCAGCAAAGCAACGCGACGGCGTCAAAACGTCACAAGGACAGGCGCGCAATAATAGCATTTGTCAATTGACTTATCATCTTAGCGGTAGTAAGAAATACCATATAACTTACATACATATGTATGTACATATGTATGCATGTACGTTTGCGTGTGTTTGTGTATGCAAATACACAGATATGCCGTATTTGGCCACAACACAATTGTAGGCCGCTCAACTGACTTGTTGCTAATCGAAAGCTGCATCTTGTTTTGATGGATTTCATACGTCAATTTTTTGTTATGGTAGGCATTCGTCGAGTATGTATATATGTAAACATTTATGTACAAATGTATATGCCTATGTATACGTGGGGAAATTAAATACATACATAGGTATGTGTACAATATTTATTGTATTTACTTGCACACGCACGTATGTGTGCTTGTTTGTTATCAGCAAGTAGCACGTGAATACTAATTTGTCTAAATTTAAAGTTGAATGCAAACAAATTTATTCAAAGAAAAACATTATTCGCCAATCGACGCCACTCGCTGTGGTAAAATCGGCCTCGCCGTTATTGGCGAAGTGCACGAGTACACTCGTACAACTCAGTTTCGAGGATTTGATTCGATATGTAAACACGTCCGTCGTCTTATTTTATTGCAGTTCATTATATTTTATTTTGTTTTATTTTTAATTAATTTAATTTAATTGTATTTTATTTTGTTTTATTTTTATTTATTATATATTAATTTTCTATTTTACGTGTATATGAAGTGAATTGTTTCTTTTTCTTTTTTCGTTTTATTTTATTTTATTTTATTTTATTTTTTTTTTACTTTCAATATTTTCATTTCATTTTAATTTTTTTATCATTAGAAATTTGCATTTGTCGCCAATTATGCAAATCGTTTGGTCTTTCTTACCATCATCAGTTATGTTATTCGTACGTACTTTCGTAGCTAATTTATGTACATACATACATACATATGCCGCTGTGCTTCCCTCACCACTGGCGCTTTGTTGGTTGCTGTTTCCACTTTTGCTTTGTGGTTTGTTATTTTAATTTTGTATTTGAGTTGTTGTTTTTGTCTTTCAACATTAAAGAAGATCAGTAGAAGCCGCGTTTAAGCCGCTATTAAATAGCCATTTGTTTTGAATTTTAGTGGCGTCAAAAGCGATTTCGTTTATTCGCCTTTTAAAAATTGAGTTTTTTCCGCAAAAAAAAAATAAAACTAAAACAAAATAATGAATTAATTTGTTTCATTTGCAGTCTATGTGCATACATACATATGTATGTATGTATGTATGGATGTATGTATGTATGTATGTATGTATTCATGCAATTAATCGTTCTACATAGAACTGTGCTTTTTTCAGATTTAGTAATGAAATTATATTAAAATAAATTTCGAAATAGTGCAAAGTAATAAATTTAAAATATTGTATAATTATAATAGAAAGATTATAAATTCAATTAAATTAAATTATTAAAGTTCATAAAATCCTTTTGTATGTGACGCATTTTCAAGAAGCCTGAAGTACAGGCCGCCTTTGAACGGTTGTCGAATTTTTATGAGGATGCTTTTCGTGCCAGAAATACACGCGGAGAGCTTCATCTGCATATTCCACTCGATAAAATGCCTAATTTGGAAAAAGAAGTAAAAAAAAATAGAGAAAAAAATGAAATTAAAAAATGAGTATTGCGTTGGCAAAACGTCAAAAGCCAATTCACATATGTATGTACATACATACATATATTATATTTGTACAAACACACACACGCATCGGCAGGTACTCGGAGGCATCTGAACACGCATAGCGATCGATCAAGCGGCAATCGCATTGAAACGCGTCTATGACATTTGGTCGTTGTCAAACATCGTATGTCACTCAGTCAGTCAGTTAGTCGGAGTCACTCATTCATTCACTTATTTCGCCTGTTGGCAGTCAAAGAAGAAGCAGCAGCAGCATCGGCAGCAAAAGCAGTGGCGCTAAGATTGTCAAGCGGCGAGCAAGCGATAGGAATGCAAACGAAAAATGTCGGGCGAGCGATACCTGCATACGTATGTATGTATGTACATATACATACATACATATATATACATATACATATGTGTATATATGCATACACATATACTTTAACATATTTACATATGTATGGAAGTATGTAGCTGCGAAATATTTGTAGCAAACATTTTTAAGCCCACAAATTTACATACAAACATATACACGTATATGTACTTACATATGTACATATGTATGTATATTTATATATTATATACATATATAAATAAGTACAATGTTTGCACATTGACATTTAATTTTTATTTGCGTAATTATTTTGCTGCTGTCATTAATGAGTGCTTGACACTTGTTGGCGCCGCTGCCGCCTTCAACTGCTCAGGCTACTTGCTTGCTGTCATTCTCGCACACATTCGTGCACGCCTGCTCGCATTGCTGCTGTCAACGCTTTGTACTGGCACACAAAAAAAAAAAACAATAAATAAAAGAAAAAACAAAAACAAAAAATACAAATAGCAAATAGCAGGGCACATTGCCATCAACACCAGCAGCGACCAACCCACATTGCCCACCGCACCGCTGCGCGTGCCTAGCATTTAAGGACACAAGCGTGTACTCGTATGTATGTACGTGTACATAAATACATATGTGCATACATATTTGTATGCGTTTACCAAATAGAAGACGATAGCAGTGAAGTAGCTGCAGCAATCACAACAACAACAGCAGCAGTAGCGATAAATGGACACAATGATAGCAAGTCCACATTCATACATACAGTACTGTGCAAAACAAATACAGTGCGAACTGTTCGATTCATTGCTTAACTGCTCTTTGTTTGAAAATTTCGAGTAATTTGAATGTTTCTTACACTTTGCTTGAATAAATTTAAGATTATAGAAAAAATAACAGTGCTGAGAAAAGAGTAAAAATTTGTATTGTATAAAATATGCTCAAAAATTCGTGGATGGAAATTGTTGTAATTTTTGTAGAAAGCAAGTGTAAGCAAATTCCCGATCTGCTCGAAATTATTCGAATAATATCTTGAGCACTAGTATTGAATTAAGCCGAATAACTATTTTTTGACATGAGAGCAGATCTCAAACATGGCCATTAGGGATATTTTTTACTCAATACTGTGGTACAATGTACAAACGTACACACGTTCAGCAAATCAACAGTTGCGCATAATACGTAATTTGATTATTTATTTAGCGCATTGCATATGCTCTCTCTCTCTCAGCATTTACTATGTAGGCCATTTCATTCAACATTTCGCGTTGACCGACAGCATGCTGATCGAGTAGCACATACATACATAAGTAGATATGCATATATATATATATGTATACCATATGTATGATCATTTGTATATATGTACGTATGTATAAATTAAAGTAGGTATTTACTGGTGGAGCATACCAAACGCGCTGCTGATCGATGAGCTTGTTGTGTGAAAATTTTTGGAAATTTGTCAATGTCACGGTGAGCAATGAGAAATGTTTTCTCTGTGTTTATACATACATATGTATGTATGTATATACATATGTGCATATGCAAGTTTGTATACAAATTGTTTGACATCCCAATGTTGATCAATTATGATGTTAATCGATTATGGAACGATTTTCAGCGAAAGCTTTCAACTAATCAAACGTACATACATATACGTACAGGAAAACATGTCAATAATATACGTTTATTCTAAATTGGCAGGAAAAGAAGAATGGTAAAATCCAAGCAAAATGCAAAAAAAGCAGTAACAACAATTGAGTTTCCGTCTTTCATGCCGGAAGTGCTGCCAACTGCTGCTGCTAAACGTTTATGCGCTCGAATTGAGGTGTGTTTATTATTTACATACGCGCTCAATGAAGAAATTGTTTGCAATTTTGCATTCGCTGTTGGTAGTAATTTTCAAAATCAGCCACTTCCTACACTCATTCCAGCGCGGCATGACGTCTGAAAAGCAATTACAGCTCGACAGACACAATTACTTGCCTCACACCTTTGTTGTCAAAGATAGTGTGCGCACATACTCGTATGCACATCCATATAAACCTACGTGTATGTACAGAAGTGGGCGTAAAAAGTTGTTAAGGGCACTGAAAGGTGTAAGAAATTTTAATTTGGGACACATTCTCCAATCAGTCTGAGTACTTTTTAAAGTATACAAATCCGTGCGAAGTTTTGTTTTTCCATTTTATGGTTACGAATATGGACATTGCATTAATAAGGATATTTATGCAAGAAAAAGCACGTTGCCTGCCGCGATCCAGTTTTAGTTCGTATAAATTACATATGTATGTATATTAAAAATGGCTAAATCTCGTTAAAGATTATCAAACAGTCTTCTACCCACATACATATGGTAGGTATGTAAGTACAATACATACATATGGCACATAAATACGTGTATGTTTGTACATGTATGCACGCTGCACTTTTATAAACCGAACAAATTCAGCCCCAGCAACTGTCAATTAATTTCGAAAAATTACAAAATCCTACGCTCACGCGTACAAAAAGGCCAAGAAGAGGAAAAAACAACAGTAACAAACAGAAAGACGACAATCTTCAAACGGTCATGCCAACAATGAACAAAAAAGCAAATGAACGCATCCAAAAAGGAAAACAACGCAGCCAAAAAACGAGAAAACAAGAAAATAAATGAAAATTGAGGTAAAAACAAAATATGGCTAGAATAGTGCTGTTGTTGTACGCATGTAGATACGTCAGCGTGCGTGAGCTTATTTCTTTGCATGTGTGCGTGTGTGTGCGTTTGGCGGCATTTAGACGCCACTTTTGCAATTTTGCTATTGCGCACATATGTATGTACATATATATGTATGTATGTATTTACTCGTATTTGTGTATGTTCTGCCTACCTAAATAGCGCACAATGCAGTCAAGCGAGCGCAGATACAAATTCATACATCCGTACATACATATGTACATAAATATGTAGTACATATGCACACATATGTATGTATACAAGCTAACCAATGCAAACATTTTAGTTGCATGGCGATGCGCTAACAACAATTGCGCCCACTTTTTGCCCACTTTGGCCGCAACAACTTATATATGTGTGTGTCTATACATATACATATTTATATATAAATACATATATGGCTGTGTGTCTGTCTGTTTGGTTGTCATTATCGGCGCACTGCTGCTGCATTTTCTTTCACTATTTTTGTATAACTTAAGAGTTTGCATTATAATTTATACGTATGTACGAGTATGTATCCCATTTTTATTTTTACATACATACCTATATATTTTTTGTGCTTTTCTTGCTGTCCCTGCTGCTGCGCTGCTGCTGCTGCCCGATCAGGCAACTTCCTACATTCTCTAATTCGATTCAATCGACATTTTCCCGCTTTGCCGGCCTACCTGGTAGACGTCGCCTCCCTGTTTCCTGTGATTCTCTGTCATTTTTACTCGGCGCACGTATGTGTGTGTGTGTGCTTGGTTGTTGCAGCGCAGCTAGTCAGCCGACAGCCCCGAAGTTCGCTAGCCGACAGTCGGTCGACAGCCGATTTGGCCGATACATCGCGCACACTTTTGATTTATTGCTGTTGCGTGGTAATTGAAGTTGCACGTTAATGTTTTGCATTGCCGGTAAATGGCAATAATTTTATCTTTTTTCGCATTTTTTTTTGCACATTTTGCCATTTTTTTGGTGTAGCATCTGCAACATTTTTGCGTCACGGCTGAGCGGATATTAGAACGATTCATGCTTTGGCGCCACTTGAGATACATATAATTGCAACAAATGTAGTGTGATCGTGTTTCTTATTGGTGCTTTAGTTTCACCAAATATGTATGTACTTATGTATTGAATTGTTGCTGCCACGCAAACCATTAAATATAAAATGGCGTTTTCCAAAGAATTGATAGGCTTTATTTATCAAACAAAGAAGCAGAAGAAGAACACAGTATAAATAGAAATTAATTTAAAATTTTATTCAACAACGCTTTTTCTTTACCGCTCCCTCTCCCCCCCTCTCTCTCTCTCTCTCTCTCTCTCTCTCTCTCTCTCTCTCTCTCTCTCTCTCTGCACTGCGTTAGCCTTTACAACCATTGTTGTTGCGTGCTTGCCGACACCCTTTTCACTTTACGCCACAATTAATCATCAAAACTTTCTCACCTCAAATTTTTTCGTGCTATAAAAGCAACAACAACAACATTAATAGTAACAACAAACGATTAACAACAAAACCACTTCATCAACAACGAAGCACCGACGGGGCACAATCTTAAATGATTTTCACACCATTTTAGGATGATTATCTGTTGAAATTTCTCCTCAGGGACCCGTACACAGCGCCAACAAAGTCTCCACATATACATACATACATACATACATACGTGTAAATACATTCATGTGTCTGTACATTGCCCGAAGAGCAATAAAACCTTTTGCTGTTGGTTTGAATGAATGAATGTGCATGAGTAAGAAGACAAATGACTTAATTTCAAGCATTTCGCCGTTACCTTGACACCTTCCAACACCTAACCCGCCGCCACAGTGCACTTCGTTCGGCCTTTTTTATTTACCTTCTCGTTGCTGACTTGAATGCATGTATGTATGTATGTATGTATGTATGTATGTATGCATGCTGTGTGTGACACTCGCTGGTTTATAAATGCAGCTTGTGTTCCATTTGTTCGATTCCGTTTTTAATTTTTAATCATTCTTTTTATGTTTATTTTTTGGGTTTACTATTGTAACACCCTGCTGTCCTCGTAGAAATCTACTAATTCTTCCACTGAAATGCCCGTTTTCAGTGTGTTCTTAATTTGATTTTCTGTTTTGTTTTGCTTTGCATTGGCTGGCCTCACCCTGGCCTGTTTCGTGTGTGGCACTCATACAGCTTATTTCTGGAATTTTTATAACCTCACACACATACACACACGTTGCACTTTAATAATTATTTGGTTGAGTTTATCAGTTCGTTTGGATTTTATTGCCGGTCAATTGGTCGGAATACGAGTAAATAATCCCGTTTTGCTTGTACAGCATTGTTATGATTGTTGACAGCAGGCATGCACAAGAAATGCCAATGTTTGATTGATTGATATTTCGTTCGTACCAGCAAAGATCAGCTGTCGCGAATTTTTGGAAAGTTAACAGTTTAATTTAGTAAGAAGTTTACATTGAAGTATTGAAAAAAAAAAATTTTTATATTTAATTTGAGTTATTTAGTGAATGTGATTAATAAATAATTAATGTTTGTGTGGGAAATTCTTTTGTAAAAAAAGGTTTTTGCAAGTTATTATCCATTACCATTATCATTATCATTATGTGCTTCGACAATCTCCTTTCCACAAGAATCTCAACCAGAAATGATTGGAAAAACACAAACGCCCCCGGTTAGGACGCATAGTCATCTTTACCGCCGGCTTAAAACTCGATGAAATAGTGCGCTGTGGAATCCATTCTCATAAAACAATTGCACCGTCTTCCAAGCAGAACTTTTTGCTATCAGGGTAGTGGCTGCTCAAAAATGCAAAACTGTAGTAGGCTGGGTACTCAGCCACAGGAACATCACAGGCCATTGCACGGCAGACGAATTTGTGATTGAAGGAACTATAGAAGGACAATAAACCATGACCACCATACAAGTGTATGACAAAATATATGCTAAATTAGTACATTTGAGAAAATGAAAATAAGAGACTTACAGCCGTATCATAATGGGCCTATTTGCTTAAGTGCGTTGGTCAACTGCCGTTGAGTAATTGCCGCATCAATTCTACTCAACTCTAGTCTTTATCACCTGCACTGCCGGCATAAATGCAAGGAGCGAAAAATTTGGATTAAGTTTTTAACACAGCCGTGCAAAAAGTTTATTTTTTCCCCCTTAAAAGTTTCCTTAACTGTTTACACCTTCTGGTATTATGTATGTGTTTCGTAATATATTTTAATAAAAGTTTCTCATAAAAGATTAACGTTCATTTGGGCAACGTGCTCAGCATGATTTGACGTCAAGTTGTCAAATTATAGTTTAACGCAGTTTAACACGATGGCTGCGGCTATAGTAGTCACCACCTCTTCTTGCAAACACAACATTTTGAATTCGTTTATTATACGAGTATATGTATAGTATAATTGGCGCTTTGTAACCGCTGAAGCGATTTGCGGCCGAGCTCCTTTTCTAAGTTGTGACATGTGTCTTGAGGTTTTTCAAAGAATTGGAGGGACCTAGAGTTTGTACTAAGCCGCCTCCGAACGGCTGATGGTTTTTATGAGGGGCTCTAATTCCATGTCATAAATACACTCGGAGGGGTTGACATTCCCTGTCGAGGGTCGACCGAATTTACAAAATTTAACTTAAATTATTTGTCTATAATTTTTTTTTTTTGGATATTGGTCGGACTAGGACTCGAACCCTGACCTTCCGAATGGCAGTACGCAATGCTAACCACTCGGCCATCGCGGCCACTTCTTACTTTACTATTATAAACGTCTCGTTGCTGTTGTTGTTCAAAGTGTCAATGCAGCCAAAGAGCGATACATTTTCGTTATGACTTTACTTGGGGCTATTGCTATTTGTGTGTTTTCTCATTTTTTGTATATCTTTTGGTTTAAATACATTTGTATGTATGTATGTATGTATGTATGTATGTATATATATTGGTTATTGGTTTATGTAAATCCGAAAACGTTACAGCCCATTGGATGCAAGCAAAAAAATGTGGGAAGCCATACAAAATACAACACCACAACATTTTTTTACGAATTGCTTTGCTGGCCAAGTTTAATTCTACAAAATGAACATTTTTTTTTTGTTTTTGCAATGCATATATGTATGTACATACATATGTACATACATATGTATATGTTAAATGTATATGAGTGCATGCATTTTATATTGAATAATAATTTTTATTGCTTTGAGAGTTACTAATTTCAATTTATGGCGATTTAGACGCAGTTATTAGCGTATAATTCGTTGTAATATACATACATACATATATACATATGTACCCTTCAGAGAAAAGATGAAAAGCCCGGTATGCACAAATTTTTCTTTTTAAATACAGTTTCTTAAAGATAGAAACATACCAATTCGTTATTAGTATTAGCAACTCACCACAATTTTTTTCTGATACGAGTATGTTCCGTTGAAATGCCACTTATATCGTTGTGCGCTGCGTCGTCACCATAGCCGAGTGGTTCGAGGTTGTCACTCACGCTTCGTTCTCGAATCCATTTCTATATTGATTTTTGGTGAAGTAAAAATTCAAAACACATAAATCAACTACTATTTAACTAGTATGAAGCTGATGCATAATCTAAAATATAAGACAGTTCGTGGGACATCGCCATGTTAAAAATACCAGTAAAATGGGCAAATAATGGAAGATTAACACTACACTAACGCGTTATAATGGTTTGGCTGCTTCATATTTGTAAAAATATGGACCACTTATTCTCTCTGCACCGAAAGCATAACAACCAATGAATTTCTAGGGATGAAAAGGCGTTTCAACATTGGCTTGTGGATTATCATCACTCTAAATGTTCAGCCTAAAGTGAACAAACTTTCTCGTTTTGGTCACCGAATGTGCAGCGCTCTTGATGATCGTTCAGCTTCAACTCTTGTACAAGTTGGTTTTTGTGATCCTGCAAACCAAGACCCTTCAGCAAAGTCTTCCATAAAGTGGATGGGTGGCGGCGGATGGAGCGCACTGTAAAGCACCTCCGAGAATGCGTATGGGGTGTGAAACAGATCCATGGATACTAAAATTACCGACCCTCCTGGGCGATTATGTCGACCAAATTTTGAACGCAGCGCATGATGTTTCGTCGTCGAAACGAACCATTATTTGGTTATAAATTAGCACGATTTGCTACGATTTGAGAGTAATATTTTTTTAGTCAATAAAATTCTTTTATTTTCAGATAAAAAAACTATAATAATAAATAATAATAAAAAATATTTAAGTAACAATATTTTTATTATGTTTTACAACAATAACTTTAGCTTATTTTGTTTCACTCTAAACTGATACAGTTTTCTTTTATTTTTTTTCTGAAAACAGAAATACTTAGAAGCTATTGCTTTAATTTCCCTTTTATTACTTTTTTGTACAAAATTTAGTGCTTTTTAACTAAATTATAAATTTTAATTATACTCTTTTTTGAATAATTTAAAACATTTTCACTTCGTTTCATTTATTTTATATTTTAGTTTCAAATCTTTATTATTTCATTGCCAGACGCAATAAAAATTATATAACTAATAAATGCGACTCAATTTCGGGATTGTGGCTTGTCAATTGCTGAAAAATTAATGGTGATAAATTATAATAAAATCGTTGTTGTTATTGTTTTTTTCTTCAATATAAAAACATAAATTTTCTTTCGTTTATTTTTCCGCATGATTTCACTTTTGCATTCTCAATTTTGCGCTGCCATGTATACGAGTATAGGTATACCTATTATTTTTTCTGTTTTCCACGCATATTCTCAATCGGCACAGTGTCCCTGAAAATTTGTATCCGTTCGTTTTTATTTTAGCAAAAATTAAATCTTGTCTGCATATCGTCCCTGCTTTATTTATTTATTTTCGTTCTTTCGGAAAGGAAAATAGACATCATTAAATAATTTAAAAAGCTTAAAAATCATTTCTTTTGCGTTTTTCGTCGTCTGAGTTGTGTTGTTTGTTGTTGGTTTCTTTTTTTTTTCAAATATCCAATTTTTCTGAAAAAAAATCTGTTGATTTTCGCGGAGATAATATTATATGAAAATTCACAAGACGTAAATTTCTTTAATTAAATCGAAAAGATTTTCTTATTTATATGTTACGCGTGGTTGTCTGCTGCAACGCTTTCCATTAATTTATGTACGCAAAATGGGGTTTATAGCTGAGTGAAAATAAATCGAAAAAAATATTAAAATACCAAAATAAAGCATGAAAATTAAAAATAACAACAAAGGAACTCACATGGAATTTGTGGCAGTGGCGAGTTGTTGTTGCCAGCGCACACTCGAGCAGCGACTGCTGGTGGCATTGATGACGAATAGACCGTAGTCGCCGTTCGTTGTTGGCTGTATGCACAGGCATACGTACTTATTTACTCGTATGTACAATATATGTACATATGTACGTGTAGCCTGTTTTGCATATCGAATTGTGCCAAATTGAATTGAACTGAATTGAATATCGATGTGAATGAAATGAAATTAAGATTTCAATTGAAAATTAAAAGCACTATTAAAAATCAATCAAAACGAAGATAAAATATAATAGTAAATAATATTTAATTGCTGCACCGCATACAAATGTAGGCTAGTGGTGGGTGGCCGTCGCAGCGGGGTAGGCAAGGACTGCCAGGTTTTACTGAGCACCAACGGCCGCAGAGCGAGCCAGCCCATCGCCAACATGACCAGCACCATGAGCATTTATGTTGATTGACTGGCGCCAACAATTTCGAGCAATTTATTTATTTAGTTTGACTATTGCGCGATTAGAACAGGCGAACGGGCGCTGCTGCTGTGCAAGTGATCAAAGCCAAAATGAAACAAAAAAACTAATAATAATAAAAAACCCACCACATGCAGGGTAACCATTTTGCAGCTTCGAAATGAAACGTAAATGAAGTGCATTTAAAATAATTATTTTTTCATGAAATTCCTGTTTTATTATTAAGTCTGAACCTTGGCATTATATGTGAAACACTACGTCATTCAAATGACCGCCTCGAAAAGTTTTGCAAACTTTGATCCATTTGAGGTAATCTTCGACCACTTTTCGGCACATATTGGGCGATATCTCAGTCATAACTTGAGGGGATTTGGTTTTCAGAGACCTCAAGAGTTAAAAGTTTATCCGCATAAACACGGTCTTTCGCGCAGCCCCATAGGAAAGGCCAGGAAATTTCTCTTCCGCAATAATCCATTATTATACTAGCGAATAATGTGTGGCATGTGGCAACATCTTGTTAAAACCAAGTAATGTCCGATTCATGTTCTGCAACTGCAGGCCAAAAGAGTTGGTTATCGTACGACCATAACGCTTCGATTTGACAGTGACAGACTCGTCACTCGTCGTTGTCGTTTTCAAAGAAGCAATATCCAATCATACCTCCAGACCAAATAGCGCACCAGACAGGAATTTTTTTTTTTGCTTTATTGGACTCGCTTCAATTATTTGATGATTCTGGGATCCCTAAATGAGACAAATTTGCTTATTTACATATCCACCGAAAGACAAAAAGACAAAAGTGCCAAATGTGTGTCCACTGGTGAGAAATATACACATTCGGGTCATCGGCTACACTTTCACTTACGGTACCGATATTTGAGTTGGAACGAACAACATAATAAAGCACGGGCCTTACAATATCTGTATCCGATCCATTCCCCTTAAAGTAGGAAACGTGGCCAATTTTGAATCGTCATTTTTGTAGTAGGTTTTAACAATTTTAACGCGTTGTGCGATTGTTAAGCGATCCATTTTTAGAAATGCCCGACTTTTACCTAAAACAAAACTCGTTTGGTTTAAGAGATGTCAAACCTCGAATTGGATAACCCTATGTATGATATTTTTACAAAAAAATACTAACAACAATGTATACGTAAGCAACCAACGCTTGCACTTTGACCACAAAGCAACGGAAGCAATTAATTTTAAGCAAATTTCTTACACGGGTGCAGCAACAAAGTAAAAGAAGAAATAAAATGAAACAATTGAAAAAAAATCAAACAAATATTTTTGTTACGCTTTGAAATTTACAAAACAAATGGAAAGCGGAAAAACAGCGAAAAAATTTAATTATTGATCATATAAGCAGACGCGATGACGAACCGACGCTGACTCAGCCTTGCAAGCCAATTTATGTGTCGTTACGACGGCAATGCGATTTGGGTTAATTGCGGCTTATTGGCTTAAATTGAAATTGTTTGCTGATTACTTACGAGCTTAAATAGCATACATACATACATATATACGTATATACAAAATATAAATTACAGAAAAATTATGTACACATTTTATCAAATATTCACTAAGAAATATATTTAATTTTTATTTGTTAGTAATTAAACCGTTTTTTATTAATTTTTTCATTACAGTTTCGGAGTGTCAATTTGGCAAGACAGTACGGGAGATCGGCTCCACATGGTTTGCCGATCTTGGTCCGCCATTCGGTGTTATGTACTGCATACGATGTGAATGTGTAGCGGTAAGTGCAGCATTTATTTACAAAGGCAGTGCTTATGGCGATGCCAGCGAAAACATGTTGCCAAAAAGCAAGTTATATAATGCTAACCATTTTTTTCATTGAGCTGCCCGCCAGCTAAATATTTTTTGGAGTGTAACATATGTACGCAACATATATAAATTTTACTAATAATTTTTATTTTTTAATTTAATATTTATTAGCCTTTTGTATTAGTTTTTGCATAACATATGCATAAGTTTGAAATATCTTTCTTGTTTCACCATGGCGTATGAGGAACTATTTGGGTTTTTATTTATTTATTTTTTTAAATCCAAGTTTTTTTTCGGGGCAAAATTTATGACCAATGCCGACATGATTGATACACATTTTAAAGGTCCTTTCACGAATGAGAAATGTTTGCAAATTGCTGCGACAAACTTTTAGCATGACACAGTCTGCAGCTAGTAGCCAACAAAAACAACAGCAAGCAAACCTAAAACTTAAATCTATATACATACATATACGAGTACAAGTAGTAGAATTGAACACAGAAGAAAGTAGGTATATGTCCGAGACAGCAACAAACAGCGGTTGGCAGCTATAAAATATTAAACAGCAAAGAAAAATCGCGTGCCAAATACGACGGGTAGACATACCCAAACGCACGCTTATACACGTATGGTATATGCCTTTACGTAAACAAATGGATACATGTGTACTTGCCACGTTCGCAACACTTCACTCCACAGTTGCCCATAGTGTTGGCTACTCACTTTTGATTTGTGGAATTTCTCGTTGAATTCCCCCTTTTTTCGAATCTCTACATTTTGCTGGAATTTTCTTTTCATTCCTCTCCTTTTTCCTATTTCTGTTTTCCCCCGCTAAGCTGTGTTTTCTACAGTTTGTTATATATTATATGTATGTATTTATGTTTAGTAAAATCTTAAGAAAGGTCAATGTAATATATATACAAAAACCCGGAAAAACCCGGAGCTAGTCTATCTTCTTTTCATTTAAAAACGTGTGAACAATTGGCATGCTCATGCTCTAAAGGCAAATCCAAAATTCATTGAACAAGTGCTGTTGGGCAGGTTCATTAGTTCAACGTTAGATACCTGTAATAAAGTGCATTCTAGCATACTGAATTTGTGTAATCCTCTGGAAAAAAAATTTAGATTCATCCTTCAGGGTTGCCTTCGCCTTCACCACCAGAGGAGAATGAGATAGAGGGAAAGTAGATAAAGACTCAGGGATTACCATCTATACGGATGGATGCCAATTAGAATATCGAGTAGGTGGCGGTATTTTCAAACAAAATTACGACACCAGAATCGCCCCGGGACCCGGATTGTGGAAGTGGGCGCACATGTCGATTATTGAAATTTTCTACAAGTAGAGTTTTAAAAACTTTAATAATATTGAATTATTACTCGAAAGACGGTAAATGTGAATGAGAAATTTTTTTTTTTTTTTGTATAATGTTTTATTGAATTTTTCTTTTTTTGGAAACTAACAATAATTTCGAAAATCTTAAAGCTAATTCTTATTCCTAGAACAAGTTAATCATTACCACTGTATAGATTAACAAAGTAAGCAAAGTACAATAAATTACGAATATAACTTAGATTTATCAAAGAATGTGTTTATATAGATATCATTAGGTATACCAAACACTCATAACAAAAGATATATCATAAAGGATAATTTGAAGTAAATTATAATATCATGAAGGATATATGCGGAGCGCAACTCCGATGTAGAATAATTGGATGCGGCAGAGCCCTTAGTCACAGTTCAAACGTAAATCCTTTCTCTTTAATCGCTTGGGGTAGTTCTGCTGTAATAATTTTTTAGCTAGAAAGTTTGGGTGGTTAGATAACCTTAATGAGTAATTTTTAAGCAGTTTCTCTATTTCCTCGGTGGCGGTTTTAATCCCGAGATCTTTGTGAATTGCGGAGTTTTTTACATACCAAGGGGCTTTGCATATTGATCTTAAGGTTTTAGACTGCAGTCATTGAATTCTATCCAGGCTAGATTTAGATGCTGAGCCCCAAATTTGGATCCCGTACGTCCAAGATGGCTTTATTAGCATATTAAAAAGTAAAACTTTGTTTTCTAGACTTAGTTTGGACTTAGAGCCTACAATTCAATGAGAAATGTACGTTGCATCTCTTTGCTTATTTATTACACAGTCCAATCGCTTATGACAAAAATATCCGCTCAAAATTTTTTATAAATAATTACCAAACAATTACAAAAATGATTTGTCTGATGAAAATTTAATTTTTATTCATTTTATATCTGAAAATATGTTTTATATTCATTAAAAACAAAACATAAATAAATATATAAAAATACATATGTATATACGATACGTACATATATCTACCGTCGCGGCCGCATGCCATCATCAAAAGCATAAAGATGTCATGATAATGAAAGGCCACAAAGCACAGACTGCGATATAGACAAAGCGACAGATATTTTTGTACTGACATGAAATACCGCGACTGCAAAGTACACCCACTCTTACACACATACATATATATAAAAATATAAAAACATACAGATATAAGAATATGGAATATATACATATGTACATACACGTATATGTATGTATGTATGGTAACATATACGTATGCATGTGCTTATACATGGACGCTTAAATAATCTACACACTATCCTAATGGCGACCGATTCGATATGAATGAAGCCAACAAAAATAGAGCCAGAAAAAAATAAATAAATTGACTTGCGTCTGGTGGCTGGTGGCTGACGACGGCTGGCGCTTGGTTGCTCTCGCTTGGTTGCTCTCGCTGACATTTCTGTTGGCGACCTCGTTCAAGTTCTGCAAAAATAAATTGCTGCCATAAAATCTTCGTTTAATTATTAAAAATGTGATAAACACAGAAGTTGGTTTTCCTACTAAATTCGCAAATAAATGTAGGAATTGTTTGCACATCCAAACATACTCGTACATACATACATATGTATGAATGTATATATGTATATACGTGTTTACGCTCAAATGTCACTGGCATTAACTTAATATTGGAGTTTCTCTGTTTTTTGTCTGCATATTATTTTGAGACCCTGTTAACTCTCGATAAATGATAAAACAGCGTAGCGTGCAACAACAGAAAATTTAAAAACTAAATTCATTTGAAAAATAAAAATAATATTGAAATGAGCAACACGTTGCTGTTCGATATCTAGAGCGACTTAACCCTGTGACAACGGCATATCCACCACGCCCCACTTTCGAAGTCGAAGTCAAGCTGTAAATAAAAGAAACACTCTTAAAAATAAGAAGAAATCGCCAACGCGTGAACAAAACAATTGTTTTCTTTGTAATTTGCTGCAGTCGCACTCCCAGCCTTTTTTTAAATGCCTGGTAAAATACAAGCGCGATTTTAAATAGCGCGCAGCTGAAGGCGGGCCATATAAGCCCTGATACATACATACAAAAAAATGCACGAAATGGCAACGCGCCTGCAAAAGTCGCACAACAACACCAAAAGCGTGCAAACGACAAACGCCAAACGCCAACAGTCAAGTTGCCTGGCTATGTTAGGCGCCAACGGCCAGTTGTATTTTTTTTCTTCACATTTTTTCTTTCCTTACCTTTTTATTGTATTTTCCCAAAGTAACACTGCTTGTCTTGTTGGCGAGCGTGAACGAGCGAACGCCAACTGAAACGCGTGCGCACACTCCCAAACTGACTTGACAACTTGCTGTTTAATAAAGACGCCAACAACAAAGTATTGCTGAAAAAAACTCTTAAAACTGAAGAAGAAAAAAAATACTGTGAATTGTGAACAAATTATAAAATTAAAGCGCAACGAATTGGAGGTGGGGAATTTGTCAACCGCAAATTGGTAGCAAAAAAATGTTTAAAAGTTAATTAGCGCCGATATTAAGAGTTGTCTGTAGGACATTTCAAAAAATATGTGGCCATATATGCAGACAGACACCAAAATATATATGTATGTATATGTAAAAGAGTGATATTTTAATACTAATGCTGTCGCAGTTAATGTTTTGGCTTGTAGAAAGGTTTGAAGGTTTGCGTTTGGTAAATAAGCAATTTAAATTCAATCAAATCGAAACCAAACGTCGGTCGTAATTTTTATCAATTGTACAACCGCGGGCTATCAAAATTCAAAAGAGTTCAATTATAGAAAACGAAAAGTTTTTCATACTGTTTTTTAGATAAGAAAAATTGCAACACAAACTGGCAGAATAAAATAAAGAAGAAACAAAATTAAACAGCAAATAGAAATATCAAATAAAATAAATTTAAATAAATTAAATTAAATAAACTCAAAAAATATATTAAAGTAAATAAACTCAAATTAAGTACAATAAATTGGATTGAAAATAGAATAAAATAAATAGAATGAAATGAATAAAACAAGCAAAATAAACAAAATAAGGGAGATTTGACATTACACATTATTGCTTGGTGGGTAAAGGAGTAAATTTAACGTTTTTAAATAAAAAAAAAAACAAAATAAATAACAATAAAATTAAATTAAATTAATTATCCAAATCAAAATTATTTTTGTTTTGTTTGCAGCTTATATGCACCTACTAAAAATTTTCGTCCTTTGTCCTTTGAAGCTTCAAAAGCGATTTTCTCAAAATTCTGACGTGCTACAGCAAAACACCGAGACCTATTTTCATATGCTGTTAACATTTCTCATGTGTACCCAAGAAAATTTTATTTTGTGGTACTGTGTAATAAAATAAATAAAATAAAATAAAGTAAAATAGAACAAACAAAAAGAAACCAAATAAAATATAACGAAATATCGGGTTCATATCCTGGTACGACCAACATTCAAAAGTTATAGAAAATTAATTTACATAAAAAATAAGTTAGGGAATGTCAACCCAACAGTTTGGGATCACTTGAAAAAGACTGAATACACAAAGAAGCTCGATCTCGTTGGTTGGGTTCCACATGAGCTAACGAGCAAAAACCTCATGGGCCGAATTTCCATCTGCAAATCGACCTATTTTGGAAGCCGATGGTGTCTGGGGTAATGAAAAGTGAATCACTTAGTGTAGTCGAAGGGAAGAGAACCGGCACAAACGGTTTGATGAGATTGGCAAGGCATCATCTACTATGAGCTTCTCCCCTACTCTTAATTCGGATCTATGTATACTGTCAGCAATTGGACCGTCTGAAGGAAGCAATCGCCCAGAAGCGCAATAGGCCCATAGGGGGATTTCATAAGGACAACACCAAACCGCACACATCGATAGTGACTCACCAGAAGCTTCGAGAGCGTGGTTTGTTGTCCCAATTAGGCCAATAGAGGCATGGGATACTATGTGAGATTTATTATTTTATATTACCATCAAACGGCAAAAAGTTATCGAACAAAATGGTGCCTATTCAAACTATGGTAAATACAGCTGAAATAATGGCCAAATAAACATAATAATCGATCGCTGCAACAGAAAATTGGTTATTTTGATAATATTATATTTACAAAACTGTAGAACAATGGCATAATAAGTAAACAAAAGAAGCTTGACCAAAATCAATGTGATTTTAATTGAAATTCATGTACAATACAACACAGAAACAATAAAATGTAAAAAGCATTTTTAAAAAATAGTTAAGACAATATACATATGTATGTATGTATGTATGTGTTTGTATGGCCAAAAGTGCACCACAGTTGCTGACAGACTGCATCGCACGATAATGTCCCAACGCTAATTGCATCCAACAAGCGGCCGATTACATGAACATATGCATGCACATACAAAAAAAACAAAAACAGCATCATAAAGTCGTTCAGCGCAGCGGGACCTTAAAAAATTTCACTTTACAAAAACCTGCGAATTAAATTATGCCAACAACATGAGCGTTCAAATGCCGACAATAGCCAACAAGCTGTGGACAAACGCATTCGCATTTTCATACAGAGATACTTGTATGTGCATATGTATGGGCGCTTAAAGATTGCTCATACTCAATACCGCCTGGCGCTCGTTGGCGCCACGATTGAAGCGACAGCAGCACCGACCGCAGCAGCGGCAGCAACAAGTTGTCGTTGCGAAATAGCAACAAGTTGGCGTTGCGACGCAATGGGACATTTTGCAGCGAAACGTCTGCATTTTAATTCCGCAATTTAATTATGCATAATCAATTCACATAGGAAATTAATTGCCTGGGAAATTCAGTAGTCGCCATTGCCATTATAGCCATGCATTTATTTGTATGTATGTATGTATGTATATATGTATGTATACATATGTACATAAACATTCATTTGCGCTTAGTATGCTTTGTAACATATGTTTATATGTATGTATGTATGTGCATATGTTTATTGGTCAATTAGTCAGTTGAGGTCGGCAATTGCGTTTTGTGTTTCGTTTTTATTGGCTTCTGCAACGCACTTCCTTTGGTAAAAAAAATGATTTTCTGATTTTTCTGATTTTTCTTCTCTTTGCTTCTTCCAGGTGCCGAAGCAGCGTCGTATCGTCGTGCGCGTACAATGCAAGAACATCAAGCACGAATGTCCGCCGACATTGTGCAGTGACCCAGTGCAGCTGCCCGGTAAATGTTGCAAAACATGTCCTGATAAAAATGGTAAGTGTGAGACTTTTTCTGACTTTTGTTTTATTTGCGGTGTAAATCAGTAATGCCAGCAGTTTCTGTGGCCAAAGTTACGAGTTGTCATGTAAACTGTCAGCGGGGATTGGTGTAATAAGAGGAATCAGAAAAAGAAGAAGAAGAAGAAAAACAGACACATAAAAATCGCCTTTAATTCGCAAAAGACTTAACGAGCAGCAACACAAGCGATAATAAATTTAAATTAAAGAGCAGAGAACTGTCAAACTGAACGTGTCTCAGTTTTTCTGCTTAATGGTGCAGGATACCTACCAACAAAATATACATACATACATACATATGTAAAAAGTATTTCCACAATTTCAATTTTTTTTTAATTAATTAATTTTATCACTTTGTCAAACTTTTTGCGTCAAAGCGTAACGGACTGTCTATACCGAATTCTGCGTTGCCTTCTCTTTTGTTGCTGACGCGGTGTTTACTCGTACGCTGATAAATAATGCAATATATAATTAACATACATATGTATGTTTGTATGCAAATACAAATGTATATTATGTATGTGGAATGACCTTCACGGATTTATTTTCTTTCATTTCCAAATACCACTCTCACTCATCACACACGCACACACACCAACACACAAACACACGCACGCTGCTGCTCCTGACGTAAGATGATTCACAGCGAAGCGGGCGAATGAGACGAGGGAGGGAAGCAGCGCACAGTCATTAAGACGATGAAAAAGCGTCTGACGGACGTTTTGTCTGCCAACAAAATAAATGAATAATAATTTTGGGCGACAGCAAAATAATCGGAAAACAACTTATTTAACAAGCGTCCGCGGTGAAAGACACAGAAACAGACACTTGTAAGCGTCTACTTCTGTGCGGCAGATAACCGCGCTTCATCGTTATTTGCATCATCGTCAATTGTTGTTGGATTACCATACGGATTTCACATTTGCGTTTTTTTTTTCATTTGTTATTCATGTGTTCATACATACAATATGTAGGTACATACATATATACTCGTACATATGCATGTACGTGTATATACCGGCGAGTCAATGTTTTGACATCCTCAATTGGCTTTGTTCCTTCAGAGCAGACCTGTGCGCCAGTGTGCGCTTGTGTGTGTGCTTGGTAAACGTTTGCGAATCTGATGCAAACTGTGTACATATGTATGTGGTATCAGTCGCCGCCAGCACTAACAACAATGACAACCACAACAACATGCCACATTAAACGTTTCGACAACCATTTACCCGCCACATTCCACTTCTTAACGAAGAAAAAAAAAACATTTGATTTCTCTTTATTTATTTTCTTTATACGTTTCCATATATACATACATACATACATACATATATCATCGGAATTTATGGCTGTGAAAATGTGCGTAGCAAAAGAAAAATTAACAAATTAAAAATAATATAAAGTCAGCAAAGTGACAGAAAAATTTAAAACACTACGACGACCATTAATGCTTTAGTGCAAAATTCTGTTTTTTATTCAAACAAACTTTCGTGTGTTTGAAGGTGTGGCTGTCGGTGCGGGTGGGTGTGTATATGAAAATTAATAATATTTGCGAAAATTTGCATAATTCGTGAGAAGGAAGGAATTTTCTGCTACCGCCAAATACAAATAAAAAAATTAAATTAAAAAAAAAACAGTAATAATAACAACAACAAACAGTGTAGCTGTCACTAGTTGCGAAGATTCAACTACTGTGCGGGCGTGTGAGTCGCTTGGAGTTGGCAACGACTAATAAATTGACTTGGCAATTGCTGTTAGGCGTTATTAGTTTGTCTGAGTTTTCTTATTTGAAGTTGTTTTTTTTTTTTCATTATGAACATACATACATACACAATAAATTAAATTAAGTAAAATAACATAAAAAAACATGAGCATGACAAACAGTTTTACTGGGTACTCGCTACGCTTAGGAGTAAATTTTCTATCGAGTTTGGTGGTAGTAGAGTCATACTAACAATATATATATATATATATTATACATATATCCTTGTCCTTTGTCCTGAATGACTGAAGGAGTTTTCGGGAAACATCGATTTTACATGAATTTTGGTAAGAAGGTAGCTTTCGCATTTTTTCTACCGAGAAGTGCGCCTGGAGCCGATGACGAGCCAATGCCACCTCTTTTTGATTTCAGTCGTCCAGGAAATAATCGTTGCAGCATAGTTTGACATGCGCCGCCTATTGTTGAAATAAGTTAGCGTCAAAATATTGTTCACGTATTTGCAAGCAGACGTAATGAGTCAAAATCCTCCGATGCCAAATCCCTTCGACTGTTTCTATGGAAGCAATGTATCTCAAATAGTCACTTTTGGTCACAACAAATTCAAATCGTTCAAAAAGCGTCTCAAAGTGTTACCACTGTCGCCGAAATGCTGAACGCGGTGACGTTACGACTCTGTGGATTCTGGGCAACGTTCTCTCTGACAGCTTCAATAAGTTCGTTCGAGTATATTGGTGGTTGATGAACGCCAATCCCACGATCTACCACTTTCCCGAGATCAAGCAACTACCAAACGAGAATTTGTGTTGTCAGATGGTGCTTATTGGCCACGATATTTTCGTCAATTCGGCCAACTTCAGAAAATAAGATAAGTAGATTCTGCTGTAAATCTCTAACTAACTTTTATTAAATCCACTTTTGATTTGTGGTCACTTAAGTTTGGAATTTCGTCACCTTGTTTCGGTGTGAAACTATTTACGCTTATAACATGTCTAACCTAGTTAATCTGTGAATAAATAGCAAAGTTCTTCAATGTTTACACACCGATATAGAAAATGATGCACCCTGTATAATAAAACATAAATAAATCGGTATAGTGTTGTTTGATAAATTGCCTACGCGTTCTCATGCCTTCGCTAATGTCAAATATTTTCCGCGCAGCTGTGCACAATCATTTGTTTTATGCGTCGCAGCATTTTTGCATAACTTTGTGGTATTTCTGATATTAATACATAGTGTTATTTGGAAACAGTAAGTATTTAGAATATTAAGTGAACTGATATGATTCAGATTGATTTTTATTCAGTAGAAAAGGAAAAATTAAGGTCTTTAGCTAACAAGAAATATTGAATTTTTTTTTTTGTAATTGCCAGCAACAGTCCTACACAGTTTTGCTCGATAACTCTTTTACCATTTTGAAGGTAATATCATGATGTCTCTATTTTATAGAAGCCTTTGTCCCTACTGGCAAAAAATTGGAGGAATCGATTTTCATTTACTTCTCTTTGGGCCAATTCTTCATCAGCCAAATAGTTCTCCATAGACACAGGAACAGATGGTAATCGCTTGGGGCGAGGTTCGGAATATAGGGTGAATGCATAAGAGCTTCCCACCCAAGCTCTCGAAAGTTCTGGTGAATCACTATCGATGTGTGTGGTCTGGTGTTGTCCTTATGAAACACAATTCCCCTCTTGTTGGTCAAAATCGGGCGCTTCTGGGCGAGTGCTTCCTTAAGAGTTTAACCGTTCAAGAGCAGCTCATTCATTGTGGATGATTCGGTCAGCCATTTTCCATTATTTTATCGATATACTCCGCAATTGGCGTTCCACACCGTAGAGCATCTTTAACATCAAAATCAGCGGAACGAAATCAACAAAACCAAATTTATTCACATTCTCAGCTACTTAAATTGCGTTTTCACCTTTTTCTAAGAAAAATTGTAGAATATTTCAGATTTTTTCTTTCCTGGTATCTATGGCATGCGCTCAATCACTACTGAGTTAAGTGATCATCACTTTTCCCTTTTTGTTGAGTACAAAATAGCATATTTCCAACAACATTTAGCGTAATCCAATAGCACTTAGCACCTATAGAACGCGAGGTGCAGATCCCTAAAGTCGTCTAATGTCAAAATAATGAATTTCTTTTTACTAGACCTAACATTAAATTAACATTTGTGCCTTTCGCCTGTTCATGAAGCAATAATTGTGTGACATAACCTAGTTGTTCACTATATTATACCTATTTTACAGAAAAACAAAAAAAAAAACAAAATTATTCATTTATTTTTTTTTTCGCTACTTTATTTAGCATTTGAATATTTAAATGAATTTATAGTAAGTGATTATTATTCGTGTTAATAATGTTTATTTATATTGATTTTTAATTAAAAAACAATTTTTTATTCGAACTATTATTTCTACCTTTACTTCTAATGCTGTTATTGGCAACTTGCCTTACATACGTTTTTTTTTTTAATTTTCTTTTAATTCTTAATTTTTTTTTCTTAATGTTTATTTATTTATTTGCGAGCATTAAGTAAAACATTAAATTTAATGGCTATTGGACACGCATCTGTTCGTCTTTATTTTCGAAAATTTATTAAAAATTAAAATGACTACAACATCAGTTAGCGTGCAGAGGCGGCAAGCAGTGGAGGAAAAAATACGATATTCTAAAAAAAACAACAACAATAGAATTAAATGGAATGGAATAAGTCTACATTCGAAACTAAAATAGCACGCGGTAAAAAACGGTCACTCATAATAACATTTACATACTCTTGCATATATGTACATACATATACATGTACATATACATATATATAAAATACATATGTTTGTCGCCTTGACTTGCTGCGTTAGTTTTTTAGTTTTTATGTTGTTGGCGTCGTGTGGTTTTGTTTTAGGGTGGCGCCCACAAAGTTCTTTTACAATTTGAATTTTTCCACCGCTATTTTTTCTTAAATTTATCGAAAATTACAACAAATACTTAAAACATAGATCACACGTGCAAATATAAAATAAATACATTTTACAAACAAGAAACATTGCATTTGATATATTCACACAAGTAGTTGATTAATGATATAATAGATATATATTTATGTACTATATATACAGAATATGTTATAAGAGACCTTGTAGACACAAAAACAAATATCACCCACAATTTGAAGAAATTTGCTGTTGCCAGCGCAGACTTGGCCAGCAACTTTCGTGCTCCACCGCCTTCCACCACACCTTATCACAGTTCGGGCGGGCCACAAAGTACAAATAACCGACTGCGCACTACCAGTCAGCAGACTGAGGTCCATTTAGTCACCCATTTGCCAATCCATCAGCTCAATACCCGCCTCACTCATGCCATGCTCACCGCCAGCAAAATAAAATTTGTTTTTTTTTTTGTTTGTTATCTTTACTTTTTTAATTTTTTCATATTTCTTTTAAACTCATTTTTTAATTTTTCATTTAAAATTATTATTTTTTGTCTCTCATCTCTCCGCTAAATCACACCATAATTTAGCTTTCTTTCTTTATCTTCATGGCAGTAAAGATGAAGCACTTAAGAACTAAAACAGATGATCTCAACAATAATAACAACAGCAATCGTATATAAATATTATACATATATTTACCTATAGTTGTATATGTATGTTCATATATACGTATGTACATACATATGCATTTCTTTAAAACGATGATTCAGCTCGACTAATTTTCTGCATGAATTGAATTCATAATTAGAACTTGAAGGCGTGCTCGAAAGAGTTGCTAGCTACACACATACACATACACGAATGTGTAGAGATAGATAGCCCGCCGCATAGCTGGCGTGCCGGTGTCCAAATATATCCGCGCAAATCTGTATGAGAAATGAAATACGACAAAAGCTATTGAACTGTCCAAAAGCAGCGACGAAGATTGCTCATCCAAGTAGTTACGCTCGAATTAATCTTTGTCGCCATTGCATATAGCAATAATCATTATAGACGCGCAAACATACTCGTACATATGTATGTATTATATCTACATACGTGTAGGTAATATACATGCATGTACACACATACAAACTCCTATATGATATAATATACATATACAATACTATAAGTATGTTTGTATGAATAATATTTGCGAATCATATGATTGTAACGATGTGATCCCATGATAGGGATTAATCGTGTGACACAAAACTGAATGAATGTATGTATGTGTATGTAGTGGGATTTTTTTCAAAGATCTAAAGATACCTACATACGAGTATGTATATATTTAGCATTCTTACATATTCTATATATATCATCGAACGAAAGGTTGATATAATTTTTTAAAGAATTTAATATTCGTTGGATGCAAAGGCGCATAACTTCAGGTCGCGAGGAGGTCAGGTAGGCGAACGAGGTCTTTGCCAGCAACCTTAATACGTGGTTGATATAAGCGTACGTATATAATGATTAGTTTTAAATATACTAAAAATCTAACAAGAAAAAATAAATATTTCTAAAATTTACAAAACGCATTTCAAGTACAAAAAAAATTTTTTTTTTTTTGAGGTAACTCTAAAAATATAAGTACTGTGTAGCGAATTATAGGTAAAACAAAACAATAATAATCTAAAATTTCCACTACAAGTACAGGCCGACGAATGGAGTGAATGTGCATTAAGAAGTCCAAGTAAAAATTGAATAGAAGAGACAGACTAGCTGAGTTAAGTTGCATTAAGTGGCACAAATGCAAATTCGGTTTTTACCACAGACATATAACTGGTATAATGTAGGTATAGCATTTAGCTATCAGCTGATTTCGATTTCACTAAAACTTTGTGGCTCAAGATGGAATGGAGAAATAAAGAACCAATGAGCAGCTATTTTGTTACATTATACTTTCAAAATTATTAAACAATATCAAAATAATTGACTTAATTGCAAGCATAATATGATAAGTAATAATAGAATTGTTACACTTTCTGATACATATATTTTGTCACTTCTTCTTTTGACAGCAACTCGCTCGCTTCTATCATTTACAATTGTAAAAAAACTGCTAAATATGGCAGCATTGTCATATTGAAATTCCGAAAATTGCATTTAGAAGAGGGTAATTCACGACTTAACTGACTACAACTTAGTGATTGCAGCTAGTCGATTCGTTAGTTTTCTTTACTAAAATTTTAAGTTAAAATGGGGAAAAAATTGGGGAAAATTAAACTGTAAACTTTTCCGCATTAAAATTTTTTTATAAAATTAGACACATACGAGTACAAATTTGTTGTATTAATTTATATATATTTAAAATTTTTTAATACATCAACTGAAATTAATAATAGCTTTTATACTTCATTTTTTCTTTTCATTTTTTATTCCATTCTGTCACCATTCACAATAATTGAAACTGAACTTAACTGAATTCCCAAAGAAAAGATGATTTTCCATTCCTTACCAATGTGCGTTTATAGCAAAAGCTAGGTGACTATTTCATTGATTTTATTTCAAGCATTTTCAAAAAAAAATTTATATAGAAAACCCATCGGAGATCCCGCAACCCAGCCATCTTCCTCAGCCTATTGGCGTCTTCTCCTCCTCCTTTCTCACCGTTCAACTCTTAGTGCCCAGCCCGACGGTCGGATAATTCGCTCGGTTATGCATGTTCACTGTACACCACATACATCCGTACAAATTTCAGCCAATATTTTCACACTTTTTTTGCCACAATTTCGTTTGCATTTTCAAGAAAGGCAAATATTTCCGCGGCTGCTTGCAAATGATGCGTAAATTTCGCACAAATTGACGGCGGCACAAAGTCACAACAAATTTGCCATCAAATGTCTTGCTGCAAGTGCCACGTACATATATATGTGTGTATGTATGTGCGTATGTATGTGTGTATGTTTGTGGGGTAGCGTGCGCGTTTGGCATCTTCGCATAATGAACTGCTAAATTCCAAAGTAGCGCGCTGTTAAAAATAAATATAAGGCATTGGCTAAAACAACAGCAACAGCAACAACAACGAAAACGAAAACAACCATACAACAAATGAAGTGACAGCAAACATCGACAACCGGCAGCCACTTGTGTGGCATAAAATGCAGCAGCTAGTTAGTGGCGCAACCGAAACGACCGACATCAGCTTCCCCCATCAGCTTCCCTCACAACACTTAACGCCCAAGCAACCGCCAAACACCAACCAAATCGTCCATTACCGCTTCGCTGCTGCTGTTGCTGCTGCTGTGCGACGTTTGTTAGGTGTTGCTTGCGTTCATGTTTCAACTATGCGGCATCCGTCGCAACCTGAATCGCGCACACTAACCGCAACAATAACAACAACAACAGCGACGATATCACGCTCATAATTAAACTGGTTGGGATCGAACGCCAGCACGTCTGTCGGCCACATCGTCGGCCCATCGACGGCAACGCCGTTCCAACAAGATGACTGCCTGTGCCGGTCTGCCTGCCTGCCACGCTGTTGTGGCATGCAACATGCTGCGCACTCATTGTAACACATCATTAGTTTGCGTTCTGTGGTAATTTTTCTTGCTTTCTGTAAGCGGCGGCGGCAGCAACGGCAATGGTCCAGTGAATTGCGTCCGACGGCGCACGACTGCATGGTGCTGTAGGCACTCGGGCGGCAACATCTTCAACAATTTTTATGTAATAATTAATAAAAGAAAGAAAAAAAGTAAAGCCACTTAAGAAAAGAAGACGTTGGAGGGATGAGCCGAATATAGAAGAAAAGGAAGAAGAAAAAGAAAAAAGCTAAGAATGAGTACGTGTGCACATGCGCACATGCGCACACATGCAGAACATAAGCAGCGGACAAAGAACGACCTCCCGAGCTGCATGTAGCTGCCACAACAAGCTAGAGCAATCATCAACAACATACCGGCTGACAGTGTTTCTGCCGCTTCATTGGCCGTTCTTGCTGCTGCTGCAGCTGTTTGAGTTTTAAGCACGTTGCGGCAGTGTTACATTTGCGCAACCACAAAACCGCAACCACCCACCGTTACTGCTGTTGCTTGTTGCCAGCTTGGCAACATACATACGTGTACATATATATAATCCTGCTGCCAACATTGTGTCGTGTGTTAATTCTTATTTTTTATTGCTTTGTTCCATTTATTGTGATTGCTGCTCACTTTGCGGATTGCTTTGATGACACTTGGGCAGCTTGGCATAATTTTTCATTCAACATTAAAATCATATAAAGAGTTTAGCGGAGAAATATATTCATTTGTGTTTGTATGAATCAGATTTTTAAGAAATAAAATTTTTATTTTATTTTTAGGCATATTCATGTGTATTAGAAATATCCAAAGCATTACAACACTGTCAGACGAAAAATTGAATGGGCGGAGTAACGAAATTAGATTTAGGTTTGCAACTGTATGCTAGGAACTGCGGTGAGGGGTGACAAGGAAAGAACAAAGAGAAAAGAAAAAAGAAAAACGAAAAGAACAAAGAAAGTCCGATTTTTATGTCATAACAAACAAATTGAATGTCTAAGAAGTTTCTTAAAATATTACAAAACCTGCTCTTTTTCATTTTGATTTCACAATTTTTGTTATCCAAAAGCTCGATTAGTCATTAAAATGCTGAAAACTATTGACTGTGAAATTTTCTTTATTATATTCCTTTCAATACAAATTAAATTTTCTGATTGCGGCCGCCCCTTGGCAGAAAATGTTAAGCCCTCCAAGTGCATTTCTGGCATGAAATAAAAGCTTTTCATAAAGAACCACAAATTGCAGAAGAAACTTGGCGGAAAATCGTTTTAGCAGTTAGAAATTTTCAATTAATTACTTTATATATGTATATCCTTTCAAGATTGTGTAAGAAAAATTCATAAAATACTTGAAAAAAATTTATATAATAGTATAAAATCATTAAATAAAATCGAAATTAAAACATTTTTTTTTAATATTCTTTATTTTTTTCACTTTCAATGCTTCCTTCATTTGCCTGTCTCTTAAATGTTTGTCGCAAATTTTTACAGTTAATTCCATTATTATATTGATTGCAGTGTTTTTGCGGCTCTCATTTCTTAACATTTTCTTTGCTGCAATTTCATTGACATACACACATACACACATGCATACAACCATTGGCAATTAAGAGTACATAAGATACTCTTAATAGAGGAGAATTTGTAATACTCGTATAGCGCCACAGTGCTGTGGCATGCAACATGTGCTGGGTGTGTTAGAACAGCTGCACCCAGGTAAAATGAAATAGTTCACTTTTTTTAGTCCATGCTGTATGGACATTAAAAATGTTAAGCTTTCTTGTAACCCTACATTTTTACACAATTCATCCTGCCGTGGAGTCGCTCTATTGGCATCCGCCTGGAAAGTTGGCTTGTGCTACAATTTGTGTAAGAAAATAATTGCACGTAGGCGGCCTGCAGAGTAGTCTATAATATGTAGCGGATCTAGGGGAGTTTATAGAAACTCTCGCACGTCTCTCTCTCCCTCTCTCTCTCTCTCTCCGAAACTAAAACTGGCAGCTAGTAGAAATTTGCAAATAACCAACATAGCCCCGAACGTATTCGTATATATGTATGTATGTGTGTGTACGCTTCTTTCAGCCTTTTTATTAGTCAGTTTCTAAAGACCCTTCTTCTGCCTTCCTGCCGCCGTACACCATTTCTAGTTTCCTCAATATTTTCTTAATATCCATCAAGTTTTTGCCTGAAATTTTCACTTTTTATACTGGCAGTACTGGTTGCCAACCAAACAGGGTTTTTTTTTTCTTTATAAAGGTTACTGTCACCGCAGCATTCTTCCCCTGCCTCCTCCGTCCTCCGTCGTCAACTATTTCTTTTGCGTTTTCATTCGTTATTTTTTTATTTTTATTTTTATTTTTTATTTTATTCAATTTTTTTTTTTTTTGTTGGTGCAACATGTACAAAGTGATGCAGCAATTTTCGCCAACAACACACGTCTGCATAAGTGGCCATAACAATAATGCGTCAACTATGCCTTCTTGTTGTTGTTGTTTTGTTTTTTTTGTTTCATGTTCTTATTCTTATTGCAATGCCTTTAAATGCTTGTTGCATATTTGTTGTCTGCTGTTACTGTTGCACGTCGTCCTTGTTGCCCAAAGTTGGCAAGCAGGCAGGCAGGCAAGCAGCCAGATCGTCATATTGGTAAAACAGCAACAGCAATTGCAACAAAAACACTGAGTCTGCCACAAAACACCATTCACCAAAGATGGATTGCTAGTTTAACAGTAGTAGTAACAACAACAACAAATACAATTACAAAGTGCGAGCATTCGGCGTTCTTCGGTCTTCTTCTTCAACAGCATTAGCATCAATAGCAGCAACAACAACAATAACTAAAGCATTTACGTGCTCGAAAGCTTGGAGGAGAGTCGCTGCATCCAGACCGATCGATGGAATTTAACAAGTCTACGCCGACTAATCAGGGCGTGGCAGGGGTTAGCAGCGTTTACTTAACCTCGTTGAATTTCCCATTTGTGTTAGTGGCACACGCACGCATATCTCTAACAACTTAGTGCTTCGTTCAGTAATTTTCTATGCATTAATTTTGCTATTTTAGCTACTTTCTAGGTATTGTTGTTGTTGTGTTTTTTTTTTTTTTTTTTTTTCATTTTATTCTTTCCGAATATACACAATTAGCTGAAGGTATTTTCCTTTGCTGTCACTACCATAATTGCAATTATTGCCAACGCCGCTGTCGCTGCCGGCGCTGCAGTCATTGTTGCTACCCCACCAAACTTCGTCATCAACAAACATCAACTTCGTTAAATTCAACCATTTTTGGTTAAAAGAATGTCTGCGACAAGGTATTCAACGAGACTGAGAGTAGCAAAGCCAAACGTCAAAATATTGCACAAACGAATAAAAAAGAAGAATTAATAATATGGTAATAGTATTTGTTATTTGTATTCGCTCAGAAACGAGGGAGAGGTTAAACGCCAGGCTTTCATAAAAAGAACTCATCAAACAAGATAAAATGTTTTCGTTACTTAAAATAGTTTACTTTCGCTGCTTGTTAAGATTGGCTTTGGTTTAAAAATAAATATTGAACTCATCAAACAAATAGAAATTTTCACCAAGAGAATAATTAATAAAGTAAAAGCATTGCTTTTTCTATTTATTATTTTATTTGATTTCCTTTCTGATTTCACCTATATTTATTTAATATTTTTATTTTGTTTTATTACATGCAATAACATATATTGGAATTATTAGAGTTCACAACCTTAGTCCTTGATTTTCAATAATAGCAATTTAGTGTTAGTTGTGATTTTCTTATTTTTATTGTATTTGCAAAATTTATATGTATGGTTTCAGCTGACATTCATACATACATACTTGTGTGTACTCAAACTGTCAACCAAATTGGTTGATGCAACAACAACAAGAGTAATAATAAACACTTATTACATCAACAAGAATTCATGAAAGTGCCCAAATAAGAAGTAGAAGAACACACAACTCCTTATAAAGTTGATCAAACAGCGCATTGCCAGTGATGATGTTCACCAAAGCCATAGAAAGAAAAACTCTTTATAGACTTGCGTATATGTGTGTATGTATATGTATGGTGTAGTGTTGGGATATCCTTTTCACTATTTATTTTTAACCACAATTGCAACTGCAAAACCATAACCGCACTGTTATCAACAAAATCATCAACGGCATCGGCAGCGGCAACAAGCCACGTACACACAAGCAGAATCTTGCGCAGCGTTAATGTTGTTGTGAGAGCTAAAGCCTAAGAAACTCTGAAATTCCTTGTCATCATCATCGTCAACACCAGCGCCGTTGTTTCAATTACTTATGCACTTAGTCCAGCTGTTGTTGTTAGCACTGTAGCACCGATCAACCACGAACTTATGTATTCTCTTCGCCGCGGTCGTCGTCGTCGTCGTCGACGCTGCCGTTGCCGTTGTCGTTGTCGTTGTCGTTGTCGTTCACGTTTCATTGTTAATTTATGCAGTTTAATGGTATTTTTATAATGACATAACTCGAGCATTTTAACGCTTATTAAATTATCTCATTTAACTGAACGCTGCCATACGCCATAGTTAAACAGCGTCCTACCAACCAAACAACCAAACAACAACAGCAACAACAGAAACCACCGCACAATCGCTACTGGAGCAACACTCGTCCACCATAAACACGTTCACGTTCGTGAAGTTGTTCCACGAAAAAGGAAGGAAGGTGATTCTGTTGTGACTGAATCGTCTTTAGTTCAGTATTGTTGCTCTCTTTTTTTCGTTTTCATTAATTCATTTATTTTTTCGATTTTTTTTTTTCTTTTTATTTGGTATTTTGAAAAGCCGTCTCGCTAGCAATCAAAGCGATAAAGAAGCAAACGCTGCACAGCGGGCGGCAAGGCAATTTTCGATCGGCTGGTAGATAAATTAACACTAAAAAGTAATAGAGTAAAATAAGATACAAAAAAATAACAAAATCAACAACAAATAGAAATAAAGCAACGAAAAGAACGAGGTAATAAAGAGGCAATCAAATCGAACTCAAATATGTCTGTGTGTACATGGAAGGATGATGAGGACGTGTGAGCACTGAGAAAGCAATCACTACAGGCGCACAGTGGGACAAAAGATGGAGATATGTGAAAAGAAGTTGACACCAACTCACAGTTTTGAAGCGCACATGAAAATAACAATTTTCTTTACAAAAATGTGTTTATTGCATAAATGAAAGAATTAATGGACAGACATGAAGACAATAATTAAAATAGTTAATTTTTGCATTATTTGTACTTTTTTAACAGAAAAATTACGGAATTTATATGTTGGATTTTTCGCGAAAGTTGAGCTAAGTATTTTGGATACCATTTACGAAATTCCGAAGTGACTATTTTTTGATTCTGGTTCATAAATGCTAAGGTTACGTCAGGGTTTTTTAGCTTTCTAGGTTTTGAAAAAATCAAATAACATGTTCTCTGGCCACTGTGTGCTCAAGCAAACTTTGCAGTATTTTTTACTTACCATAAATGCATTGTAATCAAAACAGAAATCAGGCTTTTGCGAAACAACCCAGCAAACATGTTAGATTATTATTATCCTGAGTTTAAAAACCATTTAAGCGAAAAAGTGACCGTAAGGTTTGCTCAAAGTTTTTCTTCCCCAAGCCACCCCAGTCGTCTCTTTTCCGTAAAATCGGAACAAAAATTTTTGTAAATTATTAACAAGAAGATTTTATTCAGATATCTTTACTCCAGCACTATATGTGCGCTTCCGAACAGCCGATGGATTTTCATGTCATAAATACACTCGGAGGGCTTGACATTCCCTGCCGAGAGGCAACAACAAGTTAGTACAATTAATTTTCTATAATTTTGGGTGTTGGTCGAACCACAGCTCGAACTCGGGCCATCCGAATATATAATATATTCATTAAATTTGTATCAAACCGGACTGCAAGAGCATCAATGATATCAAACAAAAAATGCATGATGGGATGCCTAAGTATATATGTATGTCATTAAACAATATTCGAACAAAAAAAAAAGACAACTCAACTTTCGAAGTAGGCAAAGTCCATAATAATCATAAAATCAGGATAAAAACGTTGCGCCTGCGTGGAAAATATATTTGTAGGTATGTATGTACATCGACGCATTGAAAAACCAGAACATTTTCTTAACTGATGAAAAATAAAACGCCGATATGGATGACGAGTATGTTTGCATGCACTCGTAGTTATGTATATGTATGTATGAAATGTATATAAGAACTTTAAGTATGAATATATGTACCTCCATGTATGTATACATACATACATATGTATGTGTGTATAAATGCACAAAGTAGACATTGACATAGAGTTCACAGATTCTCGCTATGTTTATGGACTACATAAATTTTAACTGGACTATCTGTTAGCTCGATCAGCAAGCGCCACATCTAACAATAAGAATGTCAAATTATGGAGCGACAAACAAAAACGGTCAAACCAATGCACAATAATATGCCAATATATGTATGTTCATACATATGTATGTGTGTGCTTAGATGCGATGTTAATGAATGAGATAAGATTTTGTCATCAAAAGAAAGGAAAAAAAAAAACAAATCAAACAAGAATAGACCATTTAAAGTAATGCATTTTAACATGACGACACAGCGAAAGGATATACGCTCACGCACACGCACTCACACTCACACAGATGCACGCCTTCAACTTTGTGGGAAAGTGTTGCTTAAAATATTATAGAAACATTTAGACCTTCTTTAACTGCCTAGGCAGTGTAGTCGCTGTCTTTTGATTCGCTAAACTATATCAATGTCATCGTATAACTCGTACAGCTCATCGTTCCATCGTCAGCTTCCGCACCATGGAACAGGTCGGGCATGATGGGGGACTTCTAGAGTTTAGATTTGCTTCGTGTCATGGGACTTTTCTTTTCAATTGCCTACTCAGTCCAAAGTACCACCTGTTGGCAAGAGTTTACACATTTCATTTCAGAACAGACATTGTGGTCCCGAAGTTATGACTGTCACCAGTGTCGTGTGCGCTGAGTCGGGTTTACACACTTATAAAAGATGGTGCCTGGTCTATTTAGCTCTGCAACTCTTATTATTTTCTTCACCATTCAATTGAAGAAATCAATGATAAAGAGTCACCCTGTATGAAACACATCGGTTGGTACCAAACTGAGCGCTCCCACTTTGGACTGCAATTTCCCTTCCGAATAGCAAAAACCTTCAAACAACAGCTGACAACAAATTTTTGGGTTCTCACCTTCTGATGAAGGCACTGTGCGGGGTTGTGAGTCAACAGTGAGATCAAAGAGGCGACACTAAGTCCCCTGACAGCGCTTCATTAATCTTCAGGCTTAAATAAACTTCATTAATACATTTCTTTCTATTTTGGGTTTAAACACCAAAAGCCCAAACATTCAATACACACATGTGCATACATACACGTACATATGTATCTATATAATAAATGCACCAAAATTCCAAATGAATTGGCTTGGCAACAACCAACTAAGCCAGGGTAACAAAGCGTACAATAAATTTCAAAAATAAAACAATTGGCAAGCAGCATCAACACCAGCACTTAACATTAACGCCAACAACACCAGCAACAATGTATATATGACCAGTGACAGCCCAACACTCGCAACGACACCGACTTTGACACGGACACAGGAATGTCTTTGATCCCATCAAACAAAAGCAAAAATGAAAAAAAAAACTGGCAGTCATGCATGCGCCGAATGAATCGTTGCTTGGACTCTTGAGCTGCTATTGGTCGAGCCCGGGACTGCCGTTGCGGCGGTAGCGCCATCGACAGACACTACAAATATACGAAACACCTTCTACAAATCAACCAGCTCGCCACGAGAGCTGCAGTGCAAAGCGCCAAAAGTATGTATGCTTGTTTATCGGAAAGTCTGTCCAACGGCCACCACAGCCGCAGCCATAGCCGCCTGTCAAATTCAGAGGAAAAAGGTATTAAGATCAAATGATAAGATCAATGTTATTGCCGAGCGTGGCGCAGCATTTGGTGAACAACAAAAACTACTGCAACAGCAGCAGAAAACAGAAAACAGAAACAATGAGATGGGAAAAAGGAAGAGTAAAAGACTGCAGCAGACTTTAAAGCCTACGTTACAACGAGGGCAGCAAACCCCGAAAAAATGTGAAGTAAACAAGATTTAAGACGAGCGAACAGACGTGCAAGCCTACCTATGGAAGCATACAACAACAAACAAAAAAGAACACTCGCACACACAAATGAGATTTTAAGAATGAAGAATGTTGCATGGAGCATAAAGAATGAAGCATAAGAAGATCAAACAAAAACTCAACGGGTATTCCTTCCTCTTCGTGGTTCAACACTACGGACGCTTAATAAAATACTATTCAAGGTGTCAGATTTGTCGCCCTTCATTACCACTGCCGCATACAAAAAAAAATGTTAAAAAAATTTAAAAAAATTAAAACAACGCACAGCGTGCTCAGGCTATGTCATACAATCAGCAGCGCCAAATCGGCTGAAACAAAATCAAAAAGAAAGAATAATCAAAAAAAAAAAAATACCGGGGAAAAAATTCCTCAGAATCGACACATTTAAACGTAAAGAACGGGCACACCGACGAGCGCACGAAACATGAAAGGGACAGAACGCCGTTGTCGCCAACAACAATACAGAGCCGCACAAACATATCTGCTGTGCGTTGGAACAGCCTACTCACTGCGACTGAAGCCAACGGGCCAGCGACAAGGTTGCCTACTACGTGAACGCGGTCGCCGACGGGGCGCAAGGGTGTGCGCTTAATCAGGCGCATACGATCGCGCGCTCCCAGCAACGTTGTTGGAATGCATAAAAATTGGTCGTTGCTTAAATTTTTTATGTTTTTTTCTCAGCTCAATACCTTAAACTTTCGAAATATACGTGACTACTTAAGTACTAACTATATATGTGTACGAGTGTGTATGTATGTATGTGTGTATGTATATATGTTTGTATGTTTGTATGTAGTTATAACGACCACATCAACGCGCCAGTAACGAACGGGTGGGTTTGACTTTTTGTTGTGTTTGACCTTTATTGTGCCTTTTCGGCACCCACTGCAACGCCGTTCAGAGCTCTACTCAACTGAACTCTACTAAGCTCAACTCATTGTCAGATCGACGCGAGTGATCAGAAATTGCCTGCAGCGAATTCGAAACGTCGTTACCCGTGTACATTGATATACAGGCATCTCTCACTTTGCTGCCAAATAACAACAGTCATTACATGAAAGAAACTAAAAAAAAATAATAATAAGGAAGCCGAGCACTGATGGTGCTGAATACGTTAACAACCCGTTGTTAGTACGAATGCCGAATGCCGAATGCCGAATGCCAACCAAACTCAATGGCATATCGGGCGTCAGTCAATCTCTCAACTAGATAGACAGATAGTTAAGCCTTTCAGTAGGCGCTGTCGACCTGCAGCAGGACCTTAAGCAGTAGGAACAAAACGTCACTCTACACGCCGACTAGTGTGGGGTGGTGTGGAGGGGTGACATTGTTTGGCGGCGTGATTTGCAATCGAAGATAAGCTACAACACAACTCCACTCCTAAAGACCCATCAGGCACGGGTAGACGAGCAAATGTTGGTATCGTCGCTATGGATAATAAGTGTCCGGCACGATCAGCGTTATTTGCCTATCAGTGCAATTCATCCGAACGGCACCGAAACGCACGTCTACATCTGGACGACCGTAATAATGCCCAGCCCACAACTCTGGTCAGCCTGCACTATAGCAGATGAGGTGGCAGACAAAGCGGCGTGACGGTAATCGTCTGTATGGAATTTGTTTAATGCAGGAGTTGTTGTTGTTCTTGTTTAATTGTTTTGTTGTTGCTGCTGCATACAACGTCATTATGTCTACGATTCACTCATTCAAGCATTTCCATGTACTGTTGCACCGTTTCAGCTGTGGCCTCGATCTCGGCTGTGGCCTCGGCGTCAGCTCCGATTTCGACTTCCTGCTGTTTCATTTCTATTTTTTGGCAGCCGCTGGGTGTCACGCAGCGCACCAAATTACACACAATAACCACACTAATTTCCTACTCTTGTTTACCTGCTGGTAAGTTAGTGTTAAATGCACATCCATACATCCACCCATACATCTGCATTTATGTATATACAATATTTACATTTCCTTCCTAAGCATTTGATGAAGCGGAGATGAGATCAACCATTGACCGGTCGGCGAACAGAAAAACAAGTAAATAATTGAAGACAATTTTATGGACAGCCTAAATTCTGGTAGTGATCTTCACATATACACATATACGTATTACATGCATACAGACATACAAATGTATGTACTTATATTAGAGGTTCGTTCGACTTCGCTCCCTCCCAAACAATGCACCAGTTGGTTGCGCCGGCATTCTTTTGTGTCTGCAAATCGGCTTAGTTCTTGGTCCCGCTTGTTTTGGCTTCATCGTTGATCACTGTGCTATTGTTTGTTACTAATAGTTCTTTTTTTAATTTTCCATAATTTTAACTCGAAGATTTCACAGTTACACTATTTCTGTGTCCCCTACGTTCCCGCACCTGCAGCGCTCTTATACCATATACCTTACATACGTGTACATACATATGTACGACATATCCCTATTTGACAATCTATGCTAACAGCTCCTTCTACCTTTCGGACATAGTCCAATGTCTGCTCTTTGCGCAGCTGCTCGTCCAATTGCCTTCCTCATTCCTCACGGCATGTTAATTCCCAGAATTACGACAGCTTAAAAAACATAAACCCAAGCATGCGTAGAGTATGCGAGAAAATGCATATTCATGAACTCATAGTTACACAAATCCACAAATCTCTCTCTAAATATCCTCGCCCTGTCGGTGCGATAAATATTGGACTTAAGCATCGAGTGTGACGTGAGTTTGTGATCGTTTTAATTTTCAAAACGCTAATGCATTCTTCAGAACACTGAAGCACAGTGGAAAAGTTTTCAAAAATTGTTACTCAAAAGTGGGTTCACAAAATCTGCTCTGTCAAATATCAACTGGCATCCGAGTATTTTTCTGATGCGAATAAAAGCCCCTCGAAGGAGACGACTTAAAAAAAAACTCAAATTGTAGTAGGAGATCGGCCGAAATCGCTCCAGTAGTTACAAAGCTTCAATTGTATATACATTTAGAAGGAGTAGATTGCTTGTGTTCTCTTGCTATCATATTTCGGCCAGATCCGCTTAGAATTGCGGTAAGTCGGTGCTTGATTCCAACTTAACGCGGCCTGCTCAGTGATAAATTGCAGTGCAGCTTGCATATAGAGAAAAGAGAAGAATCCGTTTGATACGCATTCCAATTTCCCGCGACGTTCGTATGACTACGATAGTCCTGAACAATTTTAGAGTTTAGCGCAAGCGATCCTACCGCTTTTAATGCTGTTACAGATAAAATAAGATGGTTTCAATATGGTTTGCTACTTCCACCCTTGTGTCGGAATTCAAAGCTTTTCACCAGGATAATAAGACTATGAGCATGCGGCTATCCACTTGTAAGTTCATTATAAGTGAGTATTTCTTCACAACATAGTCTTGTATTGTAGATGCGAACTCAAGATGGAATAGTCTCAATCACTGTGTTGAAGCTAAATGGAGGCTAAATTGGATCCTCGGTGGCATCACAATGGGTCCGATTATTAAAAAAAAAATTCTAAAAAATTGAATTTGAACAAACTTCGTTGAAATGAACTCACTGTGCGAACCGCAGCGCGATACACGCACAATGCACATATCTCAGGGCATAACCATTATTTATGTATAAATTTTGTCATTCCATTCACAATTTTTTTAATATATTTTTTTTTTTTGCCAATCCATGGACTCTTTACGGGTTGCGCTGCGTTTCGTACCCGAATTCGATTTAACTGCTGACAGTTTCGTAATTTGTCTAATCTTTTAATGCCTTCGTTATTGCTTCTGCCTCACATACTCGTGCACGCTTATTTTATCCTCTGCCCATTCTCCATTGCAGATACGGACGTGTTTTTGGATATGCCTGCCCCAGTGAATACTGAAGAAGAGGAGCGCAACATGAAACGTAAGTATTCAGTTTTCTCTCTTTTTTGTCTTATTTATGCTTAGCTTACACGTATTTCTTATTTGACATGAAATTATGAGAAAATTGTAAAAAGTTTAAGTTTATTTTAAAATGAAAATCTCTTATGGACCATTCACAATAAATGGCTAAACTCTGAGTTTTTATGATTAAGCTGCGAAGCAGTACAAAAGAATCTCAATAAATAATATTTATTTTAATCCTTCTTTCCTCTCATTCTTTCCTCACATCCACAGACTTTGCCGCTCTACTCACGGGTAGGACATCACATTTCTTGAAGGGCGAAGAGATGAAAGCCATGTATGCGACCGGCACTTATAATCCGCAAAATATTGTTGCTACGGGCCGTTTCTTGTTCCACAAGAAGAACCTCTACTACTCCTTCTACACTTCGGCGAAAAATAATCGACCACGTACCATACAATTCGTCAACGACGCTGGCACCATCCTCGAGGAGCATCAGTTGCAGGCCCCACTCTCCGATACGCAGAGTGTGTATCAGAATGCGACTGGTAAGATTTGTGGTGTATGGCGGCGTGTGCCACGTGATTATAAGCGTTTGCTGCGTGACGAACGTTTATATGTTGTCTTGCTGTGGGGTAAAAAAGATCAAATCGATCTGGCGTTGGGAGGGAAGATAGCCTTGTATAACGCTTTGCAAAAGGAAATGTTCAGCTCGTTGTTGGAACCTGCTCCGGGCACCAAAGCTTCACTAATGAATGGTGCTGGCGGTACTGCTATTGTCTCGACAACTAGCGGCGCCGCTGCATCTGTTCACTTGACACTTGTCTTCTATGGTGTCATCGGTTCTGATGAACACTTGGATACGCCAGTCAATGTGCGCGTTGAGTCACCTGATCGCAAAGAAATCATTTTGGACGAAATACAAAAGGTGCGCAAACCCTCGTCAGAAGTAAATGTTTTGGAAATATCTTCACCCATATCCATACCGATGTTACGTTTGATGTCGCGTGGCAAACTGCTGCTCACAATCGAATCGAAAAAGAATCCACACTTGCGCATACAAGGACACATTATCACCCGGACCACTTGCGAACTCTTTCAGACCCTGCTGACACCACACAATGCAGAAGCCAAGACAAAGAGTAGCGGATTAGCCTGGGTATTCCTCAATACGGATGGCTCACTTTCATACAATATCGAAACTGATCACATCAGCACTAAGGATAGACCAGAAATCAATCTAATGGAAGACTTGGGTAAACGTAAGACTATGCTGGAGAATCTTACACCCACCTTCAATTTCAATCAAGCTATTGGCACAATCGACAAGCTAGGTCCAAAAGCACTCGAATCTCTGTACGAGGGGGATTTGGGCGTCAATATTGCCATTGAGAACGAGCCGAGCCTCATACGTGGTCATTTTGTGCCGCGTACCGTTGCCGATGCACGCGACTCCGCCGAGCCGATACTCTTGAAACGTGTTGAGAATGCGACGGAAGCGCCGACACACGCCATGGGCATGGCTTGGTTAGCCATCGATAACGAATGTAACCTACACTACGAGATCACCGTAAATGGCTTTCAATCAAATCCACAAGACTTGCAAATATATCTCGAAGAGAAGCCTATCGAAGCTATTGGCGCACCGGTAACACGAAAATTGCTTGAAGAATTCTCCGGCTCCTACATGGAGGGCTACGTGCTTGGCATGCCATCCATCGATCTCGTTAAACTGGAAACTAGCGTTTGCTATTTGGAAATCCACACAAAGAACAATAATAAGCCAGTGCTACGCGGTAAATTGAAGTCCACCAAAGTGCCATCACATTGCTTCCCTATACACTCGGATAACAATGTACCGAATGCGCCGGGTGACCACAGTGGCAATAATCTCATTGCGCCAGATGCCAAGTGTTTCCATTCGGGCCGCTTTTATGATGAGTCCGAACAGTGGCACAATGCCAACGATATTTGTCAAATGTGCGCCTGTCAACGGGGCCAACCCACTTGCGAACCGGTCAAATGTCCGAACGTGCAATGCAAACCCAACGAAGAGCTGGTACGACGTGAGGGTGAATGCTGTTCCATGTGCATACCACAAAATGTAGCGCTGGAGACGGATGGTGATGCGGAACAGAGCGCAAGAGGTTGCCGTTTGGGTGATCAATTCCACTTGGCCGGCGCCATTTGGCATCCCTTCTTGCCACCCAACGGTTTTGATACCTGCACCACATGTACCTGCGATGTGCTGACATTGGAAGTGCGCTGCCCACGCATGGTTTGTCCACCGCTGCCTTGCTCAGAAAAGATCGCCTACCGTCCGGACAAGAAGGCCTGCTGCAAGGTATGCCCCGAAAGTAAAACGTCACGCGGCGACAAGGCCGGCCCTTCCAATCCGAACGTCCTGCAGGACCAGGCATCGCACAGAACCACAACCACTGAAGATATACTCAGTCAAGGCGGATGCAAGGTGCTAAATAAAGTGTTCGAAAACGGGCAAGAATGGCATCCAATATTGGCATCACATGGAGAACAGAAATGCATCAAATGTCGTTGCAAGGTAAGTACCCTCAAACATACACCAACACTTTTCAAATATGTACCTAATTCACTCTTTTAATCCATACTCTTACAGGACTCGAAGGTGAATTGCGATCGTAAGCGTTGCTCGCGTTCCACCTGCCAGCAGACGCGCATCTCAGCGAAGCGGAAATTCTATGAGAAACCCGGCGTTGGCGGCAACACAAACGAACCCGCTATCGACGAATGCTGCACGACGCAATGCAGACGTTCGCGCCGCCACCACAGGCGTACGCACCAAGAGCGCGCGGACGAGAGGCAACAGCAGACGAAGCGCGCGCAACAGCAAGCGAATTCAAATCGAAGCGGTCACAGCAGCTGAGCGCTACATACAGACGAAACGCAAAACAATTACGCATACATACACATAATAACGCGCGAATAATACAGCAAAACAAAAAAGATAAGAACAAAATCGCTATTTTCTGCTGAAGAAAATGCAAGTTTTTTGTCACTTTTTTTTTTAAATAAAAAACACAAACAAAACAGAACTGAATCTGAATGAGGCGATGAGGCGTTGAGGCGATGATCGATGAAAGTGTAGGGAAGCGTTGAAGCACTGAAGCACGGAGCAGCGAAATATGTTTAAAGCAAAAAAAGCTATAAGTTAACCCATTAAACGCCCAGCCAAAATACATACATACACACATATGTACAAGCAAATGAAATGAAATCCACGCGACAGCACTTACAGAATACGTTATTTGCAAATCAATTTAGAAATTACCAGTGCAGTTGGCTTAACGTAGAGTCATTGTGGATTTCTACAACAACAAATACCTTAGCCGGGCAGCGGCAGTTATCAGCCGGGTGTATGTATGAAGAGATCGAGCGCGGCAGGGGGAGAGAGAGAAACAGTGCAAGAATGAGAAACACATCCCAAACGTTTCGACTGATTGACTGAATGGCATAGAAATAAGTAAAAGAAATTAAAAACAAAAAATATATATATATATTTACACATATGTAATTGTTTTTTTTTATATATATTGTCGTAAAATATTAATAGTAAATACAAACATATTTACTTCGAAAAAGCACACGCATACATATACATGTAGTTATTTATATGTGTGTAATTGCAAGCTTAATTAAGCACTCAAGCGCACCGCACACACTTATGCACATACATACATACATACGTACATTTATACCCCACACGCTTTCACTCTCACTCATTGTTGTTATTATTACATACATACATAAATATATTCACACGTTCACCCGCACATACATACATACATACGTATCGACTCGTACAGCAAACCCACCCATTTGCGCATTTTCACCACATAACTGTATTAATGTTTTATTATTATTATAATTACCCTTATTTAAAAAAATTCGAGCTTAGTTTTCTAACTTTTTATTTTTGTGTAATATTTTAAGTAAAAAAAAAAAAAAACAAAAAAAAAACGAATGCAAATTTTTACTTAAACTTAGCTTTAGATGTTTTGCCTTAGCATTAGTTGTTTATTTTTAATTTCTGTTTAACACTTTTGTATCATACAACCCATTGCGAAAAACTAAAAAACAAGTAATAATAAAAATAATTTATATAAATATTATATAAAAATCAATTTTTATGCTGAGTGAATGCACTTACATTTCCCTCGCTTTGCTTGTGTCGCGAAGTCAGACGAAATATTTTCATTCATTTATTTACAAAAAAAAAACAAAAACAAATCTTATTGTCAGTGTTATCGCTTTCAGTTCACAAGCGTTGCATTCTTTCGTAGCAAATGGCAAGTTAGAAAATTAGTTGGAAAAAACGCAGCAAATATTGTTAGCTAAAACTCTTCTTAAAATGTTTTGCATTAATTTAAAAAAAGTACAATTTCGGAAAAATTAAAAAAAAAGGTAAAATACGATGAGGAAGTTGTTGCATTCAAATATAAAAACACTCAAAATCAAAACTTTTGCAACATTTAGAAACAGGTGAGTTTGGTAGCCAAACCACCTGCGCACACAAACACATGTACAACATTTTTCTACACAAAAATAATGGAATTTAAACGCAACAATTGTCTTTTCGCTTCTAGTTAATGCGAAAATTGCTAAAAATCAACATACGTGTATGTAATCGTATGGGTTTCTTTACTATTGAATTATAATTTGAAAATATTGTGCAACTGAAAATCGTTTATTCAAAACTCTAAATATTATTTATTTACAAAATATCTATTTAAATATATATTTTACATATTGTAGTATGTACAAATGTATTGAAGGAAAGAGATATGTGTATGTATATTTCAGAGAAACGAAAAGAAAAAAAAAACAATTAAAATATACAAAAAAAAAAACAAAATAATTTATATAACAGCAAAAGAAAATTTATAAAATAAACAAAAAAATACAAAAATAACTATTCGAAAAATCTACAAATAATATGTTTCTTTTGATGCATTTCTGCGTATTTTGTAGGAATTGCCGTTTTGTTCACTCGCTTTGGCGTTTTCTCTTTCTCTTCAAGTTCATATCATTTTAGGAACGTTTACTAAATTAATTTCATTTATTTCAAAGAAGAAACTACGAACTTAATCGGTCGACAAAAGTGTGTCTCCACAAGTTGACTTAATTCTTCAGTGAATATTTCTCTTTTTATTTGCAAACTACAAATAATTTGTCAAATTTTTCTTCCATTTGCCCATTTCTATTCGTCAGTTTTTTCTCCTTTCTTTCACACTTTTATCCTTCACATCTAACTTCATCATATATAGCGCTGCCAAAATTGAAAATTACATTTGCTCAACGTTGACGCCGCGTTATTGTGGGATGACCCATACAAATTGCATGACCATGAGGATTTTTGACGCAGCGATGCTTCAAAAGTTTTGATATCGGCGGCGAAGACAATAAATTTCGCAACAGGACAATACTCGGCCCCACGTGGATGTAACGGTCAAAACCTACCTGGATACACTGAAATGGGGGGTCTTACCCAGCCCGCCCTGTTCTCCGGAATCGAATCGTTCACTTATTGAATTGAAGACAGAGAGGACTCGTTTCATAGAGACCGCATTTGAAAACTACCAGAGAGGTGGGAAAAACTAGTCACCTCCGATTTACAATACAATACGACGAAGTATTTGTTTTATTTTTTGTTATTAAAAAAAAAAATTTTTTTTTGAGCACAAAAAATGAACCGTATTAATTTTTATATATGTATATGTATGTACCATATATATTCGTACATAGGTATATACAGTGTGCTGTCGTAAGTATGATCGATGCTGAGCCTGATTTTTGGGATAAAATTTTGATGAAATTCGATTTAACTGTACCTGACTTTTTGATTTACTTAATTATTTTACCGGCGTAGACACCGCTTAAGCGATTATAGCCGAGCTAACAACATTTCGCAATTCGTTTCTTATTTTCACTGCTTGGCGCCAATTGGAAATACCAAGCAAATCCAGGTCCTTCTCTGCCTAGTCACATGACCAAGCCAGCGTAACCGCTGCTTCTTGATTCGCTGAACTATATCAATGTCTCCGTAGACCTCGTACAGCTCATCGTTCAATCGTCTGCGATATTCGCCGTTGTCAATGTGCAAAGGACCATAAATCTTACGCAAAACCTTTCTCTCGAAAACTCCTAACGCCGCCTCATCAGATATTGGCATCGTTCATGCTTCCGCACCATATAGCAGGATGGAAACGATGAGCGACTTGTAGAGTTTGGTCTTAGTTCATCGGGAGAGGACTATACTTTTCAATTGCCTACTCACTCCAAAGTAGCACCTGTTGGCAAGAGTGATTCTGCGCTGGATTTCAAGGCTGACATTATTATTGGTGTTGATGCTGGTTCCTAGATAGACGAAATTATCTACGGCTTCAAAGTTATGACTTTCGTCTTGCCTTCGTTCACTACCAGACCCATATCCTTCCCTTCCTTATCCAGTCTGGAGAAAGCAGAACTCACTACGCGGTTGTTGAAACTAATAATGTCTTAACTTTTTTCTTTGGGGCTATTTAAAAAGTAAAGTTTACGCCAGCAAGCCAAAACAATCGACGAACTCAAAGGTAACTTGCGAGTCGAAATAGCTGCTATACCGCCTGAAATGCTGGCTAATATTATGCAGAATGCGCGAAAAAGAGTGGATTTTTTTTTTATCGAATATAGGTGATCATTTTATCGACGTTGTGCTCTAAAAATGATTCGAAATAAATGGCAAAGTATATCTTAAATAAATCTTGCTCGTTTGTCAATTCTATACATTCGCCTTGAGAAGGTGAAGTTGTCACATCATATGATTGCTTGTTCTTCATTCCATTTCAACAAACTACACAAACAAAATTCTTTTAAAACTTTTCGTTTTTGACTTTTCGAAACTAAGATTACACAAACAAAATATATTTTTGTGTACATAGGTTTTTTGTTTTTGTACTCTTGCTCCTACCATGTGTGAATTTGCCTTGAGTGAACTCATTGATCATTTAAAACTCCGCCTAAATAGATTTTCGAACAAGTTTTTGTTGCTAGGTTGACACAACCGTCCTTTAGACTGTCACTGGGTTGGCTTACAGTTCCCGTTTCAGTTCTCGTCCCGAATTTTTTTCAAAGATTCATCAGTCGTCCTAAAGGTCACTGAAGACATGCTAGTACAAATCAATTCCAACCCCTCATATACATTGAATGCATTGTTACTGGTCAACAAGCTTCGGAATAGCTTCTTCCAACTGTCAAAGTCGATTAAAAGTCAAGGTGATGGGGCAGTGACTTTATGACTTGGTTGGATTTATAACTTGGTTTGTTATGAAAACTGTATTGGAATGTATGAAAAGTGCCTGCAAAATTTCTATAAGACCAGTGTCCTCTTGCTCGTGATTATAACAGTAGATATTGTAACTACTTTCGAGCAACTACGGCGTCCACCTTATATGTTTAGAAGACACGAAATAAATAAAGCTGGCTAGAAACCTATCACCATTGAAGAACCCTTTTCCTTTTATACTTCGAAAATTCTTCCCATTTTATTGCTGTCTCACCTGCCTAACAGCCTGGCCATTAGTTCTGATTTCTCCAGGTTTGATAAAGAAGTGAAACGAATGGGTTTGGTAGTAAGAGATGGTAAAGCGAAATATCTCCTGTCATCACACAAACAGTCATCGCTTTCGCTACTCGGCTCTCACGTCAATGTTTACAGATATAACTTCCGATTAGTAGATAATTTCATCAATCTAAGTAACATAATATTGTCTGCCTTAAAATTGCTGCCCGAACGGATGTAAGCACTGCAGCTTTAAAAAAATTCTTTGCAGTACCTGCTGGTGAAAGCAGAGGAAGAGGAAAACCTCCACCTCGTTGGAAGAATCAAGTGGGGAGCAACCTGGCTTCACTTGGTTTTTCCAACTGGCGCCAAACAGCATAGAAAAAGAACGAATGGAGCGCCATTGTTGTTTCGACTATAATCGCGTAAGAAATCAGTGAAGAAGCTGAACTAAAGACTATGCTTTTGCGAGTCTCACAAGGTTATCGTTGAAAAGTTTTGGGCATGTAGTTAGCATCACTTATGCACGCTCTGTGGATGTGTTATGTGTTGCAGCTAAGGCTACTACAGATCAATGTCAACAACCAATGGCAATTCAGCATGTATTGACTCACCATCGCAATCCGACGGAGCGTTTTATTGATCAAATTTACATAGTTACATAGCTGAGATTATAATTTATTGAGCAACGACAGCACTGCTCGCGAAAGTGAGGGAGGCTGATTGCCAATCGAATAAACTGTAAATACATATACGAGGGTCACTAAAGCTAGATGCCATTAATTAAGCAAAGTGCGAAGCGCTGATGCGTTGTGCCGTAGATGCTGAGCCCTAGCCAAACATATAATATGAAAAGATTTATATGTAAGGTCTCTCCCACGAAAAACGAGACTTCTCAGCTCGAACGCCGATGCCGATGTTCACAAGAAAATTTTGTTCAGCGATGAAATTCACTCTTGGTTAAATGGGTACGTTAATATACAAAGTTGTCACATTTGGAGTGATCATCCTCAAGAAATCACTATGCGCTCTATGGGAAGAGGGAATCATTGGATGAGCACGCTATAGAACCATCAATAATGACTTTTTCGTGCCTGGAATGGATGATGTTGATGTGGGCGACCTTTGATTCCAAAAAGACAACGTTACATACTATACAGCCAACAAAAAAATCAATTTGTTGAAGTAAACTTTCGGTGAGGGCATTATTTCGCATCGTGGGCGTGACGTGGCAGCAATATGGATTAAACACTGCTAGACTATTTTCCATGGTATTATATAAAGTTGGAAAATAATATTAGGCGCGTTATTGCTGACGCACGAGCCCAATTGCTGCAATAAGCCCGATTAAGTCGCTCAATAGCTCGTGCGCGAGGCACTTGCTTCAATAACTTGCACGTTTCCTTATGTTTGTCTCTTTGAGATTTTTGATCAATCTCTCTTTCAGTGGGACGCAGCTTCTTCACACATTCACAGTAAGTAGTCTGTAGTCTGTATGCTTATTTGCCGCGAGTATGCGGTTTGAGTCGTACGAGCGTGTAAACAAGGTGTGACAATGTCAATATTTGCGATAATAAGTCTCATTTTATGTCATTTCATTTTTTATCTTCATGCCATGGCTTTATTTTTATTTGCCCTCTACGCTTGTACATATATACATACATACATACATAAATAGGTATGTGCAAGCAAATGTACAATATATGCAATTTGCTGCTTCAGCTTCAACAAGGACAACAACAACAGCAAACCTGGCAGCAGAAACAGCAGCAACAGCAGCAACCGCCGATGGCATTGGTGAACCGCAAACCTCACAAGCGTTCAAAACAAATACTCGCACACATCGTGTTTAGTAGTAATAATTTCTGCGCGTTGTCATTATTTTCCACAAGTTGTGTTTAGTTAAATGGCATTTTAAGATAAAAATGTCAATTTATGTGCAAAATTAATTTATTTATTGAATTGTTGTTGGCTGGCAGCACAAATGAGAAGCTCTCATCTGAATTTACGAATGTGAATGCTTTTGCGCCGCTACTGATTCATAAAAACATATAAACATACAAATTTGCATATTAATTATCAATATATGTATGTACCATATATGTACATATATATTTGCATAATAGTTTGCTGATGAATAAGCCTGACAGCTTTTTCTTTAATTTTTAACTGAAATGACTAAATGAAAAACTATAGAAAAAGCATCAGCGTGAATGCCAAAATTATACTTTTGTTAACACCAACATCTAATAAGTCGGCATTTCTAGATTTCAAGTGAAAGGTTATGCAAACGAAGATCCTTTGTGCAGTGCCCGCCGGTAGAAGCAGAGGAAGAAAAGACCTCTGCTCTGTTTGGTATATCCGATTGGCGTCAAGCAGCAAAAAGGCGAAATCTATTGCTGACTATTTAAATTTCAGCTGCCCATCGCTATACACTAAAGGATCTTTCATTTGCGACTTGATAACTTGAAACTATCACTGCCAACGCACCTTTAATCCGATTTTCAAATTACAAATGCCAAAATATTCAGTAAAGTCAACATTTCTTCAAGATGCAGTACACGAACAAACAACATTTACAAATTATACAAATTTACTAGTAACTAAGCGTTAGCACCAATTTTCGGTCGAAAATCTCGTCCCAGTGGACAAGCAGTTCATAGTCTACTGAACAAATTTGAGTCAACATATGTATACTTGATGTTACCTTGCCAGTGAGATAATGTGAAGCGACACACGATTGAAGGAAAAGAAGACTTTCATTGCAAAATCATCTTCAGCGATGAAGCACATTTCCGGTTAAATGGCTTCGTAAATTAGCAAAATATGCGTTACTGGACCAGTGAAAACCCTCATTTCCTTCTTGAAACATCGCTTCATCCGGAATAAAATCACTGTTTGGTGCGGGTTTCATGCCGGTGGCGTTATTGGACCGTTTTTTCCGTCGATGAAAATGACTGTCTCATTACGGTAAATGGTATTCGCCACAGAACAATTGCATAAACTGGATATCAGTGATATGTGGATTCAGCAAGACAGCGCCACAAGCCACACATTGGGTGTAGCAATCGAGTTATTAAAGTCCCAGTTCAACGAATCGACTGCTGCAAAAGTGCGAGTGGTAGACATATGAAATCGAGCTCCGTTCATAAATGTTTTGATAGTACTTCATGTCAATAAAACAATTTGTGAGATATCTCACGTAGTTTGCGTTTTATTTAAAAAAGAAGGTGTCAGGTCATTAATGAAAGACTCTTTATATAAATTTGACGTTTTGTAACCGCTGAAGCGATTTTCGACCTAGCTCCTTCTCCAATTTCGATTTTACAATACAATACTGTGAAAATGAAAAGTAATGTTTGCAACGCGATACCTTACTGACACCTCAATAGGATCCCGATCGATCGATAACAATTTTTTAAAAATTCCAAAATTCGCCCTAACCCCCTGATCTGACTCAACATGACTTTTATCTGAATTGTCTTCGGAAGTCTTTAAACCTCTCATGACCATAATATTAATACTCAGATCTGAAAAATTTCTTGAAGGGAACTATTGTATATAATAAAGTTTTCCAATTTCGATGATTTTCAGCACCATCATAGTTGTGCAGATACCAAATTTCTTATTTTAAGGTACTTTTTGACTCATTTATGATCCAAAATCGCAAATTTGAAAAACCGATCGTATATATGCCATAGTGGTCCGATCTGGCTGGTGCCAACAAATGAACGTTTACATGTACCAGTGCTTCTGTGTGCCAAGAATGTTTAAAATAACTGAGGAACTAGTTTTATGTACAGGCAGACGGACATACCGGCAGAGGGAGAGAGGGACATGGCTAAACCAACTCAACGGAATGCATTTTGATGAGTCTATCTCTTTTACTTCTGGTACTTAATTCTTCAGACCAAAGTTATTGCACCATTTCTTTCTTGAGTCCCTACTCTTCAATCTCTGCACAAACGCCGAGTGAAATATAAGGTCAAATTATATATCCATTATCCTTGAAGTTCATCAATGTTATTTAAACTTTTATTCGATTTTACCAAGCAATAATATTTAACCTTTTAGCCTGACCGATAAGCAGCTTCGTGCATCCGAAGCAAAAAAGTCACTGCATTATACGAGCATGCACATACCATATACATAAATTGTATGTATATTCATATACATATGTACAAGTATGTAGTCCCCATGTACCACTATTTTACATACAAATTGTCTATGGGTGGTACCTCATTACACTGGCAGGCAATTAATTAGCAGCGCATTAAAATGCAAAATAATCAAACTGAAACACTGCTTTGCTCGTTATTATTATTTTTGTTGTATTTAATGGCATACAGAGTGCGCACAGTACAAGGGAATATACCTACATACATACTCGTAGATAGTCGTATGAGTAAGCATGTATTTATCGTCATTAATTAGTACACCATTCCGCTGGGCGGTCCGGACAGAGAGCCTGAGTTTAATAGAGTAAAATTCAAATGATTTGTTTAATCAGATATGTAAACTTATAAAAGAGACACAACTCAAAAGTTGTAAATTTTGTGCAATTGTATTAGACTTGCACATAGCAAATCCTCTTGCCTTAGTACGTAGTATCCAAGTGACTAGGCGTTAGGTTAGGTTAGGTTAAGCTGACTGACCCAGTTGGTCTCACATAGACGAAATACATCCACAGTGTTGCCAGGTACACTACATGCGACCAAGCTGTGCTACTACACTCTTCTGTTTTCAGCCAGTGCTTAAATCGCTTCTTTAAGCACTTTGCGACCACAGCTAACTTCGTGCTGTATGAAATTAAGGCCTTTATGTGTGCTTGACTATCCACGTAGCTGTGTATTCTTTTCATTAGAAAGCCAGCACTTCGTCTTGGAAGATACTGCAATGACATGGTAGCTTATACGACTTCCTTATCTCCACTTGGACGCAGTAAACTGAAGCCCCACTTCTTCGTTCATTTAAAAACCATCTGTGAAGACGTGAAGCGCTTTGTCTGCATATTTCAGACCTTTATTCCAGCCCTTTGCCTCTATTGTAGCTGAAAACAGCTTTCCGAAATTCAGACGCAGGATTACTTAGTCTCTGGGGTAACGCTATTGTACTATGCCCGTAGGCCCTGACTGTACCCCTGCGGATGGTGTTGTTCTGAGTGTCACAGTGATGCTGATCATTGAAAGTTTGAATAGTCTTTCCAGCCTATCCAGATATGTAATTTTCTCCAGAGCTTTCTACCATAGTAAAGCACCGTAGAAAAGTATTGGCTTAACAACAGCAATGAAGATCCAGTGGAAAATAGCAGCGAAGAAACCCAAAGTGCAGCCCAACAGCCGCAGTTGCCTTCTTCACTCGTTCCTCCACATTGTGTTGCTACAACAGCTCACTGTTCAATACTATTCCCAGATACTTAGTGCTAGGCTTTAGATGTAAAGTGTCCTCTCCCAGCTTTGGCTTTATCCAAGCTTGAATCTTTTATTTCCTTGTAAATAGGACCATGTCTGTTTTATCAGTATTAACATTGAGTCCTGCTGAAATGGCCTGTAAGTCGTCGTATCTTCTCATGGAATTTTCGAGCATTATCCTTGTCGGCCAGCTTCTCAAACCCTTCATACTCACGCATCTCGGCCTCTTTCTTTTTTTGTCGGCAAATGCGTCTTGCTTCCCTCTTCAGTTCTCGGTATCTATCCCACACGTGTTGTGGTCGATCACAAGGTTTTCTGTCCATTGCGACACGGCAGTTCTCATCGTACCAGCTGTTTTTGCGACCTTTCCGAAATCCACTAACTTCTTTTGCAGCTGTACGTAGGGTGCTTGAAATGCCGTCCCACAGTTCCCGTATACCGAGTTGCTGATGAGTGCTCTCAGAAATGCAAGTCGAGTAGAAAATCGTTCGACAGTCTGTTGTGATTGTAGCTTTTTGACGTCAAACCTTCCTTGTGTTTGTTGACGGGCGTTCTTCAATACACAGAGGCGCATGTGTATCTTCGCAGCAACAAGAAGGTGTCCGAGTCGATGTTGGGTCCTCGGAGTGTACGCACGTCAAGAACACTGGAGACATGTCTTCCGTCTATCACAACATGATCGATCTGGTTTTATGTTTTTTGATCAGGGAACAGCCAGGAAGCTTGATGTATTTTTACGTGCTTCCTATGCCTCTGCGAAAATTTTGCCAAGAGATTTTCTTATCTTGCCGTATAGCTTTTTTATAAAGCCTTAATAGGTCCTTGTATTCATCCCAGCACAGAGTAGATTCGGCTGTCCGTGCTAACTTGAAGCTCTCTCTTACCTTCTTTCTGAAAGATCCCACATCAGGATTCCACCAGATTAGTTCGCCCTTGCCCATGAACTTACGTAACGGGCAAGATGCCTTAAAGCCATCAATTAAAGTTGTGGTGAGATGCGTATTAGCTTTCTCAAGGTCTTCACAATTCAACAACTCCTTTGGTATGCTGATGGTCCTTTCGCAAATTTCTTCAAATTTGGACCAATCAGCTAGCCTTGGGTTTATAAAATTAGTAGATTTTGTTTGTTATGGTAGAAAACCCTATATACGTACCTATGGTCGGAAAAGGATGGTCTATCAAGTAACTTCCAGTCCTCAACTAGAATTCTTTTGTCCGGTTTTAGCGTTATAGCTAGCATATTCTTTGACGTTTGTCCGATATATATTTATAATCTTAAGATTACTTTGTAAAAGATAGTAAAAAAGAGACTCACCTCTGTCATTTATGTCGCCACTGCCCCATGTGGTGTGGTGTGCATTTGCATCCGTGCTCACGATTAATGGTTCTCCTTTGCGCATGCATTGCTCTAGTAGAGTCTTCAACTCACTAGGAGGAGTTTCGATGTTGTGGGCCATGTAGCACGAGGCTAGAATGATGACACCCTCTTTCCCCTGTTCAATGGCCACTACCTCCATGTCCTCAGTGCTGAGATTAAACATAAAATATAAGTAAATTGTCGTTCTTACCATTACCACAGCTCTCACCCTTCCTGCTGACTTCATATGAAATTCAGTGAAGCTTGCTGTCCTAAGTCCAGAGAACCACTGTCGGCGCCGTCATGGCTGAGCCATCTATCGGGTTACTTTCAGCTAGTCTCAGGTCAGTCAGGACTAAACCAAGGTCTTTCTCGACTTCCTGCTTCTAGCGTGTTCGCGTTGTCATCTTTCACATTGCTCTTCCTTAGACGAAGGAAAATACTGTCCATACTCTACGACATCTTGCCTCTTTGTTAATTTGGAGGATATAGCTCCAATCCCTCGTAGGTATATTAGGATTCTGTGCATGCAGCAATTTTAGAGCATCTTCCGACTTCACCACACGCGGGATCCATACCTTAGCCTTCGGGATCCGAGGGATCAAGGCCTTATCCACCACCACCAATTTGGAATCGCCTTGCCTTTGGAAGGTTGGAGCTACTCTCTTTAGCCACTCTAGCATCGACGCATCGTTGCACTTGATTAGCTTGACTCTGCTGAACCATCCGGCACCATCGAATGACGGCATGGGTCCGAGGGGATTTTCAGCTTTATACATAGCTTGTATACTAATTGGCCCAATGTCAAAGATGACTTCAAGGTAGTCCCCATCGCGATTGCTATTCCAAAAAGTCATGTACGTTGTGTCTGTTCCAAAGATTTAATGTGGCACCTTCTTCTCTTTTAATTTCGCCCATGACACTAATGCTCCATATGTTAGTAAGGGTCTAACGACCTTGTGTGAAGCCAATGCACCCATTTTGCACGTATTCTAAATTCGGAGCACTTCATTGGCCCTGCTTTCAATATATTCCCTCCAGCTGGGTTTTTGTTTATCATTGATAACACCGAGATACTTAACAGAGTAGGAGGGTAATACAATGTTACCTCTTAATGATGTTTTTCAGAAGAAATAATTATAAGATCACCCGCATAACATACTAACTTTAAGTTTTCTGCTGCAAACAACTGAATTAAATGGCTTATCAAATATACTAACGCGGGTCCAGAACTAAGTCCACCCCTCAAATAACTGACCTTTAGTCCTAATTTAAATACAGAATACTTATAAACGAAAAAAGGATAACTCGCAAGATTACTTCGTACAGTTACGTGTAACAAGAGCGAAAGCAAAGTATCTAATGTTCGGTTCCACCTTAATTTAGTCTTCCCTACTTTTCTATTTATGATCTCAATATACAAGTCAATTTATCTCTCTTATATACTTACCATATTATCATGAGAAATCGAATTTCCCCTACCTTTGCATATTCCAGAGACTAATAGACGGAGAATCCCGTTAAATTTTTACCGACATTCCAAATTAATTCGTAGCCTTAACGTCGATCTTTACTTTGTAAAGGGCAAATTTTACACCGTTGCGTAGAATAACGGTCATCAATGTTCTGCTTAATTTCCTTACAAGTACGCAATATTATAAAAGTATATGCATTTAAAATACGAGTATGTATGTATGTATGTATGTATGTATGTACTCGTATGTTTATGAGTGTGCGCTGCTCGTGAACACACCCAGGCGTATGATGAACATGCTTGCTAAATTCTTATGAGGGGCGTTTTCACAACGACCGCCGCCAGATACATATGTGCACACATACATACATACATATACTCGTATACTCGTACTTACATATTTAAATATTCAAAAGCCAATAACGTTTACCAACAGCGCACAACAGAACGATTATTTGTAATTTATATGTAAATAAATAAGCGACAACAAATATTAATTGATATTTTAATAGCTATAAATGTTGCTAATAAAAATGATGATGTAAATATGATAAATTGATTAACACCTTCGACGGGAAAGGAATTTCTATTTTCATACAACAAAACGTTTGTCATCTAATCTACATACACAGTAGTAGTAGTAGTAGTATGCATATGTACATATGTATGTATGGTATGAATGCATATATATTTATTTATGCCAGCAATATTTCATATGCGCTGCAATGGCAAGTGAAAATTCAATAAAATTAAATTAGCAAAGCGAATCGAGAACACATTAGAAGTGCGATTTTGAGAGCTGCGTCAGATTCATAAATATAAATGCAAATTGGAACAACAAATGCTTGGTGCGAATATTCATGCATATACACGTATACACGTATGTACGAGTGTGTACAAATGTATACACATGTAAATATGTAAGTGTGTATGCGTGTGTGTATGTTCACAGGAAATATTACAATTCCATAAGTCATAAATAAACGAGTACGAGTACATACATATTTACATATGCACACCACAGTTTCTTGGGTGAACCTTAATTCATTGCTACGTTAAATGCTCGCCTTCGTATAAGGTCTGTGCCATAAATAAAAGCTTTTTAACATAATGAAACTGTCAAAAAACTAAAAAATAAAGAGTAATAATTTCTTTTATTTAGTCTTAATAAATCAAATCGTATACAAATGTAAGTATACCATAATCATATTGATTCAGCGCCGCAGACAACAATTTTATTAATTAAATGAAAACAAATTAATTAATTATGTGCGGCATCGACTCTGCTCGATACGACGCTTCGCCTGAATATGTCAAGCATCCACGAAGTTAAGCGAGATAGCGGGGAATATTTTGGACACTGGCCGAGAGCTCTAAGTCTTGTAGAATACTTATGTATGTATATATGGCCAAAAAGATATATGTATGAATTGAGATCCTTCTTTTTCGTCGTTGTTTTATTTATTTTGTCTCCTCTGGCCTAAGACAATGTTTTACAACACTTCTTGAGGCCAACTGTATGAACCGTCTTGGAACTATGGTTGTCACGCCGAGTCGCTCAACAATCTGGATATGATTGTCCCTTCGTTGAAAAAAATCATTTCAGCAAACAGACGAAAGACCTACGAAGGAAGTAGGCGATCAATCAATAGATATTTTGACTAAAAACTTAGAGATTTGGAATTATTGATATTTTTACAAAATTCCATTATACCTGGCTAGACCAACACCCCTCCAAGTGTAATTCTGACATTAAATAAAAGCTGCACGAAAAGCTGTCACGAAGGTTTTGACGGCCTCTTGATTAATGGCGTTTAAAACCTGTCGGATATATTGCTTGCATATTGTATAGATGTTTCATCGTGGACATCAGCTTCCTCTTCTGCGTTTTTCTAGCCCCCGACATTCAAATTGGAGCAGAGTAATTTACGGCCGGCCAGCCAATTGCTTTGTATGTTTTTGTGTCTTTTTCCCAGGTGCTGCCGGCTATCGATTTTACGGTCTCGTACTTTTGTGGCAATTGCAGTCGTATGCGTAGTGAAGGAGTTCAAGGTGTCGTAAGTGACTCCCAGTAAATTTGTAATGCTAGTTGTCGAAATTTTTACGCCATCGAGTTCGGGCCGGTAATTCTTTGTCCACCTGTTGAAACGGGTAGCCGAAAATTTCGCTGGTTGTAGTTGCAGATGTCATGCAGTAGAGAAGAAGGAGATAACCATTTCTCATCGAACATGAGTCATTAATATCCTGGCCAGACGCTATCCCTATCGAGCTTTCATCGGCGTATGAGATCAATGAAATGACTTTTGGTAGAACAGAAGCGGCAAGTAATTTTTGTTTACTCTGGTTTTCTGCGAGATCTCTCTTGTAACGAATGTTAAATAATCTTTTCTGATTACCACCAGGTGAATTCTAACTAATTACTATAATTATATATATGTAACTATCAAAAATATGTCATTATTTCACCGGATACTTTTTTTTAAATAACGACATATTTTTAAACATATAATTTCATTTAGTGAACCAGCCTAAAAGTATGCAATAAAATATGTCAACCATTGTTATCTATTCTAATCAGCACTAAATGGTAGCGACGCAAGCACATAAATACTCAATAATGTTATATATACATACATATAAAAGTAAGTAAGAAGTAAGACTTTTTGCATATATTGCTCAAATATATGTATGCCCACGTGTCTTTTCGCAAATATCAAATATTTCGTAGTGCTCTTATTTATTTATTTATTTATTTACTGAAGAGACAGTTTCATTACGACCCTGAGCTGAAAAGCGTTATCAAAAGCACAAACTTTGATAAAAATGCGTCATAAAATGAAAACCAACGATAGTAATGAGCTGATATTGCAGCGGAATGTGGGGATATACGGGTAAAATCGAAAATTTACATAAGCTCTAAATTTGATAAAAAATTCCAGTGAATATGAAATAATTAAATGTAATAATTTAATTGTTTGTTTATTTAAACAAATTTTATTAATATAGGAGATATAGTTAACCAAGCAAAATAATCGAGGGTGAAAAGTGAAATATGGAAAGAATGTATTATCGTGCCATCATAAAGTTCCTTGCCAAGCAAGCGAAATCAGCTTCGGCCATTATAAATGAAATGTCATTGGTTTACGGGTGACGACGCCAAAAGGTTGAAAAAATTGAGCTCGACGATACTCGATTAAAGAAGAAATAATTCGCAGAAACGGTTGGAGTATCTGATACAACCGTTTTTAAGTCCTGCACTATAATCTTGGCAAAACTAAGACCAGTACAAGATGGGTGCCAAGAATGCTCACTCTACTTTACTGGTGTAGACACAGCCAACACGATTGTGGCCAAATTAATAACAGCATTCTATTCAATCCGTTCTTCACTGTTTGGCTTCAATTGGAAATACCAAGTGCAGTCAGTACCATATAGCAGGATGGGAATGATGACTAACTTGTAGAGTTTGTCGGCCTTTCAAAGTAGCACCCGTTGGGAAGAGTTATTACGTGTTGAATTTCATGGCTGACATTATTATTAGTATTAAGCTGGTCCTTGTTCACTACCAGACCCTTACCCTTCGCTTCTTTATGGCGCAGCTGTTGAAACCAATGAAGTCAATATCATTTATGTACGGCAGAAGCTAGAGTGTATGACTTGTACCTTCTCTATTCAGCTATGTAGCTCGTATTATTATTTCCAGCAATAAATTAGGGTAAGTATCGAAAGTATCTTACACATAAATTATTTTGTTTTCAAATTTTGGTATGTCTTCATAAATATTAAATGGATTGGCTTAAAATTTTCAGAGAATATATTTATTTAGATTCGACGGACCCAATAGCCGATTGGTTAGCATTGTGTATTCCTCATAAAATTCCGAAGATAATATCTGTTTTTTGAATGAAAAATGATTTCAGATGTGTACCTTTATGCATTTAGGTATGTAAATTTAAGACCCACATATGTAAGTACATTTGAAATTATATGCATTTGTCTCCTACCCTTAACGAAGAACCCAATAATATTGTTTAAAGAATTTAATTTGAAAGAGTAAAGCGGAGTCAAGAATACTCTTCAGCTTCCGCTGAGTGAAGCCTCACTCGTAGTGAAATATTTTCATTAAAATAAGATATAAAATCTAATAATGAAGTTGTACATTTTCCATCCCATCTATGCATATTTGCTATCTAAGAATATGAGTTTCGCATTTTTTAAAGCGAAAATGTGCTCTAATGATCGCCGGCAGCTCAAATCACACGAAGCAAAGAAGATCTCACTCAGTGAAGAGATCAATAAAAGAGTATAAGTATACAACATATGTATGTAAGTATAAGAAGTATCTCTGAGATATTTTTATAATATCTCTTGCTTATACACTGCCTTCTGTAATTTTTTAAAGGTACATGTACATACACGTATATACGAATACATATGTACATACATGCAAATGTATCTCCAGTTGGATGTGGTGTGAGAAACCTTCAGCTCTTACAGAGCGATACTTTGTATGTCTATTAACATGTTTATGTGCGCGGCTATGCAACTCTTTTCAAAATTGACTGTGTTTGCTTTGGTCAAACGTCTCGATATTTTAGTGCGGCAACGATTTTCAACGGCTTGTGACGTTTCGTTTCTTTGGTGAGTGCGGTTAAGTCTTATTTGTGTAAGCAAACGTATGTATATTTACATATCAATGCACATATGTGAGTACCAACATATGAATGTATATTGTATTTTTTTTTTTTTGTGTAAACATACGTACATACTCGTGAATGTTCGTATTACTGTTAAACGAAAAACGACTTTATTACCCACGATCAATGACTTTATGAACTCTTCTCACATTTCAGACATTTCTTAGTGGTTCGAAAAATTACATACATACATATATTGTGTAAGATTCAATAATAATGAAAAGAAAGAAACTTTAGGAAAACGCAATAAAAACAAATATACCAAAAAATCGAATAAATAATTTTTTTTTGACTTTTTAACAAAAGAAAATAAAACTTAATTGAAATCACGGTATAATAAAAATTTAATTTACTTTTGTAAAAGTGAATCTACCGGCTGATTCCTTCTAGCGTGAAAAATTAATCAAAAGTTATTTCGGAAGAAGCAGAAAGTAATTAAAAGCAGTGCATTGAAAAAAGTGAGAAATAGAGAGAGGGAGAGAGAGAGAGAGAGAGCGCGTGACTTATTTTACATAAACAAATCTATACAAGAATGATGTATTATAGATTGCGCCTTTATATATTCGTATGCGTCATAATTTCGATATTGCCTTAGTGCAGTGTCAATTCGCATACATTTCCAAATTTTTTAAAGAAATTATTAAAATAAAATATTTGGCAAGTTATTTTAGTCATATATTGATATAAAAAAATAAATAAAAATATTTCGCAATATCGCATAGATGAGTATAATCATTAAAATCGGAAAGTGTTGAAATATCTGTAAAAATTAGGTGATAAACTTCCAAGACCGAGGCATCATAAACTTCTATAATATCGCCAGCCGATGCAGCTCCTTATTTATACCCAAGAATTTAACTTCAAAGCCTACTATATTGGAACTCCTTGCTGGTCAGTGTGCACCATCACGCCTTTAGCTCGTATAACTCACTTGTATAACTACAATTTCATCCAGTTTAAGTGGTTATATCTGTGACTGCTGTTTTATATGTAGTTTCGCAACCAAACGCTGCACACTTCCTTTTTACATTTTTGCTTTATTATTAATACACATATAAAATGTAAAATCGCAAAATATTAAAATCCACCGCTTACTTGCTATCCACTATTAGATATGACACGATAATGTAACGAAAGCAAAACAACAGCTGATTCTCAAAATTTATTGCAGTGAATAACCCCTGATGGCGCAATCTTAGAGATCTCATTCTTGAAATTTATAACTACCTTTTTGAACCTGTTTTAATTAGAAAATATTTGCAAGCGGTCGGGGTAACATTGAGTACTGCCATTCGTACTGCCTAGGTTCAAATCCTGGTACGATCAACATCAAAAAGTTATAGAAAAATAATTTAAATAACAAATTGAGTTAATAATTCTAATAAAGAACCATTAGCCGTTCGGAGGCGGTTTAGTATAAACTGTAGGTCTCTCCATTTGTTGGAAAATTAGCAAGACGCAAAACTACAAATTGGAGCAGGAGCTCAGCCGAAAATCCCTTCAGCGGTTACAAAGCGCCAATTATTATTATTATTATTTTGAAGCGAAATTTCATTTGGAATGATGATGGATCAGCGATTTTTTTGTTTTGTTTTGTTTGTCAACCATTAAATGGAAGTAAATAAATTAAATAAAAGCTAAAATAGGCTTAATTTTAATCGGTTAGACTCTTTTTCCTTAATTAGGCCCGGGACTCCTTGGCTTTATGTGTTAAGAAAGTAAAATAATTAGAAAAACTAACAACAACTGGTTGGTGCCCAATCGTACTTACTTGCACATGTGCATATTTAAGTATGTTCCATACACTACTATACATATGTATGTGTATATGTAGAAAATATGTATACATGTATGTACGTGTACACTTATTTATATGTTCCAGCTGCTTTAGCGAATGCTCAATTTACTCTGTAATCTATGTACATATGTATGTATGGACGTTTGTACAAAATGCATTTCATTCATAAAACGTGATTATATACATATTTAATCAAAATTGTGCCATAAGCGTGTGTGGTGTGCGACAAATGTTTGTATGTATATATGTTATTAAACGAGGGACGGGACAGCTCAAGGGTTTGATAAAAGAGCAAATGAATTAAAATCAGACATCATACGTATGAACTCACATATATATATATATATATGTATGTAAATACTATATACTAGGTGTGTTCAAAAAATATCCAAAACTTTTAAAATTCGCGTAAATGAAAAGTCCGATTGTAAAATATTTTTATAAATACGTTTAAGATGTGGAACGCGCCAGCACATCAGCACCTGATGAAAACGTGGGAAAAGTGAAAGAGATTGATGAATTTTGAACGAAAGCAGCGGCAAATGCGTGCGTACTATCAATCGGAATGTCAGGGGTTCAGAGACCAGCTGCTAAAAATTATTGAAAATGAATTGAATTAAAAACTTAAATTAATTTTTCTATTTTCCGTTGCAACTAGGTAAGGAATGTCAAGCCCTCCGAGTGTATTTTTGATATGAAATAAAAGCTCTACCGCCTCCGAACGGTCCCCCTATTTTGTGAGAAAAACATCAAGATGCATACCACAAATTGGAGGAGGAGCTCGGCCGAATAGCTTCATCGGTTACAAAGCACCAATTATATACATTGTACTGATGATTTTGAATAAAGTCAATTAACATCTTGAGCGCAAGCACTTCATCCTTTCCTAAGTTAGGATACATATTCTGGGTTGTTAGGTTGCTTCACCTATTTAAGGACTTCTTTTCCATTCCAATCAACTATTTATTGAACCCCCCATCGCGATCATATCCTACAATAGGCCGGGCTCCAAGTGACTCTTTTACTATTTCCAAAAATAAAGAGAACCTTGTAGAGCCGTAGATGGCATTAAAAGTGCATCACTGAAAGAACTGATATCTAATGGGAACTATTATTAAGGAGACAAGATCAATGTAGGCAAAAACAACAGAAAAAAGAGAATTTTGTTCAAAACATTTTTCAATAAATGTTTATACTTATAGTATGTATGTATATGTGTTTGTGTTTCTGTTCACGGAATTTTCAATGTTTATAAAACATTTCAAATAGCAAATTTTCCAAACATCCATACATACGCACAGTCACACACTGTTCAATTTATGTGTATGCATGAAGGGTGCTTTTTTCAGATATATTTTTTAGTATTTTTTAGTTTTTACGAAGAAGTAAAAAGCATATTATTTAAAGTTATGGCCAAGAATTTATCTTGATTATATAGAAAATGGTTCGCCATTATGTTTTAAGAATGATTTCAGGAGAGTGACCACCGCGGCGGGCTCGTACGAACTCCGACCGAGAGGCGCATCTTTGGACCATTTTTCGCAGCAATTCGGGGTCATGGTTCAGCAATAACGCGCCTATTATTCTTTTCAAGTCAAGCGGTGTTAAATCCATCTTGGAGGCCACGCCTCAGGCCCACGACGGGAGGTATTGAGCCCACCATTGGCGTCTGACCGGGATATTGATGACTTAATTTCGATAGTGAACTCTGCTATCTCGACGACCTTTCCCACTTTTTTGCTGCAAGACAAGTACGACTATAACCAACTAAATCTTCGGCTACCCTCTTCACCAGCTGGACGAATGAATACGGACTCGAACTCGATGGGAAAATCGATAGCGTAAAACAACCCGAAGTTATAGGGGCAGCAGCATATGATCTCGATTGTCACAAAGCTCTAGAGGCAATTGGCGGAACTATCGTAAACTACGCTGCACCGATTAGGGGCTTGCCAAACATCACCCCCAGGACCGCAAAGCATCTGTGTTACGAGTTGAGGAGCATAATGCTTTGCTGTGCAAGCAATTCCTCTTGGGATGCTACCGTAGGGAATAACCTAACATACACTTATTAGAAGCTGAACCACCACCTGGGCATATCAGATAAAGAGTATTCGACCTTTAGGACTGCATTCAGCACCACCTACAACAACCGGCAACACCTTCCTGAACTCTCTTACAGTGAATACCTAACCTCATTTCCTCTCATGTAAAAATCGTATGTCCGTTTTTAAAAATCCAGTAACATCCAGAAGTTACCGACCGATTGACTTAAAGTTTTGATAGATTTTTTATATGGTTCCTAGGAAGGTTTAAAAGAAAAAAAATCGGTAAATGGACTCGGAATTGACCTATCCGAAGAAATCTTATTTGTGGTTCGGCTTACTTGAAATTCGGTGAATAGGTGCCTTTTTGCTTTGATGAGTAGGAAAAATACTCTTCTTTCCGGAAAGTGAACCGGGGACTGGCCTATTCAAAACTTCGGAATATTCCTCTCTCCGGGTAGTAGACCAACGTCAATGGTTTATGCATTCAATTAGTGTATGCGACAACGAAGCGTTGCAGGGTTATAAATAAATATAATAAATATTTATGAGGAGCTTTTATTTAAATTCAGAAAAACATTCGAAGGACCTGATATTCCCTGCCGAGGGTTGTCCGCAATTCGAAATTTTGGATGTTAGTCGGGCCAGGACTCGAGCAATACCAATATAAAAATCTAAGATGAACTAAATACAGAAATATACACAACTACATGTGGTCGGGTTTTGTAGTATTTGTAAGTCGGATATAGTATAAATACACCTTTAAAAAGTAAAATACACCTTTACTCTAAGGCAGAGTATCGAAGAAGACCGGAGATAACCACTGAACCCGATTTTAAAAGAAATTTGGTTTAGCGCTAAAGCTCAATTTTGGTTGAAAGGGTATGTTAATAAACAAATTTGTCGAATTTTGAGAGATGATAATCCCCAAGCCATTGTATAGGCGCCGTTAAATCCTCAAAAAGTCACTGTTTGATGTGCTCTATGGGCAAAGTGAATCATTGGTCGAAAATCGGCCATAATGTTACTGCCAATGTGGACATCCTTGGCTCTAACAAGATTGCGGTACATGCCATACAGCCAACCAAACATACAATTTTACAATTTATTGAAGGAAACTTTTGGTGAGCGCACTATCCCGAAAAAAATTTCTTTTCTATGCACATATTTTTAATTACTCCAAATCTGGCTTCACTTAACCCAGTAGTTACTGAATTATTTCAATTTTTTACTAAGCAAAACTACATCTATGTTGGGGGTGGGTATGATCTTCGGCTTATTTGCAGATACTGCTAGCATGTCTTTAGATAGACGGACTAAGAGATGATAATCACCAAACCCATTCGTTCCTCTATTTAATTTATCTTTACTATTTTATGCCATTACAGGACAACGCACATAAAAAGCGCTTAAAATGTTGATCCAAAACTCCGTAACCAAGCGTAAGACGTTAATATTCGCCTTTTTCGGTATCGCCTTGGGTCTATGTATTGGCACCGTACTCAAAAATTATCGCGCATTGGAAATTGTCAAACGTTGCAGTATGAAGCCAAGTGGACAGTTGAACCCTTTCGAAATCATCAGCATGAATCCCGAAAAAGAAACAATTAAAACTTCTCAGCGTAATCTTGTATTTGTCGGGGTAATGACAGCAAAGAATTTCATTGAAGGGCGCGCACGGGCCGTATATGATACATGGGGTAAGGAAGTGCCCGGTCGGATAGCATTCTTTAGTTCGGAGGGTTCACACTCTAAAGACTTGCCGGTAATTGGTTTGAAAAATGTTGACGATCGCTATCCACCGCAAAAAAAGTCATTTATGATGCTCTACTATATGTATGAACACTATATTGATAAATTTGAATGGTTCATACGAGCCGATGATGACGTATACATTGAGCCGGAGAAATTGGAACGCTTTCTACGTTCGATCGATAGTTCGAAGCCACAATTTATAGGTATGTTAGCATCTACAATATATTGGTATAAATGTATGTATGTATGTATATACAGATTTATGTAATGTGTAATACAAAATCTTGCTGTTATTCAGGACAAGCCGGCAAGGGCAACAGTGAGGAGTTTGGATTGTTATCACTGGAGTTTGATGAAAACTTTTGTATGGGTGGACCGGGTGTAATATTGAGTAGCGAGACTTTGCGCCGAGGTAAGTTAATATTTCACAAAGGAGTATAAGAGTGTAATTTTTTCCCTACAGTTGCGCCGCATATACCAACGTGCTTGAAGAACCTCTATAGCACACATGAAGATGTGGAGGTCGGACGCTGCGTGCAAAAATTTGCTGGTATTCCATGCACTTGGAACTATGAGGTAAAGCCCAAATCAGCTGTGCCGAAGAGTACAAAACTCACCATGAGCAGGAATTTATTTTATTTAAATTTTAGGGATGTTCAATAGTAAGATATTTAACTTGTATCTCTAGTAAAAAGATTCTGTTGACACAATCTTGATGTTGCCATCTCCGAACAGCCGATGGATTTTTAGGAGAAGCGTCTTAATTCATGTCTGGAGGACTGACATCCCTGGCCTATACTTGGTACATGTTTTTTAGCTAGTGCTCGGAGCCATGTCCTCCAGCTCATAGCGAGTACTGCAACTCACTCGGCAGCTCTTTTAACTGGGATTATAAATTTGGCACAGGGACTTTCCTCCATTTTGTGGCGTGCGTCTTGATGCTTTTCCAATAAATGGAGGGACCTACAGTTTATTCGAAACTACCTCCGGGACAGGACTCGAGCCCTGGCCTTCCGAATGGCAGTACGCACTGCTATCCAATCGCCTATTGCCGATAGCTGTGATTACCTCAAATAAAGAGCGTTGCATCGAATAGGAATAAAATGAACGAATTCTCAAACAAAAAATAATAATTTTTTTGCTCTTTACGAATATTTGGCATGCTCTTTATATACTTATATACATAGATGTACATACATATTAATATATTTGTAGGTTTATAGGAAATTGTTAATGGTTTTTCTTCTTAGATGCAATATATTCTGAGACACAACTCGAGTGGACAGTATGCATTCACCGGGAAATTGAAGCGCAAAGAAATACACAATGCCATCTCCCTTCATCCCATCAAACAAGCGCCGTTGATGTATCGACTACACTCATTCGTGCAGGTTCTATCGATACCAATATATTTTGTAATATAAATCAGGACCAATAGTTTTCTATGCAATTCAAGGGCCTTAAAGCGGAGGAAATACGACAGGAATCCCTGGAGCTACATCGTGATATCAAACGGATGGGTAGCTTTCTAGAAATACCCAGTGACAGCAAATATTTGGTGCCGGGTATCGAGTTAATACCTGAAAAAACGAATAGTGAGCAACACTACGAAGACCACAATATTTTGGGTGATTCTAAATTTTATTTACAATATCTATATGTATATTTAATTTAAATATGTATTTGATTGTGTAGGTATAACACCGGATTTGAATAAATTCACGCCCTCCTCGACAGCGGACCTACTCGAATGGTCTTTCATCGCACGCAGCCTTTACGCGAGTGAGAATGCAAATCCGAAACACAAAATCGACTCAGCATTACGCGAGGGACTTGAGGATGTCATAACGGAAGTCATGGAGAATATTAACAATTATTCCCGACAAAGGGGTAGAGTTATCGAGTTTCGTGAGCTTCTCTATGGGTACAATCGCTTAAATCCATTGCATGGTCAAGACTTAATACTGGATCTATTGCTGATTTACAAACGATATCGTGGCAAAAAAATGACTGTACCAGTGCGCCGGCATTTGTATGTGCAGCGTGCCTTTACCGGTACTTTTGTCAAAGAATTTAACGAGGATTTCTACAATAAAACTCTACAAAAAAGTAAGTACACTAAAGGAAACTGTATTGGGCGAATAAGTTTTGTGTTTTGAACATATGTACAGATGTATGTAGCAATGTTATGTATGTATATACCCGCGGATATTTATTCGCATCGAGGTCATCTAACGGAAAGTCCAGAAAATGAACTGCTTCGACGGGTTCGGACGAGAGCGAAAGAGGGGTTAGACAGGGTCATGCAAAGGGTGATTAGTGTCGGGCGGGGTATCATTGCATGTTGGTTATGTGTTGGGTATGTTGCGGTCTAGTCTGGATAAGTATGATTAACATGCATACTATGTAACATTCGAAAGGTCAGGGTTTGAGTCCTGGCCTGACCAAGCATCGAAAGTGATAGAAATTTAATTTTTCTAATTGCGAACGCCCCTAGACAAGGAATGTGAAGCCCTCCGAGTGTATTTCTGAAAATCAAAGATCCTTCGGAGGCGGTTTGGAATAAACTGCAGATCCCTCCGTTTGTTGGAAAAATATCAAGACGCAAACCACAAATTGGAAGAGTATTACTCGTGTCTCTCGAGGCAGCTCGAGTTCTTCAGCTAAGAGAGTTCAAGAAGGTGATGACGGAATTGGGTTTAAAGCCTCTCGGTACGTCATTCTGTCCAAACGTTCGCTGGTTCAAGGAAACGAGAGGGCTTTTAATTGAAACAATGGCTGTTGGATCCCATCTGCCGTTGATAACTAACTTTATACTTGCAGAGTTATACAGCCTTCATTGTTTGATCATCATCGCTCGGTGTAAATACGTTTGTGGACAAATTCATTTGTACGTATATGTTGCTTGCAGCAAGATCCTCTCTATGGTTGAATAGATCAGATACTCTCTGGTGTCTTTCTATGGTTTCTCTAAATTGATTAAACTTCGGTTTCTATTAATAATTATTATTATATATATAATACAACTTAAAACAAATTCTAACAATTTACAATTCGATGATGTTATTTTCAGGTTATCTGGAGCACATGTTAGCTTCCGGCATGGAACGTATTTCAAAACATTTTACACTTCCGGGCTTGCCAGTCGCAAAGGGACTATTTAGCACAACTGCTGAGAAGTCAAAAATCGTGTTTGTACTACCAATTGCAGGTCGTTATGATACATTCCATCGTTTCTTGATCACTTTCGAGCGTGTAGCAATTGAACAAGATAAACATTGCGACTTGTTGGTTGTAATATTCGGTGACACCGCAAGCATTGAAAGACATCTACAGCTTTTAATGGAGCTTCGTCAGCGTCACACATACCAACAGATAAACTGTATACAACGTAATGAGGAATTCTCACGTGGTGTGGCATTGGATGTTGCTGCACGATCGTCGTATATAGAAGATAATGATATAATGCTCTTCATCGATGTTGATATGGTATTTCAATTGGAAACATTGCAGCGCATTCGGCTCAATACGATACAAGGGCGGTACGTGTATTTACCGATTGTATTCAGTCAGTATGATCCTAAGAGACGTTGGAGGGGAGAAAATGTTGAAAACGCACATACACCATTTTACGAAATCACCAATGAATCGGGCTATTTTAGACAATTTGGTTATGGTATATGTGCAATCTATAAGTCTGATATACTTGATAAAGATATAAATGGTTTTGATAAGGATATCACCGGTTGGGGATTGGAAGATGTAAAGTTCTTAGATAAAATCGTTAAAGTCGGTAATCGTCGAAATGATTTTCTAGTCAACACTGCCGAGATTCCAATCCAGTACGATGAAGCAGTACAAAAAATTAGACGGCTTAGTATATTTCGGGCACCTGATCCCACTCTTGTACATATATATCATGAAATCAATTGCGATGTTAAGCTAGATGCTCCACAATACAATATGTGCCTCGGAACAAAAGCAAACTCAATGGGCAGTACATCATTTATGGAGCATTTATTTTATAATAACAAAAATAATATAGATTTTACTTTAGAATTTAATCGGAGAAAGGAGCAGAGATAAAACGACTCAATAAAAATACTTGCACACAAAAGGCCAAGCTTTAACTAGACTTACAATACAGGAATCTGTGTCGTCAATGATGCCTAGAAGGCATATTAGTAAGAAGCTCATAACTAGATAGTATGGATCGGATTTTTTTCGAACTGATAAAATTTCCACTTTCTACTGTAAAATTTGAGAATAAACTTTCGGAATATTTTTCTATTGCACACGGAAAAAGCTACTCACACCGTTAAGTAACATTTCTTAAAAAGAAAAAAAAAATCCATTAAGAAGCATGTAATTCCACTTTGGCCTTTTGGGAAATACTTGTACTAAGTTTATGCAGCTTACAATTGTTCGAACGAGAAATTAAATGTTATATTGCTGGAAATAATTGGCTACCTATTATTAGTGCTATAAAATCTCACTTTACTTCACTTCATACAAGAATTAGCATTGCATATACATATGTACATAATTTAGATATACATAAATCTTTGCCAAAAGTGTTGTATTAAATTTGAATCACATATATACATATGGACATATATGTAAAAGTAGTACACGCAGAAATATAATATAATAATATATACATACATATAAGCCTAAATATTTTCTTTTATTGTCTTGTGATAGAATCTAAAATAAAGATAACTTAAAAATAAAATTTTTAGTTTACATGAACTGGACCGGTTCGATATCGAGAAAAGACAATGTTCTATTAAGGATTTCACGAATAGCTTTCACCAGGTAAATTCGCGCATATACGCAAGGCATTAAGTGTTCCCTTGTTTCGTGCTATAAAGTAAAAAAAAATTAAATGCGTACTCGAAACAACAATAACTTTAAATTTGGTTACAATCAAAATGCGTATGCGACGGTAATAGACACTGAAGAGTGAAGTGAAGTCGCCCAGAAATCTCACAATAGTATGAATCGCACATACACCATTTCTTATCTGATCCAAACAGCTGTCAATCAGGTTGGGAAAGGCAAAAATATAGCTAAATACTAGTTGCCATTCTTCCTAAATTATAAAACCGATTTTCTGAAATAACAAATTCAATTCAATGTAAAAAATTACCATTATACTCACTTCTTCATCGAGCAAAGCGAAGTCAATACTTTCTATTGGCGGTAGCTTACCATATTCACCATTTTCTACCTTTTCTTCAAATTTTCGCAGCAAGGACTCTAATCGGGCCGAGTTGTACAAAATAAATGCAGCACCTGTGAGAGGTACAAAGCATTGAATTCCAGAGTTAATTAATATAATTGATCATTTTGTTTTTTCTAGCTTATTTGAATTGGCAGTATAAAGAATATTGTCATTCAAGGAAAGATCCTACGATTTGTTGGTATTAATTACTGTCGAAATTTACACCATCGACTTTTTGACCTTAGTAGTCCTTTGTCCGTTCTTTTTCCGAGAGTACCCATTTATTTGTTTTATTTTTTCCATTTTTACCTTTAGTGCTTCCTTTTCCGCTACGAATTATTTGTACGGGACTGGAATAACGGACTTCCATTAAATCAACCGTAACTGCAGCTGCTCCTAAGCGAGACATCAATGCACTAAAACCATTATCATCTTTTATTCGTACACCATATTTATGCATTGCCATCAAACACATATCATTGGAACGACAGCTTGAAAACAAAACGAATAAAAATGTTATTTAAAAGAGGTAATATATTTAATGAATATATGTTTGTACCTGAGGTACTCACTGGTTTTTAGTTTAGTTAATTTTCCGGTAATAGGATCAATAACTATACCACATCGTATAGTTGCGTAGCTAAGTCTACTAGGTGGTATAACAAATGGATTTACTGAGACTTTTCCAGCAGTACTCGCTACATTTAACTGCAATACGTCCCCTACATTACCTTTCTTTGCTTCCTCGGCATATTCTTCTGTTACCACAGTCCATTGAGAGTACTCCAACACACGCAGTAATATATTTTCTATTAATTTGGCTCGGTAAAATGATAGCTCCTCAGGCTGTTGTTCGGCCAATTTCATACTACTGAACAATACCTTTTGCATAGGATTCTTTTTTAACTTCCCATAGCATTCCTCATTAATATCATTACTTAACACTCGTTGAAGCAACATTAACATGACTGTATGTCTCTTAAGGTACAAAAAGCAGCGTTCATTATCAATTCGAATCCGGTCAATTGGTATTGCCCAGCGAGAGGCAATTTTTAAAAACTTTTGTCTTGCGTTATTGCAAATGTCCTCCTCGACTTTTTTAAACATATCAAAAGCAGTCGAGCGCAATTTTAGACCCGTCTCCTTGCAACAGTTCTTCCATATGTCTGAGTTGCAAGGGAAACTGAATTCGCCTTGTACATTTAGTTTTTCTTTATGCATTCGTATAAAATTGATTGCATTTTTGGGAATTTCAACTCGAGGAAATAAGCTCGGCTTTTCTAGCAAATATGAGCACACATTTTCAGAAATAGCTGCTGTAGGATTTGTCATTTCTTCGTCCTAATTTTATTTTGATTACAATTTTTTCACGTTTTATTTAATGTTTTTTATATTTTTTTGTTATTGATCTGTCAATTTCTCAATTCAGACTCGCTTGGATATAAGGTGGTGCAAAAAACAAGTTCTTCCAAAACCATAAATGAAGTCATTCTATGGATTTTCGATTGAAAACAGGATTATTTAATCCATTCAATCTTCATCTCAAGTTATAAATACTTGGTGAAATTGCTATGATACAAATTTAATCCAAATTGAATTGAAATATATAATTCATATATTTCAGCAAAGTACAAGTCTTCATTCAACCGCTTTTACAACATTAATAGAATAGCAATTGAAAACATTTTACGAACTTAGATTAGTTAATCAAAAAACATTTAAAGAAAGATGTTTAAATATTTGTTTAGAGTAACGCAACCGATTATTTGGCTGTTGGTAAACGTTTATGCTTTTAAGACTATGGATTATCGGAAAAATTCTAGTTATGATTCAGATTATATCCAGTTTACTAACAATGAACTAAATTCAGCTGTACCTTTTAACACAACTCCGCTATTATAACTTCAGCACCTATTTTTCAAAGTGTGGAACAGCCTTAAGGTTGAAAAAGAATTTCAAAAAAATAAGTTGTAACTTAACTTTAAGGTTAAATTAGAAGTGCTACAACCGTATTTATGCAAAACAGCCGGTTCTACTATGTTAATTGGCAACACAGGTGCCATACCATAATTCCGTAGGCTAAACATAGCTACAAATTTAATTTTTTATACCTCGCCGTAGCCACCAACAGTTGAATGTTGCACTTTTACATTTTAGACCTTGGTTTTAACTAAATCAAAAAAACAACAATATGTAAAAGCGGCACACATGTAGCTTAATGGGATAACCATTGGCTCGTGCTGTGGACATCCCAAGTTCGAATTCCATTCGAACAAAAGGTGTCTGGAAAAAGAAGTCTGATGAGGAAACGTGGTGGTTTCCGAAATAGCAGCTATAACTTCTACCGTCCAAAACTATTGTTGTAACTTTTTCACTATTTCCAAAAAATATATGGTCTGAAACAGTTCCACTTAAACGAAAACCCAAAAATCAAATCCTATTTTTAGATAAAGTTGAAATCTAAAATGGATAATTAAAGATGCATTGAATTATTGCGAGGCTCACAAAAACTTTCAGAATTATTTCTTTGAATATCAGGGAATTTAAAATCAAAACAAAAGCTATGAGAACCCATAAAAGAAAACACATGCTGACACATACAGTCTAAGACAAAAGTTTAAATACACCTATTAGGATCCACTTTTTATTAAAGCTAAGTATTTTAGAATGCAGTTTATTAAAGTAGATAATTAATCAACAAAGCAATCCAAAAAAATATTCATAGTCGCGTAGATAACGGTAAATTCACTAAAAACATGAAATCACGCGGGACAAAAGTTTAAATACAATACATATTATTTCATATTTTGACTAAATTAAACTAAAAATAAAGAGGCTTAAAACAGTTTTAATATTTTGTTGGTCCACCTCATGCTTCCATAGCTGCCCTTAGACGACGTGGGGTAGATAGAACCAAATTTGCTATTTTCGATGGCACAATTTCAGACTATGCCTTTTTCAGAGGTTTCTCCAATGCTTATTTGCTGGCTGAAGTCGCCCTATTATTTTTTCGTGCTAATAACTCCCTAATATGCCCAATGGGGTTCAAGTCTGATGATTGCGGCGGACTATAAAGCTGGCGAGGAGCATAATACTATAGTCAGTCCTTCCCCAAACCCGCTGTATGGTTGGGGTCGTTGCCTTGTTGAAATATCTACGAACTACCGAGACCCAAGGAATCCACCGAAGACTTCCTATGTTTTTCCAAAATACTTTTGTAAACATATTTTTCATTATTCCATCGATAAACGTTAAATGTCCTACGCCAGTTGCTCCAATTGCTCTCCAATCCTTGACGCTACCCCCACTGTGCTTAACGGTTTGTATTAAATTTTAGGTTTGATAAGCTGGTATTGCTTTACGCCAAATTTTTACGCGGCCAACGCTTCCGAACACGCTAAATTTCAATTCGCCCGTAAACATGCGTCTTCTCCAAAATAATTCATCCATATCTTTGTAGTTATTTGCAAATTCAAGACAAAGTTGCTTATTTTTCTCAGATATTAGAGGCTTTTTACATGGAACTCTGCTTCGATAGCTATCTTACCGTAAAGTTTTTGCTATAGTTTTTGGGTGTACATTTTCGCCTAATATTTTAGCAATGTTGTCGGCTATCTTTGGAGCACTTATTTTAGGATTTTTTGTCACTTTCTTGGCGATAAAACTAACATCTCGCCAGGATAGCTTCCTTGGATGCCTAGATCTTGGACTATTTCCAACAGATTTGTGGGTTTTTACTTTCGAACAATATTTTGCACACTCGCATAAGGATTATCAAGATTTTTTCCCATATCTCGGTAAGATTTTTCTTCTTGAAAACGTTTAATCATTCAATTTTTAACACCAATCTCTATCTGTTTTTCTTTAACCATTTTTTCACTGTTGGAGAAGAAGTCGCGTCTAATACCGGGTAAATGTTAATAAGTTCCTAAATCATTGAATATAAAAGTACTTAACTTCTAAAGAACTTGCAAAACACATGCGATGGATATTTTTCTTTGGTTGTATTTAAACTTTTGTCCCCCATGATTTTATGAATTTAATGAATTTATCGTTATCTACGCGGCTTTGAATATTTTTTTGGATTACATTGTTGATTAATTATCTACTTTAAATAAAATGCATTCTTACTTTTACTCTAAAATGCTTAATTTTAATAAAAATTGCAATTTCATAGGTGTATTTAAACTTTTGTCTTTGACTGTATATCACCAATTAACTCTTTAATAAACTTTCACTAAAAACCAGGAATACTCAATTAACGAACGATGCCATTTCGTTTTGTTAATATCAGAGATGTTCAACTAACGAAACGAAATGATTTGGTTTCGTCAAAGAACGTTGGTTGGTTTCGTTCCGCTGTCATAAAATTGTTAATATTGAAATCGTACAAACTCAGCGTTAACTTTAATTTTAAAATGGCTGCTTACTTTAATTTAGCAGCGGACATCAATTTTAACGTTAAAAATTATAAAATAACGACAGCTTTTGGTTTCGGGTAAAAACGAAAAAAAAAAATATTTTTATAATTGCTTAAACTATAAAATTTTCAAATGTTTCAACCGAAACGTGCGAAGGTAATTAAAAGATCCTTGCTGATTAGGGGCTCAAGAATTTACCCGCGGTAAGGCATGCCTGTCGTAAGAGGCGACTAAAATTCAATAGTACCCGCGACAGTCGGGTCTTTATACCGGAACGACCCGGATATTTTTATCCGGCCAAGAACTGTAACCCCCGCAACATTACCCAAAAACTACATTTGCGGTTACAACAACAACAACAACAAGGTAATTAAAAGAACAAGCAATGAAATTCACGATGTCGTGTAAAAGCCATAACAGCTGTTTGTGGTTATGGTACGTACAAATATTCGTTACATTGTATGCAGTTATGGATACGACTATAGTGTCGTATGGCACCTTTAGTTTAACCTTTAGCAGAGAACTAAGATACATATGCCAAATTCTCTGGTTTAATTCATTTTATGTCAGATTTATTTACTTTATCTTTTCTGTTTTGACGAAGTATGCTAAAAGTTGAGAAAATATTGTCATTTTGAGTTTTGACTACAAAATTAAAAATGTCAACAATAATCGATTTAAATTTGGTTTGCATCATTTGCCTACAAGACGATGGTGGCAAATTTATATCCGTTTTCGCAGAAAATGTATCAAAAATGCACCGAGCTGGATCAGATACAAAAATTACCATTGCAGATAAAATCGCAGAATGCTCAGAATTAAATTTGTCGGATATAAACATAAAGATTTCTAATAAAATATGTAATCGCTGCTTGAACGATCTATCAGTCGCGTGGAGCTTTCGGAAAAATTGTGAAACTGCTAATTCACTCTTCAAGTCAATACAACAAGAAGAGGAGGACGTTATGTCTGTGGCTAACGCTGAAGTTGAATGCGGGAATATAAAACAACCCTCCGGCTTACAAATGACTGACGACATTAACCAAAGCGACACAGAACAATGTCAAGAAGAAATGGAATCCTTTTCAGGATACAGCATAGTCGAATACATTGATGATGATGACCAAAAAGAATCGGAAGAAAATACGGAATATTTTAACTGTTTTAGGGAGGCAAGCGTGGAGAAAATTACCGAAACGATGGAAGCAGTTGGAAAGAGTGTAGAGACAAAAGTGGAAATGTGTGATTCCCAGATTGAAACAGAAATAAAGCAGGAAGTACTCGAAGAGGCAATTGAAGAGGATAACTTAGAGAATCTAAGTTACGAGCAAGAAGAATTGTTTCTTACATTTAAGAAAGATATAAATCCCACATCAGCCAATCCTAAACGTGTCCGTGGGAGAGTGAGGCATGGATTAAATGAAAATAGTAACTTTGTGTTAAGAAATAGAGATAAAAGCAGCTTAGAAACTGAAAACAACTTTGGTCAAGCAAGCCAAACGACTAAAAAGAAAATCGTCATTAAAAAAGTTCCATCTACTTCTGAAAATAATACCAATTGTGCAAAAAAAATATCCCATAAAAGTAAATCTTTTAATCCCTCACCTAAGATCTGTGAAATTTGTGGTAATATTTACAAATACCAACATGCCCTTAGTGCCCATATGCGTCGACATAATAATGACCGTCAATTTGGTTGCGAACTTTGTGAGAAGGCATTTGTTTCGAACGTAGAGCTAAGACGACATATGCGGGTACATACTGGTCAGAAACCATATTCATGTTCTTACTGTGAACGTCGTTTTTCTGATTTTGGATCACGAAGTAAACACGAACGAACCCACACTGGTGAAAGACCATATCGTTGCACAACATGCAATAAATCTTTTGCATACCCTCACGTTTTGACTGTACACATACGAACGCACACAGGTGAAAAGAAATTCCAATGTAGTCGATGTGGAAGAGGATTTACGAAAAAAGCCTACCTTTCAGCTCACTTAGATAACCATGCGCGTTGCGAGAGTATATCATTAATTTCACGACTAAACGATGAAAATTCGAACATAGCACTTTCAAAACCCGAGACTGAAAGGACGATGCCGAAAGAAGATATAGCTGTAAAAAATTTAGAGGCATGCATTTTCTCCACTGAATTAACCAATGAAGAGAATGACATCGGACATTGTACTTTGGAGCTTGAAGAAACTATCGCCGAGGAACACTTGGACGAAGATCAAGAATACATTTTGGGGACACAATCATAAATGTTATTTCAATTTATAGCACTTAAATTATTGTATGAAAAATAAAAAACGAAACGCGCTTATATGTAAACACATGTATACATACATATACGGGTTTAAAAAACACGGAGTATATAACATAAGTTATAAAATATTGCAGTTCATACCATCATTCATGTACATATGCACATCTGTATTATATTTTATTGCTACTATGTACGTACGATATCTAGGAAAAGAAATTGTTTTATTTTTATAACTAAATACCGATTGCTACATATGTACATAAACATATATGTATTTTAAAGCATTAACTGAGGTGTACTTGCTCTTTTTCCTTCTACAAAGCAAATTGGGAAAATTCTGGGAGCTTCTATTTGGAAAAATATTACATATTAACATTGTGTCGTCAGGTGAAATATAAAAAATTCTCAAAAAAAAAAAAAGTTTTAAATGTTCAACATACTGTTGAGTGAATAGTAATAGTAATCCTTAAGTCGTCATTTCGGACAACACGGTTGCTCACAAGAGCTACATACATAAATTTTTCGTAAAACCTCAAAAGAATATTTCATAATTAACTTAGAAAATAATTTCGTAAACGAAATCGTCAAACAGCTGCGTAAATTTCGAATCCTAAACTATTAGTTTGCACAATATAATTTATAGACTCATCACAATTACATTTATTTATAAGTATTTAAACTTTCATACAGCAACTAAAACAATTGTGTCAATATACCTTTCAACAACAAATTGAGAATTGGTGCAAGTTTCGAGCTAAATGTGTTCTCTCTTCTCTTATGAACCGGTTCCTTTTGAAAGTTCAATGAACATAAAATGAGGTTTTGCGGAGAATAGCGAATAAATGTATGTTTGTTACAGCATCAATTGTTAGCAAAAGTGTGTTGTTGTTTAGATTTATTAATATTACAATTTATTTCGTTTTATAGAATTCACACTACAATAATAGAGATAATTTACAATAAATCAATGAAACTTGATTAGATTTGTTTAAGCGAAAATCATAAATTCCTTATTTTGTTTCCATAAAATTTTTTCACAGCATGTAAGATATTTATGAATTTCAGTAAATATTTCGATGAAAATTTTGAGCTAAGTCGTGCCGGTATATTCTATCTTTTAGTCCTCAAATGTCATTCTTCCCGGCCCATGATTTTTCATATAGCGTCGATAAGACTTGTACCGAGGATTTTCAGCCAATTTCTTTTTCATTTCTTCTTCTTGTTCTTCATGCCAAACTTCAAACTTTTCCTTTTTCCACAACTCTAACCGTAGGTAGTCTTCGATTTGATAATCTTCTAATGCATTAAATTGATTGTTGCCCATTTTCATGTAACGTCGAATCAAATAAAGTTGTTCCTCTCTGCCGAATGGTTGTTTCCTGATTGTAAAATTCCAAAACCACTTTGCATGCCAAATTAAAAAACGAAGTATAGTGTAAGGACAAATTAGCAACTGTACCCAGAGTACATCCCATATCGTTGGTTTAGCATAGCCACCTCTAACGTCCATTTTCTCTATGATTACTTGCCGAACAATGCGTTCAATTTCTTCACGTTGCTCAGATTTGGACATACGATTCTTTCCTTTGCGGTTACTTATTTTCTCTATATCTTCTTTTGCTATATCCAATGCCTGATTTCGGTATTTTGGTACGGTAGCCAAGTGTTTTATGGCATCATCATAACGCTGTAACCCCGAGTAGTATTGAATAATGGAAATAATTGTAAGTGTTGCAATTATAACGATGCGTACATCAACTTTAGGTGCAACTCTTCGTCGATAGTAACGATAGTAATGCGAATAGTATTCCTCAGGATGATCCAACATGTAGTCGTAATCTCTACGTGACTCATCATCTCGTAGAATTTCGTAAGCGGTAGCAATTAATTTGAACTTAACCTCAGCCTCTGCTTTTGCTTCCACACCGCGGTGCATATCGGGATGATGTTTTCGCGCTAACGAACGATACGCCTTGCCAATTTCAGCTTTGGTGGATTGGCGGTTTACACCCAAGACATCATAACAATCCTCCCTTCCGCAGTATATGCCATCCAACAGTGCCAAACCTTCCGGCATCATGGCCAACGTAATCAAAAGGATGCATATATATTGTGAAAAATGCATTTTCTGCTCATACGTTTTTTTTTTTTAATTAATAAATTTTATTATAAGTGACCTCAATAAACACCTGTGGCTGCGCACACCGCGAACTCTGCCACGTTCAAATTAAGTTGTTTCACGTTCTTTAACAAAAATTCTTCGCTACTTGACTTGTGGTCTCTCGTACTGATGGAACGAATATAGTGTTGTGAATGATAGACTAAGCCATCTGAATATGTATATTTGAAGCACGCAGCACTTCTAAAATGTGGCTTCGACAATAAAAAAATAATATTGTAATCTTAAATATTCTCTGATATTATCTACAGAATATTAAACAATTAGCTCTCTCTTTTAGCCACTTTCGGCAAAGACAACAACAGAGAACGTAAATACAACAAAAGCGGCCTATTGTCCACGTTTTCTAAATGTTTGTATGTATGCATTTGTATAGCAGCTGATAGGGGAAATTTTTTCGTAATGTACAGAACATAAAGAAATGTCAAATTTTTACATTCTCTGCTGAACTTCATTCTTTGATTACTTTTCACGATTTTTCATAGAGCACTCTGAATACACGTGTGATATTTTTATTTATTGCTAAGATTTTATAAAATAATAATAATTTGAATAAAGTAAAATGTCTTCTGTAAAGAAAAAGCGTGTTTCGAAAAAGACCAAATCCGCTTGGAGGAAAACCGATATAAAAGATGTGGAAGAATTTTTAGAGGATCAGCGGCAAGAGGAGCGCGTTGGGTAAGATTATTTCACATGGATACTGTCATGATATTACACATTTATAATTATTTCATTCCAGGTCATTCGCGGAGAAAAAAGATGATGAGCTCTTTATGGTGGACGCAACACCTCTAAAATCAAAACAAATAATTTTAACTGAAAAACAAAAACGTAAGTTAAACGCTAAAAAGCCATTACGTTCCTTAGAGGCTTTAAAAAATAATTCAAAGGTACAAGATCCAATTGTTAAAAGGTAATACAGAAACATATCTATATAATAATTAAAATAATACTAAAATAAAATGCATTTGGAAAACCCCAGGAATCGCGTTCGACAAAAAAGAAGCGGTCGTATTATTGAAGAAGAGGTCCGCAATCCTACTAAACCTCGGCATTTCCAAGCAAATAAAGATAGGGAACGCTACTATGAATCACTAGAAAAGAAACTTAAGAAAGGAGAACAAATTACGAAATCGGCTAAAGACGTTTGGGCAGAAGAGGACTTTCGAGATAAAATACCCGGTTTAAAAGATGAAAAAGGTTGGATAAGCAAAGACTTAGCATTATATGTATCAAAAAATATCGGCAAAGCAGTGATAAAAGTTCATGACAGTATACGACACCGTACTACAAAGGCAAAGTAGGTTAAAAACTTGACGTATATCCGCACGCACATATTATTAATGATTTCTTAAACAATTCTAGGAAATTCGAAGCTCCCCATGGTGGTATGAGTTATAATCCATCATTGGAAGATCATCAAGCACTGCTTGCAGCAGTAGCGGACAAAGAAGAGAAGATCATTAAAGAGGAAAATCATTTGAAACGAGTAACTACTCAAATGTTTTCAAAAGTTACACCAGAAGAACGGGATAAACGGCTTATGGAAGAAATGCGTTCTGGTTTGGACGAAGAAGAACAAGATGATGATAATGAGAAAGATAATGACACATCCGATGGCGCATATAGATCAATAAATCCGCCAGTTGAAAATAAGAAAAAGAGTAAACAGTCACGTCGGAAAGAATTGCAACAAAAAGAACTGCAAAAAAAACAAGCTGAGAAAAAAGCCCTAAAAAAGCAAACTGCGGACCTAAATAGGTATGAAATCAAGTTTAATTATCTTAAAATATTATATATAAAATTAAACTGAAATTTCTTCTTAAGGATAAAATCAATTAAAAACGAGGTGTTAGCTGAAGAAGAACAACTTAACGATTTAAAAAAACATCGCAAAAAGGTAGAATTGAAAAAGAAATTCGAAACAAAACGTTTGGGTCGTCTTAAATATGCCGAGCCGGACACAGATATCAACATGCCCGAAGACATTGCTGGAAACCTACGCAATGTAAAACCAGAATCAAGTTTGTTAGTCGATCGGTTTAAAAACTTCCAAAAGCGAAACATTTTACCTGTGAGCGTTGCAACGGGAAAGCAGAAATCAAAGAAGGTGAAACGTTTTCCCCGCAGCTCACACAAAGATCCTGGTGTTTCATTTCAAATGCTACGAGAGCAGCGTAAAGTGAAATCATGAGCACCGTTCCATCGTACCAAACTATAATATATGTTTATAATTTCTAGAAAAACATTGGATAAAATTGAAAATGAGTTTATTCTACAAAAAAAAAAAAAAAAAGACCCAAAATTAATGAAAAAATAATAAACCATAGCCACAGATTATTTACAAAAATACTTATTATTGCGACTTATTGTGATTATGGCAGACAATATATTATTATGACGCAATGGTATTATTGGTCACGAATTATTTGGTGTTACTGAGATCGCTTGTTTCAGCTTATTGCATTGCAATCGATTATTTGGAAGAATGAGTATTTGTATTTGTTATTTACTAAATTTAGAAAACTACTCTCGTGATTCGATCCTTTTCAAATGAATAGTTTATTGTATTTATATACTGGCTCTCCTTTGATATGTATCACATACCCAACTTCTTCCAGAATGTACTCATCCGAGTGTTCGTATCAAAAATACTCCGTACCATAAATACTTGTACAAGTCCCACACAAATCATAGCACATATTTGGAATAGTGACCATACATTTACTTTAGAGTAATTTGCTTCTGCTAAATTACGATCCCTTGCTTCATTAGAACGGAGCATATTTAAAATTTGGTGAGCTCTCGATATTTGCATATGTACTCGCCCAACATATTCCATAATTTCGCGCACTTGAATGTCGTACAATTCCTCAGGTGTTTTCGCTGTTGCAGTTTCATCCCAATTATTATCAAAAGCAGATTGTCCTTCTTGCTCTATAATTAACTCGAAAAATACAGTCTTGCGGTTATAAGAGCTAAACGTGTTATCGAAACAGAAACGATAGTCTCCTGCTTTGCTCGCTTCATGACGATGTATATTCTCCGGTTTTTTATAGTCACTAACTATAACTAAACCTATGGGATCGATCAAAGAAAAACTTATATCAAGATCCCCATGTCCGCCATCAATCACCTGATATTCTATATCAATAGTTTCACCGCTCCGAACTGGTTGGTAGAAGCATTCATTTCTACCCGCCTCAATATAAACCGTCATTTCTTTCTCGTATGCATGCACAATGCTACAAAAAGCTATGATACCCAGGACCTTCCACAGCATAATACGCAACATTTTCTAAAAGGAAAAAATCATAACAAAATTATAAAATTAACCGTCAAATAAATAATTACCATATTCCCATTACATACAAAAAAGTAATGAGGGAGAGACAATAAAATGTAAGACAACAGCTGATTATAACCAGAGTTGCAAATTTTTTCATTAACTTTTTCAATCGCGTATAAAATTCAAGCAATCCGTTGTTCCATTTAAGAAATAATGATTGTGATTGAATATAAACTATGTTATGAGGCTTTCAACTGATATTGTTCAAAAATTAACAAGGACACATAAAACAAACATCAATAATTTATGTCCTGTGATCCTGCCATAATTACTTGTCTTTCCACCCAGTATTTACAAGTGAATTGTAGAAATAATCGACGTTTCAAATCGATAAAGTACTGACTTACAGATTCAACTTTGTTTATCAACTCAACCAACATCTGCACGTAATTGACATAAATTAAAAATTCAATAACGCAGTATCCCGGTAATATCTGCTACATATGACTGCCGAAGATACTAATGAGCCTGAGAGCTATAACACGAATTCTGAAGAATTTAATATACCGGACGCAGAAGAATTGGAAACCTTATATGTGATGCTAGAGAAAGGAGTAATTCCAGAATTGCAATGGAATTTCCCCGGTCGCCAGCAAATTAGTACAGAGTCGGCTGGAACTTCACCGAAAGAGGAAACTGCTACACTTACAAATACAGAAGAAGAGTATGTGTGAGTTATTAATGTGCCAATACTCAGTTATTAAATGGTAGTTTTCTTATAGACCTGTCGTTAAAAATGACTTCGATTTTAGCGACGATGTGACGCAACCACAAATGAGAGTTAGAAATCAAAACTCTACACCAAAATCTACAAAAAAGAAAGTAGCTAATTTCGCAGGCGTCATGGAGGTGCTGAAAAAGAAAAATGCAGAAGGATCTTCGTAACCAGCTTGAAGTAAAACTCCAAGTTCCAGTTGACCTAAAGATATTACGACGCTCGTTTATCTGAAAAGATTATTATAATTTCTGAGATTAGTTTCTTCATTGAAGGTATTGCTAATTATAATCCAGTCGATAAAAGCGATTTAGTAATTTCTTCTTTTCACTTTATGCATAGAAATATATGAGGCAACTGGCAGTGTACCCGTTCAGCTTCTAGATCTTCTAATTAGTATTCTTCTTGATAACTTTCTGCAAATGGGGAGACCTCCAAATCACATGATAGGGAATGCAATTTTTCGACATCTCATTCGACATCGAGAGCTCGTTAAGATCTTCGAAATTGCAAAGAAAACTTGAATGCTCGAATTATTAAATAATATATGATTCGCAGTCATAATAAAAGAAAATGTAGATGTAACTTCTATTTTGCTATGCAAGCGATTTGAAACCGAAACTTTTCTATTCATTATTTTCGAAGATTTCAAATGTAGCTAATTTCTGCTCTGTAGAAATGGTTTGGGAGCCAAATCAGGTTCGAACTTTATCATAGTCGAATGATAGATCATCATCCTTCATAATTCTCTACTTAAAATCGTATAAAAATTGTTCTTAAGGGGGTCTCCTCATCAGTCAGTTTCAAAAAATCGATTTTTTTTTTTTTGCTTCAATCGTTAGAATTATTATTAAAGAATATTCTTGCAAATTTTGAGAGTCCAACTCAAACTCGTTTAGGATTTACAAATCTGAGTAGAGTCTCGCGTGGGGCAAGCGCGAGCTAAGCTAAAAACTTTAAAGCCTATTTCCCGAAAACCGTATTTTTTAAAATTCCGTGCACGATTAAAAATGAACCATTAAAGCTATGTATACAAGTAAGACACCGTTTTTTAGATAATTTTATTGTCCATAGATTGAACTAAAAATATTTATTAAAAAATTTTTATTTTACAATGTTATCAACTCAATTATTCTTAGAAAAAGCACTAAAAATCGAGTACTTTTTTAAAAAAATGACAAAAATGTTAAAATTTCAACTTTCAATCACCATAATAGTCTATGATCTGCAAAAAAGCCTTCTGAACAAGGAAGTATTTCCATTTTTTGTTTCAGATAAAAATTACGGGCTGAATCATGCACGGAGTTTGAGTTGTTAATCGCGAGCTGCTGCGCAAGATTTTTCATAAATCAGCCATTTTTAATTATTTTGACATACAATAAACTTTTTTTTGTTGAATAAATATATGTTCAAAAATATGCAAAAGATCATTTGTTTCTCTTGTTGGTTTCATGTTCAAAAAAAATCCTGAAAAACCTCTTTTTTTGTAAGCTACTGATGAGGAGACCCCCTTAAGCCAGTCTTTCAAAGAACAGGGATACTAGCCTTCCACTCATGTATACTCTATATGGAATTATTTGGTTCTTAAAAGTTTTCATTTTATTTGAAGTAAAATTCACAAAAGCTTAGATATGGCGTCCTTAAAAATAGGTATATAATAATTATAATTATGTATGAGTTATAAGTTCTCTGATATTTTTTTTTCTTAAATATTTATGTACACGTGTGTATAATAGAACAAAGTCTAAAAGAAATAAGACACAACATTGCAAGGTTTTTACTACAATACAAAAATCAATTTTAACTCAACATAATAAATAGTTACATAACATACATCGTAGTTAGCCTAAATAACTATCTAAAAAGTTACAATTAACAGTACACAAATATACATGTATAATTAAGAATAGGCTACGACGAAGTACGGATATTCCTTAAAAATACCGGAAAATATATTGCAGGTGTATAAAGATGGTGAGATTTCTCAGTTAAAAGTATGAAAAAGAAAAAAAAAAAACATATTTTCTATATGGCCAATTTCACACTGCCTAGTTAATGTATGAAAAGAGTTTGGGAGAAAGATACAAATAATAGAATATATGTATGTTTCTATGTCGCACACCCATATAATAAAATAAAAAATTTCAAAAACATATAAGCAAAAACTTATCTGAAATGCTATTATCACGCTTAGCATGTTTTGGGGCGTCAAAACTTATGTTTTATGATTTGAATTTCATGAGAAGAATAGAATCCTCTAAGTACTTTAAATAGCATTATCAAAATAATATTAAGTATATTTGGAAAATGTAGAAGGTTAATCGGACGTTGAAAATAATCTTTTAATATTAGATAAGAACGTATCAGCATTGGACAAACTGAATTTATGTTGCAACTTATTTTTCCTTTGTAAATACAATAGATTATTAACATATGTATGTATGTACATATTGTTTGATATACATATATAATAAGCCCATTATGATTAGATCATATATTATTAAGCATTTAGAGGGTATTCAGTATGTCTAAAAATTCAATTCATCCCACCGTAATAATCTCACATACCATTTTTTTAAATAAAGAGCAGGAATTAAGTTATTTGTATCTCTCCCAATAACAACGGATTTATGGAATTGAAAACGAATGTTTAACTCTTGTACTTAACTACGCCTTTATAAATAAACCCTAAATCATAACTATTATATAATATTTTTGTGTAATTCTTCTTAGAGCTCCTCCAATTTATGGTGCTCAGATTGATGTTTTTCCCTCCTAAGAGCGACTGATGAATTTTTGAAGAGCTTTATGCCAGATATACACCCGGAGGGGCTGAGATTCACTGCCGATGGCCGAACGCGTTTGGAAAAATCAACTTTTTGTTTTCAATCATTTTTTGAAATATTGGATGGTCTGGTCAGGGTTCGAACCCATGGTAGTAGTGCTAACCACTTGGCTAATACGGCGGTCAACCATTTCAATAATAAGTATTGAACAAACTGTGTAGGATTTTTTTTTAAATACACAGCTAAACAGGTAAAAATAAAAATATTGCATACTTATATCAGCTTTAAAAATCTTCCTTGCAAACATACTTTCGTCTTGGGTACAGGACGTTTTTATAAACCGACGATAAGAAAAATTTAAATTGACGAAAAATACCCATTTCAAATGATTTCTCCTTGTTCTTCCATAATTGACCGTATACTGACAAGCAGTTCAGCAAAGTTTGGTCGCATTCTTGGTTCTTCTCTCCAGCATTCTCTCATTAACTTGTCATAAACTATTTGCGGACAACCTTCTGGTTTTTTCAGCCTAGAATAAGCAGAAATATTTAATTTGGTCAACAAGTGTTTTGTAACATATTTTGTGACAAATACCTTTTTCCACTTTGTAATTGGGATAGAAACTCATCTTTACTTAACTCTCTATCTATAAGATTTGGTTCTCCTCCACGAGAAAATGTCTCAAACATAGTTACGCCAAAAGACCATACATCCGTGTAAACGGAGAATTTGTTATAAAGTATGGCCTCCGGCGAATACCATTTTATGGGGATGTCTCTCATACTTTGCACAATATAATATCCGTTCGAATCTGCAAACTGCGCCAAACCGAAATCAGATATTTTTAGCCGATCTGACTCGATTAAAATGTTTCGCGTCGCCAAATCTCTGTGTATTATCTTTTTTTCGGCTAAATAATTCATGCCCTAGATTTTGAATGAAATCATAAACTTGAAAAGTGCGTACCACATGAACTTTGTTGCAGAGTAATGAAAAATGCACATTCACCTTTAGTGTGACTCAAAACAATGAAATAATTATTATAAGTGTATTACTACTACTTCAAGTTGAATACTGCAAAAAATAAGATATGTTTTTGACATAATTAAAAACACTTGGATTTTGCATTTAAATTTTCAGAACCATTTGAATCGAAATTTGACACATACTAATTAATTTTAACGCATTTTTCATAACTCCGCCTTGTAGTATATTAATAACAAACAAACCTTAGCTATGTCATGAGCATAGTGCAAAAGCATTCTGTTAGTTAAATCTTGCTTTTGAGCTATAAGGAAATCGTTAAAAGAGCCGCCCGACACATATTCCATTATAATGTAGAAAATGGGTTTCTCGACAAAACATTTGATTTTCACAACATTTTCGTGTTCGAGGCCCTGAAAAAATAATTAACAATCTTACTGACGTTTCTTTGCATGGATATGTATAAATAATGACTATTATTAGCGGTGTTTTTTAGAAAAGAATATGTATATACACTTAAACTTTCTTAACCGTGTTTTCGATTTTTTAATAAAAAAATGTAAGTGTAGATATATATATGCGCGTAAAAAAACACGCCTAATAAATAAAATTATACAACATTTACCGTCATTATTTTACTTTCACGAATAAAATCTTTTACATTCGCAGTCGTTTTTAGAGTTTTAACTGCTACTTTCTCGATAGGTTTATTTTTACAGTTTATTGTGCCTGAATACACAACGCCATAATGACCTTCACCTAAACGTTTATCAACAATCACTTTTCCATTTGGAAGTTGTATAACAACAGACCTAGTAACATCGTCAAATCGATTGTGATTTTGTGGAGATGATGGTGCTTCCGAGTAAGTTAAAGACGCATTATCATCTTCACTATGTTCATTATGGTCGTAAAAATCACTATCTGACTCATAAACCGGTAGCCTTTTTTCGAAATGTTGTAGTATTGAAAAGATGTCCACGCAATCAAATCTCCTGTGAGCGTCGGTTTGCCAACCGTCTAGCATGATGTGATAAATTTTATCTGGGCAATCCTTGCTAGGTTGGGGTAATATGCCACCGTATCTTTGTGTTCGATTCGTTTGTAGCTTTTCACCCATCTCGTGTATATTTCCGCCACAACCAAGTTCCTCTAACGGTGATTTTCCATATGCAAATATCTCCCATAGAGTGGTTGCAAAGGCCCATGCATCTACACAATTGTCGCCATGAACAGCATTGAGATTATTATAGTATTCCTGGGGTATCCATGGAAGGCTAAACCATAAATTAATAAAATTAGGTTCTCTTGTTCAAACTACTAATCAACAGGAAAAACTTACTCCTCGCAGGTATAAGGACGGCGAAGTCCAGGATCACCAATTTTAGTCTGAATTTTGTTATTACTTGCATCGAATTTAGTTACGAACATGTTAGAACATCTTATAGAGCCATGATAAAATTTCTTTTCACGCTGTTAAAGTAAATAAATAAATAAATAAAATAAAAGAAAAAAAATCAATCATATATAAATTTTTTAATTAAACAATTTTTACCAGATATCCGATTCCTCTAACCAAATCAAATGCTATATCGATAAGCATGGAGAAAGATATTTTATTTTGGTTTTTTCGAAGTAATTTATCAAGCGGTCCATAATGCGCGTACTCCATCGCCATAGTATAGGGTCGGGTTAATGTCACACCGTACAGCTTGAGAAATTGCGCAGAATAAATTTGATTGCAGAAGTGTGTTAGAGATGTGAAATCCTAGATGATAGATAAGAATAATATAAAAAAGAAAATATACATATATGGCCAAACAATTTGAAAAATTAATTACCTTAAGGTCACTTTCTTCCGAAAAAATTTTTAGCGTAACTTTAACATCCTTATAGGTAGGTTGCTGAACCCAATCTCCTTGCATTATAATAATCTTACCATTATCAGCTGAACGTTGTGTATCTAAACAAAAAAATTTGTAACAGCAATTATAACTCATAATAGATCGGTTCAACTTACTTTCATACCAACGGAGATCATTGCCCCTATCAAATATTTGAACTTTTCCTTTTTGAAGTACAGATTTACTTAATTCTGTGTCAGCCTCCTTTGGATGTAAATTTTTTGGCAGACAAATATGCAGAAGTGGTGCTTGTTCTATGAAATTAAGAAGCATATATTACTGAATTATATAATAAATCATTTAGAAGTTTTCATTACCATATTCAGATTGCGGAATGCAGAGCATTTCAATCGAAATTGAATTCTTTAAATCCTTCAATGATTCAAATTCCTTCAACCCCTCAGTTGAATGTAAAATCCATTTCTTGTTTTGAAGTGTTATTTTGGTAGTTACTATGTTTCCCGCAAACCTACCTTTCACTGACCTAAACACATACATACGCACAAAACAATTAAATTATTTTAAAAATATATTCTAAAAGTTTTTAACTTACCTCTGTGTATTTATATCGACAAAATAAACATCATACTCTTTTTCACACTGTCTTATAATGCAAGTTGGACGTTTCTCCGACATCTTACGCAATTTGTCAAAGGAATAGGCTCCACTGTAATATTAGAAACATATGCACATAAATCATAAATAATAAATATATGTGAATGTACGAATATTTATAAGTAACATACCCGATCGGACCGTGGCATTTCGTTTCTCTCAAGAATTTTAAAGACGGAGTTGGAAAATCGTTGCATATATCCTTCGACCATTTGCTAGTTAGCCTTAAAATATGAACAATAAGTTTAATAATTTTTAACATACTATGCATCTGTAGGTATGTACATATGTACAAATATTTGATAAAAAAAAGTATTAGTTAGAGTAAGCAGACACAGTGAAACATTGCTTACCTTAAGTAACCTCCTATATATGTAACAAACGATTCTAGTTCATATTTTGAACTAAATTGCATAAAATAGCTCCTTGGCAGTTCAATAATTTCCAGATAAGCCTCTACTTCGTTTTTGATATAAATTGCATATATATCCTCCAGCTTTGCCAATAACGTCCACTGCGAAATATTTTTTTTTATAATTCAAGTGATTCCACCAAATATACTAATAATTGTGGATACAACGAATAAACAACTAAACATATAGTATTTTTTTCATGATACGTTTTTTTCTTAAGAAAAATTTTTCATTAAACAGTTTTGAAGATTCGCATAGCATTAGACAATCAGAATGACCTGTATTTTATCCAAAAATAGTTGTTCCTACTTGTTATTCGTTGTTCGACAGATTTATTTGTATACATTTTTACTTACATTGTCTTTTTTAAGAGAAATTTTTAATCCTGGCTCTGGGTGGTCATGAGTGTCTAATTTTGCGTAAACTCTTTGAATCCCTGAATTATTACACATTTTGCCTGTAGTTGCTTGCACCGAAATCGCATCATCATTTGGAATATATTCCACTGCGACAAAGTAGAATTCCATCAAATAATTAGGCGCCAGCTTACAAACTTCATCAATGTAATAAAATTTAAACTCGGTGAACCCAATTTTTTTGTCTCGTACACTTTTAAATGTTGCACGAATTTTCGATTTTACAAAGTATCTATGCTCTCTTAATAAGGTGTGTGGTAAATACTCCTTGTACTTATTTTCTATATTTTCAATAACTTCTCGTCTGTAATTGCTAGCTAATCTCTCGCCTTCTGAACTTTTTGATTGCAAATCAATACACATATGCATAACAGCAAAGCCCATGACATTATCTTTCCGTTCGGGATGGCGTATTTCTGGAATTTTTTCGTGCAAGATGTCGTGACGAATCTGCCAGTATAAGTATTCATAAGCCTGTTTGTCTAGATTTTTCAGCTGCGTGTCCATATTGGGCACCTTAAACCTCATACGAAAACAGTACCGTACACCAGGCCTTAATTCATGACCGGGAGCAGCCCATTCGTTTCCAGAGTCCATAACACGTAATCCAAACAATAATCGGGTGGTTGGCAATATTTTAAGTTGCCGACTTATACTTAAACAAATATCCTCACATAATGTTAAATTAGAAAATTCGTTATCTATATTATCTTTGTAATTGAATATTTTAAGTAAAGTTTGAGTTGGCATAGTAGCGCTGGATATATCAGTATGATCGCTGTTGCTGATACTACTATTACTATGAATTGAACTACGGCCGCCCATTGAAAATGAGGCGCTGTTAGTATCAAGCAATGTGATAGTCGTATTTGTCGTACCAGACGTGTTGGAAGCTTGATTCATAACCCACTGAGACACCTCCAATTTTTCTCCTAATAATCGTATCATTAAAAGGCATTTAGTATATCTACATACAGATGTGTACACAATTTTTTTTCTTAGATACTCGTTCAAATTCCTTTCCTTATATGCATTTTTCGATTTCAGTTTTTGTGTTTATTCGCAAATTTATATAGTTCCTCCCACACTTAAAATGTCAATATCAAAGCGAAATTTACAAATAATTTGATTGTAAATCGATACACTTTTATATATGTTTCCAAAATTCTTTGAGTTCTTATCTGCTTTTACGCCATTTTGAAATTGGACCAGTGTACGATACGAGTATTCATCGTTCGATTGTGTAGAAAAATTTTAAATAGTAGTATAAATAAAAGTGGAGCAAACCTGATCATAGATTCTCAACTTCAAAATTATTTCCTAATACGGAACTGATTATTAAATAAGTAGACTAGATTACGTTGGAATCAAAATTTCTTCGAAAATTCAGATGTAATTTTCTGTTCGATTAAAATTTCGATAAGCAACTATAAACAAAGAACGTATATTAATATACGTTTGTTCACAGTTCAATTATAATCTATTCACAGAAAAATTTAGAAAATAAACTGAAAATACCCGATTTATATAAAATTCCCAAAATGGGTTGCTAGATTTCCATTATAAATACAAAGTTTACTAATAGTAGAAACTCGTTCCAGAGATGTATGCGACCAACCAGCGGGTATATAAAGACAAAGACAAGTTTCGTCGAGTAGAGCAATAGCTAATGTGAATCTCTTTAGAGCATTTATTAGCTACAAGACTGATTTAATGTGAGATTAATAAACTGTTTGTTTACAGTAAACTAACAAGTAAACTGTGTGTTTACAATAAATCAGTTGTATGGTAAATATGGGATTTTATATATAACAATCCAAGGAGCCGATCGGAAGTATTGGGATATTAGCGTGGTTTAATTTATTAAAATCGGTTGGGCCAAGAACGTATGCGTTATTTGGTTGTACACTCTTTGGCAATTCCAAAAGAGTAGTTGCCGACAACTACCAGCAAAGTTGTCTCGTGGAAACCCAGTTTTAGTGTTATTGCTTATGTACGGTAAATAGAACTAAATATAATATAATCAAAACAGAAATAGTGTCAGATATCAGCGAAAATTTAGACATTAAAAATGTTTGTATAAATCTTACACAGTATAAAGCAGGGAAATTTGTAATTCTTTTTCAAAATTGTTTATTTATGGGAAATAAAGTTGTAAATTTTCATAAATTTTTGGGTCTTAATGCATTGTTAAGATTTACAACTGGAAGTGAAACTCAATGTTCAAAATTTCTGCTTACTCAACGGTACAGTTAGTATGAAATTCATATATTATTTTTTACCTTTTAAATATCATCCATCTTACAGATCCATTAAGTTTAACTCGAAACTATTTACTACTTTCAAGAAAAACTGCAAAAAGATGAAGTTTTTGACTCAAAATGAAGCTATCAATGTTGATATGGAACTGTTTAATGAATATAAGTTCAGTGTTGATCAACTTATGGAACTAGCAGGGTTGAGTTGTGCCCACGCTATAGCGAAATGCTACCCTATAGAACGCTTTAAGAGGGTTCTGATATGTTGTGGACCTGGAAACAATGGTGGAGATGGCTTAGTTTGTGCGAGACATTTATCTTTAATGCAGTATGAACCAAAAATATATTATCCTAAGCAAACTTCAAAAGAATTATATCAAAATCTAACACTTCAGTGCGAGCTTAGTGGTATTCAAATTCTTTCTACAAATCCTACTCTAGAGGCGACAAATGAATGTTACGATTTAATTGTTGATGCGCTATTCGGTTTCAGTTTTAAACCACCGATTAGAGAAACTTTTATACCTATCATTGAGGTCTTGCAAAAAACGACAACACCAATAGCAAGGTAAACTGCAAATCTTAATAAAATTACTGAAATACTAATGCAAATATCATCGAATAGTATTGACATACCAAGCGGTTGGAATGTAGAAAAAGGTAAGATCGATGAGACTTGTTTTGAACCGGAGATGTTAATATCATTAACCGCGCCAAAACTATGTGCCAGATCCTTCAAAGGCAAATATCATTACTTGGGAGGACGTTTCGTTCCAAAGGCACTACATGAAAAATATCAACTAAACTTACCAGAGTATCCAAATTGTGACATGTGTTTGAAGTTATAAACTAACATTTTTACATACATTAAATAATTTGTTCTCAAATAAAAATATTTTAAAATCAATAAACGAGTTTATTCATATGAATGTGGCTGAAAAGCTCCAAAGAAAAGTATTTCCATTAATACAATATTTTTAATGACAGGCATGGAACAGTTCCATTTTAATTATACATACACATGTATATGTACAAAAAAAAAAAAATTCACAGACTGAAATTATCATTTGCACTGTATTTTGAAGAATGTAAGTATTTTCTATATGTCCTTATTACACATTTATTTATATACTCTGTTATAATGCTTTCTACGTCGATCTTCCTCAAAGGTATTATTCCTAGCCCATTCCTTGAGGTTACCCTTCGAACGTAACATAGCGGACTTTGAGTCAATATCCCGCATAACAAACGGAGACATGCCAGCTATGTAGTCTTCTTCTAAAGCATTGGTTTTCGTTTTTGCTACACGTGATGGCATCTGCCTCGGTATAGGCTGGTCTTCAAATAGTATTGGATTACGCGAATGCTTCCCCCCCTGGAATCTTGGTAAGCTTTGGTTTTTGTATTTGGATGTTAAAGGTCTACGTGTATTGATATGAATCTAAAAAAAAAATAATGCTGTTAAGTTTCGTTTGATGAGTTAAAAAAAAATGTTTTACTTACAACTTGCTTGCCATTCTCATCTAAGCTAACAGCGACTCTTTTCAAAGTTTTGTTGCCACAATTCGGACAAAAAACTTTTGTCATAATGCTTGTAGTTTTAAAACAAGCGTAACAACGTAGTATATAAGTGCGGAGGTGTTTAATTGCTCGTCCATCCAATGCACAAATTTGCAAATTCATTTGCTTTAAAGCATTTTGAATTGCGTAATCCGTAGACATACATGCAACTACGGGCACTACATCCGACTCCACCTTACCTTCTAGTGATTTTTTCACCCTTTTAATGTTTGCTGGTGTAATCCAGCCTCTATCAATATCAGCACCATCATCGACTTGTTCTTCGTTTGATTTCTCATCGTCATCACTGTTATCTGGATGTGTCCCTTCTTCATTTCTTTTTTGTGGTACAAGTATATCGCTAGCATCTATGTCATCTTCACTGCATTTTAATTTTTCAAACAGTTTTTCTAATTCATCTTGAGTCATTTCATCATCATAAGTATAACCTTTTTCATCTTTGTTAGATATTTGTTGTTCAATTGCATTTTTAACAACATCAATTGCTTTTTCATTATTTTCGTTTATATCGTCTTCATTTTCATTTTCACTAACATCTGTGCTGCTTAAATCATCATCTTCTGGGTTAAACCAACCAGCTAATTTAGTGTTATCTTGGAATTCTTCGGGTTTCTCTTTAGATGCTATTGTTTTTGACACCACAGGTTCCGTACGTAGGTGCTCGGAGCCTATATTATCTATCTCCAGTTCATATGTCAGGGAGATTACTTTAATGTCAATGCCGGAGAGACTGGCATAGTCACCAGTCTTTTTAGCGAATTCCACACAGTGTTTTATGCTTTCTGTACGAGGCTCGCGTATTTGTAAATCAAATGGTAATACACACAGCCTTCGAATTTGACGTTTATTGCGCACTTCTTTAATAACATCGGGAACTGTTAAAACATTTTGGGCATAGTCCTGTAAAGATCGCCCGTCTGTTACAATAGGAACATTTAAAGAGCTTTATACTTACATTTAGCTGTACTGCATTGATAAAGGCAGTAGTATCAGCTACTAAATATTCTATTTTGCTTCTTGGCTCGGTCATTGTGTACTATTATTATTTATTTTAATGTTTCTATACACGTGGATACGATAGCGTTAACATGTCAAAGTTTATCAAAACAAAATAATGCGTGTCGACTTTTCTTATAGGGTTAAAAATGTATGTCGATTTTTACCCCTGACTAACAACGCATATAAACTGGTTTGACAAAAATCATAAACTGTTCAAATTATATAGGTGAATTTGGTTTTCTGCTATTTTTTTACTTTATTACTTATTTCAAAGAAAGCTTATTTGGGAGGAAAACTACATGTTAGCTAACTTACTTCTTTTACGGTGAGTAGTCTTTGAGCTGAGTAATGCCATGATAATTTATGTATAGTTATGGTATAACCGAAAATAAATTAAAATAAATGCGGTTAGTCTGAACAAGATATTATTAGATATTTTGGGTCGATATTCAAGACTAAATAGAGTGTGCTGAAATTCGATTTAATAATCGTTACTAAATCTCTATAACAAGAAAAATTATCGGTATTTTGCCATATTTAATTTTTTCGTGAAGAAAAATGGCGACTGCGTTAGAAATAAATTGACTAATTAAAGGGCTTTTGCAATAATTTTCCTTAAACTTACTCAAGTATAGTGAAAAATATCGGTTTTACTTACAATACATCTCTTTATTGGGTTTATAAACGCTTTGGAGCACGCTGTTTAGGTGGATAGAAAATCCAATTTTATTGCATATCTAACGTATCACCAATATCGAGATAACAAAAACTTACTAAGAGTGTTTACGAAATGTGGAATCAATGGGCTGCAGTTGGGGCACCTGTGCCAATGCCGCCTATACCGGCCCCGCATTGTCCACCACCCCAGCCACCACCACCTTCTGCTGCGCCGCCCCCACCATCAACGGCACCTCCCCCGGCATTGCCGGAATCTGTATCAGCTGCAAATACATCTGTACCAATTATAGGACCGATGCTGCCATCAAATAGTGCGACTCCGACTAGCGCTGTAGCACCAGCTAATACGCCAAATGGACCTTATGGGCAGTATACCGAAGCTCAGTATGCTGCTTTGACTCCCGAACAACAGTATGCCTTGCAACAACACTGGCAACAGTGGCAAGCTTATCAACAAGAATATGCTAAATGGCATGCCCAATATGGTGAACAGGTAAATAATCGAATTAAACATTTATGCGACAAAAATCTTTTAAAATTTGTGTCCTTAGTATAAAAGGGAAATGGCTGCTGCTGCCGCAACAGGACAACCTGGGAGTTTTAATAACTACTATCAGCAGACACAACCGCAGCCTCCAATGCAAGTACAACCATCACAACATGCAGCGCAACACATACCTGCAACAATAGCAACTGCACAACAACCACCACCACCGCCGCCCCCTGAGGGGCAAGCGTCTAATTCGAAAATTTCTGGAACTCCTCAAATCTATGCGCAACCACCAGCTACGCAGTCTAATCCTGTTCAAACTCAAGCAATGCCAGTTAATCAAGTATCCCCATCCATACAACAGTTTCCAGCTATGCTTCAGGCTCCTCCTGGTGGACCATTCACAAATAATAATTACCCACAGTGGCAAAATCCGTATCCGATGCAGCAACATCAGTTCAGTTACAATACACCGCCGCCAAATTTTGCACAACAGCCCCCAAATTTCGGTCAATTTCCAAATTTTCAACAACCACCTCCAATAGCAGCTCAACCGCCACCAATGGCTGCTACGCAATCATCTATGCAGCAACAACCTCTTGGTATGCCTCCTTATGCTAATTCTAATCAACAAATCCCCGCTGGAAGTAGTGTAAACAATAACAGTTCCAATCAAGCCAATGTAGATGGAAACTTTGAACGTAATCGAAATGAGCCTAGCAGCCAAGGTTCTAATTCTTGGGGATCTCAACCAAACCAGCAAGGTAATGACTTTCACACAAGTCAAGGAGATAATAATGGTCAACGGAAAGTCAATAATAATAGTACCAATTGGCCGGGAAACCAACGCGGTCCTAATAATGGTCCCAATAATTGGGATACACCAAGTGAGAATCGTGATAACTCAAATGATTATAATAATATATCAAATGATGATAACATCAATGAACCTTTTGAAACCAACACAAATAGTAGAGATGGCTTAGAAAATAAAAATAATAACTCAATGAACCGTTGGGGTGAAAATTCTAATAATGCAGGTAATAGGAGTGACATTCGAAATGATAATTTCACCCAGGTTCGACAAAAAGGCACCGTGGGACAAGAGCCAAATCAATGGGTTGCTAATAATCGCAAACAAGATAACATGAATAATCCTTGGAGGGGTGGAGAATATAGCTCTCAAGCATCATTTACAAATAATGAAAGCAGAAATAATGACAATTTTAATGCTCTTAACGATCAGAAAGGAAATCGTTGGGGCAGTAGAAGCGGTCAGCGCGGAAATAATGATATATGTGAAAGAGATTCAATGCATAACAGCAATTTCAACAATGATTCCTTCGATAGAGGCAGAGATTTCGGTGGAAATAATTGTCCGGAGAGTTCAAATAATAATTTCAATCAAAGATTTGGTCACAACGAAAGAAATTTTAGGGGCCACTTCAACCAACAACCAGGAGATAATGGTCCAAGAAATGAAATGCGTGATAATTCAAGAAACTCGTATGGAAATAATGAGAGGAACATGGATTTAAATCACCAAGAGAATTTTTCTCAAAATAAAAATTTAAATATTCGACATAATACAGGTGACCGAAAGTTCGGTGTGCGAAATAATTTTAACAGATGGTCAGAGAGCAATGATTCCAATCAAAGTCCGTGTAGCAATTTTAACGCTGGCTCAGAAAGCACTGCTAGAAACAATAGTCCAAATAATCCCTTTTCATCGAGAACTCGTTCAAATGATCGAAACTTTGGGTCGAGGGGAAATGACGATGGGTTTGGTTCAAATTATGGAAATCGCGGAAATGGGCGTAATAGTGGCCCGAATGACATCAGTAGTCGCAGATCCACTTCGATTGAGAAAAATATTGGTTCAAACTCCTTTAACAGACGTGGAAATTCGAATGAACGAAATTATAGGCAAAATAACATGGACCGTAGATCCAACTCTAATGATCGAAATAGTGGTTCAAATAATTTGAATAGGGGACATTACAATGATGAGTCTAAGCAAAACTTCAGAGAAGCCTCTAATCAAAAAGTTACCGAATCCGCACAAGGTTGTTTTGGAACGGACCAAAAACCACAACGATCTGATTTAGATGAAAAGAGTTTTGATCTTCAATTCCAACGCTGGGAAGAGCAATTTGACCAATGGAAGCGTGCAAACGCAAATCATCCTGATCGTGAAATGTATCACCGCTATGAGCAGGAATTCGAAAAGCAACGACAACGGATAATGGAAAGGCGTGAACAAATGCGTCTGAGGAAATTACAACAAAAGGGGGAAAAAACTGATGACAGTTTAGATACACACCCTCTAGATAAGGATGAGAGAGTCCTTAACGAGCAGAATGTAAAAAATATAGAGGAGGAAAACCCTAAAGACGACACAGAAGAAGAGCATGTTGCTAAAGAAGAGGAAAACTCTAATCACACATTGTCGCAAACGAAGGATACAACGAAGATTGAAGATGGCGTTGAAGCTATTCAAGAATCTGCTGATCAGGTGAGTGATGAGATAGAAGATACCCGTGGTGAAAATCAAGAAGGAGATAAAGCTGCAATCATGGTAGATATCCCCGAAACCGGAGCAGAGATATCTAAAATGGATGAATCATGTAAAGAGGATAAAAAAACCAACCTGGGCAAGCGGAAAAGCCGTTTTAGTGCTCCCATAGAAAACCCCAAAATTTTTAAACCATTAGAACCAACTGTTACCGAAATAATTTCTCTTGTAGATGAAGATGATATCGCTGTGGAGGCTTCTGGGTCCATGTGCAATATCTTCGGCAAATCTAAGGGTATCCCAGGACTAGATTTAGTGGAAGGTTCAGACTCTGTTGGTGGAGATAACAAATATACGGACTCCGTAGATAAATGCGATGATAATGAGTCTACTCGGGTTTCTTTGCCAAAAGAACAAACGGAAAGGCCAAGAGAACAAACGGAAAGGCCAAAATCCAGTGGAAAAATTCCCTCACTTTTTGATGTGATGGTAGAAAAGCCAATTGATTTCGATATGCGACCTACGAATTGCGATGTGGATAATGATGGCAACAAAGATGGTGACGGCATTTGCAGTGATAATTCAGGTGAAGAAGAAAAACTAATGCATCCGAATATTTTTAACGCCATTCCTAATTTGGGCGAAGCTCTTAGAGACCCTGCTTTCATGCAGAAAATTTCCCAGGCGTTAGCCAAAGCTCAGGGTAGAGAAAGTGCAGATCCTAGTTGTGCACCGCCTCCACAGTTTCTTGAGCAATTGCCCGCTTTACTTCAACAATTACAACAACAAAGATCTAATGTCGCTAACTTTGGTGGCAATGGCCCTAATTTCGGTGGCAATGGCCCTAATTTCGGTGGCAATGGTCCAAACTTTGGAGGCAATGGGCGCAACTTTGATGGAACCGGCCAAAGCTACAATAGACCTGTCTTCGGCGGTAACCGGCCAAATTTTGACGGAAGCGGACCAAATTTCCGTGATAACGGTCCAAACTTTGGCGGAATGGGACCAAATTTCGGTTTTAACGGACCGAATAATAATAATGGACCGAATTCTAACAGAAATTCAACCAATTTCAACAGGTTTGGCCCTAATGGTCCAAATTTTGGTGGAGGTTACGGACCAAATTTTCGTGGAGATGGTCCTAATTTCAGAGGAGATGGTCCAAACTTCAGAGGAGATGGTCCAAACTTCAGAGGTGATGGTCCCAACTTCAGAGGAGATGGTCCAAACTTCAGAGGAGATGGTCCAAACTTCAGAGGCGATGGCCTTAACTTCAGAGGAGATGGTCCCAACTTCAGGGGCGATGGCTCAAACTACAGGGGGGGTTGTGGGCCTAACTTTGGCGGTGGTGGTAACAATGGCCCGAATTTTAATAGGAATGCACCGAACGAAGAGCAACGTAATTTGGGCAGAAATAATAAGGACGATCGCGGCAAACAGAATTCACTCAGTCGTGGTAATGGCTCTGAGCATACCGATAAAAAAGAAGGAAATGCTACAGGAACGGAAAACTCAAACTCTTCATGGGTTGACGGGTATGTCTAAAACTTACTAATGTTTTACATGTTATGTAAATTTATATATGAATTTCCTTATAAGCATATGAAAGAGATGTGAGACCCGAAAGAGTTCAAGCACAAGTTTTAGACCACATGTGAGTTGTAAGTTTACCCAATATTGGCCACGATTTGAATTGAATGCTTGGAAATTCTTGTTCCAGGGTTCTCAAAGTCGGGAATTTTAATTAGCCTACTCACAACATGCTAGCACAATAAACCTCTGAATATACTATTCAATTAAAAAAGAAAAACTAAAAATATCTATCTTGTATCTACATATATATTACCGTTGCAGTAACGTTTGACTCTGTAGGTGATTGTTATAGCTTGCTTGTTATAGCTTGCTGCCACAATTTTTGGTAGCTTAGTATATACCTACACGCAAACATACATTCATACATATGTACATATATAGACGATGTGCTTGCAAAAGCATTAATACGTTTCCAGTGGTATTTATTGCGGCTAAGGACTGGCACCCTTGGGCCTCCAGATGCCGCTATTGTGAGCTTCGGCATGCAGTAACTGCAACTTGATTAAATGCAGAACGTCTTCAACGTCCCTCCCCTTCCCACGGCCTTAATTTTTATCATTTGCGTTGACAAGTGCAAATAGATACATAATTCATTTCACTGTTGATAATCTGTCTTTTCTCCAGCAGTGAAGACAATGGAGCTTAGCGTTGCATCAACATAGTACCATCGCCGCAGTAACGTCATAAACATACAAATAATTAGTTGTTTGAAATATATCATTATCGGGCTAAAGAGGGTGTCTGCAAACCGACTTCCCTGGTATATAGGGAAGATCATACTAAATTACATGACCACCACACAGCGTCAGAAACCTATCAACAGGCCTTGAAACATGTTGAAACTCTATTAACACATTCCAACACCCATTTTGTGAATCGTAGGCAGTTAAACTCAAACTCAGCAGACTAGAGCTCAACACACCCAATGGGCCATACAAAACGCCAAAAGTGGAAATGTGAGAGATAGTCAGTGTTAAAAAAGTTTACAATACAAATTGATACGAGGTGTGACAATTAAGTAATAAGACTGATTCCATAAAAACTGTATATTTCAAAAATATTCTACAACTCTGCCATCCCCTTCAAAGTAGTCCCCTTGGGCAGCTATACAACGATTCCAGCGCGTTTTCCATGCTTCGTATCATTTCTGAAACGCTTCGACTGGGATATCCGCGAGTACCCTCGTCACGGCCGCCAGGATGTCCTCAATCGACTCAAATTGGGTTCCTTTGAGCACTGATTTTATCCTAGGGAACAAAAAAATTCACTTTATGCCATCGAAACACCTGGGCGCAAAATTTTATCGGGACGCGTTGCTCTTGATTTCATTTATCCATTTTCGTGACGAGCACCACGAACACACGTTTACTCAACACGACACAGCAGGCGAACTAAACAAGCTAGAGCGATGGCAAATATATCAATGGAGAGGAGAAGGATGTCGGGAGAAGGGAAAGGGAATTTCAAGGTCGCAGGGTTATCTCAATAAGTGTACAAAATGCAAAAGTTTAATATGTAAGACCCACGAGCGGAAATAACCTTTCTTGAATTTATTAAAAAAAAAAAAAAAAAAAAAAAAAATATGTACAGTGAAAATCTTCGTCCAAAACAAACTACAAGTGAAAATTTAGAAAATATTTTAAAATCAAGGATTTTAAAATATATGATTGATGAACTAAAAAATATATTATATATGTATGTATGTATGTATGTTTGTACTCATATGTATACAGTTTTCACCCTAATAGAGCCACAATACTTAATCTATTTGTAGCATACCTATATGAATAAAAATTTTAGCAATCTTTCACAAGCGAGTGAAATATCTTCAACCCTTTGCTCCGAACCCTTTACCGTTGCGTTATAGGGTACGTAGGGTTTAAAATTTGTTAAAAACCTGTTAAACCGAATATTTATTTGCTGGCAATTTCTCAGAATCCTATAATCTGAGCTAAGCTTTTTATTTGCTTGAAAGTCATGTACACCTGTACACAAGTTACCAACAAGGGGATTTTGTTTTAAAATTTAATATCAGCTACAAAAACTAAATCTTCAAAACCGAACACTGCTCTTTTATAGTTACAAAATTTTTTTTGAAATAATTTGTCGAACATCTGTTTTTGTCCCAATTTAAATTGCCACACGTCTTAACTATTCCCAAACTATGTAAAATACATATTTCCATTTTTTTTTCTAATATATTGTATATTGGTTTGGGCTGATGAGTGGGTTTGTATGTTAAAATATGAAATAATTGTTATAATGTACAAACATAAAACGAAAATAATGTTTTTTAGCGAACGAGTTATTGATTACATGATTACATGCATATGTATGTATGTCTTTATCCTGCCAACTTGAATACACATATTTACAAATTTGTCCGCCTTAAAATTGAAGACCCCATTGAAATGCTCTAGAATATTTACATACATAAATATATACGTACATTCAGTGAAACTATCATCTAAAATATATATGTATGTATGTTAGAAATCCTAATTTGATCGCCAGATTGTTGTTATTTAAAGACACAGTTTTTTTTTTTATTTGTTAATACTATAAATCAAGATAGTAAAATTTCTTACGATACTTTATGATACATGTATGTATGTATATCGAACATTAACTTAAGGAGTTATAAAAATTTAATTTCTTATACGTTTCATATACATGAAATGGTTAATTCACTTTGGACCAAAGTATGTAGGTACTAAAGGGAGAAGAGATAGATCCATTATAATTTATACCGATCGGGTCAGAATGATGATTTGAACATGTCCGTCTTTTTATTCGGAATCTGGTGCCCAAGTCTTTAAGATATTTCAACCAAATTTGTTACACTGATGCACGAGAATATAATTTTTTTTTATCATGACGTTTTCCCCTCTGAAAGGATATTGTGTGCTGAAATTGTGAATTTAAAAAAATTGTAAGATTTGTTTCCGAAAATTTAGAGGTATGCATCGCCCTTATTAAATAAAAACTTTTGATTTTGGTTGATTGAATTCGAGATAGTTTTACTAAATGAACGTACATATATATGTGTGTAATACCCTGCGTACCTTTTCTCAATATATCGCTTTCATTGTCTTTTAGGGCAATGTTTGTCTTCTATTCAACCTCTTCGGTCTCACAAATCTGCATGCAGAGTGTCTACATACATATACACTTTCAATAGTTAAAAAAATAGTGTATAATCTCTCTTTGATAAAATGTTAATACTGGAATTTCTATTCCATTCCTTCTCTTTTCATTTCCCCTTCACCAAAAAACAAAACGTCTAAATAACGTACGTACGTATAACGGTACGTAATTCGCCAATGTTAACAATCACAAAATGACAAATCGTGGGTCGGTTGGTCCATTATACAATAAACCAAATGCATTAGTGGTAGTAATAAGAAGCCGACTTTAAATAAAAAACAGAGGAGTTCCAAGTCTGGCAACCGCAATTAGAGCAGAATGTCTACATAATAAACTAATTCTAGATTAGAATTGTTCAAGTAGATTTAAGTTTTCATCCAATAATGATGGGTTTTTAGTGCTAAATAAAATGAAAAAAATATAATAATAATAAAAATAAAAAACAACAATACATGTTCTCATATATACGAATATATATATATATATTAATATATGTATGACTTAGAGCGCTTGTTGAACCAAATCAGTTTCTCGTTTTTATTAATATTATAACTCCTTTTTGGTGTTGTAATGCATCAAAGTCACCCAAATACAGTGAATTAATTGCCATATACCCAATTTCGATGTATGCGTCGGGTGTTGCACATTTTTGTTTTGCTACTCGCGCAAAGCTATATGCCGCTCGGCACCGAGTTTGCACTGAAAATTGGCTGTGGTATAAATTTCTGTATTTGCGGCGACTTTTCATATACATATGTACTCAAATATGCAAATTGAATAAACAGTTAAAATTAATTGATTGACTTATTAACATTACCTTCTCAAATGCATAATACCTTGTTTAAAACTATGGAATAAAATTTGAATTTTGTCAATTTAAAAGCTTGAATTTATTTATAAATAAAACATGGAGGGACGGGTCTGATCATAAGGGTGGTAGTATTAACCTTGCCGACTATGCAGGTATAATAGCAAAATTCTAAACTTTCGTTGTCTTTAAAGAATATCCATTATATTTGTGTCAAAAAACAAAAAAAAAAAAATATGGAGAAATGAATTTTTGGCAATCCATAGAATTTCTTAAGCACTTGAGGTGAGGTGGCATCTTACAAAAGCTAAATGGCTTGGTGCACAGTGTTAGTCAAAGCAAAATTTTCTAATCGAATATATATCGAATTATGAACAGCATTAATTATTAATTAGTTTTTGAAAATTTTTAAATAATTGACATTTTATTTCCTCATTTATCTATTAATTTGCAAAATGATCCAGTTTAATGAGTCCTTGCCCACTCCGAAATACCCGCATTCAAATACCTAGTATAGTATACCATATATGAATGGATTAGGCCCATCAAAATATTAGGTGAAGTAAAAAGTTCGTTCGGTTTTTTATTGAATTTTCAAAATATGATAACTTTGTGTACATTTGTCCGATTTAAGTCAAATATGTGTCGTTTTGTTCGTAAACTTATTGCCAACGAGATGCCAACTTCATATACCCCTCTCGTAGAAAGCTGCGTCCCTATTGGCAAAAAACTCGGAGAACCAATTTTCAAAGGCTTCTCTTGAGGCCAACTTCTCGCCATTAAGCGCGTTCGCCATGGACAGGAAAAGATGGTAATCACTTGGTGCCAGGCCCGGACTATAAGGTGGGTACATTAGGACCCCCCATCTGAGCTCCTGGAGCTTCGGGCGCATCACCAAAGACGTGTGTGGCCTGGCGTTGTCCTGATGGAACACAATTCGGCCTCTGTTGATCAAAGATGGCCTCTTCTGGATGAGTGCTGCCTTCAAGCTGTCCAGTTGTTGGCAGTAGAGGGCCGAATAGAGCGTTTGGCCATAGGGGAGCAGCTCGTAGTAGATGATTCCTTGCCAATCCCACCAAACACACAGCAAAACCTTCCTGGCCGTCAATCCTGGCTTGGCCACCGTTTCCGCCAGCTCACCGCGTTTCGAGCACGACCGATTTCGCTTGACGCTGTCGAAAGGGATTGACTTTCATAGCCAGTCACCAAACGCTTCAGATTTTGTTGCGATTCAGCAGCGATTCGCAGATGGAAATTCGGTCCATCATGTTTTTTTGCGTTAGTTCGTGTGGCACCCAAACATCGAGCTTCTTTTTGAATCCAAGGATATGCAAATAGTTCCAAACGGTTTTCTGGCTTATTTTTAGTTGCTCAGCAATTAAATAAGTGCTCACGTGACGGTCTGTTTAAACTATTTCCATGAATTTATCGCAATTTTCTACGACAGGCCTCCAGACGTGTGGTGCATTTTTTGACATCGAAATTACCACTTTTGTGCTACACGTTCGTTTACAGTATCGGTCCCATAAAGTAAAATGTTTTCTGCCGCTTTGGCTGCTTTTTCGCCTTGATCGAAGAAAAATTGTAAAATATATCGAATTTTCTCTTGGTTGGTGTCCATCTTTGACGAGCGCTCACAACGTACTGAGTCAATCAATCGAAAAACTGTCAAAGACAAACTTTTTGCGCGAATAAACATGTTTCCAGCGCCGTACAGTATGACAGTATGACATGAGCTCCCCGCAACATGACTCCCACCAACCCTCCCCCCCTTCCCCCCCCACAACCAGCTCCTCATCCTCCTCCCGTGCGAGGGCTACCCAGCAGCTCTTAGTCCCCCGCACAGTCTGTTCCGTGTGTCAGGCCTTAGTACGTCGGAATGTGACCTCAGTCAGATGCAATTCTTGCTCCGGCTGGTGTCATTTTCGGACGTGCTCGGGCCTGCGCACCACCCGTGAGTGGAGTGATGCGTACGTTGCCCCTTGCTGTAGGAGTCTGCCCCCGCCTGTTAATACGACAACACCGCCAATCAACACCAACGTGCGGAACCAACCTCAGCAGGTATTACAGCAGCAACACACGTCATCCACGCACCACTCCCTCACCCCCCGTATCACGAACGTTCCCCCGAGACGGACCCGACTCCTTCAATTCAACTGCAACGGACTCCAGGGGAAGATTGACGAGATAGTCGACTACATGAGCCGGGAGCATCTGTCAATTGCTGCGATCCAGGAAACTAAGCTGACCGCCCGCTCGGATCTTCTGAGTCGGGCCGGATTCAACATAATCCGCAAGGATCGCGAGCGAGACCACGGAGGGGGTTTGGCGTTCATCCTGCACAACACCGTGCAGTATCGTCTCATCGACGGCGGCATCGACCGCAGGGATACTACCCTAGAATGTCAGGGCATAGCTATCCGGTAAGGCGATGCCGAGCTCGAAATATTTAATATATACATTCCTCCCGTTACAAGTTGCACAGGTTGGATATAGCCCTGATATAGGTGCGCTACTCAGAGGCGAAAACCGTTTGGTTTTGGGCGACTTTAACGCGCACCACGATCTTTGGCATTCTAGCCTGTCAAATGATCGTAGAGGAATGGAGCTGGCGGAACAGATAGACGATTCGACATTCTGCACAATGAACGACAACACCCCCACCAGAGTTGTGGGTAATTGCCAAAGCTCGCCTGACATAACAATTGCGAGTGCTGGTCTGATAAACAGGTTGGCGACCTGTACTGACACTAGCATCGGACCACTTACCCATACACATCTCGATTGACAGACCTCCCGACTTTGTTTCCGCGGACCACCGGACCTTCGTTAACTTCAAAAAAGCTAATTGGACCGGCTTCACGGAATTCACTGAGAACGCCTTCAGTGCTCTCTCCACTCCAACAGACGTCACCTCTGGTGAACGATCATTCCGCAGGATAGTTGTGACCGCTGCCGCCCGCTTCATCCCGGCAGGCCGAATTGCGGAAATCCGCCCTAACTTCCCGTCCGAAGCGGCGGCTTTAGCAGCAAGGCGCGACATCCTCCGTAACTCCGATCCCGGGAATCCCTTAATCAGAGATTTAAATGCGGAGATTCGGACTGTTGTAAACAATCACAAGCGGAAAAAGTGGGAGGAGCACCTAAGGTCCTGCAATCTCTCCTCTGGGGCAACCAAGCTCTGGGCTACAGTCAAGTCGCTGTCTAACCCGACGAGACGCGATGACCGGGTGGAAATTTCATTCGGTGATCGCGCCTCGTCGGACCCGAAGAGATGCGCGAGCTATTTTAGCCGGCTTTTTACACTGCATCCTTCGGTAGACAAAGCGAAAAGACGTGTAACCCGTCGTATGCGCAAACTGCCAAACACAAGCGCGGCGCTTGATTTCTCCAGAGAAGAGGTTCAGGGGGTTATCGGGAAGGCGAAAGCCTCCAAATCCATCGGCCCTGACGGAATAAGCATGCTGATGCTAAAACATCTCGGACCAGCGGGAGCAGAATACCTCACTAAGGTCCTCAATTTGTCTTTGACCACCCTAATCATACCAGATTTGTGGAAGACCGGTAGGGTGGTCCCGCTACTCAAACCGGGGAAACCAGCCAACAAAGGAGAGTCTTATCGGCCGATAACTCTCCTCTCCCCAGTAGCGAAGACGCTTGAGGCCTTACTGCTCCCGAGTTTTACTCACCATCTGCGTCCAGCAGCACATCAGCATGGCTTCCGAAAAGTGCACAGTACCACAACAGCACTTAACGCCATAAACACCCAGGTGATCAATGGCCTGAACCAAAACCGACCCTGTGCGAGAACTGTCCTGGTAGCACTGGACTTGTCAAAAGCTTTTGACACTGTCAATCATTCAGTGCTACTCAGTGACATTGAGGAATCCTCATTACCGCCGGGGTTGCAGAGGTGGGTCATGGGCTACCTGAGTGGTCGTCAATCATCGGTCATATTCCGAGGTGAAACATCTAAATTGAGGAAAATTAAACAGGGGGTTCCGCAGGGTGGTGTCCTCTCCCCGCTACTGTTTAATTTTTACATTTCGAAGCTCCCTCCTCCACCGGAAGGAGTCTCACTAACCTCGTATGCCGATTATTGTTCGATATTGGCGTCCGGCCAGGATATTGATAGCCTATGTTCGAAAGTGAACGGTTACCTCGCTGATCTCTCCCGTTTCTTCACTGCACGACAATTAAAAATCCAACCGACGAAATCCTCGGCTACCCTCTTCACCAGCTGGACGAAGGAGTACCGGCTAGAACTCGATGTGAAAGTTGATGACGTAAAAATTCCAACTGTAAACAACCCTAAGATTTTAGGGGTCACATTCGATAGCCTGTACTCCTTCACTCCGCATACGACCGCAATTGCCGCAAAACTCCAGGGCCGCAACAAAATACTCAAAGCGTTAGCCGGCAGCACATGGGGTAAAGATAAAGAAACCTTGCTGGCAACCTACAAAGCAATTGGCCGGCCGGTCGTAAATTACGCTGCACCGATTTGGGCGCCGGGGACGAACGAGACGCAGTGGAGGAAACTACAAGCCTGCCAGAATACCGCCCTTAGGACTGCGACAGGAAACCTCCTGATGTCACCTGAACACCACTTGCACAGCGAAGCATCTATGCTACGAGTTAAGGAGCATAATGCTTTGCTGTGCAAGCAGTTCCTGTTGGGATGCCACCGCGCGGAGCACCCCAGCAGGCACCTCCTAGAAGCGGAGTCTCCGCCTAGGCACATCAGGAAGGGAGTACTTGACTACGACAGCACTATACAGCACCATGTTCAACAACCGCTGGACAGGACGGCTTACCGACAGGCACTGAACGCCATTCACCAGGAGTCAGTTAACACCTTCCTAGACTCCCTCCCAGTGAATGGTGTACTCGGATCCAAACCACCACCCATCGCAGACAGTGAGCTCGAGCTGCCTCGAGAGACCCGCGTGACTCTGGCACAACTCAGATCTGGATACTGTAGCAGGTTAAACTCCTACATATCCAGACTCGACCCCAGCATACCCAACGTATGCCCTGCATGTGGAGAGTCCCCGCACGATACTAACCACCTCTTCACATGCCCCCTTAAACCGACCCATCTAACCCCCCTCTCCCTTTGGTCCAACCCTGTCGAAACAGCACGTTTCCTGGACCTCCCGTTAGATGACCCCGGCGACTTAGACTGATTACACCTGCCCTAAGCGGGGTTAGCGAACCGCTACAACAACAACAACAACAACATGATGCGACACGTAACACTAGTACTATGGACAATAAAACCTAACGAACTTTTTACTTGACCTAATATATACCGAATGAGGAATTGAGTTGATTTAGTCCGTTTGTTTGTACACAAACTAGTTCCTCAGTCTTGAAAATATTTAAACCAAACTGATTTGTTCCGATATGAAATTTAGAGTCAAAAATCTGCAAAAAAGCATCGTATTCTGTACACATATAATGACTTACACATTTACAAAAAGGATATAATCGGATATAAACAGTTTCATAGAGAACACTAAATGCTTCCAATGTAACAATGAAATGTGATAGCAGAAATGTTAATACATGTGCATATACTCGTATACATATATTGGAACCGAGGCTTCGAACCTTAACAGAAAATAACAGTTATTGCATAATTTTTGACTAAAAATCATTATGACGGGTTGTATATATGCATATGATGTAGAAATAAAATTTTTTTTTTTTTTTTTTGAGGACTAAAAAAATATGTCAAAAACTTTTAAAATTTGATTTATATTTTTTCTTCGCAAAATAATCGTTATATTTAGATTTTAATATTGTAATAAGAGTTAAAAGTAAGCTTTTTTTTTGGCTCGACGAACAATACTCTCATAGTAAGTTATATTTTTTCATCAAAACATAACAGTTATGTGATAAGTATTACTTTCAGATCACAAAGTAAGAATTAAATTGTGAGTAAAAGTTTTGTGCTCTTAGATAATAGCTATAAGATGATTTTAATTTATTGCTCTCTTAATGTAACTCAATGGATTTTTTGCCACCATAATGCATTTTCGAATTTGTTAATATGTGAGACTGTCGAGCAAAGTGCTGTTATTCTTTTCCTAATCCATTGTGTTATATTTAGTGAGCGATAAACTAAAATCATCTTATAACTATTGTCTAAGAGCACAAAACTTTTACTCACAATTTAATTCTTACTTTGTGATCTGAAAGTAATACTTATCATATAAGAGCCAGAGAAATATCGTATTCAGAAAAGTTTTTAAATTAAATATGTTAACCCTTAAATCTCCCATAAAATTTTAAACCACTTTAACGAGCTGAAATAAAAGAAAACCCCTGAAGCTTTAGATAATATCATAAAAATACAATTTACACCAATTTGAAGAATTAATGACCCTCCTCCCATATTGTTGTTTCGATTTTCGTTGAGGTCATAGAAGAGCGATTTCTGAACTCGATTTGGTCAAATTTTGAAGCGCTTAGCTTCGTCTTTTTTTTGAAACTTTTTTCTTAACCCGAGAGAGACATTTTGATTTAGACATTTTTGCATTTCCTTCTGTATCCATGTGCCTTGAGAACTGGAGAAAATTTGTGCTGCGTGCTATATTTTAGTAACAGGTAAAACAAAACCGAAAACATGGCAACTACAAGTTTATATTTAGAAAAAATAATTTGTATATGCAAAAAATCAAGATAAGACTAAGAGATTTTGGTAGACAGAAAAATATACTAATAAAAATGTTTAAATTGAATTTCTAAATCGAAATAAATATTTAAAAAATTAATTACGAAAATTTAAAGCGTCTTTTTGACCTAATTGGCCGCCAGAATGCGCTGCTACTGCAAAGAAGGTTATAGTGCCTTGTAGTGCGTTCATATTTAGACAAAAATGCCAAATTTCAGTGCGATATTGCCCTTAGTTTGGTTTTGACAGCTGATTGTTGTTAACGTGTTTTGCATCCTCGCGTGAGCTGAATTTTTTTATTGATGAGCCATCTTTTAAGGTTTGGGAAGAGATAATAGTCCGAGGGAGCCAAATCGGGCGAATACGGTGAATGCGGAAGCAATTGGCCCTAAGGGATTTGTTTTAGCCATAGATCCGATGCTCTTGTGCCTTTACTCAACATGATGCCAAACAAGTCAACAACAATCGGCTGTCAAAACCAAACTAAGGGCAATATCGCACTGAAATTTGGCATTTTTGTCTAAATATGAACGGGATACAAGGCACTATAAACTTCTTCGCAATAGCAGCGCATTCTGAAGGTCAAGGAGGTTACTTTACACCCCACCTAGTATAGCATAGTTCAAAATTGTCTATTAAAAAAAAAAATAAAAATTCAGATGAAACTTTTTGCATTACTTTAATTTTTAAATCTTAAATACATTCGTTTTTTTTATTTTACCAAAAAATAATGCCAAAAATGTTTGCAGAAAATATGAAAAAAATCAATTCCCTCAGCTCTGTTCCCACTGTCAATTCTGGAAAAAAAAATTGAAATGAATTTTATGAACTCGGAATTTGCTTAAGATTAAGACGATTTACTGCGTACTTTTTATTCATAAGTTCTTCTAAAAGATAACTTTTGACAAGATTTGTAACAACAAATATTACTCGAAAAAGTTATATACTGTCTTCGTTGGTGTTTTGTTTAGTAGTGAAATACGAGGAAACAAAAGATTGTAACCCAATTGCAGAACATAGAACATGTGGTCCCAAAGATTATAGATTTTGAGATTTGCGTTCTCCTTGTAACCTCTTCAACAGGTTGAGGTTCACGACGTCTTGGCATTATTACTCATACCCACGATGTACAAGAAAACTGCGTTTCAAAGCTATGCGTTTCCGATCAGGAAAGATAATTTTGGAGTGTCCGCATGTTTTTCTGACCCAAACCCAATCGAGAACATTTAGAGCTACGCAGATAACAAGCAATTTGACAACGTCAGACACTCACGTCACAGAACTAAAACATACTATCAAAGACGCTGGAACACAATCGACTCCTGAACTGATAAACCTCTCGTTTATTCATTGAAAACAATGAAGTAATAACAAGTATTGGATCACGTATATGTATGTAGTAAGTGCGTCTTAAGTTCTGAAGAGCCTCAGAGAATAACAAACGCAGTATTAATATTTTTCATGTGCGTCTATAGCTTTGAAATGCAGTTTATTTAGGACATATAGCATAGGGAAGGTGGGTGCTCAAAGAAAGGATGTCAAAACTGGACCGTTTTGTTCTATAACTTTTTGCCTTTTTGATGGTGATGCGTTTATGCCTCTTTCATGGTGCCCCTGTCCCTATTGGCAAAAAATTGAGACAATCGGTTATGACAGGCTTCTCTTGACGCCAAATTTTCAACAGAAATGATTTTGGCCATAGACAGGAACAGATGGTAATCACTTGCATAAGAGCCTTCCAACTAAGCTCTCCAAGCTTCTGGTGAGTCACTATTGATGTGTGTGGGCTGGCGTTGTCATGATGAAACACAATTCCCCAGTTGGCCAAAGTTGTGCGTTTCTGGGCGTGTGCTCCATTCAGAGATCCAATTGCTAAGAGTACATGTCCGAATTAAAGAGTTTGGCCGTAAGGAGCAGCTGATACTGGATGATTCCTTGGCAATCCCACCAAACATACAACAAAACCTTCCTGGCTTGATGACCGTTTGTGCCGGCTCACTGTCCTTCGCTGCTGTAAGCTATCCACTTTTCATCACCAGTCACCATCCACTTCAAAATTGGGTGGGTTCATGAGTTTTTTTTTTTAACTCATGTGGCACCCGTACATCTTACTTCTTTGTGTATCCAGCTTTTTTCAAGTGGTTCCAAACTCATTGCCACTGGGTAATCGAAACAGTGCTCGCTTGACGGTCAGACAGCGATTTCGATTATTTTATCGACACTTCCCACACCTTGGAGCATCTTTCACATACAAATTACCGTAACGAAATTGATGAAACCAAAATTATTTATAAGTCAGGCACTTGCGTTTTCGCCTTTAGTGATGAACATTTTTAGAAAACAGCGTATTTTCTTTTTGCTGATGCCCATATTTGACATGCGCTCCCACACTACTGAGTTAAGTGATCAACACTTCTCTAATTTTTTTTTAGAACAAAATGTCATCGTTATAACGACATCTAGCGTAATTCAATCGCACTTATCGAGAGATACAAATGATTAAAGTCATCTATTGTAAAAATAATGGATTATCTGTACAAATCACGAGGAATTGGTCAAAGGATTTCTTTTTATTTCAGTCATAATTAATTAAAAAAAGTGTCAACAAATTGACCAAAATTTGCATTTTTCTGTAAAAAAAAAGTTTTCGGAAAATGAAATTTTCGCTTTTTCTTTTTTTCCCTCGTCCATTAACTAAAACATAATTTTTTCACTTCGCTTGATCCTGTGCACCTGTACATATTTTTTCTGCGAATAAATCTATGTAACACCTTAAGTCCGCAGATCGGTCAAAAGTAGAAGGTCTGTTATATGGAAGATAGGTCCTTTTTTTTTACCTAATTTTCAGCTATTTTTAAGTCAGATTTTAGTCCCCATTGAAGTAGCATACCTATAAATTTTTTTTGAATTCTGTTGGTTAAAGCCTTGAGAGTGAAAGGTCTATTATATAGGACAAAGGCGTAGTTGTTGCCTGATACATTTTAACGCAAAAGTGAGTGGTGCCAAGTTCAAACTTTTTTCACCCCTTTCCATATTTCCATTTAAATCGATCCTTCTGATAAATCTTTAATTGCTTATTTAGTTACTGAATTATCACCGGTTTTGCTGCACCTTAAAAACTAGTCGAAATATCCTTACTGCGAATCAGTGGTCATGACAATACTTTTTGTCTATATATTCGTAATTACATATTGAATAATGTTCCTAAATCTTTGATTGGTCGTATTTAATATTCACCTAAAGTGCGGATAACAACGTTTGTATTTACAAAATTATTATATACATATATAAAACACCTTTTAACAACTTGTACGACTTAACACCCTGTTTCCCTTCAAATGTGTGAATATTAATGTTTTTCCTACAAATGAGGAGAACTATAGTTTTAAGCAGCCTTCGAATGTCTAATGGAATTTTTATGAGACGCTTCAATATTTTTAGCCGATGAAATAGAAGGTTCTCAATTCGTCGCATACATTTTTTTATGGTTGTTTAATGGAAAGGGTATAACTTGAAGTTGGTCCCACAAAAACTTGGAAACAAATTTTGTCAGAGGAGTAGTAATGGTGGATGAGTTATAAATTTGAACCCAATATCACGTAGTCCGGTTCTCCTTTATGAGATAGGAGGGTATATACTGAAAGTTTGGCCCCACATAAAATTGAAAATTAAAAACAGAAATTCTTACCGTAAGATTGAAAAAATACATAGCTGTGAATATTGCTACGGAATAGTATTAAGAAATTAAATATGTTGCAATTAGTGGATTAGGGTCAAAATAAATAATAAAAGAAAAGCTTAAAAAAATTAAATCGCCGAAAAAAATAAGCAAAAAATTATATTTTTTTTATTTAGCCTTAATAAATAAATTCTTAAAATAATGTAAGTATACCATAATAATTTTTTGTCGGCACTTTCCAATAGATGAATAGCGATGCCTAAAAAATTCTAAATTAAAAGAAATAAAATTTACAAAACGAAACGTAAAATCTCCAGCAATAAACATTATGGCCCTAGCCCATTGCGAACTGGCTGTGCTGGCTTTTCTTTGTTTCTCTTTGAATGCTTATATGACCTAATGAGCGCCAAAGCGATTACCGTGTGCTTGAAGCAAAGTATAATTAATTATATTCTGTTTCTAAGCCGCCTTCGAAGCAGATTTTTTAGAAAAGCTTCTATTTCAAGGCGAAGCGGGGGACTCGAGTCCTGGCCCTCAGAATGACAATACGCAATGCTAATCATTCGGCTATTGCGGCCGCCGAGGTATACTTACATTATTTTGAGAATTTATTTCTTAAAGCTAAAAAAATTTAATTATTATTTGCTTTTTAGTTTTTTAGACGGTATCATTTTTAAACAAAACCCAAAATTCCTGCTGGTTGAAAAACTTACTTTTCTTAAAGATTCAAGTCTCGCTGAAATGGCTGTTTTAATTTTTGATAGTGTCTTTTAACCAAAACCCACCAAATATTAATATATTATGTAATTGAAGAGGGATAATTTGAGACAAGTGTAAAAAAGATGATCTCAGACATTATCAATTTATATGTGTAAGATGATCCCGCTCAATTTGAAGAGTGCACTCATACCCAAATTTTAATAATAAAAAATCCATCAGCCGTTCAAGGAATGCTTTGAGTAATCGTTCCCTCCTGTTGTAGGAACGTTAAAATTCAAAACAACAAAATGTCCGTTCCGAGACATTTTAGAACATAGCGAAATCATCGATTTTGACTCCTTCAAAGAATAGACAATTTTATATCGAAGGTAGCGTTTGGTTCACCCAAAGTCTGTGTTAACGGCCGACCTATGCTTGTATGACTTATAAAGCTGAAAAGATAAACGCGGAGCTGGAATGCTAATGAATTGAAATTGTTGAATTATCGTTGAGTAAATCTCTCGATTTGAAGGCAATTTGATTCATATATAGCTTCAAACTGGCAGTCTGTATTTTAGTTCGTGTGCTTAAAACGTTCAAGTTATCTCATGACAAAAACAAAGAAAAAAAAATTATAAAACGTTTTCCCAGTTAAGACGGAAATGAATGTAGTGTTTGCAAGCCTAATGATTTTTAAATTTTAAAAAATATGAAATTAATCGAAACAGCCCTGGTAATAGCCGAAATTATGGAGATGACTACTTTCGTCCTGTACAAGTGATTGACTATGAAAATAGCGCCGTTCCGAAACCGAAGGTAATCGATTACGGACACAAAGGAGCTAACCCTGCATCTGCTACTAGTTGCGCTGATAATGGTCCCCCGAATCCTTTCAATTTGAATGTATCTAATTTTTCGGATGAATTCAAACCCTTTAGAACTTTCGAATATGGACATGCGTCCAATCCGACAGGCGATAGATTTGGCAATATTCCTATGAAAGGCAATACCAAGAGAAAAAATAAGAAAAAGAAGAAAAAGAATACTTCGGCTCAGCAGAATGTCGCAGAGCAACAAACAGATGATGCACAAGGAGTGCAAGCCAATGGAAAACAGCAGCAACAAGCAGTAATTGAGTCTGAGAACAAGGTAATAAACGAATAGAATTCTTAACTTTTTTTCATATTGTATTTGGACGAAAAACACACATAGAAAATGCTATTTAAAAAATATATACAAAGAAAATGTCCAAAAGAAAATTTCGTTAAAGTAAACGATCAATCCCTAACAGAGTGAGAACGAGGACACACAGGAATCGGTTACGAATCCAAGTGAAACAAATAATTCCACTAATATGAGTTCCTCGAATGGAGCTAATGAAGAGCTTGAGCAAATATCTGATAATGAAGAGTAAGTCAGTCACTGAAATAGATCGAATCAAATTAGAGCGCTACCAGTTATTTGTTGTATATCGTTCAAAAACTCTTCGCTCTTGTGAAAATAATTATTTGAAACAAATTTCAAATGGTTCAGCTGCACAAATGATGGGCGCTTAATATTTGATTCGAAAAATACACAATTTTTTTATTATGAAGATGGTTTGAATATTTCATATTGCAGCAATTTTGAAATCAGTCGTGATTGTGAATCACCAGCACCACAACCTCCACCACCACCAATGCTTAATACGAAGTCACAATATTTGTGTACCGTACAGCAAGACGCCACTGCGCCGAAACAATCCATTTTTCCATCAACCGCAGCTGCTAACGAATACATCCCTAAAATTGCAAGTGAACATGTGCAAATGTGTTTCCCCAGCATTGAAAATAAGAACACCATAACCGTCGATGAGATCCTACTGAAGCCGGGCCGTCTGACGCGTCCGAAAAAGGTTTGTGTTATATTGCGTGGACCACCCGGCAGTGGCAAGTCACATGTCGCCAAGTTGATTAAAGAAAAAGAATTAGAAATGGGTGGTGGAAATCCACGTATTTTAAGTATCGATGATTATTTCCTCATTGAAAATGATTATGAGGAACGCTGTCCGAAAACTGGAAAAAAGGTGAGCTTCAGGCAGGCAGGCAGGAAAGAAAAATTTAAATTTATTTCCTTCATTTCGTGTTATCAATTAATAAACTTTAGATTAGTTATATTATCGAAAAATATAATTTTTGGATTTTCTTTAACTATTTAGATACCGAAAAAAGAAGTTCTTTACGAGTTTGACGCTGAAATGGAAGATAAATACATGCAATATTTGATAAAGTCATTTAAAAAAACTATTTCAGATAATTTATACGATTTTATTATAGTCGATTGCAATAACAACTCGTTGCGAACATTAAATGAGTTTTATTGTCACTCGAAAGACTCGGGCTTTATGGTAAGCATTTTGCGCGTAACAGATGGCAAATTGTGTTGGGATAATGCAATGCTAATGAAATTTGTATATTATGCTCTTTTATTTGTTTTTCTACATTTGTTTCCATTAGCCGTATATAGTAGATTTGATTTGCGACTTGGAGACTTGCCTGAATCGCAATATTCATGAACGATCTGAGAAGGATATTAATGCGATAATTGGTTCCTGGAAGCACACACCGCTCCATTACATTAAACTGGACGTATCATCGTTACTAGAAAATCTGGTGGAAATGGAGGATGCCGAGGACATGGTGATGGTAAATTGTTTTCTATTATAATTAATTGAGTCATAAAATATTTAAACTTTTTAAAAACTTAATTTTTTAATTACTAGCAATCGGTTTCAAATGGGTTTAAATATTGTTTTAGCGAAACCGAGTCAATACAATTTTAACACACTTAATAATTATGTTAAAAATACGTTTCTGCTAATAAGCTTAAATAACATTTATATAGATACATACGTATCTCTAAATGAACAATAGATAATTTGTCCCTTTATTATATCTGACCCTTCCATGTACTATATATCTGCAAATCAAACGTTCAAAACTGATTATATTATCACTATTATGTACTAAAGTTTAATAAACCAACCCTTCGAACCTCTAGAAACTGAGGGTAAGTGACTGATGTATGCACTCATCTCGAAACTCGTCGTATTCTTCACATTATAAGAAAGTCTGTAAGCAATTGGATTATGCAGATACTAAAAATACTATGTAAACTATTCTTAAATTTATAATTAAACCAAATTATTAAACTAACATTTCTTAGTCCTAGTATAGTAAATATTTACAACTAATAGGTTTTCTTCTTCTGTGACGATTATAAGAAATTTCCCCCAAAAATGTGACACCTCATTAAAAAATTGTTAAAAAAGTTAGTTGAAAGATACTCGATTTCACCAGCAGTTTAAATGTAATTTATTTGGTTTTTGACAATTTTTCAATATAATTCAAAAAAATCACAATAGGTTTTCATTTGAACTGCTGTAATGAGTTTGTTGGCTGTAACTTTTATTAATAAAGATTGTTTTTTTTTTTTTAGATATGTGGTTTTCATGAAGAAATAAAAACATATAATTTTATGTTATGACCAAGAATTTAGCTTTATTATAAAGAAGGCTTTGCCATTATGTTTTAATGATGATTAAATGATTTCGGGCAGGTGACTGCCGAGGCTGCCTCGAATAAATTCCAGCTGAGAGACCCAATTGTCGGCCACTTTTTGCAGCTATTGGGGCCGTATGTCAGCAATAATATTCCAGCGGTGTTAAATCGTGCGATCTTTGAGACCTCGCCACAGGCCTACGATGCGAGATAATTCGCTCACCAAAAGTTTCCTTCAATTGTTTCGTTGGCTATTAGGTGTACAACTTTGCTTCCGCCGTTTTTTTCCAAAATTAAAAGCCCAGGGTCTTGAGACGTTTTGAAATGGCTTGCTGACTCACTCCCAACGATTCGGTAAGCTGTTCTTGGGTTTGGCACGAATCTTCATCAAGCAATGCTTCTAGTTGTTCATCTTTGAAGGTTTTTTCTCTTCCAACATCATGTTTGTCTTCGACATCGAAATCACCATTTTTAAAACGTTGAAACCACTCCCGACACGTTCTTTCACTCAGATCAGCATCACCGTAAGTTTCTGAGAGCATTCGATGCCCTTCAGCTGCATTTTTTTTTTCGAATTGTAACAGAAAAGTAAAACTTCCCGCAAATGGCGAGAATTGAGTACATAAGCGGACATTTTCGAGCGTGAATAATACGAAAACAAGAACAACTGTCACTGAAACGGCGATGACAATTCGTTAGGCACTGTCCACACTCACTTTAAAGGTATATCATCATAAATCAAGTAAGAGCTGACAAAAGACTTCAACTCCGAAAAAAAGTATCATTGAAAACGACACATCTAAAAAAAAACACCCTTTATTAGATAAAATTTTAGCAGAAATCATGTAAATTTTATAAATCTTATAACAATAAGAACTAATTCTCCTCCCTTAAAGGCCACTAAGGGTTTACATCTAGTTGGGGGTCCTAAAAATGAGATTTTTCAAATATTTTTCAGGAGGAAACTTTTAGCTTTATTATTTGGAGCATTTGTACACATATTATGACACCTTTAAAGAGTAGTTAGCAATTTTTTATTTACAAAAATAACAGTTTTTGAAGCTGCTTTAGCAGATCTCCAGGGACCCCTCCCAAAAAAGGCGTTTTGCGGTGACCGTTGTATTTCTGAAGTGAATGTTATGAAATGAAAAAATCAGGGTACAGAAATTCTCACTCACTGCTCATTCACGTATGTATGTGAACGTTTTAGTTTTTACAACCTGTTACTCATACATGTTTGAAAAACTGTAAAAGAATTTGCTTTTACTCATGCATATATGATTATACTCATGATGCAATAATTTAAAGGCAGTCGGCAGTCGGCTTCATAGCTATCTGACATTAAACGTGTTTCGGTCTTTTCGTGCTATCCTCTCCACTTAAAAAAAATTTACCATTTTTAAATTAAAAACTTTTTTGGAGAACTTTTTTTTTTTAATGTTTAAACGTTCAGAAATATTGTATTTTCTAACCCCTGATAGCGGACTTCATCGCGTACATTCCTTTCATGGTAGTTGCATTACAACTTTAGTAAATTTTAAGAAAGTATCAGAAAGGGAAGAGGCTCGCCCAGCAAAATTTAAATCGTATTCAAGAAGATGAGGAGCTGACTGAACTTGCTATATCTACGTGTCACAGTTTTAGAGATCACGTAACATATGAAGAAGATTCCGCTCACCATTACATATGCTCAAACCAATTGGTGTATTTTATGAAGTTCAGGAGATTAATGATGCCCAAAGATGCAAACTCTGCTAAGCAATCTAAGTCGAAATTTCCGAGAAATCGATAACGGACTGCACTGAGAGCTGGACAGTAGCAGAAAAGTTGTTTGAGAAACAGCCCATCCTTCTATCATAAGTCCCTACAACACATTGCCCGGTTAATACGTTGGTTGGTATGCTTGTGGAGGTCCTGTTTAGAAGGTGGAAAGACTTAGGTCTGTGCACTTCGATTAATTGTACGTGGTTTCACTCTGTTATCTTCTCTTGGCCCTCCTGGTGAAGGCTAGTCTTAACAAATCCTATCCGTGGAAAGAGGTATGTCTACGACATATTCAGAGTTTACCGAAGTTATCTAGCAAATCTAGAAAATAACCCCAAAAATAATTAAAAACTCTCCAAGTGGAAAATTTTATAAGTGAAACTACCGTATAGATTTTCGTATCTATATACTTATTTTCTTCGTTTCTGTTCAAAAGTGAAAAAATTAATTTTTTTTTCCCTGCAGGTTACATACTATATGAGAACTTGTGATTTTCGTCACTTCTCATAAGTGAGAAGACAGAAAAAAAATTTTGTAGCAAGGAAATCAAATTTATTCTTTTGAAAGACAATATTTATTTTTTATATTTCGTTTTGCGTGGAATATTTCCAAGAGGACATATCCATTTCATTAGCGAATCCTTACAATAAGCTGGATCTTGATGTCCAAAATTTAATGAATTTACAAAACCTAGTTTTACAAAGTCTGGCAGCGAGCACTAAACACAAATGAATGAGACTTTCTGATGCGGAAAGATTGCCCTTTGGTACCAATGTTATGTGTTTGTTTGGGCGCTGGCTAATTGCTTCCTGCTATTTGAGTTTTTGCATTCTGGGATATATACAATTCTCAAATGATCAGCAAAGTGGATCGGCCAAAGTGCTTATTGATTGCATTGGTCCAGATCAGATATATTCCCATCCAAGATCCCTTGATGAGTAAACGTTGCTTAAAAAATTTCCTTGCTACATCTCTAAAACAGTGAGACGTAGATATAGCAAATCCAGTCAGCTCCTCATATTCTTTCTGATACTTTCTTAACATCTATTATAGTTGTAATACAAGAATCATGAAAGGCATACACTCGATGAAGACCACTGTCAATGTCAATGGTTGGAAAATACAATAAAATTTCTCTACATAGTTTTTAATAAAAATTGTAGATTTTTTTAAGAGAAAAGAGTAGCACGAAAAAGCCGAAACACGTTTAATGTCAGATAGCTATGAAGCCGACTGCGAAGAGAGAATGAAACTACCTTTAAATTGTTGTATCTTGTGAACTTCTCCACCCTGTCTGTGAGTTAAACACATTTTTTTTTTGTTTCTCGCCTTTTCAAATATGAGATTTAGAAAAAAAAAAAATATATATATGTAAATACCTATATACACATTCATGTGTGAGAAAGAAAAATAAAGTTTGGAAATTTTCACTCATGAGAAATCTCATATATGCTTATATTTCAGCGTTCATATATGAAAATTTCTGAACGCTGGAAAAAACCAAACGGTTTGATTAATTGAAGGAATAAGCCAAAAAATTTTTTTTTTTACAAAATGGCGGCTTCTCAAAAAAAATTCAATTTTTTTTCCATAATTTTGGTCCAGAATTGCGCATTAAAAAGCTTTTAATCGGTAATGGAGAAGTTTCGATTGAGTACTAGAAAATATTGTTCAGAAGCCCGTTTAAAAATTTGAGATTAATGGGTTAAGCCGTTCTCGAGAAATCTTGGTCACCAACTTGGAAAACATAGTTTTGAGAAAAACTTACTTACTTGAATACATGTAGTTACTACATTACGAAAATGAAATTAAAAAAATCGAATTTTCGAAAATTCTAACTAGATGTAACCCCTTATGTTGATAAAAACTTTAGGGTTTGATGCGAAAAATTCGATAGAAAATTAATTAATTTAATAAATTTTAAAGTTTATACTCTTTAATTTTTGGAGTTATTAAATTTTCGAATGTTTTTCTCACATGATATCAGTGAAAGAAAGATTCTGTACGATCATTCAATAACAATGAGAAGTGAAAATAAAGTGAACTGATATATACCATATATATAAAATAGACCTAAATTATTACTAAGAAATAAATGTTAAAGTAATCATTTCTCTAGAACAAAATTGTACGAGTAATTAATCGAACGATGTTCGTCTTATTTTCATTTCTTATCGTTATAGTCCATAATATTTTATAACTAATAATAAACATACTTATAAAAACAGGAAATAAATATAATATGTATATGTGCACACATTTCATTAAATTGGCTCCATCAGAATATTTAGAATGAAAGGGCGAGTTCCAAAACATCAAAATACTTTGTAATGATGCGGTTGCGAAATGCAATCCTTCATTCCATAAATTCGCCTTGGAACATTTTGGAACGATTTTCGTGCAAATAAGTTGCTTTTCGGTGAAATGGCTAAAATATAAAACAGATAAAAAAAAATAAGTAATATAATGTTAAAAAAAAAATAATTAGCGCAAAAAACTTGCCCCCCCACGTCGGCCATTGTTGTTAAGAATTTATGATAAAATAAAGTATCACAAACTTTAGCGATGCGCAGTTTGCTTTTGTTTGGGCATCAATAACTTTACCGATGCATTTTGGAACATGATACATCGTCAAAGTGTGCAAATTTGCTTTTAGGAATGTGTGACAATGTATGGTTGCTTTTCGACTGACGATTTGGAACTCACCCAAACTCCCTGCAATTTATTTTAAACCGTATCTCCCGGATAAGTTACAATCTGTAATTCACAGCAACCAACTGTCTTTACAACGAATTAAACTCAAAAGAAGTTTATTATACTTATACTTATTAGCTGAAAATAATATTCTTGAGTACTTGTTCTGGATAATTAACCACCACTTTTCACGAACAATCAAAATGTTATAGAAGCAACGTAAAATTTGCATTTAGACCAGTGAATATTTTGTCTTAAATATAACTTTATTAAAATTGTTTTTATATTTATAAAAAGAAAAATTTTTACGACTTGATGAATTATACACGTACATACTATGTACAACAATTGATTTAAGGTATCCGAACTAAGCGCATTTAGAAGAAAAACCATGAATTGCGTTATTTCATTGCTTGTGAATGTTTTCATTTCAGGATAATAACAGTGATAGTGTTGGTGCGCCCGATGATAGTAATTTAATGCAGTCGTCGCAAGGTGAAAATGAAACTGAAGACAGTAATGAGGCTGCTGAAGATACAGCAAGTGTAAGTTCAGAGTCAACGAGTTGATTCAAAATATTTAAAACATATAACTTTCGAATTGATCTTTGCATTTTATTATGAAAAAAGCTTTTTATTACCATCACTTTGCATAACTTTGCTTTTCAACACTACGCGACGACGAATATTCAATACGAAATATATTTTGGTTATATTGTAAAATCGTTGTCTAGTATGTCTTAATGGGTAAAAAAAGACTTTGTGTTTTTTCTGTCTCTAGCGCTCTTGGCGCTCAGTGAAGTTCAATTTTTTTTTAGAAGAATTGGGTACTGAATTTTATATGTGTTTTTGTTTTAAACATTAATTTACCATGTAAATATGTACTAAATATATATGTAAATACAAATACTTTTAAAATAGTTCGGATTCTTAAAGAGCAAATGGGAAAATGATACCACATCCGAGAACCTTGGTAAGTTCATATATAAAAGCCTACAATTTAATGAAAATAAGTAAAACTAAAACATAGTAAACTGATCGTTTTAAATTCTCTAAAGCAGAGACCGAAAATTACTGGCCCACATTAAATTCAATGTTTTTTGTTGTCTATTAATGCTCATCTGTCATATATCACTGAGAACATGATTTATATTAGACATTTTAAGATAATAACTGAGCAAATAGAAAACCAAAATATAAATATTATATATAAATCAAAGTAATTTATGAAAGCACTTTTGTTAGAATGGTCAGTTAACAAATTTTATGAGAATCGAAAACAGAGGGCGGCCGCAGTAGCCGAGTGGTTAGCAGTGCGTCTTGACCCAGTCCCGGGCTTACGTTGTGGCTTTCTGTATGTAACCGCTGAAACGATTTTCCACCGAGCTTCTCCTCCAATTTATGGTTTTGCGTCTTGATGTTTTTCCAACAATATATACCAATGGTAAAATTGGTAGTGTAATGTAGATGCTAGGTAAATAATGATTAACAGATCGCCATAAACTATTCCGGAATACCTACTTAAAGGGATATAGTCAACGCCTTTCTTCTTATTTTTTTTTTCGCTTTTTCGATACTGAAAGTCTTCTACGAAAATGAGAGTATAAATGCTATAATGATCTATGTTTACGTTTTAAGTCAAAGACTAGTCGTTACACAAAGTCTTCCGAATATCCGATTATCAAAATGAGATTACTTTGATCTACGCATAGGTTGAACGAATAAGAATAGCTGACAGCCTTCAGCCGTAGTATACTAACATGACGCAGCGATCTACGAACGAGAGTAAAGTAAAAGTATACACGTACTATGTTAATCTAGACAAAAACCTACCAACGTACTAAAATTCAAGCGAATCGAACTTGCTGCTTCTTCTATTTCTGTTTTTTTTTGTTTATACAAAAAACTTGGCCGAAAATCACTTCAGCGGTTATTAAGATAGACAATATCTGATAAAAATTGAACGAATATACCTGAAAATCTACTTAAATTAACCGAAACAATGTTGTTTTGTATATCATAAATGGCCTGGTTATTTTCGGTCTCAGCTTAAAACTATGTAATTTTGATGCCAACTGAAAATTGTTAAATTGACTGAACATAAATGGAATATTCACAATCAAAATGTGTTCAGTTGCGTCAGTTTAATATATGTTCCAAAACGTTTTTAGCCAGATAATTTTATAGTGACCAAATCTATGTTATGTTATGATTTTATTAAGTGATCATTTCTGGTTAAAAATGTCGAAATGTTACCTACTAATTGTATTTATTATTATTTTTTTTATGATATAATCGTAACCATGTATTCTAATATAGCTCGCTTGGATGGCACTAATAAACTGATGCATAAGCGCAAAGCAGCTACTATGGAGGATTACCTGCAAATGGATGATTGGGAACCACCTAAGACCAATACAAATGGAAAGAAACGGGTAAATATTTAACAAAACAAATGTAAATATTTAGTGTATAAAAATTATAATTTTTTGTCGCAGGTGCGCTGGGCAGATATCGAAGAGAAGCGTACACAAGAGAAGATGCGCGCAATCGGCTTTGTTGTTGGTCAAACTGATTGGAAGCGTATGATGGATCCGAATGCTGGAAATCGTGCTTTGAATAAAACTAAATACATTGAACGTGTCAATAAAAGACGATAGTTTGGACATTCCCAATACGTTTATTATGCTCGTTGATTCAAATATCTTCAAATATGTATGTCACATTCGTAATAACTATTTCATTGGGTTTTGTTATAAAGGGTACTTTAGATTATGAGCTATACATTGCATGTAAACATAGATGCTAATAATAAAAATATCACTTATACACTTAATAAACGTAGCTAAGATTATTAAGATAATCCACAATAAATACTTGCGGGCACAATTTTATAAATATACGAGTATATGAACCAAAATTCCATTGAAAAAGGTAAGTATTTGCATAGCAATAAATGCCAATAATAGCACGACAAAGATTAACAAAGGGAATTATCAGTAAGAATTTTATTGTTGAGAGAGCGAATCGTTGGAATGTATACGACTATATTACGCGATACAAAAATACCTAGTCAAATTGTCAAGTAGATTAAATTGTCAATTTAGCTAAGCTGAAGGGCTAAAGTGTCGTGCGGACACTCTCCACATGCAGGGCATACATTGGGTATGTTGGGGTCGAGTTTGGATAAGTAGGAGTTTAACCTGCTACAATATCCAGACCTAAGTTGTGGCAGAGTCACGCGGGTCTCTCCAAGCCGCAGCTCGTTCAGGGGAAGGGAGTCTTTGAAGGTGTTGACTGACTCCTGGTGAATGGTGATCAGTGCTTGTCTGTACGGTAGCAGCAAAGCATTACGCTCCTTAACTCGGAGCATAGATGTTTCGCTGTGCAAGTGATGCTCCGGCGACATCAGGAGGATTCCTGTCGCGGTCCTGAGGGCGGTGTTTTGACAGGCCTGTAACTTCTTCATCTGCGTCTCGTTTGTCCCCGGCGCCCAGATTGGTGCAGCATAGTTTACGACCGGCCGGCCAATTGCTTTGTAGGTTGCCAGCAAGGTTTCTCGTCTTTACCTCGGGTGCTACCGGCTAGCGCTTTGAGTATTTTGTTGCGGCCGTAGAGTTTTGTTGCAATTGCGGTCGTATACGGAGTGCAGAGGCTATGGAATGTGACTCTCAATATCTTTAAGTTGTTTATAGTCGGAGTTTTTATGTCATCGACCTTCACATCTAATTCAAGCCGATACTCCTTTGACCAGTGAAGGAGAGAGAAAAATCGGCAAGATAGCAGTTCACTTTCGAACAGAGGTCATCAATATCCTGGCCAGGCGCCAATATCTCGCCATTATTGGTGGTGGAGGGAGTTTCGATATGTAAAAATTAAACAGTAGTGGGGAGAGGACACCACCCTGCGGAACCCCCTGTTTAATTTTCCTTAGATTCGATGTTTCGCCTCGGAATATGACCGATGATTGTCGACCACTCAGGTAGCCCATGACCCACCTCTGCAACCCCAGCGGTAATGAGGATTCCTCAATGTGCGTGAGCAGTACTGAATGGCGTACGGTGTCAAAAGCTTTTGCGCAGTGTGTATTCGCTACTGGGCAGAGGAGAGTTATCGGCCGATAAGACTTCTTTGTTGGCTGGTTCTCCCGGCTTAAGTAGCGGACCACCCTGCCCGTTTTCCACCCGTCAGGTATCATTAGGGTGGTCAAAGACAAATTGAGGACCTTAGTGAGGAAGTCTGCTCCCGCTGGTCCAAGATGTTTTAGCATCAGCATGCTTATTCCGCCGGGGCCGATGGATTTGGAGGCTTTCGCCTTCCCGATGACACCCTGAACCTCTTCCCTGGAGAAATCGAGCGCCGCGCTGGTGTTTGGCAGTTTGCGCATACGGCGGTTTTGTCTACTGTAGGATGCAGTGTAAAAAGTCGGTTGAAGTAGCTCGCGACAAGGCGCGGTCACCGAATGAAATTTCTACTCTGTCATTGCGCCTCGTCGGGTTAGACAACGACTTGACTGCAGACCAGAGCTTGGTTACCTCTGAGGAGAGATTACAGGACCTTAAGTGCTCCTCCCACTTTTTCCGATTGTGGTTGTTCACTACATTATGAATCTCCGCGTTTAAATCCCTGATTAGGGAATTCCTGGGATCTGAGTTACGAAGGATGTCGCGCCTAGATGGTAAAACCGCCGCTTCGGTCGGGAAATTGGGGCGGATTTCCGCAATTCGGCCTGCCAGGATGAAGCGGGCGGCAGCGGTCACGACGATCCTGCGGAGGGAACGTTCACCAGAAGTGACATCTGATGGAGTAGGAGTTCTCGCTGAATTCCGTGAAGACGGTCCAGTTAGCTTTATTAAGTTAACAAATGTCCGGTGATCCGCGGAAACAAAGTCGGAAGGTCTGTCAATCGAGATTTGTATGGGTAAGTGAACCGATGCTAGTGTCAGTATAGGTCGCCAGACTATACTGTTTATTAGACCAGCACTCGCAATTGTTATATCAGGCGAAGTTAGTACGTTGTGAAATATTGACACGGCAAAACGTTCCGTAAACAATGTCAATTCAGTCCCCCGATATTCATTATCACGTTTGGAAGGGAAATCCTCAGTTTGAGATTTATAATGAGGTGAGTAGGGCGCTTCACAGCCTGCACTTAGAGGGATGGTGCTATGCCGAAAAATAGCTTACATTATGTTCTAAAGTATTGGGTATTTTTTTCTTTTTTTTAATAAAAACTTATAAAATTTCCAAACATTCAGTACACTTACTTTCTAGATATGCCTCGTACATATACAAGTTATTGTAAGTAACCGAATGCGAGTCCAAATGACTAAATTATCATAGTAGATAAAGTGCGAAACCAGAAATGGAATTACAGGGCTGTTTACATATGTATATAATTATAATATAAATTTGCATATTGTCGTAGAAAATTCACAAAACTATAACAACAAGCTCCGATGCTGTCCTCTTTGGAATAGTCTTATAATCACTCAAAGCCACAATGTGTAATTTTTATTAAATTATTTGTAATTGCCGTTAATTCAGGTCCTTGACTTGCTCTCTCAAAGAAATTTTTCAATATAAAAAAAACTAAAGTAAAGCCGAGTGGTTAGAATTGCGTACTGCCTTTCGGTAGAACAGGGTTCGACTCGTATCTATTTTTCTTATATTTATTTCACATTCTATAAGTGGGATTGGATTACGCTCGAGGGCATTAGAAAGATGATATTTTATACTAAAAAACATAACGGGAGTAGGGTTTGAGCACATGTCAAAGATGGTTATTTTGATGTAAAAGAAGGACAATTGTCAAAAATGTCGACAAAGTAATGCATATCGTCGAGTCTGACCAGGAGCTAAGCATTGCGCAAAAAACAGTTTGAAACTACTTGAAAACGGCCGGATATATAAAGAAACTCGATGTATGGTTACCACATAACGAGATAAAACATCATGGGCCGAATTTTCATCTGCGAATCGCCATAAGTTACATTAAAATTTAAACTATCTATATTTTGTTATAACTCTGGAGTTAGTCCAAGGCCGTATATATAGAGAAAATCTATCAAATTTAGTTAATGTAAACAAATTCTGAATTTATTCATAACACGTTTCCAAATATTATGCAAATTCGAAGAAGTGTAAAAGTTTTTTTTAACAGTTTTATTACATGTTTTGTTTTGATTAATGATTTTAATGAGAGACATTATTCATTGGCATTTACCACTGACATTGGAAAAGAACATTTTTAGTAGTGAATAGAAAGTATTTGTACAATGCACATTAAATATTTGGAATATACAGTTATTTTCATTTCAAATTAAATATAAAAAATATTATTAAAATAATGAGCGCTTTGCTCTCTTGACCAAAGTTTGTAATGTGCGACATCGTAAGTGTAAACTATATAATTTCAAAATATCTTTTTTTAATTTCATATATTTATATGGAATGGCCATGACAGCCGGGTGGTTAGCATCGCGAACTGCCTTTCGAAAGGCCAGGAGTCGAGTGCTGGTCCGACCGACATCTAAAAATTATTGAAATATAATTAAAAAAAAAAAATTAAGTTAATTTTTCTATTTGCGGTCGTCCCTCGGCAGATATTGTCAGTCCCTTGGCCCATCGCCAGTTCGGATCCGGCTGAGAATAAACTGTAGGTCCCTCCGTTTGTTGGAAAAACAACAAGATGCACAACACAAGTCGGAGGAGGAGCTCGGCCGAAAATTGAAAACTCGTCCCTACACCACAAGTTGAAGGAAAAAAGGAAGCAATTGAAGATATTTCCAGGCATATTCCAGTCCAATTTGTTTTGCTGCGATGGTAGACACGGTGAAGCAACTAAGACAGCATGTTTCTAAGCGAAAAAAAAGAAACTATATTTGAAATTAATAATCTCATTCTCAGTAAAGCCCATGTTCTTTGAGAAGAAGTAAAATCTATATAATGTAATGTTATAGCTCTTGAGCTATATTATATATGTAGTTAAGCTGGCTTGAATAAATTTCTGCAGAGGCCCGGTTGCGAAGTAAGGCGGTTCATTATGAAATGGCAAACCACACTGAGTATGAATCAAGTAACAGCTGTCAAAAAGACCAACTCTGAAAAATGTATTGCCTCATTGAAAATCATACGCCTAAAAAGGAACACAGAAACTGAAAGCAACTCCCGTAAGAAGGTGGTGGAAAAGGGAAAAAGTGTAGGTTTTTGTAACTTACTTGAATAGAATTAGAGCTAATTTAATCGGGCTGTAGTCAAATACTACGTTTTCCACTTGTCCGCAAATTATCTCCCTAATAGTAATAATAAATATGACGTTGGAGTGAAGTTGAGCTTTATGTTGAGAATATTAGAAGTGACAAAATGTCAAAAAATATTCGCAATTTGTAAACAAGATAAAGTCACCAAAAATTTCACCGCTAACATGCCGACATAGAATGCAGCAAGCGCCGATGTACGACGTTGACCGAAACGAAGAGCGGCTAATTGTAGATTTATATTCGCCACAATGAGAGGCAACCATATCAGTCGAGTGCAAATCGCCAAATGCTACGGTTGGGCTTTACTCGGCGACGGCAGTGGCAGTCAAATGTATCGAAAACGAAGCGCCTCGTTGGGGTTGTGCACACAATAAATAACAACAATAATATATAATTTAAAAATGAAAAAAGAATAAGTGCCGCATTGACCGAATATCGTCAAAACAATACAAAGCAACGCCTAAAATTATACAATAAAATTTTCTGTGGTCATAAAAACGAAATGGCATAACTGAAGAGTAGCATAAAACAGAATTTATTCTTAAAAAAACAGCAAAACAGTAAAAGGATATCAGACAACCACCAGGAATCTGAACGGAATGTGTCCAAACCCAAATTGAAGTATAAAACAACAGTGAAGGACTTCAATAAAGCAAACCAATTTGTATATGTTCTACGTAATATTCTACAATAAATTGCCAAGTGCACATCTCGAATGTGAAAGGATAATGTGGAAGCATGTCTTCTCACTCCGTTGTCTCACTTTCATCTTTTAATATATTATTTTTTACACAGGGTATGTTTACACTGACTCATGCATTTTACATAACTCCCGCACAAATTACCATGCCCGTGCGTGTGCTTTAGGCGGTAGATATCAAAACAAGGATAAATGTATGTATGTGTGTGACCGCATGTATGGTGCTGCCCACTGGAACTGGTAAAATTGTAGTGCTTATGCAATTGTTTATGGAGGATTAAGGAAATAATGCAGTTTTGGCTCTGAAGGTTGCACATACTCGTACATGCTATATATGTAGATTGTTCGCTCGAAATTTAAATTATATTATATTATTCCGTATCCTGCTGATCCTTATTTATAAGTATATTTATTAGATAATAGTATGTGCGACCATAAATGTGTGCTTGTATATATGTGCATATGTCTGTATTATATGTATGCGTGCTTATTAAAGTGTTCAATGTTCGTACGGTTGCCCTACAGTGCGTATACGTAACAAATTTCATCTCACAAACATTATTGCCTATTCCCTTCAATAACTTAAACCTTAATTAAAAAATAGAGTTCAGAGTTTAAGTACGTATATATGTATAGGTATCCGAGTGGACAGACCTACATTTGAAATTGTAGACGAAAAGGAGCAGGGAATGGTGAAGTGTGTTGTAAAGTGCCGATTATGTATAAAATGCACGTATATTTGTTCCAGCTTATTGAACTTTTTTTCATGTTTCACTCTTAAGCGAAGAGCTGAAGTAAGGCTCTACCGTTTGGCGTTTTTTTCATTCTGGCTTATATGAATGTGATGAGTGAATTGATATGGCTAATATAATTTGATCTGCTTTTGATCTTGAGTGGTTGCGGTTGGAAACTGCGTAGCCTTAGATATATTTCGGGTATCGGGTTAAATACTAGTGAGAGATTTTTCATGCACTTGGAAACACGTAAGACCTTTAAAAAAGGAAAACAAGAAAGATAACCCATGTCATTTTTTTTTAGAGATAAATGATAGGTATAAATAAACATCCTATTTCGATGTAAAGAGAAAGATATGCCATCAATAATGGATAACAATATCAGCCACGGCTACGCAAAGTGGATGCTTTATGCCTTCAATAGCTTCACAGATTCCATCTTTTGAGGTCTTGAATCGACGGTGGCCTGTGGATGAAAACATTGTCTTTCACGTGGCCCCAATGGAAAAAGTCGGGTTCCAATTGCGATTACCTCTTCGAGAGGCAACGCGATCGGGAAACTTTTCCCTTATAAGGTCGATGGTTTCGTTGCTTGTGTGACACGTATCGCTGTCTTGTTGAAATAAACTTTGTTTAGATCAATACCATCAAATTCCGGCTATAAAAAGCATTGATCCGGAACTGTTGCTCCAGCTTCATTTTTGAAAATGTAAGCTCCAATGAGAGACTATTCAACAATAAATCTTGGGTTTTCCAAGCCCCAGATATGATAGTTTTGCTTATTGACGTAGCTATTCGAGGTGGAAATGGGCCTCATCAGTCCAGATGATTTTTAGATGAAATACCGGATCATTTTCATGCATTTCAAAGACCCAATCAGCAAAAACACGACATGGTTGCTGATAGGTCGGCTTAAGTTCTTATGTTAACGGAATTTTATAAAGCTTAAGACCCAAGATTTTATACACATATATACCTAACATCTAAATAAATCGGTAATATGGAGGCTATATGATACTGTCCTCTGATTTCTATGATTTTCAGTGATACTATTTATTTGTACTTGTGGTAGTAGAATACCAAATTTCATGCTCTTAAATGATTTTTTGACATATTTTTGAATAAATCGCTCATATTGGGTATATATGATTTAGTCGTCCAATTTTGATAATTTTCATTTCTAATAATTTTATATTCCTACTTCTATTTAGACTTAAAATTTGTAATTTCTTTCTATTATCACAATTTAAGTACCCAAAAATATTCTTTTTCCAAACTAAAAAACTTAATCAAAGCATACTTGTCCTTAATATGCTTTTAATGATATTCATTTCGAAATTGTGCACTGTTCGCTGCATTTCATCACAATCGTCAACAGATTAAATGCTGATTAATCTTTACGATTTACTTTTAAGTTACACAATGTCGTTAATATTTTTTCTTAATATTACTTTTTATTTTAAGCACATTTCCTTTCATATTCTTATGTCTTCTCTACTCGTTTTATTTTTAGTACGAATACTCTCCAGCGTTTTGAAACTTTTGCAAAGTATATACATTCATATACATGTGTATATACATATATATGTATGGTATAAATATGTGTACATAAGTGGCTTACCAAGGTGAAACCCTTTTGGCAGTTCTGTTGGCGCAATCGTTTCATATCTGTTTTTTATTTACTTGTTTTTATTTACTTGTTTTTATTTACTTTTTTTTTATGATGGTAAGGATACATATATGTTTATGTAGATAAATATGTACCTATGTATATAACAATGTAAATATGTATATATGGACTAACAAATTTGCTCAAAATCGTCGTGTTGACATTGTCCCTCCATACAAAAATGGCTCCATGTAGCTTTATGGTATGTGTTCCCTAGTAACGCGTTCGGACTAGTAAAAGGTGCATTTTTGCTTTAGTTAAGTCATTCCGATAACAATGTATTCCTTCGGTTCACTTGACTGCAGGCAGTATTTTTTATGAAATAAAATTCCGGTTATAACCACTGTATTAAGCGAAGTAACAAAAAAATACCTTCTTCTTGTACTTTAAATGCCATATAAACTTCACACGAAATTAAAAAAAAATAAGAGAAAAGGGTTAATTCAATATACAGGTCTTTGAAAGTTTCAAATCGCCAAATGACCAAAAAGATTGATCTCAATCCAAATGTTGTCGAAAATTATAAGAAACAAGTTAAGGCTTATTGAAAGAACTACAAAGGCAGGAAACATCGTCGAATCTTGAGTATTATATCCAAGTCCGCTCTTTCCACGTCTAAAATAAAGTTGTTGACAGGAAATGCAGCTAGTAAATCAACCATGCTAAGGGCTATATTGGAAGCTCCGAACCTGAAATATAAATTACAAAAAAAAAAACCCCTTTGGATGTGTCAAAAAAATAACGACGCGTCGGTTCCCAAGAGATCACATGGCAACGAGAGTAAGTTCAATATAGATGGTCCGAATGTATAAAGCTTTAATGTGACCATCATTTCTGCCGTCCGAAGCTACCTGGCAGATTAGCCTTCCACTTCCTCTTATATCCTTTTTTAGCTGCAAACGCTTGCTTCGTCCGTTGTCAGCTGTGATCAGCTTTTTTTAAAACAATTCAATTATTACATTATGTGTTTAAATGCTATAGTTGATGTACATATATATTAGTATTATTATCGGCGGGCCCGATAGCCAAGTGGTTAGCAATGCGTACCGCCATTAGGTCATTGTTCGAGTCCTGATCTGAATATTGTATCTACAAATTATAGAAAGTTAATTTAAATAAAAAATTAAGTTAATTAATTATTATCTTTTTTCATTTCTGTGGGCTCTTATATTGGGTGTATGCATTAATTCGTGCGGTTTTTTTTCTTTCTGGCAGTTTGTGGATCCCATCCCAAAAGAACTTCTCCGGCTTGGAGGTCAAGAAAGAATCCAGCCAATTTCTGATACCCTGTTCTGAAGTGAAGCGTACTCCAGTGAAGGAATTCTGCATTTATCTGAACAAGTGGTATTCGGAAGGTGCTATGTCTGGGCTACAAGGCGGGTGAGGTAGAACTTCCCACCCACAGTTTTCCCAATTAGTTTTTAACTGGCCGGGCTTCACATACGATCTCTTGCGCTTTGGGTTATCATAATGAATCCATTTTTTATTGCCAGTGACAATCCGATGCAAAAATTACTTCTTTTGGTGGCGTTGAAGCAACATTTCCGACATGCAGAATCGACGTTCGTCGTCTCTTGGCCTTAATTCATAAGGCACCCAATTTCCAAGCTTCTGGATGAATCCTAATGATTTTAATCGTCTGGAAACGGTTGCTTGATCAACTCCTAATACTTTTGCAAGTTCTTCTTCCGTCTGGCTTGCATCTGCGTCGAGTAATGTGCAAACCACTTTTGGCACGTTCGTTCGGCTAAAGCGTGGTCACCATAAATGTCCAGTAAAATACGATGGCTTTCGGTAGCACTTTTCTTCATGTTAAAGTAATGAAGAAGAACTCCCCGCAAAAACACTTTATCTGGAACAAATTTCGACATTTTCAAATGAATGAAACAAATTGTTGTTCACGCTAAAACAAATGACATCTACTGAAAACGACGCGAAATGACAGTACCTTTGAAATGAATATAGCCACAGGTGAACACGACTCGAAATAATACTAGTAGAGCCCTCTCTCAGAAAACCGCACGAATTAATGCATACCCCATCTTTTTTTCGAGTGCTCCACAAAATTTGTTTTTATTCTGAGGGATTTCATTTGCCTCACGTAAACACTTTCCTTAGTGGTTTTTGTGTTGTATTGTTGTGCGATTTGTTGTGACCTGCTTCTTATGGATTCTGCTGGTAATCGAAAAACCACTTTTGCTGCTAACGAAAAATCTGCAGCACACAAAAGCCAAAGTCTCGAGAATAACGGCAGTCTCTCTGAAGCTGTGCTTAATGTGCTGCAGTCAACAGAGGAGAAACTAAAACTAATGGAAGAGAGGATACAAGAGCGTATTGCTTTCGAGCGAAAGTTTACGGCTAAGCTCCAAGAGAGTTTTGAGGTGGTAACAGCGCGTATTAAAAAAATTGAGCGAAGGTGCAATAGTCTGGCGGAAGAGATTGCTGAAAAAGTTACTTCATTGAAAGAGGAATTGGCAAATTTTTCAAAAGAGAGATCAACCTCTGATGCCGTTGTATTTGGTTTGTCGTTTGTAAAAGAGGAAAACCTGAGACAGACTTGTGACAGCGTATGTAAGTTTATAGATATAGTCACTCCCTTTATCTTTGACCTTTGTCGCACAAAGCAAACTGCTGATCGGCCTAATAGTGCGGTGATTATCACATTTCCATCACTGTCTGAGCATACACGCGCTTTATATGCTTTTTCGCGCTATAGAAAAGAGTACAAATCTTCAGAGCCTCTTAAACTAGCAGGCTTTGATAACGACGGCACTTTTAATATACATGTGAGCTTACCTGCTGCTACCAGAAAGACTCTCCAAGCTGCAATAAAATTAAGAAAACTAAATAAATTGCATAGTGCTTTCTCTTGGAAAGGTGAAGTCTTTGTGCGAGTATCTCCTGAAAGTGAACCTGTTACTGTTTCTGATAGCAGCGAGCTCGTTAATATTATTAGCAATATTTAGTATTTGCAAACATATATTTATAGTTATTTATTGCTTATTATAATTTTTATTTTTTATCTACAAAAATAATTTTATTTATTTTTTTTGTCATTATTTTTTTTTATAAAGTTTGCTTATAACCCAATGACCCATAAGATGTGGTGGAGTGGCGTTGTATTGTAGAAACAGTATGAATGTTAATATTATTAGTTGATATTTTTCTGATAATGAGTTTCTAACTATCGTAATTTCAGATTTGATCACATAAGTTTTGGTGTCTTGTATATATAATCCGAACAAGAGCATTTCACCGCGGTCTTTTTTCGATGAACTTACTTCTCGTCCTCTTGACTATGATCATTATGTTAATTGTGGCGACTTCAATATTAACTTACTTACTGCTGACTCTGTATCCAAACATTTTTTAGACTTACTCGCGTCCTGTAGGGTGACTGTGGTTAATTTATGTATGCCTACCAGATTTTCTTTCAATGTTCGTCCTAGTCTTCTTGACGTTTTCATGGTTCCAAATTCAACCTTTGTACTTTTCTTTGACCAAATGTCGTTCATTTTTTATCACGATTTGACTTTGTGCTCGTTTGACGTTAAATTAAATAACAAAATCGATGTATGTACGGAGTTCTATTACCGTGACTATAAAGCCATTAAACTTGATGAGTTGTTTTTACATTTAAACTGGTATCACTGGAATTTTGGTTGGTAGTTCGTAACTCCCGACGAAAAACTCGACTTCTTAGTAACAAACATTTTGTATTTCTTTAATAAGTATGTACCTATTCGCAAGTACATATCAAAGTCATCCTCTTGTCCATGGTTTAATAGAGAACTTAAGACAGCTGTTAAAAAGCGTAATGTTTCCAACAACGCATGGAAAAGAAGATCAGCTGAAGAAAATTGGAACATTTACAAACATACTCGGAATTCGGCTACTTTTTCTGTACAACTAGCTAAGAAGAACTTTTTCTGTTCAAGCTCAACATATCTTTACCTCCAAAACAGCTCTGTGCAAACTTGAAAAGACTTGGTGTACGGCCAAGCTTCGAAATACCCTGTACACTTGATCCCAATGAGCTAAATACTTTCTTTGCTTCAAGTGGGTCATTGTCTAATTATACGTCTAAAACAAGGATCACTACGTTTTCCGACGTTCATTCTCTTAAGAGATTTCAGTTTGCATACTTTTGTGAGGAGGAAGTGGCAGGATGTGTTTGCAATATCAAATCGATTGCTGTGGGGAATGACGAATTTCCGATTAAGTTTGTCAAATTATCTATCTGACGCACATATTCAATCACTGTTTAGCTTCTTCATGTTTTCCATCTAAGAAATAAACTACTTAACTTTCTATAGAATGGTTTCACAGCTGATCATTCATGTTCTACTGCTGTTGTTAAAGGCTTAGACGATATACGTCAGCCTTCCGATCAAGGCCATCTAACACTACTTTGTTTTCTCGATTTTTTTAAGGATTTTGATTCTGTTAATCACATTTTATTATGTGTGAAATTACCTAAGTACACGGTGTGTCCCAAAAATAACCGAACTTTTTGGATATAAAATAGTAAAATACACATTATATTATCTTTGAAAGTTATTATTTATTCAAAATAGGTTCCATTTGACTCAACACAACGTTTGGAACGATCAAACAGCGTATGTATAGATTTTTTCATGTCATTTATAGAAATGTTCTTCAGTACCTCGGTTACGACTGCTTCATTTTTTTCAATTTTTTTTTTAATTTTTTAAACTTCAATTTCAATTTTTTTTCAAGTTTGACACAAAATTTTATATTTGCTCTTTGTTCCATTTTTTTTTTTGGAACCATTAGCACACTTTTGGTTTTATTGAAATGGCTGTCACTTTTACATCTGTCATCCGACTTACATGAAGTTAGGTGCGTTTGAAAGAGGATGAATGTATCTTTTTAATGTCGCAAATTTTTAATACATGCGCTGTATTTTGTATGATTTAAATATAAAGTTCGGTTATTTTTGGGACACAGTGTATATTTTAACTTTACCGAATCAGCATTAAAACTTATACAGAGCTATTTGAGCGACAGGTTTCAAGAGGTAAAAGTTGGTAATACTTGTTCTAACTTTGTGCATATGTAATCTGGTGTTCCTCAGGACATTTTTAGTACATGCCCACATTTACGCTTACATGCCTATGCTGATGATGTACAGTTACATATCTCTGGTGAATTTGATTCGATTTAGCTACAATAGTATGCCAACAACTTAATAAAGACCTGAGCTTAATATTAGCATGGTCTACGCAAAATTTACTTTGCCTCAATGCGCAAAAATTTTGTGTAATGACCGTTCGTAAGGATAAAATCTTGGCCTCCGAGTTATCAACCCTATTTATTGGCACCAATCGCCTTAAATTAGTTGACAAAGCCAAGAATTTAGATTTCATCATTAATTCCGGACTTTTGTGTGATGATCACGGTAATGAAGTTGTGAGTAAAATATTTTTTACTTTAAGATGTCTTAGAGTAATTTCATCTCATGTGCCGGTAAACACTAAGAAAATGTTAATTAACAATTTAATTGCTCCTTACATTATATTCTTTAAAATCCTTTATGGCAAATTAGACTCTCATTCACTGCATAAATTGAACATCGTCATTAACTCTGCCACAAGATATATGGTATACGAGTATTTGGTTTAAAGAAATACGATCATTTTATGCGCTGTTCTATATTTGGCTGCGATTTGCAAAATTTCTTATACGTGTAGAATTGCATTTTTACTTTTAAAATGTTTTTCGAGGTTTAACTATTTATGCACATCTAGACTGTTTTTTAATAATGCGGTTAGGATCTGGAATGCTCTTCCATTGTCCTTGAAGAACGCGCTGCACAAAGGCAATTACAAAAAACCTTTCGTCACTAATATTTTTATTTAAATTATTACTTATACTTATTATTTTATTTGTATTTAGGTTTTTTATTATTATGCAAGAAAAGATTATATCTTAATGCAATAATGTTTTCAATCCAAATTGCCGTCGCCTCTCGGTAAGGAATGTCAAGCCCTCCGAGTGTATTTATAACATGAAATAAAACCCGTTCGGAGGCGGTTGGTCCCCTTATTTTGTTGGGAAAACATCAAGACGCTTACCACAATTGGGCGGAGGAGCTCCAAAGTGCCAATTATATACATATAGATGTATATATGGGATGAGTTTTTGCAAATGAAAAATGCATGGTACTTTGTTTAGATTTGTTCGCTCAATCTCGATTATTGACAGCAGTATACATCATAGTCCTCTATGTGTAAATGTTAGTATTTAATGTCTTCTTAGCTTACAACGTGTATTATTGTTTACTTAGTAAAAATATTTTTTAATATGTAAAGAGGGTTTTTTTGTTCGCGGAATGAGAGGGTTGTAGGGGGTGTATAGGCTCATTAGAATCTTAACGTCTTCAGTAACTGATAATTAGTTTAAATACGAGGTTTTATTGTAATAAGATAATTAGATAATTAGACTTTAAGCTATCAACAACCAAACAAAGAAATCGGAAATGAAAAATTAAATATGGAGAAATGAAATATCGTGCCGTTATAAAGTTCCTTACCAACCATGATGTGCAAGTCACGCACTTTATATAAACAAGCAAGGGAATCCCTCGGAAATAATATTATTGAGCGGTTGTTAAGATTAAGAAGTCTCTATAAGTGAAGAATACTACGTTTCAAGCCAGTAAAGAGAAAAGACAGGGCAAATTTATCTCCGACGATGAAAACCTTTATAATTTATGTAGTTTGTTTTATTTCCACCCTTTGCCTCCAATTTCAAAATATAAATACAACAAGTAAATTTAATAAGACTAATAAGCTTTATTCATTTTATATGTCCCTTAGTCAGCTTACTCTCACATTCGATCAATTCTTCTTTTCTGTAGAAGACACCATATACGACATAGAATCAGCAATATTTTCTAGAGGTTCATCCCGCCTAAAAATAATTGCTCCCTTTGATTTGCTTGTGCAATAGACACACTGCTGCACATACTTACATACATACAAAGTTAATGGGACTCCAGTATTTCTTTCTGGTAATGACATTTCCATGCAACAAATGTTGTGCATTTCTTGCTTTTGTCAACTTTCGTCAACATCACTCATCTTCCATATTTCTCGTTTGACCTCAACTGCTATCTCAGTCGAATGTGTTGCTATTGCTAATGAGTACTTGTAAGAGTTGCTCTTCTTTATTCTCAAATTCTATTCTTTTAATAACTTTTGTCCAAGCACTTGCCACACAACAACACAAAAGCGCACATATTAAACGGACACAAATGCTATATAAATGCAATTGTATTATATACCTATGTGTGTCTACGAGGGGATTAACAAAAGTTCCGTAAGTTGACCAGAAAAAAAATAATAATTTTTGTATTTATTCGTAATATTCCTTTTTTTCTTCTCTACATAATCAAAATTGGTTTTAATGCATTGCTTAAGCCTATACATAGATCCACTTCTGAAAACAGTCTTCAAATTTTTGCATTTTAACCAGAGACATAACTGTTATAAGAAATATGTAAAAAAATTGGGGAGTACTGTTATATTGTAAAAAATAATTTTTCACTTATAAGTAATGATTATTTTAGATTTTTTCCCGTTGCCAATAGAAGTACATTGCGTCAATTTCGGTTTAATAAAATTAAATTAATTTATTAAATAGTCTTAAATAGTCTTATATGCAATTTGGTATTCCCTGAATTTGTATTGGCGAATTTCTGTTTGCATTGGTGGTGGAATTTTGTCCGGCCTGTCCCCAGCTATCTTTCGTTTTCACCAACTGACCGAACTTTTGTTAATCCCCTCGTATTTATATAAACTCAGACATACACTCTTATTCTTATGCTTAGCTACATATTTATACATATATGAAATGATTGTTTTATTACAAAAAGTCTTAGGTATTGATTGTAGAGAAAATGCCTGTAAGTAAACACCTATATATTATATATTGTATATGTACTTTTACATACGAGTATTTAGATAGCTGTATGTGCATATGTCTTCAAGTGTCTTGTGTTGTACTACATCCCTATGAAACATTGTAATATCAAGGACATACATAAATTCACGGTTTTCGTACATAAATACCTATGTTACATAAATACGTACATATCACTTGTACTTGTATGTACGTGTATGTGTCGCTTTGCTTACTATTTCCTGTTAGTGACTTACGACCCTCGCCCTGTTGAAGGATAAGTAAACGAAAAGCTAGGAATTGCATGTTGCCAAAGACCACTGAACGCGATAGTAGTTTCATAAAGTTGGAAATATGAAGAATTTTGAAAAACCATGCAAATAATAAATTTCCAATCATAAGTTACGATTGCGCTAAAACTACATAGTTGTTGCTGGCAACACTCGTAGAGGAGAAAGTCAATTTGAACAACTTCGCTGTATCGCAGCTCTAGAATACGACATTAAATCAACATACTCACAGTTAGTTATAACAATTTTTCTTCAGCTGAAAGTCCGGCAGCACCAGATAACGCTTTTAAACTTTGCATTCAACTGTACAGTGAACACAGGTTTTATAGGGTTCCAACTTTCCGCCTGTATGAGTGCCGGATGTTTGAGTAAAAATTCCGATATCTTGAATTCGGCAGCGGCCACACGTAAGCCATTGAGGAGGCTCATTGTGCTGCGCCCTTATGCTATACTATGCTTTTCGGAATATTTGAATATTTAAGGAGTTTAGACTAGCTCAGCAGTTTATCCTCTTGAGAAGAGGTAAGTCTCTTGGCATCGCTCACTCCTTTACTCGCTGCTACTGGGTCGGTGTTACCACGATATTCCGACAAGCTAGACATGGATGGAAGATCGCGGGTTTAAACCCTAACGAACTAACATCAAAAAATGCGTTCGACTCTTTCAGTCAATTAAAGGTATAAAGACTACGACGACCACATTAACCGAGGGGTTAGTAAAGCCTGCTATCATGCGGACATAGGTAAGAACCCTAAGAAATTGGTTAGAGGGGCTGTATGATGAAGTTTTTCGATCTCGATGGTTTTCGTGGGCAATGTATATTTGTAGATATGAATGTAGAATACCACAACCTAGTTATTCTGATCCGATCTTGATGGGTCTATCTCTTCTCCTTCTGGTATTTACATACTTTGCACCAAAGTTGATATTACCATTACATTTTATGAATTAGACCGTCGTCTCACATCTTGTCAAATGCTTGACCCACATCTGAAAATCGCCGAGCAATACTCTCTGAATTCGAAAGCCTTTCTTATTTTATTAGTTATGCGTTTTATTTGTTTAATTGTGCCATATTTTTCAAGAAAATTTAACAGATGTAGGAGTTTTAACATATTCATGGAGAAAAAGAAAACAATTTAATAATATATATTTGCGAATAGTATTCCAACTCTAATATGACACTGAAAAGGTATGCAAGAAAAACGAGAGCAATGCTTTCCAGTCTTTTTTTAGCATTTTTGGTGTGTATGATAGTTTTTTGCAAAGGAGTGAAGAAAGCTATGCTTCAAACTGTTTCTCATAAGTATACATAGCTGTACCACCACGAGGTTTACCATCCGTTCGGAGGCGGTTTTGCATAAACTGAAGATGGCTCCATTTTATTGGTATAACATCAACACGTACACCACAAATTGGAGGAAGATCTTGACTAGAAATCTCTTCAGCAGTTTACAAAGTGCCAAGCTGATTTACACACATACATCAACACTTACTTACTTACTTTCAACGGTGGGTACTACTTCGAAAATTTTTAAAGCTAGAGTATTTATATTCATGCGGACCACATGACCTAACCAGCATAGCAGCTGAGCAATGTCATTGTCACTCATCAGGTGTTGTCATCGTTTATGCTTCCACACCATATAGCAGGACGGTAACGATGAGCGACTTGTAGAGTTTGGCTTTCGTTGGTCGAGAGAGGACTTTACTTTTCAATTGCCTACTTATTGAACCTGTTGGCAAGAGTGGTTTTATTGGTGTTGATGCTGGTCCCTAGATAGACGAAATTTTCTACGACCTCGAAGGTATGAAGTGGGAGCCAAGTCGCGAATGCCATGACTATTTGTTTGATGACAGGAGATATTTCGTCTCGTCCTCGTTCACTATCAGACCCATATCCTTCGCTTCATTATCCAGTCTGGAGAAACTCTGGAGTTCACGGCGCGGTTGTTGAGGCCAATAATGTCAATATCATCGGCATACGCCAGCAGCTGTACACTCTTATAGAGGCTTGTACCTTCTCTATTCAGCTCTGCAGCTCGTATTATTTTCTCCAGCAATAAGGAATCACCCTGTCTGAAACCTCGTTTGGTATCAAACGGCTCGGAGAGGTTCTTCCCGATCTTGACAGAACTTTTAGTGCTGCTTAATATCAATTTACACACCTGTACTATCTAAACCATCGGTCCACACCGCTTTGTTGTTTTTTTTTTAAGCGGATGATTGCTATTCGAATTTCTTCGTGGTCAGGTAATGGAATGTATTTTCTGCCGTCTTTGATTAGAGTTTCGGGTTTACTATCTCCTGGTGCTTCGTTGTCACTGCCATTAAGCAGGCTGGAGAAGTGTTCCCTTCATAAATTCAATATACTATGGGCATTCGTGACTAGATAACCTCTCTGTGTCCTGCAAGAATATGCTCCGGTCTTGAAACCTTCTATAAGTCGCCGTGGTAAAATTTACCCTTGCCGGCCAGCTTCTCAAGCTCTCCATACTCACGCATCTCGGCCTCTTTCTTTGTTTGTCGGCAAATGGGTCTTGTTTCCCTCCTCAGTTCTCGGTATCTATCCCATCCCGCACGTGTTGTGGTCGATCGCAAGATTGCGATCTGTCCACTGAGACGCGGTATCTGTTTTTGCGACCTTTCCGAAATCCAAAGAAATTGGAAGCTGTACGTAGGGAGCTTGAAATGCCGTTCCATAGTTCTCGTATACCGAGTTGCTGTTGAGTGCTCTCAGAGAGCAGGAGTGCAAGTCGAGTAGAAAATTGTTCGGCAGTCCGTTGTGATTGCAGCTTTTCGACGTCGAACCTTCCTTGTGTTTGATGTCGGGCGTTGTTACAAAGAGACGGATGCGTATCTTCGCTGCAACAAGATATTGGTCCAAATCGATGTTGGGTCCTCGGAGTGTACGCACGTCAAGAACACTGAATGTATGTTTTCCGTCTATCACAACATTATCGATCTGGTTTTGATGTATTTTCTTGTGCTGGAATATAGGACTACAGATAACTATATTTTAGGCTCCGGCAAAGGCGATCAGCCTTAACCCATTAGGGTCCAATGTTTTGCATGGAAACACTTTTCATTAGTTTTGTTTAGTCACCTTTGGTTTTGTAAGTTCTTAAACAGTATGGTTTTGCATATAAAAGTAAAGTTTGTTTTGCAGATTCCAGTCTTACACAGATCTTCACTTCCACACATGCAATTTGAAGAAACATGCGTATTTAATATCTCCGTGGCAAATTAGAAGAATAGTTTAAGCGGTTGTAGAATCACTACCCATAAAGCCAATATTGATTGATTGGTCCTTGTAGGCCCGGCAACAGCCTAAGTATTATCTGAAAAATGCATTTGTTGATTAAAGACAACCGTATCGTATGGCGAAACAAATCATTCGAAGACCTCATTGATTCTGCAAAAAATTGAAGTGAAATGAAAGTTTAAATTATTTTGAATAAAATAAATTAAAATTGTTTTTTTTTTTACGATTCTCGATTTCCGTTTACTCTTCAAATTCCGAATTCATTAAACAAATGCTAAAATAACATAACTGATAAATGATGATTTCTAAAGTAAAAGACAAGAGTCCGTGAGCAATGCTCTTACACTTCCCAGTTATTGGCCAAATGAATGCCGTGGCGTATGAGCAACTTTTTAATTCAGAAAAAACGATAAGCCAAAATTGTTTTCGTTCGAAATATTTTACTAAGCTGGAACATACACGTAGGTAAAAAAATACAATAGTAAAACAACGAATTAAAAATATTTTCTCATGTTATTGTCTAGAATACTAATGAGCATTCTTACCACATTAAAATGACAATGAGAACTCTTCAGTGAATTGCTCAAGTGTCCCTTATACTATAAGAGATAAGTATAAAACATATACTATACATATACATAAACAGGTGAAAGTACATGTGAGTGCATGAGCATTTGAGAAAAACATTGCAACAAATTTTCCAAACAATAGCGAGATGAAAGCAGCTAAAGAGAAAAAGGGTGCACCCAATTAAGTCGCAGGCATACTCATGCACATGCATGGGCAAAAGCCAAAGAAAGGGAAAATACATGTGTGTGGTCTAATGAAAATACTCTTCTCTTTTAAATATTAATCTTCATCTTATACATATGTGCATATGTACATTTTAATTGTATTAGGGTGATCAAAATATTTAAATTTATTTTTTTCACTGTCAAGGGATTCGTAGAACTTTTTTGACGAAACTAGTTAACATACGAGTACATACGTGAATGATAGTGCTTGATTGTTTTTATCGTATTTTTCTATCCTCAAATTTAAATTTGTCTATACGGTAATACGCACTGCGGCCGTATGTATAGTATGCTGGATAATCAACTGTATAATATCTGATAATTTAATTACACCTCCAAGTACATAATTGTATATTATGACAAGCTGGAAGTGCTGCTTTGGTGAAAGGCTGACAGCGGTTACAAGTTGGCAAAAGTATTTTGCATTTATGTACTCGTACATAGGAGTACAAACATACACACACAAATATATTATACTCGTCGCTTGACAATAACGACGAAGAGTAGTTTAATACAAACAAATAGTGTGCATACATACATACACATCGCCTACCACATTTGTCGGGTTTGCCCCACTCTGCCATTTTCGGTGGATACTATACCCACAGTTATTTACATACTTTGGACTTAGATAAGCGCAGTGTCAAGAAGGTTGATATGTGTAGATGAGAGAATAGCCTCGCCAATGTAGTGGTTGCAGTCATGCAGTTATTATCATTGTTCGTCTCATATGCTTCGGTGGACTCGTTGTAAACAAAGATTGACGAATTCATTGCGAACAGCGACCTGGTTAGTCGCTCAAATGAATGTACATATGAACATTTATACATATGCACGTAACTGTATTATATTCTATGAATTTATAAGCATTTATATTTGCATATAAATTATCGATGTACACTGATATATAGGTACATTCAAATGTATTTATATGTATGTATGTATGTCCACATAATAAAAAAAATCCTGCAAAACAAGCAACAATACTTAAGTTTCGTCATTCATTGGCAACCGATAATACTACATCATACTTCAAACAGCATGTCTCTAATTTGAATTATTATTTTTTAAAGAGTAATGATTTATAAAAGACGCAAAATTCTTCACACGCAAGTGGATATTATATTTCCATTTGGTCCCTTTAGCCCATGCAATTTCACTGGAAAAATTTTTACACCAAATGGTCAGTTGGAGTACCTACTAAGTTCCTACTCTATAGTGCGGCGTTGGACCCACTCATGGGCCAGCATCACACGCTGACCGGTGATTGCTCGTATTTTAACAAAGCTACTGATCTTGCATATTTTACTTGGTTAGAAAGCGTAGCTATATACATATATTATATATAATAATAGACACTTTGTAACTGCTGGACTTATTTTCAGCCGTGTTCCAACTCATATTTTTTCCAACAAATGGAGACACACACCCACAGTTTATTCTAAGTCGCCTCCGAACGGCTGAAGGATATTTATGAGGAGCTTTCATTTGATGTCAGAAACACACTTGAGGGGCGATCACAATTAGAAAAATTAATTTTCTATAATTTTGGATGCTGGTCGGACCAGGCCTCCAACCCTACCCTTCCGAACGGTAGTACGCAATGCTAATCACACGCCTATTGTGGCCACCAACACATAAATATGCAAGATTACATACATGTATATATATATATACACGTATATGTATTTAAAATTGCCCACATTGTATTTCGAAGAGAGTGTTCTCTTTGTTGTAGTTGTAATTGGTCTATTCAAGCTCCTTTCTCATATTCTAAAGAATTTAATCTATTTTTTGGTCTTTTAAATGTCATATTACCACTACTTTTTAGTGTTTTTGCTTTCTGACAAAAGTGGTAAGCAAAGTAGCAGCATCCGCCCATTTACATATTTAACGCACACGCTGTTGAAGGCTCTACTAACTAGTGTGGAAATAAAATTATACCCTGAGGTAAATATGTATGTATATAAAATAAAATTTGCTAAAAGAGACATTAATAAGCAATTTTTATTCGAGCTTTTTCTTCAATTTAATATAATCTTATAATAGACTAAAGTTTTACCCCAACTTTGTCCTCGTGGAATTCTAAAATGGTTCTCGTAAGATTTTTATTAGGTTGTTACGATATTTGTTTTCTTCTATCTTGTAAACTGTTATGTTAAAGAGAGAGGTATGAGAAATAAAGCAAACTTCCAATATATTAATCAAGGGAAGAAGTTTTCTATTTTCCAAGTTCAAGAAAATCAAACCATAATTATGATAGCCAAAGTGCTATCTATATTTCAGACGTCAAGCACATCAAACCCTTAATACGATTTTTTGGAATAGATCGATCTTTAGTTCAATTCCGGAAAGAAATGTTCTCCACATATTAACCTTGTCAATGAGCCACCTACACATATGAAACCATGTTACACATATTAAACAAAACCGGACCAACGAATCAATCCCATGGTCGAAGTTACCTCTGTAACCAATTTTATGTAAATCAAACGAAAAATAAAAATAGATAAGCGGCAGTTCCATAGGTTCCGGAAAATCTTTTCTTATCAGATGCCTACGTCATCCACAGAGACAACCGCCAAGTTTGGTCCGTTAATCATTCAGGACATATGTATATAGATTTATATAAAATTAAAATTTATGAGATAAAGCCTATGAAGCAACGAGCACTAGCACTCACATGCAAATTATAACCTTGAATAACTTTTGATTGAGAGAATTTTGGCAAAAATATTATTCCCAAGAAAAATAAATAAATGTAAAAAGTAAAAAAGGTCTCCTTAAAGACACGATGTAATATGAATTTAAATAGCTGTATTTGGTCTAATATTTTCTCTTAGAATATAAAATAAAACTAAATTAGGCGACGCTGCACGAAAAAACCAACTTCGTAAATATCGGACCCCCTACTGTATATAGAAATCTGACCTGAATGTTTACTTGCTCTATTACTGCTCTAATTATTCATGTTTTTCATATAATTAGCTTACTACAATATATAATCTATATCGATATTTCATGTCGATAATAATAATTATATCTGTAGATATCATATAATACATACATACGAGTATTTACGCTCCAATTTAAATCTGCCGTTTAAAACACATTCAATTTATTGCATTTACACCAACTTCCGGTTTTTACACATACATAGTACAGACATATTCATTGATTTGGAAGAGGAGAATTTTAGTACTCGTACATATATATTACATCTGTTTATATTGCGTGATCGAAATTGTCAATAAACATTTGTACTATAGCGAAATCCTAATTTATAAGTAAATATGATATGCATGTACGAGTATGTATGTGTGTATATACGTGCATATCATTCCACAGAGAGTTGTTCGATGATTATAATATGCTTTTATATTTGTAAAACGCGTTGTTGTCGAATGTAAATTTATTTCAGAACAAACTCAAACAACTAACCCGTAGACTACGAAACAACAGTTATTAAACACAATGCACGAGTATAAAGTCGTCACACCCGCTAATCATGATGGCGGCACGAACAATGAGTGTATCCAGTGTTATTCGTCTACTAAAATGCCTCTGTCGCCAGTGTCGGTTATTAACATTATATTTATTTCCATAATATATGTAAACAAATATGAATCTCTGTTGAGAAATTGGTAAAAAAATTTTACCTAATATTAGACTTTAGGGCATCCTAAAGGCATTTTTATTTTCTATTATAGTTTACAATACAATACAATAAACAAATGTTTTTTAAATAAGTTTCAATTCAGTGAGTGCATAAATAATTGCGCACCGGTTATAAACGAACATTAGAGGCCTCAAATTGCATCTATGGGTAATTTACTTCAACATTATAAGCCTATAAGGGCAAAACGGATAAACTTTTTTTGTACGCTTTCAATTCTATTCTAATGTGTTGAATAAATTAGATTCCAAATTATAGAGCCATATTCTAGCTGGGATCTCGAAAGACCTTTGCCTAATATCGCAAAAATGCAAAATTTACATAAGACTTTGGAACCATATAACTTATGTGGTTAACCCAGTCCAAAATGAGTCCAAAATGAGTCCAAGATCTGAAAAATATTTAACTTTGAAGAGAGCCGCATTGTAAAAAATATATCTTAATATTAAGCGATTGCTTGATTTTGATACTCCTAGAACCTAGATTAATTGGAAATTTTCGCATTTCGCATTTTGAACATAATTATTTCAGCCGATTGTTGTGCTTTCAATCGATTTATAGAAAGTTCCATTCAGGTCATGAATCAAAATAATACCGGAGTGAAGTGATGGATGCATAATTCATTAATTGTCAATATCGATTCGAAAATTCCAGTTTTTTACCAACACCGGTCAGAATCATCAAGACGTTTTGGTTTTTTGTAAACTGTTTGTTTGTTATTTGTACAGAGCTTCCTCAAAGCTGAATGCTTATGCAATATAAAGCCAACACGATTCACAATTCTTCAATATCCTTGTGATTTCAGCTAATTCACGCTACTTTACTTCTCGATCGTTCGAAACGATGGATGTTTTCTGGTGTCACCGCTTCATTTGGAAGGTCATAACATTCTGCAACATTGACGTCTCTACGATCTTTGTATGTGCAGTTCTTATAACACTTTTCAAGCCTTTGGTTTGAATGACCGCTATTTTTCCTCATCAATAAGCAGTGCAAAAATAAATATTCCTATAAGAAATACATATGTATTTGCATGTCAGAGATGTGTTTTTTGAATTTTACTGAGCCGCGGTCGGTAGGGCAATAAGACAGTAAAATTTGCAACGAGAGAGCGCAATTTTAACATTTGGTTTGGAGTGGAAGTTGCAAATGCGGAAAATTTTCAGCCAGTAAGAATTAGAAAGCATGAAAAGCAGCTGATTTGTAATAATTCGGTTACACTTTTGTCAACAAAATGAAAATGAGCTGAATATTTTTCAGTATGATATTAAACGAGTTTCAAAAATTGTTATTTCCATAATTATTTCTGAAAATCTAAGCGACAAAAAATCTAAGCAAAAAAAAACATACTGGTGCCCTTACGGTTTGACATCTATGAAATATGTAGAATTTCATAATTTTGAATTAATGTTGAAAATTATGATTGTCATTATTATTAAAATTCTTAGGTAAGTACTTAAAAGTGGAAAACAATAAAGTTTATAAATGAATGGATTCAACCGCCGAAATAAACAGCTGTTGTACAGCTTGCTGGATATTTTTATGGAATCCTGTTCGCTGAAAACTCAGTAAATTTATCCCTTTGGAAGAGTAAAAGATCTTACTCTTCCAATTTCGTTAATGGCTAATTCTTACTGACATTTATCACCGATTAGAACTACTTATTACTTATTATGCTATATATAGTATTCGTTTTAAGCTAGACCCATGAAGAGACACATTTAACATATCCAATCTTAAATAACCATTTGCCTACGGCTTTTCCCTGCTGGGTGTTAATTAGTTCGTAATTGTATTCAGCCGACAAATCCATGGACATAAATAAATATAGCGACTTTTATTTAAGAATAATACTGGACAACAATAACAAACAAGAAAGGAAAATCAATTGATCAATTTATTTATGTAATTCAAGGTCATTTATTGTGTGGATTTTTCTATTACCCTTGCTTCTACTCTAGTTTCGCTCAATTTGTATTGTTTCGCCACGTTTAATTGTTTGCGCACGTGAATACGCCGTTCAGTGGAAGTCGACTATTACAGACGCATTGGACTGCTGATGATCTTTTGACCTGTTGGCCTATTGGCTAGTCGTTGGCATGAATTGTAGAAAGTTGATGGTTAGAAGAATAAGTTACACACACGCTTAAAACCACCTTGCCACCCAAGGAGAAGGGTGAAACTTAAAGAAAAGGTAGTGTTGCCCACACAATGACGTAAGGCACGAAGGCATGACAAACTCTTACTTATGAGTATTTGAACTTTTTCATGAGTAACAGTCTGTGATAAGTGAATTTGTACATTTTAGCATAAATTCTACTACATCACACCGCTGGCACTTTCTAGCTTTGCTAGAATTTTGCGCCTATTTTGATTAAAGGTTGCGTGCAAAATAAACATTTCTGTGTAGACACAATGGTTTTCTTTTCTTTAAATACTCGTATATCCAACAGTTTGTATGTCGCTGCCATATTGATTGGGTTACATAAGCAAAAAGTTCATGTGAGGATTAAATTTGACCGCTGCAAAAGTAGTGAAAGATGAACAGTACCTGCAACAAAAGTTGGCAGCCACCACTTCACCTGCATTGGATTAGATTAGCGTTTTCAATGAGTTTAATTTAAAAAAAAATGGAAGAAAACTGTTACTCAAAAGCATCAGCAAACTCCGCTGATAAGCCCTTATTTAAAGTTGGCAGAGAAGCAGGATTGGAAGGTGTCGTAACTTATAGAACATAGGGAACAGCAGACTTGGAATTGAGCTTAAGTTCTTAAGTAAATGGAAGAGAATTCACCATTATTTGTCCCAGACCTTTTATTCCGAGATCTCATATACATATATACAATATATTGACACTCTTTAACCGCTGAAGGGATTCCCCAAAAAATGGAAGAATCTAGGAGCTTTTACTTCATGTCGGAAATACTATCGGAGGAATTGACATTCCCTGCCGAGGGGCGACCTCAATTAGAAAAAACTAATTTTCTATTATTTTTGGATGTTGGTCGAGTATAGCACCCTGGCCTTCCGAATATAGTATGCGCTGCTAACCAATCGGCTATTGAGTCATTGAGGCTTTAAAGACGATAAGCGTGCCGATGGGCTCAATGTCCCCACGTCATGGGCTTTTCGACACCGTTCGACACAGGAACCTAACCTACAGAGTCGAACGTTTGTATATGTATGGTACATAAGTTTCAGCAACAAAAGCTTTTGTATACGGGCGCACGCTTATATGGTACATACACGTATATGTACATACATATGTACTCGCATGCAAGTCTACCGTCTGCACATCACTCGCCTAATTAACTTTACTTTCCAATAAAAAGTCCTTGCAGAGCCACCTGTGATTGCCAGTAATGCATCATTTCCTCACATATCCGCACCAATAAAGCTGATTTTAATTGCTCACCGCTTGAATTCTTCTCCACAGACTCATAAGCAGTTTTTGTAATTATTCTTAATAACGAGTCAATTCATTTTTAATAGTGGATTTGTTGTGCAAATCGATTTAAAATTTATGCTCGAGAGGGAAGGAACTCGTACCCCCAAATAATCTACAATTTGCATTATTGCGCCTACAGTTCAGCAATTTGAAATAAAATAAATAAAATGAATTTGTTTTAAATTTTTATCCTCTGCAGTTCTCACGGTTTTGACGTCATCCATTAAATATCACGAATACGTGACGGATAAAGGCAAAAATATCTCCATACCCTGTACAGCGGAGGGCAACGTTATGTGGGTGAAGGAAAACGGCAACAATAGCACTATAATTCAGGTGAGAGAATGGATACTTCGAAGTACAAAATTAATGTGTGTACGAGTATGTATGTATATATGTATGTGCATATATTTTACATTCATAACATGTACTTATAGTAAAATGCAGAGTTATGTTATATTAATTCAAATATCAGAGCTTTCGTTGCGACATATAAACCTAAAAGTTTAATGTACATACATGTCTGTATATACATATATACACATGTACACATTCGTATAATCAAATATGAAATCAACTATTGATGTGCGGGCAGCCGTAAAGGCTTGCGGTTGAAAATATATTTAATAAATTTGTATTATCATCGCACATATGTATATACGTGTATAGGAGTGGCATGCAACCAAAGGAAGGGAAATGCTTTAAAATCGTTTCCACTTGAGAAAACAGGAAATTCAAAATTGTACTTGTTCACTAGCAAGTCTATCAAAAATGCAATCACATTAAAACATAGTAAAGATACATACGTGTACATACATATATTATGATACAGAGTGTAAAGTTATGACTATCACAATGTTCAACATCCAACTTTTTGTTTTTATTTTATATTGAAAAGAATTTTTGATATGTCAGTTACAAGACAATGTGTAGGCCTTAACTGCGCTGCGATTTCTTATATACGAGTATGTACATATTTTATAACAATTTTTAGTTATAGGTCTCTATAAATAAAAAAAGATAAAACTATTAAATGCGAATTAAGAATTATGACAAACTAAGGGTGTGTTTTTGACATGTGGTTTTCATGTTTTGGTCCAAAATTTAGCTTTATTATAGAGAGAGAGAGATTTGCCTTTATGTTTTAAAAGTGATTTCGGGTAAGTGACTGCCGGGGGGCCCAGTTTTCGACTTCCTCTTGCAGCAATTGGGGCTGCGTGTCAGCAATAACGCGCAAAATATTTTCTTCCAAGACTTTGTAACCGCTGAAGCGATTTTTGACCAAGCTCCTCTTGACGCTTTGCAACCTATACAGGGAATCATTGGTTCGTATTTCTTCAAAAATTAAGCCGACCATAAAATTACAGCCAATGGGGTACACTGATTTGGAGGATGTTGATAAGGACGGATTTTGGTTCCAACAAGGCGGGCCAACTTGTCATACGACTAACGAAACAATCAATTTATTGAATTAAACTTTTGGGGAACGCATTATCTCAAGGCCGTGCGTGTTCACACCGCTGGATATTTTTTTGTGTGGTTATGCAAGTAGCCGAGTGGTTAGCATTGCGTACTTCCATTCTAAAGGCAAGGGTTCGAGTTCTGGTTCGACCAACATCCAAAATTATAGAAAATAAATTTTTCTAATTGTGGTCGCCCCTCGGCAGGGAATGTCAAGCCCTTCGAGTCTATTTCTGACATGAAATGAAAACTCCTCATAAAAATCCATCGGTTCGAAGGCCGATGACTCTTCAGCGGTTAAAAAGCGCCAATTATATATATGTATATATATATATATATTTATGTAGGGACATACATATATACATACATACAAACGCATAGGCAGCAGCAAAAATTAAAAAAAAAAATTTTTTTTGATCGAAATAAATGAGTATGTGTTTCAGTTCAATTTAACATTTTCATGAATAATTCGCTCTCTTCACTCATGCGGCATGCATGCTTTTTGACTAAATTCGACTGGGTGTATACGTATGTAATATACATACTTATGGGCTTGTTCGAATTTCATTGGATGTGATGCATTTTATTCATGTCGTTCAATTTGTCGTTGCAGACAGGAAAATTTTTGATGTTCACTAATATATCAGCCGACGAAGGCGGTTTCTACGTGTGCTTCGCTGCGATTCCATCTCGTCAATTTTCTGCTCCCAAAACTGATTCCATTGCACGAACAAAAATAAATACAACAACAAGTGGGCAGAGAAAATCAATATCAGCATCTTCAGCATCTTTGCCTGCAACGAGCACAGCAACATCAATGTCATCATCATCATCATCATCATCATCATCATCATCATCAGTATCAACCTCATTGGCAGAAGATACAAAAATAGCAACAATTATAATTGCAAATGCAACAACAAAAGCTTCAACTACCTCATCGCTTTCAATGCCAATGCCTACAATAGCCGTCGCTATAGCCAGAGCCACAGCCACAAATGCAAGCAGAAAAACAAACACAACCAACATATCTACAGTAGAACAAGAAGAAGCTTCAATTGCTGACAAAGCCAACGACACCACTATTACTAGCAGCACCTTTGATAACGGTGACCAAACAATCGGAGCAGTGCCTGCAGAGTTCATTGAAAGCCTTACACCGGAAACAAGACGAAACACAACCGATAAGATATTGACAGTTGTCCAACAACATCACGAAGGAGATGGAGATGGTGAGGAAGGAGAAGATACAGATTCTGAGGAATATCGTGCAATTGAAAAGGTGAATTTAACTGTACGCACACCACCAGGGCCTGTTACGCAACTTTATTTCAAAGCATCGACCATATTGGGCTTTCTTATCTGGCGCTTTAACAAAACCAATTCCGGTGGTTACCCAGTGCGCAGCTTCACTGCCGAATTTCGCAATATTTCGTACAGTGAAATGCCCTACAACAAATCGTTCGAGCACGAATGGAGTCGCATGGATCCAATTAATATTGCACCCAATGTTGTAAGTAACAAAATACATTTATGTATTAGGGTAGTCGAAAAATACAAAAAAGAAATATTTTTCCATCCCTCAATAAAAATAACAACTTAACGTACAGACAATACATACACATATTATTTCAAAATGCTAGTAAGAACAGATGTTATATGTACATACGACTATGTGTGTATTCGTTCAGCTCGTACCTATTCGCAAAGACATATCGTGTTCGTTTCTTTCCATTCCTCCCGTGAAGAGTTAGGGTGAGAAAGAATCTACTCGGCAATGTAAGGATCCCTGCAACTGAGAACAAAGTCGAGTTCGACGATAACAGTGAATTATCCTATATTCGAGGCGATCGACGACAAAAATTTCCTATGTCTAACCGCGTATCTAGCAATAATAGACTTGCCTTTAATATCTAACGGCAAAACAATGGCTTAAGCTCTAGAAATTGTATTGGTATGTAATGTGATACTTTCTAACGATTTCTACTACCCAAAACCTCCGTGAGAAGAAGATAGCGTATAACTCTAGTTGAAAACTCTCATCTCTCATCAGTGGCAGCACCGCTGTAGCAGCATAAAGACTTATCGTCTTATATTCTCCCAGACTAGTGCAAATTAATCAGAATTTGATCAAGAAACCTGAAACCAAAACTCCCCATAAAAATCTATCGGCCGTTTGGAGGCGAACCGCACACCACAAATTGGAGCGCTTATCTAGTCTATGATTTCATGTATGCGTCAACACTAATTGCCCCCTGTTCATCTCTTATCAAGTCCAAAATCGATTAACTACTATAATTTAGTGAATATCGGTGCAAACTACTCCAAATATTTAAATACGAGTACACGCAAGCGGTCAATTATTTTCACATGACATGATCCACTTCTGTTATTCCACTACTGCATTCGATGGATACAAACATACGTACGAAACTTGTCACTTGCGTGCTGTAATTTTTACTCGCAGTCACATCTTGACCACCACTCATTCGATAAGAGCTGAACTGATTTATTTTTTTACTAAAAAAAATTAATATATGAATTTGTATAATTTTTGATGCTTTTTACGCTAACGCGCTGCGGGACATCTCCACACTACTTCAGAGACAAATGGAGGTGTATCGACTGGAGCCCAACACCACGTACGAGTTTCGGATATGGGCCAACAATCAATTGGGCAGTGGCGAGGTGGTTACCACCAATGTGACAACGCTTCCTGAGACCAAGGAGGAAGGTGAGTTTGTGTGCAATTTGTGTAAGACCGAAGCCAAGAGCGCTGAAATACTGTTAGCTTAAATAACAAAACAAATAGTTGCTGGTGAGCAACTTCGCTTTGGTGTAGTTTTCATGTGAAAGAAGGCTGTGTGCGTGGATGTGAAGGAAAAATACGGTCATTTAAAATGCATGAATTCTTCAGAATGTGCAATCACAGGTGAAATAGTCTTCTCCTTTCAATTTCAAGACGTCTTAGATCTCCAATTTTTTTGTTATTTTTTTTTTTAATTTGCTATCATAACTACTCAAATCAAAGTATATTAATACTTAAGTCTTCCACATAATTTCTTTTATTTAGACAAAGAACTTAAGGGCCTGTAAATTAGACTTTGAGAACGGATATACAAAATTTTCGAATTACCAGTAATTACTTCTCCCATTTACACATTCACAAATTTCCCCTTGAATTCGGATTGAAATCACATAAATCATGTTTCGACTTTCACATCCACTTGAATTTTTGTGAAATGAATCCGAGTAGTCTGTTGGGAGTGAATAAAAATGTGAAGGGATAAAAGTATTCATATTTTAACGATTCACATCAGTTCATTTTCACAGGAAATTGTTAAATTCACATTGTGGAAATGAGAAAGTGGGAGCACGGCTATATACGGTTGATCGTATTTAATGTGTAAATCTCTGATAAATCATCTTGGTTCCATCAGACGTACCGATTAATTAATTTCAAATTTCAAATTGCATGTCACAAAGGCCAATTTCCAAATATAATTTCTATGGGAAATCATTTTGTGAAAAATAGCTTATTTCAAAATAATTTATCTGAAATCTTCTTAGCCAATACTCAAGTCCATTGACTTCAATTTCAATAGAAATAAAAATTGCATCCGTATGTATGTATTTATGAGTGGAGTCCTAAGTCTTTGATTTTAGCCATGGATGCGATGCTCTTGTGCGCCGGCGCATCAAACAACAATCAGCTATCAAGACAAAGCTAAGGACAGCATCGCCCGGAAATTTGGCATGTTTGCCTAAATATGAGCGGACTACAAGGCACTATAACCTTTTTTGCAGTAGCAACGCAAATATTTAGCAAATCGAACCAAATATGCGAATTTTTTTAATATATCACTTCCTATAAAGAGTTTTTCTGGTAAAGAGCTTTCTATGTATATTTCAATTCCATGTAAATCGAACCAAAAACCTAATATTCCGATGAGTAACTTGAGGTTCGGGCGCATCTACTTTCTTAAAACATAAATGGAATAATAAACATATAAATATTAATTATTTAATTCACCAATACCTTTCTATTTTATGAAGTTTTCTTTAATATTTATCGCCGCAATAATGAAGCAGTTTTTCAAAAATTTGTCTTCATAATTAGTTAAAGAGTGCATGACATTTACTTTTGTCGAGTTAATAAGTGTTACATCTGTCGCTTCGTTCAACTTCGTGGCTAAAAAGGCCATGACTAAATTTAAATTTTTCCACTTAAACGGAGAAAAGAAAAGCTAAATCAACTGAAAAAAAAAACTAAAATGGCAACACTGCTTATACCTATGTACTTGGCTTCTACTATTTTTTCACAGCACAGCTCATTTGTAATTCTCGAATCAAACGTCGAATCCATTTGATTTCCCATATAAACAATCTCATTCAATTTGTAGACCATAATTTTATTCGGAAATTGATGGTACACAAAAAAATTAAATGGAAATTAAAAATGGAAAAGTTTTTTTATGAAATAAAGTAAGCAGTGTAAACAAAGTCATAACGGAAAAATGTTCAAATAATTGTTTATCGTTTTTAATTTTCATTTTTTTTCTTCACCTTATTTTTTTTTTTTTTTTTTTTGTTAATTAACTATAATTACCAAGCAAGGCGGACTTGACAAGGAGAACTTACCAAGGCAGTAAAAATTAGGCAGTAAGTTGTATAACAGCTGTTCATATTGGTGGCCGTATTTGAGTTCGATCATTTACATATGTATACAGTTTATTTTTTCCTGCTTTTAAGTATAAATAATGTTATCAAGGTTTATAGAATACAAGGTTACAACAACCGTTGACTTCACCGAACCAACTTCGTCATATACATGTATACAGTGGGCGAGACTTGATATACGTGATGAACTAATTTTTTTGTGTTTTTATGAAGTGTGCCAATACTTTTGTTTGGTGAAAAATTTATAATTAGTATTAATTTAACATAAAAGATAATAAAATGAATTGAAGTGAAAATAATTGAAAGTTTGTCCCTCTGTCTAGCACTTTTTTTTCGGAACTAAAAATGTTTTCATAAGTGGTCAAAAAAAGTGTTAAAGTTCACTTATCTTGCTGTGCCAATACTTTAGTTCGTCACTGTATGATAATATATAAAAAAGTAATTTCATTCACTAAAAAATACATATGTATGGGATCCTAATAAAATAAATGTGAGAAAAATTGTCTTATACAGAAGAAAGCACAAATTATAAAATATTTTTTTTTGGTAACGCCACCGCAGTCACAGATTTTGAGATTTTTTACTATGTGCAAGGTGCAAGACGTAGCCTGTTTTGATTAAACCATGGTCCAGGTGGCCGAAGACCACCAAATGTGATTAAGAGTCTTACACAAAGGTACACCTGCAGTGACTTTAATACCTAAGTGCCTGTTAAAAAATCTCCTTCTTATATATTCATATGTTATATTTATATTTAACTATCCGAGAATTCACGTTTTCTTAATACCAAAACTTCAAGTTTTCAGCTCAAAAACTTATATCACAAAATTAGTAAAATGAGGCGGTTAACGAATTTGCTACAATATCGCATCTTTGTTCCAATTTTTAAGAAAATAAATTACTCACACAATTTTTTTTTTTTTTTGGCAACAGTAACCTACTGCACACTTTTCCATCACTTCGAATTTTTAAACACAATTTTTTCACAAGAGAGGCATCACCCACATAAAGAAAATATGCGAAAATATTTTTTTATATTAAATATTTTATAATAATGCGCGTTCACTAAGAATTTTGATAATTTTTATGTTTTTGACATTATTTTCTTATGCCATTCGTATTACATGACACCAAAAGTTAGAGTTGCTAGCTATAGACATTTTTGTTAAAAAATAATATTAATTTTTATAATTTAAAAATTGTTGAATAATAAAATACATTTGTTCCGCATAAAACTATTCAGGATGTTTTATTGTGATGGTTATTAATTTAAAAATATTTTAATGCAAGACTTTAGTCGAAATGTTACGTTGTTTTATAGATAAAATTATGCAAAACTATTTTAAAATCTTCGGCAACCTCAAAATCGAACTAATTTCGTCATTAAACATATGATTTCACTCTTATCGTAACCCTCTATTCTATAAATTTATTAATTGTATTCAAAATTTATTGTATTTCCACAATGATGAAATTCTACATGCTTCATAGTGCCAAACTATAAAGATGCTAATATTTTTTTCTGATAGTCCTATAAGGATGATTGCATATACATACATCAAAATGAGTTTAGAAGTATTTTCCCATGTAAACCGGCAATGTTAACTAAACACTATGGAGTTTCTTGGATTCTTTTTGAAAAAAAGTGAAGCATATCATAAAGAGCTCTGTCGTCGCATTGTGACGTTGGCAGCAACTTTACTTCGCCATGTTTGCGGCTCATTTGGTCGGTACTTCTTCCAAGTTAATTAAAGGAAAATAAAATGAACTTACAACAAAAAAAATTAGGAATATATTATAATTTTATGTTTTCAATAGCCCTGTGCAGTATACAGGCGGTGATTCCACTCTACTGCCACTACATTTTCGTTTAACGAATCTTTACCACTTAATTGAATCGTTGTTATCAAATAGTATACTATTGGGAGTATAAATTAATTTGGGGTAGTTTTTTGTGTTAAAAAAAGTGCTTTTTTTTTAAAAAAAAAGGTACAAAATACATCATTTCAGGTATTTTCCGTCGAAAGCGACTACTTTTCCTAATCTCTCTGGTAATATTCGAATACCATCTTTAAAAAATGAGTCCTGTCTGTCCTCAATCCAACCATTGAACCAATCTTCAATTTCTTCAAGAGACCCGAATCGGTAACCCCCAAAATCATTTTGCATCCAACTAAGATAAGATTAATCTAAAAAATGTAAAACAAATATAATTTATATTTTTAATTCATATTTATACGGTTTTGATGTATGTACATATATACATACATGCCAAATTATATTATATATTCTCTACAAATGACTGCTATTTTGCTATGACTATATTTTCTGACTTAAATTAGCTCATATATTCCCTTCCGTACGCTATTAAATATTAAATGAATTGTTATTTTGAGAATTAAATGTGTGTAGACCTTTAAATATATTAAATATATTAAATATATATATATATATAATATATATATATATATATATATATAACGTTAAGTGTGTCTATCAATCACAAACATAAATATACAATACATACATAAATATCTACACATGCATATTTCGCGCATACATAAATATTTATACATACATCTATACAGTAGGTAGAAATTAGTTTATAATATTAATACGATTACATACTAAATTTCGGCTTCTTTCCTGGTTACTCTTTAATAAGTAATTTTGTTGTATTTATGAGTACGAGTATGAGTATTTATTGTTTGTATTTCGCCTTTCCACGTATCTTTCTTTTTATGTCTTTTTCTTTTTTCTTATATAGATTTAATACGCCTTATACAACCCGACTTAGATAATTTCGATCCGCGCATTTGGATAATCGCCGTCAGTGTTGTACTTGGAACTCTTGTGATATTAGCAATTGGACTATGTATAGTTTTATCGAAAGAATGTTATCAATCATCGCAAACGGGTATTGATCATAATACAGATAATACAAACACTATCACTAGCAACACTAATTACACCAACAACACCACCACCACAGCCACCAGTGCTATATTAGCTACTCGTAATAATGCAGATGTTGAACGCAATTTGAATGTTGTTGTAATGGCTTAAATTCTATTCAAATATGTGTGTTATTTCTCAATTCTTTAATTTCAGTTTTTATTTTAATAATGATTATCATAGACCAACGGATATACCTAAGGCGCATCAGCCGACTAGTGTATCCTAACCTAACCTATTATCATTTTTATTATTTTCCAAAATCGGTTTTATTCTTTGTACAAATGTATATCTACATATTTTTGCTTTTACTTTATGTATGTATATAAAGTTATATGTAAATATTATATAATGCTGTAATTGGCATGCGTATTTTGCATTACATTTTTAAGTTTCCTCTCGAGGCACTTGGGTCGAGTTCACTTAGCTGGAATTCTCCATTTGCCGACTGCATTGTATTTTTGTGGCTACTTTTAATTTAAATTTGTCATAAAGTTTGAATTTGAATTCAACTTCTATATTGCACAGGTTGTATAAGTAAAAATTATTGTTATTGAAAGAATCTCATGGTTTTTTTTGAGCATCACTTAAAAAACATCACACAAAATTAATTTTAAATGAAAGGGATGAAACAAAAGTAAAATAATGTAATTCTCATAAATTTTCATATGTTTATATATACAAGGTCCGTCTCACTCAAAACGAAATTGCTGTCGGGCAGCCAGAGATTTGGTTTGCTAAGTCTCGCTACAATGCTGTGAAAATTTAATTCATACAAGCGAAGCTTAGATCGAAAATTTAGTTTCAAAAAAAAAAGCAATTTGCTTTGAGTTTCCGCTCTATTCTTCTTTTACATCTTTATTGGCGTATACTCGTACACATCAGGATTAAACCTAGTGAACAATAGCACACCAATTGTTTCTTTTTGGTACCAAGTGGAAATACTAAGTGAAGCTACTCTTTCTCCACCAGATCTTTCCAACGAAGTAGAGGTCTTTCTCTATCTCTGCTTCCACCGCAGGGTACGGCAACGTTTACCGTGCAGCTGCATCTCTTAATTCGCTGAACAATGTCAATGTCGCCTATACCTATGTAACGCGTGCAGCCGATCGACATTACCAGGCCTCCATACCAGATATCCAGACGAAAATGACGAGGGAAAGTCGAGAGAGGACTTTACTTTTCGATTGCCCACATTGTCCGAACTAGCAAATGTGGGCAAGAGCGATTTTGTGTTGAACTTGGTTATGGCTGTTATCAGTGTACTTGATGACAAAAAAAATATTTACCTTATCCTTGTTCCCTACCCGCCAGACCCATTCGCTTCGCTTCATTATCAAGTCTGAAGAAAGTAGAATTAAAGGCGCGACTGCTGAAACCTATTATGTCAACCTATCGGCTCAGAGAGGGCGTTGACGGTGGGCTTTAATCTTTCACACAATTCACTAAATAAGACTTATCAGATTTATCCCACGATAGTTGGCGCAGATTGAGAGGTTTCTTTTTTTAAGTCATCAGTCATGCATTCCTTCGATTAAATCAGCTCTTCGCTACCATATCTAAACGGCTCAGGTGGTAAGCAATCCTCTCCCGCCGCTTTCTTGGACTTCGATACCCTATCGTACTCAGTCATTGTCGGCTAATGAAATTCTCTTTCACCACCCCCGAAAATTTCACTTCCACTGGCATGCAGCATGCCGAGGAAGTGCTCCCAGATCACCTTTGGGTTCAATAGGAGTATGCGTAGCATCCTCTCTTCCGAACAGCTCCCCAAACTTTCAAACTCACGCATTTTGGTCTCTCCTTTTCCGTCTGCAAATGCGTCTTGCTTTTTTCTTTAACTCTCAACACAGCGCGCGTTACGGTCGATCGTAACGTTGTGTTGTAGACGGTCTCTTTTCTCTCCACTGAGTTACGTCAATCTCATGCCCTCAGCTCTTCTTGTGACTTTGTCGAAGACCAATGGGTTCAGAACAGAAGGAAAAAAGTTTAGTAGATCACAAGTGGTTTAAGCGGCTTCAGAACGGAAAAAATCACCTTGAATACGTATAATTGGAATCAATGTTGATTTGTTTCCATGAAATTATTTACAAAGATTTTGTTCCAATTTGCCAAAACGTTTAAGCGTATATTTTAACGTGATTTTATAAGATGAGCTCGAATTAGTCGAATGACCCTAAAATACTATGAAGACGATTCATCAGAAAATCCTCTATTCAATACTCTGAAATTTATAAAATTGGTTATTCGAAACCTGCTATTATCGGGCTTTTAACCAAAAAGCGAAAAGTTTCTTAAAACGTTAGTACTTCAAGCTTTATTTGAAGCGGAACGTAAAATCAAAAAAGATAAGATGTTTAGATTTTGTTTTTTAGTTCGAATGAAAAAATAAAAAAAAAAATTACTTTTTTTATAAAGTTTTAAACATTAGGCTACTTTTCTCAAACATTATGCTTAGTCGGATATAATGTGTGAACACCAGGAACCGCAAATAATAATTATTAGTTTAAAAAAAGCAAAGCCCAAAAAAGGCTCGGGAAAGAGTGGAAAAAAGTCTAATGTGTTAATTATAATCGGAGAATTCAAAAACATAATATTTTTCCAGTTTTTTATTAAAAAAATAGTTTTAATTATTAAATTAAATTTAAATAATAAAAATAAAATATTAAATATTTTTTACATTGCAACTCTTCCAGCCCTAGAAAATCGCAATGTAAATGGGACCATATTTTTTATGGATTGTGGTTAATTTTTGATTACTCCTTTGACTGCGTGGAGTATATATTTCACGCGTGAAAGGAGTAGTCCCGGTGTTTGCAGGGATGTATATACAACTGCCTCTACTTATGTATATGTATATATACGTATGTAATGAATGTCTGTTTCATCAGCGACTCAAGTATAAGCGCACCTTCCCAGGTATCTCTTTAACCAAATAAGTGATATCGGTTATTACTAATTTAAGTGCATAAAATGTTCTTCCCACGAAAACCTTGGTAGCGGGCATACGGTGCAAAATCTTTACTGGACGACGAAGCTATGGGATAGGTAAATTTTTTGTCTTCCAAATAACTTGGGTCTATTGGCTTTGGCGAATACCCGTAAATTTCTGTTGTTGCCAATTTCAGCTCAGGTTCGTTTTGCTATCTGTGTTTAGTAGACTCTCGGAGTTTTCGTTCAAGCACACTTTCTTCCCTTCACTTTTTGCCAACGTGATTGAGAACCTCTTCTTTTTCTCCTGGGCTTCACTCTTTTCAGTGTCCAACTCAGTATTGTGGACAACGATATGACTTTTTTTTTAAGAAAAGTTAATACTTAGGGTTTTTCATTTCGTGATTTCAGAAGTAAAGGGCTGTATTTTGACATCTGTCAAACCAAACATGTCTTGTTTTAGTTAAGTCAGGAATTTATGGAAATGGATCGCTTATCAATCGCACAATGCGTTAAAATTGTTAAAACCTACTACGAAAATGGTTATTCAAACATTAAACAAACATTCCGCGCTTTAAGAGGAGATTATGGTGCACATAATCGTCCAACTACTCAAGCAATTGGTAAAAGCTTTAAAGAAAGTTATTGTAAGGCTTGTGCATCAACGGTTTCCTCGTTCCTCTGTGGATATCGCTACTGTAACTGAAAGTGTAGCTGAAGACCCGAATGTGTCTATTTCTGGACGTTCTCAAGAGCTGAGGCTTTCTTACGACACATTATGGAGTAGTTTGTATTTGGCCTTACAACTTCATCCATATAAAGTCCAGCTCACACAACAACTGAAGCTGACCATTCACAACGCCGTACATACGTCGATTGAGTGCCTGAACAGCAGGTAGTGGACGGCGATTTTTCGAAACAAATTTTCTTCAGCGACGAGACACATTTCTTACTCGGGGGATACGTAAATAGCAAAATTGTCCCATTTGGGGCTTGGAGAATTCTTAAATAATTAAAGAGAATAAGACATTTTAACTTGCAATAGAATAGTGCGACTTGAACAATAGTCTGTGGCTTCAACAAAATGGTACCAACACAACACGAGCAAATATGGCTTTATTGCGATCACTTAATCTCTCGTCTTGGCGATGTCAATTGGCCACCGAGATTGTGCGATTTGACACCGTTTTTTTGGGCTATGTGAAAGGCCGTGTTTATGCGGATAAACCTTTAACTCTTGACCTCTTGAAAACCAATATTCGTCAAGTTATGGCTGAGATACTACCCAAGTTGAATATTATGTATTTCACATATAATACCAAGGCTCAAACTATATAATACAAAAGGAGCTTCATGAATAAATATAATATAAATGTATTTATTTCCATTTATTTTTCGTAACCGCAAAATGGACAGCCCGTATAACTTTTAGTTTTTAATTAAATATAACCGTTACGGTTCCTGGTGAACACAAAAGTAAGGCCTAAGCTAAGCTTTTTGCTCTTAATAAAAACGCTCATTAAATACAGATTCTGAAAACCGATCTTGAAGAAAATATAATATTTATTTGATATATTGGCTTTGCCAAAAAACTACAGTTTTCATTATACTGTGCATATGTTGTTTTTTTTTTAATTTTTAAAATATATATGCATATCTGTAGAGGTGTCTATAAATTCATTAATATTATTGTATACTTTTCTGCTTAAAAACCGCGGGCATAATTTAATGTAAATATATACTAAATATATTTTTTTTTTGTTCGCCACATACAGAAAAAGTTTAACAAATAATAAAATTTTCAATCAATATACATATGTATATGTCTAAATACATAGATTTTAGCACACAATCACGTAGCATAAAGACAGCACATTTCAAAAAGACAATCAAAAAAGCTTAAAGCATATTAAAAATGTACAATTTATTAGACAATAGGTCAGTATTAATAAAAAAATATATATAATATATTTAAAAAATATTATATTGAAAGCCGTTTACACTTTAACACTTTTCCCGCAATTAGCCTTAAGTTTTATTGAACATTTATCTAGCGAAAGGCAAAAAAAAAAAAAACTACAATAATTAATGAAGTAGAAAATTACAATATAAAAACTGTATATATGTTGAAATAAATTATTTAATGTGTGTTAAATGTCATTGCTCTTGTTCTTGTTATTGATGTTGTTGTCGTTGTTGCTAAAAGTTTACATGCATATTTAAAAATACTCGCCTGATTTACATAAATTACAATTGCTGTGAAATATTTTGATGCTGTATGTATGTAATTGTATTTATGTAAATATTTTGTTACAGTTATTTGCTATCAAGAAGTGATTTTCATACATAAATGTCAATTTTACTAGCATTACTCCATTCGCACATCACCACCATTATCAACATTGAAATCTCAGAGAAAGAAATTTAAATTTTACAGTTATCAAAAGAAATTCTGAAAAACAAACAAAACTCTTCTTCTCTTCCTCTTTCTACTCTCTGTCTCTCTCTCTCTCTTCTAACGCTAACGCTCGCTTTGTTTTCAATTTTAATTTTTTTTATGCGTTGAAAAAATTTAAAAAATATAACCGTTTTCAATCATTCAAATTATGTAAAATATAACAATTATCCTACTCATCTACACTCTCAATTTCTCTATCCATTGAAATGCATATCGCCGTCTAATTAAACATTTAAACGGAAATACCACACCGCACATATAGATTTCGAAGAAGGTTGGGAGAGCATAGAGCTAATACCGAATATAATACTGAATCCGGGTTTCTGCGAATCGGATGGACCGGAACCAGTTCAGCCCTATACACGCACTATTATCTTTGGTGAGGACGACGAGAGCGACGGTTACGAGAGCGAAGAGTCCGATCATGAGCCGCCGATGGAGAAATTCAAACGAAAGGTCTCGGTATTCTTTACAGGGCCCACAATAAGACGCATTTGAGTCAAATCGGATAAGAGTTGTAGGAGTGGGGGTAGGGGTGTTCAATCTTTTATTTGTACAGTGCTTATTTACTATAAATATTGTAACTTGTTATATATTCTGTAGATTTACATGCCTTGCAGCAAAAGCTTGCATATATGTACATATGTACATGTGTAAATGTGAGTTATTTTTCATTTTAACACTATTGATTGTAAAATTACTTTTTTCAATTTTTTTTTTTGCTTAGTAACTATAGAAATTCGGATTAAAAAATAATAATGATTTTTTATAGTATTATAAAGTGAATTTAACATGTTCATTTCGCATCTTGTCAAAAGGTGCACATAATAATAAGTAAGTTAAATAATAGTGACTACAAACATATAGTACACATAAAATAAAAGAATAATAAACAAAAGTTAAAAGAATTGTAAAAATACCATAAAATTAAGTAAATATGAGCGAGCTTTTGTTACGAATCAAATTTTGTAAATTAACGCCTAAGCAAATTGTTACTGACCACTGTCACATAACAACATAAATGCATGCAAACGTATGAACACTTAGATAAAAAAGTTAAAATCAAAGAAAAAAAATACACTTAGGAAAAAATTGTTATGCATATTGAGAAAAAAAAAACATTTATGTAGCTGCACGCGCAATCACAGAATCATGTGCCCATTTTCAAAGAAAAATACCGTTATACCGCTATTGTGCATTTCAACGCAACTTTGCTTTTTAACAACTGCATATAAGGAAATAATTGACTGAAACATGTGGAAATAATCCTTAAAAAAGTAGCAAATGACGGAGCGGTGTACTAACTGATAGCGATGTGTAAAGTGATGTGTAAACATTGGTATATACGAAAGCTTCGAAACTGATTATTGTACAATAGACTAACAGCTAATCACCTCAAAAGCTCACCTATGTAAACTTACGATTAGCTCAGCTTAGCTCAAGAGGGCACTTGATATGAGGAAGAGGCTGATTTTACCTACACTATAATCTAAAGTTATCAAGAAAGGGTTTTATATATGTATATATATATATAGTTAGCGCTTTGTAACCTCTGAAGCGATTTTCGGCCGAACTTCTCCTCCAATTTGTGGTTTTGCGTCTTGCTGTTTTTCCAAAAAATGGAGGAACCTACAGTTTTTTATAGAACACAATAATAAAGGATCGTTCTAATATATTCGATATACGTAGGTATATTCCAACAGTTAGTGATATATGAAAGATTTATTCGATGTGATTGGAACTCTAGCAGGTGGTTTTTTTAGACATGTGGTTTTCAATATAAGCCCCACATAATTTAATGTTATGATAAAGAGTTCAGCTTTAATATAAAGATAAGGGTTTACCAATATGTTTTATATGTTGCCTGAAGTGACCACAAACATACACATAATACACTAAATGGCTGTTGGCCATCTTTTGTATCATCTTTTTGACTGTAACATTTTTGTAAAATATGGATCAATGACTACCTCTGCCCACATTGACTTTTTGTAACGACGTTTCATCAATGGCTTGTGGAACAATTTGTTTATTAACGTAACCATTCAACCAATAGTGAGCTTCAACACTGAACAAAATTTAATCAATGTTTCGGCTTCAATTCTTGCACTAGTTGCAAGCCCGCAAATCAAGTTCCTTCCGCAAAATCTTCCATATGTTGCGCGCCATGGCGGATGGACTTATTCGGATCTTTTTCGATACTCTACTCCACAGTAGCAATAGGGTAAACGTAAACGTGATGCGAAGCCTATCCATACTATTATGGGGACCGAACCATTATTATATAATAAATTTGCATGATTTGCAAATGTTGTTTCGGAGCAAGTTTGTTCAATATGAAATGGCAAATCAAACTGAGTATAAATCGAGTAGCAACTGTCAAAAAGACCAACTCAGAAAAAAGTATTTCTTCATTGAAAAGCACACGTCCAAAAAACACACGTTAGGTTCCATCGGCTAGTAATATTTCATGTGTAGTAAAGTGTAGCGAATGTAACTTTTATACGAGTATATGTATGTAGGTAGGTAGGTCTATTTCAGACCGCAATAGCCGAGTAGCTAGCATTGCATATACCTATATATAAATAATTATATATTTCAGCCATTTTACCAAGTATTTAGTTGGTTTTTGTTTATTAATGGCAAGACAAAATAAATCTGTTAGACTAATCTCATACATAAGTAGGGCATTTTTTTTTTTACAACGATTCAACTTAGTTTATGTATTAAATTTAAAAACTAATGCAAGAAATATTAGACTTGAAATGAGAATAGAAATATTTTTCAATTCGAATTCATACTAAATAAATAATTCGCAGCAAAGTTTGAATATTAATGGCTTCTCGAGGGTACATTTTCTACAAACATATTTCTTGCATTTGAAAATCAGCCTGAATTCCTTGGATTTCCTTTTATTTAGCATTAGATCCCACAACCTCCCTAAGAATATTATAAATTGAAGCTCGATCAGCTCCTGCCAAATTGTATCATCGGCAAAATTTCAGTACATCAGTCTCCTATCAAATCCAATTCCTTCTGTCCACTTCGCGCATTCAAAATATTTTTGTTCACACTTTATTTACCTGAGAACTCACATTTGTTTGTGGTGTGAAATAAGTCATTATGTTGCTTTATGTTATCCACTTTACTTCCGATTCTCTTCAATAAAATCTGAAAACCCTTCATCTAAGTTATTTATAACTTCTAAAGATTTAAAATGTTTTGGATACGAATTATTAATATTATTAGTAAAATGATGAAAGATGAATTTTTGATTCCCAATAGCAGAAATGTCCAATACAGCCGTTTTGTATCACAAGAAATACAAATCAAGACAGAATCTTTGCATGGGTCAAATGACCCTTTGCGGTAGTTAGGGCAGGTTACATATATTTCTTGATGAAAAAATAGCAGTTGAGGAGTAGATCTTGAAAAATAAATTACTTTTGCAGTACCACATATATATGTATAAACAATAGCATCGCTCGAAAACTCATCAAACGAGTGCAGGTGGCTTAAAATTTTAAAACTAAAGACTGCCAAAGCTCGCGGTTATAGAGCTCTGGCAAGCGTGAAGCTTACGATAGACAAAAAATGTTTACACATCACTTACTTTTGGCCTATGGCCTTTTCGAAGCAATGTTAATCGAACATATTAGAGAATATAAAAATTTACTCGTGATCAAAATTTTTGTAAATTTATTATTTGCGTTCTAAATCGCCTCATGATCTTTTAGGAAGCCACTTGTTAACATAATAATGTTTCAATGAAAACATGCGAAAAATTTGGAAGGCAATTAATCGCTATGAAAAGTCAACTCATAACTAATCGCTTATAATAAATTTAATTAAAATAAATCTATTTCGCTGTGATGTTTTTATACCTATTTGCTTACAATCTCGTCCTTTACTTGCTCCTCAGAAGCTGTGTTACCACCTTATTTATGACTTAAGGAATGTATAAGTTTATACGTGGGTTCAAAGTTATTATCCTATTAGGATTCTTTGTCCTTAATATGGAAAATCTTTAAAAAAGATTAGACTTTAATTTTATAAATGTGTTTTGTTACTTACATCAAGTTTCTGCTGATTTAAATGCACAAACGGACATAAACATTTACAAAGCTATGTTTGGAAATAAAAAAGTAAGCTTAGGTAGTTGTTAAAAAATATTGGATTAATTGATATGCATAAATAATTATTGCTGTGATAATATTTCAATTGAAAAAGCTATGCACTATACAGTTTATTAAAATATTAGAATGTTGTTGATACATTAGATAATGCAAGCGCTCATTTTTTAACGAGAACTAAATAATTTGTGATTTTTGTAGAATTAAAACGAACACACGCAATGTTTATTGAAACACACAAAGGAGAGTATTATAATTACATGGCAAAATAAATATTAAACTCAAAATTCAATGCACGCGAGCATACACATATGTAAATGCATATGTATGTAGTTACCATTGTCAATATGCAATATATAATTTAGTCATTTGTTAGCTGATTACACCCGTATGTTATTAATTATTTTGTAAGCTGAGATCTCACGAAATGAGTTCCTTTAATCAAAAAACTCCATATTTAAAGTTAAAGCTGTATAATAAATAGCTTAAATACGAGTATAAATATATTCTAATAGTGATGACGTCACAGAATGCCTAAAAGCATGCCTCTGATTTCGACGGCCGCTGTAGCCGCGCAACTAGATAGTGGATCATGGAGCATGTTCGAATAGCGGAAATTGTAAAAAAAATGTCTCTTTCCAAATGCAGACCCACCACGGCAGGGAAAGTCATAGATGTGAAAATGATTTAGTCGATATATGTACATACATATATTGAATTTTTACTTATAGTAAAGGGTGCGTGGCGGCCGAATGAATGATTCTTTCTTTAATTATTGAAAGTGACAAGACCGGATCTCAGAGCGTATTTCCGACATGGAATAAAGACTTCTCATAAAAAACATCAGCCGTTCGGAGGCGACTAAGTATAATAAGTCCCTCCATTTGTTGGAAAAAACATCAAGATGCACGCCACAGCGCCAATTATATTTATGTATAGTTTCTCTTCAATTTGTGAGTCTTGTGAACACTTTACATACTATTAGTTTGTTATTTGGGGTTCTCTTAATGTTATTTTTGTCGTCCGAATGAGTTATTAACTTTGAAAAGATGTATATCCTACAAGTTTTATATTTGCATATAACGTCGGAGTAAGAAATACTTTAAAGGATTTTCGAAAAAAGCTTAATCTTCAATATTTCTAGGCTGACATTGTCGTTATGTTATGCACAATTTCAAAGTTTGTTTTATAACAGGAGATATTTCTTTTTGTCTCGTTCACTACCAGACACATGCGCTTCGCTTCCTTATCCACTCCTATGGAAGATAATGTCTTCTCTATTCAGCTCGTATTATTTTTTCCAGCAATAAATTAAAGAAATCACAAGATAAGGAATCACCCGTCTCGGAGAGGTCCTTCCCGATCCTGTGCTTTTGATGTTGCTTAATTTCAGTTTCAATTGCCGAATTCAGACCTAGCTTCTTTTCGTACTGCCGAAGGCTGCCTTGAAAACTGTTTTCACGGGTATTTTCCAGATATGATAAATAGTGAATATATGGCAACCCGGGGAAGATTTAATCTCTTTGTTGACAGTGGGCTTTAATCCTGAACACAATACGCTAGAAAGGACCTTTTGCACGATATTGAGGAGGCTAATTACATGGTAAGTGGTTCCAGTAGTTGGGCTTGCTTTCGTCCGCAGAAGCTGAATGCATTTCGCCGTCCTTCGCCGTCAAATTTGCTTAGCCCAGCCGATAAACTATCGGCGCCCGCCGCTTTCTTGTTCCTCAGGCCTACAATTGCTATTCGGACTTCGTCATAGCCTGGTAATGGAACGTCTTTTCCATCGTAGGGAAAACCGTAATATAATGCATTCAAATCCAAGAAATCTTTATTTATAAATCGGAAATTTAAAAGAAGAACATAAGCAGAAACTGCGAAGACAAACTTACGTTAATGTATTGTTAACTGAAACTATGCATGGTAGGTTTATGTAAAGGGTTTTCCAAATGGATGATACTATTTCTAAGTGACGTTTTGGACATTTTTAATATGTCATCATCTGTCATTTTCTTTCATTGTATTCATAAACTTGCAAAGGATAAGGATTTTTTTTTAAGAAAATCATCTTCTCCGATAAGGCTCACTTTCATCTGACTGGTGCGTTAAATGAACAAAACTGTCGATTCTGGTGTGAAGGAAATTCACAAATTATTCATGAACAATCATTACATTCACCTAAATTGACAGTTTGGTGTGGTTTTTGGTCTGGTGGAATCATCGGTCCGTACTTCTTTCGGAATGAAGCTGGTAGCACCATTACTGTTAATGGAGAGCGGTATAGATCGATGATAACCAACTTTTTATGGTCACAATTGGAAGAAGTTGATCTTAACAACATCTGGTTCCAACAAGACGGGGATACGTGTCACACAGCATGCACAACAACCGGATTTTTCCGAGAAAGGTTTGGAGATTCTAATATTTCAGGAAATTGTTACATTGAATGGATTCCAAGAAGTTGTGATTTAACACCATTAGACTACTTCTTGTGGGGTTATTGAAGTCATTGGTCTTCAGCAATAATCCAGACTCTCTGCAAGCTTTAAAGGACAATATTGAATGTGCTATTCATGACATACGAGTTGATTTAGTGAAGAAAGTGATCAAAAATTGGTTTCATCGAATTGGTTCCTGCAGAAGTATTCGAGGAGGCCATTTCAACAATGTTATATTCACAACTTAATTGTATCGATTGTACATTAAATAAAAAACCTTACAAGCTCCCTAACAATTAGTGTGTTTGTTTTTTAAAGAAATCATATCACTCTTATTGGAGAACCCTATATATTCACAAAGGCAGGTAAATTGATCTAAATCGAAAAAACACAGAGAAACGGTTAAAAACGCTTAAAACTTTGTACTCATAATTGAATGGATTTATACATACAAATAAAAATGGATCGAAAAAAACACATATATGTACCTATGTATGTACTATTCGTTATATTCTTTTTAAACTATGGATCTGATTATAAAATGAGTATTATACAAGGTGAGTTAAATATCTACGCGTATATATATTATATATATGTATATATATTATATATATTATATATATGTATATATTTTATATATATATATTAGTGTGATTCAAAAAAACAACAAATTTTTTTTTCTTCTTTCCAACATGCTTAAGAGTTCAATATAGATGTAAAAAGATCCCAGTTAAAATTTGAGCGCTTAATATTAATATTAAGGACGTCCGCATCGCACTTTTCTATTTCCCATGAGAATAACATAGGCAAATATTTGTTTGCGCCTTCTGATTTTTATTGCTTATCCATCGTAAGTCATACAAAAAATCCCTGCACATATTTTTGTAGAGAATTGAACACTCTACAAAAAAGGTCTATTATGATTTTTCCGAAAACCTAACCAGCTGAAAGTTATTCGAGGTCAAAGTTCAATATGCTGAAAATTTGACCGTTTGTAATGCATTACAGTGAATTCGATGAAGTTATGGAAATAATTTATCAAAGTTTTATGTTTTTCCTTAATGTAGGCTTTCAGGAAATCTTCATAAATTTCCGCAGTAATTTGGAGAAGTAAAATAGTTTCATAAAAAATTTTTAACATTATTTAAAAAATTTTTATTTTTCTAATTTTTATTTATAGAAATTTCGAAATCATGTTAAGTACAACATTTCATTTGATTGGTTTTTTAATTATCCAATAATTTTTGTTCATGTTTTAAAATTAAAATTTAATTAAAATTTTATTTGAATTATTTTCTTATCGTTCTTAGAAACCCGTTAAAAAAGAAACTTTTCAAACTCTATCAAATCAACGGTATAATATTGAAAATAAAGAGTTAGAATTATTCCTTCAAAAAGATTTGAGTGATTTTGTATCCGAGAAATCATTGGGTTTGTTTATAAAATTTGACTTTTTAGAAAAAGATATATCTACTTGGTCTGAAGATGAGAGTTATATGGAATGTGCTGAATTTTTTAAAACTTTAAAAGTAACAAATGACGTAGCTGAAAGAGGAGTTGCGTTAATCGAAGAATATAACAACTACCTCACCAAAGATGAAGAGCAACTACAGTATTTATTACAAGTAGTACGAGAACATCGGCAACGTTACCCAGATTGCTTAAAAAGAAATCTTCAATAATAATAATATAAAGTATTTATAAGAATTAATTACTTGAAATCATTGTATGAAATTATTCCCTTTAAAATATCAAATGCAACTTAATTTTGACCTCATGTTAGTAATCCTCAATGTCAAAAAGAATGTTTTGTTTAAAAATCAAAATAAACTGAAATTTTTAATCTAACAACTTTCTCAATGAGTTTCACTGGGCTTATTACTCCATAGAATTGAAGTTAAAGGTTTTCTGAACGCCTACATTAAGGAAAAACATAAAACTTTGTTAAATTATTTCCATAACTTCATCGAATTCACTGTAATGCATTACAAACGGTCAAATTTTCAGCATATTGAACTTTGACCTCGAATAACTTTCAGCTGGTTTGGTTTTCGGAAAAATCATAATAGACCTTTTTTGTAGAGCGTTCAATTCTCTACAAAAATATGTGCAGGGATTTTTTGTATGACTTACGATGGATAAGCAATAAAAATCAGAAGGCGCAAACAAATATTTGCCTATGTTATTCTCATGGGAAATAGAAAAGTGCGATGCGGACGTCCTTAATATTAATATTAAGCGCTCAAATTTTAACTGGGATCTTTTTACATCTATATTGAACTCTTAAGCATGTTGGAAAGAAGAAAAAAAAATTTGTTGTTTTTTTGAATCACACTAATATATATATATTATATATATATATATATATATAATTAGCGCTTTGTAACAGCTGAAGCGATTTTAGGCCGAGCTTCTCCTCCAATTTGTGGTTTCGCGTCTTGATGTTTTTCCAACAAATGGAGGAACATACAGTTTATACTAAGCCGCCTCCTAATTTTTTTTTATTTAAATTAATTTACTATAACTTTCGGATGTTGGTCGTACCAGGATTTGAACCCTGGCTTTTCGAATGGCAATACGCATTGCTAACCACTCGTAGACCGCGACCGCGTATACAGGAGCTTAAAAGGAAAACTCCACTTATTCACAGCACGACATTTACAACAACAATATACAAAACATGATGTGAAAGTCAATGATGTAAAAATTCCGACAATAAATAACCCAAAGTTACTGGAATTCACATTGAACGCCTGCACGCCTTTACTCCGCATACGACTGCAACTGCCACAAAAGCACAGAGCCGCAAACAAGATCCATAAATTAATCGGCAGCATCTGGGATAAAGACAAAGAAACGTTGCTCGCAAGGCAACTGGCTGGCCACAGAATAAAAATATATAAGGAAACACATCGTCCTTAAGAAGGTGACGGCAAATCTACTGATGTCATCGACGTTTGTATGCCCTGCATGTGGAGAATCTCCGCACGACACTAACCATCTCTTCCATCTCTTCACATGCACACTAAAGCCGACACATCTAACTCCCTTCTCCCTATGGTCCGATCCCGTCGAACAGTACGACTAGTCTCACCAGCTTCTAATCGGGGTTGGCGAGCCACTGCAAGAACAACAATAACAACAACAACAACGGGACGGGTATGGTTAAGTTCTTATATTTGATTCGTAATCGTTTAGAGAAGACGCTTTTCAATTGTCTGCTTGATTGGAAGTAGCACCTAAGTCACTCCTATTAGACTCCTATTAGACTGGCCTGCAAGGCCATTAGCAATAGTGGTCTGATGCTCACGTGCTTATGTGTATTAAATATTAAAAAGAGACCTATCTCATCAACTTGTAGTTCATTTTGATAAATTTCTTTATTTTTAAATCACAATTTATTAACCAATACATACATTCGGAACAAAAAGAGGCACAAAATATATACGTGTATTTTCTCTAAAACTATGGTGCTTAATTATAAACGAAACACGCCACATAGTAAGATTTCATGTACTTATTACTTGTAATAAAAGAGGTTTTAGCTGCAGTTTATTGAAGAATTATAGAAAACAAATAGAAAATAAGAATACTGCATATCTATCTTACTTAATATATACATATACATATATATGTTTGACACAATGGTGATAATTCTTGAGTAAAAAAGCTTATTAGAATTATGGTGTTTTATAATTCGTATATATGCATTAAATTTACTATTTTGACATGAGACTTAGACGAACACTGTGCGATTACGAAGTCGTATTTGTAAAGGAATAGTGTTTTAAGTTGGTTCGGGAGGGATTCAGGCGAAAAAACGTATTTTCCTCTAGGATAATTTAAAAACACTCTACACACAAATAATGTAGTTACGAGTTTTAAACTTTCAATTTTGGCTATATAAGGTATTTTTATATGCGCTCATGACTTATGACCAAAATTACTAAGATCGCTTAACAAAAGGCCACAGAAGCTTACGTACACGTATGGTATGTATTTACCAGACTTATGAAAGATGCATTAAATTTAAAAAGCAAATTAAAATTCTAAAACGTTTTTGAAAAACCTATACTCAATAAATTTAATTCTTAACAAAATATATTATGCATTAAAAATTTAAAATTACATACATCTGTATATATAGTACATAGAATAAAAGTTTTTTAACCGTTAAACCGCCTTTCTCCACAAATTTATTTCAAGAGCCACTGTCGAACGACCAGTGGATTTTTTGAAAAGCTTTAGTTTCATTGTAAGTAATGCTACATTGAAATTTTATTGATCATCAATTTTGCAAATAAATGAATTTATCTTGAAAGAAATGTTTATTTTTATACATGTAACCATTTCACTGGTTTTTATTTTACTGTCACAAAATTTATTATATATTGTAGTTAAGTAAATTAGAAAATGAATGCATTTTCAACAACTTCGGTAAGCTGTGTGAATGTAATATTGAAAAATAAATAAAAAAAAAAAAAACTTGTACATATTTTCTTATTTATATAATAACTTTGGAAATTGTTAATGAAGAGGACTTTGTTCCGATTTCTCGCACAGTGTCTGCCAACAAAAGTATTGCTTGAAGGGGCTTAAATTTATTTACGTATTTTTATGTATGCATTATAAAGAATATTATTGCCAAATTGTCATAAAAACAAACAATCGAATGCTCAACATAAGATTTATATAAGCCCGGTTCATGCCGGGATTTTATCTTTTTTGATAGTCAAACGATACTAGCTAAAAGCTTGGCTGGGAATGCAAGCGGGCAGTCTATTAAAAGTGCATGACACACTCAACCAAAAATGTAAATATTTTTCAAATTCCTTCAGAGAATTTTTGAGTTTGTTTTGGTCCAAACGTTCATTTTTGAGAACAATTTTAATTTACTAACTAGTGTGAACCATATATAACATATGTATAAACAATTAAAAGTTAATTTATATAACTTATACAAATAGAATCCTTTCTATATACCGGCTGTAAAATCGATTCTTCGATAGTTGCAAAGTTATTTTAATAGCAAAAGTGGTAGGTATGTAGGTATCTATCATTTTCTAATAACAGATCTACATAGCTACATACATATGTATATACTTTTTTTATTTATTTATGTTTCTTAAAAATGTTTTCATTTTTAATTTAACCACAACTAGCACATACATTTACATATATTAATTAGATACTAAATGATCATCAAAGTACATCGAGGTTTAAATGCCTCACGTCAAATGATGATTGATAAATATAAAATATGAGCGCAAATAGTATAGGTTTCGTTTAAAAACAACGTAACTTAAATGAAATGGTTCTTGCTTGACCAATTCCGCACAATTTGGGTTTTCTTTACTTACTGTCAAGAAAACAGTTATATGCGCATGGCTACATCACTTTTTCGGGCATCTTACTAGGCTTCAAATTAATCTGTACACTCTGAGAGAACATTTTAATAATACCGTAAAAGTCATTTGAGAATACTTTTAGAAAGCTGGGTATGTTCTTGTTGGCCAATTCCGAACAGAATTGCGGATATTTGCGATATGATGGCTGCATGTCATCCCAAATCGAGAGCAATTCACATTCGTCACTATAATAAAAAGTAAATCGCATATATATATATATATATATATATATACATATTTTATTAAAGAAAAAATATATACCGAATTTCGTTGCTGCAGTCCTGGAGAGATATAATCAAATATTGTACTTTCAATTGTGAGCATTGGTTGTAAATGTCAGACGACTGCTGACGACTGAACACTGAATAGACATGTTCGGTACGTTCGCTATAAAATAGGACCATTTTACCTTTGTCAATGAACTGTTAAGTTTTCAAGGCAAATCTTTATTAAATTACCTAATATGCCGCATTTCCAAATGCGCATGGTTTACAATCGGTCGTCTGGTAACTAAATGAACTGTGCCAATTATGTCTACTGGACCTGGGTTATTTAAAAAAAAGCAGAAAAGAACTTTGTTTACAATATATTTCGATGCGGAAAGCTTTATATCTGCCATGAACGAAAGTTAATTTCATTTTGGAATTAAAAATATGCTAAGTGAGGAAATTCAAAACCGGCGCATTTTGCAATTAATGTTATATATATTATAAGGATTTTGATATATTCAAAAGTTAAAAAAAAGTATTAATCGGCAGTTCAAATTTCAATTATTTCAAAAAAAAAAAATTCAAAACCGTGGAATAGTCTAAATTCAAAGACAGACTGAAATAAATAAAATAGTCATATTTTGGTGGGCCCATCATTCCACCTTCAGGTTCATGTACCTGCAAAAACGGCATCCCGTTCGGTATTAATTTTAATCCATTCCAACATGCTGTCCAAATCATCGTTAACAAAACCTTGCCGACTAGGAAAGTATTCTTCATGTATATTCTGTAATAATGTAATTTCTTATGAATTTCAAACATTTCTGTTATGTGCAATTACAGGTTTATAACTCTACATACCTATGAGAAATGAAATTTCAATTAATGTCAAAAAACAGTCGTTGCATTAATACTCACCACAAAACCGGGATTTACCATGCTCGTTAAGAAAACTGCCAGAGATACTGACCAAAATATATTACGTTGTTTGCGATACCAAAATTTAGAACATATTGTCGGCGCAATCACACAACCTTGAGTGAAGCTTAGGAAGAATAATTTCTTAATACTAAGGCCGAAAGCAGTAAAAACCAACATTTGCATGAAGCTGTAGAGATAGTGAAAGCTGAATATGTCATTATGATTTTCAGCCCTGGAAGCTGCACAATTCGCAGTTTTATGCCGTGCTCGGCGAGCTCCTTTATCGTCGTCGCCAATGTTTGAATTGCCCGGAGCCTCGCCTTCTATCTTACTTGATTCACTTTTTATTTCATTAACCGTCTCCGTAACTGTTTCCACATTTTCTGCATTTGCGCTTGCCCTGTTGCCATTTACTGTATCTACATTAATTTTGGACGGCTTTTTATCATCTGTACTTTTGGGTTGTAAATTCTTCGAGTTAGTTGCATTTGTCGCTGCATTAGTATTTTCATGCTCTCTTTGTTGATTTCGTTCTTTTATTTGCTCTTTTAATAACTTTATGTTGTTCATGAACTCTGCATGCTCATCGATTTTGTTGTTTTTGGATTTTGTCTTTTCTTGTTTGTAGCGTTGATAATCAAAGTCGCATTCTTCTAATAGCTTAAGACATTCATTTAAGTCATTTTCTGTTTCTTTATTCCACATGTCAACCATTGATATATGATTCTCTTCTAAATAATCTTCAAGCACGTACTTCTTCGCTCGCTCTATATTATCTCTATTGGGAGTTGTTTTTTCGCTGCCCTTACGCCATTTGCGAAAAAATTTTGCTAGCATTACGACACCATACATACAGTATGGTTTTATGATTAACGTTTTTATAAGCTCCCACAAATTGGAAATGCTTAAGTTATGATAGGCTGGATTGCAAGCAGCAAGACTTGTTGTGAAATTAACCTTTGCCTGCAAGCCCCAATGGACAATCAAATCACGATACAATGCAAATCCATTATCAACTGAGCGTGCCAGCCCTGACTTCTCAAAGAGTTCAATTATGGTTCCTTGTGCGCTTACTGCTGCTAATAAACCAGGCCACATGCTTTTAAGGGAAAAGCCGCTATTAGGAGGTTGTGGCTTTACTTGCCTTTCCACACTGAGCAAGAAAAGTCCAAATGCCGGACCAACATGCCAAGAAAAAACGTATGTTTTGTTACTATAAGAACAGTAATAAGCTAGTACAGTGGCAATTAGTTGAGAGAGCGAATAATCAATGGTAAATGCGCTAGAAACCACCTCGGATACCGGACTTAAGGTCCAAGGTGCCATCATGATAAGTAGTTGTGTAGCAAAAATAATTGAAGAAAATTGCCAGCAGAGGAGAGCTACAGTGGTTAGCAATGTCAACTTCACAGTCTGCAAAGTATATACATACAAAATATTAAATAATTAAACACCTTTGGCAAATTATTATATAATTAAGAAATTTGTCTTACAATAAAAACTCGCATATGATATGCTCTACGTTGCGTGACCCGATCAATGCACAAGCAAAGATAAAACATTTGCATAAATATAACAGGAAATGCGAAATTTTCACGAGCAAGGGGAGTATTGTAAATCTTGGAGGCGAAGCTATGAAACATTACATATGAAATCACTGCATAAATACCACCAAAAATGTTTTCACTGAAAGTATATATGAAATTCTTAGTTAATTAATGAATTTCAAATATTATGCAACTCTCTGGTACTCAACCTAAGTAACGTCCCATATATATAGATCACTAGTACAGTCAATCCGCCAAAAAGCCATACACATTCCAAATAAAACTGCATGGGCTGGCCCATTCCATCGCAATGCCGATGTTCCAGGGGTAAACTTATATCGCTGCTGTGCCAACAGCTAAGAATCGGAAACTTTTCTGTGAAAGCAAAGCGTCTTAAAAGGTGATAAAGGTACCTGTTAAAATGAGGTTTTAAAAAACGATTTGATAATGATTTAAACTTTGCATTACATACGCTATTGTCAATTCAGGAAGTACATGGAACCGTTGCAGTACATTAACATTTTCTGGATATTCAATTCCAGATAAATTTTTTAATTTATTGTAACCACTCCAAAAGTCGTTTTCATGTGTGAGTGTCTTATAAAATGAATAATATAATGAATCTTCACGTCGAAACAATGACTCTCGTTCCAATTGTGTTAAATGTGCAATATTGGTACGGGACTCAAATATCGACCGCACATGTTGCACATAAAGAAAGAAAAAGCCGGTGCCTATGAAAAATTTATATTCTATTTATATTTTTCAAATATATTGCAAAATATCAACGTACATATGTACAATGTACATTAGTTTGTAAATGCAGATATTCTATATTAAATGAATAAAACTTCAACCTTTTGATAACGATAAACAAAATGTTGATACTAGGAAAATAAAAATACCTACCAATTAGGGATTGTGAAAGTATAAGCAATAAATTTTGTTCTTTCATTATAATGATTTAGATTTTTAACCGACTCTCTGACATTAAGATATTAATTATGATTTTATATTGATCATCATAAGTTTCCTTTTGTTTTTATATATTTGCACAACCGAACTTTTGCCACCAGATCCTTAATATTATTCGATATAACGTACTATTAAAAAGTCTTTATTTTTCATGCGGCGAAACAATTCATTTATTTGCTTTTTCAGCTTTGCTGATAAAGAAAAAAAACAGCTGTTGCAATGACGATGACAGCGAATGTCATAAGAGCGAAATCAAAAACCACATAACTATTAGGGTTACCTCTTCCCGCTTTAACATTGGACTGTCTGTTGGGAATGTGGTTATTCGTCGCCTGGCATAGATACATGTCGTCCGTCTACATACCATGAGTGATCTGGTTTTGTGTTTTACGATCTGGAGACAGCCAAGTAGCTCGATGCATTTTCTTGTGCTGGGTAATACAGACAACCATATCTCCGGCCCCGACGATGTCGATCAGTCCCAAGTCATTTCGGGATGTTTCGTTATGAAGACAGAATTTTCCGACGGTTGTACCAAAGATACCTTCTTTGTCCACCCTGGCGTTAATATAGCTAAACAAAGTTTTCACATCGTAGCGGGGCCAGCACTCATAAAAGACATTTTTGGCCACGTTGTCTTTCTCTTGCACTCCTTTATATGGTCGCTGAAGTATATATCAAAAGGACCTACTCACTTCCATCATTGTCCCCTCCATCGTATTTTCTTGGACGACGGTGGTATTAGCCTTTATTCCTACGAGAACTTCAACTAGCTGGGCAGCGGCACCTTCCCAATTAAAGGAGCGGATATTCCAGGTGCATGCCCTCAAATCGTGATACTTAATTAATTAATTAATTATTTTATTGGAGCTGGTTTTTGCGTGGGGGTCCCAAACCCAGTCCTCAACCTTGCTATGTGAGCAAATTTAATTTTTGTACACATTTACATTGGGAGCCACTTGCTTCAAGACCGACCCCCAAAGAGACTTCAGTGGACCCTTAAACCGAATAAGTCATATTGGTTCCACTAAGCTTTCTCTCGTTAGGCAACCACATGGGTTGGTTACCACATCTTGCACAAGGGTTTCTCACGATTCCAGGTTTCACGACATGGACGCAAGAGTAGGAATTGAATACAGCCCCATTACACCCCCGTATTCATATGCACCCTTTGCAATAACCAATCGCATAAAATGAGAAGGTTTTTCTGTCTAGACGTCTAGTTATAATCCAAAACATATGTAATTGTGTCTGTCTACTTGTGGAACATAATGTGATTGAGGTTATATAAATTTTTGATTAGAAACTTGTAAAGAGATTGATGAAATTTAATTTTTGCGTTTAAGGTGTTTTGCTTAAATTAAAATAGTAACAATGTCTGATTTTGATTCACTTTCGTCGGTCGCCAGTGACAAAGAACTTCAGGAGTTTTTAATGATTGAGAAACAAAAAGCTCAAGTGAACGCGCAGGTTAGATAGTAAATTATAACCTTGCTTAGCGATTCAAATGTTAACTTCAAAACACATATACTTCATATTACAGATACATGAGTTCAACGACATTTGCTGGGAAAAGTGCATTGGTAAACCAGGATCAAAACTGGACAGTTCAACAGAAACATGTTTAAGCAATTGCGTTGATCGTTTTATTGATACATCTTTGTTAGTCACACAGCGTTTTGCACAACTTTTACAAAAACGTTCTGGGGCTTTTTAAAATAAGTGAGCAACTCTTTCGGTTTTTGAGTTAAAGTTACTATATTTTACGCATCTGCATTGTGTATAGTAATCAACTATTAGACTCTAAATGATTATAAAAAAATACTGCTATAGCAAAATAAAATTGCTCAGGACTGGCTATAAACCACTGGTTGAAGGAAGAAACCAATTAAATGAGGGGTTTTATTTAAAACATTGTTATATTTTAATTTAAAATAAAAATTAAAATGTACAACTTAGCTTACTTGTTTTAATTTTTAACCTTTGCTTTTTTCATACTCCTATATAACTCAATGAATTTGTTTTGTTCTTCTTCAATCATTTTCCTTGCAGCCGTTGAAAGATTTTTTCTTTTGCCACTAAGTTTAACCTTTTCTGTTTTATCTCCAGTAATTGTAGACTTTTTCTCCAATGGTATGACTCCACTTTTAGTATCTGGTAATAGTGATTTAAGTAATAAATTGGACTTTTTACCAGGCTGAAAAACAAATAGAATATAGGTTTTTGCAAAATAAAATAAAAACCCATATTTCCTTACCCTAGGCACTGTTTCAAACTTTTGAGCTTTTCGTGGCAATGTTGAAAGAGTTGGAGGAGCATGTACAACTTCTCCAAAGCGTACATAATCTTGTTTGTACTCTTCAAAATGACGATTCTCATTGGTTTTCTGGAATTGGTGCAAGAAAAGAAAAAAATTATTTTAGTGTAAAGTTTATGCAAACATATATTTTACCTCTTCTTCGTCTTCTTTGATTGCCTGCTTTATCAAATCCCTCGCAACTACGGGATCCAAAGGCTTTCCAGAATTTATTGTCTTCTTGTCCTTACCTCTAGTCTTTTGCCTTTCCTTAATTAATTCATCGATCTCATTTTTTGGCTTTTTACTTAATGAAATTTCTCCTGTTTTGGGGTTACGTATGACGTTAACCCCATACTTAGCTTCGTACTGTGCTTCCCGTAAAGACTGAGAAGTGATTCTATTTACCCGCTTAAGATAATCTTCATCCGTTTCTTCCTTTAACTGTTGAATTTGGCCAACTTTTTTGGTATGCATTACTTTATCTTTCGGTTTATCTTCCTGGCCCTTGTGTATTCGTTTAAGTTTTTTCCCAGCTTTTGTGTCATCAATTAACTTTTTTAATTGTGCGAATTTGAAAGATACTTGCTGATGGTCACGCTCAGGTGGATTATTTGTAACTTTACTAAGTCTAAAAAATTTTGTTAAAGATATTAATTAGGCACTTCAATTAATGAAACATCTTATATATCTATACTTTTTTTCTTTTTCTTCAAGTTGCTTTAGAGGATCTCGCACTCCATGGTGTTTCCGAGCAGGAATTTTTCTTTTGCGTGCCATTTTCTAATGATTAGATTTGTGCTTAATAATTGTGCAGAAATTGAGTCCACATGCTCTTGTTTATTTTCTTCTTCTAGGATTCTGTGCTCTTTATTATTCACGATGAAGAGACCAAAAAACGAAAGTGAATGTGATATGGATACAAAAAAATTTACGTTCCTTGTCATAGACTTGATTCACAATTACAAAGAAGCGGGGTTACCGTGTTGCTTATTTTCACTCCATTTCTTTGCTGTCAATTTTTCTGACGTTTGAAGCAGAGAACGTAAATTTACGTTCTCTGGGCTAACCACTTTTTATCACCCTCACATTCGATTATCAGCAACAAATTTTCTTAACGAACACGATGAAGTGAATAACAAAAACAATTGCTATTTTTTCCAAATATTATAAACAAAGTATTAGTTTTCGTACCATAAGTGGAGCAAGTTATTCAATTATATTTACGACTTAATTTTCCGGGGAGAAATAAGAGACTAAATTAAACTCCCTAATGGAAATATATTTGAAGCAAGCATAAAATTGAAAAACATTAAAATATACAAAGAAAACAAATGAATGTTGGTGTCAAATAAAAAGTTATTAAAAGAAAAATCTAATAAATTGATAATAAAAAATTCAACGCATTAAAGGAAAATCCCTGGAAGTGACTAAGAAAAGTATACATTCGTCGCCAGAATAAAGGGTGTCAAAATTATAGCAAAACATTTGTTGGAAAACAGTTAAAGGATGGTTGAACCTATTTTCGATTACCAATTCAGACTGATTCTAATTGGTGATAGTACAGTAGGCAAGAGTTCACTTTTGAAATTTTTTACAGATGGCAAATTCGCTGAGGTAAGGAAATGTTTTTTTAAGCATCCCAACATTTACTGAAAACAAACAAAAACGCAGTAACAAAAAATAATAATAATATGTAAATTACATAATTGTTTAGAGACAAAGGAACGCATATACATATATACACTTACATACCATATATAATAATTGATAATACCTACTCTTATAACAGAACAAATGCTTGGAGCATTTTAATATTGGTATAGACATACATATCTAAATATATAATTTTGTTATTGCGTTTGTAACTATTTGCATTATGATTAACCAACCTCGGTTTTTAGCTCTCCGACCCCACAGTAGGAGTGGACTTTTTTGCACGTCTGATGGAAATGAAAGATGGAACGCAAATAAAACTGCAATTATGGGACACAGCTGGCCAAGAACGCTTTCGATCAATAACAAAATCATACTATCGGAACTCCGTCGGAGTGCTGTTAGTATATGACATCACCAATTATGCTAGCTTCGAACATATTCCGCTTTGGATGATGGAGGCCCAACGTCATATTGAACCACATCGGCCTGTTTTCGCGCTGGTTGGTTGTAAGTTAGATCTAGTTAATGCTGGTGGCCGTCGGGAGGTATCCACTGAGGAAGCACAGTCATTTGCCAAGGAACATGGACTGCATTTTGTGGAGACATCAGCTAGGAATGGAGTTAATGTAGAAGAAGCTTTTCGTATGGTTACACAAGAAGTATATACGCGAATACGTTCTGGGGAATACAAAGTTGAGGATGGTTGGGATGGCATAAAAACTGGATTTGCCCGACCAAATAGTTTAGATTTTAATTTGGTTATGGCTGAGCCGGAAAAGTCATCTTGCTGCTGATGTGCCCGAGAGTATAAATATCGCGTATTTAGCATTGGAGGAATAATTTTATTTATGTAAATTATTCAATAATTGTTTTGTATACACCTACATATTTCATGCTATATTAAGAAGAAGCAGTATATATTCGGAGTTGTGAAACAAATAAATTAATTTTGCTTTAATCTAAATAGCAATCCATTATTCAAAATAATGCCAAACGAAAAATTATTACCTATCAGCATTGATAACAGAGAATTTATGATTTAGCGACCTTTTAATGCAACAAACTTTAAGTTAACTTAAAAACCTTGACAAGAAAAAAACTATTGGTGTATGAAGTTTGATTTATCGAAAATAATATATTGAAAGTATGCATTTAAACTATAAAAATAATGATTTTTTTTTTGTCTTTTTATTAAAATGATATCACAGACAAATATGTATTAATTCTTTTTTCACAACGCCGGTGTACTCTAAATTGTTTGCAGGCTACAGTTTTTATATTTGTTATTTTATAAAATACTTACATATATAGTTTTATTTGTTATTTATTAGGAGAACTGCGAATGAAGCTATTCTTACCAAATATTTAAACAACAAATTAAGAGAATGAGATATATGAGTATATACATACATACTAATTATTAAAGAGTTTAAAGTTTATGTAAAATTTTATGAGGTAAATATGAAATATTGTGGGTACATCATTTTGATAAATATTTCACTATGTTTCATTTAATTTTAAGAAGCCTGAAATCTTTTAATATTATTCTAATAATGACAAAAATATTTCACCCCATAACATCCCAAACGTTTTGTATTTCTTTATTAACATTCTACAAGTCGTATTCCAATATATTGGGAGTGCGAAATATTTATTGCCTAAATAAATTTAATACGTAGAAGTATTTTATCTTAACCCAAACGTTCAAAGTTTTAATAATGATGGTATTAAAACAAATTTGAAAATTTCTGTGCAGTTATACATACTTAGAAAACTTACGCTTGGCTTCAGATTTGTTGTTGCTGTGTTGTTGTTTTAGCGGCTGGCTAACCCCGCTTAGGGCAGTTTTTGTTAATCTAAGTCGCCGAGGTCATCTAAGGGGAGGTCCAGGAAACGTGCTGTTTCGACGGGATAGAACCAAAGGGAGAGGGGGGGTTAGATGAGTCGGTTTAAGGGGGCATGTGAAGAGGTGGTACGTGTCGTGCGGAGACTCTCCACATGCAAGGCATACGTTGGGTATGCTGGGGTCGAGTCTGGATAAGTAGGAGTTTAATCTACTAGATCCAGATCTAAGTTGTGCAAGGGTTACGCGGGGCTTCAGATTTGTCATTATGTACAATGAACTAGGTATATATATAAACGATTAGCCAAAATTTATGAATTATAGCTTCGTTAGGATATAAGATAAGATTATTATTTCACATTAACAGAGTAAGTGAAGAGGACAGTATCTAAGACAATAGGCATCCAATTTTTGCTTAAATGACTTGGCGATCTCTAGAAATACGATGAAGACAATTGCAGTATAATCAGCTGCATTAATTATTATATGTTATAAGCTTCATGTCTAAGATATTATTTTCTTAAGGAAAGTAAAGTAACTTTTTTTCTTAGCACCATTACACAGAATACCTACAAAGAATATGATCAGCAGTATCAAACGTTGGCCAAATAATAGCTGTGTTCGTTGAGAAATGTCAGTAAAAATTTTCGCTGAACTATGTCAACGTCCTATATCTCATACAGCTAATCATTACATAGGCTGCGGTATTCGCCGTTCCCAATTCGTAGAGGACCGTAAATCTTCCGAAAAACCTTTCTCTCGAAAACTCCTAACGCCGACTCATCAGATGTTGTCATCGTCCATACCCCCGCACCATATTGCACGACGGAAACAATAAGCGACTTGTATAGTTTGGTTTTCGTTCGCCGAGAGAGGACTTTACTTTCCAATTGCATACTCAGCCCAAAGTAGCCCCTGTTGGCAAGAGTGGTTCTGCGTTGGATTTCCAGGCTGATATTGTTGTTGGTGTTAATACTGGTCCAAGATAGACGAAGTTATCTACGACTTCAAAGTTATGACAGTCAACAGTGACGTAGGAGCCGAGTCGCGAATGCGATGTCCTACCCGTTTCCGTCCTGGTCCCGTCCTTCGCTTTTCTTGGACGGGGATGATGTGAGCCTTTATTCTTACAATGACATCGACCTGCTGGGCAGCGGCCTCTTCCCATTTAAGGGACCAGACATTCCAGGTGCATGCTGAGTCGTATTTATTTTTTTTTCTTTTGAGCTGGTCTCAACTTAGCACACAACCTCGCTAGGCGATTGAGTTTGCCGCACGCTGCATTTAGACTTCAGCGGACCCTTAAACCGAATAAGTCGGAGTGTCTCCACTGAGGCTTCCTTTCTTGTGGGCGTGACCCAAGGCTCCACACGTGTTGGTTACCACATCTTGCACAAGGGTTGCTCACGTTTCCGGGGTGCGTGGGCGCAAAAGTAGGAATAGCCCGCTACTGTAACTGCATACCCAGAAGCTTGACTACACCCCAAATAAGATGCCTTATTCACCCAAATAAGGAATTTACTGAGTTTTCACCGAACATGAATTGTATTCAAAATTTATAGTATTTCAACAATAATGAAATTGTACAAGCTTTATAGTACCAACGATAAATAAACGATACCAATATGTTTTTTTTCTAATAGTGCTCCAAAAAGACAAAGATTTGTGTAGAACTTGCTTTGCAACAATTCGTCGCATAGGAAGAGCTTTGTTTTTTATTGTAAACGTGACTAATATTTCACTGCTACCACATTCTTATTTAATGGGTACCTTGAATCGTTGATACCATTAAATTTACTTTGACAAAACTATATTTGGGAATTTATTTTGTTAGTATGTCATTCATATTAAAGTGTTAATATTATTTTAATTTTAAATCAATTTTGTTTTGTTGACAAAAATTCAATCATATGATACAAATAATCTGTTTTTTGTACGAATTTACAACTTTCTCTCCGAACTAAACGTCAAAATTACGCTATCTCGTTGCTAATTTTACTGAGTTTTCAGTCAGCGAACATAACTGATATTTAACTATAGTTGATGGAAAAGAAAGTTGTAGATAAAGCGTGAAATATGCACTTCTCGTCCCAACATGAAACCCGAAGTTAGGTATCTCCTAATTAAATTCTTATATTTTTTACTAATATTATAATAAAAGGTATAAGTAAAATTTTAATTAATCATAGTGAAATATTTTAGTTTTTTAACATTTCAGCAGGAAAAACTAAATTTTCTTTGGTATACCCATTGTGTTCTACGCTTTGCATGCTATGGCTTAAAGAGGCTTAAAGATTTTTGCTTCTATTCTATGGAATTTGCTGAAAAAGTTGGGAAATAAATGGGAATTTTCTTAAGCTAATGAAAGAGTCGAGAGCTGGTCAATCGTTTCGCGTGGCGTTGACGTTAGAAGTGCTTATAAGGGTACTTTCGTAGGTAAAGTCAATCTGTCGCGCAACGTCGTTCAATAGTTCTATCTGCTACCGGAGTCACCTTATAAAAATGTTTGAATATTTTTTTTTTGAAGACGGTAACGCTGTTATGCTACATCCAGTTTTGCACTTTTCCTTTTTATTCATTTATCGGTATGAGAAACTGAGAAAGCTGAAAACGAATTTATGTAGAAATTTGCATTAAATTTGTTTTTAGTTAATATTACCTAAAATATAAATTATTTTTAGTGTTAATTGATTAATAGAAAATAATGAACCGCGCACAGAAAAAGTTAATCGCCACCAACGTAGCGGTACAATGAAGTGAAAAAAAAAAATCAATCAAAAAAGTGAAGAAAAATCTGTCGACATCATCAAGTGTGTGAATGCCATCAGAAAAATTTGCAGGCACAATTTTGTAGCATATCCCTTTGTAACATACGTTAGAGGAAAGAGAAATAAGGCAATCAAGTAAATGAATTAACTCATACGTTCAGTTAAAATAGTCTGGAAATTAATAACCATTTATTTGAGAACCAATTATTAACTGATTAAAATGGCTTTGAAGAAGGTGAAGGGGAACTTCGAACGAATGTTTGACAAGAACCTTACTGATTTGGTGCGTGGTATAAGGAATAATAAGGATAACGAGGTAAGGACAATATCGCACAAATCTCAGTAAAAAATTTTGACTTTTATTATGAAAATACGAAATATATTATATTAAGAAAAAAATAGTGCTCAATATTTTAATAATATGTATTCATCAGTTTTATCAGATTTGTAATTTTTAAAAAAATGAGTACATTTTAAATATTATATATATTTGGCGCTTTGTAACCGCTGAAGCGATTTTCGGTCGAGTGCCCCTCCAATTTGTGGTTCTTGCGTCTTGATGTTGATTCAACAAATGGAGGGTACAACAGTACTAATCGTGTTTTTTTATGAGGAGCATTTATTTCATGTCAGAAATACACTCAGAGGGGCTAACATTCCCTGCCGGAGGGCGACCGCAATTAGAAAATTTAAATTAATTTTCTATTACTTTTGGATGTTGGTCGTACCAATTATAATTTAGATTTATAATTATTTTTCGAAAGTTACTACCATATGTAGTGTTTGCGGTTGTAAACTGTAAATAACGTTTGTAAACTATTAAAGAAGTCGTTAAGCCCACTTTTTGCTGTGTCCACCGAATCTTCTTCATCCCCCTAAAAGCATAACAGATTAACTTTAAAATAATTTAATAATTCTTCTACAATCTTTATTCTAGGCCAAGTATATAGCACAATGCATAGAAGAAATCAAATTGGAATTGCGCCAGGATAACATCAGCGTTAAATGCAATGCTGTAGCTAAATTAACTTATGTGAGTATGCTTCGTGTAGCAGATTTGAAACGTCATATAATTATCAAAATTTCTTGAATTCATCAAATTTTTGCACAATATAAAATCTGAAACTCAGCATCACAATCGGTTGTTAAACATGCATCTTGTCATCAATGAAATGCATTGATTTGCCCATAGCCTTTTATACATTCACATATAAGTGGCAAGTGGCTATTGATTTTCTCTATTGTGTGTCAATTATATTATTATGAGTTAAGGCAAGAAATTAATGGAAAAGTTCTTTTGGTTTATAGATACAAATGCTTGGATACGACATTTCATGGGCCGGATTCAATATTATTGAGGTAATGAGTTCCTCTCGGTTCACATGTAAACGCATTGGGTACCTGGCGGCAAGTCAATGTTTTCATCCTGACAGCGAAGTAAGTGAGAATCTATTAATTGCGCGTACATATTTTCTATTATATAACTAATAATGGTAATTTATATAAACCTCGTACCTAGTTATTAATGTTAACAACAAATATGATTCGAAAAGATTTGAATTCACAAAATCAATATGATGCTGGCGTGGCACTAAGTGGACTAAGCTGTTTTATCTCGCCGGATTTATCACGTGATCTAGCAAATGATATTATGACATTGGTAGGTGTTGAATTTGCGTCAAATGTAATATATATTTATATTAACTAAATTTTATATATTATTAGATGAGTTCGACTAAACCTTATTTGCGTATGAAGGCCGTCCTTATGATGTATAAAGTATTTTTGCGTTATCCAGAAGCACTGAGACCTGCATTTCCCAAATTAAAGGAAAAACTTGAAGACCCTGACCCAGGTAAGTTAAAATTAAAAATTATATTTTTTATACATGTGAACCATATATTAGGTAAAGTAATAATTTCGTTCGGTTTTTACCTAAGAGATGGCGTTATTGTCCATAGTACTAGTGTTACGTGTCGCATCATGTCATACTCTACGGCGCTGAAAACGTGTTTATTCGCGATAAAAGTTTGTCTTTGACAGTTTTTCGATTGATTGACTCAGTACGTTGTGAGCGCTCGTCAAAGATGGACACCAGCAAAGAGAAAATTCGCTATATTTTACAATTTTCCGCGGCCAAAGCGGCTGAAAAAATTAATTTAGTTTATGGGCCCGATACTGTAAACGAACGTGTACCACAAAAGTGGTTTGCTAGGTTCCGTTCCGGTAATTTCGATGTCAAAAATGCACCACGCGTCTGGAGGCCTGTCGCCGAAAATTGCGATAAATTCATGGAAATAGAAATATTTAATTGCTGGGGAACTAAAGATAAGCCAGGAAACCGTTTGGAACTATTTGCATTAAAAAAAAAATCTAAACGAACTTTTTACTTTACCTAAATATAAATATATATATATATATATATATATATAATCTATTGATGTATATGTCTTCGAAGGTGTCCAATCCGCAGCTGTCAATGTGATCTGTGAATTGGCTCGCAAAAATCCTAAGAACTATCTGCCTTTAGCACCTGTATTTTTCAAGCTCATGACAACTTCAACCAATAACTGGATGTTAATTAAAATAATTAAGCTGGTGAGCATACACTGAAATGAATATGAATATTTATGATATAAGTGATATCTTTGAAATTAAACTTTTAATAAATATAACTATGTTATATACGTATTATTTTAAGAACAAAATAATTGGTTGCAAACCCATTTAATGAATGTATATAATTAATTTTTTCATACTTCTTTCCTTATGGATTCGTAAACTTCTTATATTTACGTACAAGAAACTTACTGAAAGTTTCCTTATAAAATTTGTTCTATAATCTATTCCATACTTCTCTTTTGCCTCCTCTAAATCAACTGATTATATCGAATATTATTAATGCGGCTGAAATCGAAAAAATCGATAATAAACAACATTTCACAACAAGTTTGCAAGCCTTACGACAATCGAGCCAGCTTTAGGACGCAAATTAACGCAACCCTTGATTGAAATTATTTCCAGGTTTTTATTAAATTACTTTTAATTAATTCACGATTTAATATTAATTTTATTTAATTTTATACTAAAGTGCTGGCTGCACAGCCTCGGCTTTAAATTAGAATAATTTATTTTAAATCCTTTTGATTTTCTAAAACACTTTTTAAACATCTAATTTGGCTAAATAAATTCTATGCACGCAGAGCTTTGTTGCGTATTTAATTAAAGATTTTACTTTATTTTACCTTTTTATTTAATGATTTACTTATGAATTGTTTTTGTTTATATTTTTCACCTCGATGCAAGAGTGTACTTTACTAAAATTTCACTATTTATTTATTTGTCTAAATAAGTTTGTATTGATAGTTGGCAGGGTTTTCCAATATACGAAACAAATAAATTCTTCTGCTCACATCTAAATCGATATTTCATTATACTTGTTTTGGCCATTGGTATCGGCTAGTGTCCAGTTTTTCAACACTTTATTTCCATTCGGGATTGCTGAAATAATTATTTTAAAGCTTGGTATACAAAAATTAAAAATCTATTCATAATTTTGGATGCCATTAGATTGCGTATAAAAATATCAGTATTTTGATAAAATTGATTTTCAAAACATTATATACATATAAGGAAGGGTCTGTTTTAAACTAAAGATATAGTTTTAAAAATTTGTTGAAATAGTTATATATTTCTGTCTATATATGCATATAATTTATTTATATACATATATTTGTATATTCAATGTTAATGCTGTAAAATTAATTAATGAAGCCAAATCTAAATAAACAGGAAATATTGATTAGTTTAAGTAATTTTTGTGTATGTGATTATGTATTTATAATTTCTTTGCTTGTTTCTTTTTCTCTTGCATTTACAGTTTGGCGCTTTAACTCCTTTAGAACCCCGGCTAGGAAAGAAATTAATAGAACCTCTCACAAATCTTATTCATAGGCAAGTTTCATTGTCATGTTGTTGTTTTTATGATTTCGAATATTCGCACATTTGTATGTATTTTGTGTACATGCATATACATATACATATGTACATACAACTGCATAAATACGTGTATGTGTATTTTGTATATGACAATTACCGTTTTTTCGTTATAAAATTCGGCAAACTCAATACAAACTTCATAACTTTAAATTTGCTATTTCATTTAATTTTTCTTACATTTTGTTGCAAAAGCAAATATGTATTTAAGCACTTTTAACTGCAATATTTTTTTTTAAATTTAATATTATAAAAATACATTTATATATTTTGGTTGTTTTATTTGAAATCTTTTAAAAATAATAAATAATAATGTGCTTTCATCCCTGCTCCAAATAGTACTTCCGCAATGAGTTTGCTTTATGAGTGCATAAATACAGTAATCGCAGTGCTGATAAGCATTAGCAGCGGGATGCCGAATCATAGTGCCTCAATACAGCTTTGTGTGCAAAAATTGCGCATACTCATCGAAGACTCCGACCAGAATTGTGAGTAGTATATATGCATATATAAAAAAATATGCCTCTTTTTCCTGAAAATTAATTTATATTTAAACACTTTATACAGTGAAATATCTGGGGCTACTGGCCATGTCCAAGATTTTGAAAACTCACCCGAAAAGCGTGCAGGAACACAAGGACTTGATTTTAGCATGTCTAGACGATAAAGACGAATCTATTCGTCTTCGGTCCCTTGATTTACTTTACGGCATGGTGTCCAAGAAAAATCTCATGGAAATTGTCAAACGTTTATTGGGACACATGGAACGCGCGGAAGGATCGTTATATCGTGATGAATTGCTCTACAAAGTTATTGAGATTTGCTCACAGAGTTCCTATTTGTACGTTACGAATTTCGAATGGTATTTAACTGTTTTAGTGGAATTAATTCAACTGGAGGCAGGCTCCAAGCATGGTAAGCGATACATACCTTTAATTTCGATACATAACAGAAATAGTAATAGCCATGTTAGCAGCAGAAGGAAAATAAAATTGCAACTCGCATTTAAACTGAATTTTGATTTTGAATATTATGTTGACTGTACACAAGAAGAAGGAATCATAGCGTACCAATACATATTGAATTTTAGAATCGCATTTCTTTATTTTTTGGCGAAAATACATTTTTATCGAGAATTTTTCGGTAACTTACATTCATGTCGATTTTTAATTATTATTTTTTTTTTTGAAGGTCGTTTAATAGCTGAGCAACTGTTGGATGTTGCTATACGTGTGCCAGTTGTGCGACAATTTGCTGTTAATGAAATGACGAACTTGCTAGACACATTTCCCGTGTCCTCCCAAAGTCATTCAATGTACGAGGTGCTTTATGCAGCGGCATGGATTGTAGGCGAATTTTCAAAGTTTGTAGAGTTTGCCCGTATAATGTGTGGGATTTGCCACTATTAATATTTATTATATATTTCTACAGCGATTTAGAAGATGCGGAGAAGACGTTGAATATTTTATTGCGTCCCCGGCAAGTGCCCGGCCATATCCAGGGCGTATTTGTGCAAAATGTTACTAAAATATTTACAAGACTGGCCACTACATGCTTGGAAAGTGAAGATGTAGAGAGTTTAATTCGAGTAAGTTAAAATTTTAAACTTTTGTTTTTAACTAGATTGAAAATTTTAGAAAATTTTCAGCTTTGCAATCATGTTTTGGAAAAACTGCAAACATTTAGCAGTATAAATGATATTGAAGTGCAAGAACGTGCAAATTCAGCTTGTATTCTAATTGAAATGCTTCGTTCGCAATTCCGCGAGTCTGATAGTAGATCTGAATTGTATAGCAACCATCAGACAAAAACTTCGTTCGATATTATCTCTACAGATGATAACAAGAATTTGGCTAAGCCGCTCGCTGTTATACCAACGCTTGCTATTGAAATTATGCAAGAGATGGCATTACTGTTCGATGGTGAGCTTATACCAGTAGCACCGAAAGCACAACGCAAAGTGCCTCTACCAGAGGGGCTTGATTTGGATGAGTGGATAAATGCGCCACCTGAAGATGAAAGCAGTAACTCGTCGCAGGAGGACAAAGATGAACTGTTTATATCAGCCGTGCATAGTGAGGAGGGAACATTGGGAAAGCGACGTAAAAGTGAAGAACTGACCCCAGAACAGATTGAACGGAATCGCATGGCTCGTCTGATAGAGCAATCTCACAATCCACATTATTTGAAGTCATTGCCTTCAATAACAGATGTAAATAAACAAAAAACAGCAAGTACAAGCAATTCAAATTACAATGTTGATCAGTATGATAATATCGATGACATACCGATTTCGGAATTATCTCTGGATGTGCCACTGCAGATAGGTGGTAAGTTGACTAAATTAATATTACTTGCGGTTGTCGAAGTTAATATTATGCTTATGAATAGTAATAAAGCGTTCCGATCGATATCTTATGCAAGAGAAGACAATAAATAAGGAGAAGAAGAAACATAAGAAATCGAAAAAAAGCAAAAAGACAAAAAACAAAGTAGCTTACAGTAGCTCCGAATCTGAAGATGGTAGGTATCTAAAAACAAAAAACACCAAACTCAATAAATATAAAATTTAAATTATTTTAATATATCTCTTCAGATTCCAAGCCGCTCCATATAGTTAATACAACTATGGATATGCCAGAAGGTGTGGCTCTATCGGACAGTGAAGACAAAGATTCTAAATTTGATCCAAATGATCCCCATCGTGCGCTGAATATTGAATTAGACATGTAAGTCATATATCGCAAATATTTCTGAATTCTACAATAATAAATACAATATTTTTTTTTCGTTTCAAGTCCCAATGTGGACGAACCCAAAACACGAAAGCGCGATGTTAAATCTGTGTCGAGTAATCAAAATAACAATCTATTAACTATGTCAAGCGATATTATCAGAAACAAGAAAAAAGAAAAGAAAAAATCCAAGGAGAAAGATTCAGATGCTTTGAAATCTGAAAGCATTGAGAATGCTGTCGCATCGAAATCGCACACTAAATCCAAAACAAAGAAAAAACCGCATAATGCAAAGAACACCAATTTGTTGGACATTTCTCCAGAAAATGAGGAAAGCTTAACACCAATGTCCGTGGAGAGTAGCGAAATCACTGTAGAAAAACAAAAGAAGGATAAATCGCAAAAATTGAAAGATATAAGTGAAGAAGATTTTATCAAAAAGAAAGAAAAAAAGAGTAAACATCATCACCGTAACGAAGGTAAAGAGAAGAAAAAGGATAGTAATACATTGTCAATAGGAGGCTACGAAGAAGCCATTGGCATTTCAACACCAAGCAAGGAAATCATTTAATCTAAGCAATGTAATTTTTGTTACCTTGTACGCGCATAACCGTCCTCTGCAGTTTTTTCGTCAAGCTTCAGTAATTAATTGAAAATCAAAATGAGCAGGGTCAATTATGCTTTGCAAAGTAAATTTTCAAAGAAGAATCAATTTTTTTTGTTTTTTTTTTTTTTTTAAATTTTAAAACTGTACGTTAATTGTGTTTAGGAATTAAAATTCGTTCTTAAAAACATTTAAGAGCTTTGTGAAAGACGTACTCCATTGCTAAGGTATATACAAAATTATCTCTATGGATTTTAATAAACAATGTAAAATATAGGATTTGTTTGTTTACGCCAAAAGAATTTGTAACGCCCGTACATAGAGCGTTTTCCGAAACATATTGATGCAACCACCAGTTTTCTAAACTATTTAATAGAAATGTAAAATTTGTGCAACTCCTTGACTGTACAAATTTGGCATTTCTATCTAATGTGGATGCGTTAATACTGCAAACACATTAAAAAAATCTTTTCTAGCTTTAGAAACTTTATATATTCGTATAATATAGTGTATGTATATAAATTATAAGCTTATACATCCAGACAGTTTAGCGAGATATGAATTATAAACACATAAAGAATATTCATTTATAAATGCATCAACAATCGTATATCGTACTGTAGCAGATTAAAAGGGAAATCGTAAATATGCATTACTTAATCCCTAGTTAAGATATGAATTCTTATAAAATATGATTCTATTGTATAATACATAGTAAGTTTATAAAGTGAATGCATAACGATCAAATAAATAAAGTTATATACATATGTACATAAAAATCAATCGTCAATATTATGAAATTTATTTATTATCCATTATGGTCAATATTATAAAATTTCCATCGAAGTATTTGCTGATGTGACAAAATCTCCAGCAAGAATAGAATTAAAATGCCCTACTTTTTACCTGGGTATTTCTAAGAAAAAAGGTATAATAATAAAAAAAAGACTTACACAGATATCAGATAATATTCGGGAGGAATTCCAATCCGAGAGAAAAATTCCATTAATAATCGTGTAATACATAATATTTCCATAGGTTTCATATTCAAACACTTTAGATAAAAGATGGGACACTTAGATTTAAATGAATTTATTTAATTTTATTAGTTGGCAAGTTTTAATCATTTTATTTAGCAACTATAACGCACTTTGTTTCCATGAGTATTATTTTTTTAACATACATACACGTAGGTAAATGAAACCATGTATGTTAATATATACAAATTCATTTTTATTTGACAAATTGATTTGAAACAACTAATGTAGAAATGAAGAATGGTCTGAACTGAACTTGCGATTTTTTTTAAGGAAAACATTTATAAGTACCTTTCTATATTTCATCAACGATATGTAAATACTAATTATTTTGAAGATATAATACCAAATGGTTTTTCTTTTAAAACAGTTCCCCTTTAGTGCATTTTTATTCTAAAATAACAATTTTGGAAAATAAGTTCCATTAAATAAGAAAAATCAACTTTGAAATATTATAAATCTGTATTGTATTCAGGTCTTAAAACTTCGTAATTCAATTAGGTTTGTAAGATAAATTTTCCTCTTTAACCACACATGTGACGACCCTTATTTTAATAAATACGGAAATAAACTTTAAATTATCTTCATTTAAAATTTGAAGCAAAATCCATAATAAAAATTTGAGTTCTTTCAATATTTTGGTGAATTTCGTTTCGTTACATGCTTAGATAAAATATTGCCTTTTCGAATAATTCCCACGACAAACTCATGTACCCTTGACTAAGTTCTTTTTTACAAGATCTGACAACAAGACACATAAATACCACTCTCTGGATTAGCTAAAAATATGGGACGTATTGTAGTTGCAACTGAAGTACTTGTATTTAAACATGGCAAAATTTCATTGGCACTAATGTGGTGATTGTTGTTTTCTCCCTCTTCATCGCCGATTTCCATGTAACGATGATTCTTTTGTGCCTCAACACAGTGCTTAAAATACGTAGTTTGAGTATCATAGATATATAAGGGTAAATTCCAAGCGTTGTTGGATTTAATATTTTCATTGTTACTAACGTGTTTTTTTGTGTAAAATGGCACCTGGCACCGTAGTGACTTGAGCGTATGTCAATTCACTGTTGAATAACGGCTACCCGCCAAGCTTTTATTTCCATTAAACATAATACTCATTCGCATGTGCTCGAAAGTCAATGGCACACAGAGGCGCTGATCACGCTTCTTGTAATACTCATTAAAGTCCAATCGTATGCCGAAAAGCTGTAGGTTATGATCGTTATGTGAGTTTAATGCCAGCAGAAAGCATCGTACAGCCTTTTCATAGTCGGCGCAAATATTATCTAAGGATTTGTGGTAGCTGCCAATCAATTGATCGAAAATCTTCCGATCCTGATCCCGCTCTAATTGACGTTCAGCTGTTACTCCGAACTCGCCTGCTACTTCGGATGTTAAAATGTGATGTTCAAACTCTTTGCATGCTGAGAGTTCTTGGAAGCAAATTTCGTAGAACTTGTCCTGCCATAATTCTAGTCGTATAATACCATCGTACACATTTTCCATGTTTTGACAAAGTTGACCGGAACTGGAATCTAGGAAGGCACCACATTTAATGGCATTAAGAAAGTCATCGTGAGCATCGAGGATGTCATCCAAAGCTTTGGCCTGTTGCACACGATCCTGCAGTTCAGCCCAAGAACATTCGATCACTTCGAAAAGTATATAATACTGCATTTGATGTATGAAATGTATCATTTCGGATGTAAGAAGATGCAAGCGATAGAGAACTTGATTCAATTCAATTCCCATTGAACGAAGCGGCTGAAAAGGTAAGTTACGGATTTTATAATGCATAAGTTTATATACGAGAGCTATGTATGTTTGGCATATTTATAAATTCATTTTTTTAATGGTGCTTTGTAACCGCTAAACGTTTTTAGGCTTAATAAATTTTAGTTTTTATTTTTTACCGTCAACGACGTAAGAAATTTCATTAACGTTTGTGATCTTTTCCTGAGTAATCACTTTTTAATCAGATACAAATTCTCTGGTACAAATGTTGCAATGTAACTAATGTCGACAACTTCGTGGAAACATGTTTACAAACATTTGAACTCATTTTGAATGAGTACTCCACATAAAATCCACACGCTAGGCAGTTTTTCTCTTTACTTGACATTTGTCTTTTCGACCATCAGCCAGTGTGGACTTTGGTTATAGTGCAATATAAAGTCGCATATAAATCTTAATTTTTTTTAATAAAGAAATTGCTTTAATTTATTGAAAATGTCACTAGCTTCTGATGCCGTGTTTGAAAAAATTATCGATGGCTTAAAAGGCAATGAATCTAAAGCAAAATCAATAAATGGAGTATTCCTCTACAAAATCACCAAAGATGGCAAAGTGGCTAAAGAATGGAGTAAGTATTTATAGTCAAAGTTATGAACATATATACTTTAATATTGTATGTTGATTTCGGACAGTAATATCGAAAGAAATATAAAATAGCGAAGTAGAAAGTTGATCTATTAAATTGTAGAAGTCCAAAGTGCATAAAGTTGTTTTAAATTGAAAATTATATTTTTTGCACATACATATGTCTCAAATCATGTTTTTCAATTCATTTTATTAAAGCGTTGGATTGTAAAAATGCTAAAGCATACGAGGGCCCTGCCCAAGGTATCAAAGTCGATACTACCTTAACTGTGGCGGATGAGGACATGGTAGACATTGCTCTTGGAAAACTGAATCCACAGGCCGCTTTCATGAAAGGAAAACTCAAAATCTCTGGCAACATAATGTTAACACAAAAATTGGCACCTCTGCTCAAGACAGAAGCCAAATTGTAAGGACATGACCATAAGTGCTGCTTGCAATCAAAACTACAAACATTCTGTACTATTTGTAACTGTTTAAAGTCTATACCATTGGAATTCATTGTTGGTGTTTTAAAATATATATACTTAAGTTCAACATTCGAGGGTTCAGCTCAATTCTATACAATACCATATATAAAGGGCATAAAAACAATGTTTTATGAGCATAATCTGATTACTTGAATTGTATTTTATAAAAGAAAATAAAAAAAAAAGTATTCCTTACTGTGCATACGTACAGGCACATATATAGACATATACCTATTACTGTACGTTATCACTGATTTTGAAAACCGATTTTTATCAATTTGTACTCTAGAATATTTTTACATACGTATTCCGTTTATTAAAACTTTTTTATGATCTTCAAAGTTCGTTGTGGGATTAGATTACCGGCTAATCGATCTTTAAAAATTCATCACACACTGTAAGAAATTATCATTTCATAAATAATTAATGTATCTTAAATATGCAAACCCAATTTACTCGAAATTCATCAACTTTGTGTAACTACGGCTGGATGGGTATATAGTATATATGTATGTAGTAGTTTATTGAAAAAGTAAGTATTACGTTCATTTAACAATCTCGTAATATTAAGTAAGGCAACACAATTTATGTATATACAATCCACTCATTTTGTAAAGACCTCTGTCGTCACTCTAGCCGACTGGTTGGCAGTGTAGTTACTTATATACATATAAGTGCCCAATTAGCTTCTGTTCACTATGTAATGAGTAGTTTTTTCACCTTCGCAAAATACCTCTACCCCTAACTAAATTATATTTACAAAAATGTTTTGTTATTCTTCCACTTACCTTGGCATTGCACTTTTGATCCTTCCAAATTTTTGAAGAAAGGACAAACTCCATATGTTTCATTCGCCATAAAGGCTTAAAAAGCATTTGATAAATACCCATACAGGGTTCCAGCATAGTAGCCAAAGGACCCCGTACGGTATATTGTAAAGATAATATGTCCCAACCAATATCACCGTCACACGGTGTTAACAATCGCACATCCAAATGATTAAGTATTTCCGGATCATCATATTGTGCATTGGTTGATCTTATTGCGGCGTCCATAATCGATGAAAGGTCATAAGAGTATAGTTCTTTAGCTGGTTTATCTAGTTCACATCTATAAATTATAGAAAATTATTTGAATTATCAGTTTCAATTAATTCAAAACTGTACATACTTCAAATTCTCCATAAGAATCCCAATAAAGTCACCTTGTCCCAATAGTAAATAACGACGCATTGCTTGAAGATGTTCAAGAAGCTTATGTGGCCCCATAACAATGTCAAGTACACGTTTCGAAGTATTTAAGTAGATAGCATCAATCGTTGAGTGCAATTTTGTATCGGCGACTTGGGCAAATATATGTTCCGCTGGATATGAATAAACATATGAAAATTAGTTTATTTAATAGTGACTAAAAATGCGTCTTAATAAAACCCTTACCATTTTCTTCAATGCACTGTCTGAGCTCATCGCGACCTTTTACGGGTCTCTTATCTTCACATACTTCACAAAGAAAATTAATACTTTTTCCCGTGACAAGAATTTTATGAGCCATTTCGGTTGAGACAAAATTTGGAAGCATAGACAAACGCAATCTATATTTATCATGCCACAAACGATCGGGTCCAATATCTGCCAAACATTCAATAAAGAATTCGCCATGTGCATCGTTGATTTCGCCTTCTAGCAGCCAATGGGACAGCATTTGATATAGAGGACCGCAAACTGCAAGTAAAAGTTCACGCACCAGAGACTTCACCATTGGATTGCCATTATTGAGAAAAGCATGTATTGTCGAAGCAAGAGCGCCGCCTTTCTTCTCTCGGCAGGCTTCAGCAATAGTGGCTAGCCATTGTAATCTCTTAAGTGAATCAACCGACCAAACCAGAATTTTCATCAGCGTTAGTCTTTCATGTCGCATCGGTAGAATACTATTGCCTTTTATAATAGAATTATGTTCATTATCCCTTTGCCGATTTAACTGAAAGAATGATTATCATGAAAATCGGTTAATATGGCAATAAACTTTAATAAGCAATATGTTTTATTTTATACCTGTTCCTGGAGTGTTGCAACCATACCATAATATCTAGTGAGTTCGTTTTTCAGTGCCGAAACAAATCCTTGGCCCATGAGACCCAAGGGACATAAGCCGCTTTTTGTATTCGTGTATGACTGTACCAAATCATGGTAATAACTAAGTGTAAAATATTGAGAACATAGTTTAATACGCAAAAGAAAGTGTACATCTTCTAGCTTACCCTAATTCAGACAACCTCAATAGCATACCCGCCTGAACAACGTTTAAAGATTTCGCCTTTGAATCCAACTTGAAACGTCCTGATATTAAATCTTTTTTAAGGTACTTTCCTTGTATGCCCGTAAATACGTATATAATGTTCTGTACTATGTCGTCGTTGATATTTTGTTGGAGTTCCAGTGATTTGCCATTGTCAGCCCGCGGGCACAAAAAGTTTGATCCATGACCGCTACTCACACTACCACCCGCTAAATCATTTTCTGGGAAAACACGGTTAAAGGTATTCGGATTTGCTGGAATTGATTTATTGCCACCATCCATAAAAGTTTGTTGATATAATACATGCGTCTACAAAACATTTTAAAAACATTTAAGAAAACCTTTATTTTTTACATTTCACTTACATTTGCAGTTTTATTAGAAGTAGAAGGAGTAGAATTCTTCGATTGGTACTGAGCTACAGATTTATGCAACAAATGAGTACGGATCGATTGAAGTGCGGAATTGGCACTTGCCATTGAATGACTGCGGTGGTTGTTAACACTGCCAATATTATGCCCATTTTCATTGGAATACTTTGAATCTGCCATATAATATAAGAACGTCAGCAAAGCAGTTCGTTTATGCTCATCAGGCAGCTAAAAACAAGAAAAATAACATCATCTCTAAAAATCTAAAACACTTATGTATGTTATAAACGGCACTGCGATACGTGATTAATCTTTTTTATAGGACTTGATTCAACGTTCTTCGCCACGAATACTTACCGATGCTTTGAGTTGTTCGTGAAACTTTAAAAACAACGCGCTATTTTTTAAAATGCCGCTTGATTCCCCAATAGAGCTTTCACTATCACCACTAGTTAAACAAAATTGAGATCCGGAAGGATTTATAGTTGATGTTGCACTTCTAGACGCTGTGGCGTCAAGATGATGTGTAATTTTTGTCAGAATTGATGTTTCGTCGTATGGCAATGTGGATCCCAAGGATGTCGGACAATTTGATATGTACTGGGTTACGTGACGCAAAATTTCTCCTGCAAATACAAACCAAAAGCGGTAAGAAACACTCACTCTACAAAGTTAATTTAATATTACGCACGGAAACAATTCATGAAAGATTAATTTTAAATTTTAACTAATTAAAATTCGTAATTTGTTTGAAGTAATTACAATCTGATTGAATGTCGTCGAATGTACATATGTATGTACTTAATACTTTGTTATTAACTAAAAATATTTTACTTCATATGAATCAGCATATTATTTAGATTTCCATTTATTCATTTTCTTACTATGATTTTCAGTAGGACCAGCTAAACTTTTACACAATTCTTCTAATAATTCGTAGATATCCTTATAGTTTCCACGTCCTCCTTCCCCATCTCCGCACCCATCGCTATCCAACACATTTCTCGACATTATTCATACGTATATAGAAACCTCTTCTTTTACTGAATGACTTTATACGTAGTTAAATCACCTCATATAGCGCTAAAAGATGCACTTTCTTATTTTATGTATGATTTTTTTGCTTTGGACTAGGATCGAGCTTATATAGATAATGTTGCGATTTTCTCTCCGCAGCAACTGTCAACACTTTCTGTGCTCCCAGAAAACACTTCGCATTTAGCTTATTTTTTTACGCCTCAATACTCAAATAAATCTACAAATTACGTTCGCTACATAAAAACTTAATGCAATTCGAAATTCCAAATAATTATTTTAAATATACCAAAAAACAAGATTTGCGCTAAAATAATTGCAAGAGAGCGGAGAATAATACCAATTTGGGCTTGCGAGTTATTTTGAATGATCCTTTGAGCTCAATGTGGAATGTAAATTCTTAATTGTGAATGGTGGATACAATTCAAAATAAAATAGAAAGACACTAACTTTCGAGTTATTTATTATATTTAACAAGTAAAAAGTATGCATAAAAAGTCTGCGTTCTTTTAACTGGTGTTAGTATTGTTTTCGCTTCTTTCAAATCCAACTTGTTTTTTAAAAATATTGTGTTAAAAATATATAAAATTTTCCTTGATTGCGCTCATCAGCTGATTTGTATTGTGATTACTTTGACATTGGTGTGACATTTTTGGAAGACGAAAAAGCTGCGACAATCATCTGGCAATATTTTTAAATTTCTCGAATTCATATTCTTTTAAATAGTGAATTACTGAATATTGGTAAAAAATTTGAAATTACAAATAATTAAGAAGAAAACTAACAGTGATGGAGTTACAGGGAAAAGCTTCACAAAAATCGTAAATCTTACATAAGGATACTGCAGGGAGGGCTACAAGTGAAGCCAGCAGAACCCCCAGATAGTGCTCTTGAAATAGTTTGATCTCACTTGCACTTATAAAAGAATTGATATATAAAAAGATAATAAAATGCGTTCGCGTAGCAATTCAGGCGTTCGCTTGGACTATTACCAGCGAATTGTCCATCGTTTGATCATGGCACATCAAGAGCCTGTCACAGGCTTATTCCCAGCTTCAAACATTAATTCACATGCTTGGATACGTGATAATGTGTACTGTATATTGGCTGTATGGGGTTTATCGATGGCTTATAAAAAAATAGCTGACCAAGATGAAGATCGGGCCAAATGCTATGAACTGGAGCAAAGCTGCGTAAAATTGATGCGTGGTTTACTTATGGCTATGATGAATCAAAAAGATAAAGTCGAACGATTTAAGATGACGCAAAATCCATTGGACTCATTGCATGCAAAATATTCAAGCAAAAATGGACAACCGGTTGTCGGTGATGGAGAGTGGGGTCATTTGCAAATCGATGCCGTCTCTTTATACCTTTTGATTTTAGCACAAATGACAGCCTCAGGATTGCAGATAGTTTTCTCTTTAGATGAAGTTTCTTTTATCCAAAATCTGGTATTTTACATAGAGTCAGCTTATTGTATACCCGATTACGGTATTTGGGAAAGAGGGGATAAAACTAATCACGGTAAAAATTTAGACTAATGCTTGTGAAAACTTTTCAATAGAATATATTTGAACAGGTGAGCCGGAATTAAATGCTAGTTCAATTGGCATGGCCAAAGCAGCCTTAGAAGCTATGAACGAATTAGATTTGTTTGGCGCTCGTGGTGGTCCGGCAAGCGTAATTCATGTTTTAGCAGATGAGGCACACAAATGCCAAGCTGTTTTACAATCAATGTTGCCACGTGAATCGAACAGCAAAGAACTTGACTCTGGTTTACTTTGTGTCATCGGTTTTCCAGCATTTGCTGCTGATGATCCGCAATTGATACGTAACACAAAGGATGCTATTTTGTCTAGACTTCAAGGAAAGTATGGCTGCAAACGCTTTTTGCGCGACGGTTACCGTACACCTAAAGAAGACCCATCCCGCTTGTACTACGAACGTTGGGAGCTACGCATGTTTGAAAACATCGAATGTGAATGGCCGTTATTTTATTGTTATTTAATACTTTTTCATGCCTTCCAAAGCGATAAATTAGCAGTCAAAGAATATGCAGATCGTCTAGAGGTATTTATTATCCATAAATATGCACGTAATGTGCACTTTAATTCTTATATAAAAATTACAGAAAATCATGGTTCGAGCGGATGACGGAACTTTGCTTATACCAGAGAGTTATGCAGTGCCACATGATTTGGTATCAAACGAGTATCAACATCCGGGGTCACAACCTCGAGAAGTTGTTGGTAGATGTCCCTTCCTTTGGGGACAATCCTTATTTATATTAGGTCGCTTGCTACAAGAGGTACAAAAAACTACCGTCCATATAAAGTTTTCATATTCTTTGTTAAAATATACATATGTATATGAGTATAAATATATAATATATTTCAGGGTTTTTTAGCTGTTGGAGAACTAGATCCACTTAATCGTCGTCTAGGCGCTCAAAAGAAGCCCGATGTTGTCGTACAAGTTGTAATCATAGCTGAAGATAATGAAATACGTGATAAGTTGAAAGAACATGATTTGCACGTACAAACAATAGCGGAGGTAGTGCCGATCGAAGTGCAGCCAGCACGCGTACTTAGCCATTTATACACATATTTGGGTCGCAATCGGAAGTTAGGTTTAACAGGTCGTAAGTCCCGAGATGTTGGTATATTGAGCACAAGTAAATTATATTCACTTAAGGATCGTATTTTCGCTTTTACTCCACAAGTAAGTTGATTTTCTATTATATTATATATAATATAAAAGTTTTCCTGTAGGGATTCTCGTATGAATCGTCATTGACAAAAGTTTTACATAATTTATACCCAGAACGACGTTTGTATTCTGGAAAAAATACATTACCAAAAGATTTTAGAATATTATTATATATATTACATTTGTAAACTTTAGAAGAATGGCGATTCATAAATTTTCAAAATATTACATTTTAACTAAATTTTGATGCGTTGTTATTTACGTTAGTTTGTTGACTTGAGTCGGTTTTATATCGCATCTGATAATGAATTAATGATTGACATCTTAAAAGGAGAGATAAATTTCCTAAAGTCTGCTTGGGATCTGCTCGGTCGTCCGTTAGTGACACTAGTCTTGAGAAAAATTCATTTAGGTCGGTTAAATACTGTTTATGTATATGTTTTCTTTTAAATGATTAATGATGTTGTAACATTTTTATGTATCACTTACATACATATTTGTTTATGCTCTTCTTTGCTCAATATCATTTGTATCTACATAATACATGCTGGAACAACACTATATGCAGGGACCAATTATTAACATATTTATTTATTTTTAGTTTCTCCTCAGAACACCCCCTTGTAGATCTAGATCTTCATAAAATACATACAAACATGTAAAAGCAAGTTGCATCTGAGCGTTTCGGTAAATGACTTATGGAATTGGGTTTTAACATTTTTAAATCATTTTGCATATACAAATTGTGTTCATGTTAGAATATAACACTGTAACCATAAATTTTGTTTTCTAACCAAATCTTCTAACGCTTGCTTTTACATACTTATTGGATAGAATTTCAATGGTACACGCCACATAAGTAGATATATAAGTAGTGTCTTGAAATGTAGTTTGCCAATATTCTCATTTAAATAATTTGTTCGTCCGAAACTGTGCGTTTTGAAATCAATAGTTATTTTAGATTCTTTATTAAAGGATAATACATTCGATGCATTGGCAAACATAATATGTCGCTTAAGCAAGAAAACAAGGCAATAAGTTTTTCCTTGAGATTTTGACCATCAAACATACATTTAAATTAATTTGCTCGTATTTCACTAACTAATGCAATGCAACCCGATTGGAATGAACTTTGTCACAGAATATCGACTTCGAAGAGTACTACACAACTCGAGATCCTGACTTGCTTGCTAGCAATTTCACAACAAATTTAGCTTTCCTAACAAACAATTGGCGGCACATGTTAGGAAGACCGACAATAACTCTAATGGCCACGCATTACATGCTAGGTAACTACATACACAATTTCTATGGTACAACACAAAGGCAGGCGTCTTTTTAATCATAGATAGTATTTACATATGTGTGCACTTTGTTATAGTTTCTTTTGGCTGTAAATACATTTTGCTTATTAAAAGTGATTTATCAAAATTTAGATATTGTTTTTTATGCAATCTATTTTTTTTTTTATTTAATTTGTTATTCAAAAAAATAATAATAGAGTATTTAATTAAAATACTTTTTTACATTTTCATCTTCAGCATGCTTTTTCTCGTTCGTTCTTTTGTTTTAATACCATAAATACTTAACTATACGAGTATAGTTAAGACGCTACTTACTACAATATATTCACTAAATTTTTAATTGTCGAAATAGGTAGTAGTCAGTTACTTGAAGTACGGTATTGTTAAGTGCATATAAATTTAGAAAATAATTTTAAATCTTATTATGTTAAATTAGTTCTTTCTTACACTCACACGTTTCCTACATTCGTTGCATACTTGTCCATACTTTTGGTGTTCTCTACTTGTGCATACATATTGCATATTACTAATTTATCAATCCATATTTTCTGTTTCTAATACTTATGAATTTTGCTTTAACTTATAAATATTTTGAATAAAATATATATTACATACATGAGTCTATAGATCATACATATACATATACATGTTTATGTATGTACATACATTCATATTTCCTTGAATTGGCCACTACAATAATTTAGTTAATTTTTGATTTTTTTTTTAACTTTTTTATTATTTTTAATGAATTTACATATGTATGTGTGTAATATATATCAGCTCCTCTCAACGATCGAATTTCTTCCACACAAAATAAAATTATTGTACATATGTTAATAAAAACCCACTATTTGTAAAAAACTGTATGTTGCTTCTTTTAAGGGGTAAGACCACTGTAAATGCCAAAAATAATGTTTTGATATCTTATTAGCTTCATATTTAAATAGAAAAAAAAATATTTACAACAAAAAAATATTTAATGGACATTTTTGTAAAGTGATTTCTTTTTTCTGGGAGCTCCGCACACGGTGAAAAATAGAATCTGTAACAAAATAAAAAATTTTTTATCTTCATGAGAATAGCTTAAAATAGTGATTTATGTGAAATTTGGAAACATTTGAGAAAAAAACTAAATTTTCGACCACCTAATTATTCATAACTATTGTTGAAATTGGGTTATCGAAAACCCGTACGTCATTATGTTTGAAATAATATTAAAAAGGTGTAAGAAAAAAGCCAATTGAAAATAATTAAAATTGTTTGAGTTATGCTGCTAGTCAACTTCAAAAATCGTGATTCGAAATATTTATCGGAGCGGCCCGGTGTGCCCGGTAAAAGAGCCCGAAATTTCAATAAAATCGATGTCGGACACGTATAATACTTTTTGTTCCTTATTTTAGAAGGCTCAAAGAATATTTTTAGCCAATAAAAAGGAATCAATTTTTTGAAGCATCTACAGTGGTCTTACCCCTTAATCCATTATTCGTGTTATATAAATTGTATTTTTACAAACAAGATTTTAAAAATTTCCCCACAATGGAAATATTAATTCTAACACAACTGAATTTTTCATATATTTATGTATGTATATAAATATGTAGATCAAGATAAAATACCCCTGGCCATGATTCAAACAATGAGAAAACTTAAATCGGGCTACATTAATGGCACCCGTGTGATGTTGGGCAATCTAAAAGATTTCCTCAACACTTCAGCCATCACGGATCTAAGTTTTTTGGGTAGTACTGAAGATGGCTATCCAGATCGTTTGAATCCCGATGTTCAGGCCTATCTGGACGAACATCTGTTGCGGTCGTTTAGCCATCGTGGCATGATGAAGCTACATGGCGCTCATCTGCGCCCACGACAATTGCGCAGGCGCATGTCCTGCAAGGGCGCCATCAAGAAGACGCGTTCTATTAATGTTGATTGTAAGTATATATGGACATATGCACTTTTTAATTTAAAAATTTCTAATTTTTGTACATACAATGTCTTATATTTACAAAGCTGACAACTTGGGCATGGAAGGACCAACACCATTATCCGAAAGGCGTCTGTCATCTGTGATCCCGCCACCATGGCTGCAGCCAAATAAAGCGAATAATGTTAGTGTCTTTGCGATGACTCCAGAGGAGGGTCCTGCAGTAATTGTGGACCCACTGATTCGTGAAAATATCTACCCCATTGATCCACATCACAGCCGTTCGGCCATTGAACGTCGCAGTGAGTTTACAAGACAACAAGAAAGTTAGTAGTAGTGGCTTTAGTTTGATCGGTTGTAGAAAACGTTCGAGAAAGCAATGAGCTCTTCAATTCGAGTGTCTAACTTGAATATGAAAAAAAACTTTATAAATTATTGCTTTTTCGAACATTACATTTTGAGTTTGAAATTTTATTATTTTACTTATGTATACATATGTATGTGTTTTTATTTGATTGCATTTTTTGAATTCCTTTCGGTTGTTATTGGTTGATCGTGGTTTTACGTTATGATTTGTGGTTATGAAATTTGTGCGTTCATCAGTACAAGCTTTACCAAAAATTCTCGTCCAACGCCACCGGACCGATACCAATTTCGCCGACACAGAGGTGGAGGAATTAATTGCAATGTTGCGTGAAACGGAAAATCTGGAAGAACAAGGAGATATTTTGCAATATTTAGTCGACACCCAGGGTTTGGACTTCAATACAGGTAAATTACGTATGTACTCATTGCATGAACAGCAAATCTACTGAACATATCCCTAGACACGTGCAGAAACGCACATAAACTACCCAAACGCATACATACACATGTACATGACCACGAAAATTGCAATTTAAAAAAATTTAAATATTCGTAAATAATATGAATATGATATGAGCACTATTAAAACATACATACTCGTACATGTATACACACTACACCTATGAATTTACACGTAGAAGACGTACTCCCAACTCCCTATTCCCTCCATTCAACTCAAATCTTGCTTATTTATCCTCCATTATTGTCGTCAACCTCTATCAAATTATTTTAATGTACGTAAGTGCATATATGTATAAACATATATTAATTTTGTTCTTAATTTTTTCTTTGTTAAATCTGCACTTATTAGCTGGCTTAGGTTTGAGGAATAAGGATTCTGGTAAGTGGAGAAGAATTGTTGCTCTATAAATACAACTACGCACCAAATTTGCATACAAAAATTCATACGATTTCTGATTTTTATAATAACGGATGTAAAATGTATGTATATATCGTGAATGAAAAGTTGATAAACAGACACTGGCATTTTTTCAAATTTTTTTACACGAAGCTGATTCTCTTTGTCCATTATTTCGGCTAAGAGCTTTAGCTGTTTGTTTGAATTTTTTTTGCATTTAGAGGTCTTTTCAATATTTCGCTTACAAAATATGTATGCATACAAATATATACACAGTACATACACTTATTGACTTTGGTATTAATATTGAAATTTTTTATGTTCGCAATAAATAGTAAAATACTATAAACTAAAGTTAAGAGAATCCTAGGCTTTCCTCTCCCTTACCACCGGTATTGCTCACATACATTGTTTAAACGCGTTAGAAAAACGTGTAAGCTTATTATTACATACATTTTTATTGTTTTGCTTCTAAAAAAATACGAAAAATTAATCCTTTAATATAACTAGTATTTTAATATATAAATTCTTTTCTTATCTCTTTTCTTCTGCTTTTGTTTGTTTATATTATATATGTATATGTATATATGTATATATGTTTGTAAATGTTATATATAAACGCAAATATTAAAATTCGGCATGTACATATGTATGTTATATGTGTGTAATTTGATACAAATATTTGCTCCCACATTTATCGCTGAATCCGACATTCACTTCCCCTGTGACTCTGCTAATTTGCCATGGCAATGTCCTTTCGTTGCTGTGAATGAGTTTTCACTCACGCACACACACACACACACACTCCCTTGTCCGCACACGCCTTTTTTTGTATGTGTGTACCAATATATATTTTTGTGCTAAACATCTTCTTTTACATGTACATTTGTTTACCTGTGTATATGTATTTATGTATATAAAATGCATTAAAAAAATATAAAAAAGATGTTGAGCTCGAAGCTTCGGATGAGGTCATTTCTAACGCTTCAGTTACTAAGGAAGAGTTATCTGACAAAGCAGCACTCATACCCACTGTTATCATAGAGACAAGAGCTCTCACTAATTCTTCAACTCTCCCACATGAAGGGATGCTGGAGGAGGGGCGTGTCGTAACTGTACGTGATCTCCTGAAAGGTCTCTACGAAAAGGCTTGTCAACAGAAACTTTGGGGTCTGGTGCGCCATACAGCCGGTATGTTGGGCAAACGGGTCGAGGATTTGGCTAAGGCTGTAACAGATTTGTTAGTGCGACAGAAACAGGTAAAACCCCTTGCTGCATATTCGTATAAAATATTGAACTTAAAAATAAAAATAATAAAACAGGTTACCGTGGGAATGCCACCGAATAATGAATACACAATAACTGCACCTTTGCCAGAAATTGAGTTGCGCCAGCTAATTCATGATGTAGGTTAAACTTCTTTGAGTAGGGTTTTCGATTCTTTATTTCGTCTTTATCCATAATTTAGACTTACGGTGATGATGAAAGTACCGCTATGTTGACACAAGAACTGATGGTGTACTTGGCAATGTTTATACGCACCGAACCGCAGCTATTTCATGAAATGTTACGCCTTCGAGTGGGTCTAATTATTCAGGTAATGGCAAAAGAATTGTCGCGCACACTAAACTGTGATGGTGAAGCAGCTTCCGAGCACTTGCTCAATCTTTCCCCATTTGAAATGAAGAACTTGCTCTACCACATACTTAGTGGAAAAGAGTTTGCTGTGAGCAGTGGTAAGGCCATTCCTACCAGTAATATGTAGTTTTTATTTAGCAATGTATTTCTTTTTATATTTTAGTGGCACGTGGAAATCTTTCGATTGTAAGCTGTAAGTCAAGTCGCGTCAGCAAGAAAAGTCAAATTGGTCTGGGTGAACAGGATGGTGATGACGCGCTAATAGCGACAATAGATGACCGTCAGGGCCAATGGTTACGACGCCGCCGCTTAGATGGCGCACTTAATCGCGTTCCACGTGATTTCTACTCTCGTGTCTGGAGTGTACTGGAAAAGTGTCAAGGATTGGCCATTGAAGGTCGTATACTGCCGCAGAGTTTGACACAAGAGATGACAACTGGCGAATTGAAATTCGCTCTAGAAGTGGAAACTGCACTCAATCAAATACCACAACCAGAATATAGGCAATTGGTAGTGGAAGCTCTAATGGTGCTCACACTCATGACAGAACACAATATGGTGCCATCTCTCGGCGGCATTATATATGTGGAACATCTGGTACACAAAGCCAATCAATTATTTCTAGAGGATCAACGTAAAGTTCAAGGCGATGCCATGCTTTGTTGTGCCAAATCCAAGGAGGGTAAGGACCAGCAGGCGGCTTCTGGTATGCTATTGTGCGGCGGCGCTGCTTACATCTGTCAACATCTATACGACAGGTAAAACGAGATATCTTATAAAACCAACAAAAAAGATAATCCTAGTCCATACGCTAAATCTCTCCCTTTTAAATAGCGCACCCAGTGGTAGTTATGGCACAATGACATACATGGCCCGTGCAGTTGCACTTGTTTTGGACTGTGTTCCAAAGCATGGCGAAATGGAATGTGTAATATCTTAAATTGATGCACTGTATATTATTATTGGTCAGGCTTTGAATGCTGCAGTCTCATATGTACGAGTTTTTCATAATTATTGATATATGTACATACAATACTAATGTTATCTTCGAATTTAAAAGTTTTAAACAATTTTCAACTAATTACAATTTACCATATATATCATGTTCTATGTATTCGAAAAAATATTTACTTATATAATGCTCGAACCATCGTAAGATATTTTTGAAACAACCAATTGTTTAACAAGGAGTGGAGCATACTTATGACACTACAATTGAAGACATTTTTGTTGAATCAGCTGAATTAATCAAATAAAGTTCTGCGATTTATTCAAATTTTATAGTTTTTATTATTTCCATTATTAGCATATTTATTGCAGAAATCAGTATTTTTAATATAGTGAGTGACAGCTCTAAGCGAGTGCAAAAATCTATACTTCATGATCAATAGTATATTTTAATATAAGTATTTTTAATATAGTGAGTGACAGCTCTAAGCGAGTGCAAAAATCTATACTTCATGATCAATAGTATATTTTAATATAATGTGCTTTTTTCTAATGCATCGTAATTAACATCATAAAGGATTGAGTGGATTTTTGGGAAATACATATTTTCATACTTGTTACGTAATGTTAAAACAAAAAAAGGAGAACATTGGTTTACCTTGCCAAAACAAGTAGCGTGTAATACAATAAAAACTTAATCTAACAGTAACCACGGTCAGGTACGCGTCGTCGTGGTGCACATCTTATGATATCATCAACGCGTAATATCATCTCGGCAGCCTCTGACGCCGACATCAATACCTGACGTTTAACAGCATAAGACTCTGTAATACCAAGTTCTTTCATATCACCCACTTTGCCCTTATCCATGTCCAAGCCGTTGGTTGACTTACTTTGGGCGTGTGCAGCGCGCAATTCAGATACCAGTTGTGCTGAATCATAGCCAGCATTATCGGCGATAGCGGTGGGTAATGCTAACAAAGCTCCTGCAAATAATGTATTATTAATATTACGCAAATTCTCTACATTACAAATTTTACTTACTTGCAAATGCCTCCATTGCAATTGCTTCTTTTCCAGGTGTTTCACCTGCTTTTTTCAACACAGCGTTGGCCATTAGCGCTTCGGAGCAACCTCCGCCGTAAACAATGCGTGATTCTTTTACAGTTGCTGCCAGCACACAGAGAGCGTCATGCAGTGAGCGGTCGGCTTCATCGATAATTTGTTGTGTTGCGCCGCGTATCACAATTGTACATGCTTCACCCAATTTTACGCCGCTAAAACGGAGAAGTGTGTCCTCACCAATCATAACTTGTTCGATGACGTCACATTCACCTAACTTGACGAGCGCGGGATTGTCGAAAGTTGAAACGATTTCACCACCAGTTACCAGAGCTAACCGTTCGATTCCATCGAAATCTGCATGTTCAATAGCCATAACGCCTGCGTCGGCAAACAGTTGTTCGGGATAATTGTAAATTAGTTGACGATTAATGAACACGTTGCAATTGTGGCTTAGGATCTTCTGAACCTTGTCTTTCATCTTTTCTTTTTCTGCCAATTCCAAATCGGCGATTTTCGCCAAGGAGTCAACCTTAATAGTACTACCGAATACTTTTATTTTGTCAGTGTCCATAGGGGTATTCGCAATCAAAATTTTGGCGTTTTCAATCTGTAAGTTTGCATTAATAGATATTTGAAATATATAAAAAAAAAAATTTACAAATTTGACAAGTAAAATAAGGAGAATGCTGATAAATACAATATGTTGGTGTCGTTTCGGCATCAAACTCGTCAAAATGGCTGTGATATGGCTTACTATTGCAACATACTTCACAACCCTCTTGACGCTTTGATGAAGAACAAATGATTTCTGAAATAAAAGTATTTATTTTTAATAAAATTTAAATATTAACATACGCGTTGTGGTTGATGTACGCCAGGCTTTTTATCTAACAAAAAGCCGTCGTCCAAAAATGAATCATCCAACGTCCCACCCGTCTTCTTTATTATTTGAATTGCATGCAGTTCTCCGGATCCTTTAAGGCGCAAAACAGCGTCCACAGCCAATTTCGCAAAGAATTCTTTATGTTGGTGTAAAATTTTTGAAGATAATGTTGTCCGGGCTATGTTTAACAAGTCCTCCTTAAACTTATCGTCATTAGCAGAATTATCTTGAGAAGCTTGAATAAGGGCTTCGCGCGCCACCTGAGTTGCCAAACGCCAGCCAGCTATTATAATTTGTGGGTGCAATTTTTGCTCCACCAATTTTTCAGCTTCTCGTAGAAGTTCTGCAGCAAGTACTGTTACCGAGGTGGTACCGTCCCCAACTTCCTGATCTTGTACACGTGACATATCTACTAATATTTTGGCAGCTGGATTATCTACTCCCACTGCCCGTAAAATGGTGGCGCCGTCATTCGTCACTTCAACTTGACCAGCATTGCGACCATGTGCTACTAAAATCTTGTCCATTCCTTTGGGTCCCAGAGTACTTTTGACAAGATCACCAATTGCAATTGCACCTATAAAAGATGATAGACGCGCCATTTCCGCCTTCTCCTCTTGTGCCTCGCTTTTCAGCACACGTACGGGATTTAAAGACATTTCCTGAATGCAAAAGATACATAGCAAATTATTTCACATTCTTCGCATTTTCTCACACAAAATGTAAAATATAACCTTACTTTATCAGCGTACTTTCTGACTCCTATTGCCACAATTTCTTTAGGTTGGCTATAAGAATTACTTTTTATAAATGTTAATCATGTTTAAATATGATGAAAATTGTTAACAAACATAATGTATATTTTGTTTACATTCCTTAAGACTCGCAATTTATGATTTATCTATACTACCTCGACTTCCAGAATCTTCGTGTTATACAAATGCATAAGCCGTATAACTATTTCATACTATCCTAATTTATATATTTTTAAAATATATTCATATTTTTACTCCTTGGTAGTTATAATATGGAAACCGAAAGATGCACGTGCCATGGTTATAATATGATGCCTCATGTTAAATACTGAAAGCAATGATTCTACTATACGGATAAACACCCGGCATTATTTACAACGTTTTACACTGTTTCAAACATAACTTATTTATAATCTGATACATATTATTGTTCCCACTTGATAAAAGTAAGGTTTCAACTAACTTTTAATAATATTTCCATAATTTCTCACCATTTTTAACGATTTTTAAAGTTTTCGCCTGCACCAACACCCAAAAAAGACAAATGGAAAAAATAAAAATGGCGAATGAGTCAATGCTCTCCACGCGTGACACATACAAACAACCAAATTATTAGTGTTGCATTTTCTTTACTAAATACTCTAATTTCCATGGTTTAAGGAGAGCATTTTAACAGCAAACATAAGTGGTTATTAGCGTAGAATTATAGAAACGAAAATGTATGTAATGTTTTTTTAAAATAAAAAAGTTATAACAAGAATCATCATAATTTTAAAATTATATATTTTAATTAAAGTGATCCCTTAACGCGTTTACGAAAAGATGCAATATAAAGTTTAAAAAAATTAAATAATCACTGTATACATATAGTCTATTGCATCAAAATTGCTTTAAAGAAATATCTCAGTTGGCACTAACAAGGTTAAGAAGATTTCTTCAAATGAAGTAGTTGTTTAATATAAATTAATAAATTGTACTAAATAAATAATTAATTAACTATAAATATTATTAAATTTAAATCATACTGCATCAGAAAAATGGTTATTGTAAAAAAATTATTTTCCATTTTAAATAAAATGTTATTATGTAAATATGTAGTTAAAAGTGTGAAACAAAACCACGATTCATTGAGCAGGGAAGGAGGGGTCCTCGAGTGGATGAAAATATTATTAATTCTTAGATATTAATGATACACTAATACAATAAGTGCCCAAATGCAATTTTGTTAAAATAAATATAATGAAAGCAACTATTCAATTAAATAGTTAAGGTACTCGTTAAATGAGAATGCGGTGGCAGTGGAGCGGGATCGTCGCCCCCATAACACTCGCTTATAGCCTATTTCCCCCGGACGTTAAATGCATTTTAGCTTAAATGAATTTAAACATCGCATTTAAATGCTAAATTCCCATGTGTTTGATGTTGTATAAAAGTGTGTGAGTTAACTCACTTCGGTTTGATGTTGTATAAAAGTGTGTTAACTCACTTTTCAAAGTGAGTTAACTCACTTCGGCAATTTAACAGAAAATGTTATGTTAAAAATCGATGCTGTCACTACTAATGTAAACATTTCGGAAGTTTCGGAATATTTCTTGCAGAGTCGTGTATTTTCGGATTTAATGAGGGACGAGACTTTTATTTTGCATAGTGAAATTTTTTCTGCAAAAGTTAATTTTTTGCATTAATATTAACATAAAAACATATATTAAGTAATTGGCGAAGATAATGCTTCTCCTCTTTAAAAAATAAAATAAAATAAAAATAAAAAACAAACAAAAAGCAATTTTGGAATAGAAAACGATCCCCTCAACATAAAAATATACACGACTCTGGTAGCTATCAGCTGATAGCGCAAAACAAATAATTATGTATATATAATTGGCGCTGTGTAACCGGTTAAGCGTTTTTTCGGCCGAGCTACTCCTCCAATTGTGGTTTTCTAGAAAAACAAAATAAATAACTACTGAAAAAAATAAACTAAACTGAAAATGCAAACAAAACGACGCAAACGGAGGGGCAAAGTTTCCTGGATTGCTGGGAAGGAAGAGCTCAGGAATTGAGAGGTTGCCGAAAAAATTCTCATGTATACAAAGAAATGGCGGTAGTGTTAACGCAATCGGGGATCGAAGTCACTGGCATTGTTGGCAAAGTTGTAAGCATGCAAAAAAGTATTTTCCTTTAAGCAGCGTCTGTCCGTGCAGCAATAATCTGCACTTACAAATCATAATATTGTATAAATAGCAAAATAAAATGAATGCGGTCTCTTGAATTCATGGTTTTAACACTTGTGACAAATTTTGCAAACTACAAATGTAAACAAAAAACAGCTGTTTGAGTTAACTCACTTTCGGTGGAAACGTTTGACATTTCATTCAATTAACAGAGACCTTAAATGCATTTAAGTGCTTGGTGGAAATAGGCTCTTACTTTGAGAAATTTCTCTGAATTAGAAGTTAAGAATATTGAAAGCATAGAATTAGAATACATAATATTTATGCGATTCACAAGCTTTATCTTATATCTTATGCCAAATTTCATTAGCCTTAAAAAATACGACACTTGTGAGCACTCCTTAATCGTTGTATGTCGTATTGTGTCATATTTCTATATGAATTATAGCTTCATTATGTGAAAGTCATTCATTGACTTAACGTCGTCAATAAAAAAATCAAACTTATACAGCTTATAGAATAGCACAATCAAAAAAAATACCTCGCTATGTTGTACTTGTCGTATTTCAATTTTGTATGGGTAACAACAACAGTGTTTGTATGATAGTCATAAAAAAAAAATAAGACAAGACAGCAACGATGATTTTTTATTTCCATAAGTTATGCTGCAACTACCCATCGAACATACCGCACGGCCATATCATAACACCATAATAGAATATACAAACACGAGTGCGGGACAATCGTCAGTAACCAGCAAGTAACGAAATTGAGAGAGTAATAGCCTATTTCCACCGAGCACTTAAATGCATTTAAACCCTCTGTGAAGTGAATGATATGTCAAACGTTTCCACATAAAGTGAGTTAACTCAACAGTTGATTTTTGTTTACATTTCCTGTTTGCAAAATTTGTCACAACTATTGAAATCATGAATTCAAGAGACCGCATTCATTTTACTTGGCTATTTATGGAATCTTATGATTTGCAAGTGTAGATTAGTGCTGCATGTACAAACGCTGTTTAAACGAAAATGCTTTTATGAATGTTTCCATTCTCACTTCGTTTGCGATTCCGCAATTGCCTTTTTTCTTTCTTATTCTATTTTTTTGAAAGAGGAGAAGCATTATCTTCTCCAATTACATAATATATGCATTTATGTTAAAACTAATGCAAAAAGTAATTTTTGCAGAAAAAATTTCACCATGCAAAATACCTAAAAGTCTCGTCCCTCATTAAATCCGAAAATATACGACTCTGGCAAGAAATATACCGAAACTTCCGAAATGTTTACATTAGTAGTGACAGCATCGACTGTTAACATAACATTTTCTGTTAAATTACTTTTATACAACAACAAACACATAGGAATTTAGCATTTAAATGCGATGTTTAAATTCATTTAAGCTAAAATGCATTTAATGTCCGGTGGAAATAGGCCGAAAGAAAGAAATTTACTGAGTTTTCAACAAACAGGATCCACTAAAAATTAGTCAGCAAGTTGTACAACAGCTGTTTATTTTGGCTGTTAATTTTGAATTCGTTCATTTGTACAGTTTATTATTTCTGGTTTTAAGCATGATGAAATAATATACAGGTGAAGTAAGTAGAGTAGAAAGAGACTTTGACACTGCCTTAGCTCAATGTTGTATTTTCGAATTTGAAGAGAAAGGGGAGGAAAGAAACGAAAATTGGGGATTTCAGGGGTATTTATATAAATATTGAAAATAATAAATTATTTTTTGAAAAATATATATGTATTCAACATTATTTACATATATAATTGGCGCTTTATAACTGCGTTCAGTCGAGCTCCTCCTCGAAAACATCTAACAAATTTGTAAAGGGTGGTTAAATTGTAAGGGCCGATGTTGAATGTGAACCACACCTAAACGCCAAGTTTTTTTCCGAATTTAATTTGACATTTCTCTATTTCAGACTTACTCAATTTGACTCCATGGATACACAATCCAACAACGTGTTAAAGTTATCCAGACTTATTATGAAAATTTTCGAAGAAAATCATCTTCAGTGATGAGGCACATTTTCACCTCAGTGGATTCGTCAATAAACAGAATTGCCGCATTTGGGCGAATGAGAATCCAAGAGTGATTGACGAAAAACCAATGCACCCACAAAGAGTGACTGTTTGGTGCGGTTTATGGGCTGGCGGCATCATCGGGCCGTATTTTTTCCAAAATGAGGCCGGTCAGGCAGTTACTGTGAATGGTGTTCGCTATCGTGAGATGATAACGAATTTTTTATGGCCACAATTGGAAGATATGGATGTGGACGATATGTGGTTTCAGCAGGACGGTGCCACTTGCCACACAGCTAACGAAACAATGGCTCTTTTGCGCAACAAATTCAATGGCCGTGTTATCTCACGTAATGGCGATGTCAATTGGCCCCCAAGATCATGTGATTTGACACCGTTGGACTTTTTTCTCTAGGGTTATTTGAAAGAAAAGGTGTACGTCGATAAGCCAGCAACAATTCAAGAGCTAAAGGATGAGATAATTCGGCACATTAACGGCATAGAAACTCCATTATAACTCAGCGTCATCGAAAATTTGGACCATCGTATGGAGGTGTGCCGCCGAGGTCGTGGCGCTCATTTGGCCGATATTTTGTTACATACATAATTGAGTAATACCAATATATCATAATAAAATAAAATTTCAATAATTTCCTAAATAGTTTGTGTTTTATTCAAAATCAACATCGGCCCTTGAAAATTTAACCACCCTTTATAAGAAGCTTTTATTCCATGTCAGAAACACATTCCTAGCCGAATGACGACCACAATTAGAAAAGATTAAGTAAATATTATCATATGGATTTTCTATAATTTTGGATGTTGGTCGGGCCAGAACTAAAATCCAGTGGTCTGCACTGAATCCGAGATCGATCATGGAAGGTCGCTGTTATACTTACCTCTTACACTAAACAGTTACAGATTTACCCACCAGCTGCTATAGATTACATAGAAAATAGAGAAGGAATTTACTTATTTATTTAAAGTAATTAGTTCATGATGCAGAAATAAGACTTGGAAGATAAAAGCTGGTGGAATGAGTATTAAAATATTTGCTAAAACATTGGTTTTGCAAGAACACAATAAAAGGGGTCTAGATGATCTTAAAGGGCTGATAAGACCTCTAATCAATTCAGTTTAAAAATAATTTCCAAACATCGATTTACGACTATGCGGTAAATAATAATTAACTTCCAACCACTGGATCTAAACCAATATCAAGCTAACTGAAAAATCATTACATGAAACTAAACAAAATCGCTGATCACCGATAGTTCAACAACAAATTTTCCCTTTCGTTAAAACGCCACACTGGCCAATTATAAAATGCTAATAAATCCATTTATTGTAAGTTTGTGTTTAACAAAATGTATGTAATATTCAATTCTTAATGCGTTATATTGTCTTTACTATAATTTTTAAAGAAAAAGTTGAACAAAATCTTATTTATAACGGAATGTCGTTAAAACAAACATTGAAATACCTCCAATAATGCCTACTCTCCACAATGATCAAAAACTTTATATTCTCCCTCTTTTCCAAGATTTTTGTTTAAATATGGGAATATAATTCTATAAAAGCAACATCTCTTGCTAAGGCAGCGTGTGGGAAAGGGACAATTACTTACTTACTACACCTGTATATTATTTCATCATGGTTTTAAGTACTTTCCTAAGAGTTTTAATAAAATTGGCAATTATAATTTTTCAGTGTAAGCCGGCCATATTTATTTTAACATTATAATGTAATTTATTCGATTCCGTTTGAATAAAACCCAAGCAAGAGCTTTATTTTTCCTTCTAATTCTACTAATATTTCATTTTGTGCATCGCCGTCGCTTCCAGAAGATTAAGAATGCACTATCTTCAGTGTGGCCGTATGCGGCTCCTTTGGTCGCCACTGCTTTCTGGTAAATTATAGAAATCCAAAATCAACCGTTGTGCTAGAGATAATAATATTTTATAATTCTATACTTTCCTAACTTCTAATTTCTCAACGGAAGCTGGGTGGTTGCGGGCGATGATTCCACTCCACTGCCACCACATTTTCGTTTAACGAGTGCCTTTTCTATTGTAGGAAACATTGATGTTGTTCAGTTAAATTTAACATCATTACATTTAACCACTTATTTTTTTGGCATATAATTCATATTAAAGAATTAAAATTTTGTCATATGATAACAAATCAGCTGTTTTTCATACTTGCTGGTTTTTACTGGACCAAATTTTCTCTGCAACTAAACGTCAAAATTGCGCTCTCTTATAAAAGTTTGGTAAAAATTGTTACTGTCCATCTAGTCAACGAACACAACTAATACAATATGGTTAAGTAATTTTTAAGATCTTTCGTATTCTCTTTTATTTTTTTGCTTGGTTATGAAATAAGAAATTATAATTTAATGAAATTCATTTCATATGTTTTTATTTAGAAAAAAAGGCTTTGATGGTTTTAAAATACATGTATAAAACGAGTATATGGTTTCCTTGAACCTCATCTGTTTTCGTCGGCATCAAGGGATGTTTCTGCTGGTTCATCCAAACAATAGTCATTCTGGATAGCAAAATTGTGCAACACTACAAGTAACAATGATGTTCATAGTTGTGCTGAGCCAAACTCTAAATCCAATATCGAGTACGGATTTGAGATGCATGGTTTAGACGTTTAGCGCGAATATTGGGATGTAAAAGTTGACACATCATGTAGTTGCTGACTAACCATAACCACTGCTACCCAATTAAAAGAAGTTCCAAAATTCATTTTGCTCAAACCGATGGTTTAGGTAGCATACAAAGTCCATTATTTCCATTTTGTAAGTACCCTTATAGTTTCAGAAAACTTCGCTATAATCTCAATTTCGACATTCTGACGAAAGCTTCTACAGCAAAGGACACTAGTTATCATCCGGCTGGCAGTCGCCACTTTTATTCCGCACAAACCAGCAACACAAATTAAAAAAGCTTCCCGAGGCCTAAAAACGTAATGCTAAAAGCAAAATATCCGCTGCTATATTCCTGCAAAATCAAATAAATTATAAACAATACTTATTTACTCAAAGTACATTTTTGTAGCAAACCTTACAGTAACGCAGCCAGATAGTCAGTGCTTTCCAAGCTTGACTTAATTAAATTTATTTTAAAGTTAACACCGAAATACAATTGTATTTATTACTTTTCTTTTTGTAGCTGTCTAATTATCTTCCGGTTAAGAGCTAATCGCCACTCAATGTTGGTGTTAAGTTAACCACAACTTAATTGAGAGAAGCACATTAACCGAACATGGTGAAAACGAATTTTACCTTCCGATTAAGTTATGATTAAGTACTTAACCGGAGATGGTGAAAACGGCCTTTAATTTCATTATACAGATACAGTATTAGTTCCTTCAAGAAAATAATTCTACACATCAAAACAACAACTCCTAAGTTATGCTTTGACGAGGGTATATGAAATTGTTGCCTATTTATTAGGGTAGAGCGAAAAATTTTAAGAAACGAAGAAACAGCAATGAAAATGCTGAGGATACTAAACCCCCTATCAACATAATCAATTTAAATAATTTTGGGAAATGAAAACACCATTATATTATTTAATTAATGAATAAAGCATACATATAATCAATATGATTGGCGACTTATCATTTATTATTCACATTAAATGTATGAATTCCCATTATTTCTTAATCTCTTACATTCGAAGCTCGTTATCTTTCCTGTCTAGGTCCTGCTTTAGCAGTAATTAGAGTGTGATATTAAAACTCCTTAATCGGTTTATTGAAAAAACTAGGGTTCATCTCTGCATTCAACATTATCAGAACACACTAACGTTAATATAAATAAATTTCATATACATAACATAAAAATAGCTGATTTTTGAAAATTGCTGTTACAAATAAATTGTGGATATGTATCAAAATGAATAAATGCGTAAGCAAGAAATTTTTTTCTTAGAAAATTGAAGGAATACTTTTCTGTGTGAAACCAACAGCTATAGAACCAATGGATGAGACTAGCGTCCAAAAGTACTATTAAAAAGACACAATTGATAAATTAGCTTACATGTATGTACATATTTATTGTGTATTGTTGTATTTATAATTGTAATGGTCATCTGGGTGTTAGTTTGTTCCTTTTCTATTACAAAACAAATTTCAAAATATTCAATTATGCTAAGATTTATAATTTTGTTAACACTCTTCAAGTAGAACGAATATTTATCTTACAAAAGTAACAAAATATAATAGTAATAGATAATATAATATGCAAGTAAGCACTAATAGAAATATTTATGCTTGAATTGGATGTAGTCGCGGGAGAGCATATCCTTCAATGAAATATCGCCACAACGTAAACCCGGGGTACGTAATGCTTTAGCATATTAGGTTTGTTCAAATTAAATGTAAATAAAAAGCATACAATTTTAAATGTTATCAATCACCTTATATGTATGTTTATTTATATATATATATGTATTTGTGTAACTTTGCAAAGGAATTAACAAGGTAAGAATAATTTCAAAACAGAAACATACATACATACATAAAATCCTGGAGCATTGATTTAATTTGAAATTATTGCCTTCTGTCAGGGACCACTCATTTAGCTCAAATAGCCATTGTGGTGTAGAACTGAACACATCCTTACTTATTCTTCATCTTTCTTACTAGTTTTATATTAGTGTAAAATTGTATTTTCTTTTTCTTTTAATTTATGTATGTGTATTTCTCTCATATTCACACGTCTTGATTTCTGTATTTGTTGAAATTCATTTTCTGATTTTGTTATTCTTTATTTTCTAATTTCTTTTTTGCCTATGTATGTATTATAACCTCATTATTAATTGTTAAATATTCTTTTCCGCTTGATAATTCTTGTTTATACATATTAGTATTCTTAAAATAGTAAATTGATTCAAGTAATCTTTACAAATCAATAATTATGGAACCTGTCACGTTTCATTGTCATTTACCAGAACTTTAATTTTCATTCAATTTAATTGCTGGTGGTCATAACAGCAGAGGTCTAAGAATAGTCGATAATATCTGTCGCAACGGTGGCTCTGTTACATTTTGTGATTACAAAGGAGTGACACGCTTTTCTCTCAGTGAACATTTCATTAACTGTTACTTACTCATTTTCTTTAGGCAAAGGCTTTATTTTCCACTGATTTTGCACCGTGTTTAGCTTTGAGCTCTCATAGTTAAGATTACGTGTGGCACGATACTGATTAATCAATGACGACGACGTTGTCGGTACTGGTAGCGAATGCATTCTAGTCTCGTAAGTACTAGTTGCTTTAGCAACTTGTCTTACTGTCGATCCTTTAACGATATTTTTAAAATTTACTTTTCGATACTGGTTTAAAGTAAACGGCGGGGGAGATTCCTTTTTCGATGTTGGCGGAAAGCTACTATGTTCCAATTTATTTTTATTGAATTTATGTTGCACTCGAATGCTGCGCCTTACTAACCGTTTTTCCGGCATCAGATTATGATCTGCAATTTCATGCCAACTACCGTTATTTTTGTACAAATCCGTTGATTTCCCTGAAATTTCATTGCATTCACCTTTAACTGATACTATTTTACAAGCATGTTGTGTATCATTGGTGTCGAGATTTCGAATGTATTTGTATTTACTTGCTTTCATTTGGGGTCTAAGGACAGTGGTAGTGCCACCATAAATATCTCTATCGCTACCAATTACTCCTCTATTATATGCCACTATTGTAGTATTTTGTATACTTTTTTTATAACGTTCACCGATGTCATTGTTGTGATCCTTATGTATATGTATTATCTTTTTTACTTTATTCTTGACGAAGTCTTTGCTTTTTTTGTTGTTGTTATTCTGGTTTTTCTTTTGTCTTGACCATAGTAGCTGTCCCGTCAGTTGGTGTTGCTGTTGTTTGTCCATGCCCTCAGAGGCGTCCGTTATTATGAATTGCTCTACCGTGGTGTGAGACGCCTTGTTGGTTGACGGATCTTTCGTCGAACCTGCATGGCTCCTGGGGCATTTGATGCTGATGGCGTTGGTCTGTAGATTTGAGAAGTCCAAATAATATGAGTGATTATATCTAGATAATTTACGTTATATATGTAGATGAAAATAGTTAACTATGCTCAAGGAATTTACAATAAACACAATTTCCAGTGGTCACAAACCGTAATCTAATTGCAAAAATTATAAAGAAATTAAGTGCAACATGACTTTCAGAATATTCGACCTATTCGAATTTCTTTAAGAAAAGAACTTTTCAAAGTAACCAAAATATTTATTTTATCGTAATTATTAAAAATGAGAGAAAACAAAAACAACATGTATAATACATTAAGGCGGTTTGTAACCACGGCTATGGATTTTATATGTACCCACGTGCCGATTGTCTTTTGAAAAGCTTTAAGCTTCTTATTGAAGACATTGGCTGATTGAATTGAAAACGATTGTAATACTTCCCGTTGATGATATGATTTTTTCGTATCATTATCATTATCCAGAAGCTACATCGTGAGTGATATGAGTGTTTTAATTGTGAAGTTTAAATTAAATAAAGTAGAAGTGTAGTCTCCACTTAGGTAGCAAAAAAAAAATTCAAATTTTTATATTTACACATATATATAAATGAGGTGGTAAAATGAAATAAAATGCACGATGAAACAAATGGAAAACAAAAATGCACACAAATGAACACAGGAACAAAACAAAATGACTTCCAAATAAAGTTTAATAAATGCACACAACAAAACATAAACAAAGATTAGTATAAAAAGTGTTAGCGGGTGCAGTTGGGTGTGAATATTGCATAGCGTGGTTGATTAGCCGCGCAAACGCTTCCTTTCCTGTAGCAGTAGTCAATTTTTTTTTTTTTTTAATTTTTCGAATTCGGTAAATAATTATTTTTGAATATATGCATATAGAATTTTCACTGCTATACTTACGCAAATATATTGCTTGGTGCAGGCGTAGTGCCTGCATTAAATTGGAAAGGTGCATTCGGTGTGGCCTGTAAAAGAAGGTAAATCAATTTTTACTCTCAATTTGTAATTTTTATTTCTTATACAATTCCAAAATTAAAGGAATTTTGAAGAATGTAAAAAGTTCAAAATAGTGTGTATGTGTGTGTATGCAAGTTATGAAGCGATTCGTTAAAAAATGATATAATGCCTTCAAATAAAAATTAATTGATGTTTTATTAGAGACAAAAAGGTACATACTTATGTGTGAATTTTTTGATATACATATGTAATATTTGAGAACTCTTATAACAACGATTAAAATCAACTAATTTCGAGTACCGAATCGCCTAACAGTTCTTGAATGTAGTTTAAGAGAAAAATTAAGTATTCACATATGTATATACATAAGTAAAACCATAGAATGTTTCCAAATTTAAAAATATTCTAATAAATCAGTAATAATGTTACAATTATAAATTCGCCATATTTTTATATCTGTACGCTAAATTTGATGACATTTTAAATTTCGACAATTATTTTGAAATTTTTTAAACTATGTAAGCATCATACAAATTACACCAAATATACCATGCAACATGCTATTAGAAGTTTCCCCAAGTATTAAATATTAAATTATGTATATTTTGTGAATTTGAATAAAAGAACAGGTCAACGAGAATTAAAGAAAAACAACTTTAAAATTTTAACTAATTCCTGTGTAAATTGAATACACGTTCAAAAAAGTAGAACAACATAAAACAATCATGACAGACACAAATTTATTACATTTTAATATTAAATAAAAGTTAATTATTTAATAAACCCAAATTAATATACAGACGCTTGCTTCGAAGACGTAGCTCAAGGCTTATAGAATACAAGGTTACGACAAGAGCGAAATCATATGTTTAACCATGATGAAATGATATACAGGTGAAGTAAGCAGAGTATAGAGACTTTGACACTGCCTTAGCTCAACGTTGTATTTTCGAATTTGAAGAGAAAGACAAAAAAAAAAAAAAGACAAAAATCGGGAATTTCAGAGGATTTATATAAATATTAACTATAATAAATTATTTTTTGAAATGTAAGTATGTATTCAAACATTATTTACATATATTAAAAAGATTAAGTTAATTTTTTTTTTTTGGATTGTCTATAATTTTGGATGTTGGTCGGGCCAGAACTAAAACCCAGTGAGAGTCTGGACTGCCCTGAATCCGAGATCGATCATGGAAGGTTGCGGTTATACTTGCCTCTTACACTAAGCAGCTACAGATTTACCCACCAGCTGCTATAGATTACATAGAAAATAGAGAAGGAAATTACTTATTTTTTAAAGTAATTAGATATTGATGCAGAAATAAGACTTGGAGGAATTAAAGCTGGTGGAATGAGTATTTAAATCTTTGCTCAAACATTGGTTTTGCACGAGCACAATAAAAGGGGTAAAGATTATCTTAAAAGGATGATAAGACCTCTAATCAATTCAGTTTAAAATAATCTACAAACGTCGAGTTACGACTATGCGGTAAATAATAATTAACATCCAATCACTGGATCTAAAGCAATATCAAGGTAACTACAAAATTATTGCATGAAACTAAAAAAAATCGCTGATCACCGATAGGTCAATAACAAATTTTCCCTTTCATAAATAACGACGAAGGTTTTAAAATAAATTTTCATAATTTTATCTATAAAACTTCACATTTTGACTATAAAATTCTAAAGCCTTGAATTAAAATTTTTTTAATTAATAACCATCACAATTAAAACGTCTTGAATAGTTTTATGTCGAACAAATGTTTTTTAACATTCAACAATTTTTAAACTATAAAAATTAATATTATTTTTTTAACCAAATAGAAATAGCTAGAAAATCAAGTAATACGAATGGCAAAAGAAAATAATGTTAAAAACATTAAAAAATTATCAAAATTCTAAGCGAACGCGCATTATTATAAAATATTTAATGTAAAAACCGATTTTCGCATATTTTCGTGTTTAAAAACTCGAAGCGGTGGAAATATGTGCGGTGGGATATTGTGGGCAAAATTTTAAGGAAAAAAAAACATGTGATTCATATTAATATAAAAAAAAAAAAAAATGGAAACAAAGATGCGATATTGTAGCATATTCGTTAACCGTAAAGTTTTTGAGCTGAAAACTAATTTGAAGTATTAAGAAAACGTGAATTCTCGGATAGCTAAATATAAATATAATATTTGTATACGTAAAAAAAGGAAATATTGTTCTTTTTTTTTTTAACTGGTACTTAGGTATTAACTGCGGGTGTGCCTTTGTGTTAGACTCTTATTTACATGTGGTGGTCTTTGGTCACCGGGACCATGTTTTAATCAAAACAGGATACGTCTTGCACCTTGCACATATTAAAAAAATCTCAAAATCTGTGACTGCGTTGGCGTTACCAAAAAAAAATCATTGTATAATTTGTGCTCTCTTCTGTATAAGAAATTTTTTCCCACATTTATTTTATTGGGATCCCATACATATGTATTTTTTAATGGAAGAAACTATTTTTTTGATAATATACATATATATCAAGTCTCGCCCACTGTATATATGACGATGTTGGTTCGGCGACGTCAACGGTTGCCGTAACATTGTATTCTATAAACCTTGGGTATTATCCATTTCAGAAAAGCTTTTTAGCAGACGAAGAAAAAATGTGAAATTTGGTTTCTATATAAAATTTAAAAAAATACTGCCTTTGCCCATAGAGTTTTGATAATTTTACACGTTTTTATTCATCATTTATTATTATTTCAGAACGTTTTAATTGTAATTGTTAACAATTTAAAAGGTTTTAGGGGTTTAAAGCCAAAATGTTACGCTGTTTCATAGATAATATTATGCAAATTTTTTTTTTTAATTTTCGGCAACCCACGAACCAACTTCGTCATTAAAAATATGATTTCCATCTTGTCGTAAAACATCGATTATTGTTCTTATTTATTTGCAATATTGTTAAAATACAATATACACATACATATGTATGTACATATATATGTACATTTAAATGCAGTAAAGATGATCATTTTCTGAAAAGGAATGGATGCAAGCAATTTGCTAAATCGGACAGCCAGGCGTAATTTTCAGTCTTTTTTCATAGATTTTTTTCTGCAGAATTTCTTACCGACACTCTAAGCTCAAGAATTGTTAAGTGAGAAATTTGCGATATGCGAGACAACGTTGTTATAAAATAAAGGAACTTCATTTCAATACCAATACTTATATATGTATGTAATCATTTAATTGTTTGTAAGACGCACATAGATATATAATTTGATAACGTAAATCATACTCTTGAAAAAAAAGTAAAATAAAAGAGAAGAAAACATAATAACTAGCATCTGATATTATTTATGACGATATACATATGAACATGAAGTAATGCCGATGTGATATGAACTGGAAATATGCAGACGATGTAACACGGGAAGTTTTTGTATATAAAGTATAGTAAACCTCAACAACTACTTTACCTCCACAGCCCCACTATTAAAATTGAAAACAGGTGCTGGTGGTGCCGCTCCGAATTGGAAAGGTTTCGCCGTCTGTCATTCAGTGAACATGTCAAAAAGCACACAACATTCATTCACACAGTTTTTGAATTTGAAGGCATCCGTTAGAGCAGGCGATCAATATCAATTACATTGTTATACGGAGATGCGATTAAGATTTCACAAATCACAGTTTAATACAAGAATGCAAGTTACATTGAAAATCGGAGTAAAAAAGAATAAAGAATAATTAAAGATTATCTACAAGAGAAGAAATCCGGCTAATAAATAATAAGACTACATAAATAACTAACATATAAGATACGTTTTTCTGACTCTATAAATATAATATCTTTCTAGTAATACAGATATTCTGTAAAAAAATATGTACTCGTATAACATGTATGAAATCCAATTACAATTAAAGTTTGAATAATATTAGATTGATATGTATGCATAACAATGCAAATTGGAAGCAATAATAATGACAATTTAGTGGACTTACATCACTGGACGAGCCTGTGAAGTTAAAAGCCGGTGCACTTGAAGCTGTGAAGTTAAAAGCTGGCTTAACAGCTGCACTTGCTGGTGCGCCAAAATTGAAACCTCCCTGTAAATATGAGAAATATGTATAAGAACTGTTAAAAATTTAAGAGCGCGTAACTTACACTCGACCCCATTTGAGAAGTGTTTCCACCGAAATTGAAAGCCGGTTCGGATTTCTTTGGAGCCGATGCGCCATCGCTTCTAGCATTGGGCGTAGCCGCGCCAAGGCTACCGAATGTCGCTGAGCTGGTAGTGGCGCCGAACGTCAACGTACTGCTGTTAGCGTTATTACTACCGCTGCTACCGAATGTAGGAGGTGCGCCAAACGACGATGACGCAGCCGATACACTACCAAACAGACTTGGTGGTGTTGGCGCAACTGCAGCGATTGTTGAAGCGTTAGCACTGAACAAACTACTGGGGCTTGTAGCGTTGGCAGCTACACTGCCGAAGGAGGTGTTTGCGTTCGGAGTTGTGCTGCTACTGCCTAAAATGCCAAAAACCGAATCGCTCTTCGCTGTGGACTGAGAGCCTGCAGCTGAGGCGAAACTGCCGAATATAGGTTTTTGAGCTTCACTTGCATTCGATGTGCCCGACCCGAAGGCGAATCCACCTTTTGGCCAGTTTGTTGCAGCTGCAACTACACTGCCACTTGTGGTAGTATTGTTCGCTGCTCCTTGCGTTACTGAATTCGACGATGACGAACCAAAAATAAACGGTGCAGCGGTGGCTTGTGTTGTTGCGGTGGTGGTTTTGTTGTCAGTGTTGGTTGCATTGCCAGTATTTCCGAAAATCATCGTAGCCGATGCGGTAGGTTTCGACTCGTCGTATGCATTGGGCGCAACAGCTTGGCCTATATTGCCGAACAAGTTTGTGTTGGTTGTTGTCGATGCAGCTGGGCTTACTACTGTCGGTGTGGCTGAGGTAGCAGTTGTCGTTGCAGAAGATGTACTTCCGAAAGATCCAAAAACGTTACTTGATGCAGTTGGCAAGGTATTTTCCGCAGATGCAGTTCCTAACGTTGAAGCTTTTGAAACAGTAGTAGGAGCAACGAAACCACCAAAAACCGGCTTTGTGGCTGTAGAAGCGCTGGAACTACCTGATGCAATATTCCCAAAACTAAAACCGCCAGTAAGTTTTGAAAAAGCCGAACTAGGTAGGCTGTTATTAGATGATGGCGTTGACGCGATTGGAGTTTTCGTAGCAGATTCTACTGGCTTAGTAGAGGTAGTAGTGCTGCCAAAACTAAACATCGGCTTAATTGTAGCAGTCGACGTCGTGGTTGTTGTTGTTGAAACCGCTGATGCTTGGTCAGCGAGAGTGGTAAAAATGGAGGAACCGAGGGAAAATGTTGTTGCTGTGGTTGTAGCTGTTTTTTCTGGTGTACCGCTTGAGAAACCACCAGTGGACGGCTGTGTAACTGTATTTGCAGTGCTGTTATTACCGAAGGTAAAATTCCCAGTTGTGTTTTTGCTGCTCTGCGCTGCTGTGGTGGTAGTTGATTGTGTGGATACAACCCCAACTACAGGAGTAGAAGTTTTTGAGTTGAAGTTGAGTGCAGGGGTTCCGCCAGGCATCGAGCTAGAAGCATCAGCAGTGGCGGTGGTTGATGGTACCCCGAATTTGAAGTTGGATGTGGCATTATTAGTTAACACGTCTTTACTACTGGTAGTTGTGGTAAATTTAAATCCACTATTAGTCAATTCATTTGTTGGCATGGCAGAACTATTTCCATCATCTGCGACGTCTTTGCTCTCGTCAGCTTTTTTATCAGCTTGTTTTTGATTCGAAGCAAGGGGCGGTTTAATCCCAAAACTGAAGCCCCCAGCACCGGCTGGTAACTGAGTTGAAGCAGCAGCCGTATGCGTGTTGCCAAACACAAACCCCTTGACGGTCCCATCATCAGTCTTTTGATTGGATCCGGCTACTGATGCCGACACTTTTCCAGTCTCTGTTGTCGACGTACCGTTAACGCCGCTACCGAAACCAAATGTGAATTTCGATGACGCGGCTGTGCCAAACGCAAACTTGGGGCCATTCTCAGTGACGTCCGGTGTTGTGGTGCCAGGTTTCGCTTGTTCACAACAAACGCATTTGTTACGGGCAGCGTCGTTTCGGGTCATACAAGCATCACATTCCCATTTGGCTGACATCTGGGAGGCTGCAATAGATTTAAAACCAGAATCGAATGTTACAGATACGGTTGGTCGGCCAAAAGGTGCGCTAGTATTGTCACCGAAGCCAAATTTAAATTGAGTTGTGTTTTTGTTATTGTTTGTAGTTGAAGCATTACTTCTGTTGACTCCATCACTACCACTACCAGGCTGTTTTGTCTGGCAAGCGACACACTCACTGCAATCAGATTGGTTGTTTATAAGGCAAGTGGGGCACTCCCAGGTGTTGGATTTAGGTTTAAAAGCGTCACCGAATGAACTCGACTGCCACTTATTTGTCGCACATATAGTGGATGCCGTAGCTCCCTTTCGTGGAGTTTCACAAGCTATACATTTATCCACATGTTGTTTGTTCCGTATCATACAAACGTCACATTCCCACTCATCAGACGATTTTTTAAATTTAGCACCTAAGCTCAAGGAAGCAGAAGGTGTGCCTGCAGTGACTTTTGAAGTTGATGTTACTGGCTTTGCTCGAGGCGTTTCACAAGCAACGCATTTATCCACATTGCTTTCATTGCGGATCAGACATGTGTCGCATTCCCATTTATTGGTCGTGGCTTTCGTAAACTGATCTCCAAAACCACTTTTCGCCTCAGTGACACCCGCGATCGAATTTTTATCTTTTGTGTTAGATAGTACACTGAAAGGTTTTTTCAGAGCATCAAGTACACTGCCACTTTTTAGTTGGGTTACGACAATGGTGCTATCAGTTTGAACCACTACATGTTTTGCTGGCGATGAGGAATTGCTTGTCTTATCTCCAGAACCCAACGCCTTCGGAGGACTAAATGTGTATGTTTTAGTATTAGCAGTGAGGCTTTGTGGCGCTGGAACATTCGCATCATCACAGACAAATGTAAAAGGTGCTGAGAATTTGAAATTCATTTGCTCCTCTGCGGCTAGTGAATTCTTTTCTTTTTTAATATTTTTCAGATCCCCAATAGGAGACACGATTTTGTTGCTCTTTTCACTGAAAGTGAATGAATTTTTATTTGTGAAAACACTGCTGTTGCTACTGCCGCTATCGTTAGTTGGTTGCTTTTCAAATAAAGACTTTGGTTTAGATAAGTTGAACTTGGTACTATCTGATGCCGATACCGCAGCTTGCGGCTTAGGTAGATCGATGTCAAATTTTGGCACAGATTGCATAAGAGGAAATGCAATATTGGGCAGATTCACTGTAACTGGCGCTTCATCAGCCTCAAGATTTGCAGTGTTCTTTGAAGCAGTTACGCGAGCAGATGAACGTACTTTGCTTTTTATTTTATTCGTATGTGGTTGCTGTTGCTGTTGAGGCCGAGCTTGTGAGCTCTCCTTGTTGTCTATATTGTTTTCATTTAAAACGGGTAAGACATACTCGCTGCTTCCTGCTATCGAACGTGTGGTACTACTGCTGTTTTGCATTGTTATTTGTCGTGAACGTTCAGTGGTGCTTTGCATCTTCTTCATCTGTAATAACTGTGACATTGATGGTACTTGCAATTCTTTCACTGGAGGTGGCAAAATTGTATTCTTGATTGTGGGTAGTAGGGTTACGGCAGGGCGGGTATATGGTGTTCGAACTTGTGACAAGCGTATTGCTCTCGAAGCTTGCAGGTCCGATTCATTTAAACGTGATTTTGTTTGTGGTAAAAGTTGTAGATTTGTCTTGGCGCTAGAGTTGGCCATTTTCTTAGCTTCGCTTAAGGGTGTAGCAAAATCATTTATTAAATCGAGTATACGCTTAGCTGTGTTAGAAATGGCAGAAGGATTTTCAGTGCCGTTGTTGCTCAATCCACCTGAAGCATTGGTTCCACCAGCGTTTGCACTTGTAGAGTTATTTGACGATGACAGTGTCGATAAGCTCGATGTGGGACGAATAATAGTTGGTGTAATATTAAAAATTTTATTCACTCCAGTGCCGGAACTGTATTTTTTATAGGCTGCTGCGCCTCCATATGTTGTTTTTCCCTTGTAGAAAGGCGAGAAAGTATTTAGCAATCTACTATCGCTCAATGCCGAAGTACTACCATAAATGGAAGCATTAAATTGGCGCCTGTTAAGAGACGTCAGAGACAATGTTGAATTATTGAGTACGTTAGCTGATCCGCTGGCATTTGCTGGCCCAGAAAAAAGAGATTTGCGACCTTCTAAGTGAGAATAAAAATTGATACCATTCCCAAAAGACGAAGTTCGGCTTTTGTTACCGTTTTGACTATTCAAATTGGACATGTTGAACAGACCAGTTTTACGTTGCACTGAGGGTATATTATTGGGCAAATCTGAACTGTTACCAAGTAAGTCCTCACTGCTTTCGGAAACGGAATCACCATCTGCATTGTTTTCTTCTGGATCGGTGCCGTTTAAACGTTGCTTCTTAGCGCCTGTTAACGATAAGGTATTTCCATTTATATTTCGACGCAACATCACTTCTGGCAAATTTTTTGGTTGTTTGTTTTTGCTAAGTGGCGAATCTTCTTCATCATATTCAGCTGCGACTGTTGAAACTTTAGCCGCTGGACTTTGTATATCCGCTTTTTTAATATTACCGCTAATCGATTGTCGTTGGCAGGTAGAAAAAGCAGTTGATAGTTCGCGTTCCTTAGCTGCTTGAGAAGTTGAAGGAAGGTGTAATGTGCGTCTTGAACTGAAAATTAAACACGTTTATTATTTTGAAATAATTTGTAATTTTACACTATATAATTTCAATATTTAGCTTTTAAATGGTATGAAATTAAAAAAATAAAAATATTTAAGACTACCATTAAATGCTTTGTAGCAATCATAAAGCTCATGCTGATGCATAATACATATGTACTACCATAAATTTGCAAAAGTCTGCATTTGTTTGATTGTTTCATGTATTACCTTATTTCAGCAAAATTATCCAGTTCTTTCTCATTTGAAATCGTATTCTTTGCAAGTTTTTGCTGTGGTTTAATATTAGTTTCCAAATTTTGAGGAAATGAATATGGTCCGATTTGGTCAGCTCTTTTGTAGTTATAAACATTTTCCTCTAGGTTAGAAGATGTTGGTCTAGTTGTTATTGTGTTTTCAATGGGAGTATGGTTAATATTTCGATGACTTATACCAATCGCAGGCGTTGACGCTACTAAAGGAGGATAATGAATGCTAGAAGTCTACGTAAATTTGAAAAAAAAAGAACAATATATAAAATAATAAGAAACAGCTTTACATGAAATTCCTTACATCAACACTAATTCGTGATCGTTTACTAGGCGGTTGGTTATAACCACACGGTTTTACAGTTCGATGTGTTCTCTGCTTTGACACTACAGATTCATTAATTGAACCGTCTTCACTTTTGTCAGTATCACCTTCTTCTAAATTGTAATTAACTTTATCGACGTGACCCGACAAGTTTTCATTAAACTCTTTGCGTAAAAGAATGCAATCTTCATTAGTGTCACCGTCGTCATCACCAACATATTCATCATCGTCCTCAATTTCCAATCGTCGACGACGCCGCGCTGTGCCTACATGGAAACTTCCATTTAAGGAATCATTATTCCTTGTTGACGGCGAAAACCATTTCGACAAACTGCTGGGAATTATGCTAGACACTCGCGATTTGACTTTCCCAATGATTGACTGTAAAAGGAATTGAAACATTGATTTTTAATTCTAATGTCGAAACATATAAGTTTTAAAGTTGAAAGAAATTTCCAATTATAGTTTTCAAAAGCAATAAATGAATACAAAATCGGACTTATCATGACATTTAACAAAACTGTAAAATAAAATAAAATTTGTTGTTTGTGTTGTAATTTAATTGTGATTTTTATTACATTGAATTGTGATAGGACCCCAAATATTTTCGTTTAACAAAAAAACACCATACATACTTATATTTAATCGCTAATAGCAGATTAATTTATATGTACGTATTTACAAGTACTGTACTCACATTATTTGCAGAGCCCGCCAGATCTTCAAAGGTGTCATCGTCGTCGTTGCTGCTGCTGTCATTTCTCAATGCTTTTTGCATTTTATCTTTCCTTCGCCCAGTGCGACTTGCTTCATTGCCCGCTGACATAGCTAGGATACTAACGACAGCAGGGGACCACTATTCTTCGATTAAAAATATGCTTTATGAAACCCCGATTCCAATACATTAAACTTACACATGCACTCAATTTGATTCAAACAACCACACTCGTCTCGAGGTCGATGAAACTTTTACGCCCTATAACAGAGATCACCTCAAGGCTAAATCAATTTATCTTCAAAGCTCCTGTTTATATTCTTTCGTAGCAGATGATTTCTAATTTTAATTTTAAAATATTCATATCAGACTTCATAATAAGAAAAGTTAGGCTTTCATGGCCTCTGGTCACAGCCGAGGACAACGCTGCTCTTGCGGCACGTTACTTCTACTTCTTTTCAACAAGCAGACTATTTGTTTTCTCCCTTGCTCACTTATCTGCTTTTCTGATTATAACTATTTTTCTCTTTTTCACAAGCACATTCCAAATCACAACTTCTTTCTGCCGTTTTCGACTTTGTCGCTGTCAACGTTTTCGCCAACTTTTGCCACTTCTTCACACATCAGTCAGTAAGCAATTCGCACTTTCAATTATACAAATTTTGCCATTTACACGGTTAAAAATACTACTAATTTTACCACGTATAATTGGCAATAATATACGCCAAGATTTTACACCAAATTTTAGTCCAGAACATTCACTAAAAGTATATATTTTTTTAATTTTCGCAAGACCACGATGAAAGAAACAACGATGTGAAGAAACGCGTGAGTACGAACGAGAATAAACGAACAAGTAACGAGCTATCAACGGCAAGTTTTTTAACGAAAAGAAATGGCGGTAGCAATGTAGAGTTGCTTCGTTAGCTAAGTGATAAAAGCTGTCTAATTGGAAATAAAAAATACTGTAATTAAGAAAATATTAATACAAGACCCCTCATAATTGTTAAGTTGAAAAGTTAGGAAAAACACCCATGCATGGCTTGATCTAGTAGATTTTGCTTCACACTATTTTCAGGCCCTTAGTCTAAATTCACACTTGGAAACTTTAGCTGACTGGAAGTTTATGGCGGAGAGTACTATGGCGTACGGGTATGAAAGAGAATTTACTAGGAAGGGATACCGAACAAAGCTTCTCTGCGTGGACGTAGAATGCCAAACGAGCAACAAAAGTCGACTTGTGTAAACAGAGTATTAAAGATATTTAACCAATTGACAATGTTCAAGGTCCTTCATTTAAACGTGCAAATGTCTGGTAGACATGATATAATTATCACCTGATAAATAAATTTAAACTTTTGCCGTGGTAAGGCATGCCTGCCTGTGCAAAAGAAGGATAAATCCAAGGGCAGTCGGGTCTCGGATCGACTCGGATTTTTATCTTGACTTTCACTCCCGCAACATTACCCATAATTAAATTTGCAGATGAAGTGCACTGTAGAATACTCTTAAATAACTTTTGAACAAAAATATACACCAAGATCCTTTATAGTCGTAAAGCCGTCTTCAAGTGCTACAGGTAATTAATATATGTAAGTATGCAGCTCATAGAATTTTTAAACAAATTAACTGTACATGTAAACATATACAATAAATATCTACATACATGCATTCTACACAAAAAACTTATGTCAGTATTCTAAAGCTTATTTTACATGTGTATTTTTATTTTATTTTTATTTTTTGTTTACATGTTACTTGGTTTTGAAATTCACAAATCCAAATATTTAATCCTTGCGAACTTTTTCTGCCCGTGGATCATCTGGGCGAATTACAACATAACCCATTTTATATCGTCGATTATCACCGTCTTTGGCATAGTATCTGCTAACACCAATAGTAGCCATTCCTAATCCAATAAGAGCTAAAACGGACCCACCAACAATGTCAGGAATCTCGTTCCATGCACGTTTGAGAAGTCCATGGGAATTTCTCACAGCCGAAGCAGACATATTTTAAATCTAAAGAATATAATGAAATTAAACACAAATTATTAAATAACATAATATTCATAAAACTCACAATATTTTTGAGAATAGGATCACGAACGTTACACAACACGAGCTAAAGCGATTCCACCCAACAGCTGACTATGTTAATACATGTTGCCACATTATGACAATTTTCAATTCAACAAGCAATACGTCTGTAGTTTTAAGCCCAAAAATTACCAAACATTTTACGTTTATAATTTAAAATTTGTATGAATTAGTTTATTAAATTGTGTAAGTAAAAACATTCAAATTTGTAGGAAACATACCTTACTATTTTGATGTTTTAAGAATCAGAAATTACGGTGTAGTCAAGGCAAATTCACACACGGTAGTAGGAAGAATACTAAAACCAAAAGCCTATGTATTTGGTTTCTGTAGCCGCGGAAACCGAGTGGTTAGCATTGCGTACTGACATTCGGAAGGCTCGGGTTCAGTCCCGGTGCCACCAACATATAAATAAAAAATTAAGTTAAATTTTCTAATTGCGGTCGTCCCTCGGCAGGGAATGTTCACCCCTCCGAGTGTATTTCGGACAAAAACGAAAATCGTTCAATGTATTTTGTTTGTGTAAACGAACGTTCGAAATGTCAAAGCCTATTTCTCATATATTTTGTTTGTGTAATTTGTTGAAATGGAAGGAAGAACAAGCAATCATACTATGGGTCAACTTCACTTTTTTTTGTTGTGTAATTTGTTGAAATGAAAGGAAGAACAAGCAATCATATGATGTGACAACTTCACCTTCTATAAATTCGCCTGGGGTGTAGTTTTGTGGGTGACATTATTTTCACGTTACAAATTTTTAAAGAGCTAGGGCATATTATGGCTCACAAAACATTAAGTCAACTGACCATTCAAAACGAAGTACATACTTCTATGAAAGCCACATTGGCGAGACTGTCACTGTCAATTCGGAGTGTTATGGACGTAAGATAACCGCATTTGTTCTTCTGCTGCAACTACCCATTTTACATTGCTAAAGTCCATAACAAATTTATAATTTTCGTCAACAAATTTCATAATTTATATGTTCGAATATAAACACAAATCAAATATACATGATCTGTATGGTAATAAATAATTAATTACGAATATAGTTTTCATTTCCTTTGAAAAAACTATGCATTTTCATATTAATAGTTATTAGTTTATTTCATATTAGTTTACAAAGGCTATACTGGCAACCTTGTACAAGAGCGAGAAATGAGCTGAGCCGGTCTTACGGAAAAAATCAAATCGCCGCTGGTTTCTCTGGGACAACGGAAGGTACGTGCGATGGGTAGTTGCAGCATTCGGCCTGCTGTTAAAGAACACGGCTTGGATAGTAGGTGGTTTCAACAAGATGGTGCTACCTGTCACACAAGACGAGCGAACATGGGTTTATTGCTAAAGAAATTGTACTTGAAAGCTAACATTCATCAAAAAGTTATTTTAAATGCATTTTATTTGTGTTTATTTTCGAAACACAAATGGATAACCCGTACACATTTCATAATGTCGCTCTGGTCAGAGTTCAAACCAAATACTCATAAGGCATTAATAATGCATTATAAAAATGTAACCATTAGATTAGTTCGAATTTACATTAATAACAGTTCGTTTAAAGCCTTTATAAAATTTATTATAAACGAGAAAATAGAAATATTTTATTCTTGGTAATTTTCTGTTTTGATATCGTTCAGGCCAAGTTCTTCATTTTGGTCAAAGGTTCGCTCGTATTTTTGGATTTTTAATTTATCATCCAGCTTATCATCATCTGCCAGAGATTGCACGTAACTATTTCCGGCTGGATCATCCAAAACCAGAGTTGCTTTTAACTCGAAAGCCAATATTTTATTGAATTTTTCAATGACGTCTTCCATGCGTTTCTTACTATCTTTATCAGCTGAATCGTGAAAAAAGAAACCCTCGTCTTGTAGTTGATCTTTCATAGCTACTAGAATACCTTCTACAGTAGTGAAGCGACCACCTAGAGCCGAAGGCCCCACTTCACAATCCAACTCAGGAATTTTTAAACTGCAGGTTTCAGATTTTAATACATCGCGCGTTAGATCTTCCTTAGTCTCGACACCGACTTCAAAACGAATACCCGCTTCCTCTATTCCTCCACCGGACTTGACTTCGTTAGTTTTACATCCACAAGATTCGCAAACCGTTGCCATAATAACAACTTCCTTAAAATGCGGAATGTTTGTTAGCTTCATATTCGTTTCACATGGAGAGCCACATTGCGAGCACAATGTCTGAAACTGAAGAACCTCTCCGTGCAAATCCTCAATTCCCCAAGCGTCTTCAGCTATTGGTTTGAGTAGATGTTTTTCTTGCCTCCCGTTAACATCATTTTTACCGTCGTGGCAGTCAGTGTTGGATATATCTTTTGATGTATAAAGACCTGCATAAAAATACAAACATAAACAAGGGTAGCATGAATGATGAAGTTAATGAATTTGTTTTTTTAATCATAAAATACATTTATCAAATATCCCCATATTACTTACCAAGAATTTGATCATCTTCCTTTTTTCGTTCGAAGTGGGAAATTTTACAATTTGGATCCAATGATGGTGCAAATGGATTTTCAACGAAACTATTTCCACTAATATCTTCCAAAATAATGGTGAAGTTACTTTGGTTTTCTTTCAAAGAAGTTATTTTTTCGACATAAGCATCAATGGCAGATGCTGCATCAGGATGTTCTTTTCTTCTAACTTCCTGATCTTGAGTTAGTCCTCTTATTGTTCGGTCAATTATACCTTCTACGGTAGTTATTTCCCCTTTTTGACTTTGAGATGGTATCTCCAGTTCCACCTCTGGTATACTCACTGATGTGTAATCCGAACGCACCACTCGCCGATTTAGGTCTTCTGCACCTTTTACCTTAAGTTCAATACGTACACCTTTCTTTTGTATTTCGGACGCTGACTGAATTTCACTATTTTCAAAATGGCAATGGTCGCATTTAAAAGACATGATCACGACCTCTTTGTAAAAGGGTATTTTGGTAAGCAGTAGACGTGTTTTACCAGAGCGGAAGCAATTCATGCAAGCAGACTCAATTTCTGTAGTTTCTGGATCTGGATCATCTCCATCAATATTTCGGAATATAGGTTTTATTTCTCCTTTATTCTGCAATTTTTCTTGCTCCATTCTCGATACTTCTATTATTTACAAAAATAATGAAATTACAATAAACAACTTTGACATTTATGTAAGAAAGTGTGTACTTTGCAACGTGCTGATTGTGAGCCAGTGTGGCCTGAAACATTATTACCCTTGTCAAAGATGACTCTAGATACGAAACTCTTGATTTCGTGAGAGAGAACACATAAGTTTCTGTTAAAAATGCTGATTATTAAACTTTGAGCAAAATAATCATTCAAAATATGTGCAAAGAATAAATACTCGTACCATTGTAGAACTGTACAAAGATTCGAACGCAAGACGAATTTATAAAAGGTGAAGTTGTCACATCATATGATTGCTTGTTCTTCCTTCCATTTCAACAAATTATACAAACAAAATACATGAGAAATAGGTTTTGACATTACGAATTTTTTATTACGCCGACAAAATACTTCGAAAAATTTTCGTTGTTGACCTTTCAAAACAACGATTACCCAAACAAAATACCTGGGCTTTTTTTGCATTCTTGCTACTACCGTGTGTGAATTTGCCTTGAGTTTGTCCAAAACAGAAATTTTGACATGGGTAAAACACGTAAATTTGCAACATTCGGATTCTATACAACAGCTGATTGTAAGACATTTACCGGTGATGAAAAATAATTTTTTAAGGAAAGTTGTGGCAAATAAAGTCAGTAAAGCGAATGTAGAAAGTTTTTGTTTTCAATTTTAAAAGAAAATAAATATATATTTGAAGGAATGGCAACGTTAAGGATGGTATCCCGCCTCGGGCAAAGTGCCTTTTGGCAACAGCGTCAACGAATCCAATTAATAGTTTTGGTAAACACAAAGTCTAAGACGACGTGGTCCTTGCTGCAATCGCCAAATTTAACACAATGCATGTCCCTTACGCCTATTGCAAGTAGCCGTCATTCATTCAGTACAAAGAAAACACCAGACTTAGCTGGTAAAACCGACACAAAATCATCGCCAGTTTTGGCAGATGAGGATATTTTTGGTGAAGCATCTAAGCTGGGTCTGTTTGCAAAATTCAAATTAATGTATAAAAAATACTGGTACGTGCTTTTACCAGTTCATGTTGTTACGTCAATTGGCTGGTTTGGAGGCTTTTATTATCTCTCCAAAAGGTAAGTATTTTGGTATTACTGAATAATTATTAATTGATATGTAATGGTTTAGTGGCGTGGATATACCATTGTTATTGCAACATATGCATCTCAGTGAAAGCATCGTGGAACGTTTTCAAAACTCTAGTATGGGCCATTATGCAATAGCATATCTTTGTTATAAAGTGGCGACTCCACTACGATATGCCGTCACATTAGGTTGGTATACGAATACATTACAAAACAAAAATCCTCAATATCATCTATAAAATAAAAATGATCTGCAGGTGGTACAACGGTGTCTATAAAATATCTCGTTCAAGCTGGACACATTAAACCAATGCCCAGCAAGCGAGAACTATTGCAGATGTACGAGAAAAATAAAGCAGATCGAGCTGCTGCGAAATTAGAAGAGTTTGAGGAAAAGCAGAAGACCAAAGATAAACAATGATTAACAGCGAGGATATAATCAAAGGTTGAAATCCGTTAAGGAATATTTATTGTTGATTGGGAATCTGTTGTGATTATAAAAATAGTAAATGAAAATGTTTTTTTTTTTATTTTATCTGATGTTAACAAGGGATTTCATTTACATACAAGAAGTTTTTTTTTAATAATGATGTGTATGACACGCACTAATCAACAATTGGTTCTTTCTTTCGTGTGAACGAGTGTAAAAAAACCACAAAGCTAACGAATAATTTCACGTTGTGCCCTTAATCACTATAGCAACGACAAATAAAACACATAAAAATAAATCAAACATGAAATTTAATATCAGCCAAAGTTGGCAAGTTATAAAAACCGGAAAAATTTGTTTTGTTAAAAAAAGAGATTCACATATATTTGTACAGATTTATAATATATAATTAATAGCGAATATATGTATATTTTGCTAAATTGACATACATAAGATGGATACAACAGTTCCGGATGAATCCATTGATATTATTTGCGAGACACAAGGAAGCCAATTCTTCGACGATGTTATTGGCCATATCGAGGATATAGTACTTAGTGAAGATTTCCAGGTTAATACAAAATAGTATTTACATATTCATGTGGACGATGGAGTACCGCTTGTTTGTTCTTTTTATTTAAAAAATATATATATTTATATGTATTTACATATATATACTAGGTGGAGTGAAAAGTAACCTCCTTGACCGCCAGAATGCGCTGCTACTGAAAATTTTCGTGCGATACCCTTAGTTTTATTTTGACAGCTGATTATTGTTGACGTGTTTGGCATCATGTTGAGTATGGACAAAAACAAAGAACGCACAAGAGCATCGCATCCATGGCTAAAATCAACGACTTAGGGCTCCAATTGCTTCTGCATCCACCGTATTCGCCCGATTTGTCCCCCTCGGACTATCTTCTCTTCCCAAACCTCAAAAGATGGCTCATCAGCTCACGCGAGGATGCAAAACACGTCAACAAAAATCAGCTGTCATAACCAAACTAAGGGCAATATCGCACTGAAATTTGGCATGTTTGTCTAAATATGAAGGCCTACAAGGCAATATAATCTTTTTTGCATTAGCAGCGCATTCTGGCGGTCAATTAGGTTACTTTTCACCCCACCTTGTATATATACATATATATATTATATAATGAATGTACATACATAGATACTACACAACAACTTTCTCGAGAAATATTGGCATTGTATAGAGAACACTGAGGAGAACAAACTGGAATACATGGATATATTTCAAGAGTACACAAACACTTTTGAGACTTTTCTTATCCAGGAATTATGTGCTCGAATCCCCGATTTTAACATGCGTCGATTTGAACAGGAACTTGAGTACGTTATTTAATTCCAATCGAACCAAACGATTAAAATACTTTCTTACAAAGTTCATAACTCACCATTTTTGTACACAGGGAAAATAAGGCTTTTGATGATATTTTAAGCAGTGGCGAGATCATTGAGCTTTTACATTCGTTCAGCAGTTTTGAGACGTTTAAGGAACTTATGCTGGACTACCGTAGTACAAAAGAAGGTCATATGGAACACTTGAACTCTCACATTCTTGTCACAACGCCTTATGCGGCTTCAGATTCAACAATACCAATTGGAAAAGTAGAAGATGAATGAGCTTTCTAAATACCTTTTTTTTTCTTGGTCAATATTACGTTAAATATATATATATATATGCATGTATGTATATTTAACACCGTTAAAAGAAAAACTAAGTTTCATTTTGTAAATTCGCTTACATACAAATGTATTTCTAGAGTTTTACTACACTTGCATACATACTATATACCATGCTATATACATTAAAAAATTGTTATGTGGAAAATAATGTCAATAAATGTAAAATGCAAAAAAACGTCAAAATGCAAATGGAAAAGTTATCTTTCCAACTGGAAGATTTGGATGCCGCAACCATAAATAAAACAGCGTTTAGAACTACCAACGCATAAACCTTTGATGTCAGATATGGTTGTATGACAAATTATACTTGCAGTTTGCTTTTGTACATCGATCTTATTTATGTTCTGGTCTAAGCCAGAGGAATATGCACAAAGAGTTTTGTGATGGAATGTAAACTGAACCGCGGTCACTTGGGCCGAGTGAACATTTTCTAATTTAAATTTGTTATTAATTTGAAATACACCGTGTTCCTGCACTAGTATAGATGAATAAGAAACTGATTGATCATCACCGCCAGTAATAATGTGTAGACAGTTATCGTTTGACTCATAGAATATATCCATTGCATTAACCCCACTCCCGTGATGTGCCAAAAAAATGGGTAACTCCGACATATTTGTATTGAAGAAACGTATTTTTCCATCAGTTCCTGCTGTTACTACATAGGCGTTGCCGAATGTACGTATTTGGAGTAAGCAACAGCCATAATAGAAAGCCATTTCGGCAACAACTTCGAAAGTGCCATTGAAGTGTACTTTGCGCAAAAATCCATCGGAGCAGCAAAGGAAAACAAGATACTCTACTTCTTCAAGTGAACGATTATGGTTCCTTTTAATGACATCGCAAGCCATTATGCGAGTTTCTGGATTTAGCTTGTACGAGTTTAAACGTCCGCCTTTTTTCCGTTCGGTCTTGTTCAAGGTGTAACTTAAAAGTTCTTGAATACGAAAACTTTTTAGATTCAGTTGAGCTATACACAATTGAGCTCGACCACCACCTGAAAATATTAAAACTTCATTGGGTTTCATTTGAAGAACTTTTAATGCTCTGATGTTGGAAATATGTGAATGTAATTCTGCGCATTGTGATAAGCGGTTTCGTGGCATTACTTTGGTTACTTTTATTACATTGTCGTCTCCAGCACTTATAAGTATAGCTGCGGATGATTCAGTGTTATTTAACTCAACCACAGACATAATGTTACACGAGCGTGTGTGCCACTGATTTCTTAATTGTTTTGTATTTATAGCCGTTAAATTGAAGAGCTTTTGTTTATGAACTCTTAGCTCTTTATTTCTTATAAATAATAATTGCAACCATTTTGTATTATTGTCATCAGACATTATACTGTAATGCCAATATCGATGACCACCACCACATGGTATTTGTACGGAAAAGTCATGTTCTTGAGACCATACCACAAAATTATTGTCGTTGAATCCTAAAAGGAACTCATTATTTTCAATAACAATTAAGTGCTCCACCCAAGCTACAGGTACAAGTGTCCGTTGGTATGCGGTAATCATATCCGACTCGACATTTATGCATAGCAGCCGCAGTGATCCGTCATGACCTGCACTCTGTACAAAAATGTTATCGTTGTGTAATTCTTGAAGGCGAAAAAATGTGGCTCCCAATGCGCCATGTAGTTGTCGTATAGTGTGGAGGTAGTTGCACTCACCACTTACATAATTTAAACGAAACAATATAATATTTCCCATACGATTACTTATTAAAAGATAATCTTTCGAATTTTTGCTTTTTATTCGGAGCGCTGATGTAGTCCATGGTTCCTTGCAATGAGGTAGTGGTATGTGAAAGCGAGCTTTCAGGTCCTCACCTTCAATAAGTAAACATTTCCCGTCTTCATCGGAAATCAAAAAAGCATTATTATTTAAAAAATGAAAAGAACGAATCAATCCATCTGTAATATCATCATTGAATAACTTTCTGAACACGCCTGCGGACTTATACTTAAGCAATGTAAGTCGTTTGTAGCCACAGATAGCTATAAATTTATCTTGCACTTCAAATACGGTGCATTTAAATGCTTCATACTGGTCTATGATTTGCCATGACCCAAATTTTTGTGCAAATTTTGATTTGTTATTATGAAGGCAAGAGTACATAAGCCGATTTTTATTTGTTACACCCACTATGACGCTATGGTCTATCAATTTTATTCTAGCCAAATATTCTTTTGGTTCCAAGTTACTCAATGCAACCATTGAAGTCGTGTTTGTGTTGCTTTTTATAATATTTTCTATATTGAGAGCCAGCAGGTTGCCTGTGGACCCGACAGAGTATAGTGTGTGGGTTTCACTATCATACTCGAAATTCCATATTGCAGCTCCAAATTGAATACGTTTTTTCAACAATAATTCAGCACTTCTCGACCAAATACAAGTATGAGAGTCTTCTGACACTGTTACTGCAAACGCTGTACCATCTAAAAATTATACATTTGTATGTACATATATATATATATATTTATAAATAATAATATAATGTATGCGTGTTTACCACAGTTAATAATTTTTCCTTTGAATACACGAGCGATATGACCATACCCACTAGCCAATACGTTTAATTTCAGCTCGCAATAACTGTGATTGGATTTTCTTTCTACCCTCCAGAAACGTATGGACCTATCATCGGATGTAGTTGTTAATAAATCGAACTCATCGTTGTAGTCGATAGAAAATATAACTCCATTATGTGCTGGTTGCCTGCATATTAGTTCCACTTGAGTTGTTTTGCAGTCAACTTTATATGAGGAGCTATTTCCATTAAATGGCTGCCATATCAAAAGTTCTCCGAAGGCATTCCCTGATAATGAGCATAAATTAAAAAAAAAAACTCAAGCGCGTTTGCAATGCCCCTGTTACCTGCAAAAATTAGCAGCTCCTCAAACGATCTTCCGTGTATATGAGAGCAATAAAGGGTCGACTTATCGCTGGAAGAACACATGGAAAGAATTCTACACGAATTTCCTCTATTCTCAGTCTCTTCATATAATATTCGCAAAACAACACTATGAGCAGTTAGAAGGATAAACTCATTTGAATCTTGCAAGAAAGAAGCTGAACTAATCCAATCCGAAAGTTGAAAACGAGTAAGTTCTCTAAATGTGTACTAAACAGTAAATAGTAATTTTGAAATTGAAAACATAAATAACTTCAATAATATGTTACACCTCATTATCTGTGTAGTCATACTCCATTAACATACATTCTTTCTCTCCATGAACAATTATTTTTCCACCATCTGTTTCTTTGTTACCAAACGAGACCTCAGTAATACCATGTACTTTAGCCCGCAGTCTTTGGGCAAGAACAGTTCTATTACATGTTTTCGAAGAATACAGATGTAATTCATTGCCAACGCCTGTAATTATATTATTAATATATTAAAGTACCGCTGCTAGAAGCTACTAAAAAATTGTACCAGTAAGTATAGCTCCTCGCAATATTTTAATTGCTATAGAATCTGCAATGGTCAACACCGTTTCCATTGTTTTATCGACTATGTATATACGTAAAAAGGAAGAAATTTATATAAAATTTATGCTAATGGCACTGTAATCAGCTGATAAATCGACTTTAACGTGATTGAATTCGCTCAATCACAGCTGTTATTCTGAGTAGTGTTGGCAGGCTGTAGCTATAAAAAATTCTGTGCCGGCCCGAGTGCTCATAATCCTGTTAACTGCACTCACATTCGTGATTTTATTAAGAACGTATTACAATTGATTCTACAGAATATTCTCCAGAGTTTTCCACTTATTAAACACATAATTTGTATAAAACACTTTTTATGTGTGTGATGTCAAAGAATACATCAGGTGTAATATGGAATGCGTTCCACTAAAAACTAATACAGCAACACTGGCTTTTGTTCATGGAAGTGGACGTTTTTGCATTTGTGGCTTGTAAGTTTACCAATCGTGTTGTTATTTTATATGGCGGATAAATTTGTTTTTATTTTCTGCTATTGGCTACTTAGTTGTTTTGTTTATTCGATGTGTAAGTGGAAAAACGGTGAAATATACTTAGTGATTTTTTAAATTATTATTTGTTTTTGAATTTATATTGATTTCGTGTCATCGAGGAACGCAAACTGAATACAATAAGCGTGAGAAACTGAGGGCACAATGCATTTTATGTTACAGGCTTGCAAAGCAAGTCGCTGAGCCAACATCAGAGCTCCAATTCCGCCAGCTGTGGAAAAGAAGTGCCTATTTTACATTAAATAAAAGTGTAAGCAGTTTGTTGTTAAGGTCTTACAATATGGATTGTGAATATTCATTTAATAAATAAATGATAAAAGAAGGAAAAAAATTTAATCTTCGTTAAAATTTGGAAATGATATAAAATAGTTTGACTTAAAGTGAAAATTAGTATTGTGAAAAAGGTAAGTTAATGTTTTTAATAATAAATATGAAATGTAAGCATATCCGGTTCAATCGATCTCAGATCGAATTTACTTACATGTGTATACATGTACATTTTGTTGGCTACAATTTTGCATATTTTAATATAATACATTTTAGGACAGTTCTTCACTTGAATAATTTGTAAATCAGACTCGGGCGTTATGGCACCTTCGCTCATTTCCCTATAAAAAAAATCGATTTAAAGAGAATTTTTTATTGTTTTTACAATTTTGATATTTAATAATTTATTCTATTATCCATACTTTTTTCAACACTACGAAAATTATAAATTAGAACAGACCTTTTGATCTAAACGGGGGTAATTATTCAGATAAGCGGCTTTTGCTTAAACGGTCCAAAAATGATCGGGTTTTTGGCTAAATCGATGTATTTGATGATTATCTTTTCATTCAAAGTGGGGGAAAGCTGAATTTTGCAATAGTTTTATTAATATTAACATTTAAAGTTGCACTAAAATCATTAACACACACATTACAAACAAATACACGGTTAAAGTGATGTTGCCATACTGGGTAAGAAATCTAAAAAAAGAGCAATGAATAAGACAGAGTATGGCCAAAGTGATGTTGCCGTACTGGGTAAGAAACTTAAAAAAGAGCAATAAATAAGGCGGAGCAGGTGTGGGTCCGGCACAGTTTGTTTTTTTTTTTCGATTTATTGAAACGAAGAAAAACAAAAATTCATATTGCTTACATATTAACATACAGGTACAAAAACGAGAATTGTTCAAAAATTCAAATATTTAGATATTTTCATATTGCATGAACAAAAACGAAAATTCATATTGCTTACATATTTACATATAGGTACAAAAACGAGAATTGTTCAAAAATTCAAATATTTAGATATTTTCATATTGCATGAACAAAAACGAAAATTCATATTGCTTACATATTTACATATAGGTACAAAAACGAATATTTACATATTTACATATTTACATATTTACATATAGGTACAAAACCGAATTATCTTAAATTTTAATTTTAAATGCTTTAACCAGTCAGAGCCCAAGTTGTATAAAAATTCTGTAACGATTTTGCTAATTATGCCTCGATGAATTCCCAAATCCCTTGAGTTCGATCACTGGCTTGTTAAATAAGACACCTAAATGTTGTACAATTTCTTAATTGTAAAGAATAGAATTAACGTTTATTTATTACTCAATAAAGCACAATTTACTTTACTCTACGCGACGACTTATTTTACAACTTTAACGAGCTCACTTTGTAACTGAACTAACTTGCGTTGGCCCTCTCTTATATACCCAATTAATAGTGGTCGTACTCAGTCCTAGAAGTTTCTGTCATACTCTTTCGATATACAGAATACTTGATTCTCGTGCCTTTCGAGTGGCATCACTTTTCAGTTTCAAGATGTTGAAAACCCGTTAATTCCTTTCTAGGAAATTACCATACGAAAGATTGCCGTTATATTCCCGAGAATTAAAGGGATTTTTTAAATGAGTGCGCAATAAATTTTTTCGCGTCAAATCACTAATCACATTCAAATCAAGCTGCGTGAACAAGTGTATTAGATTTTTCCGTGTTTATTTCAAGTGTTTTATATCATCTTTTCTTATTAATAAGGTAATTATACAATTTTTTAATCTATGCAATGCTTGTTGGTAAACTTTTTTTGAATTAAATTTTAGTAAAATTTGTGTGCTATGTCGGGCGTTCAATGTTGCGAAGGTTGCAAAATAAAATTGCACCAATTTTTTAAAAAAACCGACGAGGAGGTAATTGAATTTTTAAAGGAACATGGGCTATTGTTAAGAAATTTAAAATGCCCCAAGTGTGAAAAGGACTGCACCTTTAATAAAAAGGAAAATTCGTGGAGGTGCCAACGAAAGCACGTTACAATAAAAGGAAAAAAGAAAATAGTTGAGTCGTGCTCGTTTAAGCGTAGTTGGAGGAAGGGGACTTTTTTTGAGAATTCCAGACTATCTATAACGGATATAGTTATATTTTCGATTTTCAATTGCGGAATTAATCCTCCGAAGCAAGACTTCATTATGCATGAACTAGGGTGGAACAGCGCAACAGTAGTGGACTGGAGTAGCTTTTTCCGAGAAATTTTGATTGAATGGGCCATTGATAACAATGACGGGAAGTTAGGAGGCGCAGGAGTAATCGTGGAAATCGACGAAACAAAAGTTGGCAAGAGAAAGTACAACTGCGGAAGAATGATTGAAGGACAGTGGCTTTTCGGTGGCATAGAAAGAGGGTCCAAAAAAATGTTTGTAGTACCAGTAGAAAACCGAAAAAAAGAAACGTTGATAGAAATAATAAAAGAACGAATATTGCCTGGTACTACCATAATTTCGGATTGCTGGTCTGCCTACACAGATTTAAAAGACGAAGAATTTACGCATTTAACTGTCAATCATTCCATTAACTTCGTAGACCCTGCAACAGGAGCGCACACCCAAAATATTGAGCGAACTTGGCGCGAGGTAAAAAGTAAAATTCCCAAGTATGGTCGCAGCAACGACCATTATCCAGGATATCTTGCGGAATTTTATTTCCGCCATAGGTATCCAAACCACCTTGATAGGCCTCACCATTTTTTTGCTGCAGCAGCCAAGTTATATGACCCGAAAAAAGTTGACGCCAATGAGTAGTTTATTGATCGTATATATGAATTCTCGTTTTGGTACCTGTATGTAAATATGTAAATATTCGTTTTTGTACCTTTATGTAAATATTCGTTTTTGTACCTTTATGTAAATATGTAAATATTCGTTTTTGTACCTTTATGTAAATATGTAAATATTCGTTTTTGTACCTATATGTAAATATGTAAGCAATATGAATTTTCGTTTTTGTTCATGCAATATGAAAATATCTAAATATTTGAATTTTTGAACAATTCTCGTTTTTGTACCTATATGTAAATATGTAAGCAATATGAATTTTCGTTTTTGTTCATGCAATATGAAAATATCTAAATATTTGAATTTTTGAACAATTCTCGTTTTTGTACCTATATGTAAATATGTAAGCAATATGAATTTTCGTTTTTGTTCATGCAATATGAAAATATCTAAATATTTGAATTTTTGAACAATTCTCGTTTTTGTACCTGTATGTTAATATGTAAGCAATATGAATTTTTGTTTTTCTTCGTTTCAATAAATCGAAAAAAAAAAACAAACTGTGCCGGACCCACACCTGCTCCGCCTTATTTATTGCTCTTTTTTAAGTTTCTTACCCAGTACGGCAACATCACTTTGGCCATACTCTGTCTTATTCATTGCTCTTTTTTTAGATTTCTTACCCAGTATGGCAACATCACTTTAACCGTGTATTTGTTTGTAATGTGTGTGTTAATGATTTTAGTGCAACTTTAAATGTTAATATTAATAAAACTATTGCAAAATTCAGCTTTCCCCCACTTTGAATGAAAAGATAATCATCAAATACATCGATTTAGCCAAAAACCCGATCATTTTTGGACCGTTTAAGCAAAAGCCGCTTATCTGAATAATTACCACGGGGATAAGGTCGCCAAACATTGACAGCCCTTTGCCGGATAAAATCTGGGTCAGCTCCGGTACGTAGGACCGATTATCGCAAGAGTCAAATCAAAGTTTTTTTTTATTTTGCTTTCGAAAAATTTCAAAACTATCTTCCTAATGGAAATGGGAATTTCCTCCTCTATTTTTGACAGGGATTACTTCATATGAAATTTTCGAACTTGAGTGTGTTCGTACATCCGATCAGAGTGCCGTAAATCTCAAATCATGTCAATCACATTCCCAATTAAGGGACAGGCCATTGTAAGTGCATGTCCTTAAATCGTTTTCAGTGAACGTAAAGCTTTTTCAGTGAACGTAATGCACAAGAACCGTTTCTGTATCAAAATTAATGACAATCAAAAACTTTCCCTAGGTAGGTTTCTGCGTAAAAAGTATGCCTTTTTGTCTCCGTATAAATGTACTTAAGTACATCTCTATGCATTCTTCACCTTAAATTGGTAAGGGTTTAATGTACAATACATATGTGCGAACATATATAACTACAAAAAATTGTATAAGAAGCCAACCTAGTGGAAAAGAATATTTTATGGTTTACTAAAAAATCTCTCAACTTGAACGTAAATAAAAATATTTTTAGCTCATACATACATACCTACGTATAAGTTTACATATGCACAATGGAAATATTATTTACACAGAGTTGTCATAAATGTCCATTTTACTGTGGCAGTTGTTAATAAATACAAAGATTTATATATTTATGTATATACTAATACATACGAGTATATGTACATACCTATATATGTGCGTGTATGCAAGTAAATGTGGCAAAGACAAAACCCTTGCACTGGACAATAGGCGATGTGGCGTCACTTAATCCAGAACCATTGTTAACATGACATTAAAGTAACATCATGCGTACATCTTACTTAAATTACATATATACGAGTGCGCATTTTATTCATTTATGTACATACATATGTTCATAGTATGTATGCAGTTTATTTTATATTTTCGTAATATTCATTGTTTGTGTAGAAGACTGACATACAGAATATTATAAAATTGAAATCTCCAAATAATGTCATCTACACTCTGAGGCACATGAACTCGTATACCTTTATCCTTAGCACCAAGAGATCCCCATATCAGAAAGTTCAACAAGTCGATTCGGCAACTGGTAAACCATCATGAGCGTCTTGCGCAACCTAGATCTGGGGTACTATTAAACTACTATGCAATCTGATAACGCGTTGTGTCACCATGCCTCAGGAGGATAGAACCAAACGAAAAGCGACATATTGGTATATCTACAAGACTAACTCACCAAAGTACTCATCCAGTCTTTGACTATTTCGATGATATGCAACCGATGAAAACTCGTTGGATTAGTCTCATTTCGATAATTTGCCATCTGAGTCGGCGGCAACCTCCTTCCAATACTGTTGTAGTGTTCGGGTTATCCTATTAAAGTCCCTTCGAAAAAGTTGCTCTGCCTTAAAAAAAACCGAACATTTTGTAGTATTTAGTTTTCTACTGGTTTATGGATGCAAGTATGTATTAAATATTATCCCACATACGAGGAGCCGTTTTTATGTTCGTGGAATGGGGAATAACGGGTGGAAAAACAAACAAATTATTTTTCCTTTTCAATATATTCACCTGCAAGACATACATTTTTCAGATTTTTCAATTCATTTATTTATATCCGTATAAAAAAAGGATTTCTTTTTATCTTCAAAATACACCGAAACTGACTTCATCATCGGTGATTCATTTGTTACCCCTCAACTCTTTTTTTCATTTTTGGAAACAGATAATAATCACTGTTGTCGTTATCGGGGGTCATTGCTGGGGTGTAGAGTGGGTGATTTAAGATACCGGAGCAACACGACACACTTTTCGTTAATTTTCCTCGTCTTTTCTCTCTAATGGCTTTTTTAGCCGTTCTTATTTTAAAGCGTAATATTCTCCAGATATAGAAACAACTTGACTCGAGGCTCAAAAGACCGTTCCCATAAGTTTCTCAGTTGTCTGTGACACCTTCGACATAGCTTCTTAATGATGAACCCAAGTTTCGTCTCCAAAAACAAGCCACTTTAGAGGTTGAAAAATAGACTCACTTTTAAAAATTTATTGTAGGAATATGGGAGGAGGAATAGAATTTCTATTTAACCATTTCATTGAACATTCATATATTGAAATATAAAAAAATATTCTTTAATTATTATTTTGTTACAAAATGGCGGTGATAAAGTCCAATACTTAATTCACGGGAGGACCGATTTCTTCTTAAGGATGAGACGTAGAACCGAAAAGCAAAAAGTTTTATGATATACAAACTATGGTCTTTGGTAATACGTACGGATTTATTTTTTGTGAATGCGGCATACTTTTTTTTTTATTATTGATTTTTGACTAAAAAATACGCATTAAACTATTAAAAAATAAAACTTTACATATAATTGAATAACGGCTACGTTGTGAAGCTACCATCTAAATTTCAGATAAATCGATGCAATAGGGTCCGAATAATCTGTCCTCCCAGTTTGAAAAATGTGATTTTGAAAAAAACGCGTTTTAAGTATTCTGCGCACGCTCTGAGGGGCTGCAGCAAAATAAAAAGTTCAGCTATTTGAAATATTTTTTTTCATTTTAAAACCAATTGCATGTCATTTCTAGCACCCAGAGGTACCCGTGAGCAAAAAAAAAATTGGTTTTCCCAAATCCTAGAGTGGCTTTACCCCTTAAATAAAGAGGTTCAAAAATTTACCTGAACACTCTACAGAGGTGAGCAATCTCGATTCCATCCTTAGTCATGCAAAATTTTCAAAATGGTTGTATCGGATACTTACAATTTCTGTAAGTTATTTCTTCTGGCATCACATTCATTGTGGTCGCAACTGATTTCCCTTGTTTGGTAAGAAACTTTATAAAGGCCAGATTATATGTTTGGTTGACGATAGTTCAAAGGCTACTTGTTACTGAACACTTAAGGGGTTACATACGTCCAGAATTTTCAAAAAAACGATTTTTTTTATAGGTTATTATTCTTTATAGTTTTAGGCGTATTTCTGTGAAAGTCGATTGTAAAAATTCCCCATAGATACAAAGTTATGGTAGAAAATCAGACCGCCCGACGAGAGTTTAATGCACACAGGTAGCTGTCCGAGCGAAATGCACATGAAAGTTTAAACGCGTTTTTCTCGAAACTACTTTTCCCGGCACGGTCTGCATGATAACTCATACAGTTTTTAACATTTTTTGATGCGATTTTTTTTAAAATATTCGAAAATGTTTTCTCTATAGTCTGTCGAGCCGTATTTTCGATATTTTTATTAAAAAATTTTATGAACATAATTAAAGTGTGACATTTATGACGTAAAACGCATACTTTTTTTCTAAATTCCGTAAATTGGAAAATTTTTCGAAATTAAAAAATTCGGCTCGACAGACTATAGCTACAACTTCATTTTACAAGATTTTTTTTTTATTTTTACAGATCCATCAACATTCCAAGGATAAATGATGCAGACCGTGGAGCAACTTTTTTTTCATTGTACTTTGGGTCACGTGATATTTTATGTACTAATTTTTGTAAAGAAAAATTAAAATATTGTACATTTTTTTATAAACTTTAAGTACCAATAAACATTGTATAAAATTTCTTTATATTTATTTCTATTGTTATCCCTTCTGAAAACAGTTTTTGTTTTAGCGCATTTTTGGTGCTGCTGGACGTATGTAACCCCTTAACAATCCTAAAGAGCCTTATGCCCCCTACATCTCTCTCAATCCTCGAACTTAAAAACGCTCTCTCGTTTGTACATATGAAACTCTTGATAATCGCAGTAATTCAAAGCAAGTTCATTTCAACATTTAACTCCATTTAAACTTCATAACTCAAAGTTAGTCTGTCTGGTTTCTCTAAATTTTATTTGATTTTAACCACGACATAATATTGCTGCTTATCATAAATTTGCTCGTGATTGATGAGCATTTTTTTCGGAATTAAAAATGTTTTTATAAGCGGTCAAAAAAAAGTGTTAAAGTTGAACTATCTTGCTGTGCCAATACTTTAGTTCATCACTGTATATACATATTCTCTACATATGTATGTATATTTGAAAGTTGCGTATACTTTCGGCTTTAATTAAGTTTTTTTCTTTTCGTTTTGTAATTCTATTGGGGGTGCTGGAGGTGTTTATGTAGCCAGTTCGGTGTGTCTGCATGTACATATACTTATACATACTATATATGTTTTTGCTCGCACGAATAATATATACAAAAATACTTACGCATTTGCTTTTACAAAAAAGTAAATTTAGTATCTCTACCAACTGTTGCTGATCGTTAGGCGGTATAAAGCAAAAAACCATAAAAACCATTTCATTTCGATGAGTATTAAAAAACCATGTTATGAAAATAAAGCAGCAATGCTTCTTTACTAAGTTTAAAAAAAAATAATAATAATTTAAAGTTATGCAAGCCAAAATACATGCAAAGATTGAACATACGTGTATACGAGTACATATGTATGTATATATTATATATTGTATTATATTGAACACTAATTACTATTGCGGAAATTCCAAATGACCAAGAGAAGCAAAGAAGAAAATAGCCTTTCTAATAATTATTGTAATATTAAAGCCAAAATTAGTTTTTAATCCTTGGTGATGACTGTGTATGTATATAGTTGCCTAGTTATTCAATAGAGAGAGAGGTGTCAATATCCTTGGAGTATGCACCCGTCACTACATAGTGTCCATTTTGGACTCGTTAGCACTGATTCAGATAGTATCATCCTCCCCTACTAAAGCTTTCTTCCATTCACGTATGGATATAGTCGGATTTATTTTTTGTTATAAGTTGGTTCAGGATATGTGTGTGCCCCTAACTATATAAGTTACAACCATCAAACTACTTAATTCTGAAAATGAATGAAAATCGCCTTCACTACTTTTGATTTCCTCACATATCTGGAATCGATGCAAATGCAGGTCTTCATTATTTTTCACGTAACTGTATATATAAAGATATATGTATGTTTACGTCGGTGAAGCAAAGAAACTACATTCTTCTATTTCTCATCAAACATTTGCATTAAAATTAGTTCTATACCGTTAAAATTATAATAATGTGGAATGCAACGATAAATATCTCAACTTCTTCAGGCAGGTGAGAACATTCATTTGAGTGCAATACTTTTTCCGCCTCATTTCCGACACATCTATGAGTAATAATCGAATTTCTTTTGCACTTGTGCATCAGCAGAGCGGCTGTGCTGCTTGTAGTCTGGTCTATTTTGGGAACCCCATCATCGTATCACTAGAAAACACAATTTCATTTCACAATTCTTCAGACAATTATTTTAAGGAAAGAAATTGGTTGTGGTAGTATGAAGAAGTTGTACGTATAAAGTGATATGCGTACGTATCTATTAATGATAAATTGAATATGTTTTTTTAATGTTGTTGCTGTTGTAGTAGCTGTTCCTTAACCTCCCGCTTAGGGCAGGCTTTGTCAATCTAAGTCGCCGAGGTTATCTTAAGGGAGGTCCAAGAAACGTGCTGTTCGATGGGATTGGACCAAAGGGAGAGGGGTTTAGATGAGTCGGTTTAAGGGGTCATGTGAAGAGGTGGTTAGCGTCGTGCAGAGCATACGTTGGGTATGCTGGGGTCGAGTCTGGATAAGTAGGAGTTTAACCTGCTACAATATCCAGATCTAAGTTGTGCCAGGGTCACGCGGGTCCAACTCTAAAGACAGTCGGTTCTCAACTCTCAAGACTACGGATCTACGCACCGGAGTTGACCCGGATTTTATCCGGCCAGGGGCTGTCACCCTTTCCACGATCTAACCCCCTAACCCCGTTTAGGTCAACAGGTAAATGTTTTTTTTAATAATATTTCTTGCTGATAAGCTCTTAATATGAGTTGGCATATCTTTGAAAAAATGTCGAAAGGCAGGAGCTCACACTTTTTCGTAATGCTTTGTGGAATTGGAAGACTGATAAAGAACAACCTTAAATATATTTTCTAATTCATTCCTTACTTTGTGGAAATAGTCTTCGCCGCAGAATCAATTAAATTATTTAATGAACCTTTGGGATGTCTGTCATCATCGTCTTCATTTATGTATATGGTTATGTTCGTGGAATGTGGGATGAGGGATGGAGAAAAAAAAACAAAATCATTTTTTCTGTTTTAATACTTAAACCTCAAGGCAGAATTATTTATACCTTCATAAGCAATTTTGTTTCTTTATCTTCAAAATACGCCGAAACTGTCTCCTTGACTTCATCATCGGTATTAAATATTTTGCTCCATAGCTCTTTTATCATTTTCGTAAGCAATTGATAATCACTCGGAGTCATTTTTGGGTTGTAGGATAGGTGATTCGAAACACCGAAGCACACCTTAGGGCAGCCGACGCACCGCGGCTCTTGCTTGCGGATGCATGAGCTAAGATGATCATGCAGGTTTTTAAAAATGGCTGTATCGGATGCTCCAACCATTTCTGCGAGTATTCTTTTAGTCGGGCATAGTCAGAGATATTTTTTTTCACTTTTTGGATAAGTGCTGGCGTGGTCAGCTAGATGACTCTGTCTTACCTTAGCTTACCTGTTTAAATAAATAGTGCGCTTGTACATCATGGTTATTCCCAGAAAGGAGTCGACGTAAGCCAATAACATCTCATTCATTATGGTCGCAACTGATTTTCCTTTCCTAGTAACGACACGGTATTCGGTTTTTTCATATTGCACTTTTCAGTAAATATATCCAGCACATTTCATAGAAGATGGTATTTGAAAATCGTGCTTATGTCACCGTAAAACGACAGTTTTCAGCTGTAGATCGATTCGGTATTTTTCACCGTTTGTGAATAAAATTTTTTTATGTAAAATATTTATTAAATTAAGAGTTTTTTTTTAAATCGATTTTTTTTTTCTTATTTTATTATTTACTTTTATCCTATAGACTAGTTGGCTCCGCCTCCCGCTTAACAGATCTTCTATTTTCGACCGATCTGTTGACTTAATATAAACTTCAGCAGGGTATCTAATGTTCGGTTCCACCCGATCTTAGTCTCGCTTACTTCTCCAACAATAATATTTTAACCGTAAATTTTCGTCTTCCCTGGAATAATACTCTCCACTTCATTCAGCTGACAAATGTTAGCCAGAGAAAATTCAATCGGTTAACCGGACTTTGTTTTCATTTCTCTCTTTTCCAAATTATTTATTTCTATTATTATAACTTGACACATCTGTATTTATGCCACCAAGTGGTGTGATGTGTGCATCGTTTGTTTTGATTGTCATTCTCTCGTTGCTCCCAATACTCCGCATGAAGCCCTTGCAGTGGCACATATTTGAAAATTCTCGTTTTCATTATTTCGTTCGGCGGATGAGTGCGCGCGTGACATCACAGCTCAACACAGATCAGCATAATTTGTGTTAATTCATTAAGTTTTTGTGGCAGCAGCAGTTTGAGCTGGTGAGGAGATGTTGACGTTGGACATATGTACAATAGATCAGTTAGAGTTTGAAATGCTCCATTCAAACGGTATACTATTTCTAATTATTCGATTATCCGATGAATTCGCCAAAGGTTTGGAATTAAAATAAATAATTAAGAGTTTTTCAAATTTGAATTTAAGCGCTGAATGTAAGAGATATTCAGTTGAAGAATTACCACACAAGAACTTATGAGAGACATCATAATAAATATGCTTACATGTGAGGGATGAGGTTACAAAGATTGTCATTAAAACAGTTGTAAGTAAATTAAAAAAAAAATTATTTTTCTCCTTTTGCTTGTGTTTCAAGAGCTTGGCCAAATTTCATTGACATTTCTTTACTTTGTAGACAGCGATTGCGCAATTATATCCGAGTTAACCACAGTGCGCCATTCCTTCCTTCTTTTCTCGGTTTGGTTTGATTGGAAATACCAACTGTAGCTAGGTATTTCTCTACCTGATCTCTCCAACGGAGTGGAGGTCTTACTCTTTGAAAACGTACACAGCTGCAGTGCTCTCTCTATTGGAACCACATTACCACGCCAACGTATCCGCTGTCTCTTGATTCGCTGAACTATTCAATCTCGCCGTATATCTCGTAGAGCTCATCGTTCCATCCGTTGCCAATGCGCTCATAGAATCTGTTGGCATGGGTTATTCTGCGTTGATGTTCCAGTCTCCATTGTTATCGATGTTTCAAGATAAATGAAGTTATCTACGACTTCGAAGACTGTCAATAAGACTGACAGGGGAGTAGAGTCGCGTATGCGATGACTGTTTGTTTAATGACAGGATATATTTCATCTTGCCCTTGTTCACTACCAGGTCCATGCGCTTCACGGCAAGGTTGTTTACGGCAGTGATATCAATATCGCCGGCGTATGCCAGCAGTTGCACTCTATTACGCAAGATGTACTCTCTCTATTTAGCTCGTATTATATTCTTATTTACGGTACGATTATTATTATCGGTTCGGATAGTTCCTTCCCGATCCTGACGGAACCTTTGGTGTTGCTTAGCGTCAGTTTTAACAGCCATATAAGTTTTGCGAGGATACCCAATCCAGACATAGGTGGTGTGCGTCGAACCTCATTTCACGGGTCCTTTCTACTTTATTAACAGTGAGCTTTAATCTTTCACACAATACTGCCGATAGAAGCCTATATGCGATAATACGTGGGGCATGACTTTATCCGACCATTATCTTGCAAAGAGGCTGATGCATGCATCTTATTAGCTCTTCGTTTCCGTATTGGAATAGTTCGGCCGGCAATCTATCGTCCCCGCCGCTCTTTTGTTATTCAAGCGGGTAATTGTTAATCGAACTTCTTCATCTGTGTTATTGTCATCGATTGGGGAACTGGGTTTGGCAACTTCTGCCATTCAACAGATCACCTCTCTGGGTCCTACAAGAGTTCGCTCCGCTATAGAAACCTTATGTAAGTCGGCGCAACTTTTCGCAGAACTTACGAGCATTACCCTTGTCGGCCAACTTATAAAGATCCTCATACTCACGCATCTCAGCTTTTTATTTTTCCTCAGTATCTATCCCACTCCGCCCGGGTAGTGGTCGATCGTAACGTTGTGATATAGACAACCTGTTTTCTTTCCACTGCGGCACGGCAGTCCCCATCGTGCCAGCTACTTTTTGGCCTTACCGGAAACCAATAGTTTCGTTTGTAGTTGTATGTAGGCAGTTTGAAAAGCCGTCCCACAGTTTCCTTATACCGAGTTGCCGATGAGAGCCCTCAGAGAGAAGAAGTGTAACATTATCCTAGATATTCCAACGTCTGGTTGTTCGTTCTTTACTCTCACACCTACATTATACGTTTATAATTTTTTCAAAATCGGTTAATCAAAATTCAAAGGGCTTAAAGATCTCGACTTTCGTGATACCTAATGAGAACTCCCCCGTCGCAGGGAGCGCACGTTGGCTTATACACGTATAGGTAAGTACACTACGTAAGTACACTACGTAAGAGTTTGTATAAACTCAGTTGGAACTAAACAGATGTGATTATTTCACAGAAAATTGATGTGTCTACTGCAGTTGGCAACTTTTCTTACTTTGTATTTTTGAATTCCAAGAGTGCTGCTTCCGTTTACTCCGCGGACGTCTGGTGTAAACTACGGTTTACTTTAAAGAACTCGTCTGTAACTCGTTTCACACTTGACACTGCCGGCGCTTTAGTGCAGGCTTTTACCAAGTCACATTGAGTCATGCATGTCTATGCGCAACGCTTGAGCTGACACTTCTGGCAGTTGACATAATCGTTTCTTGTGTAAGTAATTTACCCACTTACTTTGATGACTTCTTGTTCTAATGGTTGCCGTTTTCCTATCGTTTAACATTGCCTATGCCGAGATCGCTTGTTTGATTGTGCACTCCGTGTGAAGTGTAGTAGACAAGTAGGAAAGAAAGTGCTTGAGCATGCTGTATGACCCTATATGTATAGACAACGGATTGTACGACTTAAGGGTATATATATAGATATGTACAATACATACAAAATACATCAGTAGTTATACAATTGTACAAAATGCTTATGTAAGAAGTCAGTTCATATTAATTAAATTCAGATTCAGGAGGAATCCCATTCTGAGCATTTCCGAAAAAATCCGATTTACTTACTTACTATTTATACTTTCGTATATGATGGAATGTGGCACCTTATAGTCAAGTTTAGTAATTATAAACTGTTTGGAAAATGATATTCTTAGCCATTGTCAACTTTAACACGGCGTTGTCCTATGAAAAGCCTATTTGTAAAAATTACTACTACACACCAAAACCAAAAAGAAAAAAGTACCACCAGACTAATATATATATATATTTATAAATACATATATATTTATAAGTTAAAAAGTCTTATGAGAAACAGTTATTATCATGACACTACTCGAAGAGTTGACATTACCTGCCGAGTGCATTCAGGGAAACCTTTTCCTATTAAGTGTTTTTTTTTTTTGGGCATGTGGTTTTCAAGAAGAAACAATGCTATGGCCAGAAGAAATTGGCATGATTTGCAAACGTTGTTTCGGAGCAAGTTTGATCAAAAAACCGACTCCGAAAAAAGTATTTCTATTGTAGTAGTATATTTACATAAACAAAAATTATCAAAAGTTTGTGTGACAAATACGGTGTTTACCAGTGTTATTAGTTTGAGAATTAGTGTCATTCGGTTCTATTCAAGTGAAAAATATGTACATACATACAGTATATCTATATTATACTTTTCTCTTATTTTCACTAGCAAACTTGCTACATGACCTGTCTTATACGAGTATTATATTTTTCAGCTGCAGACGAGTTCTGCAGAAACACTAAACTTCCTTAGTAGTTCGTTGATGCTGCATGAGTACTCACTGAGCTTGTGTACATCCGGCATGCAACCTCACCATTCTCAAGTGCGCAAAGCAGGAAACTCATTTTTGAATTTAGTTGCAAGTGAAGCATTTCGTGGATGTGAAAATTACTATTCTGCCACCATTGACAGCAGGGTGTTTAACAACAGTGAAAATGTGGGCGGATGTCTGCACTTTTTCCTGAAATCTAGTAGGACGTTGGGGAAGAGAAAATTTCAGCAACGAAATTTTTTGCATAGTGCATCCACTTAACATTACAAAAGAAAAAATAATAATTCTAGCTTGAAAAAATTGAAAAAAACACGCTTTAAACAACATCGAATAATCGAAATTGAATGCAAATTAAAATAATTGCTGAAAAATGTGAGATACTGTAAATACTAAAGTTGAAAGAGAAATCAAAAAAACTCTTAATATTAAAAAATAAAAATAATCACTTAATATGCAATATTAAGAAGTCTTCTAAACTATCAGTTTCATATACTATAGTAGGCCGATTATAATTGATTGTCCCGTGCGATTATTTTTGATATAAAAACTTTAAATTAAATCAATACGAATAAATTGCTTTTGTTTAAGACGAGCTCTATTTTTGAGTAAAAGGAGGAAGGAGGTGGGTACACATGGTTGGATTAAATTGAATTAAGTTGATTTTTTAAATAAGTTTATTAAATCGAGAAAAATGTTAGCAAATATTGGATTAAGCGGGAGAGCCGAGTATGTAGCTTAGGTCCACAACTTCCCCTTAACCAACCAACCAAGTTTTTTTGTTTTGTTTTCTATTTACTGATAATGCAAAAAACGGCGAGCAAAATTGGATATCTGGACAAAAATTTCAGGTAATAATGGCCTGCCTAAAGTCCAGACGTTAATTCCATTGAAAAATTTTTGTCAATATTGAAGAGGCGTTTGGCACAACACAATCGGGCGCCCACCAATATCGATGACCTTTGGAACCTGGTGAGGGCAGAATGGGAAAATATTCCAAGGTAATTCAAAGAAATTTTGGTAGAAAGTATGCCGTTCGAGCGAAAAAGAGATTGTGGCTACCGTACTAAAATTAATAATTTATAGTATAACCACAGGAAAGTGTAAAACTGAGTTTTTTGAGTTGCCTTATGTTTTTGTATTAAATTATGTTGATTATGTTGATTATTTCGCTTCGTGGGGCTGTGGCTCGGCGTCTAAGGTCGTGCTATGCGATTGAACACCGCTAGACTATTTTTTGTAGAGTTATGTGAAGTGGCTTGTCTACGCAGATAAGCCTAAGCCCGAGATGATTAACACCTTGGAAGAGAATAGAAAATTGGGCTTCTCGGCTGGAGTATATTTAAAACAATAGCAAACCCTTTTCTGTATAATAAAGCTAAATTCTTGGCCATAACATTAAATTATATGCGTTTAATTTCTTCTTGAAAACCGCATGCGTAAAAAGTCTAGTTTGAATTTATCTTTCTTTTCATTTCCGATAATGTTTATACTTTGATTGACCCAAAACTGTAAGCAATGTAAGTTTATATGTTAGACATTTGTAAGAAATATATTTCCGGGTCCTTAAATACCTTTGTGGATTGTGATTTGAGAGTTTTTAAATTAGTTTTACTTCACATAAGGCAAACGATTTGGCTTTTGCCACCAGGTTGCAAGTTGAATTAGATGTTCTAAACTCCCACGTGCGTAAATACTTATATATGTATGTAGGTATATACGAGTGCGGACATATATTTATATAAGTCTGTGCCAGAAAACTACGCCATCTATATTTGTTTTGGCAGGAGGGCACATTGGTTTACCCCAGGTTGTTGACTTGACAATTTTTTAATTCTTTTATTGTTTTTTTTTTTTTTTGCTTAAATTTATGTATGTACACGTATGTATGTACATTCATTATTATGCATGTACCTACATTTGTTTTGATTTTGCAAGGCATTCGCATTGCGGTTACACTCATTGATTACAGCAAAGAGCAGCAACAAAGCCAAAGAAATGGAATGATGAACCAAAAGTGGCACTTCCGCTTCGTGTTTTACTGCATGGCGTTGGGCCCATTCAACGGTCCCAATTGGAAAAGTTTATCGCTTGTGGCGAGCGTTCATTTCCTCACTCTGTCTGTACATAAATACTTCCAACCGGGCTTCTTTATATACATACTTGTATGTACTCACTTACATACATACATACTGAGACTCTCTTGGGGCTTTCCTTCTTTTGGCTACATTTATGCATATTTTAGTTTATATCGTTGTAAATTAATTAAGGCAAACGCATAAATAAATAAATGCGTATACACAGCTGTTTTTATGTCCAAATGAGCTAGTCAATTGATGTCACTTTTAACGTTAACGTCGTCGGAGGTCGCTGCAAAAAATATCATTCTCCTGTTTTAAATATATGTACAATATATGTAAGTACATATACAATACCAGCCCACATAGTATGTATGTATGTATGTATGTAATGTGAAGTTTCCTTTCTTCAACTCGTTTATCCGATGTGTAAAGTCTGAAGCTGAAAGATTAGTAGTGCGTGTTACAATGTGGTGGGCACTGAGATCATATCTTAACCAGACCAACAAGCGAAATTATAGAAAAAAATTTAATTGAAATAAAAATCTCATTATAAAAATCCATCAACCGTTAGGAGGGAGGACCTTCAGAACTTGACCGAAAATCGCTTCAGCGATTTTGAATCGAAAATTGCATATGGATAGTCTGTTGGCGCCATCAGCTTTTCTATATACAATTGAAAGACATTTTCTGATATTAAAAATTCCATGACATTTGAGTACAGGGTTGTTTAAGCGGTTTTACGATCTTACAAACTCAGTAGAACATCCCGAATATCCATTTTCTTTCAAACTTCTGCATACGAATTAATTTCGAATGATATGCCCTGACCTCCTTTCGCCGTACCGAATGAGTTGAATACAGAATGATCATTTCTAACCATTTTATCGGTCTATGATTGAAAATGGCAGAGGTTCTATATTAACATGCTGTGAATTCGTGTTGAGTGTAAAGAATGCAACTGAAATTACTTGAGATATTAATTAAATTCGTGCGTGGTGTTCTCAGTTGCATACGGAATGCACATAATGAATACAGATTATTATAAGGCCATATAGTATAATAAAACTGCCTGTGTATTTCTAGTTGTAATATTCCCGCAGAGATAAATACTACTTGTTAACTAGAATACAGCTAGTTTGTATTTTTACAATAACTAGTTCATCTTTCATCTGTTTCCCATATTAGCAACTGGTAATTTTAACACGGCGATATCTTACCAACTGTCAACTGTCCGACAAGAAAACTGAAAGACTTAATCCCACCATTAACAAACTGGTCCTTATTAGTGTGACTTTAGGCCTGGTAAATCCATCATTGACCAGATATTTACTTTGCACCAAACTTGGCGGTTTTAAGTAATCTTCGACAACACGAAAAGAAGCGCCCCTTACGTCGCTATGTCTGAATTTCGTATCCTCGCAAAACTTATACGGCTGTTTATACTGACGTCAAGCAATACCAAAAACTCCGTCAGGATGGGGAAGGATGTTTTCGAGTCGTTCGTTACCCAGGTTTCTCGTGTGACTTCTTTAATATAATGCTTGAGAAAATAGTACGAGCTGCAGAGTGATATTGATATGATTTACGTTTACAACCGTGCCGTGTGTTCTGCTTCCTCCTGACTGGATAAGGAAGCAGTGAAAGATTACAAGTCATCAAATAAAGAGTCATAACTTTCAAGTCGTAGATAATTTCGTCTGTCTTGGAACTAGTATTAACACCAACAATATTGTGATTAATTATTTTGATCCTGCAATATGGTGCGGAACATGGACGACGACAACATATTATTAGTCGGCGTTAGGAGTTTTATTCTGCCTTTTGGCAAGATTTATTGGCATTGCATTGCATTGGCAACGGCGAGTACCGAATCAAGAGACAGCGGCTACGCTGGCTAGATGATAACACTCCAGCTTTGAAAGTTTGGTGCAGTACCTGTCGTTGGAAGCAGAGGAATAGGAGCACTTTCACTCTGTTGGAAAGATCAGGTGGGATGGAAGTGGTTACAGTGAAAAGAAATAACTGGTGGTATTTAACTAGAATTTTTGTAAAGCAGTTTACCTCTAATATGTACCAATAGAAATTTGTCTATGTGTACTAAAGTGACTTTAATTTCTGCTTCTTCATTTTCGTTTTCTGTGTCTGAGCAAAGTTTGTTGACTTTTTCATAGCAGAGCCCTCTTTTTGGCATGCCGCACTGGCGGAACGACATTGTAGCAGTTAGTAAAATCGTAATTTCGTTGCGGTAGCCCCACATGCTCGGTCACCTCCCCGACCACACATGCCTAACTGACCAGCATATTCATCACGTTATGCATGTATACACAAGCCTATGAACGAAGTTGTATACACTTGTTTGCCTTCCACTGCACTGCACTGCACATAGCTGAACATACGCGTACTTATAAATTTTTAAATGTATATATATATATACATGTACACTATTTTAATATGTAAATTCCCCCATTTGCTTTTCATTTTGCAACTCTTTGTTAACTGTTAATTTATTTTCATTATGACTTCATTTATTTATTTATTATGTCTCGTTGCCATTTGTATTTTGCATTTTTAATTAATGCTTGAAGAATGAAGTCAGGCATCATATGTAAATGCTTACATACAAACATAAGTGGAGAATGCATAAATTGCAACCGCGCTTCTTGCTTTTTTCCTATTTTTGCTAATTTATGCAATAAAAATACCCGCAATTGGATATGACATCACAGCCAATAGAGGTCCGATCGACGAAATTGAAACGTTGTGCCATAAGGAGAAATAAATAAATGATAAATGTTACATTGGGCGCTGCCTAAGATCGCATACTTTAAATGCAAGGGAGCAGGGAGCAGGGGGGAATACAAGTGCTGTCCCACGAGAAGCGATCTTATGATTTGTATTTGAGCATGAAATGGTAGTACGAAAAGCGGTTTTGAAGTGCAAACTCCTAAAGCCACAAAAAGCCATTCCTCTAGAGCTGCCACCACTTGAAGACATCTATTATTTAGCGGTAATTCCATATTTAAAACTTTATTAAACGCTTTTCTTGCTTTATCTAACCGATAATCTAAAAAAGTAGATAAGATCGCTTTCGATAACATTTTTGCCATTTTCGGTAAACATAAACTTGATAAAATGACGAATAGAACTGGCTCTAACCGGGCTATGAATACACGTATGCCATATAATATTCTGTTAGCGCTAACTATTGCTGAGTGTTTGTACGGTTTTTTTCGATAAAGAAAACACTTAATTTTCAGAGGAATCTCAAAATTTTTCTATTCAAAGTATTGACCATTGGTTTCTACATATTTCGCCCATCTCTCAGGCAAATTATGGATATCATTCCAAAAAAAACTTTTTCTCTTTCGAGGCAAACCATTCGACGAGCCATTTTTCGACTTCTTCAAAATTAGCGAAGCACTGCTCTGCAAGGGAGTGTCCGATCGATGCGAAAATGTGATAGTCGGACGGGGCGAGGTCTGGAGAGTACGGCGGGTGCGATAATATTTCCCAATTAATTGTTTTTTTTTCGTCCCCCGTGACAATTCGATGCAGAAAAGATTTCCTTTCAAATCGTTGAAGCAGCATTTCAAAAACAGTTTTTCGATTTCCCATTTGTCTATCCTTCAGCTGATGTGGCACCCATTTTCCATACTTCTGGATCTTTCCCATGGCTTTTAAACGTTGGCAAATTGCTCCTCGAGTCACATGTAGTGTTTCTGCCAATTTTTGTTGCGATTTGGTTGGATCAACATCCAATAACGCCTGCAATTCCTCGTCTTCGAACTTTTTCGCTGCACCAGGATGTTCATTGTCTGTCAATTCGAAATTTCCACTTTTAAATTGACGAAACCATGTCTCACATGTTCTAATCACTGGAGCGTGTTCACCATAAGTTTCTACTAGCAACCGGTGAGATTCAGCTGCTTTTTTCTTTTGGTGAAATAAGAAAAGCAACGAATGCCGCAAATGCGATTTACTTGGAACGAAACTCGACATATTCACTGAGGTAAACAAATATGACGCTATTTTTTTGGCGGAATGTGACTCGCGTATTTTTGTAGGTCAATGTCAATAGAAAAAAATTACATACATGCCAAATCATAGAAATTTATACATATTGCTAGCGACATCTACTAGTAAAACCGGCAAACTTCAACTGTATTTGTAAGGTTTGTTCTTCAATGACCTGCTATCGCATTAACACGACATTTGGTACAATATAATCTAGAAGTGACTTTAATTGAAATATGCTATTTAGCAAAATATCGTAGAAAATACTTTCAAGTGTTTAGACAAGTAAAGCCGAACTTCTAAATTGCTCAAATTCATTCAAAATCGACCGATGTTGTTAACGGAACATTGATTCGGAATTCAATGTTCAAATTGTTACCACTTACCTTTGGGGAAGGTGTGACTACAAAAATATTCGGATTACGTCGAATATCTAAGAAATCAATATTGCAAAGATTTCCTTAATGAGGTATTAGATCGTCTCGTGCTTTCATTTTCACTTTTTACTTGGATTCCAATTTATCCAAACGAAATCACCAGCCGATCTGTTGATGAAAAAATAGTTTTCAGATGCTCTACGATACTTTATTGTAATCCTATGACACGTTTGATGGTTAGTTGAAAGGAACCTGCTATAAAGAGCTCTAAATTCAGGGTTAAACTGTATTCGAAACATCATCAACTCATATAATACATACATATACAGTTTAACTTGAATATCCTCTAACAAATTGTTACATGCTGACGACAGTCTTATGACTTATAGAAAAAGCAACCTTTGTATTTCTAAATCTCCAGCTACTTAAGCCACTTGAATTTCTTTCGCGTCTAAATTGTTTTCTTATTAATTTTTTTTTTCACATGCACTGACGTAAGTTTCTGTTTAAAAATGCATAAATGTATGAAAAAGTGTGACCGAGCATGTCAATATACATGTTAATGTGTTATTAAACAACGTAAATTGAAGGAGATTTTTGTATGAATACACATATATAAATATGTATATATCCATGCAACTATCACATTTTTGCTTCTAAAATCTCAATTACAAGAGCTCTTCCACTTGTTATACTTTTCATAGCTATCTTTTTAATGGTATTTCTATTTTAGGAATAAGTCACAATAGTTACTCGAAGTAGCCAAGTGGTTAGTGGTGTGTGGTGACATGCGCAAGGCCATAGAATCGAACCCTGACCAGGCCACCATCAAAAATTATATAAAATAAATTTAAACAAGAAAGATAAGCAGCTCATCTTCAGCTCTCTTCATCAGCTCATTCTTTTCACCTTTCATGGCCATATCAATTTCATGGTATTTCTGGTTAGGATTAAATATTAATTACCATATCTGAACAAATCGGATGTATACGGTCTATGTGATAAAGGTTACCTAGAGAGGACAGATCTGGCTCCGACAAATGATCATTTAAATGTACCAGCGTATACGTGTAAGTGTACCATGTTTGGTTGAAATATCTTAAAAATTGTTGGCCTACTTACCTACAAACAGACGGTCAAACGGACATGGCTCAATCAACTTAATTCATCATTCTGACCTGATCGGAATAAATTTTGATGGGAGTCTTCTCCTTCTGGTACTAACTTACATATTTCTGACCAAAGTTAATATACCATTTCATGTATATGAAAGGTATTCAAATTAATTTTTCTAATTGCGGTCGCAACTCGGTAGGAAATGTAAATCCTCCAAGTGACATGAAATGAAAGCTCCTCATAACAATTCATCAGCTTAAAATAAAGACGAATACCACAAATTTTAGGAGTAGCTCGACCGTACGTATATATTATATCTGAAGCACTCTAGTGGTTCGTTCTTACTAATACCTAGATTAGCTCTTTAAGAGAGGGCTCTTTATATTTTCATATGAGTAGAAAGCGCATAGGCATAGTCTACACGTGGAAACATTTTCATTTCATAAATTTTAAGTTAAACAATTTACAGATTTAAAAAACTTGAACATAAGAGCTGACATATAAATGATCAACACCAGAAGATTTCTAATTTGTATTACATAGAACGATAAAAAACCCAATTTAAGCATCATCAAAGTGAAAAAAATATAAGGTTTTTTTACAATATTTTTTTTTTTATGTAATTTTTATGTGTAGATCACTTCTTCGTTGCTCAAAGTCTTCTTGGAAATGTCAATCTATGCACGATCTATGCTTACATCGAGATCACATCAATCTCTTTTAGGTAAATAAAGTATTTTTTATTTTTTGCCCAACTCGAACTTGGTTCCAGGTCTTTGATCCATTTTCAGGAAACAAAAGTATTTCATTTCGGCGTATCACTCAAAAATTTAACTAATACGAACGATGATATGTATATTTTTTAAAATGGATCGATCCACTTCCCATAAAAAGAACTATAAATACGATTTTTTCGAATAGTTCGGTCTCTACTCCACTTCCCGGAGAGAAATGTTGTCTTCCTTTTAATCTAACCAAAAAATCACCTATGTGTTGAATTTAAAGTAATTCAAGACATGAAAATAATTTTTTCAAATATGAAATAGTTCGGTCCTTGGTCCACTCCTCGAAGAGAAGAGTAGTCTTCCTATGTAAATCGAATAAAATTTTTATATACGAGTAGATACGATTTTTTCCTAATTATTTTTCAATGTAGAAGATGTAACCTATTTTTCGATATAGTCGCCATTCCTGTCTTTTGCGAGTGGCGGAGCGGGGTATCAATTTTTTGAAGCCTTCTTCGAAATAGTTTCCCGCGACCCCCTTCGTCCACTTCTCCACCTCCTTCTGTACATTCTCGTCGGTTGATAACCTATTTCCACCTATGTACAGCTTCAGGGAGGTAAAGAGATAGTAATATGGAGCGCATTTTAGATTTTTTCAGAAATTTCGTCGGTCAAAATTTAATCCGCTCCTCTGTTCATCATGCACTCAACTTGTACACACCCGTACAATTCATAGATTTATCACCAGATACGGTTTTCACCTCATTATAAATTCAAAACGGATCATGCCTCGTTTCATTCGTACCTGTCATCGATTTATGACACTATGTAATGGATAACCCTTTACTATACACACAAAAATCGAAAGTTTTTCCAACATTTTCTGTAATTTACACGCCATGTGCTAATTGATTATGGCTTCGTATGTGTATATGTACTATGTACAAGTAGATATATATGTATTTATGATGAATCTGTAAATTTGCTGAAAAGGTATAAAATATATTCTTGTTTGTGAATACAAAAATAAGGTATTTGAGTTGCATGAACGACCCTGCTGGAAGATACTATGTTCATATAAATATGCATATGGCCAAATACATTTATTTATGTGCTTGTACATTGGCAGAGGGCATACGGCGCGACTGTAACTGTACATCAGAAGCTATATTGCACCCCATTGTAAAGGAGTATCCCCGTAAGACTTATACGGCTATGTAAAATGACATTAAGAAACACCAAAAGCTCCGTCTGGATCGGGAAGGACACGTCCGAGCGGATTCCTTATCGTAACTTATTGCTAGGGAAAGTAATACGGAGCTAAATAGAGAAGGTACAATTCTCTTAAGATTGTGATTGTGATTGCGATTGATGATATTGACATCATGGCTTCAACAACCGCGCTGTGAGTTCCGCTTTCTCCAGACTGGGTATAGTAGTGAACGGAGCAAGACAAAATATCTCCTGTCACTGTTAACAGTCATAAGTAGTAGATAATTTCGTCTATTTTGAATAAACATTAACACCAACCATAATGTTAGGTGCTACTCTGGACAGAGTAGTCAGTTGAAAAAAGTCCTCTATCGACGAACAAATACCAAGATCGAGATGTTGTTCAACATTCCCGTTCTGCTATATGGTGCAGAGGTATGGACGATGACAAAATCTGATGAGTCGACATTGTTAATTTTCGAAAGAAATATTTTGCGTAAGACTTATGGTTATCAGCGAAACAAGAGACAGCGGCTATGCTGGCTAGGTCATTTGGTCCCGAAAGATAAGAATACTCGACGCTGTATTCGCCGATGGAAGCAAAGGAAGAGGAAGACTTATCACCCGTTGGAAATGAGTGGAGGAGGAACTGGCTGTACTTGATATTTCCAATTGGCGCCAAACCGAGAAAAGAAGGAATGAATAGAGCACTGTGGTTAACTCGGCTATAATAGCGTAAGCAGTGTCTACGCTAGTAAAGGAAAGGAGTCCCATAACTATTCTACTCCTCCGCCATCGAAGGCTAGAAGCTCAATAATTTCGAAGCTAGATTTTCCTTCCAATACAAAAATCGAAACATTCGCGACATTGCATTTGTTTATTTTTCTAAAACTCGCGATACGCACGCTTTCTCATGCGATCTGAACGAAACTATGAGCCCCATTTGGCTGAACTTTTACCAATGAGTAGTTGCTACAGTAAATTTACCTTACGATGCTAACGCTGTTCGGTGGGGTTACCCTCTAATATGTATAATACATATTTACAATATTATTATAGCAACTGCGCTTTTCACTTTCGCCTATATATAACGCTAAACTAACGCTCAATTAACGCTCTTCGGCATTCGTACAGCTATTATTTCTTGAATAAAAAATTTTCGAAAACATCTTGAATTGTTTTTAGGGCAATAACAATTTCGTATGTTTAGGAAGCTCATAATTCTACTTTTTCGACCATAATCTAAAATAGAAATTTAAAAACACTGGCATTTGTACTCACAAACGTATTAGAACACAAAACCTACGCAGTTTTGTACATACCGGTTTGTTTACATTTTTACATTTAACATTTCGATTTCATTGTTTTTAGTGCAAGGCAATGTTGGCGCTCGTTAGCTGCCAAGAAAGTGCTTTGCCAATAATTCATAAATAATTCACATTTTTTCTATATGTTTGTGCGCCAAAATATGCAATTTCGTAGGGCGCTCTTATTAAATATAGGTACATACATATTTGTAAATGAATGTGCATTCGGTGGCAACCCCCTGAGTGGCAGTTTCATCGAGAAAATTTCATAGAATACATCGTGTTTCAGATTCTCTAATTGTTAATTATAAAAAAATTGCAAAGACTAGCAAAAGTTCGTCTAGTTAACCCACACCCACAAAAAAAAAAAAAATAGTTTACAAATTTAGTCTTTCGTTTGCGATGCTGCAAACGATGGAATAAGGAACTAAAGGAAATATTCGGCGACATTGACATAATTCAGCAAATCAAAAGGCCGCAGCTTTTTTGGCTAGGTAATGTTGTCCGGATGGACGAAACGCTAAGTGGGTGGAAGCAGAGGATAAGAAGATCTCCACTCCGTCCGAGAATGTGTTAATCAAGCTACCATATCAAGTCATAAAATCATGTATGTCTAGCGTATAATATTCTAAAAATTCACCAGTTCAAGTAGCTAAAATATTTAGCGTAATGTCGGGCAAGAGGGTGAAATAAAATTGCTTTTATTTGCATCAACAAAAAAATAACCAGATCAGAATACAGAAAAACTATAAAAATGATTCTGTTTCTTAACTTTTCTATATGGTTGGTTGGTTGGTTGAAAGGTGAAGTTGAGACCCTGACCGCGGATGGCCGCACTTAAATCATCGAGTAGGCTTATTGTGATCCTCTGCTTATGCTTTTGTGAACAGGTCATCCTATTTAATAAATTGAATCAGTTACTTCCATCCATGCCCACCCATCTTCATAAGGCTGGAGCTCGGAGCACCGTGAAAGATTTCACGTCTCAATCGGCTGAAGGCTGGGCTCTCGCAAAGATAATGCTCAAGTATTTCATCCTCCTCTGTGCAGGCTCTATACTCTAGCTAATCTGCCTGCTAGCAAGAGTTTGGCCTGTCTTAATTGTCGCTAGGCTGTCTACAAAAAATCAGATGTCCATCAGTAGCGGCCACAATCTTTGCTTGGAATACAGAGTTGCAGTCATTTGATTTGAAGCTATCTTGATTATTGGGGCGGTTGTAGAAGAACCCTGCTCTTGTACCTGCCTCGAATTTAGACATATCAGTATATATGAGGTTATCTTCAGTATTACCGATGGGTTTGCGTTCCGCTCATTCTTTCCTCTTAGGAAAGATATCATTCTAGATCAGGTTATGATAAATACTTTTTTGCTTGGCTGTCACACATCCGTTGTTGCATTCATTGATACTAAATATTTGGGATGGTTGGTTGGTTGATTGAAATGGTTTCCGGGCATCAGCTCACCGATCCCAAAAGCGGGCTCTGCCCGCTAATCGAACCAATGTGTGGAATGTGTGGAGTTCGCAAAACTGAGCAGCCGCGGCATCTTAGTAATCGCTAGCTCGCTCAGGTCTCCAAAGCTACCATATCTGATGGTAGTTATAAAGTCATAAAATCATGTATGTCTAGCGTATAATATTCTAAAAATTCACCAGTTCAAGTAGCTAAAATATTTAGCGTAATGTCGGGCAAGAGGGTGAAATAAAATTGCTTTTATTTGCATCAACAAAAAAATTAAGATGGCCGCACTTAAATCATCGAGTAGGCTTATTGTGATCCTCTGCTTATGCTTTTGTGAACAGGTCATCCTATTTAATAAATTGAATCAGTTACTTCCATCCATGCCCACCCATCTTCATAAGGCTGGAGCTCGGAGCACCGTGAAAGATTTCACGTCTCAATCGGCTGAAGGCTGGGCTCTCGCAAAGATAATGCTCAAGTATTTCATCCTCCTCTGTGCAGGCTCTATACTCTAGCTAATCTGCCTGCTAGCAAGAGTTTGGCCTGTCTTAATTGTCGCTAGGCTGTCTACAAAAAATCAGATGTCCATCAGTAGCGGCCACAATCTTTGCTTGGAATACAGAGTTGCAGTCATTTGATTTGAAGCTATCTTGATTATTGGGGCGGTTGTAGAAGAACCCTGCTCTTGTACCTGCCTCGAATTTAGACATATCAGTATATATGAGGTTATCTTCAGTATTACCGATGGGTTTGCGTTCCGCTCATTCTTTCCTCTTAGGAAAGATATCATTCTAGATCAGGTTATGATAAATACTTTTTTGCTTGGCTGTCACACATCCGTTGTTGCATTCATTGATACTAAATATTTGGGATGGTTGGTTGGTTGATTGAAATGGTTTCCGGGCATCAGCTCACCGATCCCAAAAGCGGGCTCTGCCCGCTAATCGAACCAATGTGTGGAATGTGTGGAGTTCGCAAAACTGAGCAGCCGCGGCATCTTAGTAATCGCTAGCTCGCTCAGGTCTCCAAAGCTACCATATCTGATGGTAGTTATAAAGTCATAAAATCATGTATGTCTAGCGTATAATATTCTAAAAATTCACCAGTTCAAGTAGCTAAAATATTTAGCGTAATGTCGGGCAAGAGGGTGAAATAAAATTGCTTTTATTTGCATCAACAAAAAAATTAAGATGGCCGCACTTAAATCATCGAGTAGGCTTATTGTGATCCTCTGCTTATGCTTTTGTGAACAGGTCATCCTATTTAATAAATTGAATCAGTTACTTCCATCCATGCCGCCCCTGGAGACCTCAACCTACTTCTCTAAAAATGGGGGAATTGGCAGAGAAAGCGCCTTTTAGGTTTTATGCTCTTCTTCTTGTCTGGAACTTCTGCTAAAATTGGTAACTGTATATATCACCTTTTTTTTAGCTCGATAAGGTCACATGACCTTCCGTTCCATACTGGCTATATTGCCCTGGCCAAAATACACGCATTGAGACTTCTCTATCTTAAGTCAGCAACTTTAATGAAAAACTCTCTTATATTAAGCGTACAAGTAAAGAGCGACATACTCAAGCTCTTCCACAATGACGAAAGTGTCAGGGAAGTGCCCTTCCTTGTATGCTCGTCCGTCAGCTCATTCCCTGGTATGTTATTGTGTCCAGGCGCCCATACCAACTTCAAAGAGAACTATTTAGACATCACTTTAAGTGATCTGGGGCAGTCCTCTTCTTTTTCAGATCTAACCTTTACGGATTCCATGGCTCTTAAAGCAGCTTAGCTATCAAAAAAAAAAAGAAATACAACATTGAGCTCAGACAATTCACAACCTCGGGTAAAGCCACTAATTCCACATGAAGGACATTACAGTGATACGGCAACCCAAGGGATTCACAGATACCAAGATACTTTGAGTAAACTCCGCCACCGACCCTGTTATCTACTTTTGATAAAAATGAATCGAATTGGCGCTGTCCCAAAGGTTTCTATCCGGGATAACCGCTAATAATAATATTTTGTGTGAGTCTTCATTAAGAATTTTTGATCTTTTCAATAACCATCACCTCCAGGGAAACTATCTCTCATAGAGGCGATATTTAGATCGTTCTTAAATTTTTTGGGAAATATTCATGAATTTTTTTAGTTTAACGTTTTTGACTTATGTATTTGTATTTTAAATTTTTGTAGCCCATTTTACAGCGCAACTGTTTTCTTTATCCCAAATTATTATATAAACATCAGTGTCTGTATCTTATTTCATTGATCACATATTTCTGCAATAATTCCAATTTCTCTATCGCTAAATCGTCTTCTTTGTGTGCGGATTTGATTTTCTCATTTTTTATTATCTTTCCACAGCCATATTTGTGTGGGGTGAGACTTTCTGTTTCAAGTTATTAAGTGGTAAAATGCTTTTATGGCACGGCAACTTGCTGCCGTTTCTATATAAATATATCCATATATTTGTATATTATTGGTATTTTGCTTCGAGTGCTTTGTTAAAAATATGTAAATTTATTTTATTAAAAATTGTTTTGGATTGAGCGTGTTTTTATTTATGATCACAGTAAACTCAAAACCAGGTTTTCAATAACACGTAATCGTAAAATATAAACAATATATGTAAAAATTTTATAATTTTCATCAGTTCTGCATGTAAGATTTACATGCTTTATGTATATAGGTATATATGTACGTATAGTACTTGTATGAATCATCAATATCACTCCATAAATAAATATACACGTACACACATATTCGTATATGTAACTATTATGTGTACAATACAAAGCCAAGTTTTAAATGAAATCATTGGATATTTTTTGTTTTTATCATATGATACAGGTGTCAGTATTTCGTATATACATAGGTATGTATACGTGTACATTTAATTGGCGCTTTGCAACCGCTCAAGCGATTTTCGGCCGCGCTCCACCAATTTGTGGTATACGCATACGTCTGAACGGCCGATAGTTTTTAATGAGGAGTTTCTATACTTATCTATAATCGTAGATATGAATTTATGTTTGCAATGTATGGTTGCCTCTGAGCATTGCCTACTTTGTGTTAATGAAGCTTTATTTCTTCTTTATCTTATCAGTTAAGTTTGCTCCACATTTTTTATAATAATGTGCGTATCTGCCATTTGTGTATATTTTTAATGCGTAAACCAAATAGCGGGAAAGAAAAATATGTTGGAAACATAAATACTCATGAATAGGCGCATACGTATAGGTTATGTAGCGAAATATATATATACAATACTTTGAATTTTTATACTCGACAGTATCTTTGAACAAAGGGACTTATTGAGTTTTGATTTTATTCGTCGACAAAGGGCCTGCTTAGTCCAAGGGAGCACCTACACGGTGTGTTCCAAAAATAACCGAACTTTTTGGATATAAAATAGTAAAATACACATTATATTATCTTTGAAAGTTATTATTTATTCAAAATAGGTTCCATTTGACTCAACACAACGTTTGGAACGATCAACCAGCGCATGCATAGATTTTTTTATGTCATTTATAGAAATGTTCTTCAGTACCTCGGTTACGGCTGCTTCATTTTTTTCAATTTTTTTTTTTTTTATTTAGTAAACTTCAATTTCAATTTTTTTTCAAGTTGGACACAAAATTTTATATTTGCTTTTTTTTTTTTTTTTTTTTTGGAACCATCTGTCATCCGACTTACATGAAGTCAGGTGCGTTTGAAAGAGGATGAATGCATCTTTTTAATGTTGCAAATTTTCAATAGATGGCGCTGTATGTTGTATGATTTAAATATAAAGTTCGGTTATTTTTGGGACACACCGTGTATTGGTGATAGGGATTTGGCACTGGATTGTTTTTGGTATTTATGCTGGTCCCTTGATAAGTGAAATTATTACGCTGACTGTTTGTTTGATGGCATCCCGATCATAACATGCTCATTAGCTTCGCTTCTGTGTCTAATTTGGACAAAGCATATCTAAAGGCGAGATTGAAGATTGTACCTTCTCCAGCCCTTAGTTAGCTCTATAATTGGTACTGTTTCTTTGATAAACCGAAGAATATCTCTGCGAACTCACCATAGTATTCATAATAAGCACTCGGCTATTGCGGCTGCTTAAAGAGGGGTTTTTATTACTCTTTGAAATAGCAATCACGGTCTGGTGAGTACATAATATAATTGTTTTAATATTTTTGTATGAAAACAATATAAACAGGAAAGGAAGAGCTGTCTTCGGTCGTGCCGAAGTCCTTCTGCCTTTAATGACCAATAAAATCTATGGAACATATGTCATGAAATGATTAAATAATAAAATCTAATATATAAAAAAATCGGTATTATGGGATTTCGACAATTTTTAGCACCAATGTGTAATTAATTTTATGTAAATATGTTTAAATGTAACAGTGCGTCTGTGTATCAAGTTCGGTTGAAATACCTCAAACAGACGGACATATAGACCTGACTGAATCAAGTCACACTAACCCGATCGGTATAGATTTTCTATCTCTCCTCCTTCTGGTACTTACAATACATACTTCGGACAAAAGCCAATATTCCATTTCATGTACATGAAAGATAAAATACCATAAATTTAATATTATTTAGAAAATGTTTATTTGTTTGTTTTTTTTTTTTGTTTTGCAAGATCAAAAAAGCAAATACTTGTTCAAATATTAAGTTTATTTCCATTTTTTTGCTTGGTAAGCTGATTCAGCTGTTGTGCACCGACGCACAATGGGGTAAAAGTGCTTAAAACACGCGCATTGCTTATTTTATGCTGTAATTTCCATATTATTGGTGATACTTTGTTCAAATTCGGACATTTGATTTAGAATCGTTCAAGGAATCGAATGATACACACATTTTTATATTTACTCTTCCTGGGACTGACACCCTACAGTAGGATATTAAGATTTCTTACAAAACTTCTTATTCAAAAGAAAGTGCAAATATTAAACATTTTACATACTTTTCAAAGTTCTTGACATGTGATTTCTTTAATAAAGAAGAACAGAGGGTTATAAATTCGCCAAAAAATATATAACAACGCAAATTTTGATATTCTCTATAAATTACTTAAATTAGTATTTACGGGATAGGAACATTATATTATATATCCTTCTTACAACCGAAATTTCAGGTGTAAAATTTGAGGTTAAGATTGTCAAAAAGCATGATTTACATAAAATTTTATATGTTCATAAAAGGTATAGAGACTTCTATACCTAAATTTAAAAACAAGCAATTATTATTGATTTTATCTTTATTAACAAATGATTAACTTCAATATGTAATTTATACCACAAATATTTGCAATAAGGAGACCGAATCAAGGCCCACCAAGCGGATTTGCTTATTTTATAAACTCGCTATTGGGAAGCCCGAGGTTCGAGTTCTGGTCCGACCAGTTTCTTCTTATTTTTTATTGGCGTTGGCACCGCTTACGCAATTATAGCCGAATCAATATAGGAGCGCCATTCTTCTCTTCTTTTCGCTGCCTGGCGCCAGTTGGAAATGCCAAGTAAACCCAGGTCACTCTCCACTTGATCTTTCCAACGGAGTGGAGGTCTTCCTTTTCCATAAATCGTTCGCAAAACTTTTCTCTTGAAGACTCCTAGAGCCGACTCATCACAGGTTGACATCGTCCACGCTTCTGCGCCATATAGTAGGACCGGTATGATGAGCGACTTGTAGAGTTTGGTTTTCGTTTGCCGAGAGAGAACTTTACTTTTCAATTGCTTACTCAGTCCAAAGTAGCACTTGTTGGCAAGAGTGATTCTGCGTTGGATTTCCGGGCTGACATTGTTGTTGGTGTTAATGCTGGTCCCTAGATAGACGAAATTATCTACGACCACGAAGTTATGACTGTCAACAGTGACGTGGGAACCGAGTCGCGAATGCGATGACTGTTTGTTCGATGATAGGAGATATTTCGTCTTGCCCTCATTCACTACCAGACCCATTCGCTTCGCTTCTTTATCATGTCATCGGCATACGCCAGGAGTTGTACACTCTTGTAAAAGATTGACCTTCTCTATTAAGGTCTGCAGCTCGTATTATTTTCTCCAGCATTAAATTAAAAAGTCACACGATAAAGAATCACCCTGTCTGAAACCTCGTTTGGTATCGAACGGCTCGGAGAGGTCCTTCCCGATCCTGACGGAGCTTTTAGTGCTGTTTAACGACAGTATACATAGCCGTATAAGTTTTGCGGGGATACCAAATGCAGACATAGCGGCGTAAAGGCAGCTCCTATTCGTTAAAATCGACGAAAAGGTGGTGGGTATCGATTCTCTTTTCACGGGTCTTTTGGCGCATGGTGAATATCTGATCAATGGTTAACTTACCAGTTCTAAAGCCACACTGAAAAGGTCCAATCAGTTTGTTGACGGTGGGCTTTAGTCTTTCACATAATACGCTTGATTGGACCTTATATGCGATATTAAGAAGGCTTATTCCACTGTGGGATCGCCTTTTTTGTGGTTTGGGCAGAGCACACTTACGTTCCAATCGTCGGGCATGCTTTCATCCGGCCATATTTTGCAGAGGAGCTGATCAGGTCTTCACCGCCGTATTTGAATAGCTCGGCCGGTAATCTATCGAATCATGCCGCTTTGTTGTTTTTTAAGAGGACGATTGCTATTCGGTCTTCTTCATAGTCGGGTAACGGAACAACTTTTCCATCTTCATCAATTGGAGTTTCAGGTTCACCATCTCCGCGTGTTTCCTCTTCACTGCCATTCAGCAGGCTGGAGAAGTGCTCCCTCCATAAATCGAGTATACTCTGGGCATCTGTCACTAGCTCACCTCCCTGGGTCCTACAAGAGTTTGCTCCGGTCTTGAAATCTTCTGTAAGTCGCCGTACCTTTTTGTAGATTTTTCGAGCGTTACCCTTGTCGGCCAGCTTCTTAAGCTCCTCGTACTCGCGCATCTCGGCCTCTTTCTTTTTTGTCTGCAGACGCGTCTTGCTTCCGTCTTCAGTTCTCGGTATCTATCCCACCCCGCACGTGTTGTGGTCGATCGCAAGGTTGCTAGGTAGCCAGTCCAACATCCAAAATTAAGTTCCATAATTTTCTGACATGAACTAAAATAGCTCCTTATAATAATCCATCGGCCGTGCGAGGTCGCAAAAACCACAAATTAGAGGAGAAACTCGGGCAAAAATCGCTTCGTCAGTTACAAAGCTCCAAATATATATAATTGCAAATTATGCAAGAATTACTAAGAAAATTTAGAAGTGTTTGTCACACAATTTTCATATAAAAATGTTTAAATGGCAAATTTTGGTCTGAAGAGGTAAGTTCAAATTAAAATATTGCACTATAATGCAAGATTCTGCAGATAAATTTGACAACATGTGCTTTATAAAGGGTCATAGCGTATGGATCGGAAGTATTTCGTTGATCTGTTATGGCTAAAAAAGTTATGATCCAAAGAAAATTGTTATTTTTTCCAAAAAAGTAAATTTTTTTGTAAGAAGTTCGAACGCTTATATTTTCTAAACTGAAAAATCCTCGAAAAATATATTAACAAGAGATTAATTGCATTAAAGTTTAGATATCATGTGCAAAAAATATACTTATTTGGTTAACAAATTTATTTTCTATAGAGATTTTTGTACAGACACCAATTAAACAATTTTCAAACACACACCAAAAATTCAACTCAAGATTGCCCAACTTTGAGTGGTCATACCTCTGGAATACGTTGTTCGATTTTATCGCGAACAAGCTTTTCTGATGGCCTACAACTTAAATGTTTGCTCTAATACGCGTGTTTAGAGCAATTTTATCCCATTGTGCGACGCTACATAAACAAACATTTTCAATAGCTAATACTGAGCTGAGCGTCGTCTACAAGCTTTGCTCTGTCGCGCACACTGCTTGCTTGCTATACTCCACACTAAATTATTTTCATAAACACCACCACTTAAAAGAGCTTAACCCAAATATTCCATCGCTCAGCATAAAATACTCTCATAAATGTTCATAAGAAGAGTAATAGGAACAAAGCGAAACCGGTGAATGTGAAAATGTGTTTGTATTCAAATTCATCAGCCAACGGTTTTGCGGTTAAAGTGCAAACAGCTGATAGATAAAATCATTCGAACAATTCTGTATTGAAATGATTAAAAATAACTTATTTTATGAAAATCAGAATATTTATTGTAATTATTATTATTATATAAATTTTAAAACCCCAAGGACGTACACGTATTATGTGAACTATGGTATACAATTACATATGCACATACCTACATATGTGTGTATATATACTCACAACGTGTGAGCTTTTATCGCTAAGTTAGCTATTGAAAGCGAATTTACTTCCTCCTTTTATATTATTTACCCACCTTTACTTGTTTACCATACAAACCAGATCAAACATACATACATACGTATGCGTACATAGGTATACGAGTACACATCAGTTACTCATTTGGAAGTCGTACGCTACGTTATCAAAGCAAACCAGTTCACGCCACAACGAATACTAGCAGCCGGCTATTTGCACTACATTGGACCGGTATTAGTTAAGATTTTCTTGTCCATAATAGTCTAAATAATAAACGCACGGGTTACTGGCCAACATCTGAAGAGAGAATGCGTGCCTTTTGCGTTGGCTGGAATTTCATCGAAGAAAGTCAATCACATTCCGCTGTCCAAGTGCCAATGAAATCGCCGTCACTTACTCTTGATTTATTGGCTTACACACTTGTGGATACTTCGTCTGGCCGGTCCGATCAGTATTCACTTATTTGAAAGTGTATTTACAAGAAATGGAATTTAATGCAGTTATAGCGATTATTTATTAAAAAAAAAACATACTTCTAAATATTTTAACAGACATTTTTTAGTATTACTATTGATAACTAATATAAAATAACATTCCCATTAATATGAATATCACGATTTATTAGATACAAATTAATTAAAAATGAATGAATCATTTCATAAATTCATTAATATTTTCTTCTTGTAGCCGCTGAAGTAATTTTCGGCTGAACTCCTCCTCCAATTTGTGGTATGCGTCTTAATGTTTTTTTTTAATATACATACAGGGGTGGCACACTAATTAGCACACCTTACCATATTTCAATAATGTTAATAGAAAATTTAATATAGCATTTCATAAAACTTTTGGGTCGGTTTCAAGAAGTATACCTTTATTTCATTTTCTTCACAAATATGAGCGGCAATGCAGGAGGTATAGACGTAGACATTGCAGGTAGGACTGTTAGACAACCGCTTTTGGAATGCAACCTTCGGGGATGCCCAAGTTTAAAAAAAAATTCAATTTCAACAATAATCTAAAGGCGCGATTGGAACTTGTCAGATTACATAATGATTCCCCGCTTCCCTTCTGGAATTGTGTAATTTGGAGCGACCAATCAAAATTCAATTTATACGGACGTGAAGGGAGAAATTATGTGCGACGCCCCCAAATAAAGAATTGGACCCGAAGTATACCAGGAAGACGGTTGAGTTCAGTTCTGTAGCACATCAGAACTCGCTAGAAAATCTTCTTCTACCGTTTTCCGACAAATTACCGTAATCTCTATACACCACCGCAGTTTTTCAGCAAGACAATGCGCACTGCCACAAATCGAGGACAATGATTCAGTGGCTTCAAATCCAGGAAATTTGTTTGCTGAATTTGCCTGCCCGGAGTATCTATTATGTTTTTTTTTTCTAATTATTGATATGTTTCCCTTCTACATTATTTCATAAGTTTTATTGTATACATACATATATATATGTAATTCAATTCCTTCTTTAATTTTCTTATAATTTTGGGCTACATGGGAGAGTGTGCTAATTAGTGTTCACTAAACTTCGAATATCAGTCCGCAGATCTTACCTATAGTTCCAGCAAAAAATTTTCCGTTGTATCTGGGGAGGTACTCAAGCTCTTTGTACTAACACATTGCGATTTGTTCTGAGAATGTGGCTTACTTCACTTTTCAGCACACGATAGCTCTACAACGCACACGTTCTAATAAAGGAAACCTTTCCTAATATGTACATATGTATGTATGTATGTATGTATGCACACGTATGTATTGTATAACCGAAATTGATTAGCGTCAGTTCATTTGCGGACATTTCGTAAATGGAAGTTATTGATAGGTCTAAAAATATAGTTTTAATATTAATAGTAATTAATGGATCCCCCTATATTCTGGCATTTCTTTTTAAAGAAATTTCATAAAGGCCGATACTCGTATATGTATAATATGTAGTAGTTTAGGCGAGAAATCACAACTTTATATTAGTTAGTAAAAAAAGAACGTAAGAAATAAGGATTTTTGCTCATATAATAATTATTGATATTTTTTCTCTTTTCCTCATTATTGATTTTCAATAACTACAGTAAAGCCAATAAAAGAAAATACACAGCTGCGTCCGGCTTATTAGTTTTTGCAAGCGCCATTTGTCTCTAGGGCACAACGGGGCATGGGCATCCCTAGAGACAAATGACGCGTGCAGTTCCAGCTCATAATACTAAGTCAATAGCTGAGCAAATAGAGGTACATACATACTTACGCATGTATGCATGTACTCGTATGTATGTGCATTTGTACATGTGAGCGCTAAATACTGCAAATCTACACCATGTTTGCCGATTCATCACACATTTCCTCAGCCACCCTCTTCTCACTTACGCAAACAAACGTTGTGTCAAAGGGCTGGCAAATGCAAGCAGAAGAAGAGGCACCAGCAGCATACAGCTAGATAACACGTGCCGCTTTGAAATGAATCCCTCCACAAATCACTTCCATCAATAACAGAAATTTTATGAAAAAATGCTGGCACACTTGTATGTACATATGTATGTATGTACGTGTATATTTGTAGAAAAATCGTTGATACTCAATTTATGTATGCAGTTCTAAGAAATTATTTATTTGCAAGCAGAAGTACTTTTATTGGAACAAAATTCCTAATATTTGTTTGCTTCGGTTTTAGGTTACTCCGGTACATTGGCCTCGTGCTGCTATTCATACATACGAGTATGTATGTACATATATGTATATATTATATTTTCAAGTGAATGTATGCGTGTACCGAAACATTCTGGATTAAAGATATTTGTGTTTTTTCCAAACTGTATTCTACCTGCATTTTTCGTCGTCCTCTTATTTTTTGTTGTCTGCATACCTTTAGGTATGAGTCACCAGCGATAGTAGTGTCGTTAGCGCAAACGCAAATGTTGTTTGTCAGTGTACTAGCTACATCTATGTAGTATGTAAGTAAATAAATATGTGCGCTTAAATTTGTTAAGGGTGGTCCAAAAATCCACTTGTAAATTGACATGTGTGTAATATGAACATGTGGTCAGTTTAATTTGCCATGCCAGTTTGCCTTTGTTACTTAAACTTGTTATTATTTAATTTGCATCATAATCAGGCATGTTCTGCAATTAACTTTCGAGTAAAAGTGGCTTGAAAATACTTCTATTTGATTTTTTGGTATTCTACATTCTACACAATTAATTTTAACTTCATTCGGCTTTCGAATATAAAATTTCCATCTTCTGAAAACCCATTCTACATAAAAATACGTGCATATAGAGTTTCAAACCACCTCAGAGTTGCTAAGTAATAAAATATTTTTTATAAAATTAGCAAGAATAGATATTAAATATATATATAAAATATCTAATGTTTAGCGTTCACGACAGAGTATTCCACAATGCTGTCTTGGCAAAGGCCTTCAAAACAAGTGCTGTGAAATACTACATTATTCAAATGACCGCCTAGCGAATTTTTGCAACCTTCGATCCGTTTGAAGTTATTTTCAACCATTTTAGCACATATTGGGCGGCATCTTAGCCCTAAGTCCAACGAAAATAAAGGCTTATTCGCGCGTGTTGTGTGACATGTGGCATCATCTTATTGTAACCTCATATTGTCATGTTCTTCAATTACGGGCCTGCGGACCAAAGAGCGCATCAAACAAACAGCGTTTTTAGTTGTTATGACCTCTCTTCAGTTATTTGAGGTTTCTCGGGGCACTAAATGGGACAATTTTGCTTATTTACGTATCCCTCGGGTAAAAAATGTACCTCATTTACAATAGCGGTATTTGAGGTGGAACGAGCAAAACGATGATGCACAAGCCGTACAATATCTGTAATCAATCCAGTATCTTCAAATTTCTTTAAATTTTCACCAATTGCTTGAGTAGTTGGACGTTTATGTGCACCATAATCTCCTCTTAAAGCACGAAACGTGGCCATGTTTGAATAACCATTTTTGCAGTAGGTGTTAACAATTCTAATGCGTTGTACGGTTTTAATTTACTTTTTTCAAAATGTTAAGAATTGTTTATAATTTAAAATAATAATTTCACGTGTGTTTGCATTTATTTATCTGCGCAGCGCAATTCCTTTTTCTAAACATATGTACACGCATCATTTGTAATTATTTTGGTTGCCCAGAAGAATTCTGCGTTGCGTCTGCGCATTGCACCCCGGCGGTGACAATAAACGGTGAACAGTTGGCGGGATTGTCACTGACTGCATCAGCTGCACCCAAATAAAAGTTATATCAACCACCTTTTCATTTGTTCTCTTCACCTTTCCTTTGTCGTGCTCTGTAGTAGCGGCGCACACGCCGAGAATCGTCGTAGCTATATTTTGTTCTTCGTATTCTTTTTTATTTATTTGATTTTGGAGTTTTGTTCGACGCGGTTCTAAAGTAAGGCGAAACGTAAAAATTCTGTTGTTTTTCATAAGTTTTTCCTATTTTCAATATGAATTAGTGATTTCTAGACGAACTTAACAAAACTCATCCACAAGCGTTTTCTCTAAGTGAATTCCAAGTGAATTTTAAATGATTTCTACAAACGCTACAAACATTCATAAACAATTGGCATGCTTATTGTTGTATGCATATACTCATACAAATATAGGTATATCTGAACCTTAGTATGCGCTCATTGGCTTATAGCTGCTTTGGCGTTTAATTTCATTTGCTGTTGTTGTTCGTTTTAAAGTTTGCGTGTAAATAATCAATTTGTGTAAAAAATGATTTTACAAAACGTTGCCAAAATAATTATCGATAACGTGTGTAAGTGTTTATATCAACATATTCGTACATATGATATGTACATATGTATGTGTGTGTAGCGAGATGCACTGTTATGATGTTTATAGTGAGATCAAAGTGAATTCATTTCGAACATATGAAGCGCACATAAATTGACTGCGTTATGCATTTGTCGTCCCTCGGCAGGGAATGTCAACCCCTCCGAGTGCATTGCTAACATGAAATAAAGGCTCCTCATAAAAAACCATCAGCCGTTGGAGGCGGCTTAGTATAAACTGTAGGTCCTTCCATTTGTTGGAAACAACATCAAGATGCAAAACCACAAACTGAAGGAGGAGCTCGGCCGAAAATCGCTTCAGCGGTTACAAAGCGCCAATTATATATGTATATATAAATATATTATATATAATCTGCTTTATTTAATGGTGTTGTGAGCTGGTTTTCCAGCTGGTTTTGGTTTCAACAACCCCACTCAATAAGCCTGATGGCGGAGCCTGCTGCGACTTTACCAGTGAAAATGTCTATTAGCAGTTGATACCGAGCATGTCAAACGAATCCGTCGGACATGACTTAATAGCTCCTGTAACCACTGCGCAGGCTGTTCTTTGTATTCTATTTATTATTATATGAAATTTGAAAAACTTTTATTTAAATGACAAGTAAGGAAGATAAAGTTCTGCTGGAACCGAATATTAGATACCCAACTGTTATTCATATGCATGGTCAAAAGTGAAGTCATCATTTGATCCAAAAAATGAGACAAAAGGAAGGAGAGAATGATTTATTATCAATCGATTGCCCGAAAGTAATAAGAACGTTATACGGGGAGGGGTTAATTATTTCCGGAATAGGCAAATACTCAATCCATGTTCATTGTAGACATTCGGATGTGGGCTGGATTTCATTTTTTCCACAACAATTCGTAACTGTATACCAAAAAAGTGTTGTTATGTTGGATGCGACAAGTTTTTCTACTTACAAAAAAAAAAAAAATAAAAAAATAAAAAATTAAACAATACTCTATATAAAAACTGCGCCCGTTATTTAATTAAATTTTTATTTCGTTATTCCAGATGTCATTAACGAAAAAAGATCCTACACTACGTGTTGCTGCCAATGATCCGCATTTGGTCAGTTTGGGTGGTGGACGTTTAAGCACTGCTGTCACTATTCATTACATACCTATAGGTAAGTAAAACTTTTAATGGATTCTATGCACTTATAAGTGGTAATTTTAGTTCATTTAAAAACTTTTGAGAAATAAAGTTTACTTTTGAATCACTTGTACTGAAACTTTTTAGTCGATCAATCAGTTAATTGAATTAAAATTAGGTAATTTAATTTAATTCCTAGACCTGCAGTATTGTCTATTAATCACGTGATCATATTTTAGGCCTTCCTAAACTAGTATTTAACTCGTATGAAGAATGACAAAATATGAGCAATATGATTGTAAAAATGCAAACCAACTGAATACTAGTTTAGAATTAGTATTTTTGCCAACGGGGTTATTATATTTATTAGGGGAGAGAAAGTTTTCTATAAATATACATATGTTTGTAGTACACACCTTTATTTGCTAGGTTTTAAATGAGTTTATGTTATTGATAAGCTGCAATAAATAAAATTTGTAAAAAAGGGGAGAAGATAGCAGTGGAAAGATGAAGGACGTCCCTCTTCTTACTACGAATTGTTATATAAATTTGGTGGAGTAGTATTATAATTTTTTTATTGACGGTTTGAGTTATACGTTTATTGTTTAATCAGCCAAATTGATCAGTAATTATTTATATTTCTAATGAATCAATGTATTTTGCTTCTTTCTAATTTTGATAAGCGCTACCAAAAGCTATTAACAACTGCCACCTCAATGTCAGTCTACGTGTTTCACGATGTATATTTACGTATACATGCAAACAAGTTCACGCAATATTATCAATGAATTTTTTCCTGGATTACCGTGTACGCGTATGTGCATGCTATATATAGTAACTGTGAAACAATAAAGCTTACTTGGTAATATTAACAGGCCATTCTGCATTTTGGTGCTCTGCATTCTACACAATTCATTTCAATTTAATTTTGTTTTCGAAAACGAAATGGCTTTGTTTTGAAAACCCGTTCTACATAAAAATGTGTGTTCGAACCAGTTCAAAGTTGCTTTGTATATTAAATATTTTAAATATATAATGCTTGGCGTAAAACATACCAATTCGCCAGAGTAAGCCATAATTCTGCATTTCATGCACATCCATGAAGATTTGGCAAAGGCCTTGAGGAACAATGATGGTGTAAAACAAATGAGCTTAACGACAATTTCCTCCACCTAACAAGCCTAAAGTGTGTCTTATATGCTCTTTTTCGAAAGGAAAAATCTATCATCGAAAAGTTAACTTTTCAAATTTCATTTCATTTTCATTCCGCTATTTTTCGGAAATATGGGCGAAAATATTTTTCAGCTGTGCATACTAAAATAAGGAAGGTCATAGGCTTATATCCTGGCTTTCGTCTTTATGAATTCGCCTTTGTCGAAGTGGATTTTACAATTAAAAAATAAGCATACCTACTAATCTTATATCTAGTAAACTATTTGTTTTAGATATCTTTGTAAAGGGTATTTTTTTAGACGTGTAGTTTTCAATGGGAAAGTGCTTTTTTGGAGTAGGCTTTATGACAACTTTCACCTGATTTATACTCAGATTTGTTTGTCATTTCGAAATGAACATACCTGCTCCGGAAAATCGTTTGTAAATCGTGTCAGAGACGCCTTTCAGTGGGCACCATGGACGCTGTTGCTGCTGTGGAGCATGGCATCGAAGAATACACGAATGAGGCGCGCAACAATTGGATCCATATGCCCTTCTACTTTATTGAAAATCCGCAGCACATGTTCGGTTAATGAGACCAAATCGAGATGGCCATCGGTCGGTTTTTTACAAGAAAATTTTTGTTGAATGAGTACGTTAATAGCATTTGCATTTCCTCAAAAAGTCACTGTTTGGTGTGCTCTATGGGCAGAGAAAATCATTAGGGAACGCTATAGTGCTATGATTAATGAATCTTTCGGTCCCGAATTGGATTATCTTGACGTGGACGACCTTCGATTCCAACAAAACGGCTCTAGATGCCACACAACTAACGAAAAAATCAATTTATTGAAGGAAACTTTTGGTGAGCGGGTATCTCGCGTCGTTACTCTGTGGCGTGGCCTCTACGGTTGCGCGTTTTAACACCGCTGGACTATTTTTTGTGGACCGACACGATCGAAGCCTTGTATGTGAATATTCGGCACTAATTGTTGAAAAGACAACCGGGGCCATAAAATTAAATTATATGCGTTACATTTCTTTTTGAATACCACAAGTTTGAAACAAACATTCAACTCTGGATATTTCTACTTTCAACGTTTTTCTCTAATTAATTTTGAATATTTAATTAAATAAACTTTTGTCAAATGGTTGGTATTGGCAGAATTAATTTTTATTTTATTCAGAATATTCGCTTAATTCAACGAAAAATTGACGATGCTATATTTCCTTTGAAACTTTTGCTCCACCCTAATGTCCAATTTACGAGTATATAGAAAAGCTTTCGATTCCGATATTGACTTTATGACAGTTGTTTGTTTACACGAAAAAAAAACCACATATGTATATACACGTACATATGTACATCGACATACAATACATATATAGTAGTACACATTTCTTAAAATTGCTGGTAATGTTTTGCTCGCATGGCATTTCGGCTAGCACAGAGCCGTGTCTTTGTCATTATCAAAACTTTAGAGTTCCTAGAGGTCACAATCAAAAAGCTTTATGTGTCTTTCTTTGTTTTTTTTTTTTTTAATTACTTTCTTGGAACTTGCACAGATATTAAGCATATGTTTTCAAATAGGTAAGTATGTATGGTACATACATACATACATGCGCAATTAAAAATGATGTGCGCAAAGTGTACGAAATGTACCTATGCACAAAAAGATTTAAATTTATGATCTCACTTTGAACGTTGCTGCAGCGAAGGCCGGCCGCATCATTTTTGTCAAATCGAAAACTGCAAAGACGCGCCTTAAATTGAGGCCAATAGCGTATTATGAAAGTAATTTATAAGCTTTTTTATTTATTTCTTAATTTTTGCTTTGATGTTATTTTTTTCTATATTTATTAACGCTCAGGTGATATGACTATTGGCTCGGCTTCCACTTGCAGTATATCTCTAAATGGTAGTGGTGTTCGACCGATTCATTGCACAATATATCGCAGCGAAGAGAATGAAGTGACAATCGTGCCCGAACAGGATGCCCGCATATTGATCGACGGCACAAAGCTCACACATGAAACGAATCTAACACAGGGCGCCATGATCACCATCGGCAACTCGAATTATTTACGTTTCAATAATCCAGCCGAGGCTCAACTGATACGCTCCGCTATGGGTTCAAACGAACGCATCTCCATGCCACAAATAGACTTCACTCAAGTGCCACAACGTGATTCCAGGAAAAGTTTTAGCTCCAGCAATGGCAGTGCAGATGCGCGCCAATCACTAGCCATTGATTCTTTCTATGAAGAACACATCAGTCCCATGTCAAATGGTCAAATGTCGCTGTCGATGGGTAGAGAGTCCATGAAAAGTGTGTTGAGCAGTGATAAGTCTTTATATAACAATGTGTCGTTGGCGCCAATCGATATAAATAGTTTTCAGTGTCCGAAGGTCTTTGCCGCTGACTTAGTGACCGTTAATATGCCCGCCAAGGATGTGTTGGGTCAAAAGTATGCAAATTTTGCTAAGAATTTGGCTGAAAACCATCGAAACGATAAAAATGCCAGTCCTGTACGCAACAATCAACTGAACAACAGCTTAAAGGGCGGTACTGGACAAAATAGCAGTGGGAACTATGTGAACATACCCAGTACCTCAAACTATATACAGAATACAAATGCATGCGGAAGCGGTGAATTCCTGGCCAAGGTGAATAATACGACGCCTTTACGTAGCGCCAGTGGCGCGAATCACCACAATGTACCCGCATATGATCGCTACCCAAAGCCAGGTACCTACGGTGGCCTGCAAATATACCCTATGAATGGTGTGAATACAGAAATTAATAGTAACTCAGCAAATTCCTCGCCGCTCCATCGTTTGCAATACGAAAGTTCGCCGGGCATGCAGCGTCGAAATCTTTCAAACATTAGCACTTCCGAGAACGAACGTCTGGAGGATATGCTAAAAATCTGTACGGAATATTCTGATCGGCAAAATCAGAGCTGTGCCGCATCGCTCACTTCCTCGCCAATGGTTCAAAACCGTATTAAAACAAATGGTTCGCTGCCACGTGACAAGAAGTCGCCCTTCTACCACGATGTGTCCGGTACGCAGCTGCAACAATCCTTCACAGGTAGCAGCAGTAATCTCAGTACACAGCCACATACCGGTTCAATATCCACTTCATCCGGTTACGAGAACGTACGTTTGGTTAATCAAAATCGTTTAGAAATCGGTGGTCAAACTCAAGTACCCAGTTCTCCAAAAACGGGTTATGAAAACGTCGTAATTGGCAAGTATGTCCCACAGAGTCCACGCACCAAAATTCGCACCACATGCATGTCACCGAAAAAGGAGCATTCTTTCAGTAGCGCCTACGGTCAAGCGCCAACTAGCTCAGCAGTGCCACCGCCAGTGGCACCCAAGCCCACGAAACAGAGTGAGTACGAGCAACTTATCAAAACCTTCGAGGAGAAACTGAAATTGGAAATGCAAGCTATCGAGGAGAGTAGTCGTTATCAACCGCCAAATGCTACAAAGCCCGCACCGGCTTCTGCTGAGAATTCACCTGCTAAACGTACAAATAAAAATATAAATAATCTAACATTGAACCTACACGAGCCTAATTCGTTGCAAAACTCGCCTAAGCTGCAGAAGAAACCAGCGCCAGCGCCACGTTTGTTCTCGAAAATGGCTCTACTGAGCTTCAATAATGGTGGCAGCGTTAAAGCATCATCAACGACAGGTGGTGTCAGTGTATTATCGCACAAAACATCTGTTCCTGTGCGAAGTGACGTTGAGGAGGTAACGAAAACAGAACAGATTTCGATGTATTCTGACGACGTTGAACTATTAAAACATAAGAGAAAACAGCTTTTGTTGCGAGTGCAGGAGCTGAAGAACGAAATAACTGAATTGCAGAAGCAGGAATCGGAGGAGCTAAGGGAGGTGAGTGCTCAAAATGTTAAATATATATTTGAGAAAAAATTGTATTTGTAAATATTTTGTTTGTTTAATTGCAGTTGGATTTGGAGAAGGCACTGGTGACGGCCGAAGTCAACTCGGTCGGTGATTCTGTTGGAGAGTTGGAAACACAACTTGAACTTTTGCACAATAAAATTCACCGTTTCGAGGCACAACGCAATGCTACACGTGTAATGGAGGAGAATCAGCAGGCCAAATTGAAACAGTCAATTGAAATGAAGCAAGATCAAGTGAAGAAGTGAGTAACAAAAAAGAGGCGAATGTATGCATGCTCCAAAGTTTAGAAATATTCAATAAATATTTTCGTACCTCAACACCCTTGTAGGACTGCAAAATTAGCAGAAGAGCTCGGCCGAAAATCGATTCAGAAGTTACAAAGCGTCAATTACATTGTCAATTTATAATGTACATGTATGCATGTAGGGTTATCCATTTTGTGGTTTCAAAAGTAAAATGCTGTATTTTGATATCTGACAGACTTAACTGTCAAACCATAAATGCTTTGTTTTAGTTAAAAGTCAGGCATTTATGAAAATGAATCGCTTAGCAACCTTGTTAAAACCTACTACAAACATAATTATTCAAACCTTGCCACGTTTCGTTCTTTTAGAAGAGATTGGTGATGGTACACATGACCGTCCAACTACATCGCTTACAGATATTGTAAGGCCTGTGCATAATCGTTTTTTACGGTAAATTATGTCATACATTTTTATCTTGCACTTGCACCTACCTCTATATAAATATGGCTTTATTGCGATAGAGATTTTCTGGCCGTAAAGTTTACAAAAATGAAAAACCTTTGAGTTTCAAAAATGTTTGAATAATGGGAAAAATGTACAAATAATCTAATGATCAGTAAGTCATATTCTGAAATTCGATCAGTTTTCAAATTCAAACGAAATCATCTCCCATATGAACCCTTAGTAATGAAAATAAGAGCATTTCTTTATCGCTGTGTGATAACTTGAAACAGCTTAATCTAAAAAACTTTTTTCATTAGTATTGAGTTATTAATGCATTTTTTACAACTCTTTTATTGTGTGTTTCTAACATTTTAACCGCCTAGATTAAAATTGATGTTGCAACAAAAACCCAGTAATGACTGCCTCAAAGAAGAGCTTCACAATGTTAGCGAATCGCTGGAGAATGATCGGAAAACTTTTGAAGATTTGGAGTTTCAATATTTGGAAGAGGAATCTGAATGGCACGCTTATCGCGAGGAGTTGCACAACGAAGAAACTAATTTGACAAGTAGAATAAAAGACAAACGAATAGAATTACAACACTTGGAAAGGCAAGACTTGGCCAATACTTCGATGCATGCAAAAACATTAAAAGCCAAATTGGTGAATGCATGCAATGCATTGAAAACAGAACAAGAACGTCTGAAACTGACTGAGCTCAGTATTTGTGACATAACGGGTGAGTTAAAGCAGAACTCGTCCGAGGAAGACATCAGCCCGGCTTCAACCTCATCACCAATGCAGCAGCACAGCAATCTTGCTGCAGGTGTTATGTCCCAATCACTTTTCGGCTCGGCTGAATTACTTTGTCCCAAACACACCACTGAGGATTTAATGTCGAAAAGTATGAATGAGAATATGTTCTATAACAATAAAATCGAGCTGCCGCCTCATGCGAACGTCAACACAAGCACTCCTAGACGAAAACAACTCTATGTTGTTGATATCGATGATGCGCTTCAAACTGCCGGAACCGAAGCAGATGCGTCTCTTCGGGTCAAACTAGATGGGCCGTCGTGTGATACGTATGATGAACGGGTTAAATTCAATCTTTCATTGGGTAGTGATGATTTCGAAGTAAATCCATTAGAGCGTCGCGTGCCATCGCAGGATGATATTGACCGCATATGTAAAGTGACAAGCAATGCGCCGATTTCCACAAAAGGTGCAAGTACAAGAATATTCGACAGCATCAAGGAGATCGAACGAAATCGTCAACTACTGTTGGCACAACAAGGTAGATTTAAAGTGATTTACATTTTCAAATTGTTTTATTTTCATTTTATTTTTTTTTTTTCATATTCTAGGTCATCACGTGATTGAGCATGAACGTCAAAAAATAATTGATTTAAAGAAAAAATGTCATGATGAAGCACGCGCTCAATATCTTTTAAAAATGAACAACGGCGAAAAAGAGTAAGTAGATTACTATCGTAACTTGGAAAATGCATCGCTGCAATTTTTTTAAATAATAATAAATTCTTATAAGTTAGGATCGTAACAGGTTGCAATTTAATTTTTCTCTTTCAAAATTATTATTTGTGTTTTACACAAATAGTGTTGTCATTAGTCATACTTTAGATAATAAAAAAAAATCATTTAGAAAATGTAGTCGCAACAAAGAGTGGCTTGCTTTAATGCATTCTGCATTATTTTTAATTAAAGCTAGATGTATGTGCGTGTGGGTGTGTTGCGAATTGTAGAACCACTGCTCCATTTTGTATGGAGTTCGCGTTCATTAAATTCAATTAGTTTGGCATATACATATGTGCATTGTGTCAATGACTGCGAATGTTAACCTACGTTGACATGTATGTCTGTATATACACGTACTGTGTACTGTTGCGAGGATGAAAATTTCGTTAGGCACACATGAATGGTAGTTGTATAAGACGAGTGTACGAGACTGCATGCTGTTAGCGCAGGCATTTAATGTTTTACTCTATGAAAATCAGTATTTTGGTTATGAATTTCAATAAAAGTTTGATGTATTTACACGGAATAAAACTGAGCCGAATGTGTAAATCTTTACTACTATATTCAGGAAAAAAGTAATTTCAACGCACTACTCAGTCTGTTTAATTTTTTATAATGATCGAGTTGACTTAAAGAGCTTCCTATAAAATCAAAGAAATCACAAATCACCAAAATATTATTTAATAGATTTTGCTCATTTGTATTAAATTTACAAGCTTTAAATTACACTCGTGAATAAAACCGTTTTATTTGTGTAACAATTATATATGATAAATGGTTAAGTTGCGACTTTAATGAAAATAGATTTTAATATGTATTCGTATCCGTATAATGCCATAATTTCATACTATTGATAGTTTTTAAATTCAGACACCACGCTCACCAAGTCAAAAATCAAATATGAATGCTCATACATACATACATAAGACTGGGAGAGCTGGAGATATGGCGAGCATAAAACCGGTTTGATAGCATCTGTTTATTACACACACAAATATTTATTTTAAATCTTGTTTTTATTTTGCGAAATTAAACATTGGTTGTTGTTTTGTATGGTTAAATATGGTAATTTTTTTTTACCTAAAAGACCTAAAATTTTCCATTATTTTAGTCCCAAGACAGATTTCAATATTTAGTGAAATTTGCAAACATCCAGACAAAGCCTCGAAACGGCTCCGTAAGCAATGCAGACTCAATTAGCGTTTAAAAAACACGTATGACCGTGGATTAAAAGCACATACATTTTATTTGTGTAGTACAAAAAAGCTCAATTGATTGAATGGTTGCCTATCCGCTGCGTCGTCAACCTAGCTATTTGATTGCTCTATATTGCTGCATGAGTTAGCTGCATTTTTGACAGAATTGATTCATATATCAGTGGAATGCAATGAAGTAGAATACATTAGGGTAAGCTCCATAATTTTTGCGCATGTATATGCCTCAGTCATATTAATATTAATTTAATCAAGAACAAAAAGTGGGATATTTCTTCCGCTACCTCGATGAAACGCAACGCAAGGGCGTACGCATTAAAAAAACTGCCGATAGTTTTAATTAAGCTCAGTGCCTCTTTGACTCCGATGCTGCAGAGAACTAATTGAAAAAAAAAAAAAAATTTCTGTGTATGAGAAATATCTTCTCTTAATATATGCATGCATACGTTTGTACATACGTGTGGACATACATATATATTTATATGTATGTGTCACCAACTTGTGAATGACTAAATAGTCCACGGGCTCACTCTGAGTTCTCTTGCTGTCGGGCGCTTCACTGAAAGCTTTTTATTGTCATTTTTTCCCCTCTGCCTTCTGCTTTATCATTTCTGCTTGCAGTCTAATGTTTTATAGACATTTTGATAAAATTTCTTATCACTGAGCATTATTTTGATAGCAGTTGTGTGCTTTACTCTGTGTATGTGTGCTTTACTCTGAAATATCAATACAATTGCAAATTAAATAAACATGCATACTAACATGGGTTATTTATTTATGCGTGTGCGCTAATATGCACGACTACTGATCCGCAGTATAGTCCCACAAGCGCTTACTACCGGCAGTAACATTTCACGGGACATTTGAAATTGTCCCCGTTTTCAACAACAATACCAATATTTCTATATAAAAATAAAGGAAAACTTTTTGTTGGGTATTATGGATAAATTTTGTGGGCTTATCTGTAGGTGAGATAACTAACATAACTTTTATACAATTCTTTCCGCACATACATATGTACCTATGTTACCACATAAGTATATAGCATATTACATTCCTTATTGTATTCATTTTAACATTTTTTCACCACAGCAATAACAGCAGCAGCTCCTCAAGACATGAAATTCGAGAGTTGAAAAATATTGAGAACGATGACGCCTCTACGTGTCTCAACAAAGATAATCAACGAGTTGCTACTTCAGCACAAAATACGAATATCGCTGTGGAAAATGGAGCGCACAGTGGCCCTAACGATAGAATAAATAATTTACAAGTTGAGAAATCTAGTCAGGTGAGCATTATTTAACATTAGTTCTGTTCGGTGAGTTGATGGGCAGTAACAATTATTACTGAACTTTGCTAAATCGCATTCGGCGAAACAAAAAGCCAGTAAAATTTGCACAGAGAGAGCACAATGTTGACATTACGTTACTGGCTAATTCTTACTGACATTTCTCATCGAATAGAGCGTGCCAATAGTACCGAGCTCTGAGAGTATAAATGCATTAATGTTTGAAAATATCAAGTTTTTTGATAGTTTATTTTTTGATGCTTTATATTATTTTTTTGGTTGTTAGAAATCTGTAATGTTCTTGAATAGTGTGATACGTGTGATAAAAAATAATAAAAAAGCTTGCTTATGATACCATATATAGTATTCACCGTTTCCTTTTTTAAGATAGCTGGTGAAATGATTCTTACGAGGATTGATGTAGAACTTGTTTTGCAACAATTTGTCGCTTAGATTTTCAGTAAGGATGACTAAAAACGGAAAAAAAGTTTGAAATTCTTTTTCCGTGTAAGCCGGCCATATTATCTCAATATTATTATAGAGTTTATTCGATTCTGTTCAATTAAAAACCAAGCAAGAGCTTTATTTTTACTTCTAAATTCTACAAACATTTCATTTTGTACATCGTCGCCGCTTCCGGAAGATTAAGAATGCATTATCCTAATTGTGGCCGTAGAAGGAACTTTGCTTCATATTTTTTATGCGGCGCTTTTTAGTCGCCCCTGCTTTCTGATAAATTATAGAAATCCAAAATCAACCGTTGTACTTCTAATTTCTCAGTTTTGTGCGGGCGATGATTCCACTCCACTGCCAACACATTGTCGTTTAACGAGTGCCTTTACTATTGTAGGAATCATTGATATTGTTCAGTTAAATTAAAAAAACATTACATTTAACCACTTATTTTGTTGGCATATAATTCATATTAAAGAATTAAAATTATTTTAATTTTAAATCATTTTTGTTTTGTTGACAAAAATTCAATCATATGATAACCAATCAGCTGTTTTTCATACTTGCTGGTTTTTACTGGACCAAATTTTTCCAGCACGAATTCGCAACATTCTCTACAACTAAACGTCAAAATTGCGCCCTCTCGTTACCAATTTTTACCGGGTTTTTGGCTCATCGAACACGATCCAGTAAAGTTTGGTAAAAATTGTTACTGCCCATTTAGTCAACGAAGAGAACTATTCACATATACCTACTTGTGTTTGTGAATGAAAACATTCTTACTTTCTCATTCATTTCATAGATATTTAGTGTATTTTTTATACTTTTCATGAGCAATATTGTTAAATATCAGGCAGATGATCACAACAAGTATATATTTTTACAAGAGGAACGTGAATCCTTGCAAAACTTGAGTCTCTGGCTTATTACTTCTTGTCATTTGTGTATTTTTGCGAACTGGCACAGAGAATTGTATTTATTTACATGCATGTACATACTTATATACGTACAGGTGCTGTCAAAATAATAGCACCACTATACGTATTTAATTTCATTATTCAATTCTGTGGCAATGCTTCTATATTTTTCTCCATAACTTTACAGTTCCGGTAATAGAAGTATGCTCCTTCAGTAAGTAACAATTTTTTGTCGAAGTAATGGTTGCTTATCACGTTCCAAAACATAATTGGATTCAGTGGGAGCTGTTAAAATAATAACACTAATAACATAAATTCAAATGAAGGTCACAAATTTGACAATTTGACGCTCTAGTGCTGGCAATGGGTCGTGCTAAACACTGTACATGTGAAAAACGTGAATTAATAAAAAAACGTGCTCCCAGATTCGAAATATTGTTCTTATTCAAATAAAATGATAAGAAATGGAAATTTGTTAAAACCCACCTAGAATGGCTAATTAAAATGTAGCGTAATATTCTGGGGACAGATGAGTCTAAAGTAATAGAAAGTTTACCACAAAGACCGTAAAACATGGAGGTTCCTTTGATGGAATAGCTGCATAGTACCCTAACAAGGGTAACGCAATACACGTAAGATATTAAAACCAATTATCGTTCAAACTCAAATTACAACCAAAGTAAACGATATTAAAACAATTTTAATATTTTTGCTTTCAGGTGCTATTATGGTACTTGTCATATTATTTTTTGAGATTTTTGAAAAAAATTTAATTTTTGGTAATATTTTCACTTTAAATGAAATTCGTTTTCTTTTCATCATTATGTACACATATTTTTATACAAATTGAATAAAATTACAAAACCTTATTTTGAATAAATAAGATTTTGTTACCTTTTTAAAATCTTAAAAAAAAAAAATTAAATAAAAAAAATAAATAAAATAAAATTATTCTGACAGACTACTTAAGCGCAAATGAGTCCCTCAATTTTATAGTAGACATACCCTCCACATTTGATACATATACGTATATTTTTATATTGTGTTAGAAATTTTATAATCGCAGTACCAAAATACGTGCTACAAGTCGGAGACAAACGAGTTCGATGACTGGGAATATGACCCCCGAGATATGTGTTTCTGACATTCAAAGAAAAGCTACTCATAAAAGTCTTTCATCTGTTTTGTCAATATTTAAACGAAACAACTTAAGTTTTTTTTTTTGTTAACAACATTATCATTAAAACTTTTTACTTACATTGATATAAATATAGAAAAATGTTATTTAGCAAGCGACCAGTAAACACATCATTCCATTCTACTGAAATGGGCGCTCTCATGCCAGTCTTATACGCCTACCGTCCATATGTTTTCAAATGATTTATATAAAAAGAAATGCATGTATGCATGTATGGAAGCATAAAATTTTTGTACGTCAAATCACAATAAATACATACTCGTATGTATAAAAATAACATGCCGCGGGCAAAGAAACGGAACCGGCGTAAATTGAGCGCATGATAAATATTTACTTCCGCATAAACAGCCGTTAAACAAGTTCTGCGAATTCATATTTTATTCCTTAAATTTTCCTATGTTGCTATTGTGCTGCGGAGGAGGTGGTGAGTTATTGAAGAATATATTTTCCCATATTTGAGTATTGCGGAAACAGCATGCAGCACACAAACATATGCAGTTCAAGATAATACTATATAATTTTGATGGTCGTGTATTTACAAAAACATCAACAAATGATGATTACTTGTATAAATTTCCCATTAAGTAAACACTTTAAAATTTTGGAAAGCTGCGAAGGCGTGGAGAATGCAGAAAGTGCGCAGTAATGCTTTATTTTTGTAAATTACAAGCCGTCAAACCATGGCGCAATGCCACAGCAATTTATATATTGTGGTAAAATCTAATACATACCCACAAACCACGTTTCCCGCACACTGTATTTAAAATGTAGAGAACATTCTATCAAATTAAGTAATAGCATAGATAAAACTTTGCATACATTTAGGCTTTTTAAAAATCAAAAAACTTAGCAAAAGTTTCAAATATGCTGAGAAACGGGAAACCCCAAAGCCCTAGTCGGACTAACAATTAAATTATTAACAAAAACACAAGTTTTTCCTTTTATTTTATATTTCTGACATGAAATAAAAGCTCTTCATAAAAATCCTTCATCAGTTCAGTTCAGTTCAGATTGTAGGACCCCTCCATTTGTTGGAAAGGGGATGCTTGGTCGCAAATCGTTTCAACGGCTAAGAAGCGCCAGCTATATATGTACATACAAATGTACATGTACAAATGGATTTTAAACCTCAAACGTATGGTTTATGGATTTTTATGAGAAACTTACATTTTTTAACAAAAAATGGCACTCTTTTGTCCAAGACATGAGCTAGTTTTTATGTACAATAGTTTCGATTTTAAAATATTTCACGAAAAATACTTTTTTCTATTCCTGAACAAGTAAAAACCAATTTCCGAGAAATCGCAAATGAAAATTGAAAATTGCTGCTACATTTCTATATTCCATCAACGATTTTTATATATGTTTATAGGAGCATGTATGTATGTCATAGATATGAATGTAAATCTATTTAGTATTTGCACGTCATGCGAATATTACGTATTTAGTGGGCGCTGCCTCTCACATAGCAAGCGTAATATTTACATTACATACGTACATACATGTACGTTGTTGTTGTATGTATATTTAGTATGTACATATGTACATATGCTGGGATCAGTTTTACTGATTTGGTATTTTAAACAAAGTTATTTCGAATTTGCTTAGAAAAATTATTTTTAATTTCAACCTACCCTAATCCTTATGGGCAGGTGCAAGTTATTCAAACATACACGTACATATTTACATATTAGTCATGAGCTTAGAGATATTCCAAAACAAATGGGAAATTGTTCAAATACGTAATGTTTTATATGTATAAATATATGTAGATTTATATCATTTTATATTTATGAAATATGTGTGTACACAATTATGTACTAGGGATTTGATACAAAAAGTATGCGTTATTTTCATTTCTCAAACAGTTCAACAATTCTTACTCATCGGAGAATCTTTTTAAACAATTTGAATTCCCAGCAGTGTTGGCAATTTAACAAAAAAGTATTAAAGCTTAATTTTTAATAAATCCTTACGTTCAAAGAACTTATTTATATTATTTTTAATTTTTCTTGTTTACTTTTTTATTTTATTTTAAAATCTTATTTATATTTTTTGAATTTTATATATTTAATTTAATTTTTTATTTAATGTTTTTTTTTATTTAGTTTTTAATTAGATTAATTTCTTTATTTAATTTTTTTTATATAATTTAAACTTTTTTGTATTTAAAATATTTATTTAGTCTATTTTTTTTTATTTATTTTAATTTTCTTTTACTTAATTTATTTTTTAATACAATTTAATTTTTTATTGAATTTAAATTGTTTTGTCAGTTAGTTAGTTAGTTAGTTTAATGTTTTATTTTATTATTATGTTATATAATTTAGTACTGTTAGACATATACATATGTACACGTATGTTGGTGTTAAGAAAATGAAAATAAGGATTTATTTATTTTCCCATCACTGATACTTATATCATTTTATGTGTGTATGTACATACAGCCAAGTACATATGCGATGGTGAATTTTCGTAGTAAAATTGTGGCTATTTTCTCCTGCGTTCAGTGAATACAGCTCTGGACAGTGTCCGCCAGTATTGTAGATTTGTTTGTGGATACGCTCATATAAATACTTAAAAATGCGCGTTGGGCATGTGATTCTCATTTGAAATCTCTCCACGATTGTGCGGAAATTAGAATAGATCCGATGTGTGCATTTATGAAAAAAGTGTATTGATTTAACAAATATTCAAGTATATTGGATCGGGAATTTCGCATAAGCAAAAGCGGATAAAAATAAGAAACAAACTATTGAATTTAAATTAAATTAAATTAAAAAAAGAAAAGAAAAAACAAGATGTCCGTATGGATGAATTACGTGAAGCATCGTCATGCAGACTCAAACAAACGTTATAGAACAGAGTGTTATTATCAAGTGAGTGCGAAGAATTAATAAAATCCTACAATTATCTACAATCAAATATAATATATACTCGTGTGTGTGTGTGTTAAGCTACTAATTTTTATTTAAAAACGTAATGTAACAAGATTTTTTCTACAAATAAACCAGAAAAAATTGTATCAAACTAGTTTTCTCATGATCGGAACATAACTAATTAATACGAATATGAAATCAACATTAGTCTCTTCAAAAGTCTGTTGCTATGTTAACGGTGGAAACATTAAAAAATAACCTTTTTTTCACCCACTAAAGCAAATTTGTCCAAAAAGTTTGAGTTTGGTGGAAATAGGAAATAAATAAAATTTGTCTCAGAAAAAAAAAAATGTTTTTTTTTTTTATTTAAATTTCAAATTTTGTGGTTTATGTTCTATTTAAGTAGTACTTTAAGGATCCAAAACCAAGGAAAAAACCAAACCAAACTCTTACAAAACAGCTGGACCGGTTTTTTTTTGGAACATCTGTTTTTCACACCAAGAAGTGAACCAAGCTTGTATACCTATGGTTCGCATTAATATATAAACATTTAGAAACTTTTTTCGGAAGGACTAGGCATCACAGATCCTTGATTTGCATGGTGCATTCCATATTCCAATAGATGACATCATACGCTGACTTAATTAAGCTCGAACTTCTTTCGGAAGGCGTGTGCGTGTGTAAACGGGATTTGTTTCCTGGCATATACTATGTGCGTGTGTTTTTACACATGAGCAACTCCAAAGCGTGCGCTTACGGACATTTAACAGTTTACATGTGGTTCATTTTTTGAACATATGCGAGTACATACGTGTATGTTGTTGAGAAAAATGTAGTTTTTCCTGAATTGAGGACGTTTGGACCGATTTGCTTAATTTTTTCACATTACTCGTATTTAATAGGATAAAGTTTTTACGAAATAAAATTTAACTTTATTCTGGAAGTGAACCAGGGATCGATTTATACGGGAAAATTTGATTTGTGATTCGATTTACTTGAAATTTAATGAATTTATAGTACAATTTGCTTGAATTTTTCCTTTCTGAAACGAGTTCGCTTTTTCGGGTAGTTTACTTATAAAATCCCAACAATGTTTTGTTTTTTTAATCCACTCATCAATTCTGAAATCACGTTAACAGTTCCTAAAGCAGATTTGACCAATGTGAAACACAATGAACGTTAGGACTTTAAAGGTATCATTACATACCAAGTTTGGTTGAGATCGGTTGATTAATGCCTTTAAATATTTCATTTTGAGTAAGCGGGGGGTGAAAAGTGAAAGGTCCGTTATATGGGACAAAGGCGTAGTTGCTGCCCGCTTGTGTTCATATGCCAGACCATGGAAGATATGTGTATCAAATCGGATCAAATTCTGTCTAGTGGTTGTTGTGATATACTTTTTGGCTGTGGGTGGTGCTTCGGTCCTATTTCAGGCGTTTGCAATAGCGTCCGTATTTGTGATCGAAGGAATGTGTAAACCAAGTTTCATCATAACATCTCAACCCCTGCCTAAGTTATTGTGTACTGATTCTTGACATTCCCTGAACCTTGATCAATATATATCTCGAACAAACCTAATATGCTTTGCGTGCATTGTAAGGATCTCGATACTCGGGTATCGAGTTACTCGCAATACTGGTGTAAATGTTTGTTTGACCATTTTTGTAAATAAAATTATAATTATAGAAAAAAGTTCTGAGGAAGAAGTCAAAATTGTTGTTCAAAATACTCGAAAATGTTCAAGCAAACTCTTTAGCTCTCCTACAGAGTACAACCGAGTATAAAAAATAATTTATTTAAAGTAACAAAATGCAACAGAATATCGGAGCACTTCATCGTGGATATGTGAAAAAAGGAAAAAGTGAAAGACAACAATAAGTAAACCCACACAATAGTGTAACGATTGGTTAGCCCAAGTTCGGATCCAGTTCGAATAAGGAAGTCTGATGTGGAAAATGTGGTAGTTTCTGAAGTGACAGTCAAAACTTCAATCCTTAAATAATCCAAAACGCAAAAAATGTTACGCAGTGGAGACGGTTAAAAATTCTAACGTGAAACGTGTTTTAATATAGTTTCATTATTTATTAATTTATTATAGGGATCTTAGGGTTCGCAAAAGCGCCAAATTTTTTTATTATTTATTTTTTCATACACTTTTCCTATGCCAAGAAAAGAAAAAAATAGTGGTTGAGTAAAATTAGCTTTAAAGCATATATTAAACACATACATACATATGTATGTATGTACGTACGTACATACATTATGTATGAATATTTTTAGCACCACGAAAAGTGTGTGAAGAGCAAATAGGCACATCGCCCCTATCTGTTAGTCATCACGTACATTTGTTATGGGCATACATACGAGTATGTAAATACATACATACACGCCTAAAGATTCACGGTTCTCACAATTTCAATTAAACATTTATAATGTACTCGTTAATGTTGATTTGTACATACGTATATACATCCTCGTACATATTTGTATACTTCTATTTTTGCATCTAAAATTCTATAATTAGTAGCTTCGTGCCAATTTACATTTTATTTACAAACATACGTGTATGCATGTACACATTCACACATTTTGTTTACTTCACACAGCAACGTCACTCACAGCCTGAATTCGTAGAGACACAACTGCGCCAATCTCCATCCAGCCCCCGTCCACTCTCCGAAGCCAACTCGGATTTGAGCTGCAATCTGCTAGAAGGCGACCACAAAGGCACCACCTGCAAATCGAATTACGAATTGTCGTCCAACGCATCGCCAAGTGCAGCAAAAAAGATCAGCGGCAATAGTAGCTTCTCCACTGACCGTCTAGCTAGCGGCGGCGATGATTCCACAGCACCCAACAAGCGTTCAAGCGTCAATTCGAATGAGACCACTTCGGGCGGCAGCGCTAGTGGCAGTGGAAGTGGCAGCGGCGCGGGGCAAAGCGAGCGGAAACGTGCGCTGCCTAAACACCAACGTCCACTGACACGTTACCTACCCATCTTCTCACCGGATCTAAATCTGCGCCATCACATAGAATCGGCTGGACATCAGATAACGCTATGCCCCCATGTCTTTGTTGATGCCTTCAGCTGTCGTGGGTGAGTGATAGAACACGAGCGCGCGATTGTTTGTTTTGCGCCTTTTAAATTGCTGTCTAATTTGTTTTCGTTTAATGTAAATATTTACAGTTATCTACATAAATTGGGCGCTACTTTTCACGGTTGGGCGCGAAGATGGTTCGTACTTGATCGACAGCGTAGCGCGTTCATCTACTACGCGGATAAATCGGAGCGCAAGCCAAGGGGAGGTGCCTACTTTTCGGTGAGTTTACAATAAAATAAATCAAACACAAAGCACATTTACGTGCTAATATAGTAAATGTAGATATAGATATAGATATATCATGTAGTAGCATTTGTTAAGGTAAACCGAAAATACAAATGAGTGCATTTAAAAAAGTTTAGAAAATAGAGTTGTCGCGAAACCCTATAAAACGCTCATACTGGAGACAATACAAATTTTCACCACATTCCATCGATGCTCATAGTTCGATTCATGGGTCGGTTGTGTGATTGTGTGTGTTGCGTCGTTAACTATCGGCCATACTTCTGATAATCCCACTCTTTGTTATCCAGTGGGCAAACCTGTCGGGTTTTGAGCCAGCGCGAGATGCAGTGGAAGTGAAAGGCGTGATTGCACGTGCCCCAAGCCACGGTGCACTCCTCTCTGGTGCTGGAGCACAGCGGATTCGCCTGACACTCTATACAGAGATCCATAATTTGATTGCGGCAGATGGCGCAATTCTCAACGGCTACGTCCCACGACCAGAGCGCCTGCGCTTGCCACTTCTTCACCGCGAAACGTTTTGATTGTGAGTGGGTGGTGCTGCAGGATGGCGCCTCGTCGGAGAACTCCTCGGTGTCTTGAAACTCTTCGTTATCTGTGTCATCCACTTCCATTTGATGGTTAGTGGCCATTTTGGCAGACGTTTTAAGCGCCAACCTTACAGTTAAATATAATCTTTATCAAATGAATAAATAAATTGGGAAGCGACTATATAATTTTTGGTTCTTGCTATTTTTGAAATTTCTTGTTCGCATGAAAATTTATATCAAAAATAATTGGAATTTGGAACAATTGAAATTTTGTTTCATATTTTTTTAAATGATGCCAGAGTGGTTTCGAAATTTAATATAAACAAGTGACAACTTCACATTCTATAAATTCGCCTTGGACAAAAATTAGTCATGTTTGAAGTTTTTGGATATTGGCACGTGATGTATGTATTGCCGTTTTATATTCTAAAAACAACAAAATCAATATGAAAATTTTTCAAAAAAAAAAAAAAGCTAAAACTAATTTAAATGAATAGATAAAATATGACTTTCTTGATGAGCATATGTCATTTCTATTTATAACAGCACAACTCAGGATATTATTTTCTTTTAAATGTTATATACAAATACGAGTACATATTTTGAATTCAGTTTAAATTAATTTCCAATATTATCATCAATATTTTTCAGACTATCGACGAAGTGTATTTAGATCATTTGAATGCCTCGAAAAGTGGACGACCACACTGCACGTTTATTGTTAAGACTAAAAAGCGCAGCTACCATCTGCAGGCGGCTTCAGACGCCGCGGCAAGAATATGGATCGATGCCATTATCACCGGCGCTCAAGGAAATTTAGACTACTAAGCTCATAAATATTCTTATACTAAGGATTAGTTTATGTTTAAAAATGTAATTATTAAGTGTAAAATAATACGTTTAAGGTAAGAAAAAGTTACTACAATAATTAAATAAGAGACCATACATTCATTCGAATTCAACGGAATTATTACTGACCATTTAATTATTGGTAATACATAAGAATGTCTTTTATACACTTATACACTTAATAAAGTTTACACTTAAATATACTTATATACTAAATATAGGCGAACATAGTCTGAAATAGTAAGCAAAGTGCTTAAGAATCGTAACAACGTATTGCTCAACATTTTTACGAAGAGCAAAATACAGAGTGAAATCATTATCCTGCTTATCGAGCTCAATATAAATATGTTTCTACAGATGTGTGCCTTTATACTTCATTTGCAATGAACATAAACATTTCCGTTGATTTTTAAACAAAATTTTACATATTATTTTAATTAAATTTCCTTTAAGAGTCAAACGTTTGTATGTACATATTTTCAATAATTATTAACAGCTTTTTCTTGTACTGACGCACGTATTTTCTTTCTTAACTGAGTTCAACCCAAGGTTTATAGAATAGAAGGTTACGACAAGAGTGAAATCATATGTTTAATGACGAAGTTTGTTTAATTTCGGGGTTGCCGAAGATTTTAAAATAGTTTTGCATAATTTTATCTATAAAACAACGTAACATTTTGACTATAAAATTCTAAAACCTTGCATTAAAATATTTTTAAAATTAATCAAAAACAGGCTACGTCTTGCTCATATTAAAACATCTTCAATTCTGTGACTGCGGTAGCGTTACCAAAAAAAAAAAATTTTGTATTATTTGTGTTTTCTTCTGTATAAGAAAATTTTTCCAATATTTATTTTATTATGATTCCATACATATGTATTTTTTAATGGAAATGGAAGAAATTATTTTTTTTGATAATATGTATATCAAGAAGTCCACTGTATATATGACGAAGTTGGCACGGTTGTCGTAACCTTGTATTCTATAAACCTTGAGTTCAACCGAAAAGTGTTTAGCTCTAAATATTTATCAAAGATATATATTTATGTATATTATATAAATACCTATTTGTAAACTTTACAGCTAAAAAGTATGAAAAAATAAAGTAAACTATTGTTTTGAAGAAAAAATATTTTTTTTTTTGTATTTCATCACTAATATTAGTTTACCTTTAATTGCTGACTATATGATGCTGTACATTTTTTCCATGGACAACTCAGTAAGAGTTAGAACTAGAAATGTCTTCATTTGTATTTTTTAATTTCGGTCCGAGTGGAAATAGAGGTTTTCTACATATGACCATCAACCCTTTTATCAGCAAAGCAACGAAAAACGATGACATAGTGTTACTATTTATCTTCATACTTCTTAATGTAGGCATAAAGCCAGTCCTGAAATTTTAACATATATGCATCCACCGAGCCCACGAAGTTGTGCGATTCAAATGGTGGTGGCGCATTTTCACTAACACCATAAACACATCGTATGAAACGTTCACACATAAAAACTGCTGCTACAACATCACATACCAATACTTCGTGACGGAAACAGAGTTTGGCAAACGACTCTGAAAATTGTTTTAATATGACATAGGCCTTCTTAGTTAGACATTCTGCAATTTAGAAAAATTTGTTTATTTTATGAATGTATTATGCAAATTTTATGTTGATTTTTCACCTGGTCGTGCATATCGGGCGGTCACAAAATATTTTTGCAATAATTGTGATGCTTCCGGTGTTAAGTCCACATTGCGATGTGAAATTGCCTTCAAATAGGCGCGCATATCATCACTGCTTATTGACAGGTGATCCACAGTCGATTCGAAGACTCTCATTGATGACTGCTCCAAAATGTAATCTACGAGCACGTCATGCTTCTCATCATCGTCCATGCAAATGGGTATGCCAAAAATTCTAAAAGAAACAATTGGATTTTATTTTTTCTAAATTCGTGATGTATGCTTACTTAACAACTTTGTTAAATGTCTGCTGATCCTTGGATTTGCCATTTACTGAGCGCCAATGTGCCCATATAGCGGTGCTCAATGGTTGTTTCTGCGTTGACCGTTCGACTGGCACTTGAGAACACTCGATTATGCGAAAAATCTGCTCGGCACGCGGCATCTTTAGTCGTGACCAATCTCCGGCAAAGTAGACACCACCATCAGCCAACAGTATGGGATCCGCTACAAACCAATTGCAATTACGGTACTTGGCACAAGATGGTGGTTTCACAATTTCAGCGGGTCCTACCAAACGACCAGCCAGTTGTGCTATATTTGTAAGCAAAAAATTGGCAATATAAATATCACGACCAAATGCCATTATCGGAATGGGTGGACGATCAGGATTCGTCTGTAAAATAGACATAATCGTAAGCATGTTGTTGTAAGAAGTCGTCAAATTACCTACACTAATGGAAGCCAAACTAAGCAAGCAACCCATTTTTAAATTAACAAAGCAATCCATTGGCACGCGATCCTGGCATAGCTGTGCGCTAAGCGCAAACACGAATGCAAAGTCTGAGTGCTGTGAATGCACCAGATCGTACAATTGCTTCACAGAAGCTGGAACTGCAGTGCTATCGCTGGTTGAATTGAAGTTTGTTGTATTTGTTGTTTCACCAGCAGTGGAATAACCGTGGCTTGTTACCGCTGTAATGATTGTATTATCGCTTTTGTGTGTGTAATTCAACGCTGCAGTTTGGATATTTTGCGGGAAATCGGTCAAATTTAATAGATTGCCAGGCGAAATTGTGCTGGGTAAAGAGGGAGTGTTCTGAATACGGATAGGAACGGGACAAGATGTATAAATCGTTCTTTCAGCTTGACTTTTTGGTTTAGGGACATCCACCTGAGTTTGACACTGAAATAAACAATATTTCCATAGGTATCAAAAAAAATTAATTTTTTAAGAAAAGCCATTTTGAGGTAAAAAAATAGTGATGCTCCGGCGACAACAGAAGTGCACGATTCTGGCAAAGCTGAGTGTTCTTCATCTGTTTCTAGCTGGTCCCCGGCTCCAAATCGGAGCAATGTAGTTTACGTCAGGCCGTCAAATTACCTTGCTTTTGAGGATTTCGTTGCGGCTCTATATTCTTGTGGCAATTGCAATTTTTACGTTCTGCCAACTAGTTTTACTTAACTTAGGTTAGGCTAAGTTTACTTGGCTTAATTGTTTTTCGTGGTTTAGTTTTTTTTTTCTACCCTCGAATTTTGTTATAACTTTAAAAAAGAAAAACAACTAAATTAAATTTGCTCACAATTTTGAGCTGTTTCATGTATGACCCTATTAATCTCTTTTTTTTATAAAATTAGAAAAACCAAGTTAATCTTACATTGCATATAATAAGTTGAACTGTCCCCTAAATGTACCTCCTCTCAATAAAAATAATATTACAACTTTTAAGTTATGTATATAATTATAATTGGCACTTATCCCACAAATAAAAGGACCTACAGTTTATACTAAGCCGCCTCCGAACGGCTGATGGTTTTTTTATGAAAAACTTTTATTTAATGTCATAAATATACTCTTGGGGTGGACATAATATGCCGAGGGGCAATTAAAAAAATTTAACTTAATTTTTTTTTTTTAAATTAATTCTGACAAAGGACCCGAACCATGGCCTTCCGAATGGCAGTACGTAATGCTAACAACTTAGCTATCGCGGCCGCCTAGTTATTTTAAGTTATGTGTTTCTTATAATTTTGCCATTAAATGACTAAGTGAAATTTAAAAACTTTGGCTTACCATTCGATTTAAATCATCCGCATTGACACATGAAAGCTCTAGTTCTGTGGAAAAATCCAGATTTACATTATTAAAAGAAGCTACGTCTTCATCATCGGAAAGGTTTTCAAATGCGCTTAGATCCAGCAATTCTTTTTTGATATACTCGTCAATACATTCAACTGCACCACTATCCTTGGAAGTAGAAGTTTCGTCTGTTATTTGTGCTGGATTATGCGTCAAAATCTGATTTCCAATATTATCTTTATTAATTTTCAACTTTTGGGTTTCACGTTCCGGTTTTTCAGTACTAATTAAATCAATACTCTCTACTTCCATCGACTTTATTTCAAAAGATTGACTTGGCCCTGCATTTTCTTGTGTAAAATTCATTGTGAAATCCAAATCATTTGGAAAATAGTTTATGTGTTCAACTTGGAAACCCATTTGGGATGGAAGTGGTTCACGGTTGAATTGTATAGTATTAATTGTTTGATCAACATCTTTAGCAACTTCATCTTTGGAGTCTTGAGTGTTGCGTGAGAATCGTAGAGAAGGTGGAGGACTATCGAAATGTAATAAAGCATCTAATTCAAAATTTGTTATATTACGCATGCTTGAAGCGAACGTGGTTTCTAATGTGTCATTACGCTCCATGCTTGAAATATTTGCCCAGTGTGTGTATAATCGTAATATCCTGTTATGAGATAACTTTTACCGAGACGCAACTCACAGTCATGTACGTGTTCTAAAAATTTTAACATAAACACATACATATGTTCATTTCGAATCGTCTTTAAAATATATGGATTTACCTCTGACGTGAATCGTAAGTGAACGAAAAATTTTATCCACCACCCTAGGATTATCAAGACTGCAAGATGGGAGTATGCGCAGTAGATGATATTTCTCTGTTACTCGCAATTTGGCATATTCATTCATATAACGTCCACAAGTATAGCAAATGGGAGCTTTTCGAATGAAATTAAACCTTTTTTAATTTACCGTTGTATTAATAGTACAATTGAAATTTTACCATTTATAGAGTCCGTGTTAATTTTATTGCGATTGCATCCAGTTGAACAATACCAAATCGACTGTAAACTATAAAATTGTAATTTTCTATTAATTATCAGTTATAAATATTTTTAAAAAATATGCGTGAAACTCGAAATCCATAATTATTTTTACAAACTATAATGATGTTTACATTGCAAATTGCGGTTCAGAGATTGCTGATATAATACCAGTTGTCCAACAAAGGCCCGGCAGCCAGTTATTCTTAAATGGAGCGAAATTCAAATCGTTCTGCAATGGTAATCCACTGAATCGTACTTGCAGATGAATCTGATCAATGTCAACGACTTTAAGAGCTGCACAACCTTCCGTACTTGCAGCTAATTTAATACGTTCGCGAATAAGTCCATATATGCAATACTTTGCAGCGTCAAAAAATTGTAATGGCTCTTCTACAGCCAGATGAAAAAGTTCAATGGCATCGTTTTTAACGAATTCCGAATATTCAAATCGCAGTGGCACAAATAAAGGTCCCAGTGCGTGCTCAGGTTTTTGACTTTCACGATATTGTTTTACAAAGTTTTCTGTTGCGCCGTCAATAATTTTGATTAAATGATTTCGTCTTATGAATGATTCAAATTGCTTCTGGTCACGAAATCTGCAAATTTTGCAGAGAACGTAAATACAAGCATACAGAAAAAAGTTTCACTACATACGATTGGGAAATATGAGCGCCGTCTTTATCGTTTCCAATTAATGTTACATCGCCTATCATGGACATATTTACCAAATAGACTTTTTTTTATTTATATGGCGGAGCGATATGCTCACGTTGTTCTTGGTAAGTTGCAAATTCTCGAATTAGGATGGATAGCTGTTTGGTTTGCGTAAATTTGTGTGATTTTAGTTCTGGAATGTAGACTGCAGAAATTTTTGTTTTTTTCTCAGTATTTTCTTTCAAAAAGTTTTTTTGCACTTTAATGCGTGTTTTTATTGAGTTGTATTCCAAACAGAATGAAATAAATTTTTTTTAATTTCCTACCGCGAAATTGTGTTTTTAATTTTTTTTGAAAGTTTTGACAAATGAATGGTGCACCAGTGTTGTAAAGCAATAATTTCATTGTAAAACAGGGATGTATGTTGTCTGCAGAGACGAAACTTATCGTTGATGCTATTTTTGAAAATCCTCGATCATATGATAGCAAAAAAGGAAAGTAGTCTCGCTCAGTATAAAATTGGGAGCAAAAGATTTTTTGACATTATATCTTATTTTTATTTTAACAACAAGATATTGGCACTTTAAAAATATTTCAAATATGTTTGTAAAAAAATACTTAGCCGCCTGAAAATAATTTTATTTCCATTAGATTTCAGAAAATACAATGCATTTTTTTTCTTTACTTTTTTGTTTACATTGAATGGTTTTGCATTTTTTGTGATATATTTTTTTTTAATTTTAGAAAGTTGAAAATTTATTTTTTAAAAAACGAAATTGGTGGCACAAATATACAATAAAGCAAAAGTAAAAAAATCTTTTTATGTCAGATGCTTAATATTTTTAGTGAAACTACCTTTTTTTTGTATCCTGTAGCTGTTGATTAGTGATTGATATATTCGTTATATACAAAGTCTACTGTATGTACCTGAATTCGTACACCAAAATGAGAAAAATATGAAATCTAGCAAAAATTTTGCGATCGTCGCGAAGAAATCGCTTGTGGATGGCGGGGTGTAAGGGAAGGGCTCGGGCTGTATAAGATTGTGTGCGTTTTACGTATACATATTAAATTGCTTGCATGGATGGGTTTTCATTTTGTCGTGAGTTCAACATCAATTTTTAGATTTTTGGCAAAGTTTGACTTTGACTTGAGGAAACTGTTTGTAGATGAAGAGTCGAAAGGGGGTTTGCAAGTGGTAGTTGTTTTTGTTGCTTCTATGCTTCGTCTACTTTTCTTTATTGAAATCAAATATTCTAAAATTTTCTGGAACTTCTATAATATTTTAGTGTTTTAGACCACATCCTCGCTGCAACAATTCATCCATCTTGTTGACAAGGTGCATGCGGGAAGGCATATGCTTGCTGAGCAATATGAGCTAACAGGCGAACAGCAAATTCGTGCTACTAAATTTGCCGATTTGCTTCATTTCTGCAAACGGTTATTGAATTTTTCTCAGTGGCAAGAATTTGAAGCAACGCTTGTTAACGATACATGAATGTTACGGGTTGAAGGAAGATTATGGTAATGTATGTTGTTGTTGCTAAAATTTTCGTGACCATGACGATTTTGTGTGTTTGTGTTTTTGACACCGCAGAGAACATACAATAAGTTCTCTGGTGCGGTGGTGTTTATGAATGAACGCATTTTACTTTGTTGTAGGGCGCAGGCGTCTACGAATGAAAATGTTATTGTTGTATGATGAGGCAAAAATTTCTCTTGCAGTTTGCCACGCTATTTGCGTTATGGGAGATCTAACTTTTGCATGAAAAAACGCATGGTTGATTGCGTCTGTTACATGATGAATACAACGGTTTACTGACGACGGACTCATGGGTAATCCCCGTTGCCCTCCATCGGGACGTTGATGGCATCCAATTGCAAAGAATCGCAAATCCGGCGTTAATCTATATAGCTTCCGAAACTCAGTTGCATTCAAGTGAAAATGATCGTACCCAAAAGTCATTATTGATTTTTATGTTCTTTTTCTTTTTAGATTACTTATGCAACATAGAGAAGGTGCAATTATGGATCAGACTCAAAACTTACAACTTAATTTGTAGGTTTTACAACCAGTTGAAAACATCGCCAAAATTTATAAATTTTTGAAGATATCCTATCTTTACCTTATTTAAACAAACCAGTTAGCCGAAAGAATGTAGCTAGCGGAGCTTACTGTAGTTTTTTTTATTATGTACGGTCGTCTAACAAATTAATTCTCTGCCTTTTGTGGATCTTGTCTAATTTACGAAGTAAAATTACGAAAACGGAAAACGTTATGTTTTACTTGTGGTTTTTATTCAGTAAATCATCTATATAATTTTATATGTAAAAAATGCACATAATAATTAATGTACAATTGAAGTGCTTATCGGTTGGACTTGGCAACACGTTCCAATTCATCCTTCTTTTTGATAGCATAAGAGTTTGATGATCCCTAAAAATTATAAATGAGAAATTATTAGTTTTGTTTTAATTACAAATATAGTAAAAATATATAGCAAAATCTTATATATATTTTGTAGTTCTACGTTTCTCGAGCGCAAAAAAATCTCTAATTGACTACTTTAAAGCGCTAGGATAATAAAACCAATAATATTAATTTCGTCCTCAAGCGAGACAAAGCAATTTGGCTAATTTCATTGATTTGCATTAGAGAGGACTGATTTGATACTACAAAGTTACGTTATTGTACCTCTACGTTTCGCGAGCATCAAAACACATAATTTAATTCAGACGCTAGGATAATAGTGGTATATTTATCTTGTCCACAAGCGAGGCAAAGTGATTTGGTCAAAACATTACTTTGCATTAGAGGGGACGACTGTATTGCTATATAATGTTATATTTTGTATTTCTACGTTTCTCGAGCATTATAAAACGTACTATAGAATATTAAAATGCTAGGATAATAGAAAGGACTGATCTTTATCTTGTCTACAAGCGAGGCAACGCAATTAAAACATTTACGCTGCATTAGAGTAGACGGCTTTTTAGGCGAATTAATTAAACATTTATTTCTTTTTACAATTGTGAAACTTACCTTAGCAGCGTTAATTAATTCATCAGCCAAGCACTCGGCAATGGTCTTGATGTTTCTGAAAGCAGCTTCACGGGCACCGGTGCACAGTAGCCAAATAGCCTATAAAGAAAAAACAAACAAAAAAGTAAAATATATTCTTTTAATATATGTACATATATACAGATAAACTACTCCCAAAAAATATTGTCCTAGGATTGTATTAAAGCAAGTTAATACACGTATGATTGCTTTTTTAAATAACCCTCTCTACATTTCAATCTAGTCCAGAAGCATAACTCAAGTTTTACTCCACAAACATGAATAATAAGCTGGACGGAGGATATATTCATTGATGTACATTTATTTCATACGACAAAGGCAAAATAATACTCTTTGGCGTTATGGATACTTAAAGGAAGCGTTTATATAGCCTAGTGTTATACCCCTTCAAAAAAGGTACATTATTTTAAAAGGTATTGTGCTAGGCATCTTTATCATCATATCTATGTACTATTAAGTAGCTTACTTGATTAACACGACGCAATGGCGACACATCGACGGCTTGACGACGTACAGTACCAGCACGACCAATACGTGTTGAGTCTTCACGGGGACCAGAGTTGATGATGGCACTTACGAGAATCTGAAAATATGAGGTTTTATTGGTATATTTATTTATATAAAAACATACTTTGTGAAACTGGTTATGTTAAATACTTCTTTGAATAAATATTTTAAATATCAAAATATTTAGTAAACTAAAAAGTATGTATTTTCTTTATGTCCACATTCTACCTGTTTGTAGTATTATTTTTCTCTACAACAGTTTAGCATGGGACAAAGGTGATAATAACATTCAACTACCCTACAAATGTATCAATTACCTGCAATGGATTTTCACCCGTCAACAGGTGGATGATCTCGAAAGAGTGCTTGACAATGCGGCAGGCCATCAATTTTTTGCCGTTGTTACGACCCTTCATCATAAGTGAATTGGTCAAACGTTCAACAATGGGGCATTGAGCTTTGCGGAAACGCTTGGCTGCATAGCGACCAGCAGAATGCGGCAAATAACGTGCGAATTTTTCTTTAACCGAAATATAATCTTGCAGGGAGATATCATTTACAGTGACATCGTCGCATGACCAACGTCCGAAAAGCTTAATTTCGGGCAATTCAGTTGTTGCAACAACATTTGTTTCCAACAAGGTCTCAGCGCCTTCAGTTTCAATTGGCGGTTGCTCATCGAAGTTCTCGACAACACTTTCTTCAACTTCAGCCATTCTGAAAAGAAATACGAATAATCATTAGTACATATATAACATTGGCTTCAATTAGTTTAGTGGTGTTTATATTGTTGATTTTTAACTTTATTAAGGATTTTATCTTCGAGACGATAACCTTAAGAGGAATAGTTAACCATAAGTTTAATATAGTCCAAATGAATACCATAGATGCTATCGATTTAAGCACGTACGGTTTTAGTTATGGACGCCTAAATACTTTTCAACTGTGTAAGTAGTGCAATGTCGGTTTTCTTTATTAAGGATTTTATCTTTTAGCCAATACCCTTAAGAGGAATAGATAACCAATGTATAATGTCGTCCACTTGAATACCATATAAGCCACTTCAGTTAGCATGTATGGTTTTAGTTGTGGACTTAATCACACTTGCACTTCTTAACATGAGTATTTATTGAAATGATTTGAAAAAAAAAATAATCATTTAAAATAAGTACACGTGTGAGTTTTGTAGTAATTGAACAAAATCAGTGGCTTTGGAAAGTGAATTAACCTCAATTTATAAATTGTCACAATACATAATATTAGTGCCCAAGCCTCACTTTTTCTTTACACAGTAATAACGCTATTGTTTTGCCTCTTATTTTAACGCATTTAATTGATGGTTGAATGTTGTTTATATAAAAAAATTCTTACTTTTAAACTTAGAAAATTTGCCTTCGCTCCAGACAGTAATGGCGTTCGCCAGAAAAAGAACATGTTCGAGAAGTGCAGCCAAGTTCAATCATTTCGATGTATCCGGTTGTCAAGACTTGGTTTGACATTTGGTGACATCTATTCGTTTTGATCTGGCAGTCCCTAGTAGGGTGGAACAGTCAGAATATGCGGGAAAAATTGATTTCTGTTGTTAATATTAATTGTTGTAAACATTAAGTGTTCTGCAATTTAGAAATATTTTCCATTTTTATATAATTAAAAAAGTAATAATAGTAATAGAGGAAAAGTGAATACTCATATAAGTTTATGATAATAGTAAAGGTGAGCGCCATCTAGCCATCGAACTGTGCACTAAAATCGATTTTAGAATTGTACGCACTGCAGGATGTAACCATTGTTTTTGAAAAGACAGCTGAGTTTGGAGGAAATATACTTGCCGGTTAACCAATGGAAAATGTTTGTTAGTTAATAAATCTTTTTTTTTAATTTTGATATAAAGACTTACGATATGCAGCAGCTGGGCAATAAACTAACTCGTTATGAAAAAATCGCGTTTCTTGGCGAGGGTCAAGTAAGTAATTTTAATAGACAACTAAAATAGAGTAGACAACTTGAACTTGGAATGTCTGCTTTCGTTTTCAGTTTGCCACAGTATACAAGGCACGGGATGTCCTCACCGAGCAAATTGTTGCAGTTAAAAAAATTAAAATCGGCAGCCGGGAAGAGGCACAGGATGGTATAAACCGTACTGCCTTGCGGGAAATTAAGTTGCTTCATGAACTGCAGCATGAAAACGTTATTGGTTTAGTTGACGTTTTTGGCCATAAATCCAATGTATCGTTAGTATTTGACTTTATGGATACTGATTTGGAAATTATAATTAAAGATCCAAAAATTATACTCACGCAAGCAAATATCAAGGCATATATGATCATGACATTACGTGGCTTGGAATATCTACATATGAACTGGATACTGCACCGTGATTTGAAACCCAACAATTTGTTAGTCAACACCGAAGGTGTACTAAAGATTGGTGATTTTGGTTTGGCCAAATTTTTCGGCTCACCTAATCGCATCTACACACATCAAGTGGTAACTAGGTGGTATAGGGCACCGGAGCTGCTATTTGGTGCGCGTCAATACAGTACGGGTATAGACATATGGGCTGTTGGTTGTATATTAGCGGAACTTTTATTGCGCGTACCATTTCTACCCGGCGATTCTGATCTTGATCAACTCACAAAGATTTTTCAAGCACTCGGCACACCCACTGAAGAGACTTGGCCGAATCTGAATAAATTACCTGACTATATGCAATTTAAACAATTTCCAGCCATTCCATTGCAACATATCTTTACAGCTGCCCCTGATGACCTCATTGTTTTGGCGGAAAAGCTTTTAGCCTTGAATCCGGCACAACGTTGCACATGCACGGAGGCATTATACATGAAATATTTTTCCAACAAACCAGCGCCGTCGGTGGGCCACAAATTACCTATGCCCACAACTAATACACAGGCTGTCGAGGAAAGACCCAGTCTAAAGCGCAAACTCATTGATGCTATGGAGGGTGGCACATTGCCCAAAAAACTTTTTTAAAGAGTTAAAGAATTTGTTTTTTTTTGTATGTGTTGTTCATATTATCTAATTATTTTTCACTTTATCAGTAACTTACGCTTGAATAATGTAAAACGGAATAAAGAAACCACAGTTAAGTATATGTAAAAATACAATATTTTTTATTTCAAACAATAATCAGCATACTAATCTTGCTTAGACTAATATTCTATAACCTATAAAAGCGCCTTACAAATTTTAAATAGAATAAATTAAAACAAAAGTGCGCATGCGTCACTACAATAATCATCAACGCGTTGAGTACAATGTGTACTAGCTCTAAGGAAAATTACTTGCCTGTTAAAAAGCATTCGTTTAGCGCTGAATGCATACAACAACTACAAATATTTATGTATGTATGTATACAAATGTGTAAAACCTATTAAAAGCACCACCCTACATAAGTACACTTGCTAGTTGTTGGAAACGAATCAGACGTGATCGAACTATGCCATTCGATATAACGATTCGGCTTAAGTTACGGATTACTCTTAAGTTATTTTGGCTTTGTATAAAAAAAAGTTTTAACTAATCACAATACATTTCATTCTTCGAAAATCACACATCACGGTTGATTTCTTCAATACTTATATGCACTACACACATACTCGTACATACATACATGCCAGCTTGTTAGGTTTGGAAAAAAATTGCAATTAATATACTTATTACGCATGCTACCCTGCGAAAGCTTTTAAAATTAGTTGGAGCACCGGTATTCTTTAATAAATATTATTTTGTGCAACTGAGTACAATAAATAATATTCAAAAGAATAAATTAGATTAATAATTCCTCGGAGTAAGATTTAATGTTTTAAATTATTGAGATTTTTGTATTTTCAGTACTCGTTGCAACAATAAAAAAAAAAAAAAATATTTACATCAGCTCAAGAACTTTAAATTTTTGTTGGTGTAATGATTTTAGCTATAAAGGAAACTGACTTAAAACAAAAATATTTACCCCTACAATCTATAAAATTAGGTGAACATACAATGAGAAATATTAATTCAGGGGTAGCAATTTACAATTAGATTTATGTACATAAGGCCATGATACGATTTTTTATAACGAGCTTATGTCCTTTTATGTATACTTTATTTTCGATGAATAACCATTTTGTTTTTAAGATGTTCTTGGTCGAATAGAGATATTGCAACAAAACAATCTAAGTTAGTTTTCAACAAATAACATCAACAATATATATATGTATTTGAGAAAAAAGTTGGTGGTATTTTTTAAATGAATTTGAATATAATTTGTCTTAGATATGAAATATACTTTATATAAATATTGAAAAAAAGACTTGAACCATCCAAATGGTATATACGTGGATGTGTGGTTTTCGGCTTATCATATGTCTATATACATATACATATATATATATATATATATATATATATATATATATATATACCAATATTTTCGTATAATTATTATATACACGTATGTATGTGTATATGTACATATATTAAATTATATATTTCTTCTTAATTAATTGGTATTTAGATAGTTGGGGAATTTGTATTTCTATGTACATATGTATGTTGCACCAGCAATTTTGAGATGAAGAAAATCATCGCATCACAATACTTGTATGTATGTATGTATGCATGTATGTATGTTTGTGACTGAAAACTTAAAGTAATTTAACACAAATACATACATGTGTATGTATGAGAGATGGAAAAACCTATATGTATATATAATATAAATTCCAAGTATTCTTCTGTGTCGTCTAAAAAACTTCACCTTTTGAGAGATTATATTTTTCTTTTGATTTTCTTTGCCTCCGTTAGAAACTAAGTTTAATTTAATTATATAATTATGTTTGTAACAACTACTGCATAAATTATAGACAATATTTAGGTTGCATTAAAGCTATTTACTAGAGATTAAAGCTTTTATATTATAGTATTTAGTTGTAAGTAGTACATTTTTTGCTTCTGCCTAAAATATTGCAGTTTATTGTTGTGTTTGCTTCCCTTTTCATTGTACATATTGGTTTTTGTTCTTTGTCGCATGTGTATTTATTTTTTTATAAAATCATTAATAGCAATTGATTAATCATCACCTGATCGTAGTAAATTATTTACGTTATATTCTATGACTATTAAAACTCCTAGCTTTTCTGATTGATTGTAGATTCCTTAAAGACTTATTTAATGTATACAGCATTTTGTTAAAACTTTCTTTTTCGTTTCCTTTATTTCATCTTTTTTGTTTGTAATTATTCCCTCTACTCTATTCATTCCTCATTCTCGCTGTTTGGTTTTTATAATTTTGGTCACTCATTGACTGTAACTGGGGCTAATTGCCAATTAGCGAGCAATTCGATCTCTTTCTCATCTTCTAAACGCTATACAGTACAAGTACATATGTACATACATATGTATATATTTAAGCTTAAAGATTAATTGTATCTAAGTCTTGGCAAGGTGCACGTGGGCTTACATTTTCTTCACTGCGAGCACCATTACTGCCGCCACCGCCAGCTGCGCTCTCGGCGTCGGTATCATTCAGATAACCAGTCGATGAATTTTTGTTACTCCTCGTGCTATTGTTATTGTTTTGACTGTTTTTGCCTTCATTACCGTCCGTTGCTTGTGGTTGCAACTTTTTGCTACCCAAACCCAATGGGAAAGCAAATTCCTGTGGTAATTTGCGCATAATCTTTCCCGATGTGATGAGGCGACCAAAGCCCTCCTAAGAAAAAAAATATGTAATATTACATTTATGAACATACACGTATGTTTGGCTCAAAAGCTGTTCCTTTGTCAGGGAATATCATAACCTCCCTGTGTATTTTTTTCACGATTTTGCGCGCCATATGGTAGCACAATCAAGTATATTTTTAATCTCTTACTCTTGTCATAACTCACCTGATGGGCGAATGCATAGCCAGAGCGTAATGAGCGTCGCGCCTTTCGCGCCGATGGTGTTCGCATTACCATATTGCTGTGTCGAGATCGTGTGCTGACGCGACACTTCAGGCGTATCTGTGGAAGGGTTTGACAGTTGTTAAAGAGTTTTTTGTACATACATACATAGATAATATGGAAAGCACATATGTATGTATGTACATAAACACACATATGTATGTTATGTATGTGTGTATGTATGTATGTACATACATATATTATATGTATTGATGTAAATTTCATATTTGTCACCTTATCAGCCAGACTAGGATGCACGTCGATTAAGTAGAATTTATAAGCTAATACCGGTGCCATTATCACAATAACCGTTATCACCGTTGTTGCCCAAAATGTCAAGTCCTTCATGGCCATTGCGAGTGAGCCGACATAAGGGCCACCGAAGACGTAATTATAAAAGTAATCCAAAACAAAGAAACACACCAAGCTACCCCAAATGGTGATGTGATTAAATATCGTCCAATACGAAGTATACAAGGCTATCTGTGATGTTTTATACAAAAATAATTTCGAAAATTTTAAAAAAATTTTATTGTTTTTGGTCCACGCTTTAACGGTAAATGAAAATGTACCTGTGCTGTGTTGTCGATTATGAGGATTGTAGCAACAACTGCGCCCAAAGTCATGTGATCGCTTAGTATGAGTCCGTTCGGTGAGATCCCGTCTTTGTATGTGCCTGCTTAGGAGAAAAATGTTTAAATATATGCTAAATCCATATGTAAGTGAAATATTTCCGCTCCTACCATATGGTATTAAGAATAGTATAAGCGAACTGAAGGCACCATGAAGGACACTGTAAACGAATTCACGTGTGTTGAACAATTGACTTTTCAGTCCGGGTGTATACAGCTTGGGATACTCGATGCTGTGCTTGTCGGAGACATCCTGCTCAAATACGCCCAACGCCAACACCGGCAGTGACGTATAGAATAAATTGTACACAGATATGAACATTGGATCGAATACCGTCTGGGAAAGATATATGTAAGTTGGAGAATGAAATAAATTGTGTGATTTAAGTGCTCACGTACCTGCGCACTAAAGCCGCAAAAGAACGAATACCAACAATGGCATAAGGTAAATGCAAAGTTCTTATAGAAAAAATAACGCAAAAATTTACACATGCGATAATATGACCAACGACCATGCACCAATAGGAGTCGCTCCAAATACCGGAACTGTGCTATTGAATAATCACTTGCTAAAACTGCTTGTAAGCCCTCCTGCCCTGAGATGCCAACACCGATGTGCGCAGCTGCAAGATAATAAAATATGGTAATAAAATTGGATTAAAAGTCTTGCGTACACATAGTAAGTGAATCTTAAATTTATATTTTTTAATTCCCCCCTCCCTTGTTGAGTAAATTTTGATCATACGACGTGGCACAGCTTTAACTTTTAAGTTGAGAATTCTGATCTTTGAATCTAAGAAAAACCGGCTTATGATCGAACTACGCTTTGGATTAGTATTCAATGGATTGAAGCCATCACCCATTGCAAATGAGAGCCCGCACGACACTAACCATCTTTTTGCATTCCCCTTAAAACATCCGGTTGGATGACCTCGATGACTTACGACTGATGCTGCTTGCTCCAAAGCGGGGTTAGACTAGCCGCTACAACAACAAAAAGAAAATTATGCTTGCCTGAAATCTCCAATTTTTCTTTAGTACCAGGATGACGGTCAAAACTCACTGAAATTCTGATTCAGCGGATCGAAAAACCTGTCCGTAGAAGGGTGGAGTCTGATGTGCAAACTACTTTTGCCGGTGTTATTATTTATATTATTTATTTATTTCAGATTGTTATGTATTATTTCATTTCATTTTATTTCGTTCTGTTTAGTTTTATTTTATATATTTAATTTCTTTTAATTCATTTAAGTTAATTTTTTGTTTGGAAGAGCTTGGGAAGCTGGCCGACAGGGGTAATACTCGAAAACCTTACGAAGAGATGCGGTGACTTACAGAAGGTATCAAGATCGGAGCGTACTATTGTAGGATCCATAGAGGTGATCTAGCGACTGAAGCCCAGAGTACACTCAGCGTGAAAAACAACAAGGCGGCGGGGCCGATAGATTGCTGGCCGAGCTATTCCAATACGGCACACCAGCTTCATTGCAAAATATGGTCTTATGAAAGTCGGCCCGACGATTGGAATCTCATTGAGCTCTGCTCAATCCATAGTTATGTTTGTAATTTTTCTTTACTTTAAATATTTTTTGTTTTAAACAGATTTTTTCTTATGAGTGTGAATTATCGGAAGCCAAATTGCCAATGAATTATTAATAGTTAAACTTAAATTTACCTTTAATCATTGAGACATCATTGGCGCCGTCGCCAATGGCCAGAGTTACCGCATTCTTTGCGCGCTTAATTAACTCCACCACTAAGGCTTTTTGCAGGGGCGTCACGCGACAGCAAATGACGGCTTTGCACTGTGAAGCCACATCAAGGAATCTAAAAGAAAAGGGGGAAAACCCAATTTATTGCATTTTTGTAAATTTCCGAACAAAAAATTAATCTCACTTTGATTCCAATTCCGGCGAGAGGCAATGGACTAATGAATGTCCATTAACGACAATAGCGAAACCGGTGTTCTCTTCGATGATTTCATCTGGACGCAAGGTAGTCGAACCCTCCTCACCTTTCTCGAGACTATCGTAGAGCTCATTACACTCAGCGCTATATACAGAAGAATATTGAAAATTAATTTTTGTTTTGCATAATGACGAATATCGCGCGAAGTTACATAGAGGAAAAAATAAATAAGACGCTTAAACGGCACTTTGTGCAATAAAAGACAGTACAAATGAGGAGTTATTAAATGAAGATGCACATATTTACACTGACATGTTGATGTTTGTAAAAGGTTATGAGAAAAAAATCAGATCAAATGTGATTTTATCTTTGCTTTTGCCACAATTTCTGTGCATAATGTGTGTAAGTGTGAAACAAATGACGTCTGACTGGTATGCATGTGTGTTAGCAACAGTCACAAAAGAAGCAACAAACATTTAAATTACAAAACAATGCAAAACACTGACATTTAATTTCATAAAGTTTATATTTCCTTTGAATTATTATCAATAGCATTCTGAAATAAAATTAGCATATGTATAAATGTATGTACATATGTATGTATGTATAGAAATTATACTAAACACTATTAAAAAACAACAAAAGCAACGCTAATAAAAATATACATACATATATGTACGAGTATGTATATTTGAAGTAATGAATAGTAGGAAACGTTGTTGAAACGTAAAAAGGACCTAACTTGTGTGTTTTCGATATAGGTACATATATTTGACGGCTAACAATGCTGATCAGCATTTGGAAGATCGTTTCAACAATAGTCTTCTGGAGGAGTTTTAGTCGAGTATTCTTGGTGATTGCAAAACGATTCGCGATTTAATGATGACTCGAAAATGACTTGCTGAAGTTCAAAATGTAATTTAATTAAAAAGTATTACTCGAAAACTAATGTGGTCAATCTGAGGGCAATAAACTCGTAACTATTTGTAGATGTTTTTGGAACTTAATTTCTTTTCGCCTGTCGGCAGATCTTTGAGTTTGGTGCTTTGTAATCGCTGAAGCGATTTTCGGCCGAGTTCCTCCTACAATTTGTAGAGACATACAGTTTATACTAAGCCGCCTCCGATTGGCGGATGGTGTTTTATGAGAAGACTTCATTTTATGTCAGGGTTGAAATTCCCTGCCGAGGGGCTGCTGCAATTATAAAAATTAACTTTTTATTGAAATTAACTTCCTATAACTTTTGGATGTTTGTCAAACCGGTACTCGAAACCGGTAAAATTTATTTTTGAACTTAAATTCAGTTTTCTACAAAGTGTTTATGCAGATTTAGTAACAAATTTTATTTTTGGACGGACTCAACTCTCAATTGAAATGTATATATCAAATAACACCAAAAATTATTTATGGAAGAAAAAACATGTTGCGTAAAGAGTAAGGAGTAAGAGAATCTGTAACAACTGTAAAGTAATTTTTAAATATTTATAAATAAGTCGGATAAACGGGGTTTTGCCACTTACGGCCTTTCTACTTTTTCAATAATGATATGTATGTATGTACATATGAATGAGGGTCGAAAGTTATGTAATCAATATGCAAAATAATCTCACACATATGCAGAATATACATACAGGTACATAGTAAGTAGGTAAGCAAAAATAAACATATGTACGAGTACCATATATGCATTGTATAAGTGTCTTTTATTTTTTTTGAAACAAATACATATTTTTGGAACGAACAAACGATGCGTGATTAATAAAACGAATATTATTAAATGTGTTAAACCATTTTTAATGTAGAATAAAAAGTATTTACTTTCCGGGCGGAACAAGTACCAATAGAGGGGATCATCCTTGTACTATATACTCGTATATGTATAATCAAATGATGTACGAATTGCACTGTCTTGATATGATATTTTGTTTAGTTACTAATTGCTTCGTTTTAAGTGTATAAGTTTTTATGTAATAGAATTTTTGTGTGTTGATTTCGGTTAGGAAAGAAGAAATTCTTTTTGGTGGAAAGTAAAAACAAAAAACTAAATTGCTTTTCTTAATAAGTAAATATTTTCACAAGAATTTTAAAGGCAAACAAATATAATACTACCTAAACGTAGAAGATTGCATGAAAATTGAGTCTAGGTATAATAATCAAGAAAGAAGATCTGTCATACCTTCCACGTCCATATCGAATTTATTTTATTTTATTTTCGGATTAAATATTAATTCTCACATCTGGAGGAGGAGGCTATATGTCGGTAGTTTTCCGACTTCCATAATTTTTTATGATAATATTTATTTGTGCATACGAGGGTTGCCTATTATATTTCGGGATTTGGCTCACCTAGTGGCAACTGACAATCATAAAGTTTATCACTCGTCATGTGACCTATCGTGAGATTAGGAATACTGCAAGCATTAGTGTGAAGGGCATATATTCAATATTGCATGAAAATTTGACTGCAAAAACCTTTGTTCACGTTAGATCTCACACATCGACTGCAACAACTGAATTTTTGAGCACTCAAAACATCGATTTGATGAGGTAACAGTCCTGACTTGACACCGAATGACTTCGTTGCATTCCCGTCCGTAAAAAATAAACTGGGATGTCAACGATTTCGATAGTAATATTTGTTTTTGTTCCGTAAGCCCGAAATATAAAATGCAACCCTCCTATGTGTATAGAATACTAAATATCACGCTTGTAGATAGTTTTTGACGGATTTTTTTTTTTACCAACAACATAATATAAGTTCTGTAACGGAGCTTTCACCAAAAATCTCATACCTGAATAAATCAGTGTATAGGAGCTAGATGTTATAGTGTGGTTAATCATATATCATATGTGTGCAGAACACCAACATGCTTTTTTGACAATTTTATGACCCATTTATGCTATAGTGGTCCGATCTGGGGCGGTTCCGAACAAAAGATTGTTTAAACATAACAGTGCATCTATGTACCAAATTTGAAATATCTCTAGAATTGAGTGACTAGTTTATGTACGAACAGAGGGACAGACGGACATGGCTAAATCAACTCAACTAGTCCTTCCGATCATATCGGCATGAATAGTGATGAATTTTATTTTTTCTCCTTCTGGTAATTACATACTTAATCACTCAATCTCGGCGTTGGTATCAATCTGGCAGGCGAGGGCGTATGAGGGATATTAATATTATATAGGTACATACGTGTACATATCTGAAATTGGCTTTTGAAATTCCATCTACACATACATAAGTGAGAAGACTCAAGCAGAATTATTTTTTGTGCCTCCATATCCATTGGATATTGAGAGATTTACGAATTGGCTTAAAAGTTTAACAACTTATGTAATGAATTTCTAAATATTTATTAATTGCTTAATCTAAAAATATTATATTGGAAGTTCTAGACGAAACTCTACTGAATAGAAGTATTTGTGCCGCTTTGCAAACTGTAACTCCTGTGCAGCATTGGATTCCATAGGTGGGAGAATGGTGTACTTGCATAATTTTCGAAATGAAAAACAGTTTAACTTGCCATGTGCTGAACTTAATGATGATTAACTCTCTTCAATTTCTAGACACTTGTGTAAATTTAAACTATTAATAAACGCGTCTTAGCGAAATCTAGTTTACGAATAATATCTAGCATAAGACACCGATTAGTTACGTATGCATAAGAGTAAATAAAAGTATTAAAGTCATCAAGCATTTCAGTACGAGATTTCAGTTGCGAAAAATTAATAAAAGTACATTTATAAAAAGAGTTCATCGATTACAGTTGTTGCTTAAAAAAAATTTAAAATAAAATTTAAATTAAAATCAAAATCGAAATCGAAATAATACTAGTTAAAAAGAGAGTAGCGGAGAAATAGAAAGTGTACTATGTATGTAGGTATGTATGTTTGTGAAAATGGCTTCGTTTGTTTTGGAGTTCCCTCTACCTGTCCGGTTCGCCCTTATTATGCTTAATTTTGTCATCATCCCACCTAAAGGTAACCACTGATATCGCTGGTGCTGGCGGCGGTGAGGTCTGCGTTCGCAACCCTGTGCCATACATGACGGATGAATTTCGATCGGCATTATTCCCGCCATTTATATTGAGATTTACGGCTGGCTCCAGCGCTGAAAATACAATAAAAATATGTATAAGTATATGTAAGAGAAAAAGTTTAGCTGCTTTGGAATATTTGACTAAAGGCAATCACGATGCATATGGTCCAGTAGTTGCATTTGCAAATTTTACAAACAAGATTGAGTTGATTTATTGAATTGACATTGCATTATATTTATTTACATGCTCTTGTCGGTGATTACTCGTTTGCTTTGTTCATATTTATTCACTTACGTGTGGGTCTAAATCGATTTAGAATTCGCACTGATTCACGGAATTCGCGCAATTGTTTATTCACTTCCTCTAACGAACTGCCATCCACAATGAATACATCTGCCAGCTCGTCGGTTAGCAGTTGACAGGAGTAGCCAATATTTATAGCAGTTTCTGTAAGAAAAAGTTTTATTTTTTTCAAATTAAATTTCAACAAAAAACAAAATAAATTCACACTTTTTGATCTACAATTATTTACCTTGCTTATCGCCAGTTAAAACCCAAATTTTCAAACCCGCCATTTGTAAATTGGCTATCGTTTGGGGTACACCGTCCTGTAATTTATCTTCAATTGCCGTTACTCCGACGAGTATCAGTTCAGTTTCGATCTCCTCGTACATGGCGTTCAATTTCTCTTCGCGTGCATCTAATGAAACTGCCGCTATTTGCTGACGCTGCGACCAATCCATGTAGTAGGCTTCGTCAAGATGACGTTCAGCGAGTACCAGTGTTCGTAAACCTTCGCCAGCGAATTTCTATTGGGGATTTTTCGCAATTTAAAAACCAAAAAAAAATATTGTTCTAAAGACATGTCATAACAAGCAATGCGCAAGTAGGGTTTTACTGTATGCGCAAAATTAAAAATATTACACCTGACAATGTTTCCCAAAAATACCTATCAGCTTACCATAAGTCTTTGAGGATAGAAAAAAGGTGTCATTGTCCGACTATGAAGGACGAGCTATTCTAATACGGAGGCGAAGAAGTGACAAGGTGCATGTATCGTTTTCTTTGCAGAATATGGTCGGATGAAAGCACTTTTCCTAACAAGTGATACTTTGTACTGAGTAGGCAAAGTTGAAGAGTAAAATCTTCTCTCGATAAATCAAAATCAAACTCTACAAGTCCATCATCGACCATGCCAGAAAAAGGGTTTGTGTAGGATTTATGATCTTGTGTGCATCGGCAGCTGCGAGTACCGCAGTCGAATGCAACGATGAACTGTACTAGATATACGGCGACATTGACATAGTTCAGCGAATCAAGGGACATGGACTATGGACCGAATGGAAGAGAGCACTTCAGTTTTGAAAATTTTCCATGCAGTAACCGCCGGTGGAGGCAGGGGAAGAGGAAGGTGGAGAATAACCTAGCCTAGAGATTGAATGGCGCACTATTCCTAACTCGACTATAATCACGCAAGTGGTGTCTACGCCAGTAAAGAAGTGGAAGAAGTCCTTTTAAGCTTTTTCTTAATGCAATTTTCGAATAGTTTACGGGTAACCTCAATATATGTATGCCCAATAAAATATACGTGTATTATAAAGAAGGTTTTTGCGCGAACTTACATTCAAATGATCCTGAGTACGCGTCTTAATATCATTTTGACTGGAACTTAATCTATCGTAAATCACATTATCGGCACCTTTGCAATACAAGAAAATGTCGTCGCCGCGTCGCAATATCACCGACATTCGTTTCCGCACATTATTAAAATCTATAATGTTGAGAAGCTCATACTCCTTTTGGTAAAGATAGAAAATAAGAAAGAAATTAAAAAACATAAAAACAAAATTGCTTAGATTTACTTACCTCACGACTGCCCTTCACCTCTATCGTAATACTATTCGGCGTGCGCGAACGAAAAACGAAACCGAAATTTCGTGCTGCCGACACCAATGCAGCCTCGTCAGGACTTTGAGCTTGATATTCTAGACGTCCTTCCACATACTCGGGCATGACTGTGTGACACAGGGCGAGTAAACGAAAGAAGTTTTGCGTATGTTCCTCATCGGAGCGTACCGCATCCAGCAGCGTCCTGTCATACCATCGGAAGTCCGGTTCGAATTCGGGATTCGCCGAAAAGTCCACCGGTTCCAGAGCCTTTAAACGATATTTATGTGTTGTAAGCAATTTTTTATTTATTTTCGAAGAGAATCGTAAATGAATGTACATATGTACATCTGTATGCTTTTATGTATTTATGTATGTGAGCACGAGTATATGAGTAAAGCGTGAAGTGTTTATTTGTATAAAGCATCATGATACAAAAATTCTATAAGGCAGTTTCACTTCGAAACTTTTGACACTATACGTGTACGTGTTTGCTCAGAAATGTTTGAGCTTGCCACTTACATACATATAAAATATTCAACTTGGAGATCTTTTAATTATTTTTGGGGTTGCCTTCTAAGTACTGGCTGATCGAATAATTTAATTGTGGCAGATATCAGAAGGATTGGAGAGATTTTGCATAAATATTTCAATATGAAAGCGGCCGTAGAAAACCGTTTTGAAGAGAAATCTAAAAAATACTTGTTCAGTGGTATAAAACATCGTAGAGATTTACAAGTATGGAAAGCGCCATTTTGTTTGTTTACGACTTGGTCAACTTGGCCGCAGTCATTATGTTTTGATACTTGACAGGCAAACCTCGAGACTGACAGGTAAATGCGAATTGACAGATTGCATAAGATTCCATACTTGTTAACCTCTATGATGGTATAAAGACATTATATTCAAGATGTGAAAAGTGTATTTCACTTGAGGGAACTCGTACACTCGATGAAGTCCACTACCAAGAACTGGAAAATACAGTGTGATATTTTCAAAAATCACGTATTTTTTATTTAAGAATGGTCGATTCTTTTAAGAGAAGAGGATTGCACGGAAAAGGAAATGCACGTCTAATGTCAGATAGCTATGAAGCCGTCTGCGAAGAGAAAATGAAACCACCTTTAAACTATTGTATCATGTACGAGTATATCATAATAATTAATAAAATAACATTAAATACAAAGACTCGTTAATTAATATATATGCAGGCATGCATGAGTATGTTTATAAGTAATTACGAATATGTCTTTTCACCAAATCGCAAATTGTATTAAAGTATTTAAGCGGCTATTTTTAGTTTAAGTTAGTTAGCAACGATGAAAGCGTGATCATGCAAATTTGGCTTATGGATATGGAGTTAGGCACTTGGGCAAGGATTTCCAGGCAAAATTATTAAACTAAAAATGGGCGGAATAAATCAAATATTTGCCAGAATCAAAAAATATGTTTGTAAAAATGGATTCAAAGCTTTTCTATATTTCTATGTACGTCAGATGATTAACCGCAGGAGAAATATAAAAATGCCAAAAGTTATTTAATATATATATATAAGAATTTCAAAAAACTATAATAACCCATCTCAAGATGTTGAACTTCTAGTAAATGAGCAATTTTTAGATTTGATTATTCGAACAACCATGAATTGGTCTCGCATCACGCCGCTTTTACTGGTGTGGAGCAGGTTATCAAAGAAACCCGAGTAAGTCCAATCGCAATTACAATTGAAGCTATGCCCAACTACTTTCAAGAAAGATTTTGCGGAGTTATCTTGGTGCAAGAATTGAAGCTAAACGACCATTAAACGCATCGAACGTTCGGTATAAACGAGATGGCCACCGATCCTGATTATGTTCAACGATGAAAACCACTTTTGGTTAAATGGGTATATTAATAAACAAAATGGACGCATTTGGAGTGCTGATTATCCACAAGCCATTGTTGAGACACCGTTACAAGCTCAAATATTCACTCTTTGTGTGTTCTATGAGCAGAGGCAATCATTGTTCTAATCTAATTTTCAAAAATGAAGCCGGCCATAATGCTACAGTCATTGGTCAACGTGATAGAGCCATGATTAAAGCCACTTGGCCACCATTTATTGGCGTTTTATTTCTTCATGAAAACCACATGTCTAAAAAACATCCCGAATCGATTTTCGTCCGAGTTCCTCCAATTTGTGGTGTGTGTTTTGATATTTTTCTAACAAAAATAGGAACCTACAGTTTGTTCTAAGCTGCCCTCGAACAGCTAATAGATTTTTATGAGCAAATATTAATTCTAAACTTAATTTCCTATAACTGTAGATGTTGATCTAGCCAGGAATCAAACTCTTTTTTACCCTCCGAATTGTAGTACGCAATACTGAGTAAACACATTTGGTTCAGTAAAGGTGGAAACTTGCTAAACAAAAGGGTGGTTTGTTTAGTGCTTTGGCCCTCATATTTTGCCACGGTACGCGATTTCTGTGGCATTCCTGTAATGGTATGTAGGGTTAGGTAAATCACAGTTCACATCGTCTCAAATGAACAGCAGAGTCTACATTCCGGTGTTCGGAAAAAGTTTTCTTCCTTATGCTGAGTCTAACAGAACGTGTGGGGCATATTTTTAAGAAGAGCTAACGTAAATAATCGTCAATATGATATTACAGATGAACTTAAAGACGGTGACGTATCTATTGGTTATTAATGATTGCTAACTTAATTTCAACGACAGTGGAAAGTGTCTTATTAATTTGAAACAACATGTAAAACGGTTTAGTTCCAAAAAAACTTTTTTACATATTAAACCAAGCTCCCAAAACACTACTTTCCTGTTAAAATTATTGCTCAAAATATTCAAAAGGAAGCTGGTGTCTTATCTTATGGTTTTGAAACGCACCTTATATTTTACAAAAAGTCATAAAGATTTTTTTGTTTTTCTTCTCATGTAAAACACTAAAATATTAATTTTTAGTTCATAAAGTTTGCTTTTGTCTGATTTACGTCGATAAGTATACTTTAACCTTCTTAGTGCCGGGTTCGAATATATCGGCTCTTGCTGCACTGACAAGAAGAAGTACAAAAGCAGGCTTTATCTTATTTTTAGTGAAGGAGAAACTGAAATTTAACTTGTAGGAATCCCACAAAAAAATCGTGTTGACCGGTGTAATCCATTAATGGAAGCGACCCGAAAGCTCTGTAGGAAAGGTTGCAGAATAAGTAACTTTGGGAATAACATGCAAAATGAAAAAAATGGCGTAACTAAAAAATGATTAGGCACTCTTTCCTCAGTTTAAAAAAGTAAAAAAAAAGAAATCATAATTCTAGCATACACATGTGGTTACATAGGGTGCGCAAGGCATTTAAGCGAGGGACATCGGCGACACTTGCTATGTAGCTAAGGGTATCGGCTGCCCGAGCGAGTGTACACTAATGGTTAAGCAAGTAGAAAATCGCATGCATACGTGCACTTGCTGGTGGGACGACGAACTCCAGCCGGTTTTGGCGTAGAGGATGTTACATGTGCTCTCGTCGTTTCTGGTGTTATTGTTGGGGTTGTTTATGCATTTGTTGTTGTCTTTAAATTTGCTTTTACTGTTGCTAGTGCTGTGAGTGTGAGTACTGCAATTGATGGTGACATTTTTGGTGTGAGTTTGTTGGTTTTGGTGAGTGCGTTTTGTACAATTGGCACATGTTTTCTTTAGCATTCTTTTTGATTGTGATTTCAAGTTCGATTTCAATTTCGGTTTTGCGCTGCACTTCGCGTCCTGCGCCGCCTGCGCCGCCTGCGTTGTCTGTCGGCAGTCGCACCCGCAACAAGGCATATCTGTTTTGCCAATTTTTGTTTTCTTGTTTATTTTTATTTCAATTTTTGACTTTTGTGTGCTGCTTGTTGCGCTGCTAGCAGGTGTTAACTGCAGGTGTTGTTGCTGTTGTTCTTGTTCTAGTTGTTGTTCACTCATGAGTGATGGTGTTTGTGATAATGATTCTGAGTGCATTGTTCTCGTGATTTGTGTTAGCGATGATGATGACGATGTGAATGATGATGATGATGATGATGATGATGATGATAATGTGGGTGACGATAATGGTGAATGTGAGGGTAGAGGTGTCAGTGGCGACGTTAGTGATGTTAATGAACTGTCTGCTGTTTTTGTTGTTATTGGTGTATTCACTACTGACAATGATGGTATGAGTGGTGCACCGAGCGTCGCTGGTGATTTACTGGTGCTTGTGATATCGCTACGGGTGATGATGGGTGTGCATGTAGTATTGGTGTTATTGTTGCTGTAAGACACGATTAGTGCCTTGTGCGGTGGGTTTGCAGTATCAGCGATTATTATTACTTTATCACTCGTATTGGACAGCGTCGACAACTGGCGTCGCATTTGACGTGTTGGTGATTGGGATGTTGAGCGTTGCCGCCAAGTCGCTTGCTGAGCCGACGTCGTTTCCGACTTGTCTGTATGGCCAATGGAATTTTCATCGTACTGTACGTGACGTTTATTGATGGTTGGTGAGGGTGTGGACTCATGCAGCGCTCTCATCGTAATTGCCGCCGTCGCCTGCCCACCGACCGCAACTTTAATGGGCATAGTAGTTTCTTTAGTTGTTGCTATTGTTGTTACCGTTGTTGTTGTTATGTTTAGAGGTGCTATAGAAATATCGGCGGCACCGCCATCCTCGGGACTAGAGACCATAATTGTGCTTTTCGGATGCACTTCGGCAGTGTGCAATAGAATTGTTGGTGCCGTCGTGCTTTTGTTGCCGATACTACTACTGCTGCTCAAGTTATAGTTGCTATTCTGTACATATTTTTGCTTCTACAACGAGGAATACGGTTTAAGGATTTTCGTTTACTAAGTACGAATGCAAAAATTGGATAAATAAACGAACAATAATAAAAAAAACTTCAACGTTCATAGTTGTGAGAGAGGAGGAGAGGGGAGTGGCGTGAAAATGTGGAAAGCACTAAAGAGATGCACACACCTCAAAACTCATTTTGAATGGTACTCATGTCGGTGTATGTGTGTGCGTGTGTATGCATCAGCGTTTGACTGCGTGCAGAATTCAACTAATTCAGAGCTACTCTTTTTCATACACATTCGATAAATTCACTTGGAATATTCTATCTGAATACTTGTGCATAAGGCGGAATATTTACAAAGTGCTTTGAATATACATATATATATATATACATATATATTTTTGAATATATGTATTGTAATTAATTGAGGCTTTATTATTAAACAATAAGATGGTGTCAATTACTTGAGACTTTTGATGTGTAAACATTTGTGTTTATAACTTGAAAACTAATATAATAATAGTTCTGTTCGGTGAGCTAAAAAGAAAGTAAAACTACTAAGCAGAGTGACAACCCTACTTAAAAAAAATTGTAGTTAATTTTATTTATATTTTAAAACTAACCAGGAATTAAACGAAATAATGAAAGGAAAAAGAAAAATATTTCAATTAGAATTTAATAGCAGTAAATTCACCCTTTTCTGTTAAATACCAAAAGCACACATGTTTACACATCAAAAATAAATACTTTTATATAAAAAGCTCTCAAATTAAAATGTTCACAGATGGAATTTTAGAAAAGTGTTTTGTATTTAAGTTTTGCTTGGTGCTTTCAACCGCATGCAATTAATTTGTTACTCTTGCGACAATACCAATTGATTAGAGGCCGGGAAATGTAGGTTTGAAATTAAGTTTAAAGAATCCTAAAACTTTTTTATAAAGCTCTGACAGCATTTAATGTTAAAGAAGTGTTTTAGTAAGCGTAATTAAATAGCGCCTGCATTATCAAACTCCGCGTAAGGACCCAATCTGAAGAAGTTAGTGTTTTTCTGTAGTTTTGGTAAGGAACTATTTTTGCAGTAATTAATAGTAAAATGTAAAAAGTAATTTCAATGTAAATAACTTACATCTGTAACCTCGATAACTTCACCCGTACGCAAGTCGAATACATCGCCGTATGTACGTCCGTTAATACTGCATTTGTTGAATGTCATTATATTTTGTGTTAGTGTACCGGTTTTATCCGAAAATATATATTGTATTTGTCCCAACTCCTCGTTGAGTGTGGTGGTACGTGCTTTGGCATGAGTTTTTGATCGTTCATAGTACATTTCCTCATCCCAATTGATAAGAAATGATTGGGCGAAACGTATAACCTACAACCCAGGGTGGGGAGAAAATACAATTACAATTCTTTAGAGCGCAGTGGAAGGAGATGATGATGAACTCACCTCTACTGAAACGTAGAGAGATATTGGCACAACAGTATTTAAGACGATTGCATAGGAAAAGAAAACCAACAAACCGATAACAGTAGAGCCTTGTGCAACATTTTTTGGTATGATATTCTCCCACGGTAAGTACACCTGTAAAAAAGTGAAATATTATAAAAACTTATTATAAAAAACGGCAGCGTTAGGAAAAGGAAAAAATCAGCACGGCGGTGCTACAAAAATAAATTTTAATTTGGGGGTGTAACGGAGTGTAGTTAAGCTTCTGGTTATATAGTTACATTCGCGGATCCATCCCTTGGAAACGTGATCAACCCTTATGAAGATACGGTGACCAAACCGTACAGCTTTGGGTCAGTGCCAAAAGAGAGGAAGCGTCGGTGGAGCCACCCCGACATATTCGCTTCTGTTAATGAGAGGAGCTTAAGTCGTGAAGGAATCGGATCAATATATAAATATGAGCTAAATTGAAACCTACTTGCTTAGTGAGGTCGTCACCTGGGATGGGATACCCTATTTTTGATGATGAAAATGTATTAAAGACTATGATTTGAGGGCATGCATGAGGTGTCGCTGTCCAGCTGGATGATGTCCTTGTAAGACTAAAGGCTGATGTCACCGCCGCAGAAGGGCGGGACAAGGACGGAGCTGAGTATAGTCTATAAGACGACATAACATTCCCTAATGGTTTGAGGCTAATCGACTTCGCCGAGGTCCGACTACTTTGTTGTCTTCAGATCAAAAAATTAACAACCGAGTCGATCATGTTGTGCAAGACGGATGAAATGTCTCCAGTGCTCTTGACGTGCGTACGATCCATCAAAGACCCAACATCGACTCGGGCAACAAAGAAAGATTTCAAAGAGAAGGTACAATCCTCTAAGACTTCTGGCGTAGGCCGATGATGTTGACATAATTGTCCTCAATAACCACACGGTTAGTTCCTCGATAGATAACTTCCTCTACCTAGGTACCAGCAATAACACCAAAAACAATGTCAGACTTGAAAGCCAATGCAGAATCACTCTTGCTAACAAGTGCTACTTCGGACTAAGTAAGCAATTGAAAAGCCCTGTCTCGACGAGCCAAAACCAAACTCTAAAGTCACTCGCCTTTCCCGTTATACCATATGGTGCAGAGGTATGGACGATCAGAATATCTGATGAGTCGCCGTTGGCAGTTCTTAAGTAAAAGGCTTTGCATAAGATTCATGGTCTTCTGTGCGTTGGCAACAGCGAATACAGAACATTAACATAGTTCAGGGAATCAAAAGATAGCGGTTACGCTGCCTAGGTCTTGTGGTCCGGATGGAAAAGAATACTCCAGCTTTGAAACTTTTCGGTGCAGTACCCGCTGATGGCAAAAGAGGAAGACTTCCTCCGTTGGTTCTCCTTGGTGGTGGCTGTAATTGATTTTTCTAAATGGCGTCAAACAGTGAGAAGAAGGATTGAGTTGCGCGCTATTGTTCACTGGGCTACGAGTATAATCGTATAAGCGGTAAGAAGAATCTTTATTTATTTATTTTTAAAATATTTACAAATTTTTGATGGTAGTGTGCGCTACAAAGGGTTCAAGATGCACATCCACAGTTGTAGAAAATTAAATAAAATCAACCAATATATATATACATATACATATATATATATACAGATATATATATATAGTTGGCACTTTGTCACCGCTGAAGCGATTTTCAATAGAGCTCCTCCTCCAATTTGTGGGTTTCGTGTCTTGATGTTTTTCCAACAAATGGAGAGACCTACCACTTTATACATAGCCGCCTCCGAACGGTTGATTGGTTTTTATAATGAACTTTTATTTCATGTCAGATATACACTCGGAGGGGTTGACATTCCCTGCCGCGGGGCGACCGCAATTAGAAAATTGAACTTAATTTTTTTTATTTATTTAAATTAATTTTCTATAACTTTTGGATGTTGGTCCTACCAGGATTTGAACACTGGCCTTCCGAATGGCAGTACGCAATGCTAACTACTCGGCTACCGCTGAGTACCAATACAGGCTATAATTATCGCTTGTTTTTTACCTGAAAATGCTGTCCAATAAAGCTTTCCCAAATGGCGCAGGCCAGCGTGAAGAACGCACATATTGAAAGTAGAAAAAGTACGATCTGAAAATGAACGAAATAAATAAAAACAATAAATTTTTTTGTAAATACATAAATATTAGCGCACATTAAATGATTATAAAATTCAAAATTCCTTAAACTTAAACAAACATACATACGAGTGCATATGCATTCTCTTACTAACCCCAATTATAATAAAATTTAAAAGTCTATCAACCCCGGTGCTTTTGAATTGTGTTTTGCCCGAATTCTGCATGAGTTTCGTGTCTTTGCCTGCAAATATAACAACTCCATAGCACCATTGTGTGTTGCGTAATACACAGCCTCTTAGTAGGATTTTCTCATTGTCGAGCGCGTATCTCTGATTTCGCCAAATGAGTGTGCCCTCGAATTTGTTTAGTAAGTTATTTGGCCGCTCGCAAATTATTTCGCCATTGAAATTCCACAGAAGATCATGACGTTGACCCAACTCGGTGATCTCTGGCAAACATTGCTTACATTTCAAATTCGTTTCCCCATCCAATTCGGCGGTTTCGATGAAACATAAGCCATTCGGTTCGGATGTTGTCAGCAGAAGAATGTCGGCGGCTACAAATTGATTGTTCTCCAAACGTATCACATCGCCAACCTGAATTTTAGGATAAAAAGTTGAAAGAATGGATGAAACGCTTGCATTTATCTTTAATATTCTTATTCTCTTCCGCTTTTTAACTTATTTACAGTAAATAATAATCGTGTAAGACGTTTGAGAATGTTATAAATTTTCCTATTTGAAATATACAAACATATAGACATATGTATATGTATTTCATTTTTACTTACTTGCACTCCTGACCATTTTGCATCGACTAATTGCCCATTCCTCAATGTTTTTGATCGTCTATTATTCACCTGAGAATCCGACAGATGGCGTTGCTGCAAAGTGAAATAAACAGACGTCGCAAAGTTCAAGGTTCAAGCACAACGTGTAGTAAATTAAAAATTAATCAGAAGATATGATATAAACGTGTTAGGTTTCTAAAAACATATATTCGTATATACACAAGTATTTCCAACTGAACTCTCATAATAAATTTTCCAAGCAATTAGACACACATAGCAACTGGGAAATAAGTATAAATATTGATGATATTTCTGAAGTAAATTTACATTGCTATATTTCCTAAAAAAAAATCAGAAAAAAATTCTGAAAGTCCCAATGCGAATTTCTCAAGGCAAAAGGAGACATTTTTATTTGGAAGAGATTCTATTCGATCAGACTTGATTTGATTTGAATCGTATTTCCAAAATAAGTCTTACTAATGTTCTATACAAAGCTATGGTAACATAAGGGTGTTTGAGTTCCTTTGACCACCATTTTACCCTGGAAGTATTCCTGAAGAAACTTTAGCAGAATCTGAAAAGAAATTTTTAAACACTACTCTTTGAGTTCGATCTTATAATTATGTTCCCAATAAGTCAAGCGACGTATGGCTTCCATTGTGAAAAGCTTTTCTAGTGTTTTCTCTGAACGCATTGTTGGTATAAGAAGTGAACTCAAGCAAATTAGTAGTTCTTAGTTTTCCTTTAGCAAAGTAAGATTGAATGAGTCAAATGATTTTGATTGCAGAGAATTTGGTTATACCTCGATAATTTTGTACCAAAGTCCTGTTACCATTTTTATGAAGGGCATAATAAAATATTCTCTCCATATATAATAAAAGGAAAAATCCCTTTTTTGAGCGTTAAATTAAATAAATAAGTCAAAGCCTGGTAAATATACTTAGCACAATTTATAAGAAAACAAGAAGGCATTGGCATTTGATCCATACCATATTTACATGAATTTTTTTAAGACATCGTCAAAAGAGATTGTTGGTGTATGGGCTAAGTTACTTGACCATAATTTTTAACGGGAATCAAAATTTGCTTGAGGAATCGGAGAATAATTAGACTTAAAACACTGAGCGAATAAATTAGAAGTTGTCTCAATATTACTAGACATTTTATTTTGGAACATCATAGAAGACGGAAACCAAGATTCCGCGCGATTAGAGTTTACGAACCCATAAAATGATTTGGGATTTGTTATTTAGCAACGTGTCAAACTTGTGAATGTTTTCCTATTAGAAATTCTAAAGCATTAAAAGAGCTATACAACTAACTCAAAAGCAACTTAATGAAAATTAATAGTGTAAATTACTTATAATTAAAATTGATATATTTAACGCAAGTACAATTAACAGCAAAGCATTCAGCTAATCGAAACGAATGGCTAAAGGGCAAGAAATGAGATAAAAAATAACTAAAGCACATAAATTACACACACGTAACATGAGGTGTGATTAAAGGTCACACATTTATTTAAGCTACTTACTATGTCGTCATAGGCATCCTTAACCGCTGTCAATGTTAAGACGCCGATTAACGGTATGGCTGTGGTGACGGGTGTTAACGATGATATTGCTGGTATGAGTTGTAGCACCAATAAGCACAGGAAATAGAAATTGGCAAGACGTTGAAATTGCTCGAGCAGATTAAATGGCAAAAATGTCAGCAATGTATATTTGGACGTTTTGATGAAATTATCCTTGAAGTGATGGAAGATAAAGAAGGTACAAAAACAAATTAATTTTTTTCTAATACAAATGAGGATACGAGTACAATAGTTTAGAAAAAAAACCACATGAATATTAAAAAAAAACTTGAAACAAGATTATTGACATGGTTTTTGGCTGATTTTTTAATGACATTTAGAAAAATTAAAAATTTTCCAGGCAAAAACTCTTATCTGTATTTTTTTGTGAATAAAAATAACTATTTTTTGTAAATTAAATAACTCATATACTTTTTCAACACAAAATTTCACTTTATTTTGAGCTTTTTGTGTGTGGTTGCGTGCTCATGCAAATAAAGAGTAGTAACGTGGCCTAAGAAAGAGTAAAATCTGGCAGCAAGCTAACTAAGCTAAAAATTACTGAAGCCATTGACCTAGAAAACCGATGTACTATATGCGTAATAAAGTCACTCATTTGTTCTTATGCACATACGTATGTTAGGGTGAGTCAAAATCTAAACTATCGCAATGGGCCTATTTACTGACAATGCAATATCCCTGCAAGCCCATATTACTTACTCAACTTTGAAAGGTATTTTTTATATGGGAAACTTTGAATGCTTTTAAAATTGAGCAAAATATTCTGGCTTGCCAAGGACATTGTTTTCTCAATAAAAAGGTTCATTTTAATCCATAAATGTGAAAGGTTAGTTTTTGGTTCACCCTAATGGACATACATAAACATACTGGTCTTTCCTATTTTGAATATATTGGTTCCAAGTGCCAAAATAAAATATATAAAAAACATGCATACCATGTACATTGTACATATGTATACGAGTATGTTCATCTACGTTTGTATACATACAATATAAACAGCGCGAATGGTCGTTAAATTTGTTATTTACGTGACACAAAGATACCATCTTTTACCCTCACCAATTTATTTCAAAAGTTTTTATAAGCAAGCGTGATTACATATTTGTACTCTAGTATATGAATATGTATATACTTATGTGCTCTAAATACATACGTACGTACGTGTATCAATTAGAGAAATTATTATAGGCATATAATTGTTCAAAGGAACATATAGTCGTAAAAGTACATCCTTAAGATTATTTTTTAACCAAAAGCAAAGGAATATTTTTAAAAAGGTATAAAAAATATTCCCCAGAGAATATCAAAATGTTCAATAAAACTATCAAAAACAAAACTGTATGTCATTGAACTTAAATCTTTAAAATGTTTTGCCTTTATGATACAAGCCAGTGACTTCATTGACCTAGGTATCCCAATGGGCCCATAGTTGTAGAGAGATGCTTGGCGTTTTCCTTTTAACTAGAAACAGACCACAAGGTCTTAAGTCACATTTAAATACAAGGACGAACAAAACCCTCAAGCATCCAGATTACTGAAGTATATTCCAGGCGGAAGTCTTCGCTGTTAGAAAAGTTGCTGAGATAACTAACAACACAGAAAACCACATAAAAAATATAAATAAATACGTGGATAACCAAGCAGCAATTAAAGCAGTAACCTCATATTATTGTATATTGCGTCAGAAGCAGTGAGGCTGTAGATGTGGCGGCTGCCAGAAAGCATTTACTTTTATATGGGCTTCCATGTCATAAGCACATTCTGGGGAACGACATTGCCAAAAGTGCCATCCATTCGGCTACCGAACCAAAAAAGAAGCACAATGAAACTTCCGAGGGGCCTTACAAGCAGATCAGGGTCAGATGGAATGCCTTAACGACATGCAGGATCACCAAAATCATATGCAAAAGCACCGAAGGAAAACAAGCAGATTTTTAACTGACGCGGTCTCAAAAGGATTGCAGGGCGATAGCTGGTAGATTGTCGGTAGGTCACAACCTACTTAGGAGCTACGCAGTTCAAAGGACTAGAAGAAATCTCAAAAATTAGACACCGAGGGTCTTAAACTTCGAAAAAAGCATTGACGTCTATATGACGACTAACTTTGAACTGAATCTCCATCTGTTATTATAAAGGACTCGTAGGTCTATGTATGGTGTGACAGTCAGCCAGTGTAACCTAACCTAAGCTACTTCTAAATAAATTGTGGTGTTATTAGTAGCTCATTCCTACTTAGCGAGCTTTACCTTAGCATCCCTTTAAGATTATTTAGACACCTCAGCCTATTTTCACTGTGTTTATGCAAAAGAAACTTTCAAATGTTTGTGTAACAATTTTAATATTCATTCCACTAGAACTGATTCTTTCGGCAACTTCCCTGCATCAAGAAATATTTACTGAGAATTTTAAACTAAAAAATAATCTCTTCATTCCTCATCGTTTCTTAATCTCAATATATTTCATAGCAACTAACGACCAAATCTGTATTCGGTGAAAGAGGCACGTGTAATAGCGGCCTTCTGTGTTCGGTCTGAGGTTCAGGACATTCTAGTGTATTGAGCATTGTTTTACTTCACTTTTAATAGCTATAGAGGATGGTAGAGGAATTCGTATGTAGGTATGTTCGTGCTTCCTTCTCTAAATGTAATTCTATAACTTTTATATTAACTTTCGTTCGAAGTATGTAAGTACCAGAAAGAGAAGAGGGAGATCGACCAAAACTTATACCGACCGAATCGGAACTGCGAGCTGAGTTGTGATAGCTATGTCCGTATTTCCGTCTCCCTACCTGCCTGTCGCCTGTTTGAACGCAAACTGCCACTGAAAATCATCGTTAATTACATAAACTATACCACAACCGATTTTTCGGAATGAGAATTCATATTTCATCCTAAAATTAATAGTTTTGATATGGTCATGAAGGGTATAAAGACTACGGCATAGTTGCTTCGGTCACAAAACTTCTTGCATTAGTATTTTTTTTTATAGATCGATTGGCAGTCATTATTTGAGGGTTTACTACTTTGGGGTGTTTACACCGCTATGTAACCGCTGAAGCGATTTCCGGGTGTTTTTTCAACGAATGAAGGGAGCTCTATACCCAAAGTCCGATGGATTAATTAATGAATTGTTCTCCGTTAACATTGAATTAAAATATCGAAGTCCGACTTTTATTTACTCACAAGAAAAGCTAACTGTTTTCGCTAATAAGTAAACTCGACATACGCTTTCGCATAGTAAACACGTTTTGTTACACTTTTTTGCATTATCGTTCACCTTTTATTTATTTACATTTATTATATTTTCGCGTGAAATGTTTTTGTGTCTGGCTATGACTGCGCTTATTTACGTCCAATCAGATATGTATTGGGTATGCGTAGGACTGCTGATATATGTACATATATGCGCACGTGCGTTCGTGTATGTGTTTATGTATGGATGTATGTTTATGAAGCTTTTTTCAATGCCAATGCGCCAATCAGTCCAACAAATTACTACCCTTGAACGTCATCGGTCGCATAGATCAATGGATAGTCATTATATCTACATATGTATGCACGTGTATGTAGGTACGAGTATATATTGTAGTAAGTACATACATATATAAATAGGTTTTTTTTTTAGTTTAACAAGTATGTATGTATACATAAATATAATTACGAGTTGCGCTCCGCTCGGCCAGAAGCAATGATTGGATGACTCTTTGAATTAGAATGTGATGGCATTGCAAATACAATAGTTTTGGTAAAATACGTTTTCGATAGGTATTTGCATTGTTTGTGGAGTACTATTTATTAAGCGATTACACCTCTTTTAGTCTACTAGCACAAAGGTTGATACATGCATAAAAAGTAGATGACCGCCATTTCCCGCCTCGTCAGTTGCACTCACAAGCAGGGAGTCAAGTTTAATATTCTTTACATATACATACATACTCGTACAAGCAGATATACAGTCACTCACAAAAGCGATCACGCTAAGGCTTCGTATTTGGTATTTTAGCATCGTTTGAAAAAATATTTAAAAGCATTTAAATCTTAAATTTTTTTCAAGTATATATAAAATGATTAACAAGCTTTTTTCGTTGTAAACATAAATAAAAAAGTTATATATGTATGTATGTATGTATGTATGTGAGTTTGCAACAGAGCGCAAAAAATATTATAGTAATATAATACTTCAAATCCTGGTGTGATCAACTTCCAAAAGTTATAGAAAATTAGTTTAAATAAAAAATTAAGTTCAATTTTCTAACTTCGGTCTAACCTCGCCAGGGAATGTCAACGCCTCCGAGTGCATTTCTGACATGAAATAAAGGCTCCTCATAAAAAAAACATCACCCATTTGGAGGTGGCTTAGTATAAACTGTAGGTCCATTTGTTGGAAAATCATCAAAACCCAAAAAATCCGACAATATGACCATTACACAGTCATTTGTGTTCCAATTTCGGTACTTTTCCTTTGCAAATGCCAGTCGTACTTTCCTGTGCCTGTCAGTGAGCAGAGACTTTTTTGAATTTTGCTTGTTCTTTTAAGCCAGCATTTTGCATAACTCTCTATATTTATATTTCTTGCCTTTGAATCAAACTTGGAGCCTCAGCAAAATGCCTTTACTTTCCGAGCTCTACTCACAGAATTGATCACGCTTAAAGCTGAGTCAGAGTTGCGTTTTGACAGATATGTAAACTGCAGAAAATAAAAATGTAGAGCTAATTTGTCCTGCAGTAGGTAGAGAATGATATTAAGTTACTCACAACTCAAAACGTTATCGTTTTGTAAGTGACTGTATATACATATGTACGTGTATGTAGGTTTCCATGTGTATGATTGTGCTTTAACTGTTTGTGGCTCGTATTTACTTTAACTGTAATTTCGGCAATGCAAACAGAAATTTCTTTTAACCGGACTTTTTTAAGTATTCATCGATCAATGGAAGTGTTTGCATATCGCCCTACTACATACAAACAAATATATATGTACATTAGTACAAATGATTGTAATGTACATATATGCATATACTACTACTCGTACATACACGTATGTATGTAAATATGCTCAGATTAACAAATATTATATAAAACTATGAGGTTTACTAAACCTTCATTCAGGCGACTTTGGGTGAACAAAAGAGTTTTCTTGATTGAAAAGACTCATAAAACCATCAATATGAATTCGTATTAATGAACATACACGTATGTAAGTATGGATTTTGTACTACTTACGGCGTATTTGAATTGTGCATTAAATTCTCGGTCATTGGCTCGAATTCTGCGTTCATTCTCTGCAAATAAGTGAAAAAGAGTTTGTTAGACATTTATTTTTCCTAATTTTTTTGAGAAATCTGTGAAATAATACCAATTGTACGTAAAATATAACTAATGACATTTCGAACTCTTTCTTTCAACGTCAACTGGGATCCCATTTTAATATGTTCTTTTCTTATTGTAGAGTTTTAATTTGCAAACTTTGACAGAGTATTTCAGGTACATATGTATTTTTAGAATAGAAAGTTAGACACATTTTATAGTTTAATAATAATTTTTATATAACTCAATAATTTAGCGGCACTCCTCTGAAGTGATTAACATCTGACAAATGTCAAATATTTTAATTATTACTTAATTTAAAAACAGAATAATAAAGGGTGCTTTTTTTAGAATTCATTTTTATTATGAAGATCAGGCCTTGCCATTATGTTTTAAAAATTATTTCGGGCATGTGATCGCCGCGGCTGGTTCGAACAATTCCAGCCGAGAGACCAAAATTTCGTACTCTTTTCGCAGCAATCGAGGCGGTATGTCAGCAATAATCCATACATTTTTCTAATTGCGGTTGCCCCCCTCAGCAGGGAATGTCAAGCCATCCGAGTATATTTCTCACGTGAAATAAAAGCTCCTCATACAAATCCATTGGTCGTTCGGAGGCGGCTTAGAATAAACTGTGGGTCTTTCTATTGGTTGGAGAAACGTCAAGACGTATACAATAAATTGAAGGAGGACCTCGGACGAAAAACGCTTCAGGGATTACAAAGCCTGATTTATATAATAGGTCAGGTAACAAGCCATCTATAACTTTTGCAATTGATGGCCCTGGTGATCTGTTCATCCCGTTCCATAAGCGCGATTGGATTGTGCTAGACGGCATTATAAAGAAGATGTTTTGTACTAAAAAACATCACGATAGAAGTGTTGATCACTTAATTCGAATAGTGCAAGGACAAAAAAGGCGAAAACTCAAGTCAAACCTGAAAATGTGAGTAATGTTTATGGTTCTGATATTGTAACAGTCAATCATGCACAATTTTGGTTTCGACGATTTTGTTCCGGCAATTCTGATGTAAAAGATGTTCCACGGTCGGAAGGCTAATTGTCGAAAATGTCGATAAAATAATGGAAATGCCGAGACTGACATCATGCGAGCACTGTTTCTATTGTCCAAAAACTCATCATTGCACAAAAAACAGTTTGGAACCACTTGAAAAAGGCTGTATATGCAAATATGCATATACAAATATATATTTAAAGCTATGTCAAACGAAAACTGTCAGTGAGCCTTTCTGGCTGACGGGTCTCCAAGGCAAAATTGATGTCCAGAAAGTTTTTTCTGTGTGTTTGAAGGCATTGGCAATGAATCATTTACTTTGAGCTGCTCCCCAACGGCAATCGCCCAGAAGCGAGTCAACGCCAGACCATTCATATCTTAGGTTCTTATGCATCCACATTATATCCTGGACCTCGCTTCTGGTGATTACCATCTGTTCAAGAGGAGCCTGTGAAAATCGATTGTTCCAATTTTTTGCCAATGGGCACAGTGGTTTCTAAGAGAGAGGCATAATAACATTACCTGCGAAATGCCAACAAGTTATCGAGCAGAACGATGCATATCGTATATGACATAATTCTAGCTATGACAAATAAAGTCTTCTATTTAATGCAAAAAGGATGGATGATAAGTTACTTGGCCTAACACATAGCGTTCCCTAAATGGCTGTAACATTATGGTCGGCTTTTACCCAAAGAGCACACCAAACACACCAAACAGTGACTTTTTGAAGATGTAACGGCGTAGTAAGTATAAATTAAGTAACACTTGCAAAAAACACCGACTCCGAGAAAAGGATTGCTTCATTGAAAACACACGTACAAAGAAACATCTATAAATTGGTTACGACATTCACAGTAGCTGACTGAAAGAATTATTCCCAATGATAAAAAAATGTGGATTTTTAACGGAGCTGACAAATCGAAGGTGATAAGCTCGGATGAATCCATATTACTTTTCTTTGTTAAATTAATTTGTCACCAGAGCTAATGTCCTATTAAACGTGCATTAATACCATCGTCTGTCAATAAATTATCTTTAATATCTAAAATAAATCTACAGATATGTTGTTAAAATAAAATTCATTACCAGAGAAGTAGTATGAGCTGCGTCGTCGTCGCATTTGTGACAACCTACGTACACCCCTGTCAGCGCCATTAACACCCGTCGTGGACGAAAACTGTTCAAAGTCGGCGCTTACGTTTAGACTTTTATGACCGCTTATACTCTCCTCACCACCGTTACCATCCAGCGACCCATCATTCGTACTGACACTCGCTATTGTAGCACATGTTGTGTGCTTAGCCCGGGAGCGCCGGCTAGTGCAAGCGTTCTTCTTCCAGCCGGGCAAATTTCCTAGGACGGTTAATAGTTTAGCTTGAAACCCAGGGGCAGATGGTGGTACAGCGCCGTCTGCGACATCCTCCGCTAACGCCAGCTCATTTGTAAGTAGCATATGTTCGTGCACAGCGCTAGTGCGCTCCCGAAATTCCTTAGTAGTATGTGCTATAGTCTCGCTGTTCTCATTTGTATAAAGCGTTGCCTCCGCCTCTTTCTCTGCAGCATTTGCTTTATTTACCAACGCGCCAGACACTGTAGATTCGAAATGTTCCTGCACGCGTATTTCGCCCGATTGTGCCAGTGTTGCTAAACTATAAAGACTATCGGTTTGTGTGCGACTGCGACGTTTTTGAGAGTCGTGTCGCGTAAGCACAGCTGCAACATCGGGTATTGTCAGACTTGTGGGCAGCATTGTACTATTTGTGGTGGTCGTGTTGACGATACCCTTTATTTCGGGCTTGGCTAGCGTTGTAGGGGCAGTGTTTGTGATGCTAAAATCGCCCGCATCTTGCTGTGCAAGTAGACCCGCTTCAGCGGGTACAGCGCGGGGCTTGCGACGTAAATGAAACCATCTGTGACGTTGCGGGTTTTCCGTCGACAGTGAGCGTGTGCAGTGTGTTGAATGTTGCGTGCTGGATGACTTCTCAGTGCCATCACCATTGGATATGCTTTGCGTTGTGGCGGCTTTCGACGTTTGCGGTTTGGATGTAGATTTCTGATGTAGATGCTTTGGGTTCTTATGGTGTGCTTTCTGTGGTAGAACGTGCGCTGTAAGAGCGTAGTCCTCATTGTCGGAAGACTCTACTTGGCGCGCTCCGAGCACCTCTAATTCCAGTGTATCCGGCCGCTTTCGATTTCCGCTTAGCATTTCACACTATCGTATTCACTTCCATACATAGATAGGTAGATATTAACTGTTACGCTGTTGTTGTTAACAATCAGCAAAAGTGTTTACTGATTCCATTTCCCCTTCAACACTTTTTTTCTACACTTAACCGTAAACGTAATTCATTATTTCACATTAATTACAATAGTTCATCATGCTCGTACGGTAATTACGAAAAGTACCGAAGCACTCATATCGATTAATGCCTGCTTGTTTTGTAGTGATATTGCCGAATTAATGCGGATTTGATTGATTAGTATGCTGATTTACGATACAATTTCTTGCTTCTTTGTGGCTCCCGGTTTCATTGTGTACTCAATCCCCCAGTTATTAGTATCTATCACTTGTATATTTTTTGGAATGTGCCAAAGAAGTGGACTAATTTGGTAAAGAGGGCGTGAGCGAACAGTATTCACCTGACAAACTTTAATTTTAATGAATTGTGACTAAAGCATTTTTATTCTGTGGTATGTGAAACCTGAAATGGTATAATAACTATGGTTCGAAGGGAGCATTTTTATGTTCGCGGAATGGGGGACACGGGTGGAAATAAAAAACCAAAATATTCTTCAGATCATTCAATTAATCTATTTATAACCCCATAAAAAATATTTTTCATTTATCTTCAAAATACGCCAAAACTGCATCCTTTTGACTTTATCATCGATGATAAATTTTTTACCCCTCAGCTCTTTTTTCTTTTTGGAAACAGGTAATAAAAACTCGAGGCCTAGTTCGTGATGTCGGGTGAGTAAATCAAAATATCGTATCCCACCTTATGAAAAGCAGCCAACGCAGCCAAGTGGCTGTTGTTTTTGGGCTGATCTTAGTTGTGCCAAGATGATTGTGCTGGAATTTAAAAATGGTTGTATCGGATATTTCAAACATTCCTGCGAGTTGTTTCTTCTTTAGGCGAAGACAAGTTTTTAAATTTTTCGGATAAGTTCTAGCGTGGTCATCTCGATGCTACTGCCGGTCTTGGGTTGCCTTCAAGGGATTCCCTTCCTTCTTCAAATAAACTGTGCCGCTTGTACATCATGGGTTTTCAGTAAACCAATGCCATCTCATTCATAATGGTCGCTTGGTAAGAAGTTTTAGAACGTCGCTATACTCGTTTTTCTCATATTTCAGTTTTCACTCTCAATAATGTGCCTTGGCTGATGACAGCTCAAATACTAATTGTCTAATAACAACGAAACCTCGGATTTATACTAATTATGATTCACGGAACTCCTAATGAACCTAACCACCCCCCTACAACCCACTCATTTGGCGAACATATAAATGCTTCTTCGTAAGTACTAGAAGGCGAAGAGATAAACCCATAAAAATGTATACCAATGGGGTCAGACTGACGAACCGTCTGTCCGTCTGGTTGTACGAAACTAGTCCCTTAGTTTTTGAGATATTTCAAACTGTGTACACACAGATGCACTGGCATATTTAAATAATCATTTGTCAGAATCGAGCAGATCGAACCACTGTAGCATATGTACGACCGATTTTCCATATTTTCGATTTTGGTTCATAAGTCTGCCAAAAAAGCATGAAATGTAATACAAGTAAATATTGATAAAGAAGCTCCCATACAACCGAATCATTGAAAAAGATCTGGCAACACTGCGTGGAATTTATAATGTAGAGCACAAGTATACACAGTGGTGTACTACCTGCAGCGAAATAGAAATAACTTTCGTTGGCATTAGTTTGTTTCAAATAAGAAATTTGTTTACCAAGGAGTTTTATTATATTCGCTAATAACATTTTCTACTCTTTATTTATTATTAGCGGTTTGATCGCACCATCAGTATGTATATGAATACATAAAAATACCATACGTGTATGTCAAATATTCAAAGGAGGTAAAGAACAGTTAAGAGAGCTGTTCAAGTGATCCGAATAATATTAAACAGTTAAGGAAAATTGTGATTTTAAAGAATATTCTACTTCAAAAATTTAGTTGTAAATTTGTTTAAATAAATTTAATATTAGCCTTAATTATGGTATAATTGTGAAGTAGATCTGACTGTGATCGGTAAAAATAAAAAACACATTAAAATATAAATGTGAAAAATTAGAAATAAATGTATGCCAAATACTTTCATTTAGATATAATCGATTATTAAACATGATAAAAGTCGATCATTTCTTACATTTACAATAAGGCTACAACTGGCACTTAAATGCAACTATTCGACTATGCATCAGCATCATACTGGTAAAATACTAGTTCATTTACGTATGTTAAATTATGACTATCCCATCTGGCTGTAATGCTTTAAACACAAAAACACGGAGCTTTCCTGGACATAGGAGAGCAACCATAAGCGCTATATAAGAAACTGTATCTACAAACAATATACACACCTGCAACATTATTTGTAGGTATTTTGCCTTTATTATATGTATATATATATATATATATATATACGTGTATATGTATTTACGGCTTACGCTTAGTTTATTTGGCGCATTTCCAAAGAAATTACAGGTCAACAAACGACAGATTGTTGCACGGGGCGTATGAGTAATCAGCATTTAATGCCGATTTTGCAAGCGCCTATCAAAAACCCACAGCTACTCGTCATATGTGAATGTATTCATACACATGTAAACATATAAACACATATTGTATATTAGAGAACTCTCGTCAATAAATGCATAAACATATGTATGTATTTATAGCTGTGTTCAAATATCCAAAATAAATAGAATAGAAATTCCAACCAACAACAATATTATTTAAAATGTGCCAATAGAGTGATTACAAACAATAAATATTATAGCTTTCAAACCTAAAAGAATTTCCATCCTCTATTGGGCTCTTTGGCGCTATGTAAAATGGTTATTAAAAATTGAAAAGTTTTCAAGTGTTCGAAGTGTTGAAAACAATTTGCATATTTTAATTCAGAATATGGATAAACCCAGTAGAGAAAAGAAGCTGTTTTGTATTTTGGAAAATATGCTAAGTAAACAAAACTTGCTAAATCAACTTTAATTTCTACAATACTGGAACTGAAAATATTCTAAAAGAGCTGTGGTTGTTACCAGCTATCTCTCATATGAATATAGTTTTATTACAGGTTGCTAAAAAACACATAACTCATATTAGGAAACATTTTTGATTTGACGACGGCTGATTTCAGTTTGATTAAATAAACAAATAAAAAATGAAAAAAAAATCGTTGTAAGTAAAATGATATTTGTAATTAGGATATATTGAAAGGTTTCTAAATACGTACATATGTATGAAATTCATTTACGGACCCCGTTTTGATAAAACTTTCAGAAAAGCTTCATTGGATTCCGGAGAGTGTTTCTATATAGTTTCGAATAAAATTCTGTGAAAATCGTATTTAGACGAAAATGTCAAATATCAATGAGAGATGAAAGAGAGATCGATTATTAAAAATTACTACTCTTAAATTTCAAATTTTTACTAGAAATAATTTCTTTTTATTTTTATGTGACACGTTTGAATGAAATGTCTCCAAATTGGTGTTCTTCTGTTACAATAAAAATATATTCATAACAGCACGAAAAACTTAGCGGTTAAAATAGCTTATCAAGAATACCAAAAAATTCTTATATAAAATCTTGAAATTATTTTACGATTTTTGGAATAAGAGTGAATTTTGCGGTTAGAAATTTGGGTGCAACCACATTGTATAAACATACATACTTATGGGTTATTCATAAATATAAGCTTACTACATTATAAATAATATTGTGGAATGTTAAATATTTCTTTTCGTTCTTGACCAATAACATCATAGCAAGAATAAATTAAAAAAATGAGATATTGCCTTTTCGACACTTGGAAGTAGAAACAATAAATCGTATATTTTTTATTTTTAAACTGTGAAGAATGTTTATGAAATTGCATTTCCGATAGTCCTTATATTGACTGTCTCTTAAAAAACGATTGTAGCCGAGTTAACAACAGCATGCTGTTTAGCGTCAACTGTAGGCGCCAAATGAATCCAAGTCCTTCTCTACCTTAGTTTTCGAATAGAGTGAACATTTGTTGCTTTATTTTTCTGCTTTCATCAGCGGATACTGCATCGAGTACTTTTAAAGGCTTGCTTGAAAGTGCAACTCTCGGAGATGTTAAACCCGGAATCCCAATGTGGAACACACATTCCATTACTCGACTATGACTAGGTTCGAATACCGGTTTGTACGAAAGATTAGCTCACCGTCAACCGACGGATTCGACCTTGTCAGTGTCGATTTAGACTTGATAAATCTACCATTGACTCGATTTTCACTGTTCGATACCAAACGAGGTTATAGACAAGGTGACTTCTTTAATATTTTACTGGAGAAAATAATACAAGCTGCAGAGCTAAATAGAGAAGGTACCATCTCCTATGAAGTGTACAACTACTGGCGGATCCTGATGATATTGATATCATTGGCGTCAACAACCGCATCGTTAGTTGTGCTTTGTCCAGGCTTGATGAAGAAGCGAAGTGGATCTGGTGAATGAGGTCATGACGAAATCTCTCCTATCATCCACGTCACTGTTGACAGTAATAACTGTGATTGTCGACATCTGATAAGTCAGCCTTGGAGTCAGATCTTCACTCTGTTGGAGGGATCACAAAGTATTTGTATTGTTTTTTTTTTTGTATCTCGTTGTCCGTTAGTTTTTCAAAGAGCTTCACATTTTCATTGCAACATTATTCATATAAATAATATAAATGTCTTATATGTATAATGAATTATTAAATGAAATTAATACGAAAATTAGCCAAGTTAAGTTTTATATCCTTAATGGCATTCACTTTTTTTAATCTCTTTAAATGAAGTGAAATGACCTCCAATTTGATGAATGAATGGTTAGGCCAACGCAATCTCTGATTTCCTTTTCGCGTTTCGCTCACGTGTTGGTTTATGCGGCTAAAACGCTGTCACTAAGTTACCACGTGTAATCTCTTTAACTTGTGTACATCCATATGTACACATGTATGTATGTATGTATGCATGAGTAGAAACGAACATTTGCACAGAAATGACCCCGACATTGGCTAAAGGGGGTTGCTAAATGCGAAGCGGAAATAAAAGAGACTTGTTAGTTATATACCATACACAACACTCAGATACATGTATGTGCGTACAATTCATATGAATTGTCTATACGTACACCTACTTGAATGTATAATATAAACGCTGCACTAAAAGTTTTTAGTTTTATTTTTCAGGCCAATTTTCAATTTTATAATATATCACCTTTCCTTAAGCAATGAGAAATTACATTTTATTACTTTTTAGTGTCTTAAACGGTAGTTTTGTCACTCACTTTAAGAATTTTTCCCCTTTTCTTTAGGTACACTAAACAGATAATTGATGAATGATTGTCGCGAGCTGAATGACGATATTCATCATTCCGGCTATTCATAGCAATTCCTCAATGATCCCAAACTAAAATAATTTAGCATGGTAGTAAGCTTAAGGCCGGCCGTATTTTTCACTACGCTATACAAAACCGAAGCAGTAGGATTACCATCTCTTTATTTATTGCAACTTCTGCCTATAACACCCATTGTAGGGCTAAAATCTATACATTTTATACATGGATTAAAATTTCAATTCGTCAGGACGATCTGGTGGATGATGTTCTAACACCAGAAATATGACGAATTCATCGAATAAAGAATAAAAAAGAATAGAGGCTCCACTCCATTGAAATGACATTCACTGAGCCATCACTGGGTCTTAAATATTGGCGCCAAAAAAAAAAAAAAAAAAACTAGGATGTGGAGCCGTTTTCCAGAGGCCGATTCACTTTATGGAAGATTCTTCGGAAGGTTCATGGTTTGGTGGCTTACAAAATCTAACTCCAATAAAATTTTGTGCCGCGATAAAGCTCATCTACATATGGTTGAATGTGTCAAATTGTCGCATCCTCAAAAAACACTATTTGGTTGCTCTTGGACAGCAACGTTGGTCTATAATTCTTCAAAAATGAAGCCGGCCATAAATTATGTCATATACATACAGCCAACGAAACAATCAATTTATTGAAGGCAAATTTTGATGAGTGCATTATTTCGCGTCGCAGGCCTGTGGGGTGGCCTCCAGAATAGTGCGATTTAACACTGCTATTTACTATTTTTTGTGAAGTATTATGAAGTTATGTGAAGCGCTTGGCTACGCAGATAAGCCCGAGACGATTGACCGTCTTGAAAGAAAATATTCGGAGCGTTATTTTTGACATATGACTCCAAATGCTGTAAAAAGTTGTGAAAGTGGCCACGGTTGGCACTTATACCAGCCAGCTGCGACAATCACTTGTCCGAAATCATTTTTAAAACACAAATGCAACTCCATATCGTTTTACTAAAGCTAAATTCTTTGGCAAAACATTTCTTTTTGAAAGCCACAAGTCAAAAAAATGTCACCCTTTATGTCGAAGACCTAACAGCCACACTATTCAATTGTGCAAAGCATTCAAAACCCAAAATAAATATAAAACATTAATTGAAAATATATTAAGAAATGTATTTTGCCAAAGAGACTAGTGTGGACATGCTTCTTAATGCGAGTATGCTCAAAGGGTGGACGCCGCTAGCTTTGGCGTCAATAGTCTATATGTTTTGTGGTGCGGCTCAGAGCTGGGTTGAGTGGAAAGCATGAGTCACGTTTCTCTCTATAAACGCTTTGAAATTCATATAATGTTTAATTGAAAAGAAAACCTCTCTCCCACATAGTACATACATACATATATACATATGTACATTTGAATGAAGTACACGCACTCCGCGTTTAGAATTATTAACACACGCAAGGCACTCGACCCATCGCCTTTTAATGAAAGAAAAAAATCGATGGAAATTCAATAAAAACGCAAGCCACACGGTAGACAGCAGTACATAACAGAAATAATTGCAATAAAAAATAGTTGTTTCACTTTTTTATATACATATGTATGTATGTAAATCATTTATGCACTTTTTTCATGGCAAACATTTCAAAACTGTGTTGAGCGCAGCACTTAGCTGGCGATGATGACGTCCGTACAAAGGCTGTATGGCCAGAGGAGAAAGCTACGGTAGTGACAGCGTGCACTTAAATACCTATTTAGGTACATGCAAATATTTTTATACATATGTATATAAGTCACAAGTACACGCCAATCATTGCTGACATACATACATAAATTTATGTAGAAAAGCCTTTACGAGAAAATTTTTATTTCTTAGTGCTTGAACTTTTCTATTTTGTTTTTTTTGGAAAAATGGTTAAAAATAAACAAAAAATTAAAAAAAAATTTATGTTGCAATATTTTAAATTCCAACAATGATATGCAAATATGGTATTAAATACGCAAGGCTAGGTGTTTTATGTCAATTTGCGAGTGTATGCGTTATAGTCGGCCAAGATCGCCCGCAAAGCAAGCGGCGGCGGTGGCGGCGCCGGTATCGGCTTCTATCAATAACATGCAGAGCGCCCAACCGAAGAGCCACCGAGAAGCAAGTAGCCCAGAGGGCGCAGCCTGCTGACGTAGTCGTTGTTGTATTTTTAGCAACACATTAATGTAATGCATCAAAAAGTTGTCGCCAATATGTAATTGTGGTGATTAAGTTTTCTGCTATTTTTTTTTTATTCCTCCGCCCCCCTACAAATATATTACGATTTTACGGTTAATATAGATTTTTTTTTGAGTAGTTGTTGCATTTTTTACTATTTTTTACGGTAACTAATACGGCGATTTGTTAATTAGGAAAATGCGAATAATCATTATTGGCAACCAGGAAACGACATTATTCTGCTGCATTGTTGACGTAAATTCAAGCGTTTGCCTGTACGCATACATATATACATACGTACACGTATGTATGAAGTGTGTGTATAATATGTTATTTGTTTTACTTTAAAAGCCACTCAAATATTTTTTCACGAAAATTCTTTTAAACTTTATGTTCATTACGCGAACTTATAAGGATTGTCACGCGCAGCAAAAGAGTTTTTGAACAACTTAATTTTTCGAAATTTTTTTTTCCACTTTTTTCACTTTAATATCGCCACGACAACCGCTGGGCTAACAACATTTGCTACCAATTCGACCAACAAACGCCACATACGGATACGAAATCAAGACTAAAATGAAAAGTCAGAAAAGCGCCTCAACTCAACGCTCAGCGATTTTCACTCAGCGATTTCAACCCGCCTGACCCAATGTGTTTTGGCGCAGAAGCTTAAAAGCGTAGAGAAAGGGAAATGTAAACAATTGTGAAAATGCTCATTTGAGTTGCGTCAACCCTTCTTCTTCTCTTTCTCCTCCTTTGTTTGCGGCGGCGTCTGTTGGCAGCGGCATTTTGTGTGGCAAGTAGTCAAAGGTACTCTTTGTTGCTGTTTACCTCACACTTCCAAACGTGTATGTTTATAAATGAGATATCTATTGTATATAAAGGAGTGTGAGATAGGTAGGTGCACCGAAACTGTGCCAGTGGTGCCACTGTCAACAGCTGGCAACATCAACAATTCCACGAATTGCACCCAATGCAATCGCCTTCAGCTTGCCGACATTAACACATATATACGTAAATATGTATGTATGTAGCAGCATGCACATGCGAATACAATAGAATCCAGTCAGCGTGAAACATAAAAACTGAGAGTTCTGCATCATCGTCAACAGCTGAGTCGGTTTGGTCAAGTCCGACAGAAACAAAGGAAAAATAAATGACCTAATGTCTGAAGCGGTTATAAAGCGCCATTTTTATGTTATACTCGTATAGTATACATGTATGTATGTATATATATATATGTATGTATATATGTGTTGTGTGTTGTGGAAATATCCATAAGTTATTATCGGAGCCTCTTGGGCTCGCCATAGCACCTTGGGAATATTTCTTAACTTAATACGTAAGAAAGATGTAGTTCTTTAGTCTTTAGGTAAAAAGGTTATAAATTAAAATTAGTAACTTATCTTCAGAAACTAGTCTAGCATTAAATTACTTGAAATTAAACGTAAAAAAGATAACAACATGTTAAACTGAGTTAATGATTTCGGGCAAGTGATTGCCGCGGCCAATTGAGAGGCCAATTTTTGCAGCGAATGGGGCCGTATACCAACAATAACGCGTCGAATATTCTCTTTCAAGAAGTTAATGGTTTCGAGCTTATCTGTAGCTTCACATAACTCGCCATAACCACCGTTGGGGTTAAATCGCCCGAACTTGGAGACCACGCCACAGGCCACACCACGACGCGAGATATCATGAACATTGCTTAATGAAACTTACGGACTTCAAAAAAAATCTTAATTAGTTTTATAACCTTTTAGTCAATACACGAGAATGCGTCTGTCATTAGAAGTTTTGTGAAGAAATAGTTCGGATACCAAGCATGTGAATTCCGTTTATATACATACATACATATGTAGATGAATAATACACATGATGCATGAGTTCATTTGTATGTTGTGTTGTATGTAAATAAGCCATTTGCTCTGCACACGTATATTTATTGTTTGCCACATTTTGTGCCGACATTCGCAGACATTTTTTTGTTTATTATGGATTTTGCGCATTGAGGTAAACAGAAAAACCCAAACACAGCTGATATTGACATAATTGAAGGAGAATCTGAACCAGTACCATAAACATAAATCACAACGCAGAAGAAATAAAGCAAGCGCATAGAGAGAGCAAGTGAGAAACGGTCAGAAACACTCTCGTTGAGCTGACAAAAATGAGTTTACATTTACAAATTCAATGAAAGAACCGGTTTTTGCAGACATTACAAAATGTGGCTTAGCGAGTAACCAACACTCAAAAGCTCAAAATGAGCTTTTAATTTTAATTTGTAGATAAAGTTGTTTTTATTATTAAACTCTGAGTTAAAGTTGGACTTGATAACGTATTTGACAATGTAAAATTTTGCTTTTAAAATTCATTTACTAATTAAAGAAGTCTCGAAATTTCTTTAGAAAAACTCGGCCAAACGGAATGTTGGACAATATCTTCAATCGGCAATGATCAAGTGGCCAAAACGACTACTTCAATTTCCGAAAAAAGTAGCAATGTCCTTCAATCTAGAGACGTAATAAAGAGTGCTGCAGTACAGCTTGGTCTTATGTAGTGTATCTGGCAACACTATGGACATAGTATCGCTTATGTGAGACCCAAGACGCACACACAAAAATTTAAGGAGGAGATCGGTCAAAACTGCTGCAGCGGTTAAAAAGCGCCAACAGATTCATGTACTCGCACACGTATATCCCTCCGCTTCCAATTTAAGACACCAGGAAGACTTTCTTGCTTTTGTACGAAGAATCGTAGTCACAATTTATCGTTGCCACTTTTTTTATCGCCATACTCCACGACTCATTTCTTTAGGTCAATATTTATTACTTAACCAAAGGAGAAAGTCCACACCAATTATTATTTGATTAGTAATAACCGCTACTATGAATTCACACGTTACTTCTATAGGTGATTATTGCTCAGGTTTACGTTTCCGGCTTCTTTCCTGGTACGGGATTCTACCATCAAAGGATGGTGTTTTAACACCGAAGAAGATCTTCCTTTTAATACCACATTGTAGTTTTATTTATTTTAAATTTGGTATTTTACATTTTTCGGGCATTACAACAAATATCGAAATGCTGTTCCGTTATGCAGTCTTTAATAATACATATTTGCAAGAAGGTGCACTCATTCATAGTTCGTTAGCAATAAGTTTTTCTGAATCATGGCAATTTCAAACGTATTATATATGTATATGGTAATATAGGTATATGTATGTATTAAAAATGCTACACAGAGCGCAGGGTTTGTCAACGCTGTAATGATCATTCAACTGGTTACTAAGCAAGTTTTTTCTAATCGGTCGCCAACAGTGTTTGAAATAAGCATGATACCATGATACAACAGAATATACATATTTTACCCTGCAGGAACTGGAATCCAATTGGTTTACATTTTTGCACAAATTAGTTCATCTTCCATTTATTTTCCATGTTTGCAACTAGTATTTTTAATACTAGTCGTAGGCAATGTCCTACGAACTATCAATTGTCCGACTATAAAACAGCTTTAGACTAGATGTATACTAGTTCGTTTCGGCATGTTGAATTTCTACACCGAAAAAAATAAAAATAAAAATGGATTCGAAACGCTCGGCTAGCATGCCAATTTAGCGGTGATCGTCTTTTTTGCACTTCAACAGAGCATAATGAGAATGGAACTCAGCCCTGGTGTGCTAGTAGTAACAACAACACTGATATACAAATAACCAACTGATATGATTGCATCTTCATGATACAGGTATTTATCTATTGGGTTGCCTCAAAAAGAAACCGGCGATTTTTCATACAGACGACGTTGACAATTTTGTTGAAGAGCTTGTGACTATTTAATTGTATTTTTTTCTTTTGACAGTTATATGCTGTCACTTTTAGCTTGCTTTAGAAAAAAAGTACCTTTATTTTGTTTAAATTTGTTTATTTGGGGTCAATTTTAAGACGTAGCACCTAAAAGAACATTTTCGCCATATTTTACTTTATTATTTCCTTAAAGGAAAAAATGCAGCCCAGGTATTTGTATAGTGATAATGCCTTAAAAAACACAGTGTCAAATTCCGTTCGGGAGATTTTTACTCAAAGATAAGCCACGTTCAGGTCGCCCAAGTGAAGTTGATGATGACGATATCAAGGCTTTAATCGTCATGTAACTGAACTTAAAAGGCTACTAGATAATGCTGTCAGTTTGGTAAGATTGGAAGGGTGTTGTATATTTTGGGCTGCTTCCGAGTAAACAAACGATTAATTCTGATGTCTACTGCGAACAACTGGAAAAATTGGATGCATCCATCAATGAGGAGCGGCCAGAATTCGTCAATCGAAAAGGTGCTTGGCTGGGAACTGTTGAAGCATCCACCATATAGCCCTGACCTTGCACCGTCGGGCTACCATTTGTTTTGATTTTTGTAGAACTCATTAAATGGTAAAACTTCCGACAATGACAAGTCTATAAAATCGCTCTTCGAAAATACATAATTAGGTCAACCCAATAGAAATTTTTGCATAGTTTGGTACGAAGCAAATATATTTATATTTATTTGATTTATATAAATTTTTTTAAATCAGCAAACCTTCACTATAATATTTATTTGTATACACACTTATATTTTTAATAGATTTACATATTCAAATTTTATTGGAATGCCCACGCATACGTAACATACATACGACTATGTATTCATAGCAAATGAACTATGATTTGTGGGTTTATGAGTCATTCTTTATCACCCGGTCTTATGCTGCAACTACCCATTTTACTTAGCTAACGTCCATAACAGCCGACTGGAAGAGCGATGTAAATACACGAATTATCGACGATGCGAACGTCGGCGAAATGTTGCCAGCTGCCAGTGTGTTTGCATACTTTTAAACAAATTTATAATTTTCATCAGCAAATTTCATAATTTTTATGTTCCAATATAAACACCAATCAAATATACATGATCTATATGGTAATAAATAATTAATTACGAATTTAGTTTTCATTTCTTTTGAAAAAACTATGCATTTACATATTAATAGTTATCAGTTTATTTCATATTAGCTTACAAAGTTTATACTGACAACCTTGTATAAGAGCGAGAAATGAGCTGAGCCGGTTTTACGGAAAAAATCAAATCGCCGCTGGTTTCTATGGGACAACCGTCAGTAACGGTATGGGCGAGCGGTGACAATTTTTCATTTGCATGGCGCTCTCATAAGATAGGTTGTTATGGACGGAAGGTACGTGCGATGGGTATTTGCAGCATTAATGTTAAAATGAGGAATCCCTGGTTCAAAGTATACACGATGACATACGTGTATATATACAATAGACTAGTTAATAACAAAATAAAAATAAATATCTCATGTTCATGTAGGAATATTTATAGAATGCGAATGGCATCTACTGAATCTGCTGAGTAATTCACTCAAATCGGCTTAATTTAACAACAAAATACATACGAAGGGATTAACAAAAGTTCGATCAGTTGGCGACTTTTAATTTGTTTTTGTTAAATCTAAAAATACCAAATTCTTTGCAATTACTTTATTCTCTTTCGAATTTTAGTAGGATCGGCGCTAAAATGGAGACGAGAAAATGCAATTTAGCTGAGGTTAAGTCAGACGAAATTCCACCACCAACGCAAACAGAAATTCGCCATGCGACTCGCTTCGGGTTTCGGCCAAATTGCCTATGGAACGATTGCTGTGTCTTTAAAGACTATTTCTAAGTGGTTCTGAAAATTCCACACCGGACATTTTTCGGTAGAGGACGAGCACCGAGAAGGTCCACCAAAATCTTCCACTGATGACGTCACTGTATCTCTGGTGATTTTAAAATTCACGAAGATCCACGATTCACACAAGAAATGATAGCTAGTGAATTGCGCTTGAATGCCATGGATGTATCGCGAATATTAAGTAATCACGAATTTTAAATTAGGCCCAAAAAGAGGCTCGAGTGCACTTTGCTCAGTTTTCCTAAACAAACCAGTAAAATTGTTACTGGTGACGAATCTTGGATTTATAAGTACGATCACGAAAGCAAACAGCAGTCCATGGTATGGAGGCCAACAGGAGCAAACCCACCCGTAAAATGCAAGCAACAAAAGTAATGATGTCAGTTTACATCACCCAATCAAAATCCTAGCTGCTATTCAACTGGAAAAGGTGCGTCATCTCACACTGCTGAATTTACGAGCAATTTTATGGCGATCTCTGGAATCGATGAAATACGTCCAGCACCATATTCCCCGGATATAGCACCTTGTTATTTCTGGTTATTTCCAAACATTAAAAAAAAATTCAAAGGAAAAGTCTTTGATAGCAACGAGGAGATAATTAATGTGGTTAATGCTGAACTTGGTAAGCTTAAAAAGCAAGATTTTGAAGACTGTTTTCAGAAGTGGATCTACAGGCTTAAGAAATGCATTGAAATCAATCGAGATTTTGTAGATAACGTAAAAAGGATAAAAATTACGAACAAATACAAAATGAATTTTTTTTTCTGGTCAACTTACCGAACTTTTGTTAACCTTCGTACATACATCTGTATAAATTTCATCAAGAGGTATGAATAAACAATAAATAAAATAATAAAGCTTTAGCTCTGATTTGGTTCGAAATCTTTCTAGTCGTATCCAGACTTTGGGGAACGATCTTCTTCTTCTTTGCCGCTTACGCGATTATAGATTAGTTAACAACAACGCGCCATTCATTTCTTCTATTCACTATTCGGCGTTAGGTTCTTCTCCAGCTGGTATTTCTAACGGAATGGAGATCATCACCTTCCCCTATTTCTATCGAAAACATTCAAAATTGAACTACGTAAATGTCGCCGTATGATTCGTACGACTAATCGTTCCATTAACTGCGGTACTCGCCGTTAAATCTTACGCAAAACGACGAAATTATCTACGACTTCATAATAGCTGTTAATAGGGACGTAGGAACCGAGTCCCGATTTCGATGACTGTTTGTTTGATGATAGGGGGAATTTCTCTTTCACTGCATGCCTATACGTTTCGCTTTTTTACCCAGTCCGCGTTATTGAGCTCAACGATCCCAATGTCATAGGCGTACGGTGGTTTTGCGTCTTGATGTGTATCCAACAAATGGAGGGACCTACAGTCTATACCAAGACACATTTGAACGGCTGATGCATTTTTATGAGGAGCTCTGATTTCATGTCAGAAATTCATTCGGAGGGCTTGACATTCCCTGCCAAGGCGCGGCCGCAACTAGAAAAAATAACTTAATTTTTCCCAGCTTGGGTTTCAGTTTTGCTATTCTTATAAAGTTGTCCTGCACCTTGACGCACACATTTCTCTAGCATTCCACGAAAAGTGCTGCAGTTTTAGATTTTAATTGAGAATGGTAACGATTACTTACACGTGTCTACAATAATTTATTGATCCATATATCGCATTATTCCTCAAACTGATAACATACCCTTGACCCACTGCGCTCGGACATTGTCCCCACAACCATAAATATTTTCTATTTTCCACAAATGTCTAAACGTGTACCTATGTATGTATTAAGAATTTTTTCAGTTCAAATTAATGAGCTCCTTGTAGTGCATAATAACAACTTGGTTTGATTTATTTTTGCTACTGCGCTATAAGTCTGTCATTGCTGTAATGTAACTGAATACAATATACCGGCTAATGGAATGTTTTTACTGAATTTGATTTCAGAAAGAAAAAGAGAAATTGAGCCCATTATTATTTTAACTATGAAAATTTGACCAAGCATTTCTCTACTTGCTAGTCGTAGAGTGGGTAGGTTAAAAACTTTCATACAAATAGTATAAGGAGAAAGTTTATTTGAGAGTCACAAGGCAAAAAGCCGAAATTGTTTTTGAAAAGAATCTATACAATCAGAGTAGATTTGACACCTCGGGTTCTAAATTATCGAGCCGTATTCCAAAATAGGTCTCACTATGTTGTGAACAAAAAATTCCTTCGACCCCTGTTTTACAAACGCTGAAGTGATTTTCGGCAGAGCTCCTGCTCCAATTTGTAGTATTGGGTTTTGATGTTTTTCCAACCAATGGAGAGACCTACAGTTTATTTAAATTGCCTTCTAGCGGCCGATGGTTTTTTATAATGAACTTTTATTTCATGTCATAAATACACTCGGACCACAATTAGAAAAATTAACTTAATTTTTTATTTAAATTAATTTTTCATAACTTTTGGCCGTACCAGGATTTGAACAATGGCCTTCCGAATGACAGTATGCAGTGCTAATCACTAGACTATCGCGGCGGCCAAAATACCTTTGGCTTGTTTAACTGCCCACCAATTTGAAGGGTGAAGTTCAGTGTATGGTTCAGTGGTAACCAATAAAACGGTGAACCAGTTCCAAATAATAGTTATCTTTTGTGTGATCCGATTAATTTTACACCATTTAACCATACCGTTAGCACAGCTTGTAGCAAAATAGCTTCTACCGCAGCATTTACCGGAGTGTATGATTTTTAAAGTTTTACATCATCCTTATACCTCAGAATTTTCGAAAATTTGATCTCCGAAGAAATATCGGTCTTAAATAGCGAAAACAGAATCTGACCTGGGGCAGTTCTAAAGTAACTTTAATGGAATCTGAAATGAAATTTATAAATACATATTACACTTGGGTTCGATCATACAGGCATGAAGAGATCCATTGTAAAAATTTAGGTTGAAAAGCCAATAAGTCAAGAGCGAACAAATTAGAAATTATATGGTTGTTACTAAGAATGTTTGAAAGATTACAGTGGACGGAAACTCATGCACATTGCGCTTAGAGTTTGCGAAGCCATAAAATGATTTGGGATCTGTTATTAAGCAACGTTAAACTTTGCATATTGTAACATTTTAGATTTAAAATGAAAGTCCTGTGTCCGAGAATTAAACATTCTAAATAATGTAATTATATTTTTATAAAGCTTAAGACAAACAATTAATAATTTTGATGAACTCATTATTATCGAAAATAAGATCAATAATATTCCCAGATTGATTTTTAAAAAGATTTACTTGATGTTAGCCAAAAATTAATAGATACTACGAAATTCCCAACAGGGTATGCGCTATATGAGGACTATTTCCAAGAGCAGCTCTACACAACATTTTTACTAACTTTGATCCTAAGTATGTGTAAGTAGCAGAAAGACCCATACCACTGATGGTTAAGATATACGATTTCAAATCATAATACCCCCACTGAAGCAGTTAGATGAGTATAAATAGGTATAGTCAATTAGTATCAAAAAAATTTTAAATATGTATACATATTGAAGTCTAAAGTAATATAATATATTCGCGAAGAGCATAAATAATCCGTTATCCCAAAATAATAAATATTTCAAATAAAAGTTAAGCGCTTAGTCATTCGTAATAAAATTGCTTGAAAGTAATAATTCTTGGTTGCGCAAGAAACATTCTCAACACGAATCTTCACCTAGTAATGTATTATATACCTATGTGACAGCTTCTGTGACCGAAAACTTGTATTAATAAATTATTAATTAATTTATAATAATCTAAGTGCAAAATTTACATTTTTTATTAAGTTGAAGTGAAATGAATCATGCATTATTTTTAGTTTTAATAAAGAAAACTCATTGACATGCCGGTTGAAGCTCGATTTTCATAAAGAGACTAGAAGATCTTATCACACGTTGTTGCGGTTTTCTATATCTCGATTCGAGTCCTGGTTCGACCACCATTCAAAATTAAAGAAAATTAGTTTTTTAAATTGCGGTCACTCTTCGGAAGGTGTATTTCTGACATGAAATAAAAGCTCCTCATAAAAATCTATCGACCGTTCGTAGGCGGCTTAGAATAAACAGTAGGTAGGTACTTATGCGTCTTGATGATTTTCAAACAAAATGGAGGGTCCCACAGTTTATACTAAGCCGGCTCCGAACGGCTGGTGGTTATTTTATGTGGAGTATTTATTTCATCCATGGAGTACTTACAGGAAAAAGTTTTGAAACTGCTTGTGTTGATTTATTCCAATGGACCATATGGCCCACAAATGTTCAATGACAAACACACGCGCAGAGATATTTATATATGTGTATAAAGATTTACTACATACCAGAAGGACACTCAGAGCTATTGACATTTCCTATTAAGAATAAAGAGTTGTCTTCGACCATGCCCACCGCATCAAACCAGGTAAAAGTCTATCTCTTCTCCTTTTGGTCCTTACATTCATACCAGAAGGACCAAAGTTAATAAACCGTTTCATGTGCATGAAGGGTATAATAAATACTTGCACCAAGTATGTGTATAAGTATGTGCATAATATTTTTCCACAGATATATTTATGAAACCATAGACACAATCAAATGTTTAGCGGCTTAATTCGTATCGACAATTCGACGCAAATATATGTACGCAGGTAAAAATGACTGCGACTTTTCAACTGCCCACTTAATCGAGTAATCATTGCATAAATCAATGGTCAATCAAGCGATTTGCAGTGCATGCCATAAAACTCAATATTTTATTTTTAATATTTCTCCCGTTTTCAAGTTCACTCGTAATTGCTGCGTTGAAGTGCGAAGTGAGTGTCGTTATTTTCTTCTTCTTCTTCTTCTTCATGTAGGTGTGTGCAGTTGAGTGTTTGCGAGGGAATCGTATGAATAATTTGCATTCACTTACTTTGCATACCTCTAGTAAAAGTGCATATGTATGTACATATGAGTAGAGTTCCCTTCCTTGTCCGTGGGTTCGTTCATGTGTCAGTAGTTTCCGTTAGAATATGGGACTGACAACTAACTTTGCTTAGTATTTTTTATTTTCCTCCGTTTTTTGTGCATTTCATTGAAATTTCATGAAATAAAACTTAGTTATCATTATTATTGCGGTATGACACATATTACCACATTACGTAAATATACGTGTATGTATCCATATTTTTCTAGTCTAAGTAAAGTCATCAAGGTTCTAATTGCTGCTATTGCGCCACTATTACTAGATTCCAGCACAAGAAAATACATCAAGCTACTTGGCTGTCCCTTAACCGAAAAACTCAAAACCAGATCGATCATTCTTGATGTGCGCACACTCCGAGGACCCAACATCGGCTCGGTCCACTGCATTGTAGCAGCAAAAGCACGCACTCGTTCCTGTGCGGCAAAGAGCTCCCGTCAACAAACACTAGTAAGGTTCGCCGATGAAATTATACAGATACTGTGAGATGGCTGTTCAAGTTCCTTAAGTACAGCTGCAGGCGAAACTATTGGTTTTCAGAAAGGTTGAAAAAACAGCTGGTACGAAGAGGATTGTCGTACAACAGTGGAGAGAAAACAGGCTGGCTACTTCGCAACCTTACGATCGATCACTGCACTTGTGGGGTGGAATAGATTGAAGAGGAAAGGAGAAAGGAAAGGAAAGGAAAGGAAATTCTACGATATACAGAAGGTTTCAAGATCGGAGGAAACTCTTGTAAGACTCACAGAGATAATTTAGCTACTGATGCCCAGAGTATACTGAATTTATGGAGGGAACTCTTCCCCAGTGGAACACCACGAGATGGCGAGCCCGATTCTTTAATCGATGACGATAGAACAGATGTGCATATCTAACGATGGGAACCTAAGTGTGCTCTGCCCAATCCATAAAAAATGAGACCCCATAGTCTGCGCCATTTTCCATGGGGTGAGTCTGCTCAATATCATACAAAGTCCTATGGAGCGTAATGTGTGAAAGGCTAATAAACTTATTGGACCTTATCCGTCTGGCTCAAACATGGTAAATCCACCATGAGTTATGTTTTCCTCAGACTAGAAAAGGAGGAGAAGCGCATGTGCCTGTTAGCGAACGTCGGTAGTTAAAATATGGTGCGGAGACAGAGGATGGCAACATCTGATATGTCGGTGTTGGGGGATTTTGAAAGAAAGGTTTTACGTTGGATTTATGGTCCCCTACGCAGTGGCAACCGCGTATACCGCATCCGACGGAACGATGAGCTGCATGTGATATACGACGACATTGGTATAGTTTAGCGAATTAAGAGATAGCGACTACATTGGCTAGTTCATATTGACCGAATGGATGAAAACACGTTCATATTGACCGAATGAATAAAAACACCTCAGCTTTGAAAGCACTCGTATTCGATACAGTACCCGCTGGACCCGAAGCAGTGGAAAGCAATGCCTACCACTCCGTTGAAAAAAGCACAGAACGACCTGGCATCACTTAGTGTCTCCAATCGGCACCGAGCCGTGAAAAGAAGAAACAACTGCCGTCCTATTGTTAACTCCGTCGGGAACCCAGTCAACCACGTCTTGATACACCCCACATGTCTCCGATGTAATAAAAATTGTCAACTTATACAATATATGCATTGCAGGTTAATCTCCTTCTACATTTTCACTTCCTCAGTGAAGCATATTTTCAATTGTTTTCTTTGTGCGAAATGATAAATGGTAACTACGGTTTTAATCATTCTCACAAAATAAATAATTTTCATAAATAGTGAAGCGTAATATACGTGGAAGCGTTTTCATGTTCGCACAATGGGGGACAAGGGGTGGAAATAAAAAAACCAAAGTTTTTCAGATATTCCAATTAATTAATTTATACCCTCTTAAAAATTGTTTTTGTTTATCTTCAAAATAAGGGTCGAAACGGCCTCCTTTCGACTTCATCCGCCCTCAGCTCTTTTTTCAGCTTTAGAACGATACAACGCGCCTCTTGGTTTAGTCGAGGCGTGAGCATTATCGACTCCTCCTCTTGCGTTGACTTTAGTCTTCAAGGGATTCCTTTACTTGTTTAAATAAACTGTGCCACTTGTATATGATGTTTTTTCGCTCACTCCCGATTATGTGGCTTGGTAGACTATAGCTCAAAGACTAATTATATAATAACAATCAAACCTCGTAATTACTAATTATGAGTCACTGAACGCGTTACGATCCTAATGAGCCTAATCACCCCGCTACAACCCTTTCATTCCTCGAACATAAAAACGCTCCCTCCAATATACTACAAAATGAACACTCACCCTTTTGTGGCTGTGGCTGTGTTTTTGTTCCCATTATGATTGAACTCGCTTCCAGGAACGCTTTAGACCAATACGTGGTTTAAACAAGTACTTAAGCGTAGATTTAACAGATAAAACGCGTTTTTAACATTCATATAAATATTTCGTACGTAAAAATAAGTGCACTTTCGTCAAGATGATTATTTTATTAATTAACAATATTGTATATTAATAGAAACTTGTAAATTACCGCCACTTTCTTGCTTATCTTCTTTTTATTATTTTTATAGTTATATATATATATATTTTTTGCTATTTTTTTTCTTAAATATTAATTTAGCACTTTTATTAATCTAATTATTCTTACTCTTCTTATTATTACTTTCATTAGATTAATCTCAGGTAGAAAGTTTACATTTTATTCACTTATTACAACAACTATTTGATTAACAAATGCCACTTGCGGTCGATGAGGAGGTGCGTACGAGTAGCAAACAAAGACGCTAGTCAATCTTTCCGGGCGGTCTAGATTTGGACGGTGGCGCTCTTCTGCGTTTTCGTATTATCGGTGGAGCCCAAAGTGGAGGCCACGTAAAGTGGTTATCCATGTGATTGGCTAAAGGATGAATGTCGTCTGAAAAACAAAAATGAAAATTGAAATTGAAATATGTGGATGGAGAGATTGAAATTGACATTGAAATTCAACTAAGCCCAAGAGTTCCAAAGGTGTTTTGAGAACTTTTATATTATACATGCATAGGGGCATCCATTTTGCGGTTTCGAAAATGAACGTAAATAAAATGCATTTAAAATAATTTTTTTTCGCGAAATTCCTTTTTTATTATAAAGTCTGAATATACGCATTATACGTGAAATACTACATCATCCAAAGGACAGCCTCAGAAATTTTTAATCTCCGATCCATTTGATGTAATTTCATCCATAACTTGACGAATGTTGGTTTTCCATTGCTCAAGAGTTAAAGGTTTATCCACATAAACATGGTGTTTTGCGTATTCCCACAAAAAAAAATTCAACGGTGTCGGTAGCCAACTGAGATCGCCAAGACGAGGGATTACGCGGTCGGGAAACTTCTCAAGCAAGCCATATTCGCTCGCGTTGTGTGGCATGTTGCACCACATTGTTGAAACTACATATTGTCCACGTCATATTCTTCAATAGCAGCCCAAAAAAAAGTCGCTTATTATACGGCCGCAACGTTCTCAATTATCAGGGATAGTCTCAACGAAGTCGAACCAAAAGAAAGGTTCTTTTTTTTGTGTATTGGTCTCTATTCAATTATTTGAGGATTCCTTGAGCCACAAATTCAACAATTTTGCTTATTTACATATCCGCCGAGTAAGAAATGCGCCTCGTCGATGAAGAAAATTTTGTTCGAAAAATCCCGGTGCAGTGTTTGCTGTTCAAACACCCAGTCGACGTATGTACGGCGTTATGAATGGTTGGTTTCAGTTCTTGTATGAGCTGGACCTTATATGAATGAAGGTATAAGTCCAAGTGCAAATACGAGTAAATCCCCAGTACGTCGAAAAATGTACACGTATACATTCGTGTCTACACTTTCTCTTACAGTAGCGATATGTGAGGTGGAACGAACACGATCTAGTCCATTGGTCACGTTCGAATCACTATTTTTTAGTAGGTTTTAACAATTTTATCGCGTTGTGCAGTTAAGCGAACCATTTTTATAAATGACTATCTTTCAACTGAAAAAAGGCATGATTGACAAAAGTACATAATACAGCACTTTAATTTTGAAACCACGAAATGGATAGCCCTATTTGTGTAGATATAAATCAATTATAAATGAGTCGTGAGAATTGTATACCTCTCTGATGTGATGGTGGGTCTAAAACTTTTGTATATGACAAACGCATGTGTCACAAAGAATGGCGCTGAGTAAGGGAAAATGTGGAAGAAAACAGCTGGGACAGGTGTTGTCCACGAAGTAATTTCTAATGAAAATTGCAATTAAAAATTAAAACTGAATATGAAATTAAGAATATGTGAACATAATATTTTAATGTATGTATATAAAAAGCATACGTGTATATGTATACTTAAGGACATTCAAGTGCATATTTTATAAATATGTTTGTTCTCGATCACGTAGAGTAGGTTAACTCAGGATGGAGGTGATTGACCCATTTTGGTTAATGTTATACTTTAATTATCGAGTGTGCTCGTGTAAAACCAGTCATTCGATAAAACGTTTGGTTCCAATCACGATTCTGGAAGAGCAACACGCGAACCAAGCATAGGTAAAATAGGACATAGTGGCTTTGTTCAAATAAAGATAAAACGTCCAGCATTCACGAGAACACCGAAGGGTACCAGAGGCAACACCATCATACACACGCTAACCTCGTTTAACTGAAATGATGCCCCTATGCAAATGGCGGTCTACAAAGAAACATCAGCTGTTTCGAGGTAACTGAAAACTGTATGTCACTTCATTTGTAGAAAAATCATGAAGACATGAACCATAAGTCGAAATAGAAACTCGGTCAGTTAAGTGAAGCCTAAAGTTATGTCACAATATCTTATACTTTGTGCATAAATAAAGTATGGAGAACAGTCCTATTTAAGAGGTGTATGTTCAATTCCCTTACAGTTGAGTAGAAGAACGAAAATGTTGAAATAATTTAATGTCATAATCATATGTGAAGCTAACTGTAGGGCATATGATAAAAATAAAATTAAAAAAAAATTAATTTATTGAATCATTCATTAGAGGATTCACTACATACTAATATCTTAGCAATAATAATTGATCCTTGTCTGTTAAAAGATTTTACGAAAGAGAATAGAAAAATTAGAAAATGTAAAGCATGAAAATTGATGCATTTCATCCTTATTTGATTTAAAATTATTTTTAAGAAAAAAATTGCAGAAATTTTTTTTTAATTATTTTATTTTATTGAAATCAATATAAGGGTTTTCACCATGATTTTTTTGAAGTTACATTTCTCTCGTTTCCGAAAAAAATTTAAAATTTCCTAAAACCCAGACCAAATCTAAACAATGCCACGGCTAAATTTGATTTTTCCGGCTAAACGTCGAAAAGACGAGCTAAATCTAATTGGAGAAAAGTTAAAATGAAAACACACATATAAACTGACGCAGCGCTTTACTGTATAAAGTATAACGTTTTGCTGCATAATTTCAAGCTAGAAAACTAGATGTTGGTGAGTGAGCCGAGTAAGGGGAGGAACTCTAGTACATTATTAATTTAATTTCTTTCGTTTATTTTCCACTGACTCATTCGATTTGAACGCTTTTAAGGACTTTTTGTGGTCAAAACTATAACTATTGTAACTCACCCCATTTTAAAATTTGTATTCAAAAAACAAAACGAAGGTAATTATTGTCTTAGACTTTTACAAACAGGTTTATGTAGTTCTTCATTGTCGAGTGTCAAGTAATTCAAATCAGATCCAAACTTTGTTGACTAATTGCGGGTTCAGCATAAAAAGGCATGAGCATATGTTTTATATATTTGTGAATATGTAATGGTGAGATAAACAATACAACTTGTTATTCATTCAGATTGAGAATAGCGTCGACTCGTATACTCGTACACGTATGTACATATATTGTACATATAATAATTGACGAGCTTTTCCTTCGATTCGCCTTCTCTACTTATGGAGGGCCCTACAGTTTTGAGTCACACTCTCCGCTATTAACTCGCCCGCAGCGGTCTTCGTATGTAATATGTGAAAAAAACAACAATTGTATTTCCTAAAAACCTCGTCAGCAATTAATGATCGTAATGATGTCACAAAATATACTAAGAAACCACCGTTATAATTCTGCTCTATGTGCAGCTATATGTAAATAGAAAAGTGATTATGTTTAGTGCTGACACTCTTTTTTAAATTTCATGGAATTGTAATATTATCAATGAGCCCACAATTTAAAGGTTTGGTTTACTGTATCAAAACACATACAAGTTTCTAATTATTTGAGGAAGAAACTAAAAGCTTCAACTTACAATTTCAATTTATATATTACAATTATTTTCCGCTTTACCTATAAGGCGCGTGGTAATATTTTAGGCCTTCCGGAACCCATCTTACATTATGGTCGCAACTGGTTTGCCTTGGTAAGGAGTCCTATAACGGCACGTTATAAATTTATTCAATATTTCTCATTTCACTTACACTAATTATGAGTCTCTGAACACGTGATGATCCTAAAGAGCCTAATCACCCCCCTACAACCCTCTCATTCCACGTACATAAAAACTCCCCTCGTACTTTCCCTCTTTATCAGAAACTAGCTGTAAGATGGTGCCTAATCTAGCTAGTTCACCTGCTCCACATTTATGTGAAATATTTATATACCCAAGAGCTCATTGCAGGATTATAGTAAGATATGCCGTCACTGTTATTGAAGAGGTCCTAAGAGACTTTAGTGGTTTCAAAACCGCATAGCTTTCTGGGTAAATAAATATATTTATTGTTGCAAGCATCCTTTTTGACAGGACCAGAACGCCTTCTTTTATTGCAGTGATCTCCGCTTAGAAAACACTGCAGTGATCTGGGAGTCGAAAAGCAATTCTAGTGTCTAAGTTTTCCGAGAAAACGCCACCTCCAACTCGATTATCTAGTTTGAATCCGTCCGTATAGATACTTAAACCTGTGTCTTTGTCCACCTTAATGGTAAGACTTATTAAGAATATTTCTTATTATAGGCATTCAAAAAGAACTCCCTTATAGTACCCATGGTAACACTCAAATTTTACAGAAATCGACATTCTATATAATAGCCCATGGATTAGTCATTAATTTAGCATTAAATTTTTATCAAAAGTGTTATGTTCAAGGAAAGAGTATTATTTTAGCGATAGCATTGTAACTTTTAAACATACAAATTTTTAAATAAAGCAATCCAAGTATGAATATTTCCATATTTTTATGAATTTATGTAGTGCACAATCTGTAGGGAAATGGAAATACAAGCAAAAAGCTTAGATTTATTTGTTCATTAACTGTTTACGTAAGCGCAATGGTGGAAGGAACGATATGTACATCGATTAATACATACACATGTACAATAGCCATTTGATTGTCGTCCTTCTCCTTTAATTGCAGTTTCATTTTATACGCAGCAAAAAATGTATGCTAGCTACAGTGGTGTGTAGTGTAGGAGGATTGAGGCGATGAAACAAAAGCAAAAATCAAATCCCATGCAATCAAGAACTAGAAAGAGAGATTCTATAGATTACAGATGTGATGAGTAGTTTTTATTAATGTAAGAAGGTCCTTTGCAGTATCGCAAAAAAATATATATATTTATAATTTGTACAATTAAGGGTGTTTGTGCTTTCAGTAAATAGCAACCGGAAAAACAAAAAAAAAAGCAAACACTAATTAACCGTACGAAATTAGTAGAAAAATGAATTATTTTGTCGTTTGCGAGATTTGATTGCAGATATGGACAAAAAACATTTTTGAATGTTTCCAAATCATTAACTATAGCTATGATCATGACCGCTGATGTAGAGGGTAATTCATAAGGCCATAGTAAAATTTAAAATATATTTTTAAACAAGCAGCTCAACACGTCGCGAAAATCTTTCAGTCTTCCAGCCAAAAATAACAGTTTTATATACGAGCACATTGATTGAAAAAAATCATTAAGTAATCTGGGATAAACCGAATAGGTATGTCGGCTCCACTGATGCTTCTTCTCTTTAAGGCACAACCTTTGCCTCCACACCGATTGGTTAGGCGAATCAAGAGTTTCTGGCAGAGAATCGACGAACACAAGAGCACTTCTAATACTGAATTATTTAGGGTGACAAATTGAACGGTTATTTTGATATATTCGTATCCGTCGTGTGAAGTACAAATTTGTGAAAAAGGAAACTGACAACAAAGATGACTGACCCAAATATTATCATTTATTTTTTATTTTCTATTTTTTATTTTTTATGGATATAGACAATCATAAAAAGCAATTCGAGAGGCTTCACTCGCCAAATCCTATCACAAAACCCTTTACGAGTACCAAACAATTAAATGAAACCTGATTAAATGACCCTTCACTTATTTATATATTCATTCAGTAATTGGAAATGTGAGAAATTGTGGAATAATTTCTCAATTCGACGTAGTTGTAAGTATAAACTTTGTAAAACAAGACAAGCGTTTCAGAATGTTGATGCAAAATATGGAAATGCCATCGCCAATTGGTAGCCGGCCGGGCAGCCTTGTATTATAATTAAAAATTAAAATAAAAATCGTGTTTTCGTGTAGAATTTGTGGCGATGAATTGATTTTAATAACCTGAAAGCTGGTTTTAGATTAATTGCTAAATTCGTATGCAATTGGCAGTGTACGAGTGTGTACATAAAAGCATGTATGGATTTAGTGTTATAGGGTGACTAGTTTGGAATACATATCTGATTATGTATTTTAGAAATATTTTTCTAGGGAGTATTCCATAGCCTAAATCTACAACCACTCCAAATCTAAATTCGAAACTTTTCACAAAACATTCGTATTGAGTTATACCCCAAATATTCCGTATTTATGAGTAACACAAGTGTTTTGATTAGAATGTTGATCCGATTCAAGTCCGAGGTGACTCAACCATTGCGGTATATACTCGTATTGAAAAGTAATCCATATCTGTATCTCACGTTCTATAAGTGCAATTAGATTACGCTTGATGGCGTTAGAAAGATGATAAATATTTTGTGCTAAAAAAGATGGACACCAGCAAAGGTAAAATACACAAAATTCCACAATTTTTCTTCGATAAAGGCGAAAACTCAAGTCAGGCAGCTGAAAATGTGCTACCGTAACGGTCAATCATGCACTGATGTAAAAGATGCTCCGATGCTCGATAAAATAATGGAAGTCAAGTCTGACCAGTCTGACTTGGAACCAGTTGAAAGGCTGAATACACAAAGAAACTTGATGTATGTCTGCCACAGGAGTTAACGAGAAAAAACCTTATAGGCCGAATCTCCATTTATGAATCGCTGCTGAAACGTAACACGATCGACCCATCGACTGTTAATGAAAAGTGGATCACTTACAGCAACGTGAAACGAAAACGATCGTGGTCGAAGAGCTCAGGATTAACGGCCAGCAGGGTTTGTTGTGTGGCGGGATTGGCAAGGAGTAACATACTATAAACTGCGGTCAAACTCTTAATTTGGATCTGTACTTTCAGCAATTGGACCGTCTGAATGAAGCAATTGCCTCGAAGTGTCCAGTTATATGGTGTATTCAATAACGCTTGATCAGCTGTTACAATTAACTACTTTATAATTCGCCATCGACAAAAGATTTGTTATTTTTTAAGGTGCAAAAAAAAGTAAAGATGGGGATACGAGGTGTGACAATTAAGTAATGAGACTGATTCCATAAAAACCGTATATTTCATAATTATTCTACAACTCTGCCATCCCCTTTAAAGTAGTCCCCTTGAGCAGCGCGTTTTCCATGCTTCGTAACATTTCTGGAACGTTTAGACTGGGATGTCCGCGAGTACCCTCGTCACGGCCGCCTGGCTGTCCTCAATCGACTCAAAATGGGTTCCTTTGACCACCGATTTTGGTCTAGGGAACAAAAAAAAGGCACAGGGTGACATATCGGGCGAATAAGGCGGTTGTTGCAAAACGGTGATCCCTTTAGAGGCCAAATACCGGAACACGCTGAGGGCGGTGGGGCACGGCGCGTTGTCCTGATGAAGGATCCAGTTACGAGCGATGTCTGGGCGCACCCTGTTGACTCGTTTTCGCAATCTTTCGAGTAATTGGCGATAGTAGACTTGATTTACGGTTTGCTCCGGTGGAAGAAATTCTTTGTGGACGGTTCCACGGCTATCAAAAACGGCAATAATCATCGTTTTCACCTTCGACTTGCTCATGCGAGCTTTACTTAAACTTAAGCTCTTTATGCCATCGAAACACCTGGGCACGACTAAGAGCACTATCACCATGCAGTGTTATATCCATCCCGTAACAGACGCAATCAACCCTTTGACGTTTTCTGCAAAGATTAAATAAGCAAGCTACAGAGGAAATTTTAGCTGAGTCACCGTCACCATTTGTTATAGCCTATTTCCACCGGACGTTGAATGCATTTTAGCTTAAATGCATTTAAACATCGCATTTAAATGCTAAATTCCCATGTGTTTGTTGTTGTATAAAAGTTTTTTCAAAGTGAGTTAACTCACTTTCGGTAATTTAACAGAAAATGTTATGTTAACAGTCGATGCTGTCACCACTAATGTAAACATTTCGGAAGTTTCGGTATATTTCTTGCCAGAGTCGTGTATTTTCGGATTTAATGAGGGGCCAGACTTTTATTTTGCATGGTGAAATTTTTTCTGCAAAAGTTACTTTTTTTGCATTAATATTAACATAAAAACATATATTAAGTAATTGGCTCCTCTTTAAAAAATAATGTAAAATAAAAATAAAAAACAGACAAGAGGCATTTGTGGAATAGAAAACGATACCCTCAACATAAAAATATACACGACTCTGGCAACTACCAGCTGATTGCGCCAAACAAATAATTATGTATATATAATTGGCGCTGTGTAACCGGTTAAGCGATTTTTCGGCCGAGCTACTCCTCCAATTGTGGTTTTCTAGAAAAACAAAATAAATAATTACTGAAAAAAATAAACTAAACTGGAAATGGAAATGGAAATAAAAAGACGCAAACGAGGAGCAAAGTTTCCTGGATTGCTGGGAAGGAAGAGCTCAGGAATTGAGAGGTTGCCGAAAAAATTCTCATGTATACAAAGAAATGTCGGTAGTGTTAACGCAATCGGGGATCGAAGTCACTGGCATTGTTGGCAAAGTTGTAAGCATGCAAAAAAGTATTTTCCTTTCAGCAGCGTCTGTCCGTGCAGCAATAATCTGCACTTGCAAATCATAATATTGTATACATAGCAAAATAAAATGAATGCGGTCTCTTGAATTCATGATTTTGCTGTTTGAGTTAACTTATTTTCAGTGGAAACGTTTGACATTTCATTCACTTAACAGAGGCCTTAAATGCATTTAAGTGCTTGGTGGAAATAGGCTATTAGAAGCCCTATTGGGACTTTCGATTGCACTCATGTGTCAAACTTCCATTCATTTATTTGGAGCTTCTCTACAATGCGAAGAGTTATGCAGCATACTTTGGAAAGTGCAAAGCGTATCAAGTTTATGAGTGGTAAACTTTGCAATCAATTGCAACTCATTTAATAATAATAAGTCCTTAGATTCTCTGCTGCAACTTATCTGTGACTTGTGAATTCTAACGTTAAACCGCATAAGTCGCAAATCATAAATATATATTTACTTTAGTTTAGTGGCAGTCTCATGCATACATAGATATGAATATGTTGGTAATTGAACTAAAAATTAGATTGTGTCACCATGATTTGATAATGCGCACAATTCGGAATTTGTTTTGGAAAATTTCGCAATTTTATCTGCCTTCATACACACTGAACATTTCCGGTTGTTTTCGTCAAAAAATTGAAAATTATTTGTCAATTTTTGATATTGTAGATATGTATATTTTAAGTACAAATTAAAAAATGCACACACAATACACGTATATTTATAGAAAAATACAGTAACATTTAGCTGAGCATATATACGTATGTACATATATATACTATATACCTATACAGTTTTAGAAATATTTATCGTTAAAAAGAATGTATATGTTTTTAAAAAAATATATGTAAAACGAGTATGTACAGATACATATATTCGGATATATGTACCTATGTACATATTAATATTTTGGCCAATTTATCGCATTTTGAGCAAGAGTTGGCACTCACTGAACGGTAGTTATTGCATTTATGTTACTACTTCATATACATGCGTACATATATGCATATTCAGGCATATATACAAATATGTATATGTTCTTCGTATGTATTTAAATAAAAAACCTGATTCATATGTCCATCATTCATTATGCGTAATTGTTTAATTAGTCTCACATATTTTTAAACGAAGCAAAACCGAGTACACACTTGTAACTACATACAATACATATGTACATATGTAAGTACATTGATACATGTATATATACATATATATATGTAAGCATTTTCGGTAATGCCATTCTTTGAAGAAGTTCAAGGTGGGTTTGGAGTTTAACAAACACACACACACACATGAACATTCGCATATAAATTGGCTTGAAACTTTCATTCATTTTTCGACTTAATAATCAGCAACTGCGTGGCCATACATAAATACATTTGTCTATACATACACGTATGTACATGAATATGTTTCAGTCTACTTTATGCTCAGTTCCTCACACGCATTTATTGTTTGCCACTTTTTTGTTATTGTAGTTTTGATAGTTTCAGGCGTACAAGGTCATCATTTATTCATTCATCGCTCAAATTCGCATACATACGAGTATGTACATATGTATTTATGTATACAAGTTTGTATTCAATTTATAAAAAAAGAGTATTCCAATACTTGTTAAAGATTGAAAATAAATCTATTATAACTTAATGAACTATGTACAGTGGCGGACTAAAGTCTACATACGATCCATTTTTTGGGAATTAAACCCGTCCTATAGCTTTCACAGAAAAAATAATAATGCAGTTTTGTTTTAAATTCAAGTATATAACAAAAACTAAAATTTCTCATTTATTCAACATTAACTTTCAAAGTTATTAACAAAAAATGGAAAAAAGGCACTGACAAAAGTGAACATACGATTTTTTGCTTAGCTATTCTAGGTAATCATATTAATTTTAATAACTAAGTTAATATTTTGTTGGGCCACCATGCGCATCGATCACCGCTTGCAAGCGTCTAACATTGAAAAAAACCAAATTTTCCAGCTCTTCTCCTGTAATGTTTTGCCACTCTTCTTGAAGTTTCTCTCTGAGCTTTGATGCATTACTTATAGGGTGTTTTCAAATTTTCCGCTCCAATATTTTCCATACGTGCTATGTAATATTCAATTCCGGGCTTTGTGGTGATGAGTGCAACTGCCGCGGAGCATAATACAGCAGCCAATCCTTTACAATTTGCGCTGTGTGCTTAGGATCATTATCCTGTAGAAAGATCCAGCTCGAGCCAAGGCACAGTTTGTCCACAGATAACTTCAAATTATTTTCCAATATGGTCTTATACTCGAAGCGATCCATATTTCCTTCAATAAAGACCAATTTACCCACCCCAGACGCTGCAACTGCTCTCCAATCCATGACACTCCCACCACCATGCTTTAAGGTCGAAATAAGGTGCCTGGGATCCATGGCAGTAATGGGTTTTCTCCAAACTTTTGCTCTGCCATCGCATCCAAATATGTTATATTTTGACTCATCCGTAAATAGCACGCTTTTCCAGAACTCATGATCCTTCTTTAGATGCTTTTTAGCGAACTCCAACCGATGTGCGCGGTTTTTCTCGCTTATGAGAGGCTTCTTGCGAGGAGTTCTGCTGTAGAATCCTTCGTTGTTAAGAGTTCTTGTTATTGTGCGTAAGTGCACAACAATTTGGGATCATTTCGCTAGCTTCTGGGCCAAATTGGTAGCATGTACCTTGGAATTTTGGCTTACTTTATTACGGATGAAAGAGATGTCCCTATGGGTAAGCTTCTTTGGACGGCCACTTCGCGGCTTACTCTCGAACGAGCCCGATTCTGCAAGTTTTTATAAATTGTTTGCACCGTCGCTTTTCTTAAATTTAACAATTTAGCTATTTTGCCGAACGTTTTCTTATCATTTCTGTGTTTTATAATCAATTTTTGCACAGCCACCGGGATTTCCGTTCCTGACGACATTTTCGCGATTGTATTTCTTTTTTCAAATGATGGAAAACAATAAAGATAAAGCCAAATACCAAGAAAAGTATAGAAAGAAAAAAAAAACGGTACTTGACCGCTGAAAACAATAGCTGAAGTAATAAACGGAACAAATTAATGAAACGTATGTCCACTTTTGTCAACGGCTTTTTTGATTTTTTTGTTAATAACATTGAAAGTTAATGTTGAACAAATTTTCGGTTTTGTCTTACAATTAAATTCAAAGCAAGACTACATCAATACTTTTCCTGTAAAAACTATGGGACGGTAGGGATTCCAAAAAAAGGGGTCGTATGTAGACTTTAGTCCGCCACTGTATATATTTCTTAAATCAAATCTACGAAAATTTCTACATTTGAAAATAACTAAAACTCCAAACTTGGCATAAATAGATGAAAATTGGAAGCTATTCATAAGCTCGTATAATGGTCTAGTAAAAAGAAATTCATTATTTTTGCAATACATTGCTTTACTGATCTGCCTCTAGCGCTCTATAAAAGCGATCGGATCACGCTAAATGCCGTTAGAATGATGTAATTTTGTACTAAAACAGATAATGGGAGAAGGGTTCATCACTTAACTCAGTAATGTTTGTGCGCGTGACAAAGATGGGCACCAACAAAAGGAAAATACGCCACACGTCGATTTCGTTATGATCTATATTGGAGCGAGCATTAACACCAACAACAATGACAGCCTGAAAACCCACCGCAGAATACCTCTTGCCAGTAGGTGTTATTTTGGACTGAGTAGGCAATTGAAAAGTAAGACCTCCCTAAACGAACAAAGACCAAACTCTACAATATCTGATAAGTCGGCGTTAGGAGTTTTCGAGAGAAAGGTTTAGTCAAATATATATGGTCCGCTGTGAGTTTGAAAGCCGAATACCGCAGCCGATGGAACGATGAGCAGTAGGAGTTATACGGCGTCATTAACATAGTTCAACGAAACAAGAGACAGCGGTTACGCTATAACCATATTCCAGCACCCGCCCGTGGAAGCAGGGAAATATGAAGAAATCCACTCCGTTGGAAAAGGACCTGTTTGTGCTTAGTGTTTCCGATAGTTGCCAAACAAGAAAAGAAGGAATGAATGGCCCGCAGTTGTTAACTCAACTATAATCGCATAAGCCGTGTCTACACCAGTGAAGTAGAAAAAGGGACAAGGGTTTCTATAAGAGAGGCATCATGACATTACCTTCAAAATGGCAAAAAGTCATAAACAAAACGGTGCATATTTAACATAGATCGGTTAATTCTAACTATAGCAAATAAAGTCTTCAATTTATACAAATGTATGTATGTATATATACATATAATATATATATATATATATATGCAACTAAAAATATATTAATTCAATATAAGATTTGCGCAGTGCGGAAAAGTACTGTTCAATTTGACACTTTCTGTATTGAGAAAAAGTGTTCATAAATAATTTCAAGAAACTAAATGCCAACAACAACAATCCATATCTTTTACAATTACAGGGAATAACGATAGAATTTTATTAAGTGCAAGTTAAATGCACATGTGCTATTGAATTTGAGTACACTCGTTTGTATATGCGTATGTGTGCATTAGGGTGGTCTAAAATATTTATATGTACATAAATGTACTGTTTTTAAATTTTCCATTTTTTTTTTTTGATTTTTTTTTTGTTGAAGATTGTTTTAGTCGCATGTCCTATCAGGAACTGTACCTTCACCAAAAACTTTCAATAAATCTCTCGATGCCTGTGTAGCATTTCTTCTTTGTTGAATTTCGTATAAAATACAGTCGCCATGGGTATACTATCGTTTCACACTTAAGATTAATGTGAATCAACTTTATTGTAGTTTATTTGCTACGTCAGTATGTATACATTAAGCGATAAAAATATAGAGCCGAACATGCGACAAATAAACATGTGCTTACGAGGCGAAAATGATGTCATGATGTCGTGTAGATTCGGACAGAACTATCCAGTAGACCTAATATAATAGCCAGATGGAAACCTTTCTTAAGTATATTTTCGACTAACCCTCTTTTATGAACTTTAGCTTATCCCAAGGTTGCATCGGAACTATAAATTTCACGTTAATGAAAAAATTTAAATCGATTCGGTTGAAACATTTGGTTAAAGCAGTTTTTAAAATAAACTTTATTTCCTCTTTACCGAGAACGATGGGCTAAAGCGAAACAAAATCATATCGTTAAGTTTATTTTTCATATTAACAAAACGAAACAAATCGACACGTTAGTTGGTTTAAACACCTTAAATATTTGCTATAAACTTTCTAATCCTATAATAGGATACATGTATGTATGTATATATCATAAATTAATAAAATTTTCACGCAAATAGCACATTAGTACTTAGGCACTACTTTCTTAAAAAATTAGACTAATTTTCACATTTAAACAGCGTTTCTTCATGTAGGTACATGTATAGTATAGATTGTATATACGAGTATATAAACATGAAGGCATGTGGTGGTGACAAGTAGTAATGTGTGGATAATGGCAACAAGTGCAATTTAATTAGCAAAACAAATCACTTCAGTGACAACAGAGGATTCATTTATTTTGCCTAAACAAACGCCCGCTTCCGCTTCTAACTGCGTTCACTCCTTTAGTGTGTAGAATCATACAGAGGTGCTATTGTGTCATGTCATGTATGCCCTTAGTAAGTATGCATATACCTACATACATATGTACACAGAGTAATTAGTTTACATATCGACCACGTGATTATGTAAATATGAACGCTCCACCACACCACGCGACTCCACACTATTCATATTTTTATGTACATACGTGTATGTATATCCAAAAGAAGACGAAGAAATGAACGTTAAAAAAATCAAAATGTTAAACATTTTTGGAGAACTTCGGCTTTTAATAATGCAGAAGAATTGACATCATCGAGCATAGGTCATTTAAAAGCTTTTTAGTGGGTCAGCAGCTGCTGGTTGAGGCCCAACAAAGTTGACGTGAGCCATTTACTTACTTCCGTCTTGAATGTTTATTGCTTTAAAAGTTATGTACACCCGAATAGTCCTCTTGCACGAATTTAAGTACACGAACACAGTGTATCAGCAACGTATCCCAGTAGTGAAACTTCGATTTTTGATATTTTTTCAAACAAATGGAGGGACCTACAGCTATTTTTTTTTTGCCATATACAAAGTTTTTAGTATTTGTCTAGTAAAAAGTAATCCATTATTTTTGCGTAAAATTCAAATCTTCATTTACCATAGTTAGAATAATCCGTTCTACATATATCGAATGCTGTCGATAACTTTTTGTTATTCTGAAGGTAATGTCAATATGTCTCTCTTAAAGAAATCCTTGTCGCTATTGGCGAAAAGTTGGACAATCGCATCACCGATCCTCTAATGGATTTCCGATCCACGAGGTTTTTTCTTGTTAACCCATGTGGTACCCACACATCGAGCTTCTTTGGGTATCCAGCCTTTTTGAAGATATTTCAAACTCTTTTTTGTGCAAAGTTTTGCTTCTGGGCAATAAAAACTGTGCTCAGTGGTTAGACTCAATGATTTCCATTGTTTTATTGAAAGTGGACTTCCACACCGTGGCGCATCTTTACATCAAAATTAGCGGAACAAATTCAACGAAACCAAATTATGCATGGTTGACTGTTACAGTATCAAGACCATCAATATTCACATTTTCAGCTGCCTGACTTTCGTTTTCGCATTTATGACGTATTTATTCTTTGGTGATGTCCGTTATCTTTTTAAGTACAAAATAGTTTAGTTCGTTGGCAGTAACAATTTTTACCAAACTTTTCTGGATCGTGTTCGTTGAGCCCAGTAAAAATTGGTAACGAGAGAGCACAATTTTGACGTTTAGTTGGAGAGAAAGTTGCAAATTCGTGCTGGGAAAATTTGATCCAGTAAAAATTAGCAAGTATGACAAACAGCTAATTTGTGATCATATGATTGAATTTTTGTCAACAAAACAAAATTGATTTAAAATTAAAATAATTTTAATACTTTAATATGAGTTATATGCAAACAGAATAAGTGGTTAAATGAAATGTTGTTTAATTTAACTGAACAATATCAATGATTCCTACAATAGTAAAGGCACTCGTTAAACGAAAATGTGCTGGTAGTGGAGTGGGTTTCTATAATTTACCAGAAAGCAGTGGGGGCCAAAGGAAAAGGGTAACAAATTCGAAGCAGCGTTTCTACTATGGCCACAATGAGGATAATGCATTCCTAATCTTCCGGAAGCGGCGACGGTGCACAAAATGAAATATTAGTAGCATTTAGAAGAAAAAATAAAGCTTTCGCTTGGTTTTCATATAAACAGAATCTATAAAAATGTTGAGTCAATATGGCCAGCTAACACTGAAAAAGAATTTTAAACTTATTTTCGTATTTCAATCATCCTTACTGAAAATCTAAGCGACAAATTGTTGCAAAGCAAGTTAAAAAAACATATTGATATCTTTATCTTTGGACGGCTATCACTGTTGAAATACAATTAATAACCATTAAAACCAGAAATAATAAACTGAATAAAAGAAAGAATTCAAAATTAACCGCCAAAATAAACAACTTGCTGGCTTGCTGTTCGTTGAAAACTCAGTAAATTTACTCTCTCAATTTCGTTACTTGCTGTTTTTTTACTGACATTTCTCAACGAACACAGCTAATATAATCTTTCTAACGCCTTCTAGCGTAATCCCATTGGACTTATAAATATACAGATAACTAAAGCAATTGATTGCAAAAATAATGGATTACTTTTTGTTAGACCTAATATTAGTGTTTAACATTGCGTACTGCCATTCGGAAGGCTCGGGTTCAAATCCTGGTGTCGTACTAGCATCCAAAAAGTTATAGAAAATTAATTTATATAAAAAATTAGCTAAACTTTCTAATTCCGGTCGCCCCCCGGCAGGGAATGTCAACCCCTCCTAGTGTATTTCTGAAAAGAAATAAAACTCCTCATAAAAAACCATCAGCCGTGCGGAGGCGGCTTAGTATAAACTGTAAGAAATTTGATTTTATTTCCCTTTTTTATCTTATTTCTTATTTTCCAAATATATATGTATGTATACAACATATGTACATTTGTATGTATGTTAAGATAATGTTATAGTTCGTTGAAAGGCTGCAAGAGAGCTTACCCAAAATGCTGGCATACTGCAAAAAAGCACTTATCATCATTTCATCTACACGTACACCTTATTTTGTCTTAATTTATATTGATATTTTCCAAATTTAGAGCTACATATGGTACATATGTACATTTTCGAAGATTACTGCAAAGTATTTTCAAATTTTACAACACACTCAAAATCTCATAAATTCACCACACTGTTATTAGCACAATTATGGAATGTCACGGAAATAATTGTAAATTAATTTTTAGCCAATTTTTCTTTACTCCCCATGTTGCTTTAACTCCCTTCAAACCTAAATGCCTACAAAAATAACGAGCAGCTAAGATAGGCTCATTCTAATACATTTGTATGTGTATACGAGTATGTACAAGTACTCGTATTTCCAAACTGTTCTGACCTTCTGCGTGTCGTGTAGGTCCGGAGATACAAGAAAAAAATTGAATACTTTCACATTAAGCTAATTGCTTCAACGCAAGGATATGTATTGGTGCAACAATTTTTCATACCATTTAGGGGTCAATCTCATTCATGTTCATGTTCATTGTCCGCCTACAAGTGAACACGACAGCGAGAATATGAAATAGAAACCAAAACAAAAATCGCCAATACGATGCAATACAATAATAAATCCTGTAGCAACAAAGGCAATTTACCACACGCCAACACAACATTCCATCAACTTCGACGCGCCAATCATTCGTCGCTCCCCACAACCACAACCACAACCATCATCGCCAACCACCTACCACCAGATAGGCCCATTTGTTGCGGCATGAATGCGAATGATTTTAATGAAGTCGTAAGGACTAGTTTCAACTACATACATACATACATACATACATATGTATATATACGTATATGTACTTATATATGGAATGTACAGTAAGTGTTCGAGAAAGGCGACCATCCATAATCGGTGGAGATTGTTTTTTTCTTCTTTTGTTTCTGCTGTAAAGCTAAAGCTTCAGACTTTCATTATTAGCATTAAAATCGAACGTCGGAATAATAGCCCCACAATATGCCCATGGTGTAGGTGCTGAGGGAAATTATAATTGACATACTGACTGATTGACAAAACGAATGACCGCGAACTTCAAATTCAATTATGAATAAAGTTTTGGAGCATAGAAGGAAAAACTCATTCCTATGAACAGACTTACTCCGAAACAACGTTAGCAAATGGTTAGGTTAGTCGCTCGTCTACGCAGATAAGCCGGAGACGATTGACGCATTGGAAAAGAACGTTTTTCCTAGGATACGGCCCTAATGGCAGCAAAAAGTGCTATATTCTTGGCCATAACATTAAATTTTTCTTCTTCTTTGCTGGTAAAGACACCGCTTACACGGTTATAGCCGAATTTATTACATCGCGCCATTCATTTCTTTTTCTCGCTGTTTGGCGCCAGTAGGAAATACCAAATGAAGCCAGATCACTCTCCACCTGATCTTCCCAATGGAGTGGAGGCCTTGCCCTTCCTCTAGCCAGCGCAGCCGCTATTTCTTGACTCGCTGACCTATGTCAATGTCGCTGTATATCTCGTACAGCTCGTCATTTCATCGGATGTTGTCATCGTCCATTCTTCAGCACCATATACCAGGACGGGAACGATAAGCGACTTGTAGAGTTTGGTTTTCGTTCGCCGAGAGAGGACTTTACTTTTCAATTGCCTACTCAGTCCAAAGTAGCACCTGTTGGCAAGAGTGATTCTACGTTGAATTTCCAGGCTGACATTGTTGTTGGTGTTAATACTGGTTCCAAGAGAGACGAAGTCATCTACGACTTCAAAGTTATGACTGTCAACAGTGACATGGGAGCCAAGTTGCGAATGCGATGACTGTTCGTTTGATGACAGGAAATATTTCGTCTTGTCCTCGTTCACTACCAAACCCATATCATTCGCTTCCTTATCCAGTCTAGAGAGAGCATAACTCACGGTGCGGTTGTTGAGGCCAATAATGTCAATATCATCGGTGTACTCCAGCTGCTGTACACTCTTGTACAAGATTGCACCTTCTCTATTCAGCTCTGCAGCTCGTATTATTTTCTCCATAAGAAATCACCTTGTCTGAAACCTCGTTTGGTATCGAAGGGCTCGGAGAGATCCTTCCCGATCCTGATGGAGCTTTTATTGTTGCTTAAGGTCAGTTTACATCGCCGTATAAGTTTTGCGGGGATACCAAATTCAGACATAGCGGCGTAGAGGCAGCTTCTGCTTTAAAATTAATAACATTAAATTACTAAAACTAAAAAACAATCACTCTTTTAATCGGCGCTTAATAATGAAAGGACCTACAGCTTATTTTAAGCCGCCTCCGAACGACTCAAATTTGACATGCTTAGTCCGAGGACTGGCACAGGCATAGCTAGCAGAGAGGAGTCGATTGGAATATTGATCTGTACAATATATCATATTTTCAATAAAGCCCGTTTACATAAGGTCTGTTACATCCAAGATTTTAATAAACACGTGTTGGATGTGCTGCATATATGTATATATATATATAATATAATACATATAGTACACGTATGTATATATGCACTGTCCTTCTTTAACCGCATATTTTAATTTCATTTCATTGATTTATTTGCAGTTTGATTTATTGGGTTTTGTTTGAAATTAGAATATACGGTAATTATGGAATGTGCAGTGGTTCTCACAAAGACTTGTATGCACATACATATATGTATTGTAGTTAAGACCAGAAAAATATATGTGTTAGTATGAATGTTCATATGTATATGAACACACTCACAAAAGGTTAATATATTTATGCAAACCGACTGGTAAAATTGACTTTTATACCTTTTAAATATGCGTAAGCAAAGAAACTGACCTTGGAAGAACAGCTGCTGGTAGACCAAGTTTTCTCTTTTGTTTTAATTTTTGATCACTGCATGGGAATCCATGAGTATGCTGTTCAAGTTGAAGATACTTTCGATGTACACTGATGCAAGTGTGTTAGCAAGTTACATAGAACGAATTTCATTAGATTAACAATATTTTGCAGGGCATTTGCTGTAGGATTCTTTCTAGGAGAGTCGAGCAAATAGCTTAACTTATAAAGTCTACAGTTGGTTTCCGACATTCCGTTAGTTTTAAAATAAAAAATATTAATTTCCCATTTAAATTAATTTTTTTTATTTTAAATTAAATTAAAGGGCTATCAAATTTAAATTTTTGCCAACATGAACGGATATTCTGTATAATAATACTTTAAACAAATCTTCTTTTGCAATAACTTTCTTCTTTAACTTCTTCTTCTTCACTGCCGTATACATCACTGTCGCGATTATAGCCGAGCTACGTCACTGCGCAATTCCTTCCTTCTTCTCGCTGTTTGACAGCCAGAGCCTTCTCCATCTGGTATTCCTCTTCCACCGGCGAATACTGCAGCTTTTATTATTTTCTTTAGCTACAAGACTGAAAGATCTTTTTGCATCGAGCGGTTCGGAGAGGTTTTTCCCGATCCTGACAGAACTTTTGGTGTTGCTTGACGTCAGTTTGCACAATTGTTTAAGTTTTTCGGGGATACCAAATTTAAAATGGTGGTACATTACCTCGTCGATTCGCGTTTAAAGGGCCTATTACACGGTTTGGCGCCTAAAGCAACACTGATAAGTCGTTCACACTTTACAATCGATAAGTGAGATCGCCCTTTTTATGAATCTGGTCCGAGCACACCTAGGTTCCAATCGTCCAGCATGACTCCATCCGACCATATCCTGTAATGAAACTGATGCACGCACCTTGTCAGTTCGTCGCTGCCGTATTGGAATAGCTCGGCTAGTAATTCAAGCGGGCATTTGCTAATCGATCTTTTTTATAGTATGACAATGAAACATGTGCTCTATCGTTCTCGATTAGAAAAACGGGTTCGACATCTGTGTGTTCCATTTTATCTGGCATTTAGCAGCCTGGGGAAGAGTTCCCTCGATAGATTTAGTGTACTCTGTACATTATTCGCTAGATCACCCCTCTAGGTCCTCCAATAATTTGGTCCTGCCCTATAAATTTCTTCATACTCACGCATCACGGCCTCTTTTTTTTTATCTGCACATGCGTCTTGCTTCCCCCTATCTATATCGATATCTAACTATTAAGAAGTTAGGAACCATGTAAATTCGATACATATATTAACTATTTGATACTTCGTTGTCGCACGTGGTAAAAATGCAAAAAATCACTAAAAATCGAATATGATTTTGAACTCAAAATGGGCTATAAATAAATATAAATTGTTTTGTTTAAGTTGAGTTTTTATCTGCGGTAGACCTTCTGGCGGATATACACGACCAAAGAGTTTTGATTTTTAAATTACACACAACACAACCTCCATTAGCTGCAAAATGCATACATGCATACATACATATATTAAATGTAATCGTATCTTATGTGACAGTATGTGTTGTCTATTCCGAGATAATATCATCAGATAAGATTTTACGAATATGACTTTTAGCATTACGCATTTCACATCCATCTCCATGTACTATATACAATACAATATAGATATGTATGTATGTATATACGAATATATGTATTTACAACTGGATGACTGGCAGTTTCATTCTCATTCCATTTTAGTATTGTACTACATTTACGGTTAAGCTTACAAAATTACAAAGGTATTTTAATAATTATGTATAGTTCTTCAAATATCATCACATTCGTACATATGTATGTACTCGTGCATACATATGTATATATATGTATGTTCCGCTACATTTCATTATTATTTCTATTTAATAGTACTTTTTATTTAATCAATTTTAAGCAGTTAAATTAGTTAAAATAAAAAAAGTTCAACATCTTACCACCGATGAAGATGGGAGAATATACATACCTATGTATGTATGTATGTATGTAGATAGCAGAACTGTCTTTAAATTTGCGAATGCACGTACATATGTACATACCTGCGAATATTCATATGATACATACTCGTATATACGTCAATATATGTGCTTCAAGAAATGTGTAAAATGGACGTACACGTATGTCTCTATGTCCATATGTACATGAGGAAAGAAGAAAGGGTTTAAAAATGATCGCAAAAGTTCGGTTTGATTATAGAAAGTATGACATCATTTTTCGGTTGCCTGAGTACAATGAAGAAAGAATTTATGTGAAGTGACGCAAAATATTCGTACATATCACACACGATGGTTGGCTTTTAAATTTCACAAATTAAGAACAGAAACAATTATTAATCATCGAAAGTCGCTTTAGTGTTTTTCAAAATATTCTCTTCAAGTTTCAAGTCAGGACTGTATGATGGAAGACTCATCAAATCGATGTACTCAGAATTTACTGTTCTATTGGAACGGCTGCGCTTCTAAAAAAAAGCGGGCAATAATTTGCTTGGAATTGCGCGAACCACTTTTTTGGGATTTGGCTCATCTTTGAACACCTATACATTCGACTGCTGTTTAGTTTCGGGCTCATACACGTAAATCCACGATTCACCACCTGTCACGATGTCATCGTCGTGTTTAGAAGCACCGCTTTCGTATTTTTTCCAAAGTGAACAATTTTTTTATAGTCAAATGTTTATGTTCTGGTCTCGCTAATATCTATAGTTGGCTCAATGTCTCGTGCGACAGTGACACATATTTGTAATTTGTAAGGTAGTAATTTTAAAACGTACAAGCAGAAATGCTTTAAATGCCGCCATTCCAATAAAAGACCAAAAAAGGTTCACTTAAATTCTGAAAAAAATGTTCGGCAAAATATGTCTCCAGCTGAGAATGCAAGTTCCCACAGCTCAGATAAAATCAAGAAAAAAAAATTGCGGAGTTAACTTATTTCACGTTCATCTCAGAAGAATTGAATGAAAAATGAAAGTTCTAAAGTTTATTTGAAAACATTCAAGAGAACATTGATCTGCATAGAGAGTATATTCAGTAACGATAATGAAATATTCGATCATAAATTTACTTTTTTTATATCAAGCTAAATAAAATGTATTTAACAAATAAGAAGATTAGTAATCAGGTTACTGGAATATTGGCCCTTTGGAAAATGTTGAGAGTATTTTCTTAATCGATTGTACTATGTACACAGAGTATATTAGGTTTGTTCAGCTAACGATTGTACCTATGTAACGACTTAAAATAATCGATAGATATGGACATGTGTATATATACAGATCTATCTTTATGGAATGACGACGCGAATGTATTTAGCCAAGTCTGTTCGCTCGTTCGTCATATCATATTTTTTAGGTACGACCGCATTAAAAGGAAAAAAATTCAGGTAGACGGGACATATTCCCACTTTGAGCCAAAATTTGATATTTCGTGTCATGCTTCTCGGTCGTGTCTGCCATTATTCATGCAAAACATGGTTCAAATGCATTAGTTGCAGCCGATAAGATAACGTTTCGCATCAATGGCTTCGACTGGTTGACACGTATCTTGAGAAACCATTGTCTGCATAACTTATTGTTCGGCGCAGATTCTCCATGAACTGCCACAAGCAGACGATTGGCTTCAGCTGAACTTTACTCCCAATTAAAATAGAAAAACAAAACTTTCCGCGAATGTTGTTTATTTAACACAAATCTGGGCATTTTCGAAGAGTCAAAAAACAACATTGCTGACAGCAACGTACGCTGATGCACATTAATTATTGTCGACAGATGTGAATCTTTCCAACAAAATACGAGCAGATAATCGCTCCAAAATCGGCCACAACTTGCAGGTGTAGCCATCTTTTAAGAACGGACCGAATCTACGTGTATTCGTGCCCCCAATAACTCAATCTTTGAGAATTTTGCGAAATCTTCAAATCTGTTGTTAACTAGTTTCGAACTAAATTCGGTATATTTGATAATTAAAGAAGTTTCTCCAGAATGAATACAAAAAAAAACTTTTTTACTATAACGATGTCTAATGAAATTAATATTATATATTATATGTATATAATATTATACGAGGTGTGATCAGAAAATAACCGTTATTTTAAATTTTTTCCAAAAGTTTATTTATTCATCAATATCTATCTAGTCCCGTTCAAAGTAACCCTCCTCAGATATAATACACGTATGCCAGAGTTTTTTCTAATCACCGAAATACTTCTGAAACACGTTTTTTGGTATCGCCCAATAGCTCCTGTTTCGATTTTTCTTTAATCTTCACAATCGGAGCAAAACGCTTTCCTTTCATCGGTGTCTTCAGCTTTGGGAAGAGGAAAAAGTCAGCGGCCAAAAACTCACGCACAAGCATCGACGTATGAGCTGGTGCGTTATCATGGTGCAAAATCCATGATTATTTTTTCCACAATTCTGTGCGTTTCTGACGAATTACTTCGTGCAAACTTGCGCGTAACTTCTATGTAGTATTCCTTATTGACCGTACTACTTCTCTGATAGTGATTCGACGATTATCCAAAATCATTTTCTTCACTGCTTCAATGTTTTCATTGGTTGTTGACGTGCTCGGACGACCAGGACGAGCATTGAAAAGAAGAAAAGCGAAAATCGAACATACGTAACTCACGAAATTTGAAAATAACGCATATTTTCTGATCACCCTTTATTATATACATATAGCGTTATCCATTTCGTGGTTTCAAAAGTACAGGACTGTATTTTGACATCTGCCAAACTTGACTAACAAACCAAACATGTTTTGTTTTAGTTCGATTAATAACCGCACAACGCCTGAACATGGTGATTCAAACGTGGCCACTTTTCGTGCTTTAATAGGAGATTATGGCGCAACTACTCAGGCAATTGGAAAATTTTTAAGAAATTTGAAAGGACTGGATCGTGTTCGCTCCACCTCAAGTATCGGTACTGTAAGTGAAAGAGAAGGTGTCTATTTCTCTACGGTTGAGACTTAAGCTCACACAACAACTGAAGCCACCTGACCATTCGCAACGCCGTACATACATATGTAGGTATGTACGTCAATTTGGTGCTTTAACAACAAGCAGTTGACGGCGATTTTTCGATTGGGCACCGAGGTCGGGCGACTTGACACCATTGCAAAAGACCGCGTTTATGCGGATAGACCAAGACAACATGTACCAAAAAATGGTCCAAAATTATCTCAAACAATTATCTCAAGTTTGAAAAAATTCGCGAGGGGGTCATTTGAATTATATAGTGTTTCAAGGTTTAAACTACAATATATAACAAAAAAATGAATTTAATAAAAAATTTCGAAAATTTCTAAGACCCAAAATGAATAACCCTGTATAAACATTTATACCATACAAGAAAAGTTTAAAGCCACAACCGCGTCATTTGAAAGCAAAAATATCTCCTTGCGTTTTTCCCATTTTTAAAAAGTCAACTTTCGTGTTTAATCTTGGACCTTCATAGCATACGCATCGGTGAATTTCAGTGCAGCAACTATTAATTAAAATCACTAGGTAAAATAATATTTACACCTCAAAATGTTTTTCGTGAATTTTAGTATTTTTTATCAACAATTGACAGTTATAATTTGTATGCACACAAAACACATTCGCTTATACATACATACACATTTGCTAGTGAATAAACACATTGCACTTCTGTGCAAATACAATGCAACACTTTGATTTTACATATAAAAATTTACAATAATTATAATACGTACTTAGTATATATGCACCAGTATGTAAAACACTTGTCTTGAATTCCAGCAAAAATCATTGATTTACAGTACAAAATAGGTACTTGTATGGTTAATTTATATATGTTTATATACGAATATTTTTTCACTTACTTACATACATATATATTTAATTTTATTGTATTCATTTAATTTTCATTTTTATTTTTCTTCGTGATTTAACTTTTGCCCTTGCTTTATTCACAACCCAACATTCATATGAACATTATGTATGTATGTACATATGTATGTACACATGTGTACACGTATGTGTGTGTGTTTTTAATTTGAGGTCGAAGTTGCGTTTTAGTTTTATACTTGTTGACAAATATCAAAAAACTAAACAAAAACTTAGGAAATTAAGCGTCGAAACTGAAGTCGCGCGCACAACCGCGAACCACAAAAGGCCGCGTCCGCACTCTTAACACAACTAAACGCTTCGAAACTTCCGCCGCAACTGAAACTTCTTTCAATTCTTAAAAAATGAGTAACTATAAAAGCATAAAATAACTGCAAAATATTGTGTACATATGTAGCTATGAAAGTGTGTTTGCACTTGCATAGATATTCAAGCAGAGAGCACATACGAGTAAGTAACATACAAATGTAGATATAATAAAAACAAAATAAAACCAGCGCTGGGCGATTGTGAAAAACAATAAAGGTAACTAACTCATGCAATGCGAAGTGCGACAACGGCACATAAAGGGTGTTAACACGTTTACATCCCAATTGGCTCACGATGTCGATGTGACAAAAGTCGATTCCTTAAATAATTAAGAATACTTTCCTAATTCTAAACTAGCTTTTACATAAATACTAGGTATCTAAGCTTCGTTTCCTACCAAATTAAATGTGTCTGATTCATGTCGTCCATTATATACTCGATGCATCAGCCCACAGCCTAAACTATTGATTGGAGAAACCTTTCGTCGAACACGACGTAGGCATTAGAAAGCATTTTCTAGGAAGTAGGCCTGGCTGCTGCTTAGCATTGCGTACTGCTATTCAGAAAGCTCTCTTTACATAATATTAATAATCTGCTCAGATATATCATAGAACATAACATAACATATGTCATCCTTGGTGAGCATCCATAAACCACGCGGTCATAATATAGTTCTTAAAGAGCTTAACGTAGTCATTCCTGTGTCCTCCACACTCTGGTTCAACAGAAAGTAATTTTGGGCTTTTAGTTTTTATGGAACTTTCACAAGCCATATATTTTTTTGGAAATAGTGAAAAAATTATAACAACAGTTTTGGACGGTAGAAGTATAGCTGCTATTTCGGAAACCACCACGTTTCCTTATCAGATTTCTTTTTCCAGACATTTTTGTTCAAACTTGGGATGTCCACAGCATGAGCCAATAGTTATCCCATTAAGCTACACATTAAGCTTCACTTATTGTGATTTTGTTCCACAATACTTTTAATTTTCCTCTACATATTTATTAAAAAGAAATTGAGTATAATTTACGCTTATTTTTGTTAAATATATTGTAATATATTTGTATTAATTACCAATGTTCCAGAAAAGTGAAAACTTTTCATTTGGGGCGTTCTTTAAAAATATTGATCTGAAGTTATATTTTTCTTTTCGAAATTAAGCCTCAAACAAATGATGGCAGCTACTAATATAAAAACTCACTGAACACTTTCTTCTCTCGTTTTGTAACTACACGTATTATCTCAACACACTGTTTGTGCTTGGATATGGTGACAGTTGAATCTAAGTTCAATCTATTATAATAATCTAATGCAATAATTATTTATTGATTAGCAGTAAATATTATTTAAATGTTAATGAATGTACGTGAGTTTAAAATTAATTAGTTTTAAATTTAACCGTTTCGATTCTATTGGTTCATTGGTTCCCAATACGCCCTTTATGCTTATTTAGCTGCATTGTTGACAGTTTAGGCGGGAAAAAAGTTTCCCTTTTTGACAGATTTACTTGTTTAAAGTTAATGAACAAAAGTGTAAACACGTTATAAACATTCCCCAAGTAAATAATGTTACATACACGTATCTCGATATACACTTAGATAGACGTCTCACTTGGAAGAGACACATAGAGGCAAAAATACTACACATGAAAGTAAAAGTAGCTGGTTTAAATTGACTTTTAAATAAAAACTCCGGTCTAAAACTAGACTACAAAGTCCTTATTTACAACGCAGTATTAAAGCCAATTTAGATGTATGGTATTCAACTGTGGGGTACGACCTGTGCAACTAATATTGATAAAATACAGAAGTTCCAGTCCAACATTTTAAGAGCAATAACGGGCGCACCATGGTACGTTCGTAACGTAAATATTCACAAAGACCTTAGTATTTTACTGGTTAAGCCTGAAATTGAAAGAAGCAGGACGAAGAACTTTACAAAGCTGAGAAATCATCCAAGCCCGCTAGCTAATGCTTTATGCAACCCAACAAGAAATTCCCGCCTGCAGCGAAGAGATGTTCCCGCCTTCTAAGGAGAGCGCCGTAGTTTGAAAAGGGCTCAGAGTTACATAACTCGAGCTATCATGTTTGTAATTTAGTTTTTAAGATTTGTACACAGATCCAGTAAGTAAATGAATTGTGCATACAAAAAAAAAAATTTGTTTATACGGTCGATTGTTTAAATTATATTGATTTCATCACAAAAAAAATGCATACATATAAAAGTCGACTTGAAACGTTTAAAATCTATGTGTAAAATAAAATTATTTGATTAAACAATTTTTTCACCGGAAGTTCTTTGCAAGTTCTTTTTTTTTTGCTAGTATGTTAACCGGTATTGCATGAGTGAGTAATCATCTAATTTCCCTAATGCTTGACCCTGTATTCCACAAATAACTAAAGCTTAGACGTTGGAAAACCACTTCGCCGGCGGGAGTTGTATGGCAAGTGAACCGAACGTGAAGACGAAAGCGACAGCGACAGCGACTTACACATACAGAAACAAATGAGCACATGAATTATAAGTAATTTGATAAAGCCGCTGTTGCCTTTGGAGACGTACGAAGTAAATATATATTTATGTACACAAATACATATGTACATACGAACATGTGTGACTTAATGATGAGAGAGACAATATAAATAAAAATGCGGTTAACCGAGAACGCGAGTGCAGGAGTACTCGCTCTGGACTCGCAATATAAATCTAATTAGCGTTCGTGAAAAGGGAAAAATGCATGTATGTATGCATATGTGTCGTTTTGTCATAACATCTTAAGTTCAAAAATCATATTTGGAAATAGAATATATTATATTTTTGGGCCAATAAAAAGTTGCCAAAATTAATTTTTCTCATAGCGGTATCTTCTCGGCAGGGAATGTCAAGCCCTCCGAGTGTATTTCTGACATGAAATAAAAGTTCCTAATAAAATTCCATCGACGTCCAGAGGCGGCTTTGTATAAACTGTATGTAAGTACCTCCATTTGTTGGAAAATCATCAAGACGCAAAACCACAAATTGCTTCGGCGGTTACAAAAAGGCAATTATAATCGTATATGTATAATATGTACATACATATATATTTTTTAAAGATAAATTAGGCAAATTTTTAAAAATCCTTTCTTTGAAAACATGGTTTCTTTTTTGTCTTGTCCTTAAGATATTTTGTAAAACAACATACATATGTATCATCAGCTAAATAAATATAATTTTTATTTTTAAGACAAATGTTATTCTTAACAAAAGATATTTGATTGAATGAAATTTACTGGAAATTGTCTTGTAAATATTGAAGTTATGTTGACGTAATATTTAATAAGGGATAATTCTTAATAACCGTTTAGATATTACAAAAAACTTATGTTTACTTAAAATATTATGTTGTAGGAAATTTTTCCAAAGGTATGGACGTTGAAAAGTAAACCGTTATAAATTTTTTAAAAACGTAGAATTGGAAATCGGATTGAATTAAAATTTGCATTGCAAGCAGACGAGCCAGGATATGAGCTTAACTCAATTTTAACTTAAGTCGACTTAAAAAGTTGTAATATGTATTTTGCCACAGGTTGTATGTACACAATTGCATATGAATCGCTTATTCGGTTAGGGATTGGCCAAAACCCCATGATCATATTGAAGGTCTTACGTGGCCTCCTCCCGACGAGGGGATGTGGCGATAGCGTAGCATTTGTCCGAGCAACGTGTTTTATGGACGCTCCCTTAGAAATGATTTTCGCGCCATAATTTTTCGATTTGGGTTTTATGAGAAGTTTCATGGTTTCGAAAATAAATCTAAATAAAATGCATTCAAAATAAATTTTTCATGAAATTCTTTTTCTATTAAGTTTGAACCTTGTGAAACACTCAATAAAATGACGGCCTCGCGAATTTTTCAAAACTTTGGTTTGTTTGAGGTAATTTTTGACCACTTTTATGGCACATATTAGGTGATATCTCAGTCATAATATGACGAATGTTAGATTTCAAGTGCTCAGTAGCCCCACAAAACACTGGGAGTTTTGTGCGGCATCATCTTACTAAAACCACATATTGTCAAAACTGTAATCTTCAATTGGCAGTCGGCCATCATACGCCCATTAAGCTCCGAATTGACAATGACAGTCCAATCACACCTCCGGACCAAAGAGCGCATCTCGGACCCCAAATTCTGCTTATGCACTTGAAACCACGAAATGGATAACCCTATAATTACATCTGGATGTGTCAATAGCTGTGTTCGTTAAGAAATGTCAAAGAGAGAAATTTACTGCACCTTCACCGAACAGGATTCAGTAAAATCTAGCCAGCCAGTTGTACAACAGCTGTTTATTTTGGCGGTTAAATTTGAATTCGATCATTTATTTTTCTGCTTTTAAGTATTTTAATAAAATTGGCATTTATAGCATTTTTAATTTATTAATTGTACTCAAAATTTATTGTGTTTTAGCAATTGTGAAATTCTACATGCTTTATAGCCGTCAAACCAAATCATTGTTTTCACATTGTGTCTTTTTGAATGATCAGAATTGAGATAAGTTTGTAAGTGTATTTTTGTAAGAATTAAATTCCCCTCCGAGTGTATTTCTGACATGAAATAAAGCTCCTCATAAACAAAAAACCATCAGCCGTTCGGAGGCGGCTTAGTATAAACTGTAGGTCCCTCCATTTGTTGGAAAACATCAAGACGCAAAACCACAAGTTGGAAAAGGAGCTCGGCCGAAAATCGCTTCAGCGGTTAGAAAGCGCTAATTATAAATATAAATATGTACAACGTAAATCCTAATACATTATTTCATTTCAATTAGTTACATTTCAAGAAAAGTTTATTATATAGGTATCTTGAGGATGGCAAAATTGTTAAAAAATAAAAGTTTAAAACTGATTGCTTTGAGATTGATTTCAATTAATGTAATTGCACTTTTCTCAACACATTATCTTTTATTTTGTAAGACTTATGACCTTTTTATTTTCCTAATTAAAAAATCGCACGCAATACACGCACTTCGCGCATCGTTTTTGCTACCTTATTTTTTTGGTACTATTTAGTGTGCACATACATACATACATACACACATATCTATATGAGTATGTATATAAAATTGAATAGTTAGAAAAATATCTTGAAGTAATAATAGTAAGAAGATGTAACTACAGATACCAGGTAAAGGAGTGGTACTAAGATAAGAAATAAGCACGTCAACATTATTTTATTAAACTTGTTACAATAGAAATAAGTAAGGGCTAAGTTCGGACGAGGCCGAGCGTTAGATTTCTGGCTGTTTCGATTATACGAAAAAATTGTGTTACATGTCAAATACTTTACTCAATACTAATTATAATTATCTTTTTTAGATTGGTTGAGTTGGTCGGCTCATATATACATATGCATTAAATATCCGGGGAATATTGCGGGCGTGACATGCCCTGTAGTTCTGTTGTGCATATATACAATGAACAACTTTCAGTGAAATTTGATCTTCGTGCACGTTGACTGTAAATTAACGTGTTCTTTATCAAAATATATTTACTGAAAATATAGGCCGATAGCCGTAGTAGCTAGTGTCTCTACTTTTGTAATATAATTAATATATTAATAATTATGTTTCATATAAATAAACATGTAAATATTTAGAAAACTGACGTAAAACAAATAAAAAAAATTTTATGCTAATATGTATTATATAAATATCTTTTAATGCTCAATAAAAATACTTATGCTAGTTAGTAACTTAATATCATTGGGAATCTCTATTATTTTGTGGTAAGCTTTTTAATTCAGCTTCAAATACTAAATTACTAATATCCTTCTTAAGATGTACTTGAGCGTGAATAGGAAGTTTCTTCACTGTTTTAGCCATACTTATGAAGAATAAGTCTATTTCATCGTAATTCTCGGTAAGAGAACGTTTTAGTTTACATTCAGTAGTAACATTTTTATTGGCTACCCTATTTGGATTGTGTTTTAAATCTCCGCGAACGGAAATAAATGGAATTTTTGAAAGTGCGACATCTTTATTGTCTTGGCTAGCATGTTCATCAAAATTTTCCTCCTCTTCACTTAGATTTTCGGAATTGTCTTCGTCATAAGGAGTTGACTCGTCTTTACTATGCTTAAATTTTTTCTCCGGATGTATACTTTGATGAGATTCCCTATCTGAAAAAAATATATGTAAATACGTGTGTACATATAAATGCATACATACATGAAAAATTAGTAAATATTTATACAATATATTACAACGAATCAGGCCGACCAATGCAAGGAAAAAAGGCTTTAAGTTAGCCTTAAACAACTTAAATCTTTTAAATTAATCAGTGTATAAACTCAACGTTGCATTATGCGGGAACTACTCAATACTCTAAAATCAAGTGCAAATGCTCTACATCCTCTCAAAAAAAAAAAAAAAAAAAACAATTTCAGAAAAACATATGTGGTGCGATGATGATAGATTATAAATACATATCTTACTAGAGGGTGTATCATAACTTTTATCCATACCCAATGCTTCGCTACGCCCTCTTTCAAACTCGGTGATTAATGATTCCATCTCTTCATAAGGCTCCCAGTCTGACGGTATCCCAGTAGCTCGAAACTGTTTCTTCTCCTTTCTAAGAGAATAACGTTAGAGTAACTCGAATTTAAAAGTTTTTAAGCTGAATTAAATATTTACCGGTACTTGGCAGTCATGTTGTGCATCTTTGTCTTCAATTCAATTATGGAGAACTTATAACCTTCCAACTCCATTTCTACTGCGATTTCCATTAAAATATGACTGTTTTTTCTGCAAGCACGTAGCTTATCCAATCTCTCCCTCCACAAATGCAGAAATAAGTTCTCGACATCTTTTACCCACTTATTCCGGCGCTTATTAACTAAAGTGAATAAAAGCTCATTCATTATAAGAATATAATTTCTTTCATAAATCTATATTGACCATTTTCCGACTCCTCATCCATATCATGGACACGATAGCTCGATTCTGAAGATGCCATTATCATATGAAACGTGATTTAGTATGTATTAATTTCATTAAAAACGTAATTTACTCAGATTTTTTGTAATTTATGTAGCTGTATAAACGCAATCTAAACTTCTGTTGTGGATTTTCTAATGAACGATAACATATCGACTGGAGTTATCGTTCGTAAATAGAATAATAAGTGTATAGCAATGGTCACAATTTCTTCCTCCCAGCAGCATTTTATGATTTTAAATGCTTTTAATGGCACGCAAAATTTATAGTGTTTTACATTGTTAAAAGGTTATTTAATATTAAGACTATAAATTTATTTCTAAATGAAATAAATATATATATACTTCCTTATCTTCCTTCCCAAAACTTAAGGATCTTCAAACTAGGATTAATTCTCAATGTATGCGATATCTCGCCTAAAACACCAGAAATAAAACATAAAATTTATCGTCTGCTTAATTTTTACGAGTTTTCAAATTGCCGGCAATATTCTGGATTTTTTAATATTGGATTTTTAAAAATTAGGTTCACGCTGTGTGAATCTGCACTGCACTTGAGATGCCAGTCAACAATGACAACCAGGCTACCGTCGTTTGAAACAAAATTGATGGAAATTTCCTGAAGCATTACCTGATCGATCGAAATGGAAAGAGTTGTAAAATTAAATTCTTTATTCTCTCTTTCTTTGACTTAATATTATTGCGAAAATTCTAAAAACCATTGACAGGGGGAAGACAAATTCCGATAACTACAGCACACATATGCGTGAATCAAATATTCATTATCGAGAATATTTTTGAAAAAATTGTCTATGCATTGATACGAATAATTTACAGGTATATAAAAGCGGCGCCCATCACTGCAAAGGTCGGTAGCAAAGCAATAATTTGTTAAATATGAGCAATGTAATACAGTGACATTGAAAACAAATTTGAGAATATGGCAAGCTTGTCTAAGGAAATGAAATTGTAAAATGTGGGGGAATGCAACGCGTTCTGGTTGTACCGCCTGGTTTCACTTTTTGCATTGGATGAAAAGTAATAAGTCTACATTAATGCGGAAGTAACATATAATAATTTGCGCATAAAATTAGCTGAATTTTTCGCCAATATTGTGAATAACTACCAAAGTTTCAAAATAAATACAAGAGTTCGAATTGTGAAACTTCAGAACAGAAAATTTCATCGTCAGCATATAGTGAATATTGGAAACAAAACGGATTATTTGTAGAAAAGAAAATCTGAAAATAAGAGAACGGGACAAAGCAAAAGCGTGACAGCTACGAAATAGCAACGATATCGTCAGACCACAAAAACAAAGACTTTGCTGATCACCCCGACAGCAGCAAGGGAGAAGGTTGTAGAAACGTAGTAGATGAAAGTGTTGATGGGACAGGGTATAGGTGGTGAGGAAAAGCAACGACGTGGTATCATTTTTGCACAAGAGGAATAACCAAAGGAAAATACGAACCAATCGAAAAACAATATACATATATAAATTTTTTAAGGAGTCTTCAACGCGCTTAGATTTCATAGTCATAGGAACATGAGTGTCGACGCGTACGGTCCTAGTTCGCAGACTCTGACGTTTTTAGATACAGAGGAAAATGATTTGATTGGGGCAGATACTCAGGCATCTGATTTTGATTTCCGTGATTTTACGTTGCCTTCCCAATCTCAAACCCAGGCTTCGCAACTGGAAGGAATAGGAGGCAGCGCTGCAGTTCAGGTAAACATATAATATTTTATCTTTGTCAACAAATGTGTAACTTTTTTTTTCAGAGTAAACTAAATGCCTTAACTAACAATTTGGCTGAGTTACAATTTGAGGAAGAAGATGAAGATACTTCCATACTAGCTGTAAAAGAATTACCTGTACATGCCTGTAAATATTGCGGCATTCACGACCCTGGCACAGTAGTTATGTGCAACAATTGTAAAAAATGGTTTTGTAATGGACGTGGTAGCACATCTGGTTCACACATTGTTAACCACTTGGTGCGTGCTAAACATCGGGAAGTAACGCTACATTCAGAGGGACCGCTTGGAGAAACTGTTCTCGAGTGTTATTCGTGTGGTGTACGCAACGTGTTTGTATTAGGATTCATACCGGCAAAAGCCGATTCTGTAGTCGTACTGTTGTGCCGGTAAGTTCAGAAAAAAAATTAACTTATAATTTTCTACAAATTATTTAATTCTCTTGATGACAGACAACCGTGTGCTGCACAAAACTCCTTGAAAGATATGAATTGGGATCAAGATCAATGGAAACCCCTAATTACGGATCGTTCGTTCTTACCATGGTTGGTAAAAGTACCGACCGAACAAGAGCAATTACGTGCTCGGCAAATATCCGCTGCACAAATTAATAAATTGGAAGAATTATGGAAGGAGAATATTGACGCAACATTTCAAGACCTTGAAAAACCTGGTATAGACACTGAACCATCGCAAGTGCTTTTGCGTTATGAAGATGGTTATCAATATGAAAAAGTTTTTGGACCTTTAGTGCGTTTGGAAGCAGAATATGATAAAAAATTGAAAGAATCGCAAACTCAAGAGGGTATAGAAGTACGTTGGGATGTTGGCTTGAACAAAAAAACCATAGCATACTTCACGCTGGCTAAAACTGATTCAGATATGAAGCTTATGCATGGTGATGAATTAAGATTACGTTATGTTGGAGAGATGTATAAACCGTGGAGTGAAGTTGGCCATGTTATAAAAGTGCCCGACAACTTTGGTGAAGACGTCGGACTGGAGTTGAAATCCTCAGTAGGTGCACCAGTTAAATGTACTTCTAGTTTTGCCGTCGATTTTATCTGGAAATGCACTTCATTTGATCGCATGAGTCGTGCCTTGAAAGTGTTTGCCATGGACCGCAGTTCCGTTTCTAATTACATTTACGCCCGCCTTCTTGGGCATGGTCGGCATGATGGTAGCGATGAACTACTATTTCGCGGCCCTATACCAAAGCTTTTCAGTGCACCGAATTTACCAGATTTGAATCGATCGCAAGTATATGCTGTTAAACACGCTTTACAAAGGCCCCTAAGCTTAATTCAAGGTAATACAATGAAAAATAAACTGAAAACATTTATAACAAAATTTTTTTAATCCACAGGTCCGCCAGGAACAGGTAAAACAGTTACCTCAGCTACAATAGTTTATCAATTAGTGAAGCAGCACGGTGGTACGGTGCTTGTATGTGCGCCAAGTAACACAGCCGTAGATCAGCTTACTGAAAAAATTCATCGAACTAATTTGAAAGTTGTGCGCCTTTGTGCCAAATCTCGTGAAGCCATCGATAGTCCCGTGAGCTTCTTAGCTCTACATAACCAAATTCGCAACATGGAAACTAATATAGAGTTAAAGAAGTTGCAGCAACTTAAGGACGAAACAGGTGAATTGAGTTCAGCCGATGAGAAACGATATCGTACATTAAAGCGGGCTGCTGAGCATCAATTACTTGAGGCTGCCGATGTTATTTGTTGTACATGCGTGAGCGCCGGTGACGTTCGCTTAGCGCGCATAAAATTCACATCGATTCTTATAGATGAATCAATGCAGTCTACGGAGCCTGAATGCATGGTGCCAGTGGTATTGGGTGCAAAACAATTAATTCTTGTTGGCGATCACTGCCAATTGGGACCCGTAGTGATGTGTAAGAAAGCAGCTAAAGCGGGTTTATCTCAAAGTTTATTCGAGCGACTGGTAGTATTAGGTATACGCCCTTTTCGCTTGGAAGTTCAATATCGTATGCATCCAGAATTATCACAATTCCCATCCAACTTCTTTTATGAAGGCTCTTTGCAAAATGGTGTGTGTGCTGAGGATCGTAAATTAAAGATTGATTTCCCTTGGCCACAACCTGACCGGCCAATGTTCTTTCTTGTGACTCAAGGCCAAGAAGAAATTGCCGGCTCTGGCACTTCTTACCTGAATCGTACTGAAGCAGCTAATGTGGAAAAAATAACAACACGTTTTCTCAAGGCCGGTGTTAAGCCAGAACAAATCGGCATCATTACCCCTTACGAAGGTCAACGCGCTTATTTAGTGCAATACATGCAATATCAAGGTAGTTTGCACTCAAGGCTATATCAGGAGATTGAGATTGCCAGTGTCGATGCTTTCCAAGGTAGAGAGAAAGACATTATTATAATGTCTTGTGTTCGTTCGAACGAGCGACAAGGTAAGTGGCTCTGAAATGCAAGAAAAAACAAATATAAATAAGTCAAATTTCCCCACATATAGGTATTGGTTTTCTCAATGATCCTCGTCGTCTGAACGTCGCATTAACTCGCTCTAAATATGGCACAATAATTGTTGGAAATCCCAAAGTTTTGTCGAAACAACCGCTTTGGAATCACTTACTCAATTTTTACAAGGATCGTAAAGTTTTGGTGGAAGGTTCATTGAATAATCTAAAAGAATCTTTAATACAATTCCAAAAACCCAAAAAGATAGTTAACACCTTAAATATGGGTGCCCACTTTATGACCACTATGATGGCCGATGCCAAAGAGGCAATGATTCCCGGCTCTATCTACGATCGTTCCGGTCACTATGGTTACTCATCAGGCGGTATTGGTGCCTCAAATTATGGCAACAGCGGACTGGGCTTAGGTTTGGGCTATGGTGGCGGCAATAATTTAGGTTATGGTGGCGGGCCAGCTGCTGCCCAAATGCAAGCAGCGGCCGCTGCTCAAACTATAAATCAATTTATGAGTGGCAACTTTGGAGCTATTGGTGCAAGAAACAGTGGCGGTCCAAGTGGTCCTGGTAATCAATCAGCTGTTAATTCGCACCAATGGAATCATCATCATCACCACGATTCGATCAGTTACATTTCACCCGAACGTGCTCAGGCTGCAATGAACAATATGCCAGTGCCTGTCGGCATGTTCATGAATATGAGCAATATTCCACCTCGTTTCTACAATCAACACCAGCAGGCGATCCAGGCAGCAGCGAAGCAGGGCCGTCGCAGCGGTGCCGCTGTTACTACTGGCATGATGAATAACAACATTGGTGGGGCTGGCGTGAGCAAAATGTTCAATAATTTCAGTTCGACTGCCACCAATGCATCGAATAAGACTCAAAACTCAAAACAACTCAAAACTATTATACCAATTTCTACTAACGCAACAACAATAACAACAAAATCGCCAGCTGTTAGCGCCGACGATGTAGCAAGCGCTCTAATTGGAGGTGGTGGTGCGGCAGCATCACAGAACAATGTCTTGCCATTAACCCAGCAAAATATGTCGCAGCAAATGAGCCAACCCGGCGGCTTTACATTGTCCCAACAGCCCGAGCTATCGCAAGACTTTGGTCAAATTTCGCAAATTGATAGCATTCTATCGCAAGACGTTAATTTTTCAGCAGTAAGTATGTGTAGGATATAATTAACTCCAACCGAGAGCTGTCGAAAGCCTTCAACACAATAAACAGCGCAGTGCTACTAACAAATCACGATCTTGGCGTCAAGGCATTCGCTCGCTCGGATCTATGCTCCAAGTTAATGAACATAGTGTAATGCTTTGCAAGCAGTATCTACTGCATTGCTACTGAAAGTATGCCGCAGATACTTTACTATCTTTCCGAGCCCTTTTGTGATATGTACCACTGTTTGTTTCTAAGTGACGCTACAACCACAGTTTCTATTTCTTTGTTACTTTTTTATTTGGTTTTATTATTAAGTAACTAAAATTCTTTGTTACAGGGCAATCTTAATACGGATAGACTCAAGTTCGGCCTGAATAGTCAGAGTCAATTCTCGCAGCCCTATTGATATAACGGTTGATTCCAACTTCAAAAGCAAAAGCAGCAGCAGTCAGTTAAACCAACAATTCATATCAAACAAATACAAACTTTTTGATGTAACGATAGAGAACAAAGAAGTAAAGAAGCGTGCACACAAAAAACTGCAGAAACAGCAGCCACAGATCTCTGATCGCATGGATAGAATCGAGCTGAATTGATTTTGAGTGGTTAAAACAGCAAGGAAATTCCACCACTTGAAAGCCCAGATTATATAGATTAAGTTATGGAAATTTGGGTTTTACAGACCAAATGATAACGCAATTCCGATATGCGAATCAGCGATCGCACTTATGCGACTGCGCAACGATGGAGTGGTATGTGCGCTATCTGCGCGAACGTGTGCTTAAAGGATTAATTAGGTGTAATTGGAAGCGACGATAAGCATAAACAAAAGGAACTACAAAATAATACAAACAAAATCCACAATCAGGTGTATTCAGAGCATAGAGAAAACCGCATTAAGAACAGTTGGAAATGGATAGAATTGAAACATAGCTGGTACAAAAAATATTAACACATATTTATGGACCATGGTTAAAATGGTGAAAGTGAATATAAAATGCATTTCATCATACCAGCGATGCGTGGTAGCCTGCGAGACAAAGAAATGGGGTTGGCGAGCACTCATGCTGTGTGCACCGGGTGCTCCGTATGAACATACATACATCTACAAGCAATATACGTGCATATATATGCACTTTCAAATATAGATCTGTTGTCAAGCATAGTTTACACGCTTAAGCGCCTCGAGGGCAATTAACAGCCAATTGGCGAATGTGATCGAACGATAATCATGTGAGATTATGAAGTGTGTCTCATATTCACATTAATTATATAATTCACGGGATTCATCATAGCCACTTCATAGCGAGGAGACCGTTTTCATTTCCTTCAAGTCCGGTTGAAATATTTTACTAATTTATATCTGTATTGTGCTGAAGCATGGTGAGCTGTATTCTCAAGTTCTATTGCTCTAGGATTTTTCCACTCACAAATATTTTAATTATTAAATTTTGTGATTGGTTCATTTTTTCTAACAAGTGATTTCCACATTTGCGACTAAATTAAAAAAAAAAATTGAATAGAAAAAACAAGATTACTAAAAAAATTTTAACACATTCAAATTATGTTTTCACATAGATACATATCTACTTTATATTTCATTCAAATGTTTCATATCACCTACCGGCGGCAGATGATAAATATGACGATAAAGCTATGAAAATGCTCACTGCAACCGTTGGGTGTTGAAGAAACGTGCTTTCGTCGCATTTCCATTTAAAAGAAACGCTTTGCTTTGCAAATTTTGCATGTGGAATCGTCTTGATTTCTCGGGAAAAATCTCTGTTTTTATTATTTACGTTAAAAAAGAAATTTTTTAAATAAAATAAAAACAATAAAAATGTGGATACCATATGTCTTTGTGTGTTGCAAGTATAGGAAATGTTGGAATAAAGGTAACGTAATGTAATGAATGGTAACCTTGGGGACTATTGAATCGAATTGAGATTGAAGACTGAAGTCAGTGCAGTTGTCCATTCCCTTCTCTATATTTCACTTGTATCTAGATGAACTGGTATTTAGCTAGTATGAAACTGATGCATTGTCAGACAATTGCAAATTTCGTAAGTACTTAATTAAGAGATTTAGATGTAGTTGAATTAGTATTACCTCTGTAGAATTTATAAAGTTAGTAGCGCAACCAAACCACGTAGAGTCTTTAAGTACGACACAGTGCCTTAAGGCAGCGTCAATAACAAAATAATTGCCACCTTGTAACAGCTGAAGCGATTTCTCGGCCGAGCTCCTACTTCAATTTGTGCTGTCCGTCTTGATGCTTTTCCCACAAATGGATGGAACTACAATTTATTCTAAGCCGCATTAAAATTAATATTTCTATATTTTCGGATGTGTTTTTGAATTTGAACTCGGACCTTCCGCTAGAGGCGGTATTATAGGAGTGACTGGAGTCACTGGAATGTTTACCACTTTAATTTAATTAAAATGGTGACAGGCTTGTTGTAGCGGTTCTCCAACCCCGTTTAGGAGCAAGAGAGACTAATCTCAAGTCATCGGGGTCAACTAACGGGAGGTCCAGGAAGCAACCTGTTTCGACGGTTTCGGAGCAGAGAGAAAAGGACATTTAACCCCCTAGTAGGTTTTTGGGGACATGCAAAGAAGTGGTTAGTGTCGTCTGAGCTCTCAGTACAAGCAGAACATTCATTGGCTATGTCGGGTCAGGTCTGGATAAGTAGGAATTGAGTCGACTAAATTATCCAGAGCTTAATTGGGGCAGTATTATTCAGGTCTCGAAGCAACTCGAGTTCTTCGTTGCAATAGGTATCGCTTGGATTCAGAGAGCGATGACGATGGAGCAGATGCTTCATTGTCTGAGCATGAAGAAGCTCGAATAGCAATCGCCCATTTGAAGAATAAATCAGTGGGCGCCGATGGGTTGCCGGCCGAGCTATTCAAATATGGCGGGGAAGAAATCACAAGGTGCATGCATCAGCTTCCTTGCAGAATATGGAGGGATGAAAGAATGAAAGACCAAAGGCCACCGTCAACAAACTGATTATACCAGGTATTTACCATGAGCCTAATCTTGAAAAAGACTCGTGAGTCGCCTCTATGACGGTATGTTTTGATTTAATATCTAAAACTTATACGGTTGTGTAAGTTGACGTTAATCAACACCAAAAGCTTCGCAGGATCCTAATCGTTCGATACCAAATGAAGTTTTATCCTTATCGTGTGACCACAAATCCTAGTTATCGTAGCCGCTGTTAATTGATTCGATGAACTATGCCGATGTTGCCGTATACACCCTACAGCGCATCGGGGATTTACAGTTCCCGACTCGTAGAGGACCATAACTCTTACACAACCCCTTTTTCCCATCAAATGTGGTCATCGTCCATGCCTCCGCACCATATTAGTAGGATGGGAACGATGAGGGACTACGATCGTAAACTATGACGCACCGATCTGGGCGCCGAAGATTAGAGAGACATAGTTGAAGAAGTCACAAGACTTACAAAACACCGCCCTCAGGACCGTGACAGGAATCCTTCTGATGTCGCCAGAGCATCACTTATTCAGCGAAACACCTATGCTACGTGTTAAGGAACCAATTCAAAAAATTTAAACGAAGTAAAATTGGTTAAAATCACTGAACTGGCAAACTTTTTTGCAAAAGATGTGACGGCAACTATACTTTACGAATTTATCATATTTATTAAAGCATATTAAATAAAATTACATTGTAGTTCTTGAAACCTTTTTGTAGTTCCCCTTCCCTTCCGTTTGTTTTTTTGTTCCTTTTACAAAACGACTAAATATAATCTTATTTAAAACTTCAAGTTTTAGGCTTGAAACTTTCATTACACGTTCATTTTAAATTTTTAAGTCTTTTTTTTAGTTTTGTTCATTGATCAAATAGGCAGTAACAAATTTTTACTGAACTTTCATCATTTTCATGTTCGTTGAGCCAAAATCCGAGTAAAATAAGTAACGAGAGAACACAACTTTGACGTTTAGTTTGAAGAGAAAGTTGCAAATTCGTGCTGGGAAATTTTCAGCCAGTAAAAACTAGCAAGTATGACAAACAGCTAATTTGTGATCATATGATCAATGTAAGAAGGCTTCCGATCATTTGACCCAACATAAGTCAGGAATGCATGATGTCATATCTCGTCAGCTCGTAGAACGATTTTCCATAACTTTCTTATGCTGCAACTACCCATCGCACGTACCTTCCGTCCATAACATAACACCATAATAGAATATACAAACACGAGTATTTTCTGTGGGAACAATCGTTAGTAACGGTATGGGCGAGCGGTGACAACTTTTCATTTGCATGGCGCTCTCATAAGATAGGTTGCTATGGACGGAAGATATGTAAGATGGGTAGATGCAGCATTAAGGCTGAAATGACAAATGCGATGTTTACATTTGTATACACGTACGTGCACATCATGCTCTCTACGTTTCCTTGTGTATTTTCGTCATTCCAGTCAATCTGCTCCATTAGTGGAATTTCCCGTACAACATGTAGTGCCCATAAATAAACAAATGTAAAAAGCAATGAAAAATGAAGTACATATTTAATTAATCGACAATATATTAATATTATTACCACAGCTTGTACAGGATCATCATCATCATATTTTTCACTTCTATCTGCTACGGAGAATATTATAAAAAAAGGGCGTTCTAATCGAAAATAAGAACATAAATTAAAACGGATAATGCGTTCAACTGCATTCTCCTTCAATTTGTATGTACTCAAAAGAGAAAGAAAACCAAAAAATTTTGCTTATGTGTTAGTGCTGCCCGAAACTGTGTGAGTGTATTAGTGAACCCATCAGCCCGTTCTTACAGGGATTAAATGTTTGTCAACAAAACAAAATTTATTATTTTTAGGGCAACGCAAACTGTAAAATTTCATCACTGTTGAAATACAATAAATTTTAAATACAATTAACAAATTAAAAATGCCCTATTATTGCTAATTTTATTAAAATACTTAAAACCAGGAAAAAACTGTATGAATCCTGTTCGATGAAAACTCAGTAAATTTCTTTCTTTTGGAGCGCTCAGTAAAAATGACGAGTGAGCGCTATTACTGAGCGATTCATTTTGATGAACGTACTACACTTCAAATGTCGAAACGACCACCTTAACAACTGATTATGAAGTTATTAAGTAATTTTATTTTATGCATGTATACGTTTGCGCTATTATGTCTTACTTGAAATGTTGTTCTAGTTCTGTTCATTCTGAAATGCTCCGCAAACTGGTCATCTACATACCGTGGCAAAGTTTCCTCATAAAAAATTTTGCCTCCTTCCTTTGAATTCTGTTCTTTGAAAAACTGTTTATCTAGTGCAGAAGGCTGAAATAAATTTATTTGACAACCATCATAAGCACTTGAAGTAGAAATACTTTTAAAATTTCGCGATTCATTTCCTCGTATTTATGGTAGTTGACCGATGAGCAGCAAGTAGCAGACAAATGTTACGCTCAAAAATATGGTGAGCGCTCACTGCACATGTTTACTGAGCGCCAAGTTTTGATTTTTGTTTTATTGCCAAAAATTCAATCATATGATCAGGAATCAGCTGTCTTTCATACTTTTCCAAGCACGAATTTGAGACTTTCTCTCCAAAATAAACACCAAAATTGCGCTCTCTCGTTACTAAAGGGTGGTTAAATTTTCAAGGGCCGATGTTGATTTTGAATAAAACACAAACTATTTAGGAAATTATTGAAATTTTATTTTATTATGATATATTGGTATTACTCAATTATGTATGTAACAAAACATCGGCCAAATGAGCGCCGCGACCTCGGCGGCACACCTCCATACGATGGTCCAAATTTTCGATGACGCTGAGGCATAATGGAGTTTCTATGCCGTTAATGTGCCGAATTATCTCATCCTTTAGCTTTTGAATTGTTGCTGGCTTATCGACGTACACCTTTTCTTTCAAATAACCCTAGAGAAAAAAGTCCAACGGTGTCAAATCACATGATCTTGGGGGCCAATTGACATCGCCATTACGTGAGATAACACGGCCATTGAATTTGTTGCGCAAAAGAGCCATTGTTTCGTTAGCTGTGTGGCAAGTGGCACCGTCCTGCTGAAACCACATATCGTCCACATCCATATCTTCCAATTGTGGCCATAAAAAATTCGTTATCATCTCACGATAGCGAACACCATTCACAGTAACTGCCTGACCGGCCTCATTTTGGAAAAAATACGGCCCGATGATGCCGCCAGCCCATAAACCGCACCAAACAGTCACTCTTTGTGGGTGCATTGGTTTTTCGACAATCACTCTTGGATTCTTATTCGTCCAAATGCGGCAATTCTGTTTATTGACGAATCCACTGAGGTGAAAATGTGCCTCATCACTGAAGATGATTTTCTTCGAAAATTTTCATAATAAGTCTGGATAACTTTAACACGTTGTTGGATTGTGTATCTCTCCATGGTTCAAATTGAATAAGTCTGAAATAGAGAAATGTCAAATTAAATTCGGAAAAGAACTTGGCGTTTAGGTGTGGTTCACATTCAACATCGGCCCTTACAATTTAACCACCCTTTACATTTACTGGATTTTTGGCTCATCGAACGGCATTCAGTACATTTCAGTAAAAATTGTTAATGTCACCGAACAGAACTATTATCTAAAACTATTTTTCGCTAATAATGAAAAGCAGTGGAAAAAGGAAAGAAAGAAAACGTTTTCAATTTAAATTAACTTACCTTTATCGAAGCAGCTTACTAAATAAAATTCACTCATTTGCTTGCTCTTTTCAGATTGCATTAATGCATTTATTTTCTCTTCTTTTCCCTCTCTGACGACTCTTAACAATAGTTACATTGGCAAATTGATAGCATTACATAAATCAGAGCATTGTTGAGCATTTTTCCTATTAATGCTTGGCAAAATGTAGATTTAATGATAGTGTGGGCGGGAAGGAATAAGGGGAAGGTATTGAATGTTATGTTGTATGGATATAGAGGAATGTGTATGTATGTGTATAGGTGAGCAACTGTTTAGTGAGGGGTGCTTTAGTGATGTAGTGATGTGTGTTCTGATTTGTATTTTCTAAATTTTCATGAATTGTGATTTTGATTTACTAATTTCTTATTCACATACATATTTCATATAGGTATAATTATGGTTATAAATGTTTCCATCAAAAATGATTTGTGTAAACCTCGACAATAATAGCCAGCTGAATTGAGGCAGTTATACATAATTGCGATTTCACAGTAAGTGTATAATTACATAAAAGATGTGCAGCAAAATATATGTTTAGGACCGGTTAGTTTTTGCAAATATGAAGACAAAAAAAAAAAAAAGAAAAACAAATGGAAAACATTATGTAAAAATATTTGCTTTAAAGGTTTTGCCTAACAAATACATACAATGACAATTGATCAGGCTTCAGCACCTGATGTGCTCAATGGAAATTCATTTACAAAATTTTTTACTATTTAAAATTAGCTTTGAACTTTGATGCTTCATGCGATGTACATATTTTATGAATTTTGTTTGATTTTATAGTGTGCTTCTATTTCGAATAGTAATTTGATACTTTTTTTATAGGTCTTTATGTTCTTCCAAATTTTATTTCATACCCAGCTTGTAAATTTGTGCTTGAAAAACAAAAGCCTTGAATTTTTTCTGACAACAAGAACTGCACATCCTTTTTAGAATTATTTTTTTTTTTGCACCGGGTAATTACGAATATTTCTTTACTTTTACATCGAACTCAAACTTGGTGAATATAGTAGTTTCTTTTCAAGGCTGTTTGGTGTCATATATTATATAAATTAATCTAAGACCTTCATGGAAGGTGTACAGAATACTTGAAGCGGCACGATTTGTACGCGTTTCTTGACAGTGCGATGGTACCGTTCTTTAGCCAATATATATGTAGTATTATGACGCGAAAATTCAATAAATATCGATTGAGCTGAGTTAGATTTGTTTTACATATTACTTGGTGCAGTTTGATTTTTGTGTAACGTTAAGTTGAGCTTAAGACGTCTATGAGCAAGGCCAAATAGTCCAGTACTACGCACTGCCATTACAAATATTGATTACTTTATTAAACTTTTTATTTTTTATTATTTTGATTATTATTGTTTTTTTTTTGTTTTTTTTTTCTTTGCTTAAGTTCAACAATACATTGAGTGATATTTTTTCGTTTTGGTACAAAAATTCTTCAAATTACTTATTTTTTTACATTCATTTTTATACTGTTTTGATATTTTTTTTACATTTTTCTTTACCGCTTTTATAAATTAGATACTTAACATTAGACTGATACAAAAACAATTATAAAGCAACACCACACACATTTCTCCCGCCAGACAATAATTCCTTGCAAATGACAAATGCCGAAATCGCAAATTTTTGATTTTCTATGGTACCAACCAACCTGTGTATTTTTCTTTTATCTTTTCATGATGAGCGGAGGTGGTGTTGGTGTTACTTTTAGAACCAGAAATGGATAAATATAATAACACTTTTTTTTATTAATTAAATCTCATTTTTTCTTGTGATAACGAGACAAATTTTCGAATATATTATTTTACGCTTTTATTTGAGGCTGGGCTTCATTTTTTGTCTTGTGTTTCCTTGATAAATGATTTTCTTTTCTTTTTAACAATTAATGGCATTAAATTTAAGCACCGTAATTCTCATTTAGTTTTTTTATTTATTTTTGGTTGCTGTTGTTGTGTTGTTCCCTATGCACAGCATAATTTAAAATTACGTTTTTTATAATTCTGTAAGAAACATACATATGTACATAGTTATAAATCCTTATCTTACTAATTATAGTTTTTAATTCCCTGAGTTAAATTATTATTTATATTTTAAACTACTTTAGCCACAATTTTCACTTCTAATATTTCCTTTGATCGGGTAATGCAAAAAATGATGATTAATTAATATCTTCAGAATGTTACAAATTTTAAAGTGCTTTAGCGATTCTCGTCCGAAAAAAAGTTCAAGAAATTTAACAAAAAGCATTTAAAAATCGGCATCATTGGATGAACAATGTGCCCGCACGGCTTCCAGTCTATCTAGTCGGTTCGTAATACCACTCAAAGTATTTGGATACACATGTCCAAAGAGTTGCATGTGTGTAGGTGTAGAAGGAAGTGAAGAGTGGAACGCAGACTTCAATGAGGCAGAATTTAAGCAAAAGGAACTTTCTTCCGAAGACTAGGTTATTTGGTAAGAGGACTATATTTCAACCGTCATTGTTTTGCAATTTAATTAAGCGATGTAGAAAAAAGGGGGTGCGACTAAATACGTACTAAACCTATTAGCAATTCGTAATGATATCGTAACTGATTGCATGAAAAAAACTATAGAAGTACTGTAAGTTATATTCCCTCCATTGATTCAAATATATTTTTTCTTTATAAACTTTTCTATTTCACTACACGGACACGTTTTAGCTACACTCTCCTCTGCCAAATAAGTTTTTTGTTTTTCATTTTTTAATAGCATAAACGCGACATATACATACATACATAGATATAGCAAAAAACCTTAAATCAAGTTGATTCACATTAATCTTAAGTGTGAAACGATATAAATTTTATACGAATTTCAACAAGGAAGAAATGCTACAGAGGCATGTAGAGATTTATTGAAAGTGGATTACGTACAAAAACATTGTAAGGAAAAGGGCATATTGTAAACCCGGAAAACCTAGCCGTTCCACCTCTAAACCTAATTTGACCCTGAATAAGACAATGTTGTATATATGGTGGGACATTCGAGGACCAATACATTATGAGCTTTTAAAACCGAACGAGAAGCTCCATTCGGAGAAGTATTGTCAGCAACTGGATAATTCAAAGAGCGAGCCAAAAATAGAAAGATCATACTGCACCACGCCAGACTAAATGCTGCTTTACGGGCTCGTCAAAAAATTGCAGAGTTAGGCTGGGAAATTCTGTCGCACCTACCGTCTTCCCCGGACTAGCACCTTCTGATTATCACTTGTTTTTGTCCTTTCAAAATTGTTTGACGGACAAAAAATTCAAAAACGACGAATATGTCAAACAAGAAAAATTTTTGAAAAGTGGGATTGTTATTGCAACGCTACTACCGAAGTTGGTGAATCCCCTAACTATAATATTAGTCCAACTCTGCTCTATGTATAACATTTCTATTATATTTTACTCATACTAAAACATATTTACTCTCATTCACATGTATGTATTTGTATTGTTCAAGTTGCTCTCATGTTGCTCAATTCGATCAGTTACTCTTTATAACACTTTAAAAATATGCATTTGTCCATGAAAATAATTGGAAATTCTTAGAAAGCTAGGCCATTCGTCGTCAAATAGCTTAAGAGAAAACATCAAATTTTGTAACACGTCTTTTACTTGGTCAGATTTAATTAAATAAATATACATATTTGTAAATTTGGTCGAGTTTAATTTACGTTGGTATTGTCGTCAACAGGGATATACAAATTGTATTCACGCTGGCAAGAGATCATTAATAATAATGGCAATTAATGCCGGTAAGAAAAAATTTGTATTTTGTTTTATTCCAAAAACGGACAGAACTTTCCGGTAGAAGTTGACGTGGTTGATCTAATTTTGCTATTATTTCATACTCACATTCTGCAGATCACAGAAATTTATCAAGAAACATCGGATATCTCAAAAATACATACAGTGGCGGACTAAAGTCTACATACGACCCCTTTTTTTGGAATCCATACCGTCCCATAGTTTTTACAGGAAAAGTATTGATGTAGTCTTGATTTGAATTTAATTGTAAGACAAAACCGAAAATTTCATATTTATTCAACATCAACTTTCAATTTTATTAACAAAAAACTGAAAAAAGGCATTGACAAAAGTGAGCATACGTTTCATTAATTTGTTTCATTTATTACTTTAGTTATTGTTTTCAGTGGTCAAGTACCGTTTTTTTTTCTTTTTATACTTTTCTTGGTATTTGGCTTTATCTATTCTATTCTATCTATTGTTTTCCATCATTTGAAAAAAAAATACGATCGCGAAAATGTCGTCACGAACGGAAATCCCGGTGGCTGTGCGAAAATTGGTTATAAAACACAGAAATGATAAGAAAACGTTCGGCGAAATAGCTAAATTGTTAAATTTAAGAAAAGCGACGGTAAAAACAATTTATAAAAATTTTGCAGAATCGGGCTCGTTCGAGAGTAAGCCGCGAAGTGGTCGTCCAAAGAAGCTTACCCGTAGGGACATCTCTTTCATCCGTAATAAAGTAAGCCAAAATCCCAAGGTACATGCTACTAATTTGGCCCAGGAGATAGCTGAGAGATCCGAAATTGTTGTGCACCCACGCACAATAACAAGGACTCTTAACAACGAAGGATTCCACAGCAGAACTCCTCGCAAGAAGCCTCTCATAAGCGAGAAAAACCGCGCACTTCGTTTTTAGTTCGCAAAAAAGCATCTAAATAAGGATCATGAGTTCTGGAAAAGCGTGCTATTTACGGATGAGTCCAAATATAACATATTTGGATGCGATGGCAGAGCAAAAGTTTGGAGAAAACCCAATACTGCCATGGATCCCAGGCACCTTATTTCGACCGTAAAGCATGGTGGTGGGAGTGTCATGGTTTGGGGAGCCGTTGCAGCGTCTGGAGTGGGTAATTTGGTCTTTATTGAAGGAAATATGGATCGCTTCCAATATAAGACCATATTGGAAAATAATTTGAAGCCATCTGTGGACAAACTGTGCCTTGGCTCGAGCTGGATCTTTCAACAGGTTAATGATCCTAAGCACACAGCGCAAATAGTAAAGGATTGGCTGCTGTATTATGCTCCGCGACAGTTGCACTCACCACCACAAAGCCCGGACTTGAATATCATAGAACATGTATGGGAAATATTGGAGCGGAAAATTCGGAAACATCATATAAGTAATGCGTCAATGCTTAGAGAGAAACTTCAAGAAGAGTGGCAAAACATAACAGGAGAAGAGCTGGAAAATTTGGTTTCTTCAATGCCCAGACGCTTGCAAGCGGTGATCGATGCGCATGGTGGCCCAACAAAATATTAACTTAGTTATTAAAATTAATATGATTACCTAGAATAGCTAAGCAAAAAATCGTATGTTCACTTTTGTCAGTGCCTTTTTTCCATTTTTTGTTAATAACTTTGAAAGTTAATGTTGAATAAATGAGAAATTTTGGTTTTTGTTATATACTTCAATTTAAAACAAGACTGCATCATTATTTTTTCTGTGAAAGCTATAGGACGGGTTGAATTCCCAAAAAATGGATCGTATGTAGACTTTAGTCCGCCACTGTATGTACGTATAATATTTCAACTCTAATCGTGAAAACGATATTGTTTAGGCCAGAAGCCTAAATGTTATAATTTCCTACTGGGTATAGGCGAGTAGCCAAACGGCTTAAGTAAATATGTATATAAATATATAGCAACCGTTTTTTATCTTTATATCCGCAACTTATTGGTTCGACCACCAATAGTACAATTCGCTTAATTCAATTGCGATTTGCAAGTTCAAGAAGATACCCCGAGCTGACACAGCGACATATACATACGTATATAGGTACATGCTAATGTTACCTAAATTGGTTCGTTTAAACCAATGAATGATTAAACACTAAATTAATTCAAATCGATTTTTATTTATTCTTTTCGGAATCAACGATTGATTTTGAGGCCGATTTACGTCAGCAGTTGATATGCTTTTATTTTGATTATGGTTTTTTTTTTTTTGTTTTTTTGTTATTATTACGTTTGGGCGGCCCCCGAAATTATGAGGCCGAAAATGGAAGGTTGAGCCATCGAGCCGACTACGGATGACGGCGGCGTATTCCCGACCATTACTTGGGTTGTGTGCCTAATGCACATACCAAACGTGGCGTGTTAATCTGGCATAATTACCTATAATCGTTGGATTGTATGCATTATCGGCCTCAGGCGTTTTGCCGTGATCGATAAATGGCACGGTTTCAACAGCATAAATACACTGCGAGAACATTTGCAATGTGCAATTAATAATTATTTGTGTATATTTTTCCGAAATAATCTTTGAAGGTGTCCATGCGGTATTAAATGGCAAGTAAATTGTATGAGTTAAACCTTAGCTTGCCATCTCAAATTACGCGCTTGGCGTTTAGATATTATATAAATTGAAAAAAATAATATATATATATATATATATATGTAGGATAATTAGCTACATCTCTTTGCTAAACTTTATAGAAATAGTAACATAGTAATAGATGTAGAAAGAAGGATAGCGACATCTCTTTGCTAAACTTTATAGAAATAGTAACATAGTAATACAACCCTGGAAATTGTAGCACGGCAAGCCATATATCAACGGCGGGTACGGTTTAAAAATGTTAGGACAGTCTTGTGTGAGTTGTGACGGCAAGCGGACCGTCTTTGTTCCGACCGCGTTAGTGAACCTAAGTACTAAGTGATTTTCCTTAACTTATAACAGACTGTGCTTCAATGTATTAATTAATTTAAAATGTAATATGTACGCGTATTTGTCTTTTTTGAAATATATAAATATATTGTAAATGCCAGAGTTTTAAATAAATAACTAGGGAATATTTTCCCACATATATATATAAGTAAGTATATATTTTTATATACTAATGTATAAACTTATTTGTTTTTTGATGACAAAAGTTTATAAAAAATTTTTGTCTGGTTCACCAGATATGATAATGAAGTGACAACTCTACAAGTACCTACTACCTCCATCTTCACGAACAAATGTCATTTAAAAAATTCCACGAGGTACATGACAAGCGTAAGTATAAGTGGGATAACGTATTAATATTAATAGAAAAATTTATTATCTTTTATTCGATTTGCTGAACAGGTCCTTTTTTAAAAGTTTATTTAAGAAGGCATTAGCGAAGTGGTATCCCCACAGAATACATTTAAAAGTATTCCCCAAGACCTCGGAGAGGCAATTAAAGCGATTTAATAATATATATCTCAAGGGACAATTTATTTAGTATTCGAGCGAGAATGTATCGGTACGGTTTTAACCAAAATGCGAATAGAGGGAATGGTAATTCTCAATGGAGAAGTAATGGACCTCCTCAGTCATATCAGTACGCGCAACAATTTCAACCTCAGGAGCAATACTCCTACAATGAGCAACCACGTCCCTCCAGGGGCAGGGGTGGTTATAGAAATGGTGGCTTTTCTAATAAGCCGAAGGAGAATGTGAGAGTTCCGCTTGAAGCGAAAGAGCGTGGAACTATGCCTACGGGCCTGCATCTTTCAAAAACTAACTCAAAATTGAAGAACGATCCTCTTTACCTAGAGGCTTTCTTTCCTTCACCTTCAGAGGAGTTAGTACCAATTCCGGAAGAGTTGAATCATTTTTCAGGTTTTGATGGTTTGACTACTTTAATTAATGAAACGTATGAAAGTTTTTCTTCACATAGCTTAAACTTTAAACGTTCAGTTTCAGTTTCAGCTTATGCGTATTATATATTTTTTTTATGTATGTGCCGACAGATCCCGTTTTCGAGCCAAATCATAATGTAAGCTTGAACGTCAATACTTATATCGAGCTGGGCGATAGAAATACTGAAATCGAATATAATGTCATTGGTGCGTCTTCCAAGGGCGACGAAACACTGGTATTATTATATCGGAACACCGATCCCTATGGACAAAACTGAACGGATCTCTTTAGAGATTCCGCTTAAGGACCAGCTTTGTATGGCTGAACAAATTCACTCAACGAAAGCAAACGATAATTCCAAAAGGGGATACAAAATATTTGAAGTTTGTAATACTGCGGATTCGCTTTGAGATAGCATCTGAAGAGCCGGATTTGGGTGCTGCCTCAAACAATGTAATGAGTGGCTGGCCAGAAATATTTCAGGGAATCAAATGTACGTTTAAACAAATGGATAATTAAACACTAAGTTAATTCAATTAAATTTTTATTTATTCAGCCTTTGACATGTTTTTATTTTGATTATGGTAAAATAATATGTTGGTAAGTTTTTTTTGTTATTATTACGTTTGGGCGGCCCCCGAAATTATGAGCCGCCTACGGATGACGGCGGCGTATTCCCGACCATTACTTGGGTTGTGTGCCTAATGCACATACCAAACGTGGCGTGTTAATCTGGCATAATTACCTATAATCGTTGGATTGTATGCATTATCGGCCTCAGGCGTTTTGCCGTGATCGATAAATGGCACGGTTTCAACAGCATAAATACACTGCGAGAACATTTGCAATGTGCAATTAATAATTATTTGTGTATATTTTTCCGAAATAATCTTTGAAGGTGTCCATGCGGTATTAAATGGCAAGTAAATTGTATGAGTTAAACCTTAGCTTGCCATCTCAAATTACGCGCTTGGCGTTTAGATATTATATAAATTGAAAAAAATAATATATATATATATATATATAAGTAAGTATATATTTTTATATACTAATGTATAAACTTATTTGTTTTTTGATGACAAAAGTTTATAAAAAATTTTTGTCTGGTTCACCAGATATGATAATGAAGTGACAACTCTACAAGTACCTACTACCTCCATCTTCACGAACAAATGTCATTAAAAAAATTCCACGAGGTACATGACAAGCGTAAGTATAAGTGGGATAACGTATTAATATTAATAGAAAAATTTATTATCTTTTATTCGATTTGCTGAACAGGTCCTTTTTTAAAAGTTTATTTAAGAAGGCATTAGCGAAGTGGTATCCCCACAGAATACATTTAAAAGTATTCCCCAAGACCTCGGAGAGGCAATTAAAGCGATTTAATAATATATATCTCAAGGGACAATTTATTTAGTATTCGAGCGAGAATGTATCGGTACGGTTTTAACCAAAATGCGAATAGAGGGAATGGTAATTCTCAATGGAGAAGTAATGGACCTCCTCAGTCATATCAGTACGCGCAACAATTTCAACCTCAGGAGCAATACTCCTACAATGAGCAACCACGTCCCTCCAGGGGCAGGGGTGGTTATAGAAATGGTGGCTTTTCTAATAAGCCGAAGGAGAATGTGAGAGTTCCGCTTGAAGCGAAAGAGCGTGGAACTATGCCTACGGGCCTGCATCTTTCAAAAACTAACTCAGAATTGAAGAACGATCCTCTTTACCTAGAGGCTTTCTTTCCTTCACCTTCAGAGGAGTTAGTACCAATTCCGGAAGAGTTGAATCATTTTTCAGGTTTTGATGGTTTGACTACTTTAATTAATGAAACGTATGAAAGTTTTTCTTCACATAGCTTAAACTTTAAACGTTCAGTTTCAGTTTCAGCTTATGCGTATTATATATTTTTTTTATGTATGTGCCGACAGATCCCGTTTTCGAGCCAAATCATAATGTAAGCTTGAACGTCAATACTTATATCGAGCTGGGCGATAGAAATACTGAAATCGAATATAATGTCATTGGTGCGTCTTCCAAGGGCGACGAAACACTGGTATTATTATATCGGAACACCGATCCCTATGGACAAAACTGGACGGATCTCTTTAGAGATTCCGCTTAAGGACCAGCTTTGTATGGCTGAACAAATTCACTCAACGAAAGCAAACGATAATTCCAAAAGGGGATACAAAATATTTGAAGTTTGTAATACTGCGGATTCGCTTTGAGATAGCATCTGAAGAGCCGGATTTGGGTGCTGCCTCAAACAATGTAATGAGTGGCTGGCCAGAAATATTTCAGGGAATCAAATGTACGTTTAAACAAATGGATAATTAAACACTAAGTTAATTCAATTAAATTTTTATTTATTCAGCCTTTGACATGTTTTTATTTTGATTATGGTAAAATAATATGTTGGTAAGTTTTTTTTGTTATTATTACGTTTGGGCGGCCCCCGAAATTATGAGCCGCCTACGGATGACGGCGGCGTATTCCCGACCATTACTTGGGTTGTGTGCCTAATGCACATACCAAACGTGGCGTGTTAATCTGGCATAATTACCTATAATCGTTGGATTGTATGCATTATCGGCCTCAGGCGTTTTGCCGTGATCGATAAATGGCACGGTTTCAACAGCATAAATACACTGCGAGAACATTTGCAATGTGCAATTAATAATTATTTGTGTATATTTTTCCGAAATAATCTTTGAAGGTGTCCATGCGGTATTAAATGGCAAGTAAATTGTATGAGTTAAACCTTAGCTTGTCATCTCAAATTACGCGCTTGGCGTTTAGATATTATATAAATTGAAAAAATATATATATATATATATATATAAGTAAGTATATATTTTTATATACTAATGTATAAACTTATTTGTTTTTTGATGACAAAAGTTTATAAAAAATTTTTGTCTGGTTCACCAGATATGATAATGAAGTGACAACTCTACAAGTACCTACTACCTCCATCTTCACGAACAAATGTCATTTAAAAAATTCCACGAGGTACATGACAAGCGTAAGTATAAGTGGGATAACGTATTAATATTAATAGAAAAATTTATTATCTTTTATTCGATTTGCTGAACAGGTCCTTTTTTAAAAGTTTATTTAAGAAGGCATTAGCGAAGTGGTATCCCCACAGAATACATTTAAAAGTATTCCCCAAGACCTCGGAGAGGCAATTAAAGCGATTTAATAATATATATCTCAAGGGACAATTTATTTAGTATTCGAGCGAGAATGTATCGGTACGGTTTTAACCAAAATGCGAATAGAGGGAATGGTAATTCTCAATGGAGAAGTAATGGACCTCCTCAGTCATATCAGTACGCGCAACAATTTCAACCTCAGGAGCAATACTCCTACAATGAGCAACCACGTCCCTCCAGGGGCAGGGGTGGTTATAGAAATGGTGGCTTTTCTAATAAGCCGAAGGAGAATGTGAGAGTTCCGCTTGAAGCGAAAGAGCGTGGAACTATGCCTACGGGCCTGCATCTTTCAAAAACTAACTCAGAATTGAAGAACGATCCTCTTTACCTAGAGGCTTTCTTTCCTTCACCTTCAGAGGAGTTAGTACCAATTCCGGAAGAGTTGAATCATTTTTCAGGTTTTGATGGTTTGACTACTTTAATTAATGAAACGTATGAAAGTTTTTCTTCACATAGCTTAAACTTTAAACGTTCAGTTTCAGTTTCAGCTTATGCGTATTATATATTTTTTTTATGTATGTGCCGACAGATCCCGTTTTCGAGCCAAATCATAATGTAAGCTTGAACGTCAATACTTATATCGAGCTGGGCGATAGAAATACTGAAATCGAATATAATGTCATTGGTGCGTCTTCCAAGGGCGACGAAACACTGGTATTATTATATCGGAACACCGATCCCTATGGACAAAACTGGACGGATCTCTTTAGAGATTCCGCTTAAGGACCAGCTTTGTATGGCTGAACAAATTCACTCAACGAAAGCAAACGATAATTCCAAAAGGGGATACAAAATATTTGAAGTTTGTAATACTGCGGATTCGCTTTGAGATAGCATCTGAAGAGCCGGATTTGGGTGCTGCCTCAAACAATGTAATGAGTGGCTGGCCAGAAATATTTCAGGGAATCAAATGTACGTTTAAACAAATGGATAATTAAACACTAAGTTAATTCAATTAAATTTTTATTTATTCAGCCTTTGACATGTTTTTATTTTGATTATGGTAAAATAATATGTTGGTAAGTTTTTTTTGTTATTATTACGTTTGGGCGGCCCCCGAAATTATGAGGCCGAAAATGGAAGGTTGAGCCATCGAGCCGACTACGGATGACGGCGGCGTATTCCCGACCATTACTTGGGTTGTGTGCCTAATGCACATACCAAACGTGGCGTGTTAATCTGGCATAATTACCTATAATCGTTGGATTGTATGCATTATCGGCGGCAGGCGGTTTGCCATGATCGATAAATGGCACGGTTTCAACAGCATAAATACACTGCGAGAACATTTGCAATGTGCAATTAATAATTATTTGTGTATATTTTTCTGAAATAATCTTTGAAGGTGTCCATGCGGTATTAAATGACAAGTTGTATGAGTTAAACCTTAGCTTGCCATCTCAAATTACGCGCTTGGCGTTTATATATTATAGAAATTAAAAAAAAAAAAAAAAATATTTATTTATATATACACGTATATACTAATGTATAAACTTATTTGGTTTTTGACGACAAAAGTTTATAAAAAATTTTTATCTGGGTCACCAGATATGATAATGAAATGGCAACTTTCAAGGTATGTATTGTATTAGCAGTTACTCATAATTATTTTAGCGAACAAAATTTTCTGTCACCAAAGTTAAGATGTGTCACTAATCTTCAATTTATTAATTACTTATATATCACTTAGTCATCATATCATATGGTGATTCAGTTTCAGTGACACTTTTATAGATATTAGTTAAAACTAAATATATACTCTTTAAGATCAAATATTATTTAAATTTGATCACTGACAATCCATTAATTTATACCACACCATAATATTTTTTTTATTTACAGATACAAGGGCAAATATATCACAGAGCAGGTTCACTGTTACCAGTGTTAGTTAACGACAACAAATTCCTGCAAATTTATTTTATGGGCAATTCACCACAAGAAATTGATCTGCGTTGTGCACATAACAATTTAGTAAAGAGGTCTATTGTAGAACAATTACAAACTTTATTTCATCAACACAATCAATTGATTATATTGTTTAAAACTGCCCTGGATCTGATGCCATCCGATAATCACAAAATTGTAATCAGAGCTGATAAAACACCTGCAGGTCAACATATAAGACGTTTTAATGCACCAACTATTGATGAAGTTGCTATCGTTGTAGTTGGAGAAAACTTGGAATCCCGTGATATTGTTTTACATCGTCGGAATGATCAATTACAACGTATAAAGGAAACACACCGCTCATATGATGCACTGCAATATCCCATTATATTTTGGCAAGGTGAAGATGGCTACGATTTCTCAATAAAAATGACAAATCCCATTACAGGTAACTAAAATATCTCAGTCATTATATTATGTATTTTAATTTTATATTTGAATGTTATTAAAACAAAATCTATTTACAGGTTCTGAAATCAACAAAAAAGTCAGTTCAATGAACTATTATTCATACCGCCTAATGATTCGGGAAAATGAAGATAATCACATATTGAAATGTCGGCGATTATATCACAAATAACATGTATGTTAAAATTGAAACGGAGAGATTAACATTCATCAGGTTGAATCAAACCAAACTCCGATCTGAAGAGTATATTCACGGATTTGGGTGTTGCCTCAAACGATGTAATGAGTGGCTGGCCAGAAATATTTCAGGGAATCAAATGTAGAGGCTTAAATTCGGCAACTATTTTAAGTCGTTGCCACTATCAGTGATCACAAGCAGATTTTCTATAAAATCTTGAAAACCTTGAACATTATATTATATTTTTTACGAATATCCAGAAAAATATAGTTTTACTACATAGTCAACAATCATTTTTTTCGTTTCATTTAGATTTCTATTTGTAATAATTAGTCAGTTAAAGTTTAGTCTTCTTAGGTTATAACTCCTCAGCTGAATATTGGCACATATTGTATTGACGGAGTAGTTTGTGAAGTTGTATCTAACCATGAACCAGGACAGTCGTCCTGTAAGTAAGAAATTTTCTGGTTCCCTTTTCAAGTTCAATTTGTTATTTTGTTATAAATTTTTGCTTTTTTCAACTTTTGTGCAAAAATAAAAGAAATAAAAAGAAAAAATGCGTTTTCGCAAAAAATTAGAAGTGGTATAACGGATTAATATTTTCTATTACTGGAGTGAATTGAGTTGGGATTGAACTTATTAGTTTTCTCCTAACATTTTGGGATTAGTATGTAACAGAGCATTCTTAACGTAAATAAGTTGCGTTGTCCACAAAACAACTCGATTTTTTTTTGTACCATGTGTGGCGGTCTAGTTCGTGAACCCCACTAACGGCGAATACATTAACTGGGCAGCACCGCCCAAGCATACTTGATTTGGCAATACTGCCATTAATAACTCTCTCTCTTTTTCTTTGTACTTCAGCGAATAAAGACGTGTTTTTAGAAAGCTTAAAAGTTAATTAATTAATCTCGATTTATTTAAGAAATCCGAATATAAGGAAGCTAAAACGCCTTACTGGTGACCCCGACGTGATCAAAACTGAACGGTAAGAAAATATGAACGACGAAAATCACGCACCTGTTCCTCTGGGTAACTTAGAGCCAGTTCACGCAGCGACAGCGTTAACAACGCGTGTGGACACTCTCGACCAAGGAAAAGTTAAACTCCCAGATTTCGTCGAAGAACATACGGACTTATGGTTCTGGCAAGTCGAAGCAGCCTTCGAAGCAGCAGGAATTCTTTCCGACAAAAAACGGTATTACACCATAATCGGACAACTACCCACACGTGTCATGTACAAGCTAGCAGATTTTCGCATTAATCCACCAGCACGAAACGAAATGTACGAAAGTCTAAAGGCTCGGATTATAAACGAGTTTGCTGATAGTACACAAACTAAACTTACAAAATTACTTGGTGATCTCTCGCTCGGCGACCGTAACCGTCACAGTTGTTGGCCGAGATGCGTACAAGAGCGGCAGCAACACCAGTAACAGACGAACTCTTGAAGCAGTTGTGGCTACGAAACCTTCCGGAACAAATACGAGCGATATTATCTGCAGACGAGCACATAACCTTAATTAACGCAGCAACAATGGCTGACCGCATTATGGAAGCTACCAGAAGCAGCAATACATATTTACATGCAATACATCAAAACTCACAGCTGACTGCAACCGCACGATCAACCAACGATATCGAAACAAGTCAAATGGAAGAAATCAAACGTCAAATTGACGCGCTTACTCGAAACATCCGTGAAATGAAACAACCATATCGTGAGAGCCGTCGCCGACAAACACAAATTCTAGAAGCCGCGAAAATCACGACATTTGTTGGTATCACCACAAATATGGGTCAAGCGCTCGCAAATGCAGACCACCATGCAAATTTGACCGCAATGCCGCTGATACACAACATGACCAAAAAAACTAGAAATGCCAGCTCAAGCTACGAGAGGCACTTGTCAGCTCGGCAACGGTAACAATAGCCTCCGTCTTTTCATCCGAAACCTCACTGACGACCAACAATTGCTCATCGACACCGGTGCGCCCGTCAGTGACTCAGCCGATTTATGCAGCGAATGGAACACAAATACGAACATACGGGCAGAAAACGATAAAATTAAATCTTGGCCTCCGACGACCGTTTGTATGGACATTTTGCGTAGCAGACGTAAAAACGCCAATAATTGGGGCGGATTTTTTGACGCACTATGACCTGCTGGTAGATTTAAAAAACCGACTACTGATCGATAAAATAACAAAACTCCACGCAAATGGCGTAACCCGATTCGAAAGCAACGTGGGCATCAAACTCGTTACTGACTCGCATAAATACTCAAGCTTGCTCTCCGAATTCAAAGAGCTATTCGCACCATCACGAAATAAACCAATCCCGAAAATCACCACATTTCATCATATTATCACTCACGGTCCACCAGTGCATGCCAAGCCACGCCGGCTTACGCCTGAAAAAGTGAAGATCGCCAAAGCAGAATTCGAATATCTCATCGCAAGGGGTATTTGCCAGCCATCCAAGAGTCCATGGGCATCACCACTTCACATGGCTCCCAAAAAAGACAAAACGTGGAGACCTTGTGGAGATTTCAGGGCATTAAACGCAATAACCGAAAAAGATAGGTATCCGATTCCAAATATTCAAACATTTAATCAAACATTTGCAGACAAAACCATTTTCTCAACGATCGATTTGGAAAGAGCCTACCACCAAATACCTATGCACCCTGATGACATCGAAAAAACAGCCATAACAACACCTTTCGGGCTATTCGAATTTCGTTACATGACATTTGGTTTATGTAACGCCGGCCAAACATTCCAACGACACATCGATAGCGTCCTTAGAGGACTCGATTTCGTCATACCATACATCAACAACATCTTAGAACAGTTTTCGAACGACTTCAGCAAAATGGTCTAACAATTAATGCCGCAAAATGTGTTTTCGGCCAAACTACTGTAAAGTATCTTGGCCATTTGGTCACTCCAAACGGAATATTGCCACTACCAGAAAAAGTTCAAGCAATAAGGACCTACAAGGAACCCACAATCGCAAAGGATCTGCGACGTTTCGTCGCAATGATAAATTTTTATCGAAGGTTCATACAAGGAGCCGCTCATACTCAAAGTATTCTACAAGCTTTAATACCAGGCAACATCAAAAACGACAAACGAGTCATTCAGTGGACAGACGAATCACGCGCTGCATTCAACGATTTCAAATCAAAGTTGGCTAACGCAACTCTACTCGCACATCCACAAGTAAACGTGCCACTTACACTATCTGTCGACGCATCGGATAATTGTATCGGGGGCGTTCTACATCAAATAAAAAACAACGAAGTATAGCCTCTAGGATTTTTTTCGCTAAAATTGACTGAATCCCAACGTAACTGGAGTACTTATTCGAGAGAGCTTTTCGCTATTTACAAAAGCGTTAAATATTTCAGTGATCAGCTCGAAGGCAGAACATTCATAATTTACACCGACCACAAACCGATTACATTCGCTTTTAAACAGAAGTCTGATAAAGCAGACCCAAGACATCTTCGTTATTTACATTACATCAGCCAATTTACGACCGATATACGGCACGTAAAAGGAAATGAAAATATAGTTCCCGATTTTCTATCAAGACTAAACGCAATTCAACATGACGCCATCGACTATGACGTCATTGCATCAAAGCAGCGAGCCGATACAGAACTTAAGTCCATCATTGAAGGGAATAACCAACTTGGTATAACGCTGGTTGAAATACCTTTAATTAACTCGGACCAACAAATTTATTGTCAAGTAATAAACAACAAATGCAAGCCTTTTATTCCGATGTCATACCGCAAAGATATTTTCAATGCCGTCCACAACATTTCACATCCCGGCATTCGTGCTACATCGAGGCTCATCAAGGAAAGATTTGTCTGGCCAAATATACATCACGACGTTGCAGCTTGGACAAGAGAGTGCATTCCTTGTCAAAAATCGAAAATTCATCGACACAATAGAACCACAATTGAAAAATACGACACAACAGAATCGCGTTTCGATCACATAAACGTCGACATTGTCGGTCCATTACCACCGTCGAATGATTACCGGTATTTGTTAACAATCGTTGACAGATTCACTCGATGGCCAGAAGCAGTTCCGATAAGGAATATAACAGCCGAAACCATCGCCACTACACTAATTGAAACGTGGATATCCCGATTCGGCGTACCTTCGAAAATCACAACAGACCAAGGGCGACAATTTGAAAGTCAAATTTTCAACCAACTCAGTACCAGATTAGGCATACGTCATCTACGCACCACGGCATATCACGCGCAGTCCAATGGATTGGTGGAACGATTTCATCGAACGCTTAAAGCCGCATTGAAATTTAAAGACACACGAAACTGGTCAGACGAATTACCACTAATCATGCTTGGACTTCGATCAACGTTCAAGGAAGACATTCAAGCGACTCCAGCGCAAATGGTTTACGGCAAAAGTTTACGACTACCGGCAGAATTCTTCTTCGAGTTGAAACCAAATCCAAACGAATTCGAATTCATTCGAGAATTGCGATCCGTCCGACGACAACAGCACATCATACAAAATCAAAACCATTTGTACAAAAGGAACTGCATACATGCAAACAAGTATTTATAAGAAACGACGCAGTAGGACCACCTCTTCAACAACCATACGATGGCCCATATCCAGTAATAAAACTCCATCCCAAGTACTACACACTCGGAAACAAAACGAAGAAAATATCAGTCGACAGGTTAAAAGCAGGATTCATCGACGACAATTGTATCGAGGAGAGTGTAGACGTTTTTCCCACTGAGACGAGCAGCCCTCAGACAAAGGCCACAACACGCTGCGGAAGAAAAGTAAAATTTCCAAATCGTCTGTGTTTATAAACGAACACACAGACTGGAGGGGGGCTGGTTGTGGCGGTCAAGTTCGTGAACCCCACTAACGGCGAATACATTAACTGGGCAGCACCGCCCAAGCATACTTGATTTGGCAATACTGCTATTAATAACTCTCTCTCTTTTTCTTTGTACTTCAGCGAATAAAGACGTGTTTTTAGAAAGCTTAAAAGTTAATTAATTAATCTCGATTTATTTAAGAAATCCGAATATAAGGAAGCTAAAACGCCTTAAAGTCATACTTAACCGTGGTGGCTCAACACATTATTAATTTGTTTTCAGAAAACGTCTAAAATATTTAAATTAATATTAAAAAACAATTTGACTTAAGTTTGAACCCATTTTCTTTTGTTATTTTAAGTTTTCAAGTGACTGTGCTAATCGGCTGTCGCAAAAATAGTAGTGAATTTTGTTGGTGTTTGTTTACATTAATTTAAGATCTTATTAATTAAGTTAGTATCCTATCTTCTTTTAATTTTCGTGTGAAATTATATATTCTTTTAAGGGTAAAAAAATTTATTTGAAACGCTTTTTTAGTTTTCCTGATATTAAGTTTATAAGACGAGCAGCATAGGGTGTGCGCAGTGTACAAACAACATGATGAACAACTAGAAGTCCCACGCATCATCGAATCCAATGCCGATTATAAGTTAAGCAATATTCAAGATGCGTTTCCGCAAAAATCAGAAGTGGAATGACGGATTAAATCTTTTTGGAGTTAAATGAATTTGGATTCAAACTGTTAGCTTTGCTCCAATATCTTCTCTTAAAATAAAGAAAAAGATGCGTTTTCGCAAAAATCAGAAGTGGGATGACGTATTAATATTTTTCATTGCCAGAGTAAACCGGATTAGAGTTCGAGTTCAAGCTACTAGTTTTCCTCCAATATCTAGCCTTAAAATAATGAGATGCGTTTTCGCAAAAATCAGATGTGGAATGATTGATTAAATTTTGTATCATTATTATAGGAAATTGTATTATCGTTCGGGTCAAACTGCAATTTTTCTTCCAATATCTAGCCTCAAACTAAGGAGATGCGTTGTTTAATTATCATGAAACATATTTTTTAGGTTAGAAATCATAAATACATTTCTACATACATGTGAACTCATATAACCATATAAATTGTAATACAATGCGTTGACATTTTGGGAAGTAATAATAAATTGAAATTAACGTACTGTAGTCGCACTTACTGCGACGCTCCCACGGTCGCCCGTTACACGTACCGCAGTGTCAGCACATTTGAAGTTGACAATTAAATGTAACGGGAGACATTCGCACCTGCGTTCAATAACTTGCCCGTGGGAAACCAAGGCCAAAGCCGGTCTCAGACAACGGGCCGTAAACATGTTATACAACTTCTGCGCCGCTGTCACGAAACCACTTTTATAACGGCCTGGGATCACGGCGTGGGGGGTCAGTCGAGTTCGGGACGGGTTTAAGCTTAGATTATTTTTAGTTAGGTGTTAATCTAGTTTAGTTGTATGATTGTGAAAGGATAACCAACTGTTTCCTTAGTGGAGCTGATGGCTCATGTATTTTTTTAAGTGTAGTAGAAAATAGAGTTCTAACTTTGATATACATATATACATATACGTTCTCAACGCAATGCCATAAACCTAAACACACATAAGTTACAAATATTTACATATACAAATACGTATATACACTTATACCAAAATCATTTTACTGTGTGACATTTATAGCCAAATATAAAATACATTTCTTATCACACACAAATAGTTTAAAATATTATATATGCCACTTGTAAGTGCCACAAATGCACACAAAGCAATAAAAATACTATTAAATATTAGAACAGATAAATACCAACTGATTGTCTATATTAAGAAATGTATTTTAAGGCAAACATAATTATAAACACACAAACATACATAATCAGATTAGGGAAACAGTTTTAAGAAATTGTATAAGTTAAGGCACCCTATTGGCAGCAGCCCTAATGTTCTCGTTGCCTGCCTGGCGGAGGTAACAAAAGACAACAAGAACTACAACAATACCCACTGCATAGCGGTGTAGCAGGTGTGCAGGCCAGCGGTACTACTTGGTGCTTGGCACGATATCACCTGATTTAAGTGTAGTTCAAGCGACCGTTTTCCCGCAACTGCATTTGCAGGCGATCGCGGGGGTATTTAAGAGAGTGTCGCTGCCTGATGGGGACAGTTTTTTGTAAGGCCAATGAATACAAAACAACTTGCTTAATATTATAGATTTTACCGAACTGCAAACGATTGTTAATGTTTTTATTATTAAATAAGACAGAGAATAAAAATAAATAAAATCACAGCAAAACAACTTGCTTAATTTATATAAGAACGTAGATATTATTTAATAAATCAGATTCCTACAAAATCTCAACCAAGTAGTTGAGTAGGCAATTACTTAGACGTAAAACATGCGTTTCCGCAAAAATCAGAAGTGGGATAACGTATTAATATTTTTCATTATCAGAGTAAACCGGATTAGAGTTCGAGTTCAAGCTACAAGTTTTCCTACAATATCTTGCCTTGAAATAAAGAAACGATGCGTTTCCGCAAAAATCAGAAGTGGGATGACGTATTAATATTTTTGGAGTTAAATGAATTTGGATTCAAACTGTTAGCTTTGCTCCAATATCTTCCCTTAAAATAAAGAAAAGATGCGTTTTCGCAAAAATCAGAAGTGGGATAACGTATTAATATTTTTCATTATCAGAGTAAACCGGATTAGAGTTCGAGTTCAAGCTACAAGTTTTCCTACAATATCTTGCCTTGAAATAAAGAAACGATGCGTTTCCGCAAAAATCAGAAGTGGGATGACGTATTAATATTTTTGGAGTTAAATGAATTTGGATTCAAACTGTTAGCTTTGCTCCAATATCTTCCCTTAAAATAAAGAAAAGATGCGTTTTCGCAAAAATCAGAAGTGGGATGACGTATTAATATTTTTCATTATCAGAGTAAACCGGATTAGAGTTCGAGTTCAAGCTACAAGTTTTCCTACAATATCTTGCCTTGAAATAAAGAAACGATGCGTTTCCGCAAAAATCAGAAGTGGAATGACGGAATAATATTTTTTTTATCATTAGAGGAAATCGTATTAGCGTTCGGGTCAAACTACAAGTTTTCCTCCAATATTTAGCCTTAAAATAAGGAGATGCGTTTCCGCAAAAATCAGAAGTGGAATGCCGGCTTGATTTTTTTTTGAGTTAAATGAATTTGGATTCAAACTGTTAGCTTTGCTCCAATATTTTCCCTTAAAATAAAGAAAAGATGCGTTTTCGCAAAAATCAGAAGTGGGATGACGTATTAACATTTTTCATTATCAGAGTAAACCGGATTAGAGTATGTCATACAAATATTGTATTGGTCAGACTGTAGTGATGTATGTACCATTTATTGTTGTATTTGTATGTATGTGTAGGCATGTATAGGTTTGTTTATGTAAATATGATGCCGTTAGATTTAAGATGCTCATGACTCGTTATACATATACATATATGTTGCATGTAAGTTAACACGCTCTTTATTAATTTTCTCACCAATAAATGCTGACTTAACATTTAAGCTGATTTTTGACCAACGTCAAAAATACCTACGTCAGTAAACTTTTAAAATAATGTGTCAACAGTAAATAACTCGTAAACAGGAAATTGCACTTTCCTAACTCACTTTTGTAAAATCAGCGTCTGCTACATTTAATAAAATTATAGACAGGAAATCAGGTTCTTATTACATTTGCTAAACTTGTTAATAATACTTTAGTAAGCAATTTGTCATATTCTTAAGTAGTATAAAAATCAGTAAATTAAAATGTTAGTTTAAGTTCTATATTTGACTTCAATAAAGGCGGACACGCTGTCCGAAAAAAGTAAAAATACTTTTTTTAGTCTCTCTAATTTAAAGGGACATAACTGGCGCCCGATGCCAAATTCGCGAAGAAAGTCCTGAAAAAGTAAAAAAGTAAGGACACGCGTGGGCAAACCCGAGCATAAAAAAAAAAAAAAAAAAAAAAAAAAAATCCTGAAAAGTAAAAGTAAGGATACGCGTCCGTAAGAAATCCGGTGGTGAAAAAGTGCATGAAAAATCCTGAAAAAGTAAAAAAGTAAGGATACGTGCTAATAAGAAATCCGGTGGTGAAAAAAGTGCATGAAAAATCCTGAAAAAGTAAAAAAGTAAGGATACGTGCTCATAAGAAATGCGTGGTGAAAAAAGTGCATGAAATATCCTGAAAAAGTAAAAAAGTAAGGATACGTGCTCATAAGAAATCCGGTGGTGAAAAAAAGTGCATGAAAAATCCTGAAAAAGTAAAAAAGTAAGGATATGTGCTCATAAGAAATCCGGAGGAAGTAACTATTAAAAGTGCGAGAAAAATTATATCGCTCTAACTTCGAGGAATGGTTCTCGAGTAGCATTAGCAAAAGAGGGATATAACGTATCAGCCACCTCAAGTTAAAAGAAAAAATCGCATGCGAATACACGAAGCAGTGAACATTTGCAAGAAAACAAAATTAAAAAAATAAACCAGCAAAAATTAATCAATAAAGAACAAAAGACGTTTTAACAAAAAAAAAAAAAAAAAAAAAAAAAAAAAAATACTTGATATTAAATCTACAAACAAAAAAGCAGCAGCCATAGGAATATCGTGATCCTGGTGTACTGGTGATATTAAGCAAGACAGCAGCCGAGGGATCGTGACGGAGCAACAACACTAAACACGGACTACTAGTATTAATATAAAACCTAGTTGTAAGTAATATAATATAATATCCAATTGTATAGTATAATAAACACATAGCTTACCCAAAAGGAAACAATGGCAAACCCTAACAATTTAGTCCGTCCTCCCGTCCTTAACCAAAACCCCCCAGCCCCTCAGGCATCAAATAATGTCCAACTAAGTGTGGACGACCTAAAAAACCTAATAACCAATATAGCAACGAACATTCTTCAACAACAGGGGCCAGGTGTAGTACAGGCCACACTCAACCCAAACTCCTTTCTTAGCACAACAATCGATCAAACCATAGAAGATAGGCATCGGGGTAATCTGGGAGAACTGGATAAAATTCCAGACGTGGTAAAATGCCTCAAAGATTTCTCCGGTCGCCCTGAAGAGTTTAATTCATGGAAAAAAAGTGTGGACAGAATACTCAACATTTACGAACCACTAAAGGGAACCCCAAAATATTACGGGATTCTTAGCGTTATCCGAAACAAGATAACAGGCAATGCCGATACGGCATTGGAATCTTACAATACGCCGTTAGATTGGCTGGCAATTACCAGATGTCTTGCAATGCACTATGCAGACAAACGCGATATTTCAACTTTGGAATATCAGCTCACGACCTTAGTACAAGGTAACAAGAGCATAGCGGAATTCTATCAACAGGTTTATAAATACCTTTCATTAATCCTAAATAAATTGGGATGCGTGGATATGGGTAGCGAGGCTCTGCACATGATGACCCAATCATATAGAAATAAGGCACTTGATACCTTCATTAGGGGTCTGAATGGGGACCTCCCACGATTACTAGGAATTAGGGAACCTGCCGATCTTCCACAGGCCCTTAATCTATGCATGAAACTGGACAATCAGAACTACCGAACAAATCATGCAAAAAATATAAAAAAAGGATATCCAAATTTGGGAAGATATCCCACTCAACAGCAGACCTTTTACCCACAATTGGCTCACGAGCCACAAAACAATCAACTTAGATGGAAGGCCAGACCACAGTCCTCCAACCAAATTCAACTTACAAATGCCCCTCCAAGGCCACCGAAACCCCAACCTAAACCAGAACCAATGGAGGTGGACCAGAGCATACATTCACGACGAATCAACTATATGAATAAACCTCCTCAAAATCAGTTCCAGGGTAAAAGACCACCACAATCGGTCAACAATCACCCACCTCTCAAAAACCAAAGGATGTTTCATATAGATACGTCAAGTGAAGAGACCCAATCCAAAAATGAGTACGAGGATGAGTTTGAAGGATACAATGATGTCTATTTTTTAGCATAATTAGCTCTTCGCTTCCATACATTGAAGTGAGGACGGAGAGCGGAAACATTTTAAAATTTCTTGTGGACACAGGTTCCAGTAAAAATTATGTAAAACCAAGCTTAGCAAAAAAGCGATTACCAAACGAAAAACCTTTTCGTGCAAAATCAATTGTAGGAGATGTTAAAATAACGGAACACACGTATGTAAATCTCTTTAATATAAAAGAAAAAATTAAATTTTATCTTATGCCCATATTGGAATCATTCGATGCCATTCTGGGAAACGACACACTTAGGGCACTGGGAGCAGTAATACATACTGCAGAAAATAAAATAGTTTTAAAAAATGGCCGTATGGTCAGACTTAAGCAACAAGCTTCACATAGTGTCAACACGATAAATATAAAAGAGGAAGGTTTATCCCCCAACCAAAAAAATAATATGAAGGATATTGTGAATACATATCCCAATCTTTTCTCGGAGCCCGACGAAAGGCTTACGTACACTACGAAGGTTATGGGACAAATCAGAACACAAAATGACTCCCCTGTATATTCTAAATTCTATCCCTACCCAGCAACGCTGAAAAGCAAGGTAGAATCACAAGTAAAGAAATTACTGAATGATGGTATTATAAGGCCATCCCGATCCCCATACAATTCACCCGTGTGGATTGTACCAAAAAAACCAGACTCAGAAGGTAATAAACAATATCGCATGGTAATAGATTATAGGAAATTGAATTCGGTCACGATGGCCGATAGATACCCAATACCGGAGATATCGGAGGTAATCTCAAACCTTGGAGAAAGTAAATTTTTCTCTGTTTTAGATTTGAAAAGCGGTTTTCACCAGATCCCTTTAAAGGAATCGGACATTGAAAAAACAGCATTCTCAATAAAAGGCGGCAAATACGAATTTACCCGTTTGCCGTTCGGGCTTAAAAATGCTCCCTCTATTTTTCAACGAGCGTTGGACGATATACTACGTGAGCATATAGCAAAGTACTGCTACGTCTATATCGATGACATAATAATATTCAGTAAAACTGAGGACGAACACCTCGATCATATTAGGAAAATTTTTGAGACCCTAGAAGAGGCCAACATGAAAGTCCAGTTGGACAAGTGCAAATTTTTTAAAAAAGAAGTCGAGTTCCTAGGCTATATTATATCTCCTAATGGCATTAAAACCAACCCTGCGAAGGTGGAAGCAATTGCAAATTTCCCGCAACCTGCAACTTTAAAAGAGCTTCGAAGTTTCTTAGGTATGTCAGGATATTACCGTAGATTTATAAAAGACTACGCAAAGTTAGCAAAACCCCTAACATCTCTTTTAAGAGGGGAAGAAGGTAGAATATCCAAAAATAAATCTTCGAAAGTTAATATAATTTTGAACGAAGATGCTATAAGAGCCTTCAACAATATAAGAATCTCACTTACTTCTGAGGACATTGTACTTGCATATCCCAATTACAATAAAAAATTTCAGCTGGTAACAGACGCCTCCAAATTTGCTCTTGGAGCCGTCCTATCACAAGATTCTAAGCCATTGTCGTTCATTTCAAGAACGTTAAGTAAAGCCGAAGAACATTACGCGGCGAACGAAAAAGAGATGCTAGCCATAATCTGGGCCTTAAACTCTTTTAGAAACTTTTTATATGGATCAGCCAAGGTGGAAATTTTTACCGACCACCAACCACTCACATACGCGCTTAGCAATAAAAATAACAATTCGAAAATGAAAAGATGGAAGGCAGCTCTCGAGGAGTACTCTTACGAGCTATTTTACAAACCAGGCAAACAAAATGTCGTGGCCGACGCCCTATCAAGAATTCCTCATAAGGAGACACAGATCAACACTTTATCTATGGCAACGAATTCAGACGATAGCTCATCCCATAATCTTATATATAGTGTTGAAGCGCCTATTAACGCTTTCAAAAATCAATTATTTCTTAAAAACGACAAAGTTTCCTCTTACCAATTCAGAATAATATTTCCAACATACCATCGACATATAATTATGGAACCAGAGTTCTCCCAACAAAAGCTTATCTCCATCCTCAAGAGATACCTCAACCCATCAGTAATAAATTGCATTAAAACGGAGGAATCCATAATGGGAAAAATACAGGAATTATACCAAGTACATTTTAGCAAGTATCGCATCAGGTTTACACAGGTAGAGGTTCAGGATATAACTGATGAAAAAGAGCAGGAGGAAATAATTATAAATACACATAATAGCCCACAGGAATAGTAAAGAAAATAAAACACAAATTTTGGAAAGATATTATTTCCCTGGGATGACAAATAAAATTAAGAAAATTACCAAAGCGTGCGTTACATGCAAGGAAAATAAATACGAGCGTAATCCACCAAAGCCTCAAATACAAGCTACTCCTATACCCCAGTTTCCAGGTCAAATAGTCCATATAGACATATTAATAATGGGTAAACAGCTTATTCTAACAGCTGTGGATAAATTTTCTAAATATGCAGTAGCGAAAGTTATTCGCTCCAAAGCAACCGAAGATATAAGGCAACCGCTGAGGGATATTCTTTTCACTTTAGTACCAGAAACAATAGTAATAGATAATGAGAGATCCTTCAACTCAGAATCAATAAACTTCATGATTAACGATGAATTCGGTACAGAAATATATCGAGTACCTCCATACTCTAGCTGTTCTAACGGGCAAGTTGAGCGCTTTCATTCCACACTACAAGAAATAATGCGCTGTCTGCAAGTGGAGAAGAGCCACAGATCCTTCATTGAGTTATTGGAAAAATCCGTTAAAGAGTACAATTACTCCGTGCATTCCACGACCGGAAAAAAACCAATTGAAATATTTTTTGGGAGGAGAATTAGTTGCGACCCTGACCTTCTAGAGAAAGATAGGCAGGAAATCAAGGAGAAATTACTTAGTAAACAGCAACAGGAGCTTTGTTATCATAACAAAGACAGACAAGCCCCGTTAAACTTCTCAAAAGATGATATCATATTTGTAAAGGTAAATAAAAGATTAGGTAATAAATTATCAGCTAGGTATAAGAAAGAGATCGTAGCGGAGAACTATAACACAACCATTAAAACAAAGTCAGGCAGGATAGTTCACAAGAAAAATATTAGACAATACTAAACCAGATACCCCCACTCTAACAGGAAAATGCTACTAACGACCATCTTCTTCTGGACATTCATTCTTGGTGTCAAAAGTCAACAAATGAGTGTACAGGACTTGACGAATAACAACGGGTACATACCAATCAAGACAGGAGAACTGAAGACAATTAACCATTATGACAAGGTACTACATTTCATTAACCTGACTACATACGAGAACACGATGTTGCGTATTACGGACAACATAAAAATTTTGAAAACAACTTCTTTCGAGGACACGCAAGTTTTAGAATCCATTAACGAAAATTTCATTTTACTAAATGCAAAAATAGATAAGTTACGACCACACCCAAAAACCAAACGAGGACTTATTAACGTACTAGGTAAGGGCTTAAAGTTCATAGCAGGCTCTATGGACAGCGATGACGAAAGAGAAATTAAAAACGCATTAGATCAGGTACACAACAATGAACGGACAATCACTGACAATGCAATCAAATTAACATACTTCAACAGTTTTTTGGCGCAACAGATAGACAATATTACAACCCACATAAACAAACAACAAACTCTTATAACCGACTACATAAGCTCGTTTAAATATTCTACAATGAACAAAATACAAACAATAGAAGACGAAATTCAATTCATCGAACATACATACAGGATTAACAATGACATAACACTTTTAAGAAATCACATAGACGACATAGAACAAATCATTTTTTCTAGTAAGTTAGGCATTGTTCCCACCGACATAATAACCCAAACAGAACTGGACCTAATCAAAGACTACGACAGTTATAGAAACATTAAGGTAGCCGTAATCTTTCAGGAAGATACCATTATTCTCACCTTACTTATCCCACAATTTTCCACCAACATCCTATCCAAAATAAGATTCGAACCCCTCCCCAATCCCTTAAATAAGTCCATTGTTCTAAGCGAATACGAAGTTCTTGTAGATGATAATAACTATATCTACAATTTAGATGTAAAAGATAATTTAGAGAAGAATTTGTTGAAGAAAAATGATGAATGTGTCAGTAATATTTTAGAGTTCAAAGAAGCCCAATGTAAACTAAAATATTTAACAAAAACTTCAGTTGTAGAAGTTGAACCAGGAATACTAATATTAAAGCACTTTAATGGAAATATATCTCATGATTGTAGTAAATTGAAATTTATGCAAAAGGGCACATTTATAATAAAATTTGAAAACTGTAAAATTTCAATATCCAATATAACCTACAATAACCTAAATCTTAAAACATACGACACATTTGTTCTCCCAAATTTAATAACGAATATTAAAGAAAATAATGAAACTAATCTAAATTTGAAACTTGAGAGTTTATATGTAAGCCACCTAGAACATAAGAATGATATCCAATTGTTAGTAAAAGATACTAAAATAAAACATGTAATTAGCATAAGTGCCAATATTATAATTATTTTAATTTTCATTATTATTATTCTGATTCTCTACAAAAAAGAAAAAAGATGTTATGTAACAACAGAAAACGTAGCAGATGTACCTAAAGCTCCATACCTTCAAGTCACTGTATAATTTTGTGCCGATTGAGGACAATCGACTTAAGAGGGGAAGAGTTAACACGCTCTTTATTAATTTTCTCACCAATAAATGCTGACTTAACATTTAAGCTGATTTTTGACCAACGTCAAAAATACCTACGTCAGTAAACTTTTAAAATAATGTGTCAACAGTAAATAACTCGTAAACAGGAAATTGCACTTTCCTAACTCACTTTTGTAAAATCAGCGTCTGCTACATTTAATAAAATTATAGACAGGAAATCAGGTTCTTATTACATTTGCTAAACTTGTTAATAATACTTTAGTAAGCAATTTGTCATATTCTTAAGTAGTATAAAAATCAGTAAATTAAAATGTTAGTTTAAGTTCTATATTTGACTTCAATAAAGGCGGACACGCTGTCCGAAAAAAGTAAAAATACTTTTTTTAGTCTCTCTAATTTAAAGGGACATAACTTGTACCATGATTGTTGTACTTGTAGGTATGTGTAAAAATATATGTGCACCATATATGCTCCTAAGGAGATTTATAAAATAAAGAGTTCAGTTCAATGTGAGAAGTAGAAGCGTGTGCTTGTTTTATTTCGGGTAAACTACAAAATCAGAAGCGAGATTCGTAAACCCTCGCAGTAGATCCTGGCAAATAAAATTTTTTTTATTTCAAAAAGACAGTAAAATAAAGTATAGTAAAAAGTGTGCGTAAATTTTAAAAGAACTGAAAAAATAGAAAGTGTGAAAAATTGATAGAAATTGTTATAAATAAAAAAGTGTGCGTAAATTTTAAAAGAACTGGAAAAATACAAAGTGTGAAAAATTGATAGAAATTGTTATAAATAAAAAAAAAAATGGAAGAACTTGTATGTGCAGAAGAATATACTGTTGCACAGTTGCGCGCCTGGTTGCGTAAATTATCGTTGCCAACCAGCGGCACCAAAAGTGCACTAGCTATACGCATCAGCTCCGTGCCACAAAATGGACGGGGCGTATGTCCTACTGGGTGTGACGAAAATATTGTGGAAACACAAGCTGACATACAAACGTCTGCCCAATCACAGGCGGTGCTGAGTGTAGCAGCAGTAAATTCGCAAATCGTAGACAACAACAACATTAACGAGAATGGTAATGACGGTCAAAGCGAAGAGCGCGGCAAAAGCAACAACGAACTCGATTTGAATGGGCATAGCAACAACAACAGTGGTGGCATTAACGAACAACGTAGCAGCGTTGACAATGCAGACAGTGAGCGAGAGGTACAGTTCCTACGACGCGAAATTAATATTTTAAAACGCGAAATCGAACTTCTTCAAAGAATGGCAGAAGTCGAGAGCAGAGCAGTCAGCGTATCAGCGCAGCTTCAGGCGGAAATTGGCGAGTCGAAAATTTCGAAGGAAATGCTTTTGAGCATTTTGCCAGAATTTGATGGAAATATTAATAGTGACGTGTGGATGACCCAGTGGGAAAATGTTTGCAATGTATATGCACTAAGTGAAAATAATAAACGAATGCTATTACTTAGCAAACTTAAGGGTAAAGCACTACAGTGGATACATTCAAAACCTAATTTTGCTATTGTCAGCATTGACTTACTTATTATGGAAATGAAGGATATTTTTCGGAGCAAAGAAAGCAAGTTACAGTTAAGAAGAAAGTTCGAGGCAAGGAAATGGAAGACTGGAGAAGCTTTTATTGATTATTTCAACGACAAAGTTTTGTTGTCAGAACCAATGCAGCTAACTGAAGATGAGTTGATAGAATATACTATTGAAGGAATTACTGATGAGCAGCTTCGCACACAGGCGTACATGCAATGTTATTCCACAAAGGCACAATTATTGCAAGCGTTTACGAAAATAAAAATGAAGGGCGAAAAATTTCCGATTGGCGTTACACAGCGCGAAACTAGGTGTTACAATTGCAACTCGCGTGGTCATCTGGCAGCTGAATGTAAGAAGCCTAAGAGGGAGAAAGGGGCCTGTTATGCATGCGGAAGTATGAACCATCGTGTTTTTGAGTGTCCAGACCGGAAGAAGAGCGTTCAGTTGGTAGATGAATATGTAAGATATTTCAATTTTATAATTACAAGTTGTAAGCCAATATTCTTTTCCTTAGAATGCGTCATAGATACCGGTAGTCCCATTAATTTGATACGAAGGTCTATGGTGCCTGAAAAAGTAAAATTGAAATTTTTGTCTAATGTAAATTCTAATTATTTTGGTTTAAATAATTCTAAAATTTGTACTTTTGGAAAGTTTTCTTGTTTCGTTTTAATAAAATATAAAAAATTTGAAGTTAATTTTATTGTTGTGGCTGATGGAACAATGAGGTATGAGGCTGTCTTGGGAAGAGATTTTCTAAAAATATGCAAGTATAAGTTAGTAAGTGAAGTAGAATCTATACAAATTAGTGAGAACAATTTTGTTGAAGACAATTCAAGTAAATGTTATAAGAAATGTTCGTCAAATGAGTGCACTGAGAGAAATTCTGAAACACAAAATGAAAATTTTAAAAACAATTTAAAGATAAAAGATTCGGATAAAAATTTTGAAAATAATGTAAGCAAATTTATAGATGTAAATTATTATGAACAAAATGTAATGGATTCAGATAATCGAAAAGAATTCACAGAATGTGAAACATTTGATAACTTATTTTTAATATTGAATTTGACAAGTGCGAAGGTAGTCAATTGAAGATCGGAGGTGATCAAAATCATATTGAACAGAAGAAACTTTTAAAATTGTTTGATAATATTTATGGAAAAAGTGAGCGCACTCTTGAACCAAAGGTTAGATGTGAAATGAAGCTAATAGTAGATAAAGTTAAACCATTTAGTTGTCCTCCAAGGCGTTTGTCCTACACGGAGAAAAATAGTTTGCAGAAATTAATAGATGAATATTTAGAAAAAGGTTTCATAAGACCTAGTGAATCCGAGTTTGTATCTCCCATAGTGTTAGTTCGTAAAAAGACAGGTGATATAAGAATGTGTGTGGATTATAGGACCCTTAATAAAATAACAGCAAAAGATAATTACCCGATTCCTTTAATAGATGATTTAATAGATAGGCTGGCAGGAAAAGAGTTTTTTACAAAGTTAGATTTAAAGAACGGATTCTTTCATGTTTTTATGCATCCGGATTCTATTAAATTTACTTCATTTACAACGCCAGTAGGCCAATATGAATTTCTACGTATGCCTTTTGGGTTAAAAAACGCACCATCTACTTTTCAACGGTTCGTTAATAAAGTTTTTGCGGACATGGTTAAATCGAACAGGTTGATAGTATATATGGATGATATAATGATAGCAACTGAAAGCATAGGTGAGCATTTTGAAATTTTAACGGAAGTTTTACGACGTTTAGTGGAAAATAAGTTAGAGTTGAGAATAGATAAATGTGAATTTTTTCAGAGTGAAATAAAATATTTAGGATATACAATATCTAAAAGTGGAATCAAGGCCGATGAAAAAGGACTTGAGGCAATTAGAAATTTTCCTGTCCCTACAAAAGTGCATTCGGTGCAGAGCTTTCTCGGGTTATGTTCCTATTTTCGTAGATTTGTAAAAAACTTTTCGCTTATTGCAAAGCCATTATATGATTTGACAAGAAAAGACAGAAAATTCAAATTTGGGGATGAAGAATTAAAATGTTTTGAAGCACTTAAAGAAAAATTATTAGAAAATCCGATATTAGCTTTATATAGTCCACAAGATGAAACAGAGCTTCACTGTGATGCCAGTTCGACAGGCTTCGGAGCGATACTTATGCAAAAGAAAAAAGATGAGAAAATGCATCCAGTTTTTTATTTTTCGAAACATACAACCGAAGCAGAGTCTAAATATCATAGCTTTGAGCTTGAAACGCTTTCCATAATTTATGCTTTGAAACGATTTCGTGTGTATTTACAAGGATTAAAGTTTAAAATAGTCACAGACTGCAATTCTTTGACCTTGACTCTTAATAAAAAAGAATTAAATCCAAGAATAGCTAGGTGGGCCTTGGAACTTCAGAACTATGATTATGTTTTAGAACATAGACCAGGCTCTCGAATGCAGCACGTCGATGCTCTTAGTAGATGTAATAACATTCTTACAATTGAAACGAATACGTCTGAAGAAAATTTGATCATATGCCAAAGTCGAGATGCTAAGATAAAAGAATTACAAGAGAAATTAGGGGTGAGTGAAAACAGTTTATTTGAGATGCGAAACGGTGTCGTTTATAGGAAAAAAGATAATGGTGAGGTTTTCTTTTATGTTCCAAGTGAGATGGAATGTCATGTCATGTTCAAGTATCATAATGAAATGGGACACACAGGAATAGATAAAACGTTAGATCTTATTTCAAAAACTTATTGGTTTCCTCAAATGAAGTCTAAAGTAGCAGCTCACATTCAAAATTGTTTAAGGTGTATAGTATACTCAACAAAACAAGGTCGGGAAGAGGGATACCTTCATAATATCCCAAAAGATGGCAGCCCTTTTGAAATAGTGCATGTTGACCATTTTGGACCAGTTGATAATACTCAAGCCAAAAAGCATATTTTAGTAGTAATAGATGCTAATACAAAATTTGTTAGATTATATCCAACAAAAACTACAAGTACTAAAGAAGTAATAATAGCTCTAAAAGATTATTTCCGCGCTTATAGCCGCCCGAAGTTTATAGTATCAGACAGAGGAAGCTGTTTCACGTCAAATGATTTCCAGCAATTTTTAGAAATAGAAAACGTCAAACACATAAAAATTGCGACAGGTTCACCACAAGCTAACGGACAAGTTGAAAGGGTAAACAGAACGTTAGGTCCGATGATTGCAAAGTTGACTGATTCAGAAAAAAATGTACACTGGGATAACGTCATAGATACAGTGGAATACGCTATTAATAACACTATACACCGTACCATTAAAGAATATCCCAGTGTCATGCTTTTTGGGATTAAACAGCGAGGAAAAGTTGAAGATGTACTAGTAGATAGTTTAAAAGAAAATTTAGAAAAACCAGTAGTAAGAGGGCATAGAGAAATAAGGGAAAAGGCCCAAGAAAATGAAAAAAAAGGTTCAAAATTATAACAAACAGTATATAGATAAAAAGAGACAAAGTCCAACCGAATATAGAGAAGGAGATTATGTTATGATAAAAAATTTCGACTGTCATATAGGTGCGTCTAAAAAATTAATTCCGAAATTTAAAGGGCCTTACAAAATAGCAGAAGTCTTAAGGAATGATAGGTATGTCCTCGAAGATGTGGAAGAATTTCAGCAAACCAGGATACCATACAAAGGGGTATGGGCAGTAGGAAACATTCGACCTTGGTTCAAGGGTTGCAAAAGTAAACAAAGTAGAGATCAGGAGATCTCAATTGTCAGGATGGCCGACTTGTAGTAGGTCAGACTGTAGTGATGTATGTACCATTTATTGTTGTATTTGTATGTATGTGTAGGCATGTATAGGCTTGTTTATGTAAATATGATGCCGTTAGATTTGAGACGCTCATAACTCGTTATACATATACATATATGTTGCATGTACCATGATTGTTGTACTTGTAGGTATGTGTAAAAATATATGTGCATCATATATGCTCCTAAGGAGATTTATAAAATAAAGAGTTCAGTTCAATGTGAGAAGTAGAAGCAAAGATGACTAGATACGAAACTCAATCAAAAACACTCAAAATACAACTCTGAGCGTTCCCCCATCTCACATTCTAATGTTGGCAGCAGTGACAGATCGGGGAACATTCAACAAAATGCACCAGTACCACTATGTCAATAAAAAAATCCATTGTTTTTGTTTCAAAAGAAATTTGCTTCAGCAGTAAATATTAAAGAAATTGTTGTAATTTTATTCTTAAAACTTAATATAATTAAATGTTTGACTGTTTCTCAATGAAATATTTTAGTGAAATTGTATTTAAAGACGTTGTTGTTTGTAATAAAATACCCAAATTATACCTAAAAATCCAAAGAAGTCATTTTTCTATCACAGTGGCACTGTTCAGAAATGTTATAAAAAATGAGCATTTTTGAGCGCTCTCACGAAATAAAGAGTTTCGTATCTAGTCATCTTTGGTAGAAGCGTGTGCTTGTTTTATTTCGGGTAAACTACAATATGAACATGAAATTCTGCAGCAACAAAGTAATGTTTTAGAAACATATAAATACACATAGGTACACATGTAAATATAAACATATAGAAGAATAATACACAGTCCATTAAATATCAAATGCATTGATAAGCAGAAAATTTGTAATGTGAGTCATTGATCATAAGAATATGAAGATCACTGCTTATCTTAACATTTTAAAGTAACCATATAAATTGAAATTTGAGAAATACATCGTAAACAGTAAACATAAAATGCATTCAAATGCATGCACACTGATACACATATGTATGATTTTTTATTCTTATGCACAAAAACATAAATATGGCACTGGAGTGTCAAAATGGATATGCACACAAACATGTATAATTAGTCGATAAGGATAGTTTTAAGAATTTGTATATAAGCCGAGAAATTATTGAAATAAAATCATAATGAATTAATTCTCCCACAAATGAACTCTTTAATTTTCCCCCACCAGCGGTAAGAGATTTTAGACACTTCATTGTGGTAGTGAACGGAAGTAATATTAAATTAATATAAATATATACATATACGTTCTCAACGCGATGCTATAAACCTAAACACACATAAGTTACAAATATTTACATATACACATACGTATATGCTCTTATACCAAAATCATTTTACTGTGTGACATTTATAGCCAAACATAAAATACATTTCTTATCACACACAAATAGTTTAAAATATTATATATGCCACTTGTAAGTGCCACAAATGCACACAAAGCAATAAAAATACTATTAAATATTAGAACAGATAAATACACCTAATTCTGTTTTTACACGAATTATTTTTACACGAATTTGAAATAATACGAGTAAATACGAAAAAATATTTCTATTTTTACACGACATAATTTGAAATAACACGAATACAAAAAAAAAAATTATTGGATTTAACACGTTTTTTTTCAATGAATTTTTTTCTACTTAAAATAATTCTGGTGTGTATTCTGAGTTATGTCTATGTATGCGTAATTTCTGTTTTACGGGAAATGCGGGATTCCCCAAATTATTGAAAAAGTAAAAATGTACATAATGTATTGTACACACAATTTAGTTCCTATTTGACAATTATAATTGAAAGATCGTTAGTTTTTGCTGATTTTTAACAAGTGCTAAGTAAAATAAAGTAGAAGCTCATATAATTTTGGTAGACCAATAACAGGTTAGTTTCAAATATTTAATTTTAGATTTTTGCATTTTTGATTAATAAAATATATTTTGGTAGCCACACCCATGTTACATAATTCTCCTGCATTAAAAATGAGGAAAGCGATCAGCTTAGATACCAAAATCAAAATTTTAGATCAACTTGCAACGGGACAAGGCGCAACGGTTGTGGGAAATAATTTCGGAATCCATGAAGCTACTGTAAGAACAATTAAAAAAAATGATACTGCAATTAGAGCATCAGTATGTTCTGGAACAAAATTAAGTGCAAAGTCATCATCGTATGTAAGGGATGTTGTTAAAGAGAAAATGGAAAAAGCTTTGGTAATCTGGATAGAAGACAAATCCCAAAAGAGAATACCAGTAGACGGACTTGCTATCAAGCAGACAGCATTAAGAATCTATAAACGTATCCAGGAAATTGATCCAGATACATCATCTCAGTCAAAACAACATGCATTTTCCGCAAGTACTGGTTGGATGACTGGTTTTTTAAAAAGACACGCTCTCCACAATATAAAAATTAAGGGAGAAACTGCATCCGCTGATGAATTGACTGCTAAAGAATTTCCCGAAAAACTAAAAAAAATTATTGAAGATGGAGAATATACTCCAGACCAAGTTTGGAATTTAGATGAAAGCGGCCTTTTTTGGAAGAGAATGCCTAGAAGAACTTATGTAGCAAAATCGCAGAAAACAGCCGGTGGTTTTAAAGTAGCAAAGGACCGTATTACGTTGTTGTTTTGTTCCAATGCTTCAGGAGAACGTATTCTTAAGCCACTCCTAGTACATCGTGCCTTAAGACCACGTTCCATGAAAAGTGTAGATTTCAATAAATTGCCTGTACACTGGATGGCGAACAAAAAGGCTTGGGTAACCAGTGCAATTTTCACAGAGTGGTTTCAGAAGCACTTCATCCTAGAAGTTAGGCGCTACATGAAAGAAAAATGTCTCGAATTTAAAGTTCTTTTGATTCTAGACAATGCACCAGGCCATCCAGTTTTGGAGCACCCAAACGTACAATTTTGTTTTTTGCCGCCTAATACCACTTCCCTTATACAGCCACTAGACCAGGGGATAATTGCTACGTTTAAAACGTATTACATAAGAAGTTCATTTCATTATGTTTTAGAAAAACTTGATAATTATGAGGAATCATCAGTCATAGATGAATGGAAAAAATTTTCTATAATGGACTGCATTAATCAAGTCAAGATCGCGTTAGATTTATTAAAGCCATCAACTTTGAACTCGTGTTGGAAAAATATTTGGCCAGAATGCGTAAAATGCAAAGATCCTGTTATCGATAATAACGCTGAACTTGCTGATATAATAACAATGGCCAATGCAATCGGTGGGGATGGATTCGATGACCTATCGTTAGCAGATGTAGAAGAATTGTTGGTAGATGAAAGCTTGAGCGAAAATGAAATTATAGATCTCACCCTTGAGACTCGTTATGATTAAGAACATAGTGACAGTGACGAAAGAGATCGTCCAATTTTGAAAGCATCTCTAATTAAAGAAGGTCTTGATCTCGCTACAAAATTAGGTAGTCATTTTGAACAACATGATCATGACGAGGAACGAGCTGCCAAATTTCAACGTGAACTGAAATCATTAATGGCATCTTACAGGGAAGTTTATAATGGGTTAACGCGAAATAAAACTCAATCTAAGATAACTGATTTCGTTCAAAAATCTACTGATGTCCCAACACAGTCGGCTAGAAATGATAATGATCAACAAAATCATTCCAGTGATGGCAGTGATATTGTAGTCTTTCGCAAACGTTTACGTTTATTATCAGAGAGTGACAATAAATAAAATTGTTTAATGTTTAAATTTTTCTTATGGTTGTACTTTATGTTATTTAAGTTTTTTGGCAATGAATTTCTGGTATTATTTTTTTTATGAAATCTAAATTTTAATTTATTTTATTATAATTTAGTTTATTTAATAAATTAAAACGAAAATAAATTCTTAAAATAACTACAACAATATTTTTTTTATATTATTTAGTCTAATTTTAACTTATTTTTTGAGGTCTAGAACCAATCTATTATTTTTGTACTTGGCCAGTATCTTTTTTTACACGATTTTTTTTTACACGAATTTCTCGGGAACCATTCTATCGTGTAAAAACAGAATTAGGTGTACCAACTGATTGTCTATATTAAGAAATGTATTTTAAGGCAAACATAATTATAAACACACAAACATACATAATCAGATTAGGGAAACAGTTTTAAGAAATTGTATATAAGAACGTTTATATTATTGAATAAATCAGATTCTTACAAAATCTCAACCAAGTAGTTTGCTTCCCCCCACCAGAAAGGGGCAATTATTTAAACCTTAACAAGATGCGTTTCCGCAAAAATCAGAAGTGGAATGACGAATTAAATTTTTTTTGAGTTAAATGAATTTGGATTCAAACTGTTAGCTTTGCTCCAATATTTTCCCTTAAAATAAAGAAAAGATGCGTTTTCGCAAAAATCAGAAGTGGGATGACGCATTAATATTTTTCATTGTCAGAGTATACCGGATTAGGGTTCGGGTCAAACTACAAGTTTTCCTACAATATCTTGCCTTAAAATAAAGAGATGCGTTTTCGCAAAAATCAGAAGTGGGATGACGGATTAACATTTTTTATATTTATATTTTTTTATTAGCGCAAATTGACTTCGTCAATGGTTTCCGTCTCATATGTTTTTAAATTGTAGTAAAGATTTGAGATTCGTCATTTATCTTAGCACATTCACAATACTTTTGTGTTTTCGCGACCAGACACGAATCAATAATTTTTCATCATGACAACGCTCGGCCACATGTTGCTTGTTCAGATCAATGCAGAATGCCCTCACCGGAGTACGCTTCTCTTCGGAGCAGGGTATCAGAAATTGGATCGATTCTTTCTAGACATCCAAGCCGGAGAAGTTCTTTTGGGATGGTATCCACAAACTGCCAGAAAGATGGGCAAACATCGTAGCTTCCGATGAGCAATACTTTGAACATTAAATGTATAACAATTTTTTCACAATGAAGTCTTAATAAATAACAGCAAAAGTTAAGCCCCATGAAGTTTTAAAATCATACTGAAGATGCAGACTTCTTTCGCCATTTTATGTGAACTTATTAACAATACGTCTGTGTCGAGCAAGGAAACGTATATGTCAATACGTGAAAGAATGGTGGAACTATTCAAGTTTCAAAATCTATCGCAACAGATAGCGCCCTCTGTACATCAAACGATTAACACTTCGTGTTACCTTTATGTACGTATATAAACATTCGAATTTGTGCAACTGCAGATATGAGTAAGTAATTTGGTATTTGTTTTATTTATTTATATTATAATTATTTTCTACAATTTGTAGATGTTTAAAATAACTCAGATTTTTTCGTCATTTTATGCAAACTTATTCACAATACGTTTGCGTTTTCGCATAATTAAGAAGTGGAATAACGGTATAAATTGAGTCCGTTAAGTAGTTCTACAATCATACTGAAAATATATATTTTTTCGTGTGAACTTATTCACAATCCGTTTGCGTTTTCGCATAATTCAGAAGTGGAATAACAGCGGTGATGGATTACCGCCTAGGCCCGTGAGGCCTGGGACTAGGGCGGCACGATTCGGGAGGGCGGCAAATTTTTCAGAATGTCAAAATTTTAAACCTGATATAATATAACGACACTACATTACAAGGATTTATTCTGATTTTTTTTTATATAAATTTTTATGAAATAGAATGAAATTCATTTTCTAATTAATTTGTTGATTCGTAAGTGTAATACTGGTAAATTATGTTTTATAACAGAAATAATTGAATATTGATAAGCTTTTTTTCAAGAATTTTTTAAGCTCTGTTGACTTTTGTATCTCTAGTAAAGTCAATCTTACATGTGAAACGCTTCTAAAATTGCACAATGTTTTCTTATTTTCTTTGCAATAATTTCGGTGTTTCATAAATCATAGAGAATTAACATTGTACAAATTGATATTTAGTATTCATTCAAAATTCATTTTTTTGTTGGTTTATAAAATTATTTTTGTTTTTTAAATGATTTCTATAGAATAAAAGAAATGAATATATTTATTTCATACCTAATTTCTGGAAAAATAATTCGAAGAAAATAAAAATTCATTTAAATTGGTGATTTATTTTCGTAATATTGTTGCATAATATTTACGAATATTAACGAGCTTTTAACGCTTAGAGTGATCATTCGTTAATATTGTGAAATTTTATTAAAAGTCAAGTATATAGTTATGTCGCTATATATTAAAACGATGTGATATAGCTGCATACAAGTGATTCTGTTGTGAATATGAATCACACATAAATTTTGAACCATAATTTTTAGTCAGAGGATTTTATCTATGTCATCTTAATGTCAATAACTGTAGTGAAGTGAGGGTATTGTGAACAATGGATATTGAGAATTAGTGGGAGAGTGAGAGCGTTACATATCTTTACGGAAAACAAGAGCGCTGCACGCAGCATGTATTGACAGAGGTTTGACTTTGCTTTGTTTTACGTATAAAAGTAAGCATCGCGCTGTACACAAGAAACATCAATTATTTCAGTTTTACGAAAGCCGTCAAGCGTAGGAGTCTCATAATTTTATTATTGTGTTTCGTACCATTAAAAATTTCAACTATTACGTTGAATTATCCATTTTTTTCACTAAGTTGTCGAGGTCTTCTGAATTCAATTTTCTTATTAGCCATGAGTGATTATCGAAAAAGACTAAGCGGTGCAGAATATCGTAAAAGGAAAGCAGAAAAATCATCAAAACAAGAAATTTTACTGAATAAAATTCCAAAAACACCTAATTTTATGACAAGATCAGAAAAACTTGTAAGTGATGATCAGCAAGCATCGGGTTCATCAGACGTAAGTATTTTGATACACTTATTGAAATGTATTTCTTTTTTCAAATATATCTCTAAAAAAAAGATTAAAAATAATTTCTCATAAATTGAACTTCTAGAGAAAGTAAGTATTTGAAATATTGAGACTTGAATTCTTTTGAATCTTTTTGTGTAATCAAGTAAAATTTTAATTTCAACTATGAATAAATGAATTAATGTCCGTGGCTCAAAGATTTTTTTTATTTTTAGCCGGAATTAGATGACACATCAGTCCAAGATACCGAAGAAATACAATCAAATCCTTCTTTATTGCAAGATACAATTACAAACGAAACGCCATCAACTTTTCTTACATCGGAAGATGCGGAAGAAAGTCATTCAACAAGTAATATGTTTCTATTGAGTAATGATCCTTCCCTATGGAATTTAAATAATGAAACACGAGATTTCATAACTATAAACGGTTTACCACAAACTAATGTAACTGGTTTTAAGAATTCACGAAATGTTTATAATGATAAAACGAGGTTTTGTTCTAAAAGCTTATTCCAACGTACTTTAAAGAACGGAGAAATTCAACATCGCGAATGGCTAATTTATTCAGAAAGTAAAGGATCAGTATTTTGTGCTCTATGTTTATTATTTGGTAAGAGTGGTGAAGTAAACGCTTTTACTGGTGAAGGGTTTAAAGATTGGAAAAATGCAAAAGCGCGCATTGTAGCTCAAAGCTCGAGCTGCCATTCAAGGCCGCGTTGATCAACGTTTAATGATGCAGCTTGATGAAGAAATTTTATATTGGAAAAAAGTTTTGCATCGAGTAATTGTGATAATTAAATCCCTCGCAATAAGAGGGCTGCCATTTAGAGGACATTCAGAACGAATTGGAGATCCCCATAATGGTAATTTTTTAGGTTCAGTTGAGCTTCTAGCTGAATTTGATCCGTTTTTATCAGAGCATTTAAAATTATATGCGCACCCTGGTCGTGGAAATAATTCGTATTTATCTAAAACAATCTACGAAGAAATTATATTAATAATTCAAAATAAAGTATTGCAATCTGCTAAGTATTTTGGTGTAATTGTGGATTCCACACCTGATATTGCTCATGTTGATCAACTTACGATAATTATTAGATATGTACGTAACAATGGTAAAATTGTCGAAAGATTTCTAGAATTCATTCAAAATACTGGCCATAAGGCTAAGGATATTGAAGACGCATTGTTAAAATCGGTTGAGGATAATGGTTTAAATATAATGAATTGTCGTGGTCAGTCTTACGACAATGCAAGCAACATCATGTCAGGTTTATATTCAGGAGTGCAAGCACGAATCAAAACAAGTAATCCTTTAGCTGAATATGTTCCTTGTGTTGGTCATTCTTTAAATTTAGTGGGAACTTGTGCAGCTGAATCTGTTACCGAAGCCGTAGACTTTTTTTCGACTTTGCAAGAAATATATAATTTTTTTACCGTTTCAACTCATCGTTGGGAGATTTTGACACAGCATACAAGTTTAAGACTTAAAAGTCTTTCTCAAACTCGTTGGTCTACTCGACATGATGCATGCTACACATTAGAAAAAGAGTGGCCTGGAATAATTGTTGCACTGAACTTTATTGGCGAAAACAAAGATGAAAAACCTACTACGCGAGCGGAAGCAAAGGGACTACAGCAAAAATTACAACATTTAGAAACAGCAATTCTAGTCATTGTTTGGAATGCAATTTTGGATCGCTTCAATGCTGCGAGTAAGAAACTTCAGGATTCTCAAGCTGATTTATCATCTGTGATGCAAATATACAGTTCTTTGGCATTATTTCTACAAGATATGAGAGATAAACAATTTTCTGACTATGAAAAACAAGCCAAAGCACTTTCTGGAGTTCAAAATTACTATCGATATGACTCGTCGTAAAAAAACCCGAAAATTTCATTCTGACGAGTCACGGGAGAATGAAAGAACAGCTGTATCTGGAGAAGAAAATTTTCGAACCAACATTTATTATCCAATTTTAGATACTTTAAGTGTACAATGGAAAGAACGTGAAAGTAGTTATCATAATCTTTACAAAAAATTTAATTTTTTTGATAATTTGTATGAAATTGATACGAATGAATTGAAAATTCGAGCAGATGAATTAGTTGTTAAATATCCTAATGATTTGGAAGAGACTTTCGCGAATGAATGTATTCATTTGCACTGTCAACTCAAAGATTTTCTATTAAACACGAAGGATATACGTTCCGCGCAAGGTATATACAATTTTTTGTATTCTCAAAAGCTTCAAGATGTTTATCCGAATGTAGACATTGCTTTACGCATTTTTTTTAGTATTACGGCTGCGAACTGTTCAGGAGAACGATCTTTTTCCACCTTGAAGAGAGTAAAAACGTATTTATGTGCAAGTATGGCTCAAGAAACACTCAATGCTTTGGCACTACTTTCAATTGAAGCTCAACTAGTTCAAGAAATCAATTACAACGATATAGTTGATAATTTTGCTCAGGCGAAAGCCAGAAAGAAGATATTTACAAATTAAGTAATAATAATAGTATAAGAAAATTGACTGTTATTTATGCTGTTAATATTTATTTGTATTGTTTAACAATTATTTTTTACGAAATAAATATTATATCTAAATAATATAAACGGACTCAAAAAAAATTTCATCCGTTGAAAAAGGGCGGCTAATCGGATAGGGCCTAAGGCGGCAAAAAGCTTAATCCGCCACTGAATAACGGTATAAATTGAGTCCGTTAGGTAAATCTACAATCATACTGAAAATAGATATTATTTCGTCATTTTATGTGAGCTTATTCACAAGACGTTTGCGTTTTCGCATAATTCAGAAGTGGAATAACGGTATAAATTTAGCCCCCCTATGAAATTTTAAGATCACACTGAAGGTCTAGATTTTTTCGTCATTTTATGTAAACTTATTCACAAATACGTTTGCGTTTTCGCATAATTCAGAAGTGGAATAACGGTATAAATTTAGCCCCCCTATGAAATTTTAAGATCACACTGAAGGTCTAGATTTTTTCGTCATTTTATGTGAAATTATTCACAATACGTTTACGTTTCCGCATAATTCAGAAGTGGAATAACGGTATAGATTGAGTCCGTTAGGTAGTTCTACAATCATACCGAAAATATATATTTTTTCGTCATTTTATGTGAAGTTATTCACAATACGTTTGCGTTTTCGCATAATTCAGAAGTGGAATAACGGTATAAATTGAGTCCGTTAGGTAGTTCTACAATCATACTGAAAATATATAATTTCTCGTCATTTTATGTAAACTTATTCACAAATACGTTTGCGTTTTCGCATAATTCAGAAGTGGAATAACGGTATAAATTGAGTCCGTTAGGTAAATCTACAATCATACTGAAAATATATGTTTTTTCGTCATTTTATGTGAAATTATTCACAATACGTTTGCGTTTCCGCATAATTCAGAAGTGGAATAACGGTATAGATTGAGTCCGTTAGGTAGTTCTACAATCATACTGAAAATATATATTATGTCGTCATTTTATGTGAAATTATTCACAATACGTTTGCGTTTCCGCATAATTCAGAAGTGGAATAACGGTATAGATTGAGTCCGTTAGGTAGTTCTACAATCATACTGAAAATATATAATTTCTCGTCATTTTATGTGAACTTATTCACAATACGTTTGCGTTTTCGCATAATTCAGAAGTGGAATAACGGTATAAATTGAGTCCGTTAGGTAGTTCTACAATCATACTGAAAATATATATAATTTTGTCATTTTATGTGAGCTTATGCACAAGACGTTTGCGTTTCCGCATAATTCAAAAGTTGAATATGTGAAGTTATTCACAATACGTTTGCGTTTTCGCATAATTCAGAAGTGGAATAACGGTATAAATTGAGTCCGTTATATACAAAATTTAATTTTTTCGTCACCTTATGTGAACTTATTCACAATACGTTTGCGTTTTCGCATAATTCAGAAGTGGAATAACGGCATAAATTGAGTCCGTTAGGTAAATCTACAATCATACTGAAAATATATGTTTTTTCGTCATTTTATGTGAAATTATTCACAATACGTTTGCGTTTCCGCATAATTCAGAAGTGGAATAACGGTATAGATTGAGTCCGTTAGGTAGTTCTACAATCATACTGAAAATATATAATTTCTCGTCATTTTATGTGAACTTATTCACAATACGTTTGCGTTTTCGCATAATTCAGAAGTGGAATAACGGTATAAATTGAGTCCGTTAGGTAGTTCTACAATCATACTGAAAATATATATAATTTTGACATTTTATGTGAGCTTATGCACAAGACGTTTGCGTTTCCGCATAATTCAAAAGTTGAATATGTGAAGTTATTCACAATACGTTTGCGTTTTCGCATAATTCAGAAGTGGAATAACGGTATAAATTGAGTCCGTTATATACAAAATTTAATTTTTTCGTCACCTTATGTGAACTTATTCACAATACGTTTGCGTTTTCGCATAATTCAGAAGTGGAATAACGGTATAAATTGAGTCCGTTATATACAAAATTTAATTTTTTCGTCACCTTATGTGAACTTATTCACAATACGTTTGCGTTTTCGCATAATTAAGAAGTGGAATAACGGTATAAATTGAGTCCGTTAAGTAGTTCTACAATCATACTAAAAATAAACATTTTTTTCAACATTTTATGTGAGCTTATTCACAATACGTTTGCGTTTTCGCATAATTCAGAAGTGGAATAACGGTATAAATTGAGTCCTTTATATACAAAATGTAATTTTTTCGTCACCTTATGTGAACTTATTCACAATACGTTTGCGTTTTCGCATAATTCAGAAGTGGAATAACGGTATAAATTGAGTCCGTTAAGTAGTTCTACAATCATACTAAAAATAAACATTTTTTTCAACATTTTATGTGAGCTTATTCACAATACGTTTGCGTTTTCGCATAATTCAGAAGTGGAATAACGGTATAAATTGAGTCCTTTATATACAAAATGTAATTTTTTCGTCACCTTATGTGAACTTATTCACAATACGTTTGCGTTTTCGCATAATTCAGAAGTGGAATAACGGTATAAATTGAGTCCGTTAAGTAGTTCTACAATCATACTAAAAATAAACATTTTTTTCAACATTTTATGTGAGCTTATTCACAATACGTTTGCGTTTTCGCATAATTCAGAAGTGGAATAACGGTATAAATTGAGTCCTTTATATACAAAATGTAACTTTTTCGTCACCTTATGTGAACTTATTCACAATACGTTTGCGTTTTCGCATAATTCAGAAGTGGAATAACGGTATAAATTGAGTCCGTTAAGTAGTTCTACAATCATACTGAAAATAAAGATTTTTTTCAACATTTTATGTGAGCTTATTCACGTTATGCGTTTTTGCATAATTCAGAAGTGGAATAACGGTATAAATTGAGTCCTTTATATACAAAATGTAATTTTTTCGTCACCTTATGTGAACTTATTCACAATACGTTTGCGTTTTCGCATAATTCAGAAGTGGAATAACGGTATAAATTGAGTCCGTTAGGTAGTTCTACAATCATACTGAAAATATATATAATTTTGACATTTTATGTGAGCTTATGCACAAGACGTTTGCGTTTCCGCATAATTCAAAAGTTGAATATGTGAAGTTATTCACAATACGTTTGCGTTTTCGCATAATTCAGAAGTGGAATAACGGTATAAATTGAGTCCGTTATATACAAAATTTAATTTTTTCGTCACCTTATGTGAACTTATTCACAATACGTTTGCGTTTTCGCATAATTCAGAAGTGGAATAACGGTATAAATTGAGTCCGTTATATACAAAATTTAATTTTTTCGTCACCTTATGTGAACTTATTCACAATACGTTTGCGTTTTCGCATAATTAAGAAGTGGAATAACGGTATAAATTGAGTCCGTTAAGTAGTTCTACAATCATACTGAAAATAAAGATTTTTTTCAACATTTTATGTGAGCTTATTCACGTTATGCGTTTTCGCATAATTCAGAAGTGGAATAACGGTATAAATTGAGTCCTTTATATACAAAATGTAATTTTTTCGTCACCTTATGTGAACTTATTCACAATACGTTTGCGTTTTCGCATAATTCAGAAGTGGAATAACGGTATAAATTGAGTCCGTTAAGTAGTTCTACAATCATACTGAAAATAAAGATTTTTTTCAACATTTTATGTGAGCTTATTCACGTTATGCGTTTTTGCATAATTCAGAAGTGGAATAACGGTATAAATTGAGTCCTTTATATACAAAATGTAATTTTTTCGTCACCTTATGTGAACTTATTCACAATACGTTTGCGTTTTCGCATAATTCAGAAGTGGAATAACGGTATAAATTGAGTCCGTTAGGTAAATCTACAATCATACTGAAAATATATATTATTTCGTCATTTTATGTGAGCTTATTCACAATACGTTTGCGTTTTCGCATAATTCAGAAGTGGAATAACGGTATAAATTGAGTCCGTTAAGTAGTTCTACAATCATACTAAAAATAAACATTTTTTTCAACATTTTATGTGAGCTTATTCACAATACGTTTGCGTTTTCGCATAATTCAGAAGTGGAATAACGGTATAAATTGAGTCCTTTATATACAAAATGTAACTTTTTCGTCACCTTATGTGAACTTATTCACAATACGTTTGCGTTTTCGCATAATTCAGAAGTGGAATAACGGTATAAATTGAGTCCGTTAAGTAGTTCTACAATCATACTGAAAATAAAGATTTTTTTCAACATTTTATGTGAGCTTATTCACGTTATGCGTTTTTGCATAATTCAGAAGTGGAATAACGGTATAAATTGAGTCCTTTATATACAAAATGTAATTTTTTCGTCACCTTATGTGAACTTATTCACAATACGTTTGCGTTTTCGCATAATTCAGAAGTGGAATAACGGTATAAATTGAGTCCGTTAGGTAAATCTACAATCATACTGAAAATATATATTATTTCGTCATTTTATGTGAGCTTATTCACAATACGTTTGCGTTTTCGCATAATTAAGAAGTGGAATAACGGTATAAATTGAGTCCGTTAAGTAGTTCTACAATCATACTGAAAATAAAGATTTTTTTCAACATTTTATGTGAGCTTATTCACGTTATGCGTTTTTGCATAATTCAAAAGTGGAATAACGGTATAAATTGAGTAAATTATGTAATTTTAAAATTATCGTCAATTAGTGGGATTCTTTCGATTACATATGAAATATTAGAAGTGAAAAAGCGACTTTACCATATATCTTCAAAAGTTTAACATAATACGCTAATCAGTCTTTTAGAATTAACTACAAATTGGAATAATATAGTCCTAGACATTTTAAATGACTAGAAGTATCGCTGTTGGCTTAATACTACCTCTATTAGTTTAACTTACATATGTATACGAAGACATTGAAGTGAACTTTCCATATGGCTAATAATGTTGTGGTTCCAAATACTCCTGTTGATACTTTTTCGTTGTTTTCTTGCAATGTACTCTGTTATGGATCTACCATCAGATTTACTAATTCCCTCTGTGTTACATTTTTAATAACGTTATTGTTTGAATCATCTGATTGAGTGAAATATGTCGATTCATTGCCGTTGGTATTCACATTGTTGTTCTTACTTGTTGAAATGCCCGAGGGCGTACCATTTTGTGAGTCTTTGTATTGTATTGAAGGATTCCTTAACGTGTTAACAATACTGTTTGATGTTGGTATGATAATAGGTGCAAAAATTGTGCTTAGATCAAGCGTTTCTTGTAGTATTCGCCAGGAGGCTACAAATACCGCTTTGACACGTTCAAATGTTTCGAAATCATACACCGACCTCGCTGTATTTGTTAAGTCAAAGGGTTCTAAATAAAAATAAAGCGAAAAAAAGATATTGGCTATGTATATGTTTTTGTGTTAACGGCGATCATACCTTCAATACAGAGCTCCTTCCATTGGTGGATATCGTTTTTTGATGATTTAGCCAGTCGGCAAACATTAATCGGCAGTAGACCACCAGTACGAACCGAAATAGCAAATTGTGTGTAACTGTAATAAAAAAAAAATATATTTACTTGCGAACACCCCTTATAACCGGACAAATATTAGGAAGCCAAGTTTTTTTATTGCGTTTTTAAAACAAATTCCACTCTGATAATCTGACTCTAATTTTGTTATTTTTGGACCCTCGATATATTAAGCTAGATAACAAAGTTGAAGTTTTTACCTGCTAATATAACATCCATTTATCAGTCCCTCGATCAGGGCATTATACAAAATTTTAAATGATATTATAGATGCAACATTGACAAGATTAGGAGACATTCCAATGAAGAAACTTTCGAAACTTGTGTCATTTTGGAGATTGTTTATTTTATTACTTGTAAATGGGACAACGTAACGACAGAAACTATTAAGAACTGTTTTTCAAAAGCCGGTTTTCAAAAATTTCTTGTTTCGATGCAGAGGATGATATTTCCATATCGTCGCTCCGGCTTTGATAAAGATTTAAATGAAATTGGGCAAGAGCAGTATTTGGAAGACTTTTTGTTAATCGACGAAGTTCTTAGTACAGAAGAAAAAATTTTGACACTGGTGAAATGTTTGACGGAGAAACCAAAAACGAGAGCGAAGTGCGTGGCAAGGCTTTAAAGCAACGTAGTCCCATACAGAATGGCGTTGGTGACGTTATTATTGGATTCCAAACGACAAAATTTTAGAATGCCTTCTTGAAAACAGTTTTATAAAAAAAATAGGAAGGATGAATTTTTGAAAAGTTAAATATAAATTGATATGTCCAATTATATGTACATACAGAAGTTTTCTTTCAAAATAAGCACGTATTAAAATGGTAGTTTAACATAAAAAATCTTATTTTTATTAAAGACGTGTATTAATAATTTTTTCTTTCAGTATGGTTTTTCAACTCCCATAAGCGGACACAAATTGTGGAACCGTTAGTGTCTGGTTGTGGGAGGTTTCGCTATATATATATATATATTTATTAATACTTACTCAAAATAACTGTAGTACTCAAGAAAATGGAGAAATAATTCACCGATGGTTTGGGTATTTGTCGATTCATAAGGACCAATGCTTTCGTTCATATCCACATATCCAAAGTCGTTTGATCGCAGCTGAAATATATTCGTTGTAAATACATTTAAGTAATACATATGATAAAAAAAAAAATTGGAGAAAATTTATGAATGAACTACATGGTTTTATGTAAAACATATGTAATTATTTTTCTAAATTAATGCGACCAAAAATCATTTTCGAATCAATTTCGAACAAATTGTTTCTATAATAGGTTGATATGAGAGCTTTACAAAGTCGGCGATAATTTTGCATGATTCTAACATACATATGTACAGGGTCCGCCATCTAACATTTTTTTTTTTGAACTAGTGGTTATTTTGAGTGTGGTTAGAAAGTTAGTTTTATCCTTCCGCTGAACGAAAATGGTTGTGTATACGATTGAGGAATGGGCAGATGAGCGCTTGGCCGAAGACCCGGAATTTTAGCAAAAAATCATCTTTTCCGACGAAGCTCATTTCCATCTTGGCATCCTCAGAGATCCTGGTGCGGATTTTGGGCCGGCGGTATCATTGGCCCATTTTTCTTCGAAAATGCGGCAGGAGCCGCCGTTACGGTCAATGGCGAACGCTACCGCGCCATGTTAACGGATTGGTTCTTCCCGGAAATCGAAGAGGAGGACTTGGACAACATTTGCTTCCAGCAAGACGGCGCTCCGTGCCACACAGCCAACGTTACGATCGATCTTGTTGCGGTCAAAATCTTAGTAGTGATTTTGCTAATTAAATATAAGTCATCATAAATTTGTATTTCAGACTTTTTTTTCGCTTTAACGGTAAATACCGTTAGGTTAAGGCGTCGACATGACGATATGCATTGGTTTGTTAAGCTAGAATTACTGTTGTTATTGCAATCGGCTAAGTTTTGAAGACTAATGTGTTTTTGACCAGTCAAATTCTTAGTAGCGCAATCAAAAAATAGTTTCGTGGTATTCATTGGATCACGGAGACCATGAATGCTGCCCAATACACCCAAATCATGCAGGAGGTCATGCTCCCATATGTTAGCGAAGAAATGCCACTGATTTGGACCTTTCAACAGGACAACGATCCGAAGCATACTAGTAAGCTTGCAAAGAAGTGGTATGGAGAAAACCGAGTAAATGTTATGGAATGGCCTCCACAGTCTCCTGATGTTAACCCGATAGAAAATTTGTGGGCTGATGTAAAGAAATCGGTGTCTGACTGTTATCCTACAAATAATTTGCAGTTATGGGAATCCGTAAAGACTGCTTGGAACCCAATTCCAGTCAAAAGGTGCCAATATCTGGTGAACTCAATGCAACGTCGCTGTGCCGCCATAATTAATAATAATAGTTATACAACTAAATATTAAATTCATGTATAATAAGTAGTTAATTGATAGCCAATGTAAAAAAACAACGTTTAATTCAATCTAAATAAAAAATTCTTTAAAATATACCCTATAACGTGTAACACTACTATGATTTTGACCGCTTAAAAGCTTAGATTTTCGTAAAAAGTATTATTATTTTTGTTTTTTATAACCAAGTGGCTCCAGTTTTTTTTTAATTAGCTCTAATAGTCTTTTAACTACTAAAAAATAAAAATTAAACTGGTTTTGGTAAGCAACTACATAATTTTTTTTTTTCAACTGAATTTGGCGCTTGTCCGTGCTACTAAGATTATAACCGCAGCTGTATGTATATTGAAGAGGGGCGACAAAAGTTTAAACACACCTATAAAATTCTAATATTTATTAAAATTAAGCATTTTAGAGTAAATGTAAAAATGCAGTTTATTTAAAGTAGATAATTAATCAGCAATGCAATAAAAAAAAAAAAAACAAAAACACATTCAAAGTCGCGTAGGTGACGATAAATTCATTAAAAATATAAAATCATGCGGGATAAAAGTTTAAATACAATACATATTATTTCATATTTTGATAAATTTTTCGTGCCAATAGCTCCCAATTATGCTCAATGGGTTCAAGTTTGATGATTGCGGCCGACTATATAGCTGACGAGGAGCTTAATACAATAGTCATTCCTTCCCCAAATGGAAGATTTGTGGGTTTTTACGTTCGAACAATATTTTGAACACGCACATAAGGTTTATAAAGGATTTTTCCTATATCTCGGTAAGATTTTAATTTTTGAAAATGTTTAATCGTTAAATTTTTAACACCACTCTGTTCGTTTTCCTTTTTTCTTACTTTGCATTCACTTTGAAGAAGAATGTGCATAAGTTGCCAAACCATTGAATATAAAGGAACTTTATTTCTAAAGAACTTGCAAAGCAGTTCCGCTGCGTATTTTTCTTTGGTTGTATTTAAATTTTGTCCCGCATGATTTTGTTTTTAATGAATTCACCGTAACCTTTTGTATTGTTGATTAATTATCCACTGTAAATGAACTGCATTCTTGCTTTTTCTCTAAAATACTTAATTTTAATAAAAAGTGGAATTTAATAGGCGTCTTTAAACTTTTGTGTTTCGACTGTACATACATATTTTGTACGAATGCATTTATTATTTTTGCGTCAGATACACATATAAATTTTATGTTTTGGATTTTTTTACTCACCAATGGAAACTTATCAGGAAACCAGTCATGCAAGCACGGAAGCACAGCCGGGCTGGCGGCGTACTGCAAAAAGTGTATTACCATAAGAACCAAAGAATAGCTGGATATAGTCATATTTTTGGCATTGTTAATGTTGTGATATTGCGCCCAAAGTTTTGTAACTAACACCATGGGACGTAAACGCCAATCAACTAAAAAAAAAAACACTTGTTAAATTTTCCTTTCAATTATTAAAAGAGAAATTAGTAAATATATCAAAGGGTTCTTTGCCTGCCGACGTTGTAAGCAGAAAAATTTGAGGTTAGAAATGTACCCCTATCGTTGCCATATTATGTTTAAAACCTCATGAGTGACAAGGAAGTTGCCACACAATAAATATTGTGATTTTGCACTTTTTAACAAAATAATTTTCTTTAATAAAAATAACAACAGAAATATATGAAAACAAAACAAGAAATAATGTTTACCCAAATACAAAAGATAGCAATTAACAAGAATAAAAAAGGCGGGTTGACTTTAGTTTGGAGCCTGTGGTTTTTTTTTATGAAATGTTCATAGTTGGTAGTAGGAGGTCTACAATTACCAAAAATATAAGTTTTATCGCGCGCAAATTTATAGTTTAAAAGTTATAAACATTTAAAGTTACACTTTTTATATGCAGAGAGCCTGCTTCTGCTTTACTTATAAACACACTAACAACACTTGGCTAGGCAGGCGTTGCCACTACGTAAAATAATATAAAAATCAACAATATTCAAGCAAAATAAAATGAGGATTACGCATAAAAGGTTGTGTGAAAATAAAAGAGTTTTACTTAAGAATACTGTACAAGGCGAAGCCGGTGTTGGTCCGGTCCAGGGCTACAATCCAAAGCGCGGCCGAAGGCCGCCAAACTTACAAAGGTGTTTCACTTAAGAATACTGTGCAAGGCGAAGCCGGTGTTGGTCCGGCCCAGGGTTACAATCCAAAGCGCGGCCGAAGGCCGCCAAACTTACAAAGGTGTTTCACTTAAGAATACTTTGCAAGGCGAAGCCGGTGTTGGTACGGCCCAGGGTTACAATACTGTGTAAGAAATCTTAAAAAAAGCAATAAATAAAACGTAGCGTATGGAGGTCCGGCCTTTTTTTTTTAGATTTATTGAAACAAACAAGAACGAAAATAAATAAAACATACACATACATAACAAGACAAAAATACATAACTTTTACATATTTTTACAGAAAATCAATTATTATTTCACTTAAACATTTTTTGGGTCATAAAATTTCGCCGCGAAATTATATGACCCAAAAAATGTTTAAGTGAAATAATAATTGATTTTCTGTAAAAATATGTAAAAGTTATGTATTTTTGTCTTGTTATGTATGTGTATGTTTTATTTATTTTCGTTCTTGTTTGTTTCAATAAATCTAAAAAAAAAAACGGCCGGACCTCCATACGCTAAGTTTTATTTATTGCTGTTTTTACATTTCTTACGCAGTATGGCAACATCGTTTTTGGGCATAGTCAAGTGTTGTTAGTGTGTTTATGAGTAAAATACATCTAGACTGCCTGCTTGTAAGAAGTGTAAATTAAAATGTTAATAACTTTTAAACTATAAACTTGCGCGCGATAAAACTTATATTTTTGGTAATTGTAGACCTCCTACTATCAACTATGAACATTTCATAAAAAAAAACCACAGGCTCTAAACTAAAGTTTTCCCAAAAAGGCCTTAAAAAAAATCCTAACAGTAGAGAAGATAATAAAAAAAAAATTCAGCAACTAAAAATAATTATTCTAGTTAAACGGCAAATCCAGCTAAAATGGCAGCTCTGTTTTGACTGGTACAAAATTAACAAAATTTATCGGAATGGCATGACAACCTAGAAAATAAGCATTGCTCTTTTTTTTTACATTCTTCTGGAAGTGTGAGGACACAATTTGGCATTTTTGTTGTATATGCATGTATCCATTCTAAAATTTAATATTCAGCTCGATCTACTAAATGAAACAAAACTTTCTCCAAAAGTTCTAGCGATTTTTGCTCAAGCACTTAGCCAACTTTACTAAACACAAGTGTAGCGTACGTCCCCAGCAGCTAAATCTATCTCCTGTTAGTTTAAGCTTCCTAAACTTTTCTAACAGCTATAAATAAAATAAAATAAATTTAGCCAATACTTATATGAATATATGTGTGTAGCATCGTTTTGATAACAAACTACTTGCAACAATTAAAAATAGATGTCGGACGGTACTGGAGCACTTTGACGTATTTAGTAAAATCTACACATTTTAAACAATAAAATTGTCGCATAAAATTATAATCTTCACATGGACACATGTACATTTATTTAAATTTACTTACGCTGTGAGTAGCAGTATAATAAATGCGTGTTTTTGATCCCCACACAGTTGTTGAAATTCAAATCCACTTCCAGTTGATGAATGCGATCTCTGAAGCGCAATATTGGCACTTTCGCTTCGATAACGTTGAAATTCTCGAACTCAGCTGAACGCACATGAATTAAAATCAGAGTAATAAAAAAAAAATAAAATAAAATTACCAGGAATATTTTTTTGTATCAAAAACTGAATTTAGCACACTGAGAGAACTCAATCAATTCAAAGAACTTCAGTTTCTGAAATTGATCGCAGCGTTTGAAGAGATGGTGTCAAATGAATATAGGTAAATTAGCCTTTGCATACTATTGTTGCGCTACCTGAATTTTCATCTCTTTATTTATAAACGAAAAAGATCTACACTCTTCAGATAAAAGCAACAGTTGTAAGTGCAACTACTAAAATTGAAATTTGGCGCAATAGACAGCGTCGACGAACGCGGTGACAGATATTTATCGATACTTTCAAATAAAAGTAAATACTCGATTATCGATACCACTTATACGGCTTTTCCACCGCATAGTGAACTACATTGTTCGTCCTCTCAATTACGAATGCGATTTACCCAAATTCACACAGCACGCAATGTGACAGTTATCTGCTTCGTTGGTTATTTTTTCTTTCTATTTGTAAAGGCAGGGAAAATGAAAGTTTTAAGTAAAAGTTCAAGTTCATTGGAATCTGATAAACAAGCGACATTACTAGAAAAGGTGGTAGAGATATACAATTTTGGTTTCCGGTAAACACCGATAAAGTTTAAGACAAAATTGCACTATTTATTTGATTAAAGAAATGAATTTAGAGGTGTAAATAAAAAATTCTTCAACAAATTAAAATTACACCATCTTACTATGCAAATAATTTCATTAAGTTTATTATCCATCTTATCATTATAACTTTTACAAAAATTTAAAATTTTTTCCATTTCAATGTACAAATAACGTTTAGTTTCAAAGAAAACTTTAACTCTAAAACGGTTTTTATTTATGATTTTCATCCGTTTTGTTAAGATTTGTCAACTGATTCAAATAAATTTACGATAAAAAAATAGAGAAGACCACAATTTGGTAGTAATTTGCATGTATTTGGAGTGTGAATTACGATTGAAAGAGAGAACAACGTAATTGGGGTACCGGGAAAATGTCATATTAATCACTTAAGTTTTGGAAAACATTAATAGAAAAATAGTTAATGCCCTTTTCTAGAAAATCGTATTTAAGATTTTAACCATTATAATCTAAGGAAATTTCTTTTTATTAAATAATAGCGAATAATTGAACTATTTTATTTCCATGTTTGCAGTTCTGTCAATTTTTCAAAACATCTTTTTGTGAAGGTAATTATGTAATTACATATAGAAGATTTGTCATAATAAAAATTATGGGGGTATATACATATTAAAAATAAAATTTTTTAGCAGTTCCTACTGATGCGTGCACATAGTAGTTTAAAAACGATATTTGAGAACTCTTAGTCTAATGTCTAATGGAATAAATAAGAAGTTTTCACTCTTACCAGATTTGCTTAAATAGTCTCGTAGGACAGTTAAGTTAAATAAAGCTTCCATTCGGGGCTCCACATTGGACGTACTGCGTGACACCAAACACATGTCCACATCTGACGTATCAGCCCCAAATCCAGATATGGTAGATCCAACAAGATACAAACCAAAACGTGGATAAGTATTCTGAATGTAAAAATAAATAAAACTCAAATTAGTTCGACTATGAACGTGTTATTTTGTAAATGTACCAACCTTTATAATAATATAAAGATAACGCCATAAACGCATTTTCTGTCTGAAAGTTTCTTCGGTTTGCTGAGAGCTTATAAATTTATTCCAAATACCTTGCGAAAGATTATCCCACTTTGAGTTATTCAATAATGAATTTGGTGCTTCTTTGGCTTCTATAAGATGTGCTCTAGCTAAAAACCGATCAGGTGGTGTATGCGTGAAATATTCGTGCGATGCATTTGCTGACGAACGTATGTGAGTTGGTGGAACTCCAAAAAGCAGATTATGTTGCGGATATACATGAGAAATAGATGCTGGTGGTGCACCAGATACTTGGTGATGATGGTGTGGCGTCTGTTGTAAACTACTGCGTGTACTATTACGCTGTCGTAGAGTAGTTACATTGCTGCCGGTACTTACCACTCCACCTTGTGATACAGTATACTGTGGTAGACGTAGGTGCTGATGTGCTGATTGCTGAGATATTACTGCAGTGCTGCTCATTTGTACATTTGAACTGCGTAAAAGTAATAATTTATACATATAAATATAAAAACTACTATACAACATGTGCTACAATCTAGATAACTATGTACACATATATGGTACATACCTGCGTTTTGAATGACCTGACAATGGCAACACCTCATTTTGGCTAACAACGTTTACATGGTGGAAATGCTGTTCATCTCGGTCATTAAAACAAGGTGACAGTGTTGCTGTCGGTGTTGCACACTGCGTAGCCGGTATTAAATTTGCAGGTTGAGGATACAAAAAATTAGTGTGCTGCATCGGACTCCAGTAGCCGCCGCCATTTGTAACGTGAGCAGATAATGGGGTAGTACTTAAGTGCTCCCCTGATGTGAAATAAAAATGTCTTTGCTGAGGATGCATGCTTTGATGTTTCTGCGACAGGTGTTGCTTTGTGGAATCATCAACATCCGTATAATTATTGACAGCGAATGGTACATTCACCATTGATATAACACCATTACCTGGGAAAGGCGATTGTTGTTGAGGTGATACTAATTGTTGTGGTGTATAATGCTGCGACGCTGAAACAATCACTGGATTGTAAACGTATTCAGTAGGATCTGGGCTTTGTAATTGCGCCATTGCAATTATAGGCACAGCTTGCAAAGGTCCATTGAAATTACGGGTTGCTGATGAACATGTTGAAGATGTCGAGGATGACGAAGATAATGATACGCTTTTGTCCTGTTGATATTTATGCCTTTGCTGCGAAAGTATCATGGAACTTGTCGAAGATGTGTCTGAATCATCGTACTCGTGACATCTTGCGCTCTGTACGAGACTCGTTGGTTGATTGGAGTCGATAGGTGTGCCAGCATCTCTCAATTGCGTGTAACACACTAAATTCCCATCAACTTCAAAGTACATTTTCAAAGGTAAATGTGTATAAAGGAGAAATTGAGTGCTAAAGCTATAACTTACCAGGGACAAAGTTCTGTTGATGTTGCTGCTGAGTCTGAAAGTGAGTTGGAGTATATGGAAATATCGTGGAAGTGGTGTCGAAACGTTGCGGACCAGTCGCATTAGACACAGGCTGCGACAATAAAGGACTAGAACTACGCGATGCGGTAGTTATGTTTATTCTTGATACGCTTGAAAGTGTGGTATGATCTTCAGTATTGACGTAAGTTAGATTATGAAGATTTTGATGAGGTTGTTGCGAAGTCGAGGACTGTGATCCTCCCGCAGTACTATACTGCGAGTGGTTTTGTGGGTTGTGGTAATTAACCTGTTGCAGCCTACAATTTAGACGGTGTGCGCCGGTTGTGTTCATTTTACGAGGCAATGTTTCAATAACTAAATTCATTTGGGTAGCAGATTTAATTTTCTGCTGACGGTACGAAGGGGTTGATGTTTGAGAGGAGTTAGAAGATGCCGATGAAATCGTGGATGACGAAGATGAGTGGTTCGATATGGAAGAAGTACAGTTAGGCCTTTTATCATCCAACGACCTTTGGTTTTGTTTGGAAGACCATTTCGAAAAATTTCCCTTGCTTGCATTATTTTCACTACCAGCGCCTGCCTCTTCTGAAACATCCCGGGGCTTATGAGGGTTTATTGAATTATCAACGTTATTTTGCTGACTTTGATACTTATTATGCTTCGAATGTTGCTGCGTGTAAGTACCACTTCCATAACTTCGACTGACCCTTGAATTAACATTTACATTTTCATTTGAGCTATGAAAAGAAGGTTGAACAGTAACATAACTATGTTGTTGAGCATTCGAAATACGGTCTTGCTGATGATAATGTGATGTGTAATAATTATTACAACGCCGATGATGATTTCGAAACGATTGTTGATTGGCAAAATTACTATTATTATTATTAACATCAATACCGCTATTATCCCCTTTGCCATTGATAAGACTAGTCTCGGTGTTACCGCCGCCAATTGTGTTTTCATTTAATAGTTCTTGCTGCATAAAAGATGCAATCGTCAGTTGTTGAGGATGGTGGTGGTGCTGTTGAAAGCGATGGCCACGATGTTCTCTAGCATGATTGTTGCCAACTCCACCAACCCCACTTGCACTGTTTTGCATATATCGACCGTGTGTTAAATGCGGCGGCCTCTGCGTTAAAAGATTTTGATAAGCATATGCATTTCGCACCGGCGACATGACGCCCGTATTTTGGGTGTTGTATACAGCTGTGGCGCGTGTATTAATCAAACTACTTTTTTCAATAGCTGGTATATTGGCCCCGCCTGTCATTTGTACGCCAACTGAGTGTAAGAAATCTAATGAATAAGAATTCGAAGATGGGGAACCAGAAGTAGGTGGCGTCGGAGAATTGGCAGGCGATGTTAATAAAAATGTTTGTGTGGCGTTGTCGTTAGAATCTTTTAAAGATTTAGTTGAAAAAGAAGACACTACTGGCGCCGATGCAGATATTTTAGGGAGCTCTATATTATTCGGGAATTCATTAGCTGCTAATGAAGATTGGTTGGCCAATGTTGCATTACTTTTACACTTTGTGGTCATTTCTTTACCTGCAGCACTAGTTGTTGTGGATGCTGTGGTAACTGTGTTTGGTTCCAATGCAGTAGTCATTGCTGTATGGTCTTCAACAAATTTGGATTTTCTTCGACTTTCAGTAAATAATGACACCTGTAGAATAAACAGAATAGGCGATATAAAGGAATGTAAACCTTGGATGATTTTCAGATAGTTACTTTACTCTGCGGATTATCAGTCGTTGTCGATATGTTGGAGGCCCGTTTTTGACGTAGTCCCTTTATACGTGGAGATGAACAACGTTTATCTGCGTTGGAGCCTCTGTTATTGTTATTGTTTTTTCGGTTTATTTTCTTACTTGTAGAATTAGTGGCAGTTGCAATACTGACGTTGGGAATAATATTCTTTTCTGCGTTAGTTTCTATTGAAGCAGATATTGACGAATTGCAGGATGATTCTGAGCTGATGGATGAGATTTCAGCTTTATTTATATGTACCCATGGCCAGGATTGCAAAGACTTCGTGTCAGTACACTGAGGAGTCACCAAATTAGTCCAACAGCTACTGCAATCAAGATTAATGTCTTTATTTTCCCCAACGCAATTGTGTAGACTGGAAGGTATTGAAGAAGTTGGGCTATCCGAAGCTAATAATCTCTGCGCTTCACTCTTATTCGGCGATGTAGAAGGAACGACGTCTAGTTTATATTCAGTTCTTGCTCTGTTCGAAGAGAGAGCAACAGAATTGTCAACGATAGAAGTAACGAAGTTATCATCATTAATATTTGCTAAACAAGTGTAGTTTTCGTTTACTGTTGTATTATTATTTACAAAATCTTCCACTTTATTTAAATTCCCTTCAACTTTCGATATGTTTTGGTGTTTTTGCATATCTATTGGGATTGCTGTATCAAAATCTGGCATATGATTTTTAATGGTAATATTATTTTTGACTTCTTTGTTATTTAAAAAATTGGGCTGGTAATGTTGATTATAACGATAATGTTGCTGATAGTATTTTTTGCGACTTATTACCGATGTAGTTGGAATGTTGTAGAACATGTGTGATTGGGAAGACTTCTTACCATTTTTCATGTTTGTAGAATGGTTTTGTTTTGGTGTTTGCATCGACTTAGTGGTTTCGCTATTTTTATAACTATTTCCATTAAAATATCTCATATTAGGCGACTCGCTGGAATTGATACCTGCCATTCCTGGCTGAGTTATGTTCGAATGAGAATTTGGGGAACTTACTTTTACAGCATTATTGTTTTTCATATTCTTGCCATTTGATATATTTGTAAGGTTTACGATTTTCATGTTGCGTGTAACCATTTCAGTCTTAATGCAAAGAAAGTTTTTTTTTTAAACCTACTACTAGCTTAGTGTTGATATTGATATTTCCTGCTATGGTCACATACGAGTAAGTGGAAGTGTTTTACATTCAAAAACATTTTTGTATATTACGAATATCGCTTTGGTCTTCGAATAAAAAATTCCTATTTATTTTAAGTTATTTCGATACTTAAGTGTTTACGGCTGAGGACGTAGCTAAGTTTCCAAATACCTTTATTCAAAATATATTGCCGAAAGTTTTGCGTTCATGTTCTCGAGCTTTTTTTTAAAAAGTGATGAAATTTATTTGTTCTTTTATCTGAAAAGGAAGCAAATATTGATATTCGTATATTAGAAAAAAGAAAATAAAAAAGCCTTCGGCAGGCCGTTTTTTCCCATTTATTAATAACAAATAAACTATTAGTTGAAAAGCTAGGTTTTTGTCTTTTCTATATGTCTTATTTGAACGATTTGCATGCAACATCTGAATAGATTTGGTTCGCGAAGGTTTCCTTTATTTTAATTGTATATTTAATAAAATATGTTTCGTACGGATAACTTAAAACTTTACGGATTCGATTCTATTTAAAGAGACAGAGGTGTACATATTGTATCGAATTAAGTTTTGATTCATCTCTTCCTCTTAGCAAAATAGTACGGTACTAATTTATGTTCAAGAAAGGTATATGAAAAAAAAAAAAAAAATTAAAAATCCGAAATAAATACAAATTTACATATCTACTACATTAACCAAAAGTAACTGCACTTTCAAAGGGTCGCACATTATAACGGTCATGAAAACTGCAACTCACCGAGTAGAATTTATTTACTGTGATTTTCTAGGTATTTCGCAATGTTTTCTTGTATGCTCTTTGGACAATTAAAAATTTTTGGTTTATTACCGACGCTTGGAACTCAAATTTTAGGCGATTGCAACTTCTTCCTCAACCTCGAAATTCATTGCTACGTAATGTACAGCACGTAAACGGTCCAATTGACTAAGCCGGCTCCGCTCCAACTTAGCAAACAATTATTATATTTTTAATATACTGCAATTATTGAATTAACGCAGTTTCAACCACTTTTTATTTGAAATTTATTTTCGTGACAAATAATTCTTTTCGCACAAATAAAATTTGTGCAATATAATTTCTTTGATTTTCCACTCGATTCCGTTTTCCTTCTCTCCGCGTGTGACCTTTCTAATTGTTGTTGTCAGATTGTTTGTTTTATAAAATGTTTCAAGAGGCAGGGTTGCACTCATTTTAGTTACGTCTAATTGATTTTATAATCAGTACCCACGTCCAAATAATAATTTTCCCTTTAAAATTGAGTTAAGTGAATAATAGTGTGGCAAAAATGCAAATACGAATGCCAGATGAGAAACAGATATCGATACCTAAAAAACATTCTAGGGCGCGTGTATCGAACGTTCGTTATGGAGAACAGTTACACAGAACTTTCTAGAGACATTTGAGAGAAGTCGTAAGGCAAATAAAAGTTGCGCTAAAACTCAAAATGTTCAGTTGGGCATGGAACTCGACAGTGACAACGTTGGTCTAAAGGGAAAAATAGAAAACATTGTGTTTATAGAAGAATAAACTCTGTTTTTAGAAAGATGTGAATTGAACCTTCTCTTTGTTTTACCTTAAGAATTCCTTAAGGTGAAAGCAGGAGAACAAAAACAACAATTACCGTGTATTTTGTTTTCGCTCCAGTGAAGCGGCTGTCAAAATTATCGACTAAAAATTTTTAAAGATTTTCACATTATCAAATAGAAAATCAAATGGTACTAAAGTGCCATGGAGATGGTCAAATAAACCCATCAAATTCTTATGTGTATTGGTGTAGTCGGATTTCTTCGGCTACATGTACGCTACACAGATTTGTTGTCGGCTCTGCTTGATGAAAATCAAAAATCTTTGATATTTGAATTTGATCGTCTCCACTTATGCTTGACAAAAACAAGCTCATTTGCGTTGTGATGTTTGACAGTGAAGTATGGGAAATGCACGGATGAAATAATATTCAGACATTCGCTTATGTACAATATGTATTTTTTGTTATTAATATAATCATATTTATTTATACATATCCTTCTGATCCTTTTAAAAAATATCTCGTTTGCTTCGAAGGCAAATTTACATCGAAAAAATCAAAAAAAAAAATTAATACACATTAATAAGAATACACAACAACGACAATAGAATCTTCATATAGAAACATCATCTTAAGAGTTTTCCCAGTTAAAATGAAATAACTTAAAATATTTAATTAAATTATTAAATAAATATTATTTTCCAATAAAATTGCAACATATAAGAACATATGAGGAAATTGTCTTCCGAAGACGACATGAGATGCGAGCTCTATGAGTATAAATTTAAAATGATGATTGAAGTGTTTATTTGAATGTTTGCGGGCAAGACACGATTGATGCTGCAACTACCCATCTTACATAGCTAACGTCCATAACAACCCGTTGGAAGATCAAGTATATACACGAGTTGTCGACGCTGCAAACGGCGGCGAAATGTTGCCAGCTGCCAGTGTGTTTGCATACTTTTAAACAAATTTACAATTTTCGGCAACAAATTTCACAATTTATATGTTCCAATATAAACACCAAACAAATATACATGATCTATAGAGTAATGCTGCAACTACCCATCGCACGTACCTTCCGTCCATAACATAATGCCATAATAGAATATACAAACACGAGTATTTTCTGTGGGACAACCGTTAGTAACGGTATGGGCGAGCGGTGACAACTTTTCATTTGCATGGAGCTCTCCTAAGATAGGTTGCTATGAACGGAAGATATGTAAGATGGGTAGTTGCAGCATTAGCCTCACTCACACATATGCAATGCTTGATAAAATTATTTGACCGTCTCCAGAGCCTTTACAGCAAGCAATACAAAAAGTGACAAATAATTTTGACAATCAACACTTGAATGAATGAAAAAACTTGAATTCGTTGCGCTAACATTTTCATCGTACTAAGGCTCGTTTTCACTAAGTTATGATTACTTAAGTTCTGGTTAGTTTCATCATTGTGAATATTTTAAGGTAAGTTCACAAACATTTTCGTTGCTAATAAATCAAAATTTCATGACAGCTGGTATTTGTTTACAATTTTCCACACGAAATGGTTAAGTAATTTTTAAGGATTTCTGTTTTTTTTTTATTTTATTTTTTGGTTATGAAAAAAATAGTAATTTAATGAAATTCATCTCATATACATATTTTTATTTGAAAGGATAGAAAGGATTTTGATAGTTTTAAATTACATGTATAAAATGTATGTAATGTATATGGTTTCCTTGAACCTCAGCCATGTTTACGACGGCATCAACGGATGTTTCTGCTGGTTCATGCGCTTGAACTTCTATTTCGTCTAAATTAGAGTTATTCTGGATGGCAATTTTGTGCAACACTCAACAGGTAACAACCAGCAAAATAAATTAAAAACCTTCCCGATGCCTTAAAGTGTAATGTTAAAAGCAAAATTTCCGCTGTAAAACTAAATAAATTATCAACCGTATTTATATACTCAAAGTACATTGTCAAATTATCTTATTATGGTTAATAGCTAATCGCCACTCAAAGTTGGCGTTAAGTTAACCACAACTTTCTTACACAATTGACAGATTCGCCTTAACCGGACATTGTGAAAATGAATTTTACCTTCCCATTAAGTTGTGATTAAGTGCTTAACCAGAGATCGTGAAAACGGCCCTAAGAATTGCTTTAGATGACAGATATTAGTAAAGGAACACAGATTGATATTCATGAATTCGTCTTGGCAATACAAATTAATAATATCAGCTGTTATTTCATAACCTAACAAATTTATTTTGTGCATAACTTATTTGCTTATAAAGTGGAAAAGTGTGAAAGCTGTAGGAATATTAATTGAATGAAAATGTTAAGATTGGGTGTAAAATTGGAAACATGCAGGAAACTGCAAGTGCTCTCTGCTCAGCGCAATATTTCTACACCACGATTACAATCCACTGCGGTGAAAAGAATACATAATGATGCTGAGTATGCAGATGAAGCAATTTATCCAGAAATACAGGATTTGTCATTTAAAGCTCGAAAAAAGCGTGAAACCCAAAGTTGGCATGATGAAATTAAGAAAATACCCACAGTTGAAGAAAAGATGATAAAGATTAATATGCCGCGCTATTATGGCTTCAAGGTAGTAAATCTGAATGACACTAAGGTACCATATAATTGTTTGCCTGCTATTCAGCACTACACTCGTACATTTTACGAGGACATTATGAATCCAGAAAATACTGTAGAAGATAGTAAACTTATAGATAATCAAAATTTGGAAGAACATGTGAACTTAGTGAAATCAGACGTTAAAGATGCAATTGAGTATGTCTACGATTATTTTTGGTAAGCTTAAAATTTTGAATACAAACATATTATTTTTGTTAAAGCACCTATATTTCAGTCATGAATATCCTGACAAAAAAAATATGGAGCCAAAAGAACGCGAAAGTGTCTTTGCCAGCCTTGTTGTCGAACAAGTTAACCGGACATTGATCAATGCCTTATCCGGCGATTATATGCATCTTCAAGAAGCCGAAATAGATTACAGTCCAAGACATGAAGCTTTTTGGTCAGTAGGTGGAACAAACCCACCAAAAAACGTGGTCAAGAGCAAGGAGGGACGAAAATGGCAAAAGGAAATGGCAAATGAATCGTATGATCGCTTGATGCAATACTCTGCAAAACCATATCTAGCAATACGGCAAAGAAACCAACTCAAACCATGGAAAAGTGAATCTGAATCAACGAATATCGATTTAGCGAAGAGTATACCTCGTTTTAACTACGATCCCCGTACTTTAGGATATGTTTGTAACCATCAACATGTAACAAATATACCAGGTGAAATATTCATTTAGTAGTAAATAGAGTTTCTTATATTCATCGTTTTGTTAATTCAAGGTTTCTGGCCTGGTAGTCCAAATATCTTTGGAAGTATTTCCTATCAATCACGAGCTTTTCTTCAAATTCGGCCAGAATCATATGGCGCTGAGGATTTTAGAGAAGCTTTACATGCCCAAGGAATTCAAAGTAGTTACGCATGGTTAATGGGACAAGCTAGCTACAACGGCTTCAATACTTATAATGATCTTACTTATCCAATGAATACGCAAACCATAGTGACGAATGGTCGTGATTGGTCATTTTACGAATATCAATTGAACACCTTACTAGTGCACTCACATCACGTTGATGAAAATCCGAAAGTAAATTTCTGCCGGGGCACAGCTGATTTAATATTGTATAATGAAATAAGTGACACTGGCAAGATTAGTGACATTAATGAGAACGTACTGCGACACCTCATTCGTTTCTATACAAATGTGCCGGAAATTCAACGCTCTACCAGCGAGTTACAACCCTATTTAGGCTCAGATGTTAAGTATATAGCTGATTATAAAAATCCCGAGCAGCGGGAATTTTTGGAACGTACTTTTAAAAATTTAATGTCAAATCGACCACGTCACTTAGCCATACCTGAAATCTACCTTTGGGAAAAGATCTACAAAATTGATAACAAAACTAGACCAATGGAGGCTAAACGTCGCTTCTTTGAATTGGATATTAATCCATGGTCACGTACATTAGATCAACATCAAAAAGATTATATACCACGAGCTGTTCGCCCCGAAGGCCCCAAGAGCAAAAAGAAGTGGAAGCCGACTTTTTATCCCTAATTTAGTTGTTGCAAATATTCAATATTATTTTAAATTCCTAATAAACCCGTGAAATATCTGGGAAAAAGTCTTGTTTTTTGTCAATTCAAAGCTAAATACTTTCTTCTTGTAGCAAGCTGTCTAATTGATCTATGTGTAATTAAAACCAAGAGATTTGTGTTTTTTTTTATTTTTATTTGCCTTTTCACCGCAATTGAAATTGAATTCCTTATTACTTATACTAAATTAATACTATTTTTTTCTACTATTGTAATAACTAAGTTCTTCTCGTTTAACTGATTTATAGTTTAGCATGTTGTTTGTTTTGTTGCCTGATCGATTACAATGCGTTTTAATATGCTACATACATATATATGTATGTATATATTTTTTCTTTAATTTTAAATTTGTCACTTTTACAACCATATTTTGTTTATGTATTTGTTTATTTATTTTTTTTTGTTGATTGTGAAATATAATTTGCATTTTGATACGCTTTTAAGATTGTTTTTCAACATTTTTTGCTTTTACCTTTAATTAATTTCATTTTAGTATGTACCAAGCCATTGCTTCTACATATGTAATTCCGTAATGCGCTTCTTGTATGTACGTATGTATATCCGTTTTTTTATACATACATTTGAGTTTTGTTGTCACCAAAATTATTCCTTTACTACTAATAACGTAAAAACAATTTTTATAATCAACATTGTTTTTTTTTGCAATTACGTCTGGTTACGTACTTACATACATATGTTAAATATATTTTAATTGTCCCAATATTGAGGCTACAAGAAATATGGTTTGAATTAATAAATTTATATTTTAGAAGTTCCGCAAGTATCATTCAAGATAATACAATTGAAAATTGTATTAAATTAACGGCGGGTTCGGGATTTTGGCCGACCAGATTTCAAGATTTAGAAATTTTCGTTATAATACGTTTTGAAAGTCCGAATAGTGCACTATACTTATATAATATTATGTTTTAAGATGCTTCGCTCCTTTGATTTGGAACAAAAAAATTATGCCTCAGTTTTTTCTTTTTGTTTTTCATTAAGCACTTTTACTTAAATGAACATGTGATATACATATGTACATATGTACATATATATACATATGTGTGTACGTTCATGTATGTACATATGTATGTATGTATGCATGTAGGTATGGGCAAAAGTACTCGTTAGATATACATAAGCTCAAAACATTATCAGTGTGCGTATTTAAAATATTTATTTATAAACAACGTAAAGTATTGGAGCACTCGTATCTACATACATATGTATGTATGTATGTAAATATGGCTTTGTGTTAATTGTAGTATATATGTATGTATGCATTTTAATTTTCGTTCAGTATTTTTGTTATTGTTGTTTGTAAATTTAACTTTTTTAAAATAATTTTCTTTCGGTTTTTTTTTTAGTTTAAACTTGCGCTTACATATTTAATTTAGATATCTGCTTTACACAATTTTGCTGTTGTTGTTGTTTAACTGTTTAGTGTTCTTCTTTGCATTTAATTAGCTTACGTACATACATACGTGTCAAGCATTTTATGCTGTTGTTATTGTAATTATTATTGTTGATGTTGTTGTTTATCTTTAATTTTTAATTTTTAATTTTTAATTTTTGCTTTAGATTTTCTTTGTATTTGAATTTTTCGCACGTAATTTGGTATTCCCTTTTCATAATATTTATTAAATTTATTGCCATAAAATGCAAACAAAATTATGAACCAGAACGCAAACTTAACAAAATGAGTAAAATAACACATGTACTATGTAGATATATGTACATACCATAGATGTATATATGTAAGTAAGCGAATAATGAGCATTTGAGCATTTAGTTTGTAACATTCAAATGCTTTTTTTTGTGCCTATATGTATGTGTTTAAGTATGTATTAGACGAAGAAGAAGAAACCGAATTTAGTTGAGGTTTTTGGTATTTCCACATTTTATATGTATGTAATTAAAAATCTCCCATCTTTTAGTATTAACTATTGTTTTAGGTTACTTTTCTACATAAAAAACTAATTGCAAATTCGTCATTTGTTCTTATAGTTATTTTAAAATATTAAATTATGTGTGCATACAATTCATACACATGTATATACACGTATGTATGTATGTATCAAAACTATGAAATAAATCGGAAACCGTTCGGTTTAATTACAACAAAGCGATTGTCTTTAATACATACATATATATATATATATATATATGTATATAAAGAAATTATTTTATTTATTATATATGTACATACATATGAAGGTGCCGCATTAACGTATGTTCTTCCCGGTTGGAAAGTAAATTTCGAACAAAGCGCCAATATTACGGTCTAATACAAATTGATTAAACCGTTAATGTATTTTTCATATCATAAACAGAAGAAAATTAAGTTGAATAAAATCTTTTGGTTTCGCAATGTAAGAAAGGTTTGGTCAGTGTTTATTGGAACAGTCTCGATTTTGTGAGACTGATCTTGTATATTACGAATTAAATGACGTCAATGCTCAAAGGTAGCCGAATCGTCGTCTCTTCAATCGCTCAAAATCAAAAACTGCATTGATTGACACTGTGTCAAGGATGTTATATGAGACAAGAGTAAAGAGTAAAGTATGAAAAAAAAAACATTTCAGCATGAATTCGTACTCGGACTGTACCATGCAACATAAATGAAATGCCCACAATTCGATAATGAAAACCATTAAGACTGGATTTTTGTAATTTAACCGATTGCTCAGAAATGAGATGATGACATTGGGAATTGCAATGACTAAATTAAAATTGCTGTTATTAGCTTGATGAAGGGTAAAACAGGACTTTAGGAAGAACAATGATCGGTGGCTAAATGGCAAACTATTAATAGGTTGTTATTGATTTCACAACAAATGTTTACATACATATGGTATACATATGTACACGTATATACCGTGATTAATTTGAATATACAACAAAGCAAATAAATATGTGAATACCATTTTTTTTTAAATTTATAATTGAAATTTATTAAAAAAATTAAATTAAATTTTCTTTTACATTAGTTATATACTTACATCTACATACTCATTCACTTACAATTACGTATGAGTATTTATGTATGTACATACAATGTATGGCGGCACACATACAAGTGCTGCATATTTACTTTTTTGTTTATGTTGCACTTTAATTTTAAGGAAGACCATTGTTTTCTCGCTTTCAAATTTTCAAATTTTCAAATTTTCATATTTACTTGCACTTATGGTAGAGATGAGTACAATTTTTGCTCATTTTCTTAGATTTACTATTCGATTTATTATTGTATAAGTATGTGTAGGCATGTATGCATTTTGTAATTAGCTGTTCAAGTATGTATGTATGTATATACAAATGTTTATGTCTTGTGTACGTATGTAGGTTCATACTGTGTTCCAATAGATGAAAAAAATAGCAATAAATTTTTTTCTTAAACGCGACCAAGGCAAATTCACACACGGTAGTAGCAAGAATACAAAAACAAAAAGCCTACATACACGTATGTATTATGTTTGTGTAATTTCTTGAAATGGAAGGAAGAACAAGCAATCATATGATGTGACAACTTCACCTTTTATAAATTCGCCTTGTACGCGACATTGTGCTCATCAAATTAGAAGACTTGAGAAGGCTGGCTAGCTGTTTCATTTTCTTAACAAATCAAAGTTGATAAAATAAATCAAATGTCAAAATATTATATGGGTAGCTCACAACGTGGATCAAAACGGCTTGAAGTTGTTAATATTTTATTTATTTCCAAGACCCTTTGCCAAAATAAAACCCAGCTGTGTGAAAATATTCAGAAAGTTTGGTTGATTTCCCTGTTGAAACTTGTCGGAAGTTGAGAGAGAGTTATCAAAAATAATGTCGGACTCAGGGTATTAACCAATTCCTAACGAATTTAGTAAAAGGCGGGCCAAAAACTGCAGGGTTTCACTATTATTAACATTGCTTGTTGGACACACCTGTTATTCTGGCCAACTGAAATATGTGAACTTTACGAATTAACCAAAATTTAACTTATTTTTATAGCTTATAAGTAAATTTGTTTATGGTTCTGAAATATGTTTACGTTAAAAATGAAATCAAAGCCAAGCTTTTTACATACTATTATTTATTTTGTTCAGCTGTGTAGGTATGTTCTTGGTTTCGCTACCTAAATTTATTATATATCTAATTTCGCAATTTTTCTTATAATTTACGTTTTAAATGTTATTTATGTGCACTTAGCATGAATTGTTCAATTAATTTGACATTACCATTTTTTTTTTTAATTTCACTTATTATTATTATTATTATTATATCTTTTTTTAATTTTTATTTACTTATTATTATTATTATTATTGTTATTATATCTTTTTATATTTCCTTATTAATCAGCGCTTTCATATATACTACGATTTCTAATTTCATTATTCATGTGCTATGCTTACGTATGTATGTATGTATGTATGTATGTATGTGGTTGTATGTGGTTGTATGTGTTTAACTGCAACATTAATTGTGCCTACTTTTACATACATACTGTTTAAGTATGTTTGTATGTATGCCCTATGAGTATTTGGCTATTTGGCTATTTGTTTTTGTTATTGTTTTTGTTTTTATCGATACAAAAGCATGTCAATGTGACACAAATCATTTACTTTCTGCTATTTACTATATAAATATGAATATACAACTATGAATGTATATGTAGTATATATGTATATGTATGGTGTTTTGGTAATTTTGCTTGCGCCTATTATTATGCTAAGTTTCAGTGATAAGAGATTTTATTGTTTATCGTTTGTTCAATTCAAATGCAGAATGCATAAACTTCATTAAGCATATACTCGTATTTACCTATGTACGAATATGTATGTATGTGTGCACGCGTGTATGTACATATGCATGCATACATAGTTATTTATGTAATATGCAATATATAAAAAATATGTAATATTGAACATTTTTTAGATATATTATATAATATAATTATTAGCGCTCCCCAACAGTAATGGTATTAATAATACCGTTAAAGTTTATCGAAAATAAACTAAAAAAAAAGAAGCTATTTTGGGTTATAATTTTAGCAGCATTATTAATTACAAATGTTTGTTCAGACAGTACATCAACGTATTGTATTGTAGTATAGGTATACGACACGGTTATGCGCGCAGCCCATATTAGGGCGGTCCAAAGAATGTTTTTACACAGTATCAGATGTGTACCATAGATAAAATGAGAGCGAAAAGAAAAGTTAAAGTTTGTTAACTTTGAATGTATTATATTTTAAAATATATTCTTGGTGACATATTGATGATGAAAAAGAGATAGCGATGACTACAGCATACATATCTTAAGTAGCTTCCAGGGCTGTACAACAAATTTACAGACTTTTATTTAACAATGCATTGATCGTACTCGAACTGCAGTTATCGAACGGATTTGGGAAACCAGCGAAATCAGCTTATTAAGATGAATCGTTACAATATTTATGAAAATACTTAGAATCAATTTATCTTTGTACTTGGAGCCCCGTATTTTGTTGAATTTAGAATGATGACCAGTTTCAATTAGATATGCTTCAACTAATACAAAAAATTAAGTTACAAAAGAACCTTCAAGCCGCAGTAGAAGAGGAGAACTTTCTCAGTCATCTTCGTACAAAAATTCAAACCATAAACAATTTATATACATTTTCAAAAATATGAACCGAATCATATATAATATTTTTCGCTTTCTTTGAAAAAAAGTGTTTAGATTAATATAAGCCGGGACCTAGCCGTAATGCACAAAATATCTAGAAAAACGAATCGTATATACTCTCTGAAAAGGTTGATCTCTGATGCACTTCCCGGTTGTTCTGACTTTTTAAACCTTTCCTCAACTTCCAAACACAAATCAAGATCAAAATTAGCCAAATCAGTGCAGTTATTTTCGAGTTTTTGCAAGACAAACTAACAGCAATTCTTTTTAAATATAAGATTAAATTTTGCCAGCGACTTTGTCTGTATGGAATTTCAATAATATACCTTTTTTTATTTTCAATATCAGACAAATTGTACCAAAAACACGATCTTTCTGAACAAATCGATCCCATGTCCACTTCTTGTAAAGAAAATCTTTTCTTATCGGATGTCTACGTTACAAGCCTTCACGTTTTAACTCTGCACGATCAGTAGTTCGGAATGTGGTTTGATCCAACAGTTATTCAGGACAAAGTCTATTATATAAAAAAAAGTATATAACATTCAGTCAGCCAGGCTGACAACAAATCAACGCAAAGCATAAACAACTGATCGTAGAGATCTGAAACTCACTCTTCAAGTGCTTTAGGCATCCAATAGAAAAGGTCTTCTGACCTAAGAAGATTAAGAAGGGTGGTAAAGTTTGTGTGGGATGATGTTTTTGTTCGATTAATTCCAAAACTACTGAAGCGATTTTGGCCAATGATAATATTTCCAACGTAAAATAATGAATGGAAAAAATTAAACCTTTTTCCAGAGAGGAACCGATTGACAAATCTTCTCTTCCTTGAAGTTGACTAAGGATCGATTCCTGAAAGCGGCATGTTTGAAACAATACCGTTAAAAAGCTCCAGTTAACTTTGAGCAGGCGTGGAAAACTTTATAAAAATCCATAAGAACGGTACTGAATACTATCATCGTTGATTGGACGCAAACTCTTGTAGGACCTGAAGAGTTATGATCGGACGAAATTATGCCCGACTATTAGAACCTAACAGTGGCAGTTACCGTGGTGTTAAATCTCTTCAATATCGCATATAAGGTCTTATCGAGGACAGTGCGTGAAAGACTAAAAGCCGTAGTCAGCATACTGACGAGTCGCTCGATACCAAACCAGGTTTCAGACAAGGTGACATCTTATTGTGTGACTCTGGTCATGCATTGTTTGAGAAAATACAATCATAATACAGAAAATACGCGGGTATAATTGCTGTCCGACGCCGATGATAATGACATCATTGGCATCAAGAACGCCGACAGTTCTGTTTTCGCCGACTGGATAAGTGGCGAAGCGTATGCGTGCGTAATATATATGTATGTATTGTACATACACGCAATCATACTCGTACAAACAAGCAAACAAGTATGTTTGAAAATCAATTAATTTTTGTAGCTTTTATTTGAACGTTTTTCTTTCGCAAATAGTGTTGTATTTTACTTTTGTTTTTTGATTTTGTTTGGTTTTGTTTTATTTTCTTATAATTTTTCTAACTTTTTACTTAAATATTTATTTATGAATATTTAATTTATTTTGCTCGCTGTATGTTAAGTCTCTACATACTATATATATATATATATTTATATATATTTATATATATATATGTATGTATAACAGATCTTAATTGCCTAAGACTACGCTCGAAATTTGTTAACTTTTGCTGTTTAAATTGCATCAAAACGTTTTGTAATATACAATTGGCTACGCATGTAATTCAACGACTTATCACTAGGTGTATGTATGTACTCGTATGTATGTATGTATATAATGCATCAATCATAATCAATTATTATTTATTATATTATTTGTTACTTATTTTTAAAATTTTTTGCTACTTTGCAGATTTCATAATTCATTTATGGCCTTACTTATTTCTAGTATTGCAGCTTATTTGCTATATTTTCGAATTTATTTTACTCGTAATGTATTTTCTTTTGTTTTTGTTTTCTATACATTATTGTTTGTCAGCGTATGCAGAGTCTGCATACTCCCGTCAACACAGCGGCAAGTTTTATGGCCGTCGTCTACTTTATAAAATAGTTAACTTTATACTTTCTCGATATTAAGTACATACTTACAATGTACAATTTATCTATATTTTCGCAAAGTTTTTAACCTTTTTGGTTTTTTTATTTCCGTTTTTCGCGACGCTGACGTCTGTTAGCTCGGTTTGAGAATTAATGGAATGTCGGGAGCTGCATTTTTGTTTGCTTTGAAATTTTAAGCCATAATAGTGTTAAAGCGCTATACTAAATGCAAGTATACATATATTCTTCTGATATTCATACTTCTAACTTGTGCTTGTTTATTTTGTAAACAGCGTAATTTCTTCCAGCGACACGATCGAACTCTCACACATTAAAACTTTCCCAATGGAACACTAAAACACACGGAGTCCTTTGAGCCATATTACAATAAATTACCTGTACATATTTCCTAGTTATATTTTTGCTATAGTTTTCCGTTATCACATTACTTATGTTCACATAAATATTATCTAATTTCGGCTTGCGTTACAACTTGCTTTTCAATTTACCATTAGATTACCGTTGTTAATTCAACTTGGAAGAAGAGTGCGTATGCAAAGATTTGTTTTTGAAATTTTAATGGAATCGCTTTCGACGTTTTATTAAATATTAAAAAAGGTAAGCTAAAGTAAGTTTGTGCCAAATACAAAATTGTTACAAATGAATTTTATTAGTACAATTGCTCTATGAGACTTGGTGCACGAGAAAAATAAAGTCTTACAATTAACTGGTATAACTTTGGATTAGTTTTATCACATTCATTATCAGATTTTTTATGCAATAAAATGTTGACTCATCACAGAGAATATTGGTAAACTCTCCATTCCTGTTTTTATTGGTATATCCATTCTAATTTGTCATAACTTGAACAGCATTCTTTTTCATATTTAAGTTATTGTTTTATTTCATTTTATTAAATTTTACTTATTTATTATTTTATTTTATTTGAATTCATTTAATTCCATTTTATATATGTAAATAAAGTATTTTTTAAATTTAATTTGATTTTGCTTTCTTTCATTATAATTTCTATTTTACTTTATTTAATTTTATATTATTTTATTTTATTTAGTACAATTTAATTTATTTTGTTTTACTTTATTTTTGTTTCAATTTGTTTTAACTTATTATTATTTATTTATTTTTTTGTTTTAATTCAATTTGCTTTAATTTATTCAATTTAATTTAATTCTATTTATTTAATTTAACTTAACATAATATTATTTAATTTTCTGTTAGTTAATATAATTTTTTATTTTATTTCATTTTATTTATGTTAGTTTATGTTAGTTTAATTTAATTTAATTTATTATATTTTATTTTATTTTCATTTATTTTTTTTATTATTTTATTATGTTTTAAACAAGTTTATTTTATTTTATTTTGCTTCTATATGATATAATTGAATTTAATTTATTTAAGTTTGGATTAAGTCAATTTCATGGAATTTATTATTTTATTTCTGAGCAATTTAGGATTTTGGTAATTGCTCGACTTAGGCGCAACCTGGGCAATTACTTTTTACAATTTACTGGTGAAAAAAGTAAGGAAATACATTTTGTGCGGATTAAGAGTAATGAAGGACACGTGCAGTGAGCATAGTTTACAAATATTAGGACGATCCTTAAATGATTTTTAGAAACATCGAGAATCCGAACACTGTTAACTGTAGCTAAATTTCCATTTGGCTCATCGAATGTAAGAATACGAGAGAATAAAAGTGTTTATAATCTCAATTATATATGTATGTATAATTATGACCTACTACTGGTTTTTTATGGATGTACGTTGCAGTGTTAATTCATACAATTTTTTTTTTTGTGTAAAAACTTAAAATCATTTTTCAATGCTGACTTAAAATTTATACATTTTCATTCGTTTGCTCAGGCACATTTTGCATTTTTAAACACACACACACACACACACACTCACTCACGCACACAGATGTATGCGCGTAGGCATTGCTTTTTAATTTGCTTGTTTGAAAATGCATTTGTCCTAAAACATTTGCTTTCGAAAATTAAAAAACGAAAATGATCAGTTTATAAGTTTGTAGCTTTTCTTGATTGTAGTCGGGCATTGCTGTGTTGCTGCTGAAAACATTTAATGCTCCATTGTAGTTGCCAGATTCTTCGAAGTATTCGCAATGTTGACACAAATTACGGGAACTGTAAAAGAAAATTTTAAAAATCTGCTTGATAGTTTTTTGCTTTTAATATTTTATTTAAAATGTGTAGAAGAGATGTTTTTCTTATTCGCACTTACAATGAAATGTGGCGCGGAGAAGAGTACCGCCAAGGTGGCAATTATTGTGAAAAGCGTGAAAATTATAAGGCACAAGCGATCCACTACCATCGCTGCGAATTTCCAATCGCGAGTGACATCACCCGTTTCATCTTCCTTCTTCAGCTGCAAATATAACAAATAAATATGCATGTACAGTGGTACCAGTATTTAATTAGTATGCGAGTATATCATAAGCAATCACGTATCCGAAAAGTAAGTTGTCTGTTTCGATATCTTTTATCTTCCCTTGAAAAAGATATTAAATTAGTTTGGTTAAGTTGGCTGGTCTTAAGTATATTTCACATGGACACAATGGGAAGAGAAAAAAAACACAGGACACAGAAGATCTGGTAAAAGTCAAGCTTCACTGAATGAATACCAATACTAATGTTTACTTCAGATTCCTTGACCTTACTCTAGGTCCTGAGTGCTACTCGTATTTAGCCTATTGGACGATTTACAGCTGTATTTGAACAGCGTCTTCTTGAGGAGAGTCCAGGAAACGAGCTGTTTCGACAAGCTCGGACCAGAGGGAAGAAAAGAGGTTAGATGAGTAGGTTTTAAGGGGAATGCAAAGAGGTTGCTAGTATCGTGCGGGCTCTCATTGCACGCAGGACTTACGTTGGGTATTTCGGATAAGTAGGAAGTAAGTGGAATAGAAACTTAATTGTGCCAGTTCTATGCACAACTCTCACCACAGCCGGTTCTACGCACAGGAGTATACCCGGAATCATGGTATTACAGATAACCACAATTTGGACTTCATCGATTTCAATCAGCCTTGGACCGTTCGGATAGGTTTCGTCGTGGAAGCTAAATTTTCATACTGATACGTCTGACGTATTATTTCATCTATTGCTGAAGTCTTCATAAAAACAATTCCGTTTTTTTTTTATTATCTTCCGACAAGGTTAGATTTAACTACACGTGTAATAAAAAATTTCTAAAGAAACTTTCTAAATACTCGTATGTGCCATTCGATGTGATAGAAATGCTTTTGTGCATTCATGTGACACGAAAACTTTGCTATTTTGCTATCTCCGATTCAGATGCAAAAGAAATATCGAACTATTGATGATTTGACACATTCATGCCGCGATTGGAGCACAACAAATCATCAAATCGAATATCGAAAAGCAAGTTGATATTAGGGTGTAGTGCAAATAAGCTGAATGTAGCAAATTTTGAATGATTTTTAGGCAAATTTTGTTTCGATCCTTTTACCCAAGCACTCGCGTCTTTTATTCTTTCTCAATAAATCCTTACCAACCTAATGCACATTTGCATAGCACACAAGTAAGGAGAAAAGGGTCACAATCCTTCATATGTGTTACGCTGGCACCTGCATGTCATTGGAAAATCACTATTTTATCTTCGTCAAATCTAATTTCCATGAATGACATCAATAGAACCGAAAACAATAGATTGTCGATGAAGCTCGTTATCGCAGAATTTGTGTTTTCGCGCTTCGTTGGTGTTTGCACTAATAGGTGTGTGTATTTCTGCTTTTTACGCGACGCACAAGTGTCAGCTCATACGCATGTGATTGTCAATAAACTCATACACCCATACAGGTGTATTTGTTATGTGCCAAAGACGGCTTTAGAGATTTAAGATTATAAATTGCCGGCAATTCTTTCGCCTCACCTGATCTGTGATCCATCGCAATTCTTTGAGGATAAGCGCCAGTTCATATTCCGCCGAAGAGCTGAGACAGGTGTGCGACATGGCCTCGTGCATGCGCGTATCACCGACCGGGCCAACAGGGCCGACGGGTCCCACTGGCCCGACACTGCCGTCATCGCCTTGCCTGAAAACAGGGAATGATGTTGTATTAAATAAGTATGTGATTGCAAGTGTACTCGAATGTGTGTTGATGCATGTGTGCAACACGCCGGTTGTGTGTTGGGGATGTGTGAAGGACAAACACGTCATTCGTCTTTTATAGACGCGTCCAATCGATGCTGACTGCGTTGATATTCTGCAAACTAATTGGATTGCTTTTTGAATATCCAAATTATTTACACACATATCTATGTCTCTTGTACGATTCTATGCACTCATATTAGTTGTAATATGATTTTGAATTTGAAAGTGAAGCCATTTTAACTCATATATGTGTGTATCGTATGTGTGCATTAATTTTGACCTTTATTGCCATTTTTAAATACAATACAAAAACTAATCTCAAGACGATGGCCTGCAAGTGATAGTTTTCCAGTAAGCTGGTATATTTTACTAGTTGTATTTCCAGTGAAGATGTGTTTAGATCAGAGATGCTCAACAATCGTTATCATTTCGTTTCACTAACAAGAAAAATGAAATCAATGAAATGAAATCGTTTCGTTTCGGCGCCATGTTATCAAAACGAAATGAAATCGTTAACGTTAGTTTTAAATATATGCTTGCTATGATTTAACAGCACACTTCAATTTTAACATTTACATTATCTGTTAACGATTTAACATTAACGACAGCTTTTCGTTTTGGGTAAAAACGAAGAGAAGTTTATTTTGATGGCTGCTTTAACGTCAATATTTCCAAATGTTTTATGCGAAACGAAAAAAAGTTACGATGCAGCATTTAATTTAGATATTATCTAAAAATATGTATACGACATATTTTCATATTTTTATTTCAATCATGAACATGCATTGTTGGAAAAACTTCTACAATCGCAGTAAAAATTAGAGGAGGAACTCTGCCGAATATATATATAAATAATTTAATTTTTTTCTTGGTTTTAATATATTTTTATCTATTTGATACTTTAATTTAACTTAAATATTCTTTTTGATTTTTTCAACTTAATTTGCTCGTTTCATTCAATTTTATCATTTAGTTTATTAAATTTTAATTTAAATTAATTCAATAAAATTGATTTTATTTATTTTTTTCTCTTTATTTTAGTTTCATTCATTAAACTTTAGTAATATACTTTTATTTTCTTGGCAGCTAGAGCATTGAATACGTTCATGTAATATTTTATATTATTCTAATAAATAATAATAATAATACTACTTTTATTTTATTTTATTTTATTTTATTTTATTATATTTTTTATTTTATTTTAACTTTAGTTATTTTATTTAATTTTTAATTTTATATCAATTTACTTTATATTTTTTTAATTTGTTTTACTTTTTAATATTTTATTTAATTTAATTTTATTAATATTTATTGAATTTAAATTTTTCGTTTCATAATTTACTTCATTTTCAGTTTTGCTTATATACACGTCATTGGTTAAACATTTTTTTTTTGTAAAAGATATTATATAAGTATGTCTAGTTAAGTTTCCATTCACCTGTACATGGCGCGGTAGTAGGTCGGCTGATGTGGTAATGTGGCGCTGGCGCAGCGATGATTGCAGCGAAAGTCATCGTCAATATCCAGTACATTGGCCAGTAAGGATTTCGACGATCTGCTTGTAAAAAATGTTATACACATTTTTCAATAAAATGGTTAATGGATAAACATATGTAGATTTAGTATATGAAAGCTTATTTATAATATAAATTTTTATATTAAAACTATGCAGTTGTATTGCAAATCAAATTATCATCATTAACAATATAAATATAAAACTGAATTGTGTACAAGAGTTTATGGCATGACATAATTACCTTTCCTTAAGCTCGACATTTTGCATTTGATGCTTTTTATCGCCGGCATTGGATGAACTCGATGACGACGGCGGCGGCGGGCATTCGTAGCCAACCTGTCCTGGCCTTTGCATCCGCAATATGCAAGGTAACCAATAAAGGAATATTACTCTTATCTGCAGTGGCAGGCGGGTTTGCAAGTGGACGGTGTGAGAAAACGCGACAGCGATAGAGAGAGATAGGGAGAGAGTAGTGTGCGGGTATTGACGGTTTAGTACAGTTTCGGTTTTAAGTTGTCGGTTTTTTAGTTTCAGTTTCAATTTCAAATAGTTTGATGGAATTTTTAATGTTTTTATTGTTTGTTGCGTTTGTTTTATTTGTATTATTGGTTTTTGGTTTTTGGTTTTTGGTTTTTGTTTTTCAATATCATCTCGCGCAGTTTTGAATGCATCCACACATTTACATATTGTTGTTGTTGCATGCAGTTTATAATTTTTGTTTGTGTCAAAAAAGGGAACAGTCGAACGAGGCAATCAACACAACATAACCGATCAGACAAAAAGTCATATAATGTTGGTTCATAGAGATAGATGTTAGTTGGAAAGAGACAGATGTAGAGACAGAGACATCGAAAGAAGGAGGAGGCGATCGCGGACGGCCGACACCAAGCGTAGCAGTCATTCCGTTTTTTAGAACAGCAACAAATACACAGCGCACCCATTTCGATAGTACCGTTATTACCGTCAAAGCGTCGAAAGTGAATATATTGAAATATTTAATTATATTAATAATAATTTTTTTTTAATTATATATATATAGGTATATGTATCTATGTATATTTACACTTATGTATATGTAAAATTCTAAGAGGTACATATGTACAAAAACGTAAGAAATATATAAGTATTTTAAAGCTCTTGACAACAACATTGTGAATGCATTGAAAACTTTTTGGAAAGCGAATTTTCTTAAAGCTTAAAAATTTGAAAGAAAGCTTTACGTATTTTTAAATGGCAAGCAGAGTTCTGATCGTTAATATCGTTAATGAAATGTAGCAAAGGCAATAAGCAACAGCAGTTAAATTTTGCATTAAAGTTTAGTTCTCTTAAGTTTGGGGTACCAATTGCGGAAAAGCTCGTTCTTTTAGTAAATTTTGTTGAATTGAAAAATTTATTTAAATGAAATCAATCGTTGGAAATAATTGGTTTATTTATTATTCCAATTGGCGCTTTATAACAGTTGAACCGATTTTTCGTAGTAGGCAGTGTGCGCTACTATGCAGAAGGTCATGTGGTCTGCCCCACTGAGTGCCATTCCGACCCTTCTAATAAAAATCCATCAGCTGTTCGGATGCGGCTTAGAAAGAAAAGTTGGAGCCTCAATTTGTGGGGAAAACATTAAGGCACACACCCCCAAACTGGAGGAGGAGGGCGTCGAAATTTAGGCTTTAAAATGGAATTTAATATTCGCTGTATTTATTTTATCGATATTTGCTATCGCTTGACCTGCCATTGTCGTAGACTACTCGACAAATCGCTAACTAAGCAACGAATATTTTGAAGTTGTTAGCGCCATTGACAAAAGAGTGAAATTACCTAAACTACACGTATATAAAAATAAAAGGAAAATAATAAACAAAAATGGCATTTGAGTATTTGGAAAACGTTTTATTCCAAGATGATGATGTAAGCCGTTGTACCTACCGCTTCACAGAGGAAATCAATCGTTCGATTTTTTCTGCGAAGATTAGATTTCCTATGACCCAAAAAGAGCCGCAAGCTGCAAAGGAAATTTTTGCCTCAGGAGCGTCACCATTTGTGGGAGGCACTATTGGACCTACCGATTTTAGTCATGTGTCAGTCATGTGTCAGTCATGCTTTACGCATATTTTGACGTTTTGTTAAGCTGTGGTGCCACCTTTTCTCAATTTTGATAAAAAGAAAATGTCCATTGTCGATTATCGTTAAAAATGAATTAGCGAAGCGGATAATCGTTAGTGCAAGCGACAAATTCGTCAAAATCAAAGACGTGGCAATTCCATACCATATGGATAGCCCACCGCGCAGTGCATGGAAGTAAGTTACAATAAAAGTCATAAAATACCTTGAAAGCCTTTCTAAATTTCATTAGCGATATTGTTATATTTGTTGTATAAGTGAAACAGGCAAGTTCATGTCTTTTTACGTGTGTATGTTTCTTGTTTGTGCATGCAATTTTCGAAAAAATAGTCTTTTCATAATCATTTTTAATTATGCTATAACTTGAAAAGTATTGTTTATTGTTGATTTATTTATAACCCGATTTTCCACTTCAAACACAGATTTACATATGCATGTATGTATGTGTAAGAAAGCGCCAACATGGCTTATATGCGACACTGAGCAGCTCCGCTATTAAAGCAGGGCTGCCTTTGTTGGTACATAATTAGTTTAGCTTTTAAGCGAGTATGCGAAAATGTGTGTGTATGTGTGTGTGTAAAAAATAATTTTACTGAAATTCAAGAATTCTTTACTGTTCTATTATTATTTTTTAATATTTTCGAACTTCTAAGGTAAAAAAGTTCAGTGTAGACACTCAAATTGGAGAGATAAGAAATGCTTAAAGGTTGAAATAAAGTTCTAATATGTATACGTACACGTATGTGTCTGTATGTATACTCGTATACATATGTGTATGTGCTTATAATTTGTATTTATGCTATGTGTCGTGGGTATTGTACATACCATATATATATATAATATATAAGAATGTATGCATTTTACAGTATTTTTTGTTATAAATATTTTGCATATATGTATGTATGTATATGTATATGTATAATTATGTATGCAGGTATATCTATGTATATACATAAATGTTAGGAAAACAAGTTAGTGAGATATATATATGTATGTAAATAAAGAAATAAATTAGAGTGTTTTCTGTTTTTCTTTATTTTATTTCTTTTTGCTTTAAATTGGTTGGATATTTAGTAGTAGTATGTAAGTATAATATTACCCATTCACTCATTTCATGCGTATCTGGATTTCTATGATGATAATTGAGGATAAGTATGGTTGACACAACTGATGAGGCCACCATAAACATAATGCAATTGAAATAAGTTCCTAGAAGGACACAAAAATTACACAAATATTGTACGTACGTTTGTGTATGCTACGAGCGTGTGTGTTTGTACATACGCATACATATGTAGTTATGTGTACTGACACATAATATTTTCTCTTATTAACGGTTACCAAAATATTTGCATATAAGCAGTCACTTTGTTTAAGTCCCTCTGTATGTTCACATGCATACATACCTACATATATGGAAAGTTTCGGCGTAAGTCGCAGGTAACTTCCTTTGTATGTATGTATGCATGTATGCAATGCAATTTAATTTCTGCACAACATTGTTGTTAAATACTATTTTACTTTTTTAATTCATTCTAAAATCATTTTGGCATTTTGCCCCGCCATTTTTCAAACCGGTTAAGAGAAAAGCAATTATTCCGTATTTTTTTTTAAAGAAACGTGTATATACAAAAGTGTTTTTTTTGTGCAAGTAATTTTTTTTAAATTTTCAGCCACCGATCTTTGCAGTTTGTTATATTGATGAACGAAGAGAGGGATAATATAACTCTAGGGTTGGACGCTTCAGGCAGGCATATCAGCGGAGCTCTTCTGTTAGCACGATAATAACCAAGGAAGCTCCAAACTCCTTGCCTACAACTCTGTTTTCCAAGCAGAGGTTTTGAGCCGTATTGAAGTTGCCAAATGGGATGCTGCTTTAATGGTAAAATCTATTAGGTATCTGGTAGACAGCAAAGCGGTCGGCAGTTAAGGCAAGCGTGGCTGTCATCATCTTCAAACCTTTCAGCGCATTTATGTGTTGCCTAAAGCAGTGGACCATGATGGAACACTTAAGGTGCTCGAACACCTTCATTTTACGGATGTGGGCGCACATGGTTGGAAGAAATTACAACATTCGACTAAATCAAGCGAAACGTTGACAACAGTATAGTCACCAACCAATCAACTAACCCACCAACGTCTGTTGGAAACAATTACGAACGTAAAATATTTTGTCGTGAGGTCTTTATTATTAAATTATTTATACATATTTCCTTTTATTTCCCATCATGTCATACGGAACAATCTGACTGGTATTACAATTCTTTATAGTTGAGCTTTGATTCATTTTCGCTCTGCTGGTAAAAACAAAACGCACTGATATTCGGAGGTGATGAGAAGGAAAAGGGATTTGTACGACTTACAATTCAAAAGTTAATTTTAAGGAAAGCCAACCAAGTATTTCAATGCTAGTCATACTAAAATATTGAGAAATGACGACAGCTGGAAACCACCTTCTCTTCGCTTGTCTCCGAACTAGATTTAGAAAGCTACCCAAAAGCTCTCTAAAGATTTATGGAACCACTTATATAAATTTCCTCAAACAAATTGAAGATTTAAGATTGGATAATATTTTAAAGCTCTCAAAGGCCAACTCTCTGTTAACAAACATGATTCGACATTTATTGGATTTATGTTTTGTTCCCTCCTCTTCGTGCCATCAATACTGCAATGTGAGAGTTAAGTTTTCTTTATATGTAATTCTTCTTAAATTAAACTCTCTTTATATCTTCTTTCTTTGCCGAGCTCTTTGTAAAATGTTAATTTTTATTATAAAAAATTCAAAATTTACACAAAACAAAAAAAATATTTAAATTGTGATTAAAATAGAAGAAAAACACTTCGTGAACAAACTATATATATTATATATATTATAACAAGACGGATTTATATATTACACAAACTGTATTGTTGTACAAATATTATTCATAGCATAAATGTAAGTAGTTAGTTAAAAAACATTTGAATGTAATTATCAAAGCATTTAAAAATTATACAATACATTTCACATAGTAAGTTTATTTAATGGATATTCTATTTTACAGCACAAAATATATGTATGCATATTTATTTATTCATACACCTCAAAAAGAAGAAAAACTCCTATATGCTAACACCTGACTACTCAGACCGAGAGCGAGAGAGAGAGAGAGAGAGAGAGAGCGGGGAGATGTGAATGTCTCCGCTTTCACTTAACCTCAAATTAAGCTAGCCTAAGCTAAAGACACGTTGTCTCTATATAGACATATATGTATATGTATAAACGTGGCTAGAGATCCCAACACCAACAACAACAATTTCGGGCTCAAATCATGCGATAAACGTAAAATTTTTCAAAAATATTTAAAATTTTTTGCCAAATTTTTTTCTGACGAAAATTACAATAGTTTCTTTTGCATATCTGTATATATGTACGTACGTGTATATGTATGTTGTGCTATGGTGTGAATAATTTGACGTCTGATCGTTGATTTGAACCTGGCATTGTTGTCTATATAATTCAACCCTTTTTTATCACAATTCGTCCGTGATAATTTTGTTGATTTAATCTGTGCACAACCAATTATCCGCAATCATCATGCTTTTGTTTCAATGCTTACGACTTTCTTCATATTTTGTTTTTGTTGTTCTTTTTTGGTGGTCTTAGTTTCAAAGGGAATTTTCTTATTTCATTTTAGTTGTTGTTTTTTCTGTTTTGAATATTTTTATGTAAGTATATTGTCAGTGGATGGGCGGGGTGAAGAGGACGTTAGAGGGTTAGAGGGCTAATGACCATTGATTGTAGTAGAGTACAGTGAAGTAGAGTTGTGGTAATTGGGACGAGCACTACAGTATTGGGGCTGTTCCTTCAAATTTGTTTTGTTTATCTCAAAATTTTAATCTTTGTTACGTTTCAGAAATTTGGTTTACTACTTGGTAACTATTCACTGCAGCTTAGAATAGTCAATTGATATTGAAAAAGTGAAATTTTGATCTCAGTATAGTCAATTATCTTTAAGGAATAAATAATTAATTTTTTGTAAAGATTTTAAAATAGAAAAAGTTTCTGATTTTTTCTTTTTTTAGGTTTTAGAATCCAAATATCTGATGCAATTTTCTTATTTTGAATTTATATTGACGATACTGATATTCAACTACATATATATGTGTGTTGTACTTGAAATTGGGATTTAGCAAAGGCATTTGGTAGTATGCGTTTTTGAAGTTTTGCACTGAGTATGTAATAAGTAGTTAGTAGATGTGTGGTATGGCGCGTCATTGGAAGTGACTTCGGCTATAACAGTATTTTCATTCATTTGTTGGTGAAATGTCATTGATCTAGGGTTTGTTGCTACATTTGGTATATGCGCTTAGTATATTGACTAAAATTTCATATTTGTGGGTGATTATGGATTAATTTGCTCGCTAACTAACATTTAATATCTAATTAACAACTGATTTTGGTTATTTATTTATTTATTTTTTATTCACATAAAGGAATTAAAGAATTATGCCCCGAATTGGAGAATGTGCCAAGTGAATCACATATCAAAGAATATACTTAATTTTGAACTATTTTTCACATATACAATTTTTTGTAGATTTCTTTTTTTGTATATGGATTTAATGAAGGAAAATTTCAGAGCACTCTGGAACACTCTCCAAAGGCATTTTAAGAATAAAAAAGTGATTAATATAGAATTTAGAAAATTAATGCAAAATAGAAACGTGTACTCTTCGTAAAAGCGAGAGAGAGCGGGAGAGTGGGAGAGAGCAAAAGAGAGATAACGAGATTCAAAAAATGTGGTAACGCTCCCAAAAATAAATCAATGTTGCTTTACAATCATATTTTGATATAACACCTTGAACAATGAAGTAGGTGGTAACCCTGCCAAAAGCTTTCACAAGAATAAATACATTCATATCTCTAATGTAGCATACTATTAATTTAATTTATGAAATAAATTTCCTTAAAACAATACCATTTCTACTTGCATTAATTTACCACTCTCTAAAGTATTTGATTTTTTTATTTGGTCTGTTATTTACAACTTTTTTTTTTAATTGATACGCAACTATTTACAAAAATTTATTTACGAATTACTTGCCTTCAATAAAATAAAAAAATGAAACGAGTACGAAAAATGAAGATAAGAAAACGTTTTATGCAAAGAATGAATGATAAATTTTCACATTCAATAAATAAAATGATTTCAATGAATGTGTATGGTACAGCGCAGGAAGGCACGTGAAAAGTGAGTAATGAAGAGTTGAAGAAACGAAGAATGAATTAAAATGTACTAATAAAAAAATACAAAATTAATAAGCTTTGACAAAGCAATAAGGGGGAAAAATTAAAGGTTGGATAATTGCTTAAAGCTTCTAAAGTTAAAAAAAAAACACATATGTATAAAAAATATTTTTAAAATTGGTTATTTTGCAGACATGTTTTGAATGGAATGTTGAAAGTGAACATCACAAAAATCGGACGACAATAACTTACAGCTTTCATATAACTGATTATTGAGAAAACTTTTATATTGACAGTCTTCTGTATATAGAAAAGTCAAGAATAAAATATTTCAAGTGAATATCACGAAAATCAAAAGAAAAAAGTTTATAATATTAATGCTGCCAAGACCATAAATCTTACTGTTCGGTAAGGAAAAATTCGAGTGATTATTAGGAGGAAAAATCGAGAACGGATAACTGTGACATATAGTTCTGCAGATCATTATTTTAATAAAAATAATAATAACAAAAATAAAAATAATAATAAATAAAAAAATCTAAAAATACTTTTCTTTCGCAAAGCACAAATTCAGGGAGAGAAGCAAAAATGGGAACAGAAAAGCATCCTCATAAGATGGAAGAAGCAGAACATGTAGAAGTGGTAGAGAGAAAAGCGTAAGAGCCGAGCATAATAGTTATAATAATAATAATAAGAAGAATTATGGAATGTGGCAAAAAATTACGCAAGACAGACAGGCGTTAAGAAATTGAAAGAGAAAAAGTAAGAAAGCAAGTAGAGAAATTAAGTAAGAAGTAAGAACGCCGGCAAATGCTGGCAGCTCAGCTCTCCGGTTTGTGGGCACAATTTATTTAATACGCTACATTGTTTTTGTAAAGCTTACAAATTTTATTTTACAGCTATTACGGCATTTTTTAATTTTTTTTTACTAATTTTTAAACTTTTTTTCTCAATATTTTTTCTTAACTCTTAAGATTCCATTTTTTAACAAATTTAAAATTTTTTTTTACATATAACTATTTTTAAATTTTTTTCTTTTTAATAAAAAAAACTGTGTTATTTGTTTTGTTTTTCTTACTCTTTCTTGCAAGCTCATTTGTGTTGCTGTGCAGACCAACAAGAACGTTTTTTCTTTCACATTATGTGGTGGTTCGATCGACAAACAAATAAAAAGGTTGGTAAGCCACATTTGGCGCATTGGGTTCTTGGGTGCTCCCAAAGGTGACGTGTACGCTTAGCGTTCGCCACTGGACAGAGCGTCGTTGGGTAACTTGCCCGGTAGGGTAGCAACATACATATATACATATGTATGCATGTCGCTGTGCTTATGGCATGTGGCAAGTGTGTTAAGTAAGTGTTTGAATTTTTGGCAACACATACACTTTTGTCTTGCTCATTTATGTTTGCTTTTTAGCTTTTTTGTTGTTGCTTTTAAAAGCACATAAATTTTTTCCTTTTGTATTTTGCAACAGCATATTTTGTTTGTTTTCCCCCTGCAAAATGTTTTTGCGCATTTTATTCTTATTTATATTTTGTTGTTTATTTATTTGAGCTTTGTTTTTGTTTATGTGTGGTTGTTGTCGTGCTCTTTGCATTTGGGTTAAGGATTAAATGTACATATATAAGAATAAATATTTATATTTTGATAGTTTTCTATTTTTTTGTTTTGATTTTTTGTTGTTGTTGTTTTTTGTTTTGTTTGCCATACCAGTCCTCTTTTAGTTGGGAAAAAAATTGTAAACATGTGCTGGTGTATGTGTGTGTGTGTGTGTGTGTGCGAGTGTGCTATTTTGTGGCAAACATGTTAGTTAGTTTCTATTTAAATTTATTGCTGGTATTTTTAGTTATTTTTTTGCTATTGTTTTTACATATATATTTTTTGCTTTGTTTTTCGTGTTGTTTATAGCATTCCATAAATAAAACTACTTATTAGTATTTTTGTGTTGGTGCTTTCGTGTTCGGTTATTCGAGTGCAGTGCATTGCGGTGTTTGTGGGGGCGTATGAGCAACATTTCCCAGGCGTCGCACGCTCTCCACAGCGCTAGTGTATATCTATGTGTGCGTGTGTGTGCGTTCCATTGCAGTCGTATATTGTTTGCACGTTTGTATTTTGTTTCGGTCGACCATTATTGGTCAAACATAAGCGTGTATGTGTGTGAGTGTGTGCGTAGGTGCGTGTGTGGTTGTGTGGTTGTTGCTCTCTACGTGTATGTGAGTGAGTGGCGCTGTGCGTGCATTTTGTTGCCAAATGTTTATTTACATACTTTTTGGGTGGTAAGTATTTACATTTTTGTGTTTGTTTTTATTTTTATTTAATCTGATAGCTTTGTTTCTGTTTTTATTTTTGGTTTTCTGTTTGTTTTTTAGTTTTTTTTATCGGTTTTTGTTTCACATCTAACCGAGAGTATTAGGAAAAAGGAAAAGAAGTTAAACATTTCTCTTATAGTAAAACAAAAAAAATCACGCAAAATATGCTGTGTAGTATTAGCTGTTTTCTGTTTCTGTTTCTGTTTCTGTTTCTCTTTTTATTTTTGTTTTTTTTTTTCGTTTTTGTAATCGCCTTGCATTGCACTATAAGCCTTTGCGCAAATTGCTAAATATTGTAAAAGAGAGACAAGCAAAAATATTTGGGTAGAAGAAACAAATAAACAACGATAAATAAAGCGCGTCCCGCCGCCGACGACAGTGAATGCATGCACTTCAAATGAGACCTGATGCAATGTAATGCGTGCATGTACGTGTATGTATGTATATTGAATGCATTTTTTGCTTGTACACATGTACACATGTACACATGTACATACGTACATACATATGTATGTATAGGAAGATTTGTAAGAAAATTATTTGCAGTAAATGGGCAAGCAATTTACTATTTTATTTCAAAATAACAGCTCGACTAGAAATCTTTTCATAATAAATAAATATAAAAATTAGCTAAAATTATTTTGAGCATGTTGGGAGGGTAATTGGGTGTAGTCAAGCTTCTGGGTATGCAGTCACATTCGCTGAGCTATACTCAATTCCTACTCTTGCGTCCACGTCGAGCACTCTGGAAAATTGTGAGCAACCATTGTGGCGCTTGGAGCCACATCCAAATATTTGGATTAAGGGTTCTCTTAAGTCCATTGCTGCATCTGGTCACCAGAACTGCGACTGCAAGTGTGCGTCACCCTTGAATGTATCGAATGAGAAGCCCCACTTTTTATGACGACAATGGCATGAGTCTGGAATGTCCGATTCCTTAATTAACAAGGCTGACATCATTGCCGTCTAAAAAGTGTGATGGATGGGGCAAAGACGAAAGAAAATGGGTCTTTTTGACATTTACCATACCACAGAGACTCTGCCGCCGAGTCTGGGCATTCAGCTCGTTGGATGAACGTAAAGCCACAATCCACAGCAAAGTGATTCAATATACGGCTGATTTGTGCCTACGACCCGACGGCAGGGTAGGAAAATGGACCAAGGATGTCCTTTTTGAATTTGGCGACTATAACGCACTCCAGCTCTCTGAGAGCACTCATCTGCAACTCGATATAAAGAAACTGTAGAACGAAATTTGTACAGCTGCAAACGAAACTATTGGATTTCGAAAAGATCGCAGGCACATCTGGCACGATGGAGATTGTCAAGTCGCACTAAAGAAAAAGCAGGTTGCCTACCTCGAACGTCGCGATCGACCACTACACAGGCGTGATGGGATAGATACCGAGAATGGAAGAGGGAAGCAATGGTAATACTGGACAATGGTAATACTGGACAATTCTACAGAAGGTTTCAAGACCCGAACAGAATTTTTTATGACCCAGAGGGGTGATCCAGTGACTGATGCCCAGTATATACTGAATTCATGGAGGAAACAATTCTCCAGCCTACTGAAAGGCAGTGAAAGCCCAACAACAGGAGATGGCGGACCCGATTTCTCAATAGACAACGATGGGACATATGTCTCATTGCCCGAGTATGAAAAAGTTCGAATAGCAATCGCAAAGCCCACCGTCAATAAACGGACTGAACCTTATCAGTGTAGTTTTAGATCTGATAAATCCACCATTGGTAACAATTTCAATACTAACGAAAAGGAGAAGGCCTCCACTCTGATGGAAAGATCAAGTAGAGAAGTACCTGGCTGTACAGGTGTTTCCGATCGGCGTCAAACTGTGAAAAGAAGGAAAGAATGACGCGGCGTTGTTAAGTCAGTATAATCGCTAAGTAGTGCTTATACCAGTAAAGAAGAAGAAGAAAAAGGTACACGCTAATGCATTAAGCAGGCTCAAATTAATTTTGACTAATTTTCGAAAGCTTTTTTTGTGAAGCTTTCATTCAGCACAGGGGGACATTTAAAATTTTGTACGGTTTCTGCAAGTAATTTTTAAATGAATTTCATGACGTAAATGCAATAAGAAAAATGTAAAATTTTTCAAAAGATGAAGGATTGAGAGAAAAAATGAAAAAAAAAATTTAAACACAAAAATTAAATATTATGTAATATAAATTCCAGGGTAATAATATAAAAATAGTTTTGTGTTTTTATGTACAGTAATTATTGTATGGGAGATTTAAATGTGAAATGGTGAGATAATGCGAGCAGGAAAAAACTACACTTTTTTTTTTTTGAATTTTATATAATTTCCTTTGTTATAACTGACTAACGGCATACGTATTTACAGCTTTTTATTATTTATAGATATATTTACAAGTTTGAATGAAGGAAACCTTAAAATTCTTAATGAATATTTGGTTACTATATATGTATGTAAGAAAGGTATATCTCAATAATAATAAATATTTATATAAGAAAGGTATATGGTAGCATTATTTGTAAATTATCAGAGGAAACAGGACAGTGAATGCGCTCAGTACTTCAGTAAGATATCTTTTCAGATCACATTACTCTACTCTAAATGTGTCTAGGATCCACTAGTCCAAAGGAAGCATTTTAACCAATCTCAGTAGAGTACATAATGAGAATCTATGGCCTTTTATTTTTTAGTTACAGACATTTGCTTATGAAGTTAATGCCATTAAGGCTTTAAATCAGTAAAAAAAAAAATTTTAACTAAAAAATTTGTAAATTTAGAAATTTTTTTTTGTAATTTCATAGAAAATATTCAGGGAAGAATTTTAATAAGGACGCTCTGAAGATATATTTATATTTATATATTATTCAGTTTTAGTTATCTTAGAGAGCTCATGTTGTACAATGATTCTTCAATCTGTTTAATTTTGTGTTTTTCATTCAAGCTTTTTTAAACTTTTTAATTAAATTGATTCTTCATCTTTTTATTTCACAGAAAACTTTAAAAAGTTAAAAAATGTGCTTTAGCTACTAAAGAAGCCTCAATAGGTGACTCAACGAACATCTCTTTTCTTAAAAAATACACTATTTACTAACGTTCCTTAAATAAATTATAAAATTCATGTTCAAAATTTTGTGCTGCTCAAACGGCAATGACAATTGACAAATATTCGGTCTAATGTATGAGTTTGTGTATTTCCAAGTTCCCTACAGAAAGTGATAATACTTGTTAACAAGAGTACTACCAGTTCCCACTCTTACACTAACTAGTTTATCCCATTTTTCTCACATTAGCGACTTGTGTTTTCAACACGGCGAAATGTCCTTTCTTTAGTCACTTTATGTATGTTTCATTCCTACTTCGAAAAGTTAAAAATATGGAACCTAAAAGTTAAACTACCCGAAAATATCCAAAGAACATCAACGAAACAAGTATAAAATTCTCATCTTCTAGTGGAAATCCGTCCAACTTACCTAAAAGCGGCACCGCATCAGAGGTCGCTGGCATCGTTTCGGCCACCATATTAAGGAAGACTGTTAGCGATAGTAGAATTGTAACTCCTGCAAGTCGACAGAATTTAATTAAGAAAGGGACAAAAGAAATTAAATTTTCAGAAAATTCTTTTTGTATGCAACGAATTGGCATAAATTAATTTAGATTCTTTTTTTTGGTGTTTTTGTTTAATAAATTTCTTTTAAATCACTAGTTACTAAGAAGAATGGTTATATGCAACGGTTATTTGCATCAGTGTATAAGTTTAGTTGTAGTTGTTATTGTTGTTGCTGAGAGTAGCTATGCTCATTGTGTAATTTCATAGACTTCTCTCCCATTACTGCGACTCATGATGGTTTCACAATAAAAAAATTCATTTATTTTTTCTGTTTTCCTTAAAATGCGTGTATGGACGAAGGAGATTGCATTGACGGCTGACAATTTGTGTTTCCGTTAGCCTGTTAGCTGTTCTTGATGATTGTCTTACGCACACACTCCCATATATGCTAAACAGGTGTTGTTGTTATTGTTTTTGCTGATGGTGGTTGTGTTGTTGTTGTTGTTGTTGTTGTTGTTGTTGTTTTTGTTGTTTTTCACTCTTCTACTGGTTATCAATTTAGTGCAAATAAAAAACTACTACCATATTCTCTGCGCTGAACCTCGAAGTCTGTGTCGTTGTCATGTGTCATGTGTCAGCTGTCATCAGTCATCAATATTCAGTCAGTAGTAAACACAAACAGTCATTTGTTTTTTGTTTCCAAGTTTTTAATGTAATGTTTGCTTTTGTTTTTCTCTGTTGCCATTGGCATTATAATTTGATAAATCTCAAGGATATCAATCATTATTAGGGGCATTTGTTGGGTATTTCTTATATAGTTTTTCTTTTCTATTTAACTTTTTATTTTACGTTAGCGTGAGTTTCAGCAAAAGTCGCATGCGAAAAGGAGAGTGTTGGACAGATATTTGGTTGAAAATTTGGCTTTTTAGTAAAGGCAAAACATATTATATTATGAGACAACGTTTTAGGCGCACTCGCATGGCAATTTGCATAAATTTCTTTTCTTAACGCGCAGACAAAACAAGAAAGTGAATACATTTTTTGCATATAAAATTAAAATAGATATAACGAACTGCGAAGTGTAAATGCGAATTAGCAAAATTCACGCTGCCACACGCTCAATATGCCGTGCATTTATTATTAGTTAGATACGCTTGTGTATATGTATGTGCGAATGTGTCATGAGAATTTTGCGGTGAATTTTTAAGTTCCATGAATATATTTTAAAGACAAAAATTCCAGCAAGAAATTTACATATTTTCTCTTCTTTTCTTGTTAAGACCTTAAGTGGTTATTCGTTATATGTTTTTACCGTGTTCATGTTGACATCTTTATACTTCTGATTTTATTTACTTTTCATTTTCATTGTTCTTAAAATTGGTTAAATTCAAAATTATTTAATTTATATTTGTAAATAAAGAAAATAAAATGAACTAAAACAAAATAAAATGAATAAAATTAAATAAAATAAAACAAAATATTAAAAAATGATGGAAAAGCAGAAAAAGTGATACAAAAGGCTGTTATATTATCAACAACTACGATAGTTAGGAAACTTTTAAACTTAGACTAATTATTACTTATTTTTTAGGCCTGCAGTCACTTTTCACTAATGATAATTAATTCAATGTATAAATCTGATATGGAGATACGAAATAAAATAAAAATAAAATAAAATAAAATAAAAATAAAATAAAATAAAATAAAATAAAATAAAATAAAATAAAATAAAATAAAATAAAATAAAATAAAATAAAATAAAATAAAATAAAATAAAATAAAATAAAATAAAATAAAATAAAATAAAATAAAATAAAATAAAATAAAATAAAATAAAATAAAATAAAATAAAATAAAATAAAATAAAATAAAATAAAATAAAATAAAATAAAATAAAATAAAATAAAATAAAATAAAATAAAATAAAATAAAATAAAATAAAATAAAATAAAATAAAATAAAATAAAATAAAATAAAATAAAATAAAATAAAATAAAATAAAATAAAATAAAATAAAATAAAATAAAATAAAATAAAATAAAATAAAATAAAATAAAATAAAATAAAATAAAATAAAATAAAATAAAATAAAATAAAATAAAATAAAATAAAATAAAATAAAATAAAATAAAATAAAATAAAATAAAATAAAATAAAATAAAATAAAATAAAATAAAATAAAATAAAATAAAATAAAATAAAATAAAATAAAATAAAATAAAATAAAATAAGATAAAATGAAATAAAATAAAATAAAATAAAAAAAATAAAATTAAAAAAATTAAATAAAATAAAAAAATGAAATTACTTTAAATTAAATTAAAATAAAATAAAAAAAATAAAATAAAATAATTTTAAATTAGATTAAATTAAATTAAATTACATTAAATAAAATAAAATAAAATAAAATAAATCCTATACTTATGTAATGAAAAATAAATTTGCTTTCATTTATTGCTTCACCCTTTTGCATTATATCTTTGTTGCTGCCAACACGTTGCAGTATTCATCAGCTCTCTTGAGGCATTGAAAATGAAACTATGTCGGCTTCACTTCCTCATTCGCTTGTGGCTCTCATTTCATGCATATTATTTTGTAGTGGGGTATCCTCTCACCCGTGGTGTACATGAGTACTCCGCTGAAAAGTATTTAAATATTTGCACAGGACTCTTTTATTCTTCGCCGCTCCTGCTGCCATCATGCAGTGCTGTGTGGGTCAAGGTTTCTTCGTGACTGTGTATTTGAATGTGTGTGTGTGTACCTTTATGTTTCTATGCTCTGTTTGTTATGCATACGCTGACGGATTTCTGTTTTTCTGAAAAAACTTGCAGTATTTTTGATATTTTTTTTTATAATTTTTTTTTTTATTTTGAATAATATTTTGTTGCTTTGCCGTTTGCTAAGAGCATCTTGGTTTTTGCTTTTATTGCTGCTGTTGTTGTTGACATTGATTACAAGTGATAGGATTTTCATTTATGGCGCTCCCATGCACTGACATAGACGACAAGAGTTTTTCTATATTTTTCGTGTCCTGCCCTTAATTCCTTCTCTCCTTTCTCCTCCGCATCAACTATTTTTTCGCCTTACGCATTCACTCTTCGCTTGTGGGCCTTAAATTGAATTTAATGTTACATTTATCATAATTTTGTGACAACTACGAGTACGCTTGTGACGTCGTCAGTACTAGCCGTTACAACACATACACGACCAGTTTATGTGCGCGGCAGATGGGCTGCCTTGCGAAATCTTACTCAAACAGCGTGTGGGATTTTCATGTCACGTAATCGCGACAGCAAAACTTTCCGTTATTGTAGAGAAAATATTAATTTTTATATTTTCAAGCTGCGAAGCGTGAGACATGTTCGATAGTTTGTTTGTTTGCTGGTTGTAAAAGCAAATGCGAAATTGATTAAGTTCCGGCAGTTGGCGCTCTCTACAACAGTGCTGAGCTACAACATTTAAGTTTTTATGTTTTTGTTTTTTTCAATTTTAAATTTTCCGTCATCATTAATTTGAAATAAAAAGGGAAGTGTCGAAAATCCGTTGGTACAACTTTAATGCACTATTAATGCCGACAATAACGAGGTGTATTGGTGTTGCTTTCAGACTCATGAATACAGTTAAACGAGAATTTAAAAGAAAGGCCACCGGTCGCTATATGCTTTGCCATTACTAATAAGTTTTTTTAAGTAAAAATTGAACACTAAGGAGCTTATGGTTTTTCTTTGGGTGAGTGAATAGTTTGCCCAGCTGATGATATAACTGTTCTTGTAACTAAATAAAAAAGTTTTATACGGAATATTGACCGGTCGCCCACGGCAGGTAATGTCAAGCCGTCCGAGTGTATTTCTGACATGAAATAAAAGGTCCTCAGGAAAATCCATCTGCCGCTCGTAGGGGCTTATTTTATTTTTTTGGCATTATCAATTCGGAGCGTTATGGTCGTTTTATAACCGGCATTTTTCGGCCTGCGATTGAAAATCACGACTCGGACAATATGTGGTTTCAACAGTGAATATGGCCGCTTTTATTGCGAGGGAAATTTCTCAGCCACGTAATTTTTATGGCTGACATACCGTCCAATTTGTGCCAAAAAGTAATAGAAAATTATCTCAAACAGCTGTTTGCTAAAGTTCGCGAGGCGGTAATTTGAATTATGTAGTGTTCTACCTATAATACCAAGGTTCAAGCTTATAAAAAGGGAATTTTATGAAAAAGTTATTTGAAATACATTTTGTTGAAATCTTTGATAATAGATAACCCATACTTAATAATATTTTATTGTAATTTAATCTGAAAAGTTTGTTATTATAATATTACAATCATCTATCATCAGCTGCGCGAACATAGAGAGAGGATTAAAGGCTGGAAGGACAGCTAGTTAACAAAATTGAATTCCAAAGTCGCATGCATTCTCCAGGGGTCATTTAAGGAATATTTCTTTTCAAGACATACCGTACAATATTTTTGAGGGTAGCATTCTTTTATATAAATATTAAAAAGTTAATTTTGTTTTCTAAACTTTCGAATGAACATATTTTTCAAACTGGGTAATCTAATGACGTATTACCTTTCGGCATTTTGGAAAAACTTCTCTGGAAATGTTTCCAAATTGATACTGCAATGAAGAGGCGGACTTACCTAGCGAGAGCTTCTCACCAGAATCGGGGGGCAGTGTGAACCCTAGCAGTGCCATAGAGGCTATCAGTACGCACGGCACAATTAAGTTAAAAAAATAGTACAAAGTTTTCCGTCGTATTAAAATGGCGAACGTTATGTCAATATAAGGTTCTGGGCAGCAATTATAGTAGATTTCATTTCGTTTACCGGGTACGCCTGCAAAGAGAGTGTACGAGAGAATGCGTGCGAGTGTACATGTGTTCGACCATTGCGATTGTGTGAGCGAGAGGGAGAGAGAGAGAGAGAGGGAAATGATTCATAATGTAATTTTTATATTGAGAGGAGAGAGGCAAAGAAAAAAGAGAAATTTGTTTATTAGAAAAAATTAATAAAATTATGATATTTTGAAATTTAATTACTATAAAATATGTAAATGTTGCTTAGAGAGAGATGTTTAGTGATTATTTTTTGATTTGTTATGTGATGATTTTCTTGTTGGTAATTAAGTCTTTATTATGAGCGTTGGCATATACGAGTATTTTACAGTAAAAGAAGAAATTAAGAAATTTGAAATTTTTAAAAGTTTGTGAGTTAGTTAAATTAATATTTGTTTAGTTATTAAATTATTGCGAGTTTTATTTATTAGAATTTTCCTTTAAAAATTTTAAATTTTCAACATGCAAAGCTGCTCCTTACCCAGCAAATCCCATTCGCCGTTCGTTATGAAACTCGAAATATCACCGCCGGCTTCGTCCTGCAGTTGCAAGTCCAGCTAAAAAGAAATGAATTTCAGCAGTAAGTAAAAAGTATGCATTTAGCTTATGTAATATTTCCGAAAACTTAAGTAATTTGGCTTAGGCTGAATTGCCAACCAATGTGTATGTACTAACACACTTAGGTCAATGTAGGCACACTGTGATACCACGGAGTTTACCACATCTCTAAACTCCACTTTGATTCGCAATTTAATGGCTGCTTGACTATCGCTGAAAATAAAGATATTCTTTCTTGTGGATTCAGTTCCGACGTAATTAGATTTACCAGCATCCGGTAAGATGTTGACGAGGCAGAACTTCTTTTCATGGTGCGATTTTCCATTTTATGAAATTAGACTTTACAATGCGATTTATGTTGATATTTCTTTCTGATCGATCGGAATCAGCATTTTTTTAATAGTTTAAGAGAGGAAATTTGCTAAGATCCTCTCGAATGATTTATGAATGAAGGAAGATAGGCTTTGTGTGGAATACCAGCTTTGGGAATGAACACTACTGACACCTTTTTCCGTGCCGCTGCAATGTAGTTATATTTTAGACTATATATTTTAAATTATTCTTCTGAATAAGGACTTCTAAAGAGCTAGAAGTGTTGGACAACCTCGCAGGTATCTGTGAGTTTCCAGGAAAGTGGGAGCCAAGCAGAAGTTCAATAGTTTCGATCACACACGTTGTCTAGTGTCTGGGCACTTTCAAACCACTGCAGAAATTTCTCCACGAAGATCTCTTCGCCGCCCTAAAGGATTTTTTTATGTAAAGGTTGAGTAATTCCTTGTATATTTCCTATTGCGACTCTTCAGGTAGCTACTTGGCTTTGCTGAAATGTCTTTTGGTTTTTGAAAAGAACACGTCCAGGACCTTTGAGAGGCTCGTATTCAAACGCTCCACAAGTTTTCAATCTCTCAATCTATGCAGAAATCTTTTAGAAATTCTCTACATGCGGCCAAGTCCATAAGTATTTACTAAAGAAGAAACATTGAAAATACATTTTTGAACCTTCAGAAGTAAGTTTTAAATTTAACCAAAAAAATTTGAATATTTGACGTTCACAGAGCTTCTCTTTCTTCTTCTTTTCGCTGTTTGGCGCCAATCGGAACTACCAGGTACAACCAGGATCCCACATGGTATTTCCTAAATAGTGGAGGTGTTCCTCTTCCTCTGCTCCCCTGCTCCACTCAGATCGAAAACTTTCAAAGCTGGATAATTCTTATCCATCCGTACTCTGTAGAATTTCGAGATTGACATTATTGTTGGTGTTAATACTGGTTCCAAAATAGACGTATGTAGATATATATTCACCTTGTCTGACACCTCGTTGAAGATCGAATGGCTCAGAGAGGACCTTTCCGATCCTGAAGGAGCTTTTGGAGTTGCTTAAAGACAGTTTGCGTCTTTATGGGGATACCAAATACCCTCACATAGTTTTGCTTTCACTATATATTATTAAATTAGATAATAAATGTTGGTAATGCTTAACTAAAGTCCCTCACTGGCTCTTCTCTCCTCTCTTTTCATACAATTAAGCGCTCTCGACGAACCATTCGTACTCACGTTTTTAATTTAAATTGGCAAAAACCAATTCAATTCTTCCACAAAACTTACAAGTTTTCAACTCAATTGCAATACAAAGAGTAGCCCAGAATTCGATTTGAAAACTTCTCGGACAAGTGAACTTTGAATGACTTTAGAGAGAAACTAGCAGACTACCACTAGCTCAGCGCTGTAATGGAAACTTCATGATGCAATCAGGCGTTATCAGTTGAAAGAAAGGCATTAAGTTTACAAAGAAAAGTACACAAGAATCTTGCACAAGCACAAATGCATACACAAACTTATTGCCGACGCCCTAAATGAGCTAGTGATTGCAATCGAAGCCAATTTCTTTTCGCCGCGTCAGCCGACAGCAGAAACTAAAATTTATTTGAAATGAGAAATTGCGCAGCGACCATTGGCAATTTAAGAGAAGAGCTAGTGTTGTTGTTCTTCCAACGAAGAAGGTGAAACTTAAAGAGCAGCACTAAGAAATTCTGCTTCCAGCTTTCGGCATGAGATTAGCAGGCAAGTATTTGTTTCTTGTTGGTTGCGGACTATAGAAGGAACCTTAACATATATTATGGGCTTAAATTGCCAACTTTTATTATATTAGATAACAGTAAACCCAGCAAACCTCTTTCACTTACAGTTTGACTAACCTTTCAAATTGGTTTGGAAATGGAATGGAATAAACAAAGAATTTTTTCCTTTCCTTTGTGCTGAAAATAAAGCCACTGTATTTTGAGAGAGAATTGCCAAAAAAGAGAGCGTCGGCGAAATGCAATTGTATGTAAAGCTTGAGTAACTAACTGACATAGGATTTCAGGATCGTATCATACTGATGTGGGACCCAAAGAGGTGATCTAGTGGCCGATCCTCAGAGCTTACTGAATTTACGGCGGGTACACTTCTCTAATTTGAATGGGAAAGGAAACACCTGGAGAAGGCGAATCCGAATCCTCAATCTATGATGATGGAAAGTAGATTCCACTACGTTGAAGTGCGAATAGCAATCGCTTTCCGAGGATCAATTTGTGCAGTGAGCAGTGGGCCAAACTGTAGTGCAAAGTCTGCTGAAACCTCCACCAATTGTCAATTGAACGTAAGAATTAAACATTTCAGGCATTTATTCGCGCGGGGCTTTGTATAAAGACTATGAAGTCTCAATGAAGATTTTCTTATGAAAAATTATGTATTCTGTTGAAGGCGGGCCAATTGCCTTGTTTCTTTGTCCTTTCCCCATGAGCTGCTGCTTTATGTTTTGAAGATTTTGTTGCGGCTCCGTACTTTTGTTGCAATTGCAGTCAGTTGTCGCGCAGTCAAGAAATAGAGAAAGCGGCGAGATAGAAATTTACTTTTTCTGTCAAATCAGATCAGTGAAACGCCTTCTGGTGGAGGAGAGATCTTCGAAAAGCCAAAACTAAGCAGAAGCGGGAAGAGGACACCACCCAGCGGAATGCCTTATAGAGTTTGAAAAATTCAACTCGAAACTCTACCGATGTTGACCTTTCAGGTAGCCCATAGTCCACCGCTTCAACCCTGGCGGTAATGAGTAGTGCTTAATGTGTGATAATAGCACTGAATGATTAATGGGGTTAAACCCTTTTGTTCCCTCCAGTACTGCCATGACGGTTCGCGCACAGGGTTGGTTTTGGTTAAGGCCATGTATTCTCTGGGTGTTTATGGTGCTAAGCGCGGTTGTAGTATTATGCACTTTTCGGAAGCAATGCTAATGTGCTGCTGTACGCTCAGATGGCGTGGATAAGGATATGTACTGCAAAGTTTTGAAGTTCCTTTTAAGTATTTATTTAACAGCAGCACTTTTATTTGCATTTCATTACGGAAAATATATAAAAAATTGTTTTTATTAACAATTCAAATAGAGAAGCAGAGCCAACCAGGCGCATTTCAATGTCAAACCATAGTTTAAGCCAAGCAAATAGCCTTGGAAAGTTTAAACAGCAAAGCAACGCACAATCGCTGCAATGGAACAACGGTGGAAGCAGAAAGAGGGAAACAATATGAATAATATGTGTGTTGTAAAATAAATAAAAGTAAAAAATACAAACTAAATCTCAGTGAATTTTTGAAAGATCGCTTAGGAGAGCGTAGTTGCTGTGTAGATTTGCAGTTTTATGTGCTTTCACTTTCATCTACCTCTCCTGGCCACCGACGTTCTATTAGTGCGCCATTGTCCATTTGTCCTGAGGCCGACACAGCAGCGGCCTTGCGAGCAAACTAACTCTCAGCTACTCACAAAGCAAACGAGCAAACAACGCCAAGCAACGACGACAGCTAACTGTCAGGCGCCAAGAGGCAAGAGACGTCAGTCGTCAGTCGTCAGTTGTAATTCATCAGATTTCAAGACTAAATGTACAATTTTTGTTTGGGGCTATGTGCGTAACTTTGAAATACCTTCATTGTTTAGTAAACTGTGACAAGGAGACTTACACGGCTTGAAGAGCAAAATAAAATATATTTTATATTGAAACATGAAAGTAAAAGAGAAAGTTCGTAAATCAGTAGAGCCCATAGATCTCTGACTTATTTATGCGCACTCTAAAGCAGCTTTTGAAAAGAATTTTTGAATAATTTCATTTTTTAAATTTTGCTCTCAAATTCTCCAAAATATCAGCCAAATATTTTCTTCAGCTGGAAAATTTCCATGCAGCAACACAACTTTACGCTTCAAAAATCTCCCTTGTATTTCAAAATTAATGTGAAATTACCAAACACACACATACATAGGCACACAACTGCTTTGGAAAAAAAGCAAACCGCAAACGAAAGTGAATTCTTTGATAAGTTAGTTCTATTGCATAACTACGAGCGGAAGAATTCTTTAGAATTTCCATTTTGTATTATTTTCGCCGACTTTTGCACTGCACTCTCCTCTGCAGCAATATATTCTAATTACAATACATATACATGCACATAAATAAAATATTTCATTCCGCTGGCACGAAAATTCGTGGCAGCTAATTAAATCACTTGAATGCTCCTCAGTTAATTGTAACGAATGCAGCGAGTGGAAAATGAAAAATGTGAATCCTTGACCTTGGCTGGGGAGAATCCACAATGTGGTGTTCAACAACTTATGAGCGACAATGTGTGAGCTCATGAACATAAAAATATCTAAGCCATTTGCTTGAACGATGTTTGATTTAATAGAATTGAGGTGTGAGTGGCGAATAATGAGAGTATTACGAATTTAATCTGAGTGAATTTCAGCATATAACCACTATTTTCTCTATAAGAAGAAGCTAGAATCGTTGCCGATGATATTGCCATCGCTTATACTCTATGTGGATTTCTGTAGGGGACTTTCTGGAGAGTATCTAAATGATCTAACCGCTATGAACTTTGCGTCAGCTTAAATAAGGTGGAACCCATTCTATTCACTAAGATGTATAAATCACCCACAACCAACCTGCCAACTGTGAACTAGAAAGCCAGCATATGAGAAGGTCTCTATCGTCTTTTACATATATAAAAGAGTTATTGGTAAGAAATATGGTTTAAACTCCAAGCAACAGCTGTTGTATGGTAAGACCAATACTTTTGTAAGGGATTGCTTGGCTCGCTTACAACGATTTCCGAAATTGTGCTGAACTGTCTCCGATTTCTGCAAGGGATTACCAAATAGAACAAATTATCTCTCATTTCGGTTCCTGGTCACAAGGACCTACCGAAAATTTGTGAGGCAGACGAGCAGATCATTCCCGACAAAAGAACGCATTGGTACGACTTTTGATACATGCAAACTGTTACCCTGAGACTTTACTTATGGGAGGCCGCATTAATATGGAACCACACCGCCACTTGCGAAATTTGCAGACAAACTTGGCCATAATGGGACCGGAAAAGATCACGTGAAATATATTATCTCAAAAGAGGGAACATCTCTAACGTTGTGGAAGTTTTAACATTTAACTGCTTGGTAGAACGACATGCGGTGAGACTGGCAACTCTCTTCAGAAAATGCTGTAAGAACGATGAGGAGTATCACCTATCTGTCTGACTATCCCACCTTGGGTAGAACCAAGTTTCGATAATTAAAAATGCTGCGCTAATAGAAGGCATACACGAGTTAAAACATTCCATTATATTCTTATTGTTTTTACTTTTTCTGGGCTGATATGTAAATTCGTGCAGAAAGAAATACCTTCTACTCCTCGGAGGGTATTTCTGATATGAAGTAAAAGTTCCTCATAAAAAACCATCAGCCGTTCGGTGGTGGCCTAGAAAAAACTGAAAGTCCTTCTATTCGCTTCAGCATTTACAATAAATGAAAAATTAATTTTCATATCTCTTTCTTGGAAAGACGCCCTTAAAAACGATCTTTCGTTTGTTACCAGTAAAAATTGTAAATTCTATTATTCCATTTTTCAATTTTACAGTCTACCATTGGTCATGGCGTATACGTAACCTACACCCAAATGCCCTTTACTGAGAAACGAGAAAGCAAAAATATTCCAAAAATATTAGAGTAACAGAAGTACATTTTGAAAAGCCCACCTAGGCGCCTATTGAGCACCTTAAAAAATATATATATACGAGTATATATATTTACACAAACTGCTAAACAGGAAAAGAGTTGCACGTGTAGAAAAATGATGGAAATGCAAATTTCATTGCGAAATAAGTGCAATTTATATGCAGCGATTGATGTGCTTTGGAAATCCACATATAAAAAGGAATCCTCGCCTTCCAATAAATTTATACTCAAAATATTCAAAGTAACAGCTTGTCGCTTGGAATGCAAATTTCCCTATGTTACTAAGCTGTTTGGCTTTTTGTTGCATTGTAGGAAATATTTGTTCTGAAGCAAAATGCTTTAACTGTAGAATTGATTTATTTAGATTTCCAGCACTGAATCAAAATTTTTATTTACTTTTATTTATATATAATGACACGTTCCTTTTTATGTTTTCAATTTCAGGTGGAAATTAAATTTATTAAATCGAGCGAAGTGTTCACAAAGTATAGCTGAGAGCACAGTGGAGCTATATAATGAGTTAGGCGCGTACTTTCCTTTTATTCAACCAACCAACTTGAGCATGCAATCGAATTTTCCAAAAATGCAAAAAATGGTAAAGTGGAATTTTCACCTTGCCGAGAAAAACTGTCTTTTTTCCTCAGAAATATATACAAGTATTTATCAATTTTAAAATTTTTTTACTTACATGCAGGAGGTTTTGGACACGTGATGTTATATCGTTTTTTGTATATTTTTTGAAAGAAAGGAAAGAATTTTAAACAATCAAAAATAAATCGGTACTTCTTCCCCTTCCGTGAAAAAAGTTACTCAAAACCTTTCTCAAATCCATTAGAATATACCCCAAAATTAGCCTCGAAACATTCCCATCTGAAGAATGTACCCCAAATAGTATTTTGTATATCAGATATAATGAGATTTTTGCATTTTCTTGCTCTACTCAGTTCCGCAGTTGAACTAAACACAATTTTTATGTTTATCAAAACTAAAATTGTAATAAAAATAATTGCCTACATTTAGGCTCATATTTCATTAAAATTCACTTATTCGTGAAGCAGACCTTCTCTGCATAGAGTGGACTTAATATCCAATATAAGAGTATTAGTGGAAAGCATAATAATTGTAGGACTTTTGGGGGTATAAAATGTCACCTGTTTCGTAATTAAATTATAAAATTTTAGAATATTTAATGAGAGCAAAAGGTCCTATAACTTAGTTGGGGTTTCATATATTTGAAATAATTAAACGTTTTCTTACCCATCTTGTTCTTTTCCTCCACATCCTTGCTCATACTTGTAAGTCTTTGGCCTTACATTCAAATTAATTAATAAAAATAAATTCAACTAAAATGCAGCTGTTCTGGGAAGCCGAATACATTGTCTACGTCATTGTCATCCTGCGAAACTCTAGAGGTGTTGAATATTCACCGGAGCTATTAAACCAGACAGAAAAGTCAGCAGCAGTTGAAATAAGTGAAACACGCACAAAATGGGCAGGGAAAAGGGCAAGAAGAAGTGGCGGTGGCAGTGGCATTAAACACGCAAAGCTAAGAAATGAAATGAAAGCTGCACACCTTTTTCAGCGACAACAACAATGAGATAAACTAAATAAAATTTATGTAAAATAAGAACTCGGTGGCACGCCACGTCACGCCCGAACAAGAAGTAATGTCTCAAGCAAAACCAGTGGATACGTAACGAGTGAGAAACAGGAGGGAAAGATGGGAAAAATGCCCCACTTCGCCAAATGGAAGAAACGGTCTTGAGTTGGCAGTTCACCAGAGTTTTATCTTCGCTAAGCTTGGGCATGTGGTGAAAAGAAACACTTGTACGTATGTATATTAGTGTAAAACTTTTGCCTTACATGCAGATTATTATTTATGACCGAAAACTTAATTTTCATAGGTGAGAAGCAATCCGCCACGTACATCATACACATACACATACAAAGAGATGAAAATAAGCGCTTTGTCTTTATATGTATATAGGTGTGTGTGCATGTAAAAAATTGTAAAAAACATTTTTAATCATTGCAAGGTGCAAAAGCTCCTGAATATGCAATTTATTGTCCGCGATGAAAATGATTTCGGAATATTTGAGCCTCAACTCGCTTCATTACTGTGGGATATTAAATAATTAACACATTATTGAGCTGAGTAGGTATACTATGCAACATAGTATTAACACCAATGGTGCAACTTTGGACTGAGTAGGCGATTGAAAAGTAAATTTCTCTCTAGACGAAGAAGTCCCTCATGCGATTACTCCAGCTTTGAAAGTTCCCGATGTAGTACTCGCCAAAATAAGCAGAAGAAGAGGAAGACCTCCACTCCCTTGGTAAGATATGGTATGCGTCTTGATGTCTTTCCAACCAAATGGAAGGCCCTAAAGTTTATACTAAGCCGCCTCCGAATGACACATGGAAATTTTGGGGTGCCTTTATTTCTTGCCGGAAATATACGCGGAGTTTTCTATAATTTATGAATTGTGATTGGACTAGAACTCAATTCCTGGCTTTCTAAATGACAATAAGCACTGCTAACCTCTCAGCTATCTCAGCCGCCACACTACTAACTAACTAATCAATTATCCACTCTGTGACAATGCCATCATTTCCTGCTGACTACTTACCAAATTCAACCAAAACGAGAGAAAATAAATAAATCTTCTAGCACAAAAGTTTGCCAAACCACATTTCCAATTTCCTCAACACACAAAACACAAGGTCACGCGGTGGTGTCCTTTAGCTTTAACTGTCATCAAATACCCTTTGGCATTTATAATTCGTAGAAATATTTAAATGCATATGTGTATTTGTTTATTTGATCTTTGCTTTGCTATGTACGCAAAAGCGCGTTTAGGATACGACGACTACTTTCCAACCAAAATAGCTAAAATATCGCACAAATGCTCACAGGAACACGTCAGTAGACGGAAGCCAAATCGTTTGGTCACATACGCAGCAGGAGTACGTGTAGTCGAGCCAAAAGTATTGCAATTGTAACACCAACAGCGAAGCCAAGAGAACAATACGCTTTACGGCTTCAGAGGCAGCAGTGACATTCACAGGCTGATTGGGCCGCCTACAGTTTTGTTTCCGCTTTTGCACCACAAAAAGTTTTGCTCGTGAATTATTACAATAGAATTATGAACGGAAAATGCTTTTTTACTTTGTGCGATAGAAAATACCAATGCCGAAAAAAATAAATTAAGAAAGTGACGAGAAGCAGGAAAAAGCGGCAGTAGCTCCCAGCAACCTTAACGCAAACCGCAATTTCTACTTAAGCAACTGGAAACTGAATATTTTTTTGTCGATCCAACAAAATCGAAGCCAAATCTAAATATTTATGCCAAGTTTACTCATTTCGCTGTTGGTGGTTTACTTCCCGCGCGAGCGTCATAAAGTTCGCCTTTGCAGACTTCTTAACCCTTTATTAAATTACATTCTCTGGTATTGCACTCTGATCGGGAAATGCTTTCCGAATCGATATGCCTTAATTTTGTGATTTTTTGCTGCCACAAACAGTAAACACTTGTCAGCCCTGGCAATGCAGAACCTTAGTCCCAGAAGCGAGCGGTGCAGCCGTGCGCTCAAATTTCTTTTCGGTGACCAAGTAAATTGCAAGTTGGTGAAGTGACTCAGACACAAATGTGTCTTGGTGTATGCACCAAGGGCAAGTGATGGAGATTATGTATATGAAAGTACATCAGAAATTCATAAAAAATGCACCAATAAATGGGATAAAGGGTTATGTGTGGTGCTCGCTTAAATTAAGATCTAGTGGCTTGAAGAACTAAATAGCTTTCAGCAGATTGCAAAGTGAACTTACAGTTGGTAATATTCAAAATAAAAAAACACTTTAGATTTAATTCATTTCTACAATAATTTTAGGTCTAGTAAAAAGTAATCAATTATTTTCTCAATACAAGTCTTTAGTGATCTGTGTCTCGTGTTCTATATAGTAAGTGCGATTGGAATACGCTAGATGCCGTTAGAATGATGATATTTTGTAATAAAAAAGATAATTAGAAAAGTATTTTCTATAGAAAATGATTTGGTTGGTTAAAAATGGTACCAAGAGAAGCCTATGAAAACCGATTGTCCCAATTTTTTGCCTTCAATTTGGTAAAAAGTTAGAAAGTAAAACGGTACATATTTGACTGCCCTTTTGATATTTCTTTAGTAATTGCAAGTAAGTAACAATCTTCTTTCCCTTTTGCTAATAAAAGAGATATTGTCAGGCATAAAAATTATTCGTTCGTACAAAGTTAAAATTGCTTTTTCTTTCTTGGAACAAAGAAAAGATGGTAGACGTGACAGCTGTTAAGAGATCACCACTTTTCCTCATCAAACCTTTTATGGTAGGGAGCGAAGCAGTGATCATAGCCTAAAAAATGGTTGCTTGCGCACCAAATGAATCGAATGAAATGGTATACTAATTTTCCGGAACCTTCGTTTTAAAGAATTTTTATAAGTTGTGAAAATTAATTTAAAAACTTTCTATTATAATTAACAAAATATCTGAAATAATAAAACCCAACTCATTAAGAATAATACAGAAAGTTTCCATAAATCGCGACCATCGAAAAATTTGTGAAATTCCAAAAAATAATTTTCAAGCTCAATTAAGCACCAAAAGCAAAAACAAAGAACATTAAATGAGTAGTAATCCACCAGCAAAAAAAAAACACATTTTCAAAAAAAGAGAGAAAAAAACTCTAAAAAGCCAAAACACAGATTAGCGCTTCATAATGAGAGAACAGTGAGACCAGCAATCACAATGGCAATCAGTGAAATAAAAAAGTGAGATTAGCAGCTTGACTCACAACAACAAAACCAAAATGTTGCATGTGAATTTGTTGCTGCGCTGGGCATATTAAAAACCCACTAAAATTAATTACAGCAAATTACATCGATGAAAATGTTTTGAAAAATGCCAAACATGTTTTTGGGTTCATTAAAATGATTATCATTTGTTTTAGATTATTTTTAGCTTCATATTTACATGCTTTCAACTGATTATCTGCTCTTTTTTGCTTATGTGCCAAGCCAAATGCGATGTAATTAATTAAACATCATTTCAAGAATTTTTTTTTTGGGACTTTGTAGGGGTGAGAAAGAAGAATGTGAGCAGAATAGTAGAGATGGCTTCCCACACAAATAAAATAAAAGAACAAAAACATGCGAAAGTGATTCAAAAGATCAAAAATCGTTCAAATGGCGCAAAAAGTTGAGTTGAGGGAGGTGATGCGCCTGCTGAACAGAGCAACCAGCGCACTGACGCTTAAAGGCCCGTTGTATACTTCTCTCCATCTCAGAACTACGCACTATTTCGTGTGTCTTATCAATTTTTCAATATTATTTGTAAGAGCTTTCGCTACGTTATTCCCATCGAATAGTGCTTAGGGCTGTACAGGGCCTTGATAGACATCTGCAGCTTTAACAAAACTCTCCTGAAAAGTACCTTATTCTCCTACTGTAAAACCCCATTAAATAAAGTACCAATTATTGTTTTCAAGGCGAATCAACCTAAAAGGAATAGATTCCTTGATCTCTTAGCGTTCAACACAGCCCAAAGCGGTCACGTTGCAAGTTCTTTCGTTAAGTCATATGATTCTGGCTGGTTCTGACAGAAGCATGCCGGCAACATCTGTAGAATTTATTATAGTTAGATTGGTATCTCCTCTCACTAGCTTATCCGCCACACCGTCGTCTGGGATATCCCTATGTTTGGGACATGTAGCCGAGAGTTTGTTTAATGTTTGAATTTGAACGCCACCCTTGGTGTGGATGGCATCTTGGCTATCTGAGTATATGATGATTGATTGGTGAGTAATCAGAGATCCGAGAAACTATTCTGCGACTACCGTGATTGCAATAAGTAGTTTGGCAGCGTCAAATTAACTATGGTTGAGAGCGTTGGTGAGCGAATTGCACAGCCCAAACCTTTCAACGAGCTTAGAACCATCCGTGAAAATGACTATGTCACTCTTCGATCCAGAGTTTTTGTATTTTCCCATTCATTCTCGGCTGGGATTTTTTTTGGAGAAGAAATTGTCAAAACAGTAAGTGAAGATAGAGAAGTTCCTTTTCTTTTGAATGCTTTAATATGTAATATATTTTCTTAAAATTGGTTTGCATGGTTATTTTTATCCTTTTGACTGGGTTTTCCTCGCATTTGTAGTTAAAAAAGCAAAAACATAAACACGAATATTTACCTGGAATCCATCGTATGTCCATGAGCCGAATTTCATCTCACAACGCTGATCATCAAATGGAAACCACGTAATGTCTATTTTGCAGGTGGACTTAAAGATACCAGGCGGCACATAGAGACACGAGCCATTATTGCGGACCACAACGTTGGTGGCATAGGTGCCATCGAAACCCTCATCGGCGCTGGAAGAAAATAGGTTTATGATTGGAAAGTTTTTTAATATTTTGTTTAAGCTCAGAATGTAAATTATGTTAATGTGAGTACAAATAAGTTACTCATACGCAGTGGCAACACTTTTAGATAGTACAATATATTATATTTAGAGTCAGTCAAGTACAATTTCAAACCAAAGAAGTTTCTTGTTTAGAGTTTACACTTAATACGTGAAGTTAACATAAATATATGACGTTTCTTATTTAGTTTCCTTTCTCTTAAACCCTTCGCATTGCATGAATTTTTTTAAATCTCTTTTTTTGTTTAAATCATAGGAAAGTGAAAAGAAATGACATTGCCTCGAGCATCTTTAGCTACTTCCACAGGCAACAGTACTCACAACAAATAGCAAAACATATAAAAGCAATAAAAGTGAACTAACTATTCGCACAATAGTCACAGAAGCTCTCTTCTTATGTGAGTACCTAAGACAACAGCAGATGAGAAGACGAAAAAAAAAATTAAAAAGTGAAACGAAAATCAAATAGTAAGAGACATTAGAAAACTACAATAGAAGAAGAGAGTAGAAAAACACGCCAAACAATATGTGTGTAGGTAACTGAAGTGTCGAGAAGGAAAAGTAAAAGCAAAAAAAATAATAACAATAGGAAGTTCATTTAATGCGACCGACGACAGCCCTGTAAGGTGAGTGACGTGCTGAAAAAGTGAGTAAGTGAAAACTAAGAGTGATTCTTTGTTCGACTAACATTCAGTTACAAATGTACGTGCACATTAACGGTTACATCTCGGCGCGCATGCTGGTGACGTATATGTCAGGCTTATTTGTTTGAGAAAGTCAAGGTTTACAAAGCCCGCAAAAAAATTAAGCGTGAATTACAACAGAAATGAAAACAAATGTCGGCAGAAAAGTTAAATAAGAAAGAGAGCACGAGAGGTGAGCACACAACTAGCAATTATTTGTTGAGACTGTTGGATGGGCATAATTTATCAGGGCACTGCAGAGTGCTCTTTCTAAGAACTTTTCATTAAGTTGATCTGGTGTGGTTTTTTCAAGTATGCCTTTAGCATAAATGAAGAGAAATAAATATGTATTTTTCTGTCTTCTCTGAGTAAACGTAAGGATATGGGTATTTCTTAGCTATGTGAGATTTATGTACGCCGTTCTTAGTATAAAATAATTACCAATCAACAGTTGACTTTCAAAATACTTGCCACTATTTGTTGACAGTCATAACTTTGAGGTTGTAGATAGTTTTATCTATCTACTGACCAATATTAACACCTATACTAATGTCAGCCTTCAGTTGGCAATTGAAAAGTAAAAGCCTCTCTCGTCGAACAAAGACCAAACTCTACAAGTCCCTCATAATTCCTACCCTACTATATGGCGCAGACGCGTGAACAATGTCGACATCCGAAGAGTCTGCCTTATGAGTATTCAAGAGAAAAGTTTTGCGAGCGATTCATTGTCCTTTGTGCATTGGTAACGGCAGATACTGCAGCCAATGGTATGTTAAGCTGTACTTGATTTACTTGTCATTGTCATATTTCAGCGAATAAAGAGACAGCGGCAATGCTAGCTAGATCATGCTAGATCATGGTCTTAAATAGACGAAATACATCCATAGTGTTATCAGGGACACATCACGCGACCAAGCTTTACTGCTACACTCGTATTGTGTCTTCAGTGTGAAGAACACTGCTGTTCTTTTCGCGAATTTAAATAGTCGTTCTGGCCCCTTGACCATTGCCGATTGGAGATCCTCTCTGCCGTACATTCACAGATTACGTGCTCCACTGTCTTCACGCTTTTTGCGAAGTTTATGAAAAAATTTGCTTGATTCCATCTCACCCTTCCGGGTGCTTCACTTTCACTTGTCGCTATCATGCAGTTATAAGGAGTAGAAGTTGTACATGAGTAAATGAACTAGTATTTAATTAGTATGAAGCTGATGTATACGGTAATAGAAAATTCCTAGGTTGTCGCCGTCTTAAAAACACTATTTGCTAACATGAAAAATGACGGAAGCGGAACTATCTAGTGACCAATTCGGACTAGTAGCATTCTAGTTAACAAATAGTTTTTCCCCTGCCACGTGTGTATATGTATGTTTGCAGATTAAAGCAATTTATGTCGTTGTAGGCGCTTCAGTGATTTAACACATATTCCTCGACGTTTTTACTGGGCTTTAAATGCATATGTGGATTAACACACCGGAGTTTCACCGTTATGTCAGCCACACTCGGTAACATATGCCCACACATACATACCTACATGTGGATGTTGGCATTTGTGAGTGAATAAGTTGGCATATGTTTTAAAGCTGACGACCAATTATATAATATATTGAGCAGGGTAGTTAGATAGTGAGTGGAGAGTGCGTGATGTGTCCACGAGTAAGCGGAAGCGGAACGAAACAATATATGTAATTAATACCGTTGGTTGCTGGCTTAAAGCTTTCAATGAAATATTAATTACGATGCGTGCGCCATTTTAAAAGGACACGCTCAAAGAGCAATGCAAAGAGAGAAAGAGAGAAATAGATAAATAGAGAGGGAGAGAGAAGGAGTGATATGTAAGTGTATAAATTTAAACGGGCTACTGCATCGTTTTTTGTTGTTATTGCCTTTGTCATATTCATGGACAATATAAATGCCAGTAAATGTTGGTTTTATTCAAAATAACATATATATTTTCATCAGATAATTATGCGTACGTTATTTATTTATTGGGTGTGTATGGTAGTTAGCTGGCTTGGAGGATGCACACATTTATTTCATTTGCGTGGTTGAAATGAATTTGTTGTTTTGTTTTGCCCACATTTTGCTATTATTAGTTTCATTTTATTTCTATTATTTGTGTTTGACTGCAATAAAAATCAATAGTAGCTAAATAGATATTCCAATTAAATTCCAAACACATTCGCTGAATATTCAATAATGTTGAAAATTGTTTTCATATTTAAATTTTATAGACCAAAGTGTTAAGCTGGCTATTGGAGCTATTTGCTTTTCTATATTTTCCATTACCCCACCACACTCAGTCTTCGCACAACTTTCGTAGAGAATTGTTTTTCAAAGTAGCTAAATAAATAATTTATTTTTCGTTTCTTCAGCAATTTATTTGGTCTAGTGGAAAGTATTCTATTATTCTTCTATTACATTTAAGGCTTTATTAACCATTCATATATCGAATATGTACCGTTTCGCCATTTTGAAGTTTCTGCCAACGTGCCTCTCACACAGAAACCCTTGTCTCTCTTTGCAAACAAATTCGGCAATGGATATTCATCCCAAACACACAACGTAATCTTCCTAGTACCCATATATCGAAACAGCGCTCGTATGACGATTTCCATTATTTTATCGACATTATGGACAATTGATCATCCACACCGTGGAACATCTTTTAAATCAAAATTATCAGAACATAATCGACGAAACCAAAATTATGTATAATTGGCTGTTATTGTACCAGGCCCACAAACACTATTCACATTTTCAACTGCCTGAACTGCGTTTTCGCCTTTATCAAGAAAAAGTGTTAGAACTTTAGTAAAAACAAAAAAAAAAAACTTAACGAACGCGAAATACAAAATTTATTGACTACTTTTTACTAGACCTAATATTAATTTGAGTTTCCACTGTAACCTCAAACCGTACTGTTCTTGTAATCAAAAGCGAAATGAAAGCAATTTTCTCTCAACTCACTTCCTCCACTCTACATATACGTGTAAGTATACTACATATTTAAGAGCAAGTCGACAGGGGACAATTTATTCACCACTTGAAACTAAAACCAAACTTGACCTATGACAGCGACTATGAACACACAAATACATACGAACACACCAATACATGGGCCACCTAAGCCAATGACAATGTACAGCGTAGCTTAGAGCAATGGCAGCAGCAGGAAATAATATGAAGAAAAAAATTATAAAAACAAAAAATAATAAAAAGAGCAATAAAAAGCATGAAAATTGCTGCGCTGACCAGCTTTTAGTGCTGCGGACCTTGAACACGCCGCAAGCAGTGTGGAAATATGCTTTGTATATGTCATGTGTGTTTAATAAGAGTTTTAGTGTGTGAGTGTGAGATAATTGCAGCGCCCAGCGGATTAGTTGAAAGCCCGCCTGAGGGAGCTTAAACACCATAATAAAAACGGACACACACACACACATACAAACACCCAGCGGCAAATGAAATGCTAACAATACGCAGCAAGGCTGTCCTCATTGACTGCGTACGGGGTTGGGAGAATTGCAGTTTGGTGCAATTTAACTTGGTCACATAGCGAAGAGCGCGAAAACGAGAAAGTTTTTGTTATTTTAAACAAATATATGTTGATATATACATATCTGCCTTATGTTAATAATTTGGTGAATGCCAATTTTTTTGCACTATTTTTCGCAACATTTTGTGAACTATAAAAAAATGAAACCCACTTACCTGTTGTACATAAGCACATCGGGTTTCCACAGTCTGTGTGGTGGTATGCGTAAATCTCGCACGCCACCGTATTCGCTGGAGTTCCAACGCAAGTTCATATCGTTCCATTCCTGAAATAAAGCAGAGAAAATAAAGAAAAAATTAAGATGAATGAAAAAAAAATATATATATATATATATATATGTATATATATATCGCGGTGTAACCGCTACCACAATTAGAAAATTTAACTTAGTTTTTTTATTTAAATTAATTTTCCATAACTTTTGGATGTTGGTGGCACTGGGATTTGAACTCGAGCCTTCCGAATGTCAGTACACATTGCTAACCACTCGGAAAAATATAATTAGATGTAAATATCACCTGGTGGCCTATTAGTAAAATCGGAGAAAAGGTCCTAATAAAATACTTTAGAGAGAGTTTGTCACACTTATAGACCAGTGATTCCTTCCGCCCATAGAACATACCAAACAGTGACTTTTGAGTATGTAATGGCTCCTCAATAATAGATCGTGGATTACTATCACTCCCAATTCGCCATTTTTGCTTGTTGACGTACCCATTAAACCAAAAGTGAGTTTTAGCGCTGAAATCCGAATCGGTGGATATTTGGTTTTTGGATCGATTCACCGATGGTATGACGCGCTTTATGGTCGTTTGCCTTCAAATTAAGATCCTTCCAGAAAATCATGCATGAAGTGGTTGGGCACAGTTCCGATAATTGCATGCAGTGGTGCATAAACTCATTCGGGCCTTCTTCGTTATTATGCCTCAATTCAGATATAGGATGCGTATTGCGCACTGGAGTATACGCGGGATGAATCCGATCCGCTATCAAAACTGCTGGGCGCTAATATGGAACGAATATTGGACGCAGTGCGCAATCTATCGATCGAACCGAACCCTTATTTTGGTAATAAATTAACGATGATTTGAAAACGTTGTACCGGAGTTAGTCTACTCATTATAAAATGGCAAACCATACTGTGTATAAATCAAGTAACGGCTGTCAAAATGTCCAAATCTGAAATAGCATTACCCCATTGAAAACAACATTTCTAAAACAATTTCAATCCACCGTTGGACACTAATGGGATAACTAATGGATTAATGGAGATATACTCGTACCACTACATTGATACAGTACAGCGAATTAAGACACAGCGGCTACACTGACTAGAAGCAGAGGAAGAGGAAGATCATGTGGAAAAGGACCTAGTTTAGTATCTCCAAATGGCGTCGAATAGCGAAAAGAAGATGCGACGTAATCGCGTAAGTGATGCAAAACCACTTCCAGAGCAAACCCTTTTATGGACCGTTCTTTTACTTAGCATGGGATATATTGCTTTATAAGCATTGATGGAAAATAACACTTATAACCCTTTCAAACAAAAAAAAACCGCAAGATCAAGGTATACAAGTAGCGTTTGCAAGTAAGTAAAGTTTGCTGACAAGCGCACTCTAAGAGAGAGAATGTGCCAGCCACTTACAGGCGATATCAAACTCAGTCTTGATAGTCTCTAAAATCTTGTTAAATTGTCCCAGATCCCTTCAGAAGACGACTAATCAAAACAGAAGGGGTTCGAAACTTTTTAAAAAAAGAAAATTGCCTTATGAAGAATTAGTTTCTTTGAGCCACTTTTCTGGATAAAATTTGTAGTATGACAGATGCAAAAGAAATTGAACCATACCAACCGATTCGGGAGTCGATTTTACCATGCACAATAACAAAAATAACAATATAATCGCGGCCCACTTGTATGGTTATTCCCACAGCAATATGACGATATGGAAAACAAATAAATGGACTTACAATTTCCTCTAAGCCGACTCTTTAGGAGAAGCTTTTATTACATGTCAGGAAAACTCACTCCAGCAAGTGAATAGTTTTTCAAATATGCTAAGCGTAAAAATATTTGACTTCATTATATATTTTTTATTCATTTATTTCTATTTTCAATATATTTTCGAGCTGATCAATTATTTCAGAGCAATTATTTCATTATTTTACTAATAATTTTACAAATTCTTTATCGTCGCACCAATCCCCGACAGAACTGTCAACTAGAATCCAACTACTTTACATTTTTACACCAACTAGTTCATCTTCCATCTTTTTTCCATTTAAGAAACTAGTATTTTTAACACAGCGATGTCCTACGAGCTGACAATTGTCCGATTTAGCATCAACTTCATACTAGTTGTATACTAGTTCATTTTGGCGTTTTGATTCTTTTCTTCACCAAAAAATAAGTAAAAAATAAATTTATTAAAATAAAGTATCGAACCGAGAACCTCACGCACCGCAGTGAAGACCTCTACCCACTAGGCTACCGTTATGGTATAGAGAGCAACAAAATCTGCGCAGTTCAGCAGAACTTTTTAGAAAATGAAACTCAGCCGTGGCGTACTGAAAACAAAAACAACATACGAATGACGGAGTGGTGAAAATTTCTGGTTCACCAAAAATTAAAAAAAATTAAAATAAAAAATTAATTTGCCTCTAGTGGGTTATCAATGGGATTCAGCCGCGGCGTGCCGATATAACAACAACAAACGCTGATGGAAATTATTATTTCTCCCCGTTACCGGTGGACTTCTTTACAAATAACGAATTCAACTTCAAAATACTAGTTTTAAACTAGAATTTTTGCATACTAATTGGTTTTCCCCTGCAGGGATATTTCACTTTACAGGAAAGTTTCGTATGCGCAGGCGCCAACAAATAAAAAATCATCACTCAAGTGACAGTGAGGACTGGTTATACGAGTGCCTTTTAAAACATTACCCATTTTCGCCGCTTTGTCAGCAAATGGAACAACAAATTTGTACCAAATTAGAGCTTGTTGTTGTTGTTTTGTTTGTAATAAACTTAGTGATAACATTCTTATTTTATGCGCCATTACGACGGCCTAATTTTTGGGCAAATTTTTATTAATAGCTCAGTGCAGTGTTGTGCGCTTAAAACAACAGCAACAACTACTAAGTACTAAGTACATACATAAGCAAGTATGTTGGCAAAAGCAATCAAACTGCATTTGGCGCAACCGCCAAATTATAAACAGAGCAAACAAAGAGAAAAAACAAACATTTTTTAAAATGAACAAATTGCTCCAAAACACTAAAACACAAATAACGGCGAGTGGTGAGAAGGGCTGGACGACAGCGCTTAGAAAGGCGTGTAGTTTTTTTTTGTATGCTTTCAGTTACTAATTTCGATTTCACCGCATGGTTATTATTTGCTTGTCGTAGAACACAGAACATTTTAGCTGCATTTCCTAATGACTGTGGGCGGTGTAGGGGAGGGTGTGGTGAAAGCGCTAATGGTGCGCTGGAAACAAGGGCTAAAGGGAGAAGGGAGAGCACTGGCCATTTGGTGGCTGGCACTGCATTAAATCTGCGATTATTTTTATGCTTTTTTCTACTTAATTTCTAGTGTTTCCGTAATTTTTATTTTTCCCTTTTTTCAAATTTTTTTTTGTTTTTTTTTTTTTTATTTTGTAATTTTATGTTACTTTATTTTTTCACGATTAAATGGCGATCCGCTTCAATCAAGTGGTTAGGCAGCTGGTAATTGCGGTTTAGTGTAAAATCGAGGGGGGCGTAATGTGTCGTGTGAGCAAGTAAAGGAAAATATAAAATTTTAATGCCGACGTCTGAATGTACTCCATACATATATATATATATATATATATATATATATATATATATATATACATATGTACAAGCATATTATGTTCTATTTGTACATAGATATTTTTGGACCACCATTACTTTGCCGATTGCAAAAAATAAAAATAATAAGGAAAAATGAAATTAATTTCGTATCTACAAATGTATCTAAACAAATATTGAATTCCACTCTCACTCTCTCACTCGCCTCTTTGTATCTTCTGCATCACTGGACAATCTGTGCAAAGCATCTGCACACATATTATTATCGTTAGCAACGAAAAGAGGTTTTCAATTTCCGCAAAAAGCAATTTTGGCAAAGCAAACGAAAATAGAAAAGAAGCGAACAAACATCGAGTTGAGGACAAATAAGCAGCGCGGTGCTGGGTGGACTAAGAACAATAGTTCCATAGAGACAAATTACAAGAAGGAATGAAAGAAGTGATGGAAAGCTTTTCGATGACAAGAGCTGAGGCAGAGGCGTGATAGAATTTCGAAAGACACGTACACGTATGTATGTTAGCCAACAACTAGCAAGCGCTGGAGGGGCTTGTGAAGCTGAGGAAATTTCTAAAATTACACAAAGTAGGCATAAATCAATGTCGTGTAACGACATTGTGCTCAATTCATATTTCGCTTGGATCGAAAACGAAAATTGTGTATTTAAAAATGCAAATTATGAAATGTAAAAGAGCTTAACTGAACTTTTTGAATTTTTTTCCAAACTGTTTAGTTTTTTAATGCTGTCTGGTTTACTAAAGTACTAAATTCGTCTCAAACCAGTGGCAAGAAAGCAATGAATTGTAGTTTTAGTTTTAATCTACGAGTGTCTCCTAATTTTGAACTAAACTGAAATAAGATTGCCTCAAACTAGTGTTACGAAAATGATATTTGAAATTTGTACTTTTTTCTTTAAGTTTCCCAATAAAATATCTGAGACTGCTTTGAATTAGTTCAAATGAGGCTGAGGTATTTTTAGATTCGTAGTATGTCTTAAAGAAAGCAGATGAAGGTCTTTTGTTTGGAATATTAAATTTGCTTCGATGTGTGTCTGAATGGGTAGTTTTTAGACATTTGGTTTTCAAGAAGAAACCAATCGCGTATAATTTACTGCTAAGGCCAAGAATTTAGCTTTATTACAAAGAAAAGGATTTGCCAATTGTTTTAAAACTGATTTTGGGCAAGTGACCATCACGGCTGTCTTCAATAACACACCGAATATTCTTTTCCGCTTTTTTCATATCAGAAAAACACTCTACAATACTGCCAATCCGAGGGACGACCGCAATTAGAAAATTTAACTTAATTTTTTATTTAAATTAATTTTCTATAACTTTTTGGATATTAGTCAGACACCAGAATTTGAACCCAAGCATTTCGAATGGTATTAGTTACCAGAATTAATAGTTAACATGTGGTGACTGCCAAGTGTTTTTTACTTTCTTGAACTTGAAAGGTTTGGGACCGCTATTTGAAAATAGTTTTGAAAGGGATGCTTTAAAAACTCAACTCGAAAAAATTATGAAATTCAATGTAAAAAAAACTAGTCAAAGTCGGCTTTGTTGCAAGCAAAATACTATTTTTTAAATGGTTTCACCTGACTGTTACACGGTTATACGATATGAAATTAGCCCTTCGAGTGATTATTTATTAATTTCATTTTTTCTGCTATTATGAAAGCTATTTAGGCATATTCATATTATAATTTCAGCTTAAAATAAATAAATACAAAATTATCATTTTTTCATAAATTGAAAGTCACCAGTTAAGGCATTTTACACTTCAGCAACGGTGTACATAAGTGAACACCTATTTCATTATAGGCACATGTGCCACAAATCACTTCTGCTTGTGTGCAATTTGCACGCCATAATTCCTGAATGACTGAATGAGTGAATAAGTGAATGAATGTTCGGTAATTGCAGAAAAATGAAAATGGCAACAAAAGAAATGTGAGAATTGATGTTATTAATGTCATCGCTTTGCTTGCTATTGTTTTTGTGAAACTAATAAAGTAAATGGCATGAATGCCAAGTGTTTTGTAAGGGCTGCAACACCCACACACACACACACACACACTTACATGGCGCTTTTAAGTGCCTTTGCACATTTACAAGTTACAAGTGACAAGCAATTAATGTCACTCATACGCAACGACACACCCTCCGCCCGCAGGCAGGAGCACGAGCAACACATAAGAGAGAGCCTGCGTAAGCGTATTTGAGCGGCAAATATGTAATTGCAATACCATTTGAAAATTAATTTACCTAAATGGTGATACCGTTAGCTGTTGCTGGCTGAAGGATGACAGCGAGCGATTTAGTGGGAAATAAATTTCATTTTGTGTAATTTGGATTATATTTTATTCTGCCAAACCCTGCTGCAAATGTGCCGTTTCGAGTATGTGTCGAATTGCTTACAAGTCTCGAATCCGGTTTCATCATCAAATTTCGCTAAAAGCCGCTTAGGCAGCTAAGTGAATTGCAGCTTTAAAGTTGAGGCACTTTCAAAAATGATTTTATTTTTTTTTTATGAAATTTTTCATTTCCTCTCATGAAGTTTCTTTTACGTGCAGTTTGAGCACTTTCCTTCGTTTGCTTGGTATTTGAATGTCATTCTCCATTAGCGTGCCTATGGATGTACTCGCATGGCTTACAAGACAAGAAAGCGAAAGTGTTGCCTCGGGTGAAAAACATAAAATATCCTTGCCTTTTTACTTTTCGGCGTTCATCTGATGCTTTGTCTCAATCATCTGTCTTTTCACTGTCACTTTAGCTTAGACTCCAACGTTTTCTTTGTTTCTCCATCATTTTGCTTTGCAAATATGGGAGCACTACTTGCCTATAGCCTTGTATTAATTATTTATGCCACTTCTGCTGGTCTTTGTTTCTTCTAAACTTAAAAATGGAGTAAAGTTTCATTACAACCATGAATATTCATTTTAAAATTTCGAAACCATAATTTGTGTTGCCAAATAATACTTTTTTGTTTTATTTTTCTTTCGAAATTTAATCTAATTTTAGCTTTCCATGCTTTTTTTTTGCCAGAAGCGGTTTTGTTGATTCATTTTTTTGGTCTAAGCATATCCCCAGTGATATAGTGGGTAACCGCAAGTTAACAAATTGCTAAGCAAATTTATTTTCTTCTTACGAAGCTACTTTTTATGTGAGAAAAAATTATTCGAAAGACACAGTGGAAAGACAGTTTGTTAAAGGAGGATGCAGGATTTATATATTCGAACTATGGAGCACCGTTATCGATCTCGATTTGAGAGAAAAAAATGTTTAACAATACGTGTCGTGGTGACGTTTCTTTTCAAAATCTGTAACTTGACACTGTGACGCACAAGCTTTACATACCGACAGCGAGTTTTTCGCCAGCCCAAAATCCATATTTATGAGTTTCGTTTTGCAATGTAAGCGCAATCATTTAAGGTGGGAGAAGCGAATATTCCTTCGGAAACGGCATAACTTGCAACAGAATACATTTACAAATATACAATACAAATGCAGAAGAATGAAGTAGTATTTGTTCCGAATAAAAAGCTGAAACCTATACTTGATGCTCAATAAATTTAAGCCTACAATATTGGCTCAGGAATAAATAAAGATAAATAAATCGTGTTGTAGCTTTCTCAACGAGACACATTTGTGTTTATTTGCTGTCCGCAAGTTCGCCTTTAATAACTGTTGACATTATTCCCCGGACAGCATGATATTGATCGACACCGAAGATTAATGCGTCTCTCATTGAACTTAAGATGCACAGTCATGTTCTGCTCTTACCATATTCCGCATTTGAATAATATTTGTATTCCAACCGACGTACTTTCCCACCAATTTGAGCAAATAATCGAGGCTCCCAAATGGCAGTTGGAAAATTAATTTATTTTATTTCAATTTTATTGCGCAATATTTCGAGATTTATTTGTCATTTTCCGAATTTATTTGCCTCAATTTGGCTGCTTATTGTTTTCCTCCTACCGAAATGGGGAGTGTATGTGGATTTGTAATTACAGTTTGACAATATTTCATTACATTTGATTGTGTTTTGATTGCCAACTTACCAATTTCAGCCAAATATTTGTTATAAGCAATTGATTCTTCTCGTCCTGCGGAGAAAAATTCAAAGAAGAAAGATAGAAAAATCAGTATGAAAATATAACGTGATATTTATATGCATAATAATACAGTGTCCTTATTCTAATGTGAAGACATAAACTGCTGTTGATAATATTTAGTAAATGTTTAATTTATTCTTTTTTCTCTATTGTTCTTATCCTTATACACATCTTCATCCTTTAGTTATACTTATTATTTCACTAATCTTTATTTTTAGAGTTATCTCTAGCTCTATCTGTTTCATATCCTTGAGCTTATACTTATCTTTATTTTTGTACTTTTTTCTTATCTACAACCTTATTCTTGACCTTTTACTTTTTCTAGTTCTTAACCTATTTCTATGCTTATCGTTTTTCTTACGTTAACTTTATCCTTATCCTTATCCATATCCTTATCTTTATCCTTATCCTTATCCATATCCTAATCCTTATCCTTATCCTTATCCTTATCCTTATACTTATCCTTATCCTTATCCTTATCCTTATCCTTATCCTTATCCTTATCCTTATCCTTATCCTTATCCTTATCCTTATCCTTATCCTTATCCTTATCCTTATCCTTATCCTTATCCTTATCCTTATCCTTATCCTTATCCTTATCCTTATCCTTATCCTTATCCTTATCCTTATCGACCGAAAATCACTTCAGCGGTTACAAAGCGTCAATTATATTATATAATTCTTATCCTTATCTCATCAATATCGCTGCCTTTACCTTTATACTTATCCTTATTTTTATACTTATTTTGACGCAAAAGCCATAAAATGAATGTTATTTGCTTCGGAGCAAATTAAATTTATGAAGGAGGACATAAAACCAGAAGAGTTGGGCGAAGTCCAAGTAGTTCTGCGCACCAGAACATAAGTATTGCTATATGGACTTTTTGACTACACAAGTATTTACTAGTGCATACATACTCGTAAAAACATTCGCATATTAATCAACCATAATCAGACATTTTGTCATTGTATCAATTACATTAAGTGTGCACATTTGTAATCCAATAAAACCGATTAACATCAATCTTTAATTATATAGACGCTTTTGTAGTAATCAGTAGTTCAGTTGTTGTAGCGAACTTTAGTGAATTAATTAAGCTTAGCCACTGAGGTGTTACCTTCTCCACGTACATGAATGCACCGCATTGATACCCTGTGCGGCAAACTGGCAGTTGTGAACTAGTTTTAGGCCAATTAGTTAATCTTCTATTAGTTTTCCTTGCTATTGAGTGGCACTTTTAATAGGAGCTTACAAAATCTACATACGCCACCAGAAGAATATTACACCTTCTCCACTCAGCTATGCAGTTTATATTATTTTCTCCAGCAATAAACTAAAGAAGTTACACGATAAGGAGTCACCTTGTCTGAAACCTTATTTGGTAACGAACGGATTGGAGAGGACTTTTCTGATCTTGAAGGAGCTCTTGGTATTGCTTAACGTCAGTTTACACAGCTGTATAAGTTTTGCGGGGACATTAAATACAGACATAACTGCATAGAGACAGTTTTTTTCATGCTTATGAAGGCTGGTTCAAACTCGACGAAGGGTTGGTGTGTGTCGATCCTTTTTTGACGAGTGTTTTCCAAGATTCGGCTCATAGTGAATATCTGGTGAATGGTGGATTTACAAGGGCCTACTGTTGTTTTTCAGGTGAGCGATTGCTATTCGCACTTCGCAGTGAGGCCATGAAACATCTGCTCTTGTTCGCCATCTCCCGGTGTTCTATTATCACTGGCATTAAGCAGGCTGGAGAAGTTTTCCCTCAATTTCTCTCTTAATCCGAAATTAATCTTAGAAATTTGTGAAGTGATTTTCAAAAATTCTTTGAATGTGAATGTTTTTTATAAGCACATTTTTAATATTTATTTTCGTATTACTAGAGGATCGACTTATTATGAAATATCTCTTGATAGGTCAAATAAAATTAAATTAATTAACCACAATTTAATTGCCTTGAATGCATATCTGATAACTCACAAACACACATACTGACATATTTTTCAATTGGCCATTTGCCAGGCAAAAATATTTGTATTTTTTTGTATTTATTTGTATTTGTATTTGTACGTGTATTTGTATTTCAGTTTAACATTAATTGCTTTTATGTTTCGGTATTATCTCATTATTTTGTTTTTGTTTTTCTAAATGCGAATTAAATTCTTGTGTTGGCATTTATTTGAAAACAAATTAAATTTTTTTTACTACGCAATACTTACATTGAAAAAAGGAGAATTAAAAAATTTTACAATACATATATTTTTTCAGACGCTTTGTAGAAATGTAGAGGAAATAAATACAAACAATAATGAAGGAAGATAGAAAAATAGCGCAACATAGTTTTAATAAGCTCGACCGCAGAGCGATTGGCCAAATTGTGAGTAAATTAAAAATATGCGAGCTTTGAGTGGATGGGCAAGTTGCTAGGGGGACGGTTTTCCATATAGAAAGGTAATAAAAAGATATGTGTGTGCGTGCAGTTGGAAATAAACATGCACATACTGGGTATAATTGTAGATCAAATAAAATTCGCAAGGACACAAAAGGCGCACAATACAACAAATGAGGTCATATTCTTAAGACATTTTATTTTAATTTTTCAGATTTAACTTATCGTTTAAAAAGTAATAATTAAAACTATTTTATAGTTTTTCAATGAGATCAAATTTTTACTTCCCTCAAAAGTATTGATTATATTGTATCTGAGCATTAAATTTTTTTATCAAAAATAATCCTAATTTTGATATACAAGTTTTTTGATGAAAAATAACGACTTGCTTTTCAGACTTGCTTTTTTTCTTCAAAAATATTCATTACACTTTGAGTTTAAAAATTTACTTCAAAAATAATAATTATTTTTTGAGTTTTATTTCTCTCACTAAAAATAAAAATTGTTTATTGTAAGAAAAATATTTCCACTCAAAAATAAAAATTAGTTTTTGATTTTTATATTTTTTGATTACAACGAATCGCTCAAAGTGTCATAGCGGCTTTCCAATAATTGGTAGATGGTAAAATTTTTTTGTTCAAAGCTAACCAATGAATGAACTTTAAGGTAAAGTAAAATTAAAATTAATATGCTTGATTATTTCCAAAGGAAATTTCATTAAATTCCGAAAATTTACTTGCATTTGAACTTTTTTATTTTGGAATGATAGGGAATGACATTTCGTATTCGCTTTACACATCATGAATAGATACTTAACAGCAAAAATCTTTAAAGACGGATATGTATTATGTATAGGAAAAAAATTCGATACTTTGAAATCTTTGAATTTTCTCATTGAAAAAAACCAAAATAATGATTATTTTCGATCCTTTGTAATATTTATAAATAATGAAAAATATTGAATTTTGTTCAAATAATGTACCTAGAATAGTGTAGCCGCAGCGTAGTATAGAGTGCCAACTATGTATACCTACTGTGACAGTTTCTTATTAACGGTTAGTGGTCAATAAAACGAAACGTCCATTATTTTTCCATTTCAAGCACACAAACTTATATAGGAGTGCCTATGTGCAAGCTATTGATCAACTCGAATATTTTGGACTAATTAGAGTTGCCACAATAATATTCGCGAATAACCAGAAAATTTCGTCCCCATAAATGTTTGCGTTTATTTTTTTATTTGCTGTCAGCCAAAACACACTCCCAAGAGCATTTTGTTTGAATACAAGAAAACGCTACGCGCTTCGTCGAATAGTTCAGCGTAGAATTCGCAAGTGCTAACAACATTTTGACAAATTCCTGCTTGTTGACACTCAGCTTTATGTATGTATATTTGTGTTGTTCCATTCAACAAGCGCCGCACTAGTATTGCTTTGGGGAATTTCGGCTGAACAAAACTGAATTTATAAGGTTTTGGGGTTCGGTCGGAAAAACGTCCATTCTAAGAATTTGAAAATTTGTTCAGGGGATATATGTATAACACAAATAATATGAAGTAAAAAAATAAAAAAAATAAAAATTAACAAATAAAATAAAATAATAAAAATAAATTAAATTACAATAAAATAAAATAAAATAAAATAAAAAAATAAAATAAAAATAAAATAAAATAAAATAAAATAAAATAAAATAAAATAAAATAAAATAAAATAAAATAAAATCAAATCAAATCAAATCAAATCAAATCAAATCAAATCAAATCAAATCAAATCAAATCAAATCAAATCAAATCAAATCAAATCAAATCAAATCAAATCAAATCAAATCAAATCAAATCAAATCAAATCAAATCAAATCAAATCAAATCAAATCAAATCAAATCAAATCAAATCAAATCAAATCAAATCAAATCAAATCAAATCAAATCAAATCAAATCAAATCAAATCAAATCAAATCAAATCAAATCAAATCAAATCAAATCAAATCAAATCAAATCAAATCAAATCAAATCAAATCAAATCAAATCAAATCAAATCAAATCAAATCAAATCAAATCAAATCAAATCAAATCAAATCAAATCAAATCAAATCAAATCAAATCAAATCAAATCAAATCAAATCAAATCAAATCAAATCAAATCAAATCAAATCAAATCAAATCAAATCAAATCAAATCAAATCAAATCAAATCAAATCAAATCAAATCAAATCAAATCAAATCAAATCAAATCAAATCAAATCAAATCAAATCAAATCAAATCAAATCAAATCAAATCAAATCAAATCAAATCAAATCAAATCAAATCAAATCAAATCAAATCAAATCAAATCAAATCAAATCAAATCAAATCAAATCAAATCAAATCAAATCAAATCAAATCAAATCAAATCAAATCAAATCAAATCAAATCAAATCAAATCAAATCAAATCAAATCAAATCAAATCAAATCAAATCAAATCAAATCAAATCAAATCAAATCAAATCAAATCAAATCAAATCAAATCAAATCAAATCAAATCAAATCAAATCAAATCAAATCAAATCAAATCAAATCAAATCAAATCAAATCAAATCAAATCAAATCAAATCAAATCAAATCAAATCAAATCAAATCAAATCAAATCAAATCAAATCAAATCAAATCAAATCAAATCAAATCAAATCAAATCAAATCAAATCAAATCAAATCAAATCAAATCAAATCAAATCAAATCAAATCAAATCAAATCAAATCAAATCAAATCAAATCAAATCAAATCAAATCAAATCAAATCAAATCAAATCAAATCAAATCAAATCAAATCAAATCAAATCAAATCAAATCAAATCAAATAAAATATAATAAAATTTATATAAAAAAATTAAAATTAATCCTAAAATATTTTTTTTTTTAATTTTCAATACATTCTTCTTCCATATATATTGAAAGATTTGTCTGCATTTTGTGGACGATATCGAAATTCTCGGCGCTGAAGCTATGCAGAAAAATCTTAAATGCCTTGTATTTGAAAAACAATTTTGAAGTATGCAGACAATAGCCCTATAGTTGTTGCTATTGTTGTTGCAGTGCTGAACTTTTCTAAGTTTGAGGCCTTTGCAGGGCAAGGTGTGAGTGTGAGTGATGTAATAGCATATGAAATATATTTCGAAATTCGCTTCTAACTCTTATACTAACACAGACTAACACATATGTCGAAAATATGCACCGGCAGATGGGTAAGAGAATAGTTAAAGTTATGTAAAAATTGGAATGCAAATATGTCAACTCGACAGGGCTGAGGGGACAAAACAGTGAAAAAAGCCTTGGATACGGAGGAGAATTTCTGCATTATTTCTTTTGCGAACATATGTACATGTGTAGGTATGGCACTAAAAATTCTGGACAAAGTTAAAATTGCCTTTTACAAAAACACTGCTGCTTTCTGATGCGCACTGACGAGTTGTTGTCGCATTTACAATACAATTTAATTTCGCCAAAAATGCTGTGCTTGAAGCCAAGAAATTTGTGAAAAATTTTACCAAACTCAAGGCGAAAGCAAAAGGAAGAGAAAATAATAATAAAACTTAGAAAGAAAATAAAAAATTAACAAATATTTAAAATAAAAAGCACCAAAAATATAAAATGAAGGAAGTTTGTGGAAATTATGTTGGCAGTATATTAAAAAGACTTTGCGGTTGGTCGCTTTGTTGTTTTTCTTGTTTACAAGAATAGTTTGTTTAGGATCGTATTGCTGTTGTTTTCATTTAACTTTTTATTTCCCTACTAATTTCGTTTTGCAAAATAAAATTAATTTGACGCTGTCCGGTATTATCCTTCTACATAGGAAATTCAGGAAATTACATGGCGCTTTTCCGTTTGCTTTTCAGTTTTCTTCGTTTTTTAACGCGCACAGAATTATCAAATAGCAATTAGCCAAAAGGGTTTTAAAGAAATTTTAATATTTTTTTTTTTTAAATTTTTCGACATTTTCCTTTTCCGCTCAACATTTTTTACATTGTTTTTGCACTTTTTATTTCTTCGGGACGCAATTAAGTATGGCGCAGAGTTTTTTTTGCTCCGTTTGTTTGGAACAACTTCCAAGGCTGCTATTGTTAACTTAATGGTTATTGTTGTTGCTATGGCGTGAAACTGTCCGAAAGTTTCATGACAAGTTTTTCAACACTTTCCTTATTTCACATTGCGCCGTTGTCATCGGTTAGTCTTTATTATCATTTTTTGTTTCACAACTCAGCTCAACTCGTTAGAGCCTTTCTGGAGCATAAACAAGAAGAAAATTTAATAAAAAATAACAACAAAGTGGAAAAACTTGGAATAGTAATTATGAGAATAGACAAAGTAGCATTTAATTTGGCTTACAACGGCAGAAACCACAATTCAAATGAGATTTAAATTTCTTTTTCTTCTTCTTATTTGTTTTTGTTTTTGTTGTCGTTTGTTGAGGAAAAACTCAGCAGCGTCTGCCAAGTACACAATCTTTACGCTAAAACTTTGTTTTTAATTTCTTAGCACAAAATTGAGTGTGAATGAAAAAAGTAGAAAAAATTACAAAAAAAAAAAACAGAAAAAAGAAAAAAGTTCCTAAAGAGGGCGTTGTGAAAGCTTCCATCCACTATTTTGCTTGCATTTGTAATTTTTCACGCATTCCGTTGTGATTTCCTCCGTTTTTTCACATTTCTCATTCTTAAAAGAAAAAAATAACACAAGTCCGCACAGACCCGTTTTCCCAAGCGGCACGCCTCCCACCGCTCACATCAACTTAACGGGAGATTTTTTTTATCGCTTGACATGTTAAAATGGCTTACTTTGCACGATAGCATGCGAGAACATAGCGTTAAGCCACAGCGACGCACACAAATCGCCATAGTAGTGCTTTCATAGGCAGAACTATGAACAGAGGCTACGGAGGCTACACAAGCTGCTGTTGGTCGGTGCAACGTGGCGTATGCGTAACCACTGAATGCACTCTGTAGGCAGTAAAAACATTTTTTCAACTCACACAACCGCCCTTTCACTTGTTTGTTTGTTTATTTGTTTGGCGCACTCCATGCTCGTGTGCAGGGTGTGGGGAAATGGCAACTCGAATATTGAATGGCGTTGAAAAGGTGCAAATGTTGGAAGCGCACAGAAAAACGTTTAAATAAATATACTCGAATATACGTTTGTGAACATGTGCCATACCATATGCAACGTGTGTATGTAGACAGATAGCACTTCGCTTTGCCTTTGCTTTTGTGTACGTGTGTGTGTGTGTATGTGTATAGGTGTGCGTGTGCTTGCTCATGTATAATAGATTGCGCTTTGCCACTGCGCGTGTTGGATCAGTTCCGTTACACTTGCCGGTGTGGTGGTTTAAAGCGGAGTTCACATATATGTATATACATACAAGTATATCGCTATAGCCGTGCGTTGGTCACTATAACGTAGAGACCAATGCGCCTTCTGCTGCTCGGTTGTGATAGCGGTTTGGTGTAGATTTGCTTTGTTGTTACAACATTCCTTGCTGCTACTGTTTGTTTGTGGTCGTCGTTTTTGTTGTTACTATTGCCTTTAGTGTTGTTCGTTGTGACTTGTTATCGTTAGCACCGCACTGCGTGCCGCAATGGCAACAGCGCAATCACTGCCGCAGTTGAGTGGTCCATTGGTCACAGTCGTTCGTTTAATATCAACTCAGCACTCGAGTTGCTCTATAATTGTTTTTGCTGTTGTTGTTTTAGTGCTGTTGCAGATAACGACTAAAAAGTAAAGTTAACGTGTGTGGGGAGTTCGCAGTCACGGTTTGAATTTTTACAATTGGCTTGCACTTGAGGGAGGCCATGGAAGCAGCCACCTTTGGAGTCAGCGATTATTCTTAGCTTCTTGCTGACTTTTGAAAGTATGGTTAAATAAATTTCTAGTGTTGTCGAAATCATCTTTATAACGGCAGTTCTTCAAATTCGATGCCAGTTCGTGCTGGCAGCTATAACTTAATCTAACGCTCATTTATTCATTGGGGATCTGTCAATCGCTCGGAAGGACATGGTTCGAGTCCTGGTCCAACTAACATCAAAAAATTATCAAAAATTAGTCTTTCCAATTGCGCTTGTCCCTCGCCAGGGAATGTCAAGCACTCCGAGTGCATTTCTTATTTGAAATAGAAGCTCCTCTTAAAAATCCATCATCCCTTCGGAGGTGGCTTTTAGTAATCAGTAGATCCCTCCATATTTTGGAGAAAACATCAGGGCGGATATATTCAAATTTATGGTATATCTTTTCAGGATTAAATATTGATTCTCATATCTGAAAATTGTTTGGAAAAGCTATATGAAGTAGTTCTCCGATTTCTATGAATATTTGTGATAATGTTTGTTTGTAAATAAGTGAGTAAAATATGAAATCTCTGGTCCATAACAGTTAAATTTACAATTCAGCGGAGTTGCGATCTGTTTTGAAAATGTTTATATGTAAAAAACTTTTGTAGGTGTGGCTATGACTGAATTCACGCTAAATTGCTTTAGCGGATGCAAAGCGCTAAGAATATATATAATTATGGGCTTCGGAATAAATACAATATTTTAACGGTGGAGAAATTTTTATGAAAATTTTAATGCAATAAAATTGGCAAGCTAAATGAAATATTCTATTGTGAGTATGAAATTAATTGGATTTATGAAGGTTTACAGTGGAAAATCATCTGTACGCCGATGACATCGTCAACAACCGCACCGAGAGTCCTACTTCCTCCAGACTGGATTAAAAAGCGAAGCGTACGGTTCTCTTCCCCATCTCACCTTTAAGCATTTTCCTTTGAATATACACGTATATAATCTATTTTTTAATTTCACTGTAGGAATATTTACACATATGCACACGATCATGTGAGCATTTCGAATACAAACATGCCGCCGAGTAGCTATAAACTTAGCTTCACACTACTCCATTACATATTTCAGAATGCTTCGATATTTATTAACACAGCTAATATACGAGTATGTATACGTACATAAATAAGCTCTACCTAATTTGCACTCACACTCTCACTGCCTTGATATTTTTTTTTACCCAAAAAGTAGTAGCGTGAAAAATTCCAAGTGTGAATTCGGCACAGCCTTTGCAATGAGAGTAGAAGGTGTGGTTAAAGGCACAAACAGATGTGTATAGATTTGTTTACATATGTGTAAGTTGGAAACTGGAGACTTTTTTTTAGGTAGATAACGTAATGCTGGCCATAGGGAAAGGCAGATAAGAATGGCAAGGAGAGAGCGACAGCTGAAATCTTATTCCCTTTGGACTGGTCTGGTTAGCAGGTAATGAATGATAGTGTTGTGGCATAAAAAATAGAAATATGCATGTGTATGTGTAAGTATAGAATGGCATTCCCGTGCGCTATGAAAGTATTTCAAATATGCAAAAGAAAAAAAAAACTAGAAAATAATGAAAAAGGAATAAAGTGAGTGGTAAACCTTTAAACGAAATGAAGTGAGCGAAAAATAAAATTGGGCATGAAAACAACGGTGCCTGGCATTATTTTCAAAATGGCATCCGACACATATTTTACCCAAAAAAAATTTACATAAATTCTGTAATGAAAGAATGTCGGAATGAATAGCAGAACAGCATTCTTGTCTGGCTGATTGTGAAACAAAGAAGGGGAGCTGGTGAGGAAAGAGTTGGAGCATAAAAAGTTATAATGCGGCGCTTTTCATTTTTCATTTATAAATTTTCTGCTGTCATTGCACAATGGACAAAAGTGTCGTTGAAAACATACATATACCTACAAGAGCCACAGACACACATACTCGTACACACCTTGACCAAGCAATAGCGAACCACGTGTGGTTGGTTAGTGAATTCAGGTCAGTTTTTCTCATTTTTTTTTTGGATGTTAAAGAAAACTCGGAGACCGACAGACCATTAAAGAAGGGCTATTATTTAAGCCGAAAAATGGAGGAAACAAGAATTAGTGGAGAATTCTTTACAGACAAAGCTTAAAAATAGCTAAATATGTATATTTGGATAGCCATAAAAAATTATTTGGCCGACCAACAGAAGCATAGATATATTTTGATGTAACGATTTTCCTTCATTATGTTCATACTTTGCTTTTCTGTTAAAGGAATATTTACTGAGAGTTTTGAATTAAAAAATATTTACTTATGGCTGATTAGTGTAAGAAGAAAGTCTGATCGGCCCCGGTGAATGAACGTTCGACTTTAACGCCTGGGTGGGCAAAGAAGATACAGCTGTCAGAAAACTTAGTCTCCACAACGAAACATCCACAAATAGGTTGAGGATTCCAGATTCAAAAACTCAAAAGCATGTTGTGATAGACGGACAACATGTGTCGAGTTTTCTTGACGTGATACGCACCCACCTCTGCGCCACAAAGAACGCTTTTTAGCAAGGAAAGGTCAACTTCGAAAAAGCTGCAAACACAACAGACAGAAGAACGGGTTTCTTAACGACGGGTTTCCGCTCCTGCTCTTTGAGAGCACTCATCAGAACTCCGTATAAGGAAACTATGGAAGGGCCATTCAAGCTTCCTACGTGATTCCTCATTGTTTGACATATTTAATTTATGGCTGGAGAAAATAATAGGAGCTGGAGAGCTATGTGAAGAATGAACAATCGTCTATAAGACAATACAGTTGCTGGCGTACGCCGGTGATATCGATATCGTTAGCCTCAACAACCGCGCCATGAGTTCTTCTTACTGGATATGGAAGCAAATCGAATATGTCTCATATGTGAACGAGGGTAAGGCAAAATATCTCCTGGCCTTAAACAAACAGTAATCATATTCGTGACTCGGCTTCCACGTCACTGCTGACAGTCATGACTTTGAAGTCGTAGATAGCTTTGTCTACCTTTAAACCATCGTTAACACCAACTCTTGTTAGCAGGTGCTATTGAATGGTGAATTCCCCTCTCGACGAACCAAGGTTGAATTCTAAAAATTTCTTGTTGGACGATGGCAACATCCGATGAGTTGGTGTTGAGACTTTTTGAGTTAAATGTAATTGTTATTTCTAATTGGTGACAAACAATGAAAATAAGCAATGAATGGCATGGTGTTGTCGCGGTGTCTACGCGAGTAAGGAGGAAGGTCTCTTGAACAAAGTCTTATTTGGGATAAGAATTAAAACATTGTTTTTGATAGATTTTTGAGCACCATAATGCACCTTCCATATTCGAGCTATGAGCCATCAGCTGGGCGCCGGAAAAGCAGGCAAATACCACAAGCATATCTGCGAATCAAAATAACTGTAATCCAAAGTAAATACAGACGTGTTTAATCACAAAATTCATAACATATGTACCCGTATATACGCATAAATATACATATCTGTGTGTTGTTGGCGTGACTTTTTTATTCGCTTTCATAATCGTAAGCACGCAATGCTCAACATAACAAATTTGTCGGCGTTGACAGTTGTTGACATATTATGTGTCAAAATCAAAACAATTATGCCACATCGCTGCATCCCACTATTGTTGCGACACTTAAATTGTTGTTATTGTTTTCATTTATGTATGGTTTTAGCTTCTGCCATGAAGGCTATTTGTTAATGCTGATGTAAATACAATAATTTTTTCCCCATCGATAATTAAACGACATTGTTGTTCAGCTGAGATTTTTATAACTGTTTCTATTTTGTATTTACTGTTTGTACATGCATACATATAAAATTGTATGCGAGTGTGTGTGTGTGCAATCATTTTTTAAATTTCACTGTCACAAATCTGATGGCTTACAATTAAGGAACTCGCGTGTACGTAATAATTTGCGTAATTGTTTATGGGATTACAAGCGAATCGATAAAGTCGGCAAATGTATTGCGAAATGTGCCTAAGTCAGTTTTTTTAAATTTGAAATAAATATCATTTTTGTTGGTTCTCTTGCAATTTAATTATAATATTATACATGGTAGCAAAGAAAAACTGCTTAAGTTCGAATTTCATTTTTAAGTTCAATTGATTTTTTTATAAAGAGAGATTAAGTGAGTTAAGAGGGCCACACAGCTTGAAAACTAATAACAATTTCCTCAAATATGTCATTATAGTGAAAATGATTTCAGTGAAGAATATCATCTGAGCGTAGATATCCTTCCTTCAGCACTAAGCTCACCTCTTGTGGTGAAAATCACTTCATTTGCAATCTGTGTTACTTCTTAATCGTGTTAATCTTATTCAGAGTTTTATACCAACCGAGGACCATCATAGTTTTTCTTAAGTTCTTCTCTCTATTCGCTTTGGCCGGATAATTATTTCTTAAGGTTAAGAGCTTGAGCTATTTGGAAAGCTTACATGAGCAAATTTCGCCTTAATTGTCAAATTTTAAAAAATATATGAGAACTATGATTAGAGGAAATTACCCATTTCATTTTCATGCTCTTTAAATCGCCCCGCCCAAATCTTGATGCTTGTCCCTTGTCACCACGTCAATAAGGTATTTCCGCGTTCGTTTTCAATTTGTACCGCCTCACAAAGAATATTCTATTCCAAGCACGTGCAAACTCAAACTTCCACACATACTCGTACATGGAAAGAAATCTTTGTAAGAGCATGATAATCACCATCAGCTCCTTTATTGGCGTCATTGATGGCCGACGGTCACTGGTTAACTACAATACTACCATTTATCGATTACATACATACCGACACATTGACACCAGCGTATACATATGTACATATGTACGTTTGTAGCATAACATTCGACAGCAGAAATAAAAAAGCTTTTATACGCTACGAGCCATCATCTGCTGCAATGTTGTTGGCACAATAAATTAGTCTTGCGGCGAATCATCATCAGCCCAGCTGTGCCTCATTAAGTGACGCATACGCAAACAAACCCACTTGTTATTAGGCTTATTTGTGTGCGTGTGTGTGTGTGTGTGTGTGTTTTCATTGACTCAGTCATACATTCATTGAGTGAATTTGCCACGTTGGTCGTCTACACGTACTCGGCTAACGGCATTTGTATGCGTGTCACGTGCCAGGCTGCAAGCGAAAAGAACGCCGTGTAGAAGCCAGAAAAGAAATCTCTGACTTTGTAATATTTTCATTCATTTTATTTCCAACTACAAGTCCATCCACCAACTCTCACTCACTTAGCCTCTGTTAGCGTGTGCTTTCTTCATTTATAAGCTCAATTCTTTCAAACATGTTTACAACACTCTTGGCCGCTTTTTTCTCCTTTGCTTTTTTCCTTCTGGTATCTATCTGAGATATAATTTTTCAGTTTATTTTACGTGTCTCGGCAATTTTGCGTGTGTGTGTGTGTGTGTGTGTGCATGTAAAGTGCGCATCTGTGCTTTTGTGATACAGTTATCTTTATTTGCTTATGCTCATATTCGCTTTTTTCATTTGTATGAATGAGTACGTGTCTAATTTATTAAAATATGAATTTCTTTAAATATGAGAAGATTTCTTTTTTGCGAGATTGTAAGCCAACGGGTTCATTTAAATTTACATAAAGTCATGTTTAATTTAAGATGGTGGCTTGTGCGGGTAGGTACATATTTACTCTGGGTGTGTCATAAAACTTGAGAGCCGCAAGAATGGCAATAATTATTAAATAAATTTAGAATTTTGTATTTTTAGGCATTTTTGCATGTTTTTTATGTTTTTCATATAATCGGTGTATCAAAGTTTTTTGGTGTGAGTCTTCCTGTTTTTTCTTTATTAAAGTCAACTTAATTTTTTGGCTTGGCATTCGTCGTTGACGTTGAACTACATGATTATTGGGAAATAGTAAGAAAGGTCTACGTGTATGCATTAAATACCAATTTTCCTACTTTTCTACTCTCTCTCTACGCATTTAATTTCATTTCAATTCGATTTAGCTTTTAGGCCCCAGAATAAGCTTACAGAGCGTAGAACAAGCAGCTCTTTGTCATTTCCTTGACATTTTACACACTTCGCTCTGCCACATTTACATATTTACATTGCGACAAAGTGGAATTTTATGTAACAATTTGACATATTTGCACAATTTGAATTATCAATGGATTTTTTGGTGTGGATAATGTCGCATTCAAAGGGACTAACTAATCAATTGTATGCCATATATCGCATTTTACATAGCCATATTATATGTGCGCTTGAAATTTTTTTTAGGTTTTTTATGAAAGACGAAATTCGAGTTATTTTTTTTTTTGTTTGTAGAGAAAATACTGAATTTGTGATGTGCACATCTGTCAATGTTCGAAATTTGTGGAGGAAGAGGCATTGTGTGTAATGCGCAAACCTTTATACAATATGTTTTTTTATTTATTATACATTTGCATATGTCCATATATGTATGTATAATGGTGTTAAAATACGCCAAATTTACTTCTTCAATACATTTTTATTCAAATTGATTAAGTGAGTAGACACCGTATTTTATTTAAATAAAAAAGGGATTATAAATGAACAATGCGATGAGGCAGCAATGGCAATGAAAGCCGAAGCGTTAATAATCACCGCAGTCGCATATTGAACGCAAAATGAATATTTTTTCTTCTTACGGTAATCGAATTGTGACATGAACATATTTGCAATTCATTCCTATTTTTGTATTGTGCGCCTTATTATTTCCATAAGTGAAGATACTTATACACACAAACGCGCTGAAAAAAATGTTTTTGAACGAGTTATTTATACTCATGAAGAGTATTAATCCACCAAACGGAGTTTATTTAGTATGTTAGAAGAAAATGAGTAAATTTTACTATAAGAAATGTGCCTATATATACATACATACTAATATGCGACCTTAAAATATGTACACATACGTGTACATATGAATTTTCATCTCATTTTTAAGTTGGCATATTTATACATATATAAAGATTGTCAAATAACTTTGTGCGTTATTTAGTTTTACATATAATATAGTGTTATCCATTTTGCAGTTTCGAAAATAAAAATAAATAAAATGCTGGAATATTTTTTTCATGAAATTGGTTTTTTATTATAAAGTTTGAGCCTCGGCATTACAGGTGAAACGCTACATTATTCAAACGAGCGCCTCGCGAATTTTCGCAAACTTTGATCCGTTTGAGGTAATTTTCGATCATTTTTTGGTACATTTTTAGCGGTATTTTCGACAAAACTTGACGAACGTTGGTTTTCAAGTGCATAAACTCGGCCTTTCGCGAGGCCTCACTAAAGAGTCCAAGGGCTTGTTGTTCAAGCAGCTAATCGAGGTATGTACGGCATTGTGAATGGTTAACTGGCTTCAGCTGAACTTTATATAGATGTAGGCATAAGTCCAAGTCACGCCCTAATACACCATAAGAGAGTCACAGCTCTTGAGAACGTCGAGAAATAGACACATTCGTGTCTTCGGATACACTTTCATCTACAGTAGCGATATTTGAGGGGAAACGAGCAAAACGAAGCACGAACCGCTTCAAACTACTTTAAAATTTTACTAATTGCATAAGTAGTTGTACGATTATGTGCACTCTAATCTCCTTTTAAAGCACAAAACGTGGCCACCTTCACTTTTTCATAGTAGGTTTTATCAATTTTTACGCGTTGTGCGGTAGTTAAACGATCCATTTTAATAAATGGCCGATTTTTAACTTAAACAAAACATATCTAGTTACAGATAATTATTATTTCTGATCACCGTCAACCCTCCAGGGAGTTTCACGCCCTCCGATTGTATTTCTGATAAGAAATAAAAAGATTCTCATTAAAATCCAACGGCCCTTCGGAGGCAGCTTAGAATGAAACGTAGGTCCCTCCATATGTGGAGTTCGCCCGAAAATCGCTTTATTGGTTACAAAGCGCCAATTTTATATTAGATAAATATATGTATATATGATACATTCTGTCCAACAAGTTAAACAGTTTGACATATGTATGTATGTAACGATTTTGTTTGATTATGTAATGTGCAGTGACAATAAGCGGAAATATCTCATTAAACGTGATCATGTGTGAAATTTGTCACTTTTCAGAATGTCATTTATATTATAAAATTAATATTGAATAACATGTTACAATTTAAATAATGAAAAAGCTAAATTACTCTTTTCAATGAGCTTTCCGCAGTTCCAGGCATAATAGAAATTCGTTTTGGGTAATGTGAAAATTGTTAATATTAAACATTGCTAATCAATAATAATAGTAAAGTGAATATAAATCCACTTGTTGTTATCTTTGCATTTGCATTATAAAAAAAACTCAAATAATTGTATATTATTAAAATCAGTATCAATTCAGATGAAATAATTACAAAATGTTAAAAAGATTAGAACTATTCAATTTTAAAAAATTTAATTTATATTTTGAAAAAAAGAAAGTGGACGAAATAAAGGTTACCTATATTTTCTATTCAGCAACTAATAACTATCGCTTACTTTAGCTTTATTTCACACCATCTGCAACAGATGTGCGACAGATCTCCTAAAGAATATAAAAATTGAAGGAATTAAGAAATTAAACGCTATGCTTACGTAAATGTGTGAAAATTGTGCGCTTTGACTGCTAACATCATTCACAAAAATCACGTAGTTCTCTCAACAAGAAAATTGTGCAAGTTCACTAGCATTTGGTCTTTTCAATTACAATCCACAGCAGAAGGTCGCTTCCAATAATAATCAGTCCGGTTGACCCAGAATGGACAGAAGTCGATTCCAAATTTTACTCATATTATATATTACATTAGACATACCTTTCAACATACTTACACATACATACGAATATATATATACATATGTTGTGGCAGCACGTACGAAATTGATACATTATCGTCATGCCGCGTTGAAATCGTGATAGAAAATCATACTATATATGTATAAAAACAAATTCCTGATGACAGCAGGCATAAAGTATAGATGGGAAAATTACGTGTTGTTGAATTCTCAGCGAAATAATGAGAAACTTCTGATTACTTCTTCATCTGTCCGTTTCATTTTTCCGTTGCAATATGTAATCTTTGCTTCCTTCTTCTTGACTTTACTACTAAATTTGGAATTTATTACTACATATATAACTTGGCTGGCACGTAGTTTCACGACGGCATTGAAAATTTGTTAATTTATTTGTTGTTTGGGTTAAATAAAAAAACAAACTTAATGGCGCTCAACTGCTGATTTAATATTAAACAACTCTTTGACACTTTTTTTGTTTTTCATTTGTATTGGATTTTACTTAACATTTTTCGTTTATGTAATTAAATATTTCCTTAATTTTATTTTAATATATATTTATTTTACTCTGTTATGTTTTATTTATTTAGTTTAATTTATTTAATTTCTACTTTATTTTATTTGATTTCATTTTTGTTTAATTCCTTTCATTTTTTCTTTGATATATTTTTTTAAATTACTTAATTTAAATTTACTTTTAGTTTTATTATTGTATAATTTAAAATCACTTTATTTTTATATCTGTGATATTATTTTATTTAATTAAATAACGAAGTGTTTATAATATTTACAGTAATAAAGTTTCTCCCTTTGAAACACAACGGTAAAAGTAAAGTGGAACCTCGCTTATGAAATATTAACAGTTGGTTAAACTCATTCCGTACCTTTTATTGATATTTTTGCACCGTTTACTTTTGAATGTTGAAAACTAATTAGCCATCGACTATGACGTCGCCCGACCAACAACACTGAGAGAATTTTAAATATAAAATGAACTAATACATTAAGAGTTGATTACGTTTTGCAACCGATGAAGTGACAAAATTTGGTTGACCGATAATAAATATTTTGTTTGTTTAAACAACGAAGGGTAAAATGCAATAACAAAATGAGTAGAACATAAAAATAGAATGAGGAACTAATCACTTTAGATATTTTGATACAATAACAATCACAACAGTGAAAACGAAAGAACGAAAGAAGGACGTGAGGGCGCAGTACGAAATGTCTGGAAAGTGTGGTTGGCAATAAATGTAATGCAGACTGGTGATTACCGAGAGGAGACAAGCCGAAAAGTTGTCGAAACTATAGGAGCACACAAAAGCGAAAGAAAAGTCAATGAGAAAAGTAAAGAAGATAAAAAAAGGCTATAAAATAATGTTTCTTCACTTAAAAAAAATGTGAGGGGGAACGATCGAGCATAACAAAGGGCAAAGTAATTAGCTAAAGCGTACATGGGATGGAGCTTTTTAGGCGCCACGCTAACGACAGGCCGTGTACCGTTCGCCACATCCGCCCATGAGCGACAATAAACTACAAATGCGAAATGGCGAATGCGTTGGAAATGACTTTAATTTCGAAATTAGCTGGGGAAGCAAACATTAGATTTGTAAATGACTATTTGCTGTTATTGCTGTTGGTGATTAAGATGGCATGACATGCAGTTGATGTGGGATGGAGAAAGATAGAAGTGAGAGGGAAGAGAAAAACCGCAAACAAAGCGAGCGCTGAACTATTGTATGTAAGTGGAAAACAATGAGCGTGTGTGCGTTTCTTGAATGAAATGAAAAATGTTGTTAAGTCTGCGCGCAAAATGTAGCTTAACGATTATTAGGGTTGCCGAATTTATTTCTGCTTTTGCTGTGATATCCAAAAATTTGAGGGAGAAAGTTTATAAAATTTTAAATTAAAAAACCATTGAGTTAAATTGGTAAATAAATTTCTCGCTACTGACAAATACTTCGAAATGAGATTTATACTAACGCTCTACAGGCAATTTAGTATGTTGTTTGCCTCAAATGCTGTCAGTTATAAAATTTGTTCGATTTCTTGATCATGTACACGTACACGCCTAGGAGATCCATCAATGCTTCTATTAATCACAATGATGTACTCATCTTATTTGAAGAATTTGCATAGCATCAGCACGTATCAAAAGTATATTTAAAATTTATATGGAAATGATTTTTTGAGCGAAACTTCTTTATGTGCGGCAACGTACACGATCCTTTCGGATACTAATTGTATGTTTAGAAATCCAAAAATTGCCACCTGTTTGAGAAACCTAAGTGAAAAATATAAGATAAAGAAATAATATATAACAAGGTTTACTGTGACCGAAACTGTGACTGAAAATACAATTTGAACAGAGGAAATTTCATATTCTGAGCAGAAATAAAACTAAGAAAAAATAGTTTTATGTGAAAAATGCAGTCTGAAGCTAAATCATAGATATTATAAATTTTTTTATCGGGTAAAAATCAGAATAATAGAAAACAATCACCCTAATAATACATATGTATACGTTTGAGAAGCATCTCCGAGCGCTTAACTAATGGCTTGAGTTTTCCGCTCATCACTTGGCATGTTCGTCGGTATGCTCCGCTTTAGCTTGCGGCCTCTTCGCTGCGTAGTGGTGGTAGCAGCAGCGAGCGAATGCTGTAGGAAAACTACTGCCACGTCTTTAGTGCGGTTTGTAGTGGCGCTGCCGTCTAATTATGCTCGTAATGTCGCGCCAGCTACTCAACTCAAGTGGCAATTCAATGGCTTACATACACACAAACACATATACACCAGCATGTGCCGAATTTGTGTTTATCTGCGCTCATATGCGAGAATGTACGAGTGTATGAATGTATGTATGTGAGCGCAATGCAATTCGCTACAAAGCCACATGGGAACAAACGCCTACAAATTAAGGCAGAGGAGACAACGCGTCGGCGGATAAACGAAGCATAATAATAGGCGCAGAGGCATGGTTTGGCTAATGAAAGCATTCACGTTCATTGATGTGGCTGTGGTTGCGCTCGTGGTTGGGGTTGTGTGCATTTAGCGGTATCTTTGGCGAGTGTTTGCTTAACCGAGTTTATCTACGTTTATTTTTAGTCTGTATTTTAATGCGGCAATTCTGCTTGCCTTGGCTTTGCGTTGCTGCTTTGGGGGTGTTTCCGTTTCCTGTGCCTTGGCTTCAGCTCCCTTCTCAAACGCACTTATAGGAATGTTCGAGGTCTCTTTGTAGTTCATTTCATTTGTGTGTTTTATTGAAATCATTTTATTTAAAATTTTCTTTTTTTTCGCGACGTTTTTGTATACTTTCGTTTGCCTTTGACTTCGCTTACTAATTACGTAGTGGCGGACGAGCGCAGGAACCTGTAACAGATTAACTAATCAGCTAATTAATTTCCACAGCTCGAATGGCAAGGTCAAAGAATGCGCAGTGCGAGGGAAATAAAGTCATCCGAGGTCATAGAGTGCCAAGGTCATTGGGCGGATTAGGGTCAGTTTACCTTAATTTATGTGATGATTTTTGAATGGAATGCCATAACTTTGCAAATCGATTGAATAAGTAGAATTTGCCCAGCATAGTTCAGTTGGACGTGACAGTTGTTGACAAACCCATCCTCGGCTGTAGTCTAGCCTTGTTTTTACGACGAAAGGCTGACTCGACCAAGAGATGGAATAAACATCTGCAGGAAAAGCAAGAGTTGGTAAACAAAGAGTTTTTAATTTTGATTTTTACACCGTTTTCTTATATGTAGTGCCGACTAAGATTTTTATTGCTGCGATGCCCTACGAAACGAAACTTTCCGATTATACATGAGCTGCACACTAATTCAATACTAGTTCATTTTTGCAAGATAGTTATTCATTTCGTGGATATAAAATTCAATATCTTCTCATCTTTTGCATAAAGTGCTTATTTTGACGGGAAGCTCTCTGAAAAATCTGGAAAAAATTAATTATTAAACAAGGGGGGCTCTGATAGGGACTTTGAAGAAGCGTATAGTAGGTATTCCATTCCTCCCAGTACATTCGCTTGTATATATATTTATTTGCTTGCGTAGTATTTGCCCCCTCAGCTATTTACTACGCCGAGAACTTGGCTAAACAGATTTTCTCCTAAACTTCTGCAATTTGTTAACACTCTGAGTTCACGATTTGCGATGATTGCTGCTGCGAATAAATAAAATATTTCTGTAGCATCGACAGCGCAAAATTATTGCGTAAAAGTTGAAACTGCTAATAGAGTGAAGAGGACACTCACACCGATAGAGGACACCTGCGACCACCACTAATGATGGTTCTTATGATCACCTCGCTTCTTCAATTGACTGAACTTTGTGGAAAGCAGAAGAGATGGAGACAGGTAAACCTATGTGCGAAGACGTAGGAGAAGAGTACAACACGTGCAGTTAACGGTACTTCAGAACTACTACCAGAAATCGGGCTGAGTAGCACAGCTGGCATTCAAGCATGCCGCACAGTAGTAAATTGGCGGTGCTTCAAACCAACAAACAAACAAGCAAATGCAGAGCAGATATATAGGTATAGACTGACAATCGAACGAGTAGACTTCGCGACGTGTCGCCGCAAAAAGCTGCAGTGTCGCTGCGCCACAAATGCGAATTGAAAGGCGTGAAAAGGAAAAGTGTCACTTAGCACGTGATTTATGCTTGCAATTTACTGTTAGTTCAAGTAGTTGCAAGTAAAATGCATTTTCACACACATACACACGTATACCCGTATGAGAAGGCAAATGTATCTCCATTTGTACTCACAAGCACCAGACCTACCACCAACCGGCGGAGAGTGAGACTGAGGCTGAGGCTGAGGCTGAGGTCGAGGCTGACTCAGTTGCCGATTGGTACACTCGAACTTTTGTGGCTGGCGAGTTTATGTTTGTGACAGAATTTAACAACTTCCATTTATATATATATTCCTCTGGCCGTTAATGTGCGTGTGACTGCTGGTGTTGTGACATGAAATCCATAGTTCATTCAGCAAGTTCAAGTGCAACGCAAATTTTTATGCCGCGTCGACTTCCATTACTTTGCTGGCGCTAATTTACGGCTCCGAGGTCACGAAGCGCGTAGAAATTGTTTGAATGGAGACTGCAGGAAATGCAATAAGCGAAGACCGCATTTATATAATATATACTTATTTTAAATATACTTACATAAAGTAGATATGTGGCGAATGTGTATACAGATACAGTTTTTATTTTATTTCTTTCGGCAGAGAAAGGAACTTGAAGAGCAGAAAACACACTAGCGAGTGGATGAAAACTCAATGGAAACCCATTTGTATCGTTAGTTTCAAGATTTCCACCGAGAACTTTCCAAGGCCTTCTTCTTCTTCTTTATTGGCGTTGGCAACGCTTACGAGATTATAGCTTCTCTTGAGTTATTGCTGTTCAAAGAGTAATTCCATTTTAATCTTACACCGAAGTATAGTCTATTCTTTTTTTGGAGGAGCACTTTTGAAAATTATTTTTCATTGGAGTATACGTTTCATGTGGTGGGTCCCAAACCCTACGTACAAACGTATTTTTTTCGGCTACTCAGAGGACAGAGGAAGCCGTGAACTATATGTAAAAGACTCGTTGCTGTCCACTCCCTGGTGAATGACAGTCAAAAGCCTTCCTTGCTTGCGTGAACTTCAACACATGTCCCCAACATTGTAAGCGGAGCCCACACCAATGAAGAAGAAGTAGAAGACATTATAAAGTTCCGTTGAATTTCCATTCCATTTAACACATACATAATTGCCATACATATTGTATATTGTAGAAGCCATAAGAATACGTAAAATTTGTCGCCACAACCTGGCGCACTGTGCGTTGGTAATGTGATTTCATCCTTTTCACACAATCCTATCTCACCGCTACTATCTACTCCTTTTTATGATTTTATTATCGCATTATCCTTTATTTTTTCTGGCTAAAAAGGCAGTCATGATAGGAAGTATTTTGCTATGTTATTATTTCCGCTACTTTCATCTCTTACCTGCTGCTGTCGTTCTTATAAGAGCTCAAGAGGCAAAAAGGTAGGAACCAGAAATACGGCTTATATTTATTTGTATATCTTTATGCAGTACAAGAGTACAAGGGGTTTTTAATATCCGCGATATTTGTAAACTTGTGTGTCGCAAGGATGTTTCGAAGCTGTCTGTGTGCTTAATCTCACAACAACGTATTTATAAATCCCTAAGAAGGAGACATACATACAAAATGTTCACGTTAGCTGCTGAGGTTGTCCCTCATACTCCGTTCACTTTAGTGATACACGCGAGCGAGTGTTAGTGTGATTATGAGTTCGAGTGGGAAAAATTTTGGTTAAGCATTTTGTGAACGTGTGATAAATACATATAGAGGAAAACAGGGAAAATCATTTTAACTAAAAACAGTAATAAAATATTTCATATCGTTTTATTTTAAATAATTTCCAGACTTTTACATTTGTTCATTTGTAATAAAAACTAATGACTGAAGGTTAACTTTCAAGTTATGAGTGTCTCGAACTGTTTTTATGGCCTCCACAACTTCTCATGCCCTTGGATAGGTAAGAACCTAAATAAAAATGGAAAAATCTTAAAAGATACGTAGTTGTAGAAAATAAAAAGCGAGAAACATTTTCGTAAAAACATTTATCCATGGCTACTATAGTGCAGATATCCATAAACTTTAAGCAATTTGCTCCAAAACGTCCTATACGTAGAAGGGAATTGGTGCAAAGGCAGCGAGCGAGATGTCAACCCAGAAAAACCTGAATGGTCCTATTCACTGGTGGGTAGAAGCAACTTTCTCTTAAGCTACATCTATTTAAGGGCATGGGGATCATCTTCTCAGCGGTATTAGACCCTGTTCTACGGCATAGGAACAAACTATGACAGTTCAAATGTTGACAGCTATCCTCGTAACAGAAGTACTGCCATCGACTCCCTAAAAAGCATTACCTTGACTCTCCTAAACTCTCTTCCTCTAGAACTGTACGGCAAATTAGAAGTGAGCTGCAACCCAATCAGATTGAGTGCATTTCAATGTTGGACGAACTGGGATATAGGGCACACCAATATACTATCTTTGGCAGAAGTGCCAAAGGAGCTGGATCACACTACCTCCAGTATGTGCTTCGAAGGTATTTTTTCCAAAAAAAATCTCGAATAGGAACGATCTTGATCACGAAGACATAGCCATCTTTACAGACGGCTCAAAACTCGATGAAAAAGTGGGCTGTAATCCACTCTCCGATTACCTCAATTGATACGAGCATGAGGCTACCCAATTCCATGAATTCATCGTCTTCCAAGCAGAACTCTTTGCAATCATATAGGTGAATGGCTGCTCACATCTAGGAGGACAACCAGTAGTCAAGTTGTCATCAGATCTACAGTGCAAAAATGCCACGTTGAAAGTTGTTATAAAATGTAAAAGCAATCTGAAAAACCTCCCGATCAAGTGCAACATCATGATTCGCGTACCCGGACACATGTAATTGTTTTGCAGATGAACTGGCGAGAAAAAACCCTTTTATCCATGACAAAGTATATGCTAAAGCTAGCTTCAGATGGCAGAGTAGCATCACGTGCAACGTGAAAAAGTCGACAGAAGCTAATGAAGATTGAAGCCCTTAAAAGTACCTCGAGCTCCGGGTGATTTTTGACTCTACCACGATTTGTATGGTTCAGCCTACCTATATACAAATACATATTTTTCTTCGTTGAATTATAAAAACTTTCCTTCTTCTTAATACGAAGCAACGCCTTCTTTTGGTATTTCCTTTGTTTGCACGCCAAATCAAATGCTTTTAGTGTTGCATACCTCAGGGCGTATCAAAATGTAATTTGCACAACTAATTAGCTTAATGTATGTATATTTATATATACGTAGGTGTGATAAGGGTAATTCATACTTAAATCTACACTTAATCACTTACATGCAAATATATTTATATATGGCAAAATAAATGCCTATTATTTGATATAATTCTAACATTGTCTGCAAGTTTGTGGTGTGTGAAAAGTTAGCGAAACTCACCACATCAATGATTTGCATTAGCGTCAGCCCGAAGCTCAGCTGCAGTGGATCGGATTCATTTACAACGGGTCGCTCCAGACTGTTGTAGTTGTCGAGCAGGGCGTGCAGTAGGCGTTTCTCATGCGGGCCAGCTGTGCAAACTGTAAGGAGAAAACAAACAGAGAAAGGAGATGAGCAAGGAAAATAAAGAGTTTGAAAAACGGCGCGCTGGGGAAAAGCAAATAAAATAAAAAGATTTATTCTCTTGTGTAAAGCAAATACACAAAAAATTCGTAAAATCTCACACGCACATAGGTACAGCGCCTTCAATAACCGCAGGAAAGGTGAATTCTTTGCTTGAATTCGCTTATGTTAAGTGTTTGATTTGAGTTGACGCCCGCATTCACGCTAAATTTACACTACTTACCAACAACAACAGCAGCAAATAAAGCAAGTTGCAAATGTAACGAATCTAAAAGCACCATTTTTTACGCAACGCCTTACAGTGGAGACTTTTCGACCAATTTAAATTCAATTCAGAGAAAGAAATAAATATTGGGGGTAAAAATTAGTTCGGTCCGAAAAAATTAAAAAAATGATAATTTAAAATTCCTGCAAAATTATCTTATGCCACGCCCAATTTTGGGCACCTGCAGATAACTATGAGCGCTGCCCCCGAAGTGATGTTAAAATTGTGCTTGCTGACTTTAAGACCAGGGTGAGCAAGGAAAAGTCTTTAGTGCAACAATCGGAAAATTCAGGCTTCACGGCGAAACAACCCCAGACGGACTGAAACTGTTCGATTTACCCGGAGGCTGTAGGGCTAAGTTCATCAAAGCTGCCTACCTCGCAACGTTGCGATCGATCACTAGATGGGCGGAAAGCAAAATGCAGGTGAAGACAGAAAAAGAAAAAAAGCCGAGATGCGTGAGTATGATGAGTTTGAGAAGCTGACCGACAGGGGTAATGGTCGAAAATTTTACAGTGCGGCGACTTCCAGAAGGTTTAAAGACCGGACCTAGAAAAGTGATCTGGCGATTGGTGACCAGAAAAACTGAATTTATGGAGAGAACATTTCTCCAGCCTACTGAATGGAAGTGAAAATCGAACATCATTAGATGGCGAGCCTGATTCGCCATTTTTTGACGATGGGACAGATGTGTCAGTCTGCAAGTTTTGGATGCAATACCCCCCCGTAAAAGCAGTGGAAGTGTTGGAAAAGGTCCTCGCTGTACTGGGTATTTCCAATTGTTGCCAAGCAGCGAAAAGAAGGAAAGAATGGCGGGATTTTGTTAATTGGGTTATAATCGCGTAAGCGGTGTCTACGCCAGTAAAGAAGAAGAAGAACAAGAAGAAGAAGAAGAAGCAGAAAATCGACCATGTTATGGTATGACAGGTATCTGAAGATGAAATTAGCTAGAAATATGTAACAACGGAAGTCTTTCAACCACTTCTAAATTCGCCCACTGTACTCATCTATAGCCTATCCCCTGCGGCGCTTACGTGACTTTGAAAATTGAAAACGGAAAATCATCAATGAAAATATATAGCGAAAAACGGGTGTGGGGAGCACGGAAGAATAAAATAAGTTCGTGAAAAGAAAGAAAATTCGGTGGGAGGAAAGCAGGATGGATACGAAGTTGAAGTGACAAAAGGTGGAAACCTCAAAATGTGATGAGCAACCACCGATAGCGAGTGTGTACGCCCAGAAAGCCAAATTCAGCACAGGGCGCTCTTCACGTTCACGCGTGGGTGTCATCGCGTTATTCGCTGCTTTGACTTTACCACGTGCATTTGCTGCGATTTAATTTTGGCAATTTTTGTGGTTGTGCGATCTTATGTATTTTTCGTGGAAGTTGAGAGAAAGTGGTGGCATTTTTACGCTATCGATTGCGGGTTGTTGCAGCGATTGAGAGCATTTTTTACGGCATTTGCGCCGCACACCACAAATTACCGTTAAGCGAGATGTTCGTTTTTTTTTTGAATTTCCTTTCCATTGTTATTGCTATTTTATTAACGTCATTGTTTGGTGCACGCTTAGCCCTGTTGTTGTTGTTAAGTGTATTTTGTTTTTATAGCTCACTTTTTATGTCTTTTGTTTTTGTTTGATTTTATTTTATGGCACTTTTTCCCTGCTTTTATTATTAACTTCCTCCAACTATTTCCTTTGGGCGATTTATTCGCTTGCCATGCTTACAGTTCTACAGCAGTTCTACATATGTACGTGGGTATGTGTGTACACATACCGTTGTTCTGCTGTTATTATATTTCAAAATTGAATTTGTTCGCCCCAAATACTCGCTCAGCATTTGAATCTACTTTGACAATCAGGTTAACCGCAAATACCCACGATAACGGTGTTGGTGAAACGGAAAATCGCTAACAACATATTATTTGCAGCAAAATTTCGATTTACCACTCACCTGTTTGTGCTATTTTGTTGGTTGCTAACAAAGGACTTTGTCGGATGAAGATGGTCGGTGGAAAGGACATGCAGAGAGGACGAGAGAAATTGTAGCAGTATCGTGTCGTATCGATTTGGAAATTTGATAAGTTCATAAATATGCTTGTGGCTGTTGTTGTTACAAGTTTTTGTGTGTGAATTATGTACAGGTGTAGATGTCAGTAGCTGATAAACGCGATTATTTGCCCTTATATCCTTTTATATCCTTTTCAATACCTCAAATGCAATTTAAAACGGAATAAAAATAAAGGTAAAAATAGTTTGATTTATTTTAGCGCTGAAGCAGTTTTTTCTAAAGAAATTCTGTTTAAAAATGTTTGGCAAATCTGCTATGCGAGTAAATCTTGTTACGGCAGTCTATGGATGGATGGCTTCTGTTATATCGGCTTGATGTGTTTTTGTTGTAATGAAAAGATTTCGAATACTTGGGTTTTAATTAGTACTGTTACTGTTACAAAAGCAGCTAAGGCACTCACGCAAGCATATGGAGCACCTCGGGGCAGTTGACCACTTTCTCCTGCATAGCTCCAAGCTTGTGCTTGGTTGAAAATACTGGCCCTTAGAAACATGGCGGAGAGAAATCTGAGTTTGATTTGTTGACTGGTAAAAGGGTAGTTGGTGGATCAGACAGCATGCGATCGCATCTATGCCATTGTTGGACTCATTGCGGATATCTGGGCTTCGGTATTCGGTGTGTACGTACTCAGTGGAAGGTCTCCAAAAGTAGGTGCTCTCGTCAGAAAGGATGGTGATTGGTGATGAAAAGATGATCTCCTAAAGCAACGTCAAATGAAAAGCAGTGACCCTACACAAAATGGTCTCCAGGATTGATGGCCAGCAAGGGTTTGCTATATGTTCGGTTGTATTGGCAAGGAATCATCCGTTGTAAGCAGCTCCCCTTCGTCTAAACTCTGAACTCGAACCTGTACTGTCAGCAGTTTGACCGTCTAAAAGAAGCGCCCAGCTGTGGACAACATAAAGAGAATTATGTTTCAGCAAAGACAACACCAGAGCAAACACATCGATAGTGACTCGTCGGAAGTTCCGAGAGCTTTGCTGGGAGATTCTTAAGCGTGCACCTTATAGTCCGGACCTCACCATCTATTCTTGTATATGGCGAATGATTTGGCTGGTGAGAAGCCTTTCAAAATCGATTGTCCCAATTTTTTGCCAATATGAATATGGATTTCTATGAGAGAAATGTAACGAAAAGTCTTCAATTTAATGGAAAAATAATGGATGGCTTGTTACTTGAATATTTATACTTTACAGAAGTGGCTGCGACTGAATGAGCGCTGTCGAAAGTAGTACATTTCGGCTACAATAGTAACCGTGGTTACAATGTCTAACCCTAAAAGTAATGGCGAATAGAACAAGTTGAACTGCTGCAAGTTCTTAAAGCAAAGCTAGTAAGGTCAGCTGGCAGTAGATCAAGACCTTAAGGAAGTGACCATAAGCAATCGCAGAGGTATAACAAAGTGGTTAAGAATTTACATGTTAATAAGAGCGAGAGTACGACCATGACTATGACTAAGAGCATGAGTATGAGTATGTCCGTGACTATGTGTATGCTTGAAGGTGAGTATGAGTATAAGTACGAGTATGAATGAACGAAGAGCATGAACAAGAGTATGACTGTGACTGTAACTATAACTGTGATATGAGTTACAGTTACTACTAGTATTTCTTACCAATTTTTGTGACAGCAAAATTGGGCTTGAAGCCGAAGACCGTTAAGCGGTTTAATGGTTTCATTTCAAGTAAGTAAAGGATGTGGAAATGCAAGAGGAAAAAGAAGAAAACAAAAAAGGAAAAATTACATACGAATTGTTCAAATGAAACGTTATTAAAAAGAAGTAAGAAGTAAATATGAAGTAATGGTTAGTGAGTGGAAGGTGGCAGACAGTGAACCGTTACTGCTTTCATTAAATGGTGGTTAAGATAATTAAAAGCTTCTTGCTGAGTTGCTGCTCGGCTCAACGTTGGAGGAGATAACGGCTTAATTCACATACAGCTATATTCGTTAAAAGGGGAAAGAAAGAAAAAAACATGGCAGACAGCTGCAATGTCACTTAATAACAACGACTTGAGGTGGCCGAAAAATGATGAATGAATGAAAAAACTTCGACTAGCCAACTGATTAATGGTCTGATGCTAAGTGCATTATGCTCAGCGCCCCAAATTACGTAAAGAGGGAGGGAAGGAGGAAAGGCTAACCAGCCAAGTGAACGATATGGTCTCGGTTAAAGCGGAATTTATATGAGTGGAAATGTATTTCAGCTATCTGCTGAGTACTTTGGCACTAGAGACACAGTTAAATTGCTCTTATTTGCACTTCCAGCACAAATGGATAAACATTAGCGAAGTGAAGCTGTTAATCGCCTAATTAAATTCAACATTGCCATCATTAAATGGCAGACGGCAGATGGTCATTTGAATCTGGGCGTCAGTCCCACTCATGAGGAATCGTTGATATTTTGAAGAGAAATTAGCTAAATATGTTAAAATAAGGAATATTTTAAATTATCATAATACAAGTAGACAGAAATTAATCATATAAGTACGTGAGTAAATGATGAAAGTTTTTCATCCGTGTGCCAGTGGGAAAGTCATAATTTTCACTATTTCAGCTGAAATGCTTTAATGTCTCGAGTTGTGAAGGAAATTAGTGGAGACAAAAAGAGGCTAATTGAGTTGAATGCTGTTTAAAATAGAAGCTAAAGGAAGAGAGGGAAAGAACATGGCAAGAAAGGGACGTACGGCATACGATTGAATAAATCATGAGAAGATAAGAGAATAGGGTAGAGAGAAGAATTCATGTTAAACGAAAAAGAAGTAGGGAGAATCTGTAGCCAAGGAGACAGCTGCTAGTATTACTATGCAGAGGGCCACCAGCTCGAATTTTGGCCTTTGCAAGATTCAAAAATTTGGTCGCCCGTCGGCTGGAATTGGAATGCTCTCGAGCAATTCTCTAACATGAAATAAAATCTTCTCGTAGAAATTCAGCAGCCTTAGACAAAAGTGTAGTCCTCTGCGCACACTTCAAATTTGATTACGACCTCGTCCGACGAGACATTTAAAAAAAGTCACACAGGCCCGGGAAACTGATTTTATTTATTGTATCACAAAGATTACCAAAACAGGGGAAAAAGTACTTAGAGCCACCGCCTTTTTGTCCTGAGGAGAGTGAAATGAATGTAGGCTGCTGCAGCTTCCATTCTTTTCGGTGACAAAGCCAGAAGTAAATCCCAAGTGCCACATAAATTACAACAAAACATAGCAACACATGGAAAGGAGCTAAGGAAGGAAGGTGACGATACGGAACGCTAAAGAATGGAAGAAGCGTACGAGTGGCAGAAGAGTGCGAAAAAGGACAACTTGGGACGCCAGAGAAGCAGGCCAAACTATAGCCACATGGCCTTACCGCGCACACAGTCAATGCGCTCCCATCGGACGATAAGTTCACTTTAGTGGAAATAAATGTGTGACAAATAAATTTGCTGCGCGCACAAACAACAGCAAAGCAATAACAACAAATAAATGTTTATGTTCAATTTCAGGCACACACACACACACACACAAATACACCGCTCTAATCATTATGTAATGTTTGTGGGAAGCATTCGCCCAAACTAGAGCACACTTTACACTCTAACACATCTGAAATACACACACTCACATACACACTCGCACCTCTCACATTGCTTTGTTGACTTTTGTGTTCTTAACGACTAGAGGTCTTCGTTGCTTTCTGCCATTAATTTCTCGGTCTCGGCTTTTTCTCAGTGACTTTAATTTCAGATATTCATCTTAATTGTTCGGCATTTAGAATCCGTTGGGGCGAATTACGGCCGACTTGAGTGGAGCACCGGGACAAGTAGCTAAGGTCAAGAGGCGCAGGATTTGCGAGACAAATGTAGCGCAGAGCAAAATGGCACTTCCAGATTGTTGTGGTGGGATATTTTTTAATGAATGCAAATCGCGAAATTAAATGCAACGAATTTTTCGTCGTTGGACGCCGAGGTGTTTGAGCGTAATTTGTTTCTTGTCTGTTTATTAATGGGGTCCAGGAGGATGAAGAGAAGTTGGCAGGCACTTAAATAGCAATTTACATGTTGTATTGAGTAAGCGTACTTTGATGAGCTTGTGAGGAGATGAAAAATAAGAAGTTTACTAAGCCGTATCAACGCACTAGAGATCGTCAGTTTTGATTTGGAAAATAAAATGCCCACATTTTTATATAAATTATAAACAAGAAAAAGTCAGCTCTTGCTTTTTTGCGGAGGAATCTTGGTTTACGTGCTTTCAATATATACCTTGTGCAAGAAGTGAGGCCGAACGACCATCAGGCGCGTCACACGTTCGGTGAATGGGACAAAAACTTTTGGTTGAATGGGATGGTAATAACCAAACTAATAACCACGAGACGCTGCTGAGACGCCGTAGCATCCTCAAAGAGCCACTCTTTGGTGTGTTCTATGAGAAGAGAGAGTCATAATGTTGCAGTCAATGGAAAACGCTTTAGAGCCATGATTAATGACCTTTTCATGCCTGAATTGGAAGAAATTGATGTGACGACCCATCGTTCCAGCAAAATGGTGCTAAAAGCCAAACAGCCAATGAAATGAACTTTTTGTTGAAAGAAACTTTTTTTGAGGGCATTATCTAGTATCGGTGACGCCTTGGAATATAATATCCGACGCGTTACTGTTGACATATAGTCCTAATTGCTGTAAAAAGCGGTCGAAGTTGGATCCCCGCGGCGATCACTTGCACAGAATCACACTTAAAACCTCTATTTTTTAAGATAAACCTAGATCTTTGGTCATAGTATTAAATTAAATGCGTTTTAAAAAGCTAGAACTACTTCAATGAATTCGGGTTGAGACGAATTCTCTGCTCCAAATCGCTAATCACATTTTCATTTCATTTTCTCGGTAGATAAAATGTGAACTTTTGTTAGTGGACTGTTAGTGGGAGGTGTTGGGTGGTTAACGGGAATAATATCGTACGATGCTCCGGGACCCGTGAAGAAGCTATTACTGTTAGTTCAGCTTCAGCACATAACCTTTTCCCTTTTTATATTGAAACCTCTCGATCTTTTCCTTATATTTTGCTCTAAAATAAATATAAGAAAAAAATTCGAAATCAACAACAAAGTAAATAATTTACTGATCCTGAAAGCAAAAACAAATAGAATAACAAAAATTGCACTAACAAAGAAGTATTAAATAGATAGAACAAGGGACACGATGAGCTCAGCTAGAATCAACGAACTGATGAACTAAGTTAAAATTGCTGTTGTAAAGTTACGCCAAGAATGCAGCGAACAGACACATTGCTCAGATCTTTCGGTTGCCCGAGTTGAATGCACAGTCTACGCTCTTCAGCATTTTACAGTTATTTCCGCGCCAGTGATGATGGAAATAATTAAATTTTTTCAAACTTTACTACAACTAAGTGAAAAGTAGATAAACAAACACAGTGCAACCGTTGGCAGGCTTTATTTGCCGTGGCATCGAGGAAGGTGAAAATGGTGCGAGTAAAGAACGGAGTATCCTGTGGGTGAGAACGAAATAGAAATGACGGTGTAAAGAATTTGCAAAAATATGTAAATACACGTATACAATGTGAAGCTGTAAAATGGCATAAATGGCTCTCTATTACTGAGTATCACTAGTTCTTAAGCAGTAAGACGCGTTAGGATGATGCTTTCGCCGGTGCTTCTAAATTGTTGTTTTTGTATTTGTAAAATGTAAGTAGATTTATGTTTTAAGTCACATGAAAACTATTACTGATTACGGAGTAGTTACTCTTCGGCAATTATTTTGCATTTAATTTAATATTAAAATAATTGACGGTATTATGCCAGAGCTGATTTTTTGTTGTTTGAAAAAAGTTTGTTTTTTATTCACAGTAGCCGAAAGGTTAGCATTACATACCGCTACTCGGGTGGCCACAAAATTTTAAAAGTAAAGCATATTTCTGTCATGAAAGTCAAAGCTCCTCCTGGTTGAACATCAAACTCGATTGAAAACCACTTCAGCGTTTAGAAAGCGCAAAACAAAAAGAAAATAGAACAATTTAGATGTAAAAGTTTACATGAGAGCTCAAAATACAACTTTGGAAAAAAAATATTTTGGCGGTTCTTCGTTAATAAAATGTTGATAATCACTTTTTTTGAAGCATACTTAAAGGATTCGTAAACATTTTTATAATTATTTGGGCATTTTTCTTTTAAGTGGAAAAGCTTTATAAAGGTGCATAAACTTTTTCAAAATATAAAGCAAAATATAAACGCTGATCCATTGCAAATAAGGTTAATCGAAAAGACATAAGCTCGCGTATTTCAAAGCACATTGCGGCTTTGTTAAAGGCTTTTTTCTTTATTTTATATAAATCATATAATTTAATGCGGTTTAGAGCTTGTAAAACATTTAAGAATAAGTAAAATTAAAAATTTTGCCGAAAATAAATGTAAATATATTTGTGTAAAATATTTTCTTTCATCAGATTTGAAGACACTCTTTTACCGACAAATTTTACATTTCCTTTTTGTGAATATCACACAAAGATTTTACAAAAACTACAATGTAAGCTTTCATATTGTCACGTTCAAGCAGTTTGTCTTGCATTGTTTGATCATTAACTTTTTTGCTCAACAGCTGTACTGTTTGTTCCGTTAGCTATTGTTTTGCGCTCGTCTTGAATGCTGCCTTTGTCTCCTTCTGTGGTAAACTTAAACCTGGCTTAGACCCATTTTTCACTCAAACTGCAATAGCAGGAGCATTGTGTCTGTTTGCACTAAATTTTCTTGGTTAGTTTTACCACATGCACTTATACACATACATACATACAATATAGTGCACATAAACACGCATATAGCTATGTGCTTATGTTCAACGCTGGCATAGCTCACAAATTTTTAATATCTGTCAGTGGCTTTTCAGTGCAATATTTCATTGTTACAGTTAAGTACGCTAGGGAAGGACGTGTTGAATGCAACACCAGCGGCTCGAAACAAGCAGGAAGGCTGGCATATGCACATGTTTCGTATGCCGTTTTCAAGTGCATCTTCAACACTTCACAGGCTATTCACAGGATTTCTATTGAAGAAAATTTGCTAATAACTCGATATAATGACATAGCCGACAAACATATATAGGTACATATACCCATGATAATTTCGAATGGCATAAAATGTGAATTTATAAAATTTTCACATCTTAAAGAAATGACACAAACTTAACCAAGAAATCTGCCATTTGTCAACTAAAATCGAGACTACTATGTTGAAATCGGTGTTGTTAGTCGTTTCTCTAGCTTATTTATTTGTTGTTTGTAGTTCTAGATATCCAATTGACGTGGCGTATGAGTAATATAGGTATCTCTAGTAAAAGGTAATCCATTATTTTTGCACAAAATTGAAGACCTTAATTACCACAGTTACAATTATCCCATTTCGAAGGTAATGTCGTTGGGTCTCTCTTATAGAAACCCTTATTCCTATTTGCAAAAAACTGGGATAATCGATTTCAAAGGCTTCTCTCGAGGCCAATTCTTCACCAGCCAAATCATTTGCCATAAATCATTACCTGTCGCTTGGTGCGAGATTCAGACTCCAAGCTAAGCTCTGGAAACTTCTGAGGAGTAACTACTGATGTGTGCAGTTTGGCGTTGTCCTGATAAAACACATTTCCCTTCCTTTTGGCCACAGCTGAGCGCTTCTGGGCGAATGTTTCGATTAGTAAAATTGGAACTGTGAAAATAATAAGTCATGAAAATTAAAATAATAATGTAAAATACACCCGTCAAAAAACCATATCGAAGATACATTGGATAGCAGCTCATCCACGCACTGCAACGTTTAGCATTGAAGTCAATAGCCATGGAATGCACTTACCAGTCCTTAAAAATACTTTCCCTGAAAAACCAGTGAATGTCTTTAAACTATGTATAAAATCTCGAAACTCTGGCAAAGGGCCTTCGTTATCACGTTCAAATGAATTTGTGTAAAATCAGAGGATTGTGATTATGACAAACAGAAATAAAAATATTTATGTAGAAACTATTACCCCTTACAGGACGTATTCACGTACGACAAACAGCCTTGTCCATAAACATCTGTCAATTGGTTCTTTACTTTAAGCGAAACAACGCAAAAATCATTTTAAAAAAAAATCAGCTGGATGACAACCCTTCTGGCACATATTTTCGGTAATAAGTTTTCTTAGTACATTAATGTACTTGTAGTTTTTTTCTTAGCATTTTTAGTGTACATTTCTTTTATTTTAAACTACTGAAGAACAAGTTGGTATCTGAAATTGTTCCATCTCCTTTGAAAACATGAAATACATATATTTAGCAAAAGTAAGCCGCGGGCAATAAGGGTGAAAACCTCCTTTTGGCAACTGCTCCTCCTACAGAACAATATACGCAAGTGTAAGTATGTACATATTGCGCCCATGTACACACATTGATATCCCATAACATGCACATTTACATTTACATTTACATATAAAATACATAAATGTTGGTGCTGCCAAAAAAAATTATGCTCTTTGATGCTCTGACCCAAATCCCTTCAGCTTACTTGACGCCAACCGCCAACAGTTTGGGCAAATCATGTTTTCTTTTTGAGTGCATTTGAGAGTAGGTTTCGCAATTGCTGTTGTAGTTTGAACAAATAAAATGGTTGTACCTTATTATTTGTGCGACATCTTCTATGCCGAAAACTAAAACCGCAAGAGAGAAGAGCAAAGCGAGCACTCTATCGGGTCGTACCACGAGTACATTGGCATGTGTGCACTGTTTAATATTTTTATTTATTTTTTTTGCGAGTTTTTGTTTTCGCAGCTCTTCCTGGCAAACTGGTCCAATCCTTATGCTCGCCTGCTGACTGACGAAGAACAGAAAGAGCTTTGTTGTATTGCGAATTCTTTTGTTTTAACATGTTTTTAATGTTGCACCAGTTTTGTTTTGTTGTCCATGTAGCTGATGCTGTTGCTGTTGCTCCTGTTGGGTTGTGTCATCTGTTGCTATTTTTATTGTTGTACTTTAAATTTGTTATTACCTTTTATGGGCATCCTTTTAGTATTTCTTTTATCTTCTTTTTTACATTACAGCAAAGTTTGTGTAAGCGATTTTATGCTTTGTTTTGTGCTTTTCTTTCCTTTAGGTCTGCTCGTTCCACTTTATTTCGTGAGGTTTTAGTGTCATTCACTTCTGTTGCGTATTCCCTTTGTTTGTTGCTGCTGCTCACTTTCTCGCTCCCATTGTTCCTATAAATGAAGCTTTTCATCGTCGCATTACGCAATCAGCTCAACTTGTCTCTCATTATTCTGTTCTATTTACCATTTAATGTGTGTCACTTTGTAGAAGAAAGAATGCGAATTACGACTAAGAGGAGTTTGACAGATCTGACCGATCATTAAAAGCGGCAAAGCATAACCAGGTTACGAAACGCTTACTCTTTGTGAAACAACCTGGTTAAAAGCAGAAAAGGTTGGGGGTCGAGGGGGAAAAATTTCAGCAAGCAAAAGAAATGTTTTTTTATTTTGTTTTTAATAATGCTGCCAACTTCTACTTAATACCTATAAGCAAGCAAATTTAAATAAAAATTACTTATTGAAAAGAATCAGGAAGACTTACGAGTGCACCCTTCGATAGGCTGAATTTCTGTCTCACAGATTCCATGCATTGTTTTTGTACTTTAAACTTTTATTTTGACTCAATTTAAGTTTATGCAGCAAAACTTCAAATCACTTGTAATATAATATTTATGTGACTGAATATGCACATTTTCCTCCAACTATTTAGCAAGCAGCTGAAGGAGACTCCCTATATTCATAAAGCCAAAGCAAATTACAGGAAGCATCCACACACAGTCAGTCGCCGTCGCCGTCGCATTCGCAGTTAATATTATTGCTTTGGCTTCGCTGCGCTCGTTGGATACTCGCAAAGGCTTCAAGCAGCAGATGTTACTAAGAGCTCCGTTAGACTCACACCTCTTCACCGCATGAGCTCATATCAGCCTATAACTATACTTTATGAGCAATGGCAATAACTTTATGTACACATGCACATGTGCATGATCTGATAGCGAGATTAATATTACCACAATATGGCAACAATAATTGCCGTTTACGCTGATTTACTTGATTCATTGATAGCCACCATCAAAGCTGTGATTTAACTGTTATGCCGTTAATGCTGATGAACTGAGTAAGGTAGGAAGCACTTGGTGGGCGCCACGTAAGAACACGCTTACGCTCCATGAATTGCTTAGATAGAGCGGTTAATCGGCCATTGACACATAAAACGTGATTAATGTTGTTTGTTGGTTGTCATTTAGTCAGACACAAAGGAGAAATTGCAATAAGAAAATAAAAAAAATAATATAAAATAAACTAAAATAAAATAAAAATAAAATAAAATAAAATAAAATAAAATAAAATAAAATAAAATAAAATAAAATAAAATAAAATAAAATAAAATAAAATAAAATAAAATAAAATAAAATAAAATAAAATAAAATAAAATAAAATAAAATAAAATAAAATAAAATAAAATAAAATAAAATAAAATAAAATAAAATAAAATAAAATAAAATAAAATAAAATAAAATAAAATAAAATAAAATAAAATAAAATAAAGTAAAACAAAATAAAATGATATAAATAAAAAAAATTAAATTAAAGCGCCATTTAAGCGTGTTATTGTTATCTGTTAGCAGTATGTGAGTTAATTAGTTGCATGGTATTCATCGAACTGTCACCTGTCCATCATCTAATATCAGAGAAGTTTATCAGAACTTATGCATGCGGGCATATATTATTAACTTGTCTACGGTAATTATCACTTCGGTTAATTTGTCTTTCATCGTCCTGAGTAATTACTTTTTTTTTACTAACGTAAAACGGATTGATCTTTGTCTTGGCGGGATGCGGAATTCGATGCTTGGATTAACTTTTTCAAATAAGTTAGTCTTGAAGCTTTCGTGCATAAAAGTTAGAGGCACGTGTCTTGTGGCTCTATCAAATTCACGAGCGATTCGGTGCGAGCAAACTTTAAATGAAAATCAAAGCCGGTCTTCCCTTGTCCTTACGGTTGTATTTCGTATTTTTTAAATTTATATACATGATATTACTTTGCAAACTGATTTATTGTAGCCGAAGCTGTCCGAAAGTTTTCCAATTTGAGTGCTGCAATATTCATGTGGCAAAATTTACTTGCGATATGAGCAAAATAAAGGCTTCGAATGTGAGCAAGGATTTGCTGAAAAATATTCAGAACACTTCATGGCTGCAATAATAAATGATTCATTGAATGAATTTGCATTCTTACACAATGAATAAAAGGTAACAAAATGTATATAAATATTTTAACGTTTGCGCAAATATTTTTATGTTTTCATTTGTTAAAACGTCAATTTGGCAATTCAATACCATTTCGAGTATTTTGTGAATAAAAATTGATTTTATTCGCTTTTATTGCAACATGCTGTGGCACATGTACGCACACATACGTAAACATGCAACCCAGAAAGTGAGAAATTGTAGTCCACTCCACTACGGAACGTGACAGACAACAGTTTAAAAACAGTTAACTCGATTCTCTCTCTCTTCGCTCCTCTGACTCGCAATCGATTTAATCTTTCCCTCTTTTTTGCGACTTCCCGCTTTTCAGTTTCTTCTCTTGTGCACCAGTGGGAACTTTACAAATATTTTACATTTACCACATCGTTTTTCTCCACTTCCTCCCTCCTCTTTCTTCCCTGTAAGCAACTGCACCGGCATCATCAATCTGCAGTATTCCATTGACCCTTTAATTGACGGCCATTCAAACGAATCGAATTTTCCTTGTACAACAGATATTATGAAACGAAATGAGTCGAAATGAAATGAAATTTCCAATAAATGCACAGTTTAACGGTGAAGGCAGGAGATTTCGAAGCATCGAAAATGCACAAGAGAAAATGAGTGAAAAACCCAGTGAGAATGAGGGGAGGAAGGAAAGGGGCGGGATTGGTGTGGTTGGTACGGCGCCTCGTCGAATAAATTGACCGTAATTGGCAAAAAAGTGCAATATTGATAAAAGTCCAAGTCAAAATGACAACCGACCAAACAGTTGGCCAATGACCACAGGGAAAATCAGACAGCTGTATGCATTTATAAGTATCTATGTCTGTCTGTAGATTTGAATGCGAAGCTCGTAGGAGCCGAGGTGCTGAATAATAAACGCTTCAATTGACAATGGGAAATAGTTCATTGCACTTTAAAGTCAGATAGAAGCGCAGGAACAGAATATCGTAAATACGAGTATATTTGTATTTACATATGTTTGTGTACTTTGGTAGCATGGAAACATTATTTACACTTATTGACATTTTGAAAAGTATAAAGAGGCAAAAAACATAAGAAAGCTTGCTATTGGAATTCATTTAAATTCATTTAAAGAGAAATTATATCTTAGCAAAATATGACTAAAAACGCTTTAGGGTACTCCGGGCATAAGTGAGACCTTTGCCATGCTGCTGTGAATAAAAAACCAGGGTAAATTCTGGAAACCAGCAGTAACAGACCTGGGTATCGGATCAGAGTGAAGCGGAACACATTAGCGACATGCAAAACAGCCAAGATCATATGCAAGAGCAGCTAAGAACTACAAGTCAGTTATTGGTATTCCAAAATAGCAGGACAGACATTATTAGCAGCAACACAAGAAGCAAGTCCAGTGAACACCTCATTTGTTTCTGTCCGGCCCTTCGAGGTCCAAAGGACTGGATGAGGTTCTCTCTGGGACTTTCCGAAAAGCGTTGACGTCCTATACGCCAACTCCTTTAAATCGCAATAAATGCTTTCGGCACCGCTTGAAGAAAATACAAATAAAATAAAAATATTAAAATACTATTTTTAAGTGAACATACAGCAAAAATATAAATCAAAAAACAAAACTTTGCTTTTCTGCCAAAAAATCTATGTAAACGGAACGCACCAAAGCCAAAGGAAGAATGAGGCTAACGCCCGAAGAATTGGGATAATACATTGCCGGCAACCATCATTGTAGCGACCGCAAAGTCAATTGTCAAAAAGTACCTTTACACTCTTTATACCGTTATACGAACGTCCTTACCTACTTGCACGTACAGCTACACCCATACATATATAACTACATTCAGAGATAGACGTATTCAAAAACATAGGCATTCTTGTCTGCCCTCCAGCAAATACCAAAGCAACAACATTCATTGCTTTAGTGCTTGTTCTTGATTTTGGGCTGCAAATAGTGTTGTTGTTGCTGTTACCTTTACTCCACTTTGTCATTGAAGTCAACCGGCGACTTTAGTTAGACCGAAGAAATGGTAAAAGTGAGACAATGAACAAAGTGGTCCGAGAGAGCGAGCGATGGAGAGAGAAAGAAACGGAGAGGCGTGGAGGCGGGGAGGCGGGGAAAAAGAAGAGGTGGTTACACAGTCTTAGCCATAAAACCGACATAAATTAAAGCAGGTAAACGTATAATGTTTTGTTGTTGTTGTTTTCTATGTACACGTGTGGAATTGACTTAAGTGATTTTAAGCTGCCCCTAAATGTATGCTTTACAAGTACACAAAGAAGCAGGTGAGGTTAAGTGTTGCTGTTGGCTCGAGATTATTGCACGTGCATGGCTAAGTGTGCTTACATGTAATGGAGAAGTTCTGCAATGTCATCATGTAATTTCTTAATTCTCCGAGTGTGTATGCTTGCTTGAGAAGTTTCGGCATAATTGCAGCCAACATAGCTCAGTGAGTGCTTGAAGTGAACCAAGTTTGTTAATTTTGTAGAAGTAAAATACATTTTTCATTCAGACAGGGAATACAAATTATGAGGTTGAACTGCAAAGAGCAGATATATTTTTAATTTCCTGGGGATGTCTGGGTTTAGTTGTGACTCTAGTGTTTCTATAAGAAGTGATTAAAGTAAATTAAAACCTCAATGTTTTCACTCATGATACAATTAATTTTTAAAATATTAATACTAGTATAATAATAACAATTTCCGCTTAAATGTTCTTAAAAGCTGGCTGTAAAACAGAGAGCGAGTGAGAGAGAGTGAAAGAGATAGAATTACTTTTACTTTTGCTGTCTGCGATTAATGTAGTGAAAAATAAATTAATACCAACAAACTGCCAGCATATGTATGTATGTTTATACTTCCTTGTGCATGACTTTATTGAAATATGCTCAGCTTTATTTATTACAGCAGCTCGTATAAGAGTTTAATGTGGACGTTGATGCGGTCGATTCGTCGTCGCGGTCTTTAATTCATCCTTGTCATCTGCCACTCACACAGAGCCACCTCACTGACACATACTTACGTATGAACTAGTATAAATCCACTCCTCGTACATATTTGTTTTTCCTTTTCCAACTATTTGTATCCACTTAACCCATTTTCTATTTGTGGTCGCTTTGCTGACAGACCAGCTGTCTGCTCAGTTACCCGGTTGGCGGTTAATTCGTGCGGCGAGTTCAACTCAGCGATTTATGTGACTTCGCGAATTGTTCGAGAATTTAAATAAATAAATAACTGTGTATAAGCCGGTGAAGGAGCATGAGCGGGGAGGACTCTGATGAAATTAATTTGTTGTAAAGAGAAATTTTCGGTTCATACAATCTGCTATTTCAGTTTAAGAATTTGAATTATTTTAATGAATTTTGTTAAAACTTTTCTTTTACGCAGTTTTTGTTGTTATTATTATTTTAGGTGCAAATTTTTCTGGAAAATTGTTTGATAAACTCATTCTCTTTGACAAAATATCTCACTGGCAAAAAAGTAAAATTATTAAGCACGGAATTTCGCATTTTATTTATTCATTTGGAACGGTTTCCCAAAAATCAAATTTAATTTCAATTAATGATATTGTAAAATCGCTTCTGTCTGGTAGTTTTGTCTGCTTTGAGTTCTTAGGCAACGGAAGTAGTTCTCTAAGTACTGCTGATCTGTGGACGATATAGTTTATCGGAAGTCACCAAAGTTAATTTCTTCTTTTAACTAACTGACGCTCTTGTCAAAGATAAATCTTATTAGGGAGGTTCATAAATATACTAATGTGGTGATTGGCCCTGAAGAATGTTAGACAATATCTAAAAACTCTAAACTTTGAAATTTCAATGGTACAATAACATTCGAGTAAAAATTCAAATTGTCTTCAAAAATTATTTGAGGGTTAAAAATGTTTCTCAGGATCTTTGAACGATGGTTTTTGTCCCACCGTTTTTTTCGCTTCACGCAATTTGTATAGTTTTTAATTTTAACTTTTGGCATCTGCTTTTGATAACTTTAGATCCGAATCTACAGTCCTTCCACTGAGACACTTCTTCAATTAAGTTGCAACTCTCTTCTTGAAATCTCTCTTTTTTGATTATGTAGGTAATATATAATTATTTTACCAATATTTAAAAAAGGTGAAACCCTTTTCAAACAATTAAGCCATTCTTAAATATCTTAAGCATGATGGCCATATGGTTCACTTGTTATTTTAACAATTTCATTATATTTCCGGTTTTAAAAAGGTCGCACCTCTGTAAAATAGTTTCAGCTGTAAACCTTCAGAATTCCCTTTGTTTTAATGTATAATTTTAATTGAGCTATAAATTTAATTGCATTAACATTTTGAAACATGTGGCAGCTCTCCTCAATAATTTATCCACAATTAAAAATTTTAAATATCTGCATTTTGATACCATGTAGTCATGTATTATATAATGTATCTAATCAATTCTATTCAATAATTTTCTTTTAACAGATGGCAACGCTGCTCAAGAGAATTTCATTAAGCTTTTTTTAGCCTCTTCAGTTTGACTAAAATATCGCTATATACCATTATTGCATCACTTTTTTAAAATTAAGGTTGTTCTGCTGAATTATAAATTTAAATAATTTTTGAGCCCACATTACTACACACCCAGTGGTGAGCGAATAAGAAAATGCTTGAAATCCGAAAATACCTACGCATGATCTATGCTTATTTCGAAATCCTACTAATTATTGTCAATTTGTCCGTGTTCCCTTCATTGTGATGACAGTAATACTCATATTTCGAGCAAATCTAACTTGGTTTCAGGTCTCTGGCTTATTTCCTGGAAGCAAAAATATCACCCAAATATTGAACTAAAATGAACCACGAATATGAATACTTATTCAAATAGATCGATCCATTTCTTGTAAAAAAAGTAAATTCCAAGTAAAGAAAATTATAGATGCGATTTTTCCGAATGGTCCCGGAGAGAAGAATAAGCATTCTTTTTAATCTGAGCAAAAAGCCACTTACGTACCGAATATCAAGTGAATCGGTCCAAAAAGATAATTTTTCTACATAGGTCAGCCCCTGGTCCACTTCCCAAAAAATTCGTATAAACCTTTCCAGGAACCTTTGAATCAATCTGACAATGTTTTAAGTCAATCGGTCGTTAACTTTAGGAGAATTGCTGGTCTTTACAAAGGATCGTAAGATTTTTATATATACAGAGTATAGGTGCCACGCCTTATTTTACAGATTCGGAAAGTTTTAAGCATCGGCGCAATATGCAAATTCATAAAAGCGAAATGATTTCAAATTCATCGAATCTTTACTTCTAGACCACCCTAATGGAAATACATGCATTTACACAGACTTTGAATCTAACAGTCCCCCGTCATCTGTGCCTAACTGCATAACGGCACTCATTTGCGATTCAAATTTTCAACAAATTTTTAACATGCGCAATTTCACAACAACAACAACAACAACAACAAGAACTAAGCACTTACCCGCAACTTACCACAAATGATGGCATTTACTGAGAGGCAAAAACAACAACAGCAGCAGGAGACAATAGAACCGTTGCCTCAATGCAACATTGAAACATTGCCATCAATATAGTTGCAGCATGTGTGCGTGTTTGTATGTGGAGGAGTGCAATTGTTGCCTTTGATTGTTTACTCGAGTAGGAGGAGATGCGGCGGAGAGTTCGCTCAAAGTGGTTAATATGAGAGTTGTGTTAGTGCGAGCCTTGCCTTCCCTACTGTTCAACCGGGTTTCCATATCCCACGAGTGGGTGTTGTTGTGGTTTGAGCTAAACATGCCACCTTGCCACTTGCCACATGCTTCATGCTACATGCACAACAAGGCAACGTAGCGCAATCAAGTGAATCACACCGATTCGTATCGAACAAAAACAACTACAACTATGGTACAAACAACGCTTGGGAAATCTGTTGTGTTACAATCTTCCCAAGATAGGAGTGTATGTGTTTGTGTGTTTGTGTGCATGTGTGAATAACATATGGATATGTAACTGTTAGCTGAGACTGGCCGCCTTGTGTGGGAGTACACGGTATAAGGGCGTCGCGTGCGCTTGATTGATGAGTGAGCCTGAAAATCCACCGGTCCCACCGCCTTGAGAATGATAATCTTTCATGCAAATGGAGAAGAATTATGGGCCTTTTTTAGCAACCTTGCGCTAACTGTTTGCTATTGGAGGATATTGGAATTAAATTTATTGGAAAATGAAAACAAAAAAATTCATGAATCAGGAATTTTATAACTTCAATTGCCCTCAATTCCTTATCGAGTGCGGGAGTAGTCTGCAACTATTCTTAAACTGGTTATATATGCATCGCTTCTTTCTTAAGTTGTCTGCAGTTCTGAGAATCTCTACGATTTAATCTAACTGCCTTTGATTTTGATCTTGTAGTTGGCCTCAGCCCAGTGGAGCTCAGTTGGCTGAAAGATTCACGTTTTGCTACTTGATAACCTCTGCGTGTATGTGTAGGTGAGCTATATAGCTATCCATCCTTGTTATTATTATGCTCACCTCGAGACGTGTTTTCTTGAAAGTTCTACCTCAATGAATGAGTAAATATTTCCACAAGCTCATTGAACGTAATGCTGGGGCCAGTTAGGAGCAGCCATTTGGAAAGATTTGCCTCGATTGTTTAAAGTCTTCTTCTTCTTCTTCGCTGGTGTAGCCTCCGATTCTACGACTGTAGCCAAGTTAATAACAGCGCGTCATTCATTCCTTCTTCTCGCTGATCCTTCGCCTCCTGGTATTTCAAACAGAGAGGGAGTCTTCCTCCTCCTCTGATTTCACCTGCCGGTCCTGCATCGAAATTTTTCAGAGCTGGATGGCTCTCTTTTATCCGAAACACATCATCTCACCGATGGAGCCGCTGCCTCTTGATTCGCTGAACTGCCTATGTCAATGTCGTCGTATATCTCGTACTCCTACGGTAATAATGAGCAACTTGTAGAGTTTGGTCTTTGTTCGTCGAGATAGGACTTTGATTTGCATTTGTCAACTGACATAGTTTTTAGTGTTAATGCTGGTTCCAAGGCATCCGAAATTATCTACAACCTCGAAGTTATAAATGTCAATAGTGACGTGGGTGCTGAGCCGTGGGTGCTGAGCCGTAAGTGCACTGACTCTTTGACAGGAGATATTTCGTCTTGTTCTCGTGCACTACTTGACCCATTTGATTCACTTCATTTTCCAGTCCGGCGAAAGTGCGGTTGTTGTGGCCAAGGAAACCTAGAATGCTTTAAATGCCTTCAGCTTGTAGTAATCTAAAGTCATCCCAGTGTAGCTTTGATAAGAGATTATTATACAAGATAAAAAACTCTTAACGCCTTAACACACCAACAATTTTCGGCCAAATGTGTGGCGTTTGCTTTAATATTTGAGGCTGAGGTGCGACAGCTTTTCGAAAAGTTTATTTTAAGTGACTCTCTGCTGGGGACTCGAAACCGCGACTTAATACTATGTACTATAGGAAACCATACGGACGGAAACTTTAATCCCGCCTCTCGTTGGATGTTTAAAGCAGGCTATGACTAGAATTGGTTTGAAGGAAGTCGATGTTGTCCTTTCCCGCTATTTAAAGGAGTTAACGTGAACATAGCTTGAACCTTACATTACCACATAACCAGTTGGCCATTCAAAGAACGGTACTAAGAGTATAAACAGATTTATAATGAAAGTTTAAGAAAATTTTCCAAGAGACCTATAAAAGCAATATATGGTTACGCCCAATTATAGGCAACGTTTTACATCAAAAATAATCTTAGAAAAGCGCAATTTGTTTGCCTTCATTTAGGATTAAAGATTTTTTAGTATCAATTTTAATTTTAAAGTATGAAATCATAGAAACTCCCAGAAACCTACTTCCAATGCAAGCCCACGCAATGCCACTTAATAATTCAGAGAAAATCGTAAAAAGAGGAAAGCAAAGTTATTGACTGTTGAAAAATATTGAAAATCTTAGAGCTTCTCGCAGTTGTCAGCTTAATATCAGTCAAGTGTGTGGCGCACAAGCTTCAACTGCAAGTGCCAGCCCAACCAACCAAGGCATGCCATGACGTGGCATTTATGGGCACGTGCCGTTGCCCACTATAACAATAACAAAAACAGCGAAGTCTGGCACGTCTGCTCGCTTCTTTATCGCCACTGGTTGATTCGTGTTGCGCGACGGTGTTATTTCAACTACGGATATTGTTTTTGTTGTTGCAGTTGCTCCGCTTTTTTCATACTTTTTGTGGACATGGCGCTTGAATAGGTTTAACGCTGGCTGGTGTGGCGCAAGTGGTTGAGTGACAAAATTGCCAATTAGTCAGCTGTCAGTGGTGGCGTCAGCTTTTTATACTAACAGAAATAACAACTACACTTTTAGTAATATAATAACATTTCTAAAAAAAGGTGCAGTCAATAATAGTAGAAGAAGAAGAAGAAGAAGAAGAAAAAGCTAACATTTATCTTAACACTGCTGAAGCGCAACGAAGCTTGGCCGCCTGCAACAACAGTAGTTACGGCGACAGGGGCAGAGGCGAAGCCGTTGATTCTCTCGTCGGCTAGGCATCTCGAGGCATTAGTGTCAGCCAACTGTGACAGTGTCTTTACACGCGAGGCGACGGCTACTTGCTGCCACGAGAGAGAGGTCAAGTGTGGCAGGACGAAAAGTCAGGCGTATAGACTCTGACTAAGCGCAAGTTGCTGGAGAGGCCCAACGTCATGGAATGGATTTTAAAGTTGCAGTTGGCCATTAGTTGTGGCTGGAACTTTGTTATCTGTTGGTATGCGTTGCGGAAAGTTCTCGGGCCCAGCCAAGCACTTTTGTTTGTATGAGCGTTGGTGTGTTGTGTCTGATTGGCTTGGCTGGTGTGCCAAAAAGGAGGTCAACGACTTGCACTTGCAGCCTACCTCTGCATACACATGCAAGCAAACCAACGTACGTCAGCTGCGGTTCATCTGCATGTGTCGTGCGGGGGAGCACACTGAGTTGGCAACGAATGGTTGAATCTACAGTTGGAAGTATGAAATGCAATTTTATTTCACATATCTTTGGAGTTGTGTGCTTGTGTGTGTGTGTGTGTGTGTGTGTGTGCAGTTTATTTTTGTATATTACTTTTTATTTGGTTGCAAAACATTTGTATGCATATTTTTGGTCTTCGCTGCCATGAAAATTTAATCTTATACCATAAATGGCTGTCGGTTTTTTGTCATAAATGCAGTGGAAGTTTTTTAAGGTATGAGAGAACATCTGCAGTGCAATGGTAGGCTAGAAATGTATTTCATTTTATATTTATTGATAATCTCATGTGTGTTTGTAAAGGCATGTATGCGTCGTATGCTGTTGAATTATTGGTTCGGTCGTTCATAGGTCGTTGGGCTTTTTCAATTTATCCGCAAAAAGTCTTAACCTAATAGCTAATTTTTCCCAAATAGTTTCTCTGATTCCGCTGAGTCTGATACTAATTTAAGAAATTAGGTTGGTAGAGGATCGGAATCTAGGTGAGCTCTACCCAAATTACGAAAAAAGAAATCACTTAACCCAAATATAAAGTCTTGTCTACCGTACTGTTGGAAAGAATAAAGTCTACCATCAGAGCAATGATCGTCTTATGTCATTAGGTACACTGACATAAGACGATCATTGCTCTGATGGTAGACTTTATTCTTTCCAACCCTGATATATCATATACTCGTACATATGTAGCATGCGGCAACTATTGGAAAAAGCTGAGGAATAAATATAAAAACACCTCACGTACATATATAAATACATACATACATATATTCTTATGCTCAGTTACAAACATACCAGTTGCTTGGTCAAAAAACGGTGGGAATTTGAAAATGAATGATGATGAATAGATCTCATTTTATAAATAAACTTTTTTAAAAGGTATTTCGTGGGAAAATTCCTAAATATGATACAAAAAAATTTTTTATGGCACTTTATATCCCCTGAAACGACTTTGGCCTAGTTCCTCCTCACAATCTACAACTTATACTAATTCACTACTGAACGGTTGATTGGTTTATTTTAGGTGCTTTCATTGTAGGAATTTTAATGGGGGGATTGACACTCCTTGCCAAGAGGCAATCACAATTAGAAAAGTTTTCTTTAAATTAATTTCAATCTTGGTCTGGCCAGACTTCGAATCTATGATTTTCCGTATGATATTAATTGAAAACTACTCGCCTGGCTGGCTTTACACCCACTCTTTATTTCTATTATCAAAACAACCATCTCCAGTGAGTAATTTATAAGATGCTTTCAAAGCCACTGAACTAACTTACTACTTAATATAGTTTTCAACTTAACTTCTAATCGTGCAGAGTATTCGCACTTTCAATATTATCTAAGTAAAAGTTTGTCATACTCAAATAAATGTTGCTCTGCAAGTATGTTACTCATACGCCCCGGGATACAGTGCGTTTATTGATGCAATACTTTATATTGCTCTATATGTGTGTGTGTATGGGTGCGTTTACTTGCCTGACTCATACATGTGTTTAGCAATGCTTTACATAAAAACTTTATGTGATTTTGGCTGCAACATTTGCAAGCGACAATAGTAAGCTTGGCGTCGTTGTTTTGCAGCGCAAGCAATAAGTTGCACAATATATTGGAAATTGCTGAAGGCTAACAATTTATTTAATATTAAACTTTTGTATGTGTATGTTTATGCTATACAAAAATAAGAGAAACAAAATTAACAAAAATAAACAGAATATCCTTTGAAAAGCTTACATTTAAACTAGCAGTAAATTTTTCCAAATTTCTTCCTTTCTTCCTAGAAGGACAGCACATTGAAGGTCCCCCTGCTCTGACTTCAATCTAAATATATCTGAATGCTGAAAAAAAGAATTTCCCCATTTGGATTTCGAATTCTTCGTCTTGATTTAAGAATTATCTTTGCACTCACTGAATGTATGGCACTTTTAATTTGTATTTGTTTACGAGAGTAACTCAAGTCGAGCCCGCAAAAGAGGAAATCTCCAATTTGTCGGCAATATGCTCCACTGTGATTTTTCCTACTTCTGTTTCCTTGCAGCATCTTTGTGCTTTCCATTTTCCCCATTGGAAAAGGTGTGTTCTACGTCGACCTCAGAACTCTCTCCGTAAATACATGCTCCATTTGCTTGCCACTTTCTTATATCGGGTGTAAGTGTACCTGTCCACCCTCCATGTGTGGCGTTGTTCCTTCTTCTTTGCCATGACATTAGGGTTTTTTTACTCACATCCGCTCTGCTTCTTTTTAGCGAGGAGGTCAATCGTTATGGCTTCACTGATGAGCTGATGCTATACGTAGAGAGCCTGTTCGTAATTTCCATTGGTTTCCTGTTTAGTGCAATATTGACTTCACTTCCGTACAGAAGTTCTAAGCTTATGGTGGTCATAAATAGTGTTCCAGGGAGCATGTTCCGCTGTTAGCAGGAGGAAGTCGGTCTTCTTGGTTGCTAGTTTGAAGCCGTGATAGTCGAGCCACGCCGCCGATCTGATCATTACTTCATTCGGCTTCCGTAGCGTTTCCTCCATGTTTCTGGCTACTATGACTGCTGCCACATCATCTGCATGGCCGACGTCATGCGCATACAGATTATTTCATTGCAGCTGGCGTTCAAGAGTTCAGGGCCAAGGATAGGTCCATGTGCTGCTCATAAATGAGTTCGTGTTCGTTCAAGCAGCTCAATATAACCTAACTATTCCATGGCGCGTATTATATTTGTTCATCTGTGCACTTTCGGAGCCGAAAACCGCGTTTTCTCGCAAACAGTCCACGCTGTCTGACATGCTCAGTGGTCTGACAATGAGGGGCAATTGGGATTACATTTTCCTTTGCTGAATAAAATTATGCTCTGTTTTTCCATGCTCTTGGAGAAATCTCTTCTGTGAGGTAGGTATTGTTAATCTTTAGGAGAAGCTCAGGACACGACGTGACGGGACAAACCAGTCCAAACCAGAAAAATCAAGAAAGAGAACTAAGAAGCATTGAATCTTCTCCATAAAAAGCTTACAAAACCCATTTCAAAGGCAAATTGGTGTTTAAGTAAAAAGGTTGACTGCTCAAAGAGGCCGATTAGATCTTCGCTGTTTATATTTTTTAAAGTCGACATGTGGTGTACATAAAGTAACGGTACATATGTTTGAATGTACATATATGTTTTATGTGTAAATGCAATAGTCTCAGCTGAACATAACAAATAAGCCACAACAAAACCACAAAGCACTTTTGAACTGAACAACAATAACAACAACTTAAAAACGAAGAAACACGAGATGAAGACAAGACAAGAGACAGCCCCTTGAAAGCACAAGTGGTTAAGTGGCTTAAGAAGTTCACTACCCCCAGACAAAGCTTGTTGGTGTCCATGTATGTAAATATGTATATGTGCAAATGTATGTATATACGAGTGTATGTATTTGTAGGCGATTTCACTGTACGCTTTATGAATACTGTATAATTTTGTATGCAAATTTGTAGCAGCAACATTGTTGACTACTCAAGCACAATAATAACAAATCTCACAGTGAAAAGCCTACTTTACTTATTCCGTCTGCTTGCACTCACGCATACTCGTGCATACGAATATATATATATATGTATATATGTGCATGTATTTGGCATGATGATAAATGCGGAAGTGCAGCAACGTAACTGATGACAAAATATCTCACACTTTCTCCTCGATTACCGTTTACGCGCACAGATACACACACCTTGTAGATAAATTTAAAAGTTGCATAAAAATTTACTAATTTAATATCACAATTTTTAAAATTTTTTCGTGGAACCCAAATTGTTATGCAGCAAAAAACAAATTAAAAACTGTATCATCGTATGAATAATTTTGTTGCATAGTGTACGTGCAGTTCCCTATATGGTTACTTCATGGTTTATGTAATCAAAGGCGTTTCAGCGTAATTAAACTAACTTTAGCTTTGTGGGAACACTTAGTTGTTGTTCTCGTTGTTGCTTGAAAATGCAAATGAGATAAAGTGTTATGGAGTGTTTCCCTTGAACATCAGAGATGCATTAACGGAGCACAGAACACATGTTCACATACAAATACATTTACATATAAATAGCTCTATTCATTAGCAGGAGCATACAAGGATGCATTTAATGAAGTTAGCTGCTTAGTTATACGAAGCTAGTTCTCCTCATGTAAGTCTATTTTGTATTCGAGAGCGAAATAGATATTGAAAACACCATAGACATTATTTTAATATAAAAAGAAAAAGAATGGAAATATAAATTTATTTTATTGTTTTTATATTAATTTTAATTATATATTTAAAAATAAATCCAAATTTTAATTTTAATTTTAATTTTAATTTTAATTTTAATTTTAATTTTAATTTTAATTTTAATTTTAATTTTAATTTTAATTTTAATTTTAATTTTAATTTTAATTTTAATTTTAATTTTAATTTTAATTTTAATTTTAATTTTAATTTTAATTTTAATTTTAATTTTAATTTTAATTTTAATTTTAATTTTAATTTTAATTTTAATTTTAATTTTAATTTTAATTTTAATTTTAATTTTAATTTTAATTTTAATTTTAATTTTAATTTTAATTTTAATTTTAATTTTAATTTTAATTTTAATTTTAATTTTAATTTTAATTTTAATTTTAATTTTAATTTTAATTCTAATTTTAATTTTAATTTTAATTTTAATTTTAATTTTAATTTTAATTTTAATTTTAATTTTAATTTTAATTTTAATTTTAATTTTAATTTTAATTTTAATTTTAATTTTAATTTTAATTTTAATTTTAATTTTAATTTTAATTTTAATTTTAATTTTAATTTTAATTTTAATTTTAATTTTAATTTTAATTTTAATTTTAATTTTAATTTTAATTTTAATTTTAATTTTAATTTTAATTTTAATTTTAATTTTAATTTTAATTTTAATTTTAATTTTAATTTTAATTTTAATTTTAATTTTAATTTTAATTTTAATTTTAATTTTAATTTTAATTTTAATTTTAATTTTAATTTTAATTTTAATTTTAATTTTAATTTTAATTTTAATTTTAATTTTAATTTTAATTTTAATTTTAATTTTAATTTTAATTTTAATTTTAATTTTAATTTTAATTTTAATTTTAATTTTAATTTTAATTTTAATTTTAATTTTAATTTTAATTTTAATTTTAATTTTAATTTTAATTTTAATTTTAATTTTAATTTTAATTTTAATTTTAATTTTAATTTTAATTTTAATTTTAATTTTAATTTTAATTTTAATTTTAATTTTAATTTTAATTTTAATTTTAATTTTAATTTTAATTTTAATTTTAATTTTAATTTTAATTTTAATTTTAATTTTAATTTTAATTTTAATTTTAATTTTAATTTTAATTTTAATTTTAATTTTAATTTTAATTTTAATTTTAATTTTAATTTTAATTTTAATTTTAATTTTAATTTTAATTTTAATTTTAATTTTAATTTTAATTTTAATTTTAATTTTAATTTTAATTTTAATTTTAATTTTAATTTTAATTTTAATTTTAATTTTAATTTTAATTTTAATTTTAATTTTAATTTTAATTTTAATTTTAATTTTAATTTTAATTTTAATTTTAATTTTAATTTTAATTTTAATTTTAATTTTAATTTTAATTTTAATTTTAATTTTAATTTTAATTTTAATTTTAATTTTAATTTTAATTTTAATTTTAATTTTAATTTTAATTTTAATTTTAATTTTAATTTTAATTTTAATTTTAATTTTAATTTTAATTTTAATTTTAATTTTAATTTTAATTTTAATTTTAATTTTAATTTTAATTTTAATTTTAATTTTAATTTTAATTTTAATTTTAATTTTAATTTTAATTTTAATTTTAATTTTAATTTTAATTTTAATTTTAATTTTAATTTTAATTTTAATTTTAATTTTAATTTTAATTTTAATTTTAATTTTAATTTTAATTTTAATTTTAATTTTAATTTTAATTTTAATTTTAATTTTAATTTTAATTTTAATTTTAATTTTAATTTTAATTTTAATTTTAATTTTAATTTTAATTTTAATTTTAATTTTAATTTTAATTTTAATTTTAATTTTAATTTTAATTTTAATTTTAATTTTAATTTTAATTTTAATTTTAATTTTAATTTTAATTTTAATTTTAATTTTAATTTTAATTTTAATTTTAATTTTAATTTTAATTTTAATTTTAATTTTAATTTTAATTTTAATTTTAATTTTAATTTTTATTTTATTTTTAATTTAAATTTTAATTTTATTTTTACCATATTTTAATTTTAATTTTAATTTTAATTTTAATTTTAATTTTAATTTTAATTTTAATTTTAATTTTAATTTTAATTTTAATTTTAATTTTAATTTTAATTTTAATTTTAATTTTAATTTTAATTTTAATTTTAATTTTAATTTTAATTTTAATTTTAATTTTAATTTTAATTTTAATTTTAATTTTAATTTTAATTTTAATTTTAATTTTAATTTTAATTTTAATTTTAATTTTAATTTTAATTTTAATTTTAATTTTAATTTTAATTTTAATTTTAATTTTAATTTTAATTTTAATTTTAATTTTAATTTTAATTTTAATTTTAATTTTAATTTTAATTTTAATTTTAATTTTAATTTTAATTTTAATTTTAATTTTAATTTTAATTTTAATTTTAATTTTAATTTTAATTTTAATTTTAATTTTAATTTTAATTTTAATTTTAATTTTAATTTTAATTTTAATTTTAATTTTAATTTTAATTTTAATTTTAATTTTAATTTTAATTTTAATTTTAATTTTAATTTTAATTTTAATTTTAATTTTAATTTTAATTTTAATTTTAATTTTAATTTTAATTTTAATTTTAATTTTAATTTTAATTTTAATTTTAATTTTAATTTTAATTTTAATTTTAATTTTAATTTTAATTTTAATTTTAATTTTAATTTTAATTTTAATTTTAATTTTAATTTTAATTTTAATTTTAATTTTAATTTTAATTTTAATTTTAATTTTAATTTTAATTTTAATTTTAATTTTAATTTTAATTTTAATTTTAATTTTAATTTTAATTTTAATTTTAATTTTAATTTTAATTTTAATTTTAATTTTAATTTTAATTTTAATTTTAATTTTAATTTTAATTTTAATTTTAATTTTAATTTTAATTTTAATTTTAATTTTAATTTTAATTTTAATTTTAATTTTAATTTTAATTTTAATTTTAATTTTAATTTTAATTTTAATTTTAATTTTAATTTTAATTTTAATTTTAATTTTAATTTTAATTTTAATTTTAATTTTAATTTTAATTTTAATTTTAATTTTAATTTTAATTTTAATTTTAATTTTAATTTTAATTTTAATTTTAATTTTAATTTTAATTTTAATTTTAATTTTAATTTTAATTTTAATTTTAATTTTAATTTTAATTTTAATTTTAATTTTAATTTTAATTTTAATTTTAATTTTAATTTTAATTTTAATTTTAATTTTAATTTTAATTTTAATTTTAATTTTAATTTTAATTTTAATTTTAATTTTAATTTTAATTTTAATTTTAATTTTAATTTTAATTTTAATTTTAATTTTAATTTTAATTTTAATGCACAAGCGTCAAACAAACTTATGTATGTCGGGGTGGATATACTAGTATGTGAAATGTTTCTCGTATACTTATAAGAGCTTCTTAATTCTTTTAACTGCCACATTTGTTTTATAAAATTGCGCAAAAGGAAAACCTTTAACTGTTTATAACAACACGAACACAAACTTATTTACTTGTAAATATATTAATAAAAGAATACAGAGGATAGTATAAGTATTCTTCTCAAGATATTCTTCTTTTCTAGCTTTTATGTTGCAAAAGTGAAACTTAAGCTAAATGCTTTTGTTTGCCAAGCTTTTTTCTTGACTACAAAGGAAGAACGTTAATATCCAATTTTAGATTTATGATATTGCTTGTTGTTTAAACTTTACTGTTCAGCCTGGAGAGCATACACTCACTGAGCCCTCTCAGCTATTTCTTCTTAAACTAATAAATGAGCCCAAGTGTCTGCGCCTTAAAGTATGTGTCGTTTTTATTATTTTCGGTGCCGCAGGGACCATTCAGTTACTTGTTGAGACGAGTTAAGGCGTCACAAACACCTTTGCCTTTGGTCTTGCGCCCTCAAAATATGACAACACTTAAGTTTAACGGTTTATCTGCTTAACCACATAAACATCCATAATTTAGTAAAGTTTACTATCGACAATAAAATCTTTGTACAAATGGGAAACAAAAGCAACAGCAATATTTTTAGTTGCTCCAACAAAAGAGAGTGAAAGAGAGAGGAAGAAAGGGAAGGAAAGGGTAAACTGACAATATAACTACATATGTTTACGAACTTTAAGCAACGGTAAACATATGTTTATATATGTATGTTAAATGAATTAGTAATGTTGTAGTGGAAATGGTGGGAATATTTCCAGCTCATTTACTGAGAGCAGGATGGAATAAATGCGTATATTTGGGAAATATTTACCAACGCATTGTAATGTGTGCAATAAAATTCAAATCAATTTATATAAACTTTGTTTTACTACGAGAAACACAAAAAAATACCCAAAAAAAAAAACAAGAAAAAAAAAATATTTCGGTTACGCCAAGGATCAGATTATGAATTATAATTGTATTTAGTTGATTATGAGCAAAACACAATTGCATCAAATCTCATTATCTTTACATTTAAATCTCCTTGCCTTTAATGCTTCCTCGTTACTTACTTTCAGTTAGGCTTCGTTCCGCTAATTTAAGTTTCCTATTTAAATTTCTCATGCCTCGCGTGACATCTTTAAACACCCTGTTCGTCCTCTGAAATGAACTAAAATGGCTATAAGTGCGTCTTGCGCACTCCAGCAGCTATTTTGACGACAGCAGCAGAAAGCAATTTGTGAAGGAGCAACAATTCTCCGCGTCCCTTTGTATGGAGCTAAATGACGGTGATTGTGGTAACGCGTGCGACGATGTGTGAAGTGTACGTGTCACATTTTCAATTACGAAAATTTAAGTTGACTTTTATGCAAAGCTAAAAACCTTTATAGTTTTATCGCCCAGCAGGGTTTGCCTAATTTCGCGTACTTATACCGAAGCACATAGGAGCGTGTTTGAACTTATGTCATGACATTAAATTAAGTGAAATAAATTTTGGGGCTTTTAGTTTACTAGTATTTTATCATAATACTCTATTTTGATAATTTACCCCGGCCTCTTTAGAACCATAGAAGAAGTTCTTTTTTTCTTAATTGGCGTAGACACCGCTTACGTAATTATAGCCGAATCAACAATAGCGCGCCATTCGTTCCTTCTCTTAGTTGTTTGTCAACAGCTGGAAATACTAGGTACATCCAAGTCTCTCTCCACCTGGTCTTTCCAAGGGATTAGAGGTCTTCTTCTTCTTCTGCTTCCACCAGCGGGTCCTGCATCGATTACCTTCAAAGTTGGAGTGCTATCGTTAATTCGGACGATGTGAGCTTGTCAACGTAACCACTGCCTCTGCAATCAATCACTTGCTGTACCAATGTTATTGTATAGCTCATCCACCGTCTGCGGTATTCGCATTTGTAAATACGTAGAGGAGCAATAATCGTTCAGAGAACGTTCCTCTCGAGGACCGACTAATGGGATGCCAATATCGTTCTTGCCTCTGTTCCATATAACATTAATTTCTCCAGCCTCAAATTGAAGAAATCTCAGTAGAAAGAGTCTGTCTGTCTGAAACCTCCTTTAGTATCGAACGGATCGGAGAGGTCCTTTCCGATCGTGACGGAAGCTTCCGTAACGGCGGTACGCGGACAGAGTGAAACTTTTCGACGTTAAGCCTTCATTATATTTGTAGAAAAGCGCTCTTTGCACAGAGGTGGGTACGTTCACGTCTATCAATTTTGACATCGTGGCGAAGGCAGCGCTCTTAAGTACACTCCAGGTGCTCAAAAAAAGCATTCAGGGGCATATTATCTTAGGGTTCACCTTCTCTTGGTTTCAAATCGGAAGTCGTGAGCCGCTTGAATCGTCTCTGGCCACTCCTAGGTGAATGACAGAGGACAGTCCAAGACAAATCGGAACATAAAAAAAATCTAATTAAGCAAACTTTTAGGGGCTTTACGATTTGCTTTATCTCTATATTTGTTGTATCGAAATTTTTTCTATTTCAAATTTTCTATTTTACTTTGTTTATCTTTGATCTGAAAAATACTACTTTTCAGTGAGAAAAATAGAGTCACTCGACACAAGTCGATGATACGCGAGTTACGCGTAATATTCACGATGAGCACATAAGTATGTTTTTTTTTTTTGGAACCATATCCTTGTCTGATGTGTTTGTAAATATTATATAATCTTGCACATGTATGAGTGCGAGTGTAGAGTAGTTACTTTAGGAATGATGTGGCAACATTTGCCATGATGAAGTGCCAAAGGGAGCTTCCTAACTCCGCTACCATCAACTGAGTAAGTCACCCTTCGATGCAAACTGTCTCTCATTGTACAAAGTTTATTATGAATATGAGATAAAAAGTAAATAAAATCGGAAACTGAAATGTTAGATGCAAATAAGAAATGATAAATTGTAATCGCAACAGAGAATTCATACAAACAAATATATACTCGTATATATAAATATATATAAATATATGTTAGTATATATATACTGTACATTTATACAGTAAATAGTTGTTTGCATTGAATGTGAATGTGTTTTAAGCGTATTTAGGTATTTGTATGTAATATGTAAGCATGACGCATTACCGCGGTGCATAAGCTTTTATGGAAGTATTATATAAGTAAGGCGTGCCTCCCTCGTAATCAACATCGTGGGTGGCATATTTAGTTAGCGAAAATGCTGATTTTGCTATAAACGCGGCGCGTGGAGATTATATTTATTTTGTTGTTGTTGGCGCATGATAGTAATTTGCACAAAATTTGTTTTTGTACATATGCCGTTTATGTGAGTTACCACTCGGTGCCGTCTACACACATACAAGTGATTTCATATTGTTATGTATGTAAGTGTCATTTCGGGCGTTTTATTACGAAAATTTTATGCTGTGGTATTAGTGAAGGCAACAAAAATAACAATAGCGATAATTTTTTATATGTTATGACAAAAACTGTTCGAATTTTTAAGTGAATGAAATGGTTTGTTGTTTCGAAGAAACCATGGATGTGATTTTCGGCGCACAAAAAAATTTGTTCGGCTTTAAACTTACAAATTTCATAAAAAACTCTAAAAGCATACTTTCCATCATCGGAGCGCTTAAGCTTAACGTTTTTAAATATTTCGATATACATATGTACATATGTATATACACGGCTATTTCTTTTTGTGCCTCTTCGCAGTCTCCTCCGTACAATCTTCTACTCCAGTCCCCACAATTGCCTTGTTGAGACCCTTTCAAGTGCGTTATTTATGAACACTTTCAAAAAGTGTGGGCGATACAATCAAACATTTCGTGATTTTATGTTTAACCCCTCCGCTACGCCGGTTGAGCGGGAGTGTGAGCGCTGGGAATTGTCCGAATGTCGCGCGTCGCTTTTTGGCATTCAGACATAGAAGTTATTACTTACACTTGTGACGCCAAAATAAAGATTTATTATCGTTTATATTGCTCGCACACTATAACATGCGCACATACACGCACTCACACATAAGAAAACACCTCCAACCAAAGTGGTGGCTTTACATACACACATACGTGTACCATATATGGGTTTATTGAACATTTATTGAAATTGTTTTTGGGAGTTTATGAGTCATTCTTATCATTTTGGTGTTCTATAAGCAGATTACAAGCTACGAATACCATTAAAACAAGTTACTTGCTAGGGCTGCGAGCTTGCTGCTTTTTCGGCCGCATTGAAGTGAAACTTTTAATGAAAAATTTAAAAAAATGTCATGATTTGCATTTCGGGTAACTCTTTTTGGCTCATCTAAAAAATTTTTAGGTTATTGAGTCTCAGTTAGGTTATCCTGAATGTTCAATAGAAGGCTCCACATAGTTCGATACAAGCCGACGCTCACTGGACTAGGAACTTCTTATAAGCTCATTACAAAGGTTCTTCAATTTGCGACTGCCGAAGAAGGGAAGGAAGCTAGTAAGTCACACATCAGCTGCTGCTTTGATAATTGCGGAACTAACAAGCAGAATGCTACTAGCCCGCAGGTCATTTTGGCTACATACTTTCCTTTTTTTCCAAAAATTCTGCACCAGTTAGTTTCCCTCGTCTGTTCGTCATCAAATTTGCACACACTGTATGCAGGGAGCTCAGAGGTGAGGTAACAAGACCTCTTGTAAAGCATAAAATTATTCTAATTTCCATTGAAGCTGTCTACTCATTTGTTAAATTAATTTTCTCATCTCATCATCTGCCTTTATTTCATCATCATGCCTCAGCTGCGCATTTCGGTAGATGCGTCTAATTTGTTTGCTGCCTTTCGGGCGCTCTTAAGCGTGTTAAAAAGGTGCCGTCCGCCTGTACCTCTGCTGACTATTTTGCCTTTTGCCATATGTGTATGTCATTATAGTCTTCCTGTGCGTGTGTGTGTGTGTGTGTGTTCGCACACAATTTCATTTGAATGCGTTTATCTCTGCTTCTGCATAAGAGAATTTAAGGCGCCCGCGTAAATTTAATGCTGCGACGTGTAGGCAACAGAGACGGCAGAGTCCTACCTCACACACACACGCGCGCGCTAAATGTTGGCATTGCCTATAGTCGCATAAATCATAACCTGCCAAGCGACTGTCTGTCGTTTGCGCTTCTTCCTTTGCACGTTTTTTGTCTGTTCTTTTGCTGTTCTGCTCTTCGCATTTTCATTTCGTTTAATATTCGTCGTCGCGTGTGGGCCTTAGGCCAAGCTGCTTGCATTGCTTTTTGGCGGTAGCTGGGCTCAGTCGCATTTTGTGTGATAACCGTAATGCACAAATGTACGGTGCGGAGGTCGAGGAGGAAGGCAGGCGGCGGGAAAATGATGTTGCATGCATATTTAATGAAGAAAACCCGCCTTGCCGCAGTTCCGTTACGCAGTAATTTGTGTGCGTCAGTGTTTGTGTGACGCTTGGCATTCGCCGGACGTAATGCGACGCTGTAGAACTTACGATGGGCCTCAGCCAACGCATTGTTGGCGTTGTTTTTGTCGTTCCTGCTGTTGCTGCACTAAGTTGGCTGCTGCCGATGCAATTATGAAATTTAAGGGATTAAGTTATAAAAAGTTTTCACAATTTAGTTTAGGCGAGTGGCTTAAAACAATGAAAAACTCATGCCCAAGCTCGGCTCTAAGCTGAGGACTTAATATAAGAACATATTTTAAAGAGCGCTAATTTGGAAGTATGTAGTTATACGTATACTCGTAAATACGCACCAGGTACGAGCATTCGTGGGAGCGCTGAAATTTGCTTGAATGCGTCGCAACTATTGAAGTCATTAAGGCAGAGTCAGGGAGAAAAGGCTTCGATGATTTTCCTTACAAAGTAAATTTGCTAAATACATATATTTTTTTATTGCATTTGACAGCTCTAGTGATGCAAACCGGCAAATGACAACTTCATCATAAAAATTTACATTTTGTCTTTTTCGACGTGAATTCGCTCAGAAACTGTGCATCGATGAACTTAATTTAAGCTTTGGCGATGAAGCTCCATTATGGACCAGTGTTTCTCGATGGAATGGTGAATTCAATCGTGGTCGCTGTTGTTCCGGAAGCTATTGATGCCGGTGCTCCGTAAGACGTCTATGATATCGTAACAGCTGATGCATCGTGAATTTACTCTTATGAGCCCGCAAGTGAGCAGCAGCCGACTGTATGGGTGTTTAAAGATGATCCGAATCCAACAAAAGCTGTGCGCGGACGAAGCCCTTCTAAGCTTTTTTGGTGAACTATTTTTTTGAAAAACTGGACATGTCGCGACTGTACCATCTGACTGTAAATTCTGAAATATTCTTAACCATTTGTTTGCCATTTGTCTTTCACAACTCACGAAAACTAACCGCTGAAGACGGATCGCTCTTCACCACACCTAAGCGAGTTCTTACAGATCGACTGAAATAAATGCTCTTTTTTTGGACCGTATATTCCGAGTGACACTTTTTATTCCTGTGCGTAAAAAATAAACTCCGAGGTCAACGTTTTCGACTCCTAAAGACGCGGTTGATGCTTTCAGGACGCATGTTTTGGATACCTCGATCAGAGTGGCAAAAGTGCTTCGAAAATTGTTTCAAAGGCACGCATAGTTTGAAATACAATAGAGCGGTTTTCTATGATTAATATTTGTTGTATTCTCTAATTCCGAAATACAATCATCGTACTACACATTTTCGCCACAATAGCGTTTGACACAAATGAACAATTTTTTATACATTTGGCATTTTACAATTTCTTCCCAATATTTTCATATTTTTGCTTTTCCTCTAGTTGGCCTGTGACATCGCTTTGTGTGTTTGCTTGAAATTTCGCCGCAGGCTATGATCAAATGGCAGAAAACTCATTCTGTGGGCAAATCCTTGCCATTCACAAGCTTCAAATCAATATTTGCGCAAACTTGAGGAGATATGAGTTGCTAAAACCAACAATGACACTCACAGCACACTTCACTTGCATGCCACAGCTCACTCGCTGGTCTAACACCACTCGCCAAGCTTAGCTGCCAAAGCCTGGTTGCCATAAAATGACTCTTAAATGCTGATTGTGTCATCAACGCCACCCAAACCACCAGCAGCCGGGCTTGTTGCCTAAAAGTACATTCACGATTTCTTATTATTCCCCTTCACCGGCATTTGCCTGCAGCTGAGATGTTTGCAAAACCGAGACGCGGCCACTACTCACGCCAGCAAACCAATGGAGAAAGAGGTACCGAGAGAAGATGGCGGGAAAGCAATGTTTGAAATGCAAAAATCAATTTCGACTTCGTTAATTCTCCGTTCCTTGGTCGTTGGCAATCGATAGGGGTGCATTAAAGTGGCTTCATTTACTACACAACAAACACTCTGCAAGAGAGACACCGAAATCTCCAAAACACCAATATAGGTAAACATACAAACTTGTCATATTCACTTATAAATAATATTTTGAAAGTTATCAGGAACCGATGGTTGGCAGCTCGAGCCTTTTGATCTGCATTTATGTGCCTACATATATGTATGTATGTATATATAAACAGTTTTATTTTCAGTATAGGTATGTAAGGGAGAATACAATGAGTGGGCTCGTTGGTTGCTCTCTGCACTTGACAATGTTTCTGCTTTTCATCTACTCAAACTTAAAATCCTTGACAGTGCGGACGACTGGGGGAGTTAAGGAGAAATTTGCTGATGATAGAATTTGTGTTTGAAATAAAAGGTTATTTGGACTTGCAAGCAAAATCTCTTGGCTTAACTGGTGCTTCACCTCTTCATATTAGAACTTCCTCCAGGCTGCTCACGCCCACTCACCTTATCTCTTCTACTCAAATCTAAACATATTTTTTTGTTTTCAACTCTGTTTCAATTTGTGCAAAATGTGTGGTCATCAGATGACAATATCTCTAGTTAGTATAGACATACATATATACAATCACATAATGCAATGTCGGAAGGAAAATATATGTACGAGAATATAGTGAAAATGAACACTCAATACCAGAAGTATATAAAACCGGCAGACAATCTCCAATGATTTTTATGGATTTTTGGTAGGATAAAGTTTGGCTTTTTGTCGCACACCTGCAACATAATCATTCAGTTGTATAGGTATATTTGTGTTTGTATATACATATATATATATATGTATATGCGCATTCAATGAGCTACAGCAAAGTTATAAACACTTGGTGTGTGCGTCTCTTATGCCATCTCCTCTGCATGTCTGACTCACTTCCACACAGTATCCGCCACTGAAGGAGTTGCAGGCGAGACGTCCGCGTCGTGTCGGGCTTGCTGTCTTCGGAGCTGTCGTCTGCTTGTCTGCATTTGCATTTTATGCACCAAATGTGCAAAATTTATTGCCGCTCATATATATATATTTTGGCGAACTATGGCTTCGATAGTTACAATAACAACTACAGCTGTGAGTACGACAAGAGACTGTTTCTTATTTTAGATGAAATTACTGTTATTTTAACAGACTGTCTGACTTAGCAAACAGTATTTATATTGGGTGTTCAGAAAAGGAAAAATGAGAAAAATTATTATTTAAAGAAATATGTATGTAAAATGGGATTTAAGTTCATCGGACCATAAGCTCATCTCTGCTGTGCTGTTGATTGTAATTCTTTAAGGTGTGAGTTCAACCTGCTGGAGAGCGTGTTTGAAAAATTTTAACAGAGTTTTTAAAGCGGACTTTGAGAACTTTTGATCATAAGAAAGCTTTCATAGAAATGTAAAACAATTTAATTTCCAAAAATTGGCTGCTGAAACTTAGATTTCATTTTGTAATTTGAATGTGAAAGACAGAAGCAATCTGTGCTAAAAACTGTCTTGAGGAAAGGTCAGCCTTATGATTAGGTTGCTGATGCTTAAAAAGCTGTAAAGACTGGTAACGTTGGTGTGTGGCGACAACGTGGCTCGATTCGATGCCTCGCCTGAAACAGTTAACCGAAAGGCAAACGTAACGATAATTAAAAGAAAATATACTTCATTTCCTATTCCTTTTTTGGAAAATACTTCGACACTAAAAGTTTAAGATCTTTATTTATGGCTGCTTTCAAAAGAAAATTAAGTGAACCATTTCGAGGTTCCCTACTTTTTTTAATTAAATTCAAATTTAATGTGGAATGTTTATTATCGCATTTATTTTTGGAAGATTACCTCTTTCAAATGTTGGCCGCGGCTGTTTGACCATTTCACCATTCCGATTGGAAACTGGCGAATGCCACGCGTGATGTTTTGTTCCAAGGCCTGAATCGAAGTTGGATTGCCCGCGAAGACTATAGATTTTACATATCCCTATAGGAAAAAGACTAACGGTGTGGTAGCACACGATCTTGGCCGTCTTGTTGAAACCAAATGTCCCCGAGATCACGACCTAGAATTTCAGTAATCAAATAGCCGGTTATAATAGTGCGATAAAGGTCGTCATTTACCAAGCTTTTCGTTCCATACCTATTGAGCCAGAAATGGGTCTCATCGCTAAACAAAATTTGGCTGAAAATCGTCGGATCTTCTTGAAACTTAACAAGAGTCCATAGATCGAAGCGATCCGAGCTCCTCTTCCTCTTTTGCAGTTTATACAAAGCCTTTTGGATGTTTGTACGACACCGGGATATGAGCCCGCGCCTTCCGAATGGTAATACACAATGCTAACCACTCGGCTACCGCGGCAGCCGAGCCAAACAATACTAAAGAAATATAACATGACAGCTTGGCACGACTCACGCGTAATCTGTCAAAAAGAGGCTATTGAAACAAATTTTCTAGAAATACTCCTTTTAAAAACTAAAAAATTTCAATCTTCCATTTGATTTGCACAAAAATTTATTTCTTCGGCCAGTGGTTCTTCTATTTTGCTTCTCGTGTTGGTAAATTACAAAATTTAATGAAATTAATTTGTCTTTAGTTATATGAGTGTAACATATTCGGTTAGCAAAATCTAAAACTCACCTGGCAATGAAATTAGTAATCCATATCCCAGCAACAGCAACCATGTGATCGCAGTGGTTAGGCTGTTACTCGCTGTTGTCTGCCGGCCACCCGCTCTTGGGGCAGCCAATCTGGCCACAACCGAATGCATTTGTTTGCACCTTAAATTCAATTTACACAAAACACAACAAAAATTGTGATTAAATTCGATATTTCACTCTTCGCTTTTGGTTTTTTGTAAACAATAATGCGATTGTTGTTAGTTTTGATATTTGATATTTTGTAGAGTTTTAGAATAGTAAAATCGCCACTGTGGTGAATTTCAATGAAAGTTACGAGTACGCCGTGGCTTAACGAGTCTGTTTAATGAAATTATTTTTTATCTTTTTAATTTGTTTTTCGTTATTTTCGAAACGCTTTCACTGAAGTTCGAGTTTGGTGATGAAGATTTTTTTACACAGTTATGTGTTTTAGTCACTACCACGTGTGTGTGGTCAGCAATTTGTAAGGGAATAAAGTGGAAATTTATGCTATTGCTGCTTTGCTAGAAACATTTGTTGTTGGTGTGCCATGTTGTACAGAAAGCAATAGATATTTACATGCACTTATTAAATATCATTTAGAGGTCTCAAATGTTTCCCTCTTCTATAGTCATTGAACCCTCAGCGCAGCAGTAAGCGTCAGCTGGTATTCAAAGACTGTTGTCCTTTGACAGCTGGTGGTTTTTAGGTTTGTTTTCAATTCTTTTATTCGATTATTTTTTACAATGAAATTGATGTCACAGCTCTTTTCCTGGCAGCACTTGAGGTGCTCAGAAGCCAAAAACACAAACGTTTGTTGCTTTCTTGCTTCCTCGTCTTCAAAAGCCTCTCACAAGTACAGTTGTGTTTATATTTTTTTGTCGAGAGCGTGCATGTGGTTGTGTGGGTAGACGTAGAGTGTTATTTTGAAGTTAAAAATTTCGAGTTGCCAACAGAGGTTTTTCTGTGAATTTTTTCTATTGCGACTACTCTTCCGCTTGCATTTTTCCAACTTCGGTCGCTTTCCGTTGTTCGGTCGCTTGCACTGTTTGCCTTTGCTTGTTGGACGCCTGCTGCTTGCTTTGTTATTGCACTTGTCGTAGTGTTTGTTGTTGCGGCTGTTTTTGGTTGGTTTTGATGGCGTTGCTAATGTTGTTGCTGTTGTTGTATTTATTTATTATTGTTCAAGTATGTGTTTTAGTTGTTGCTGTTATTGCACTTAAATGTCGCACTGAGTGTTTTCGTCTGTATTTCTTCAATTGCTTGCCTTTCGCACGCGTCTTCCGCCTACCTCTGTTCCGGTTCTGGTGGTTCTTTAGCTTTATTTTCAACCTTTTACACTTTGTCTTCCGTTTTCGTCCCTTTTTTCACACACATAACTGCTTGCCAGCTTATTTCCACACTTTTGAGCGCCCTTTTCCTCGGCATTTACCACCTTCGCTTAACGGTGTTTGTGGTTTTTATGCGCTTTTGATTTTTTATGGCAATAAACTTTGTAGTGTTGCCGGCTTTTAGGCGCGTTGTATGGCTTTAACTGTTGCTCGTCGATTTCTCTCGCCCACTCTATCTATCCGCCGCTCCGCTTTTCACTTGCCTGCTTCTCAACGCTTGCAACTCACAACTCACTTAACTTGTACCGGCTGAAGAATGCATTTGTTTTCTGTGTGCTGTTTGTTCTTGTTGTTGCTGTTTGCTGTTGTTGTTGTTGCTGCTGCTCTTGTTGTTCGCTGAGCGTGTAAATGTAAGAGTGGCGGTTTCGTTGGTGTGCGTGTGTGTGTGCGTGAATACAACTTGCCACCGTCCGTTATTCATGAGCAGCGCAACTAAGCGACCCGCAACAACAAAACGCTTCGCTACACAAAGAGGGCTGCTCGGCACTTTGGCCCAGAACTCGTCGACGTCGTTCGCTGAGGCAATTACACATTTTGACAATGCAAAGAGTAATAAAACGTATGGAAGTTCCAACTGCCGCTTTACATTCGTTCAAATTAGTTAAAAATGTAGAAATTTAAATTTTTAAATTTATTTTTACTATTTTTTATTTTTACTTAATTTTATAGTTTTTATTTAATTTTAAGTTTTAGTTTTTGTTTTATTTTATTTAATTTTGAATATTTTTCGTAATTTTAATTATACGCTTAAATTTTACTACCAACTCTTCACTCCCGTGATATAAAAACGTGTGAATGTGCGCTTATTTTATTATCGGTTATTTTACTTTTAGAATATCTATGCGAATGTCGTTAATGAGGCATCTGTAGGGAAAACAAAAGAGAATTTGAAATTCATTAGATTTGGTGAAAACTTAAATTGCTGGCTGTACAAATGACTTATATAAGATATTGTTAAAAGGTTTTAAATACAAAATGCGAAATAGCCAAATTTTTGGTGTTGGTGTTTTGAACAGTTTGCTTCAATTGTAATCAATTTTTTGGTGGAAAAATCCAAAATCGTAGAGCTTTTTCATAAAATCGCTGATAAAGCCGAGAGACATCGCAAAATTTTTCGAAATTCTCTTAATACAAATAAAACCTATTGAGAGAACTTTAAAGACGGTAATGAAAAAGCTCTAGTTTGAAGTGGCTACCGTACTCCTCAGACCTAAATATTATAGAAAACATCTAAGTATGGTTGGTAGGAACTTGCATCACCACAAAAAAGTTGACCATCGGTATAAAACTCACTTCGACAATGATTACATTAAATTAAAGTACATAAAGGAAACTGTACGATTCTCTCACCAATGAAGTTTTTGTTAATACGGGAGAGATGGAAATTTATTGATTTGCCTACAAAATAGAGGACGCTATACTTATGACGCAATTTCGATTCCAAATATTTTATACTATTTTTATTTTAATTTTAATCACTTCTTTTCATTGAATAAATTAATCAAATTGTGTTAAAAAATTCTATTCTACATCAAATGAGCTTGCTAAGGGGATTGGCTTAGGATTTTTAACCCTATAGGAAACCCTAATGTATTGTACATATATTTGTGTGTATACAATTTTGATACTAGTTAAGGCAAATGAAAAAAGTTGAAGTTACTACGGGGCTGTCAAACAGAATTGTTTGTTTACTTATTTAATTTAAATTTATCATTCCAAAAAGTATTGCAGTTCAAAATGAAGAGCTTACAAATCTGTAAATTTGTTACTCAAATGAAGAAAACCATGAACTGATGGATTTGTTTGAATTCGTCATGTCTTCAGTTCAGAATAATTTTTTCTAAGACTTTCACTTTTTTGTGACACTCAAACTTGTATTCTACAGAAGGACACTTTTTTTAAACAATTAAGCTTTTCTGTCTGCGTGCTATTTTCAAGATTGTTGAGAGTGGATCAATCCTTCAATCAAATTTTCAAATTTTTCCAGTTAACTTGTTTGATTTGAGCTACTTTAGCTTATACAATATTTACCGTTATGTCAAATAAAAAACCTCACAAATATTTTTCTGTATGCATTCTTTGTGTCAAAAAGCCAACCGCCAGCAAGCCAACAACACAAATAGGGAATTATTTAAATGCAAAATAAAATGTGTGTAAACAATGTCCTTAAATGGAATGTATTCTATATTTAATTTGAGTTTTATTATGCAATTCACATGTGCTGCTGTCTCTTGGTGTATATAAAGTTGTTTAAACATTTAATTTCGTGTCACAGAAGCACACGCATGTCTAATACCTTGCACGTGGGACGCATTTAATTGTTTGCAAATGTTATACTCACTTGTCGTAGTGTCGTAGTGTCTCGACAAAGACATATATACATATGTATATGTATATATACCAATTGTCTTTTATTTATTTTTAAATATCTTCTTAGAGATCGTAAAATACAAAATGGAATAAAGTTTCTTTCCTTCCATTTACTTATATTGCACTCAATGTACATATATATGTATGTATGTATGTTTAGTATACATATATGTACATACATATGTATCTATGTATGCTCTAAATATATAAATAATAAATACTTTCATGTCAGACATATCTACTTCAGTTGACTATGATTGCAAAACAAATCGTTACATACGTGTATGTATGTATTTGTGAGACACATAAGTACATACGAGTATTATTGGTTCCTTCTTGGACAAACGAAAACAAATATCCATTAAACTGACAGGAAATATTATTATTTTTGTTGCAGCTATTTATTTGTCGTTTAAGACGTCGGTATTGTGGTTGAGGATTTTAAGACATTAAAATAAAATACCAAAGTATTTTTGTTGATAAAATTGTTAGACACTTTCAGTGTTGGATATATATATGTAAATGCAGATATTTACACTGCTGCATTGATACATTGCTATCACAGTCACAGGTGTCTTTGGTGGTTTTTTTTATTATATTTTTAAGTTTAATTGATTTTTTTTCTTATAAAAAACTCAGAAAACTTTGTGCTCGCTTTTACACTATTTTTCCATGAAGCGGTCGCGGGAGTTGGAGCCGCTCGGAGTAAAGACCTGCGATCTATTTTAACTAATGTCTGGATATTGCAGTTTATATGAAGAAAATTTATAGTAATTTAGCCATGGCTCCTGGTTTTATCAGCGATTTTATGAAAAAACTCTACGATTTTTGATTTTTCCTCCAATGATTACATTTTTCCCCTTCCCATATTGAACACTAGTTTGTAGCAAACTTTTTGATACACCAGTACAAAACAATTGGATGTTGTGCTTTGTAACGTGGGGTTTTTGTTTTTGCTGAGGCGTGCTAGTGGCTCCTGAGTCCGCCAATAGACCCTCTAACCCAATGGTTAAATTAAGTGTCTCGCAGCGAGTTCTGCGAGGTTCTGCGGTTCTCGCTCAACTCCCTGTCTAGTGTGCTTTTCAAGTCTACCCAAGTGTCTCAAAAATCTAACTGTGCGGATGTCATGTAGCGGCCTCATCAGCGTCGTTATAGAAACGACGCGGAAGGTCCCGAGCACAGAACTTCCCTTGTGTGTCTCACGTCACGCCTCCTGTGAAATAACAGATGTGAAAAATACAGAACGGAAGGAGTAGTTGTACTGGTCTCTGTCTCGACTAACGGATCTAAGGAAGGGGGTATTGCCGTCTCTGTCTCGAAGCTGCAGAGCTAATGGAGAGCAGAGAAGGCAATAGAAGGGAGAACTAAATAATGTTAAGTAATAATTAATAAATTACTTACTACTACGTGCTAACGTTAGGCTGCTGGTCAATCTGCTCTTCGCTCCGGTTGCCCGCAAAATGAGCTTTCTGCTGGCATAGCACTGTTGCCGCGGGTGGTGTGCGGGCAGTCATTGACAGCGGCGCAGTAGGAGTGCAGCATGTAGTAGTTATTAGCTAAAAGTGCAGTCAGATTTTCGTACGGTAGGATTCGATTCTGTTACTAAAACGGCTTTAGTAGCAGAAATGGCGCATTTGTAAAGACATCTCAAAATGTTTGAATGTAGGTGGAACGTAAACCGGAGACTCTAAAGACGTTTCTCTTGAAACGGTGTTTTTAAAGTCAGTGAGGAAAATTTTTTCGAAACGGCCTGACCGATTGGCTTGAATTTTTCACGATCTTCTCAGACAGTTTTTTCAGGCAATGAACGAATGGAAGAAATACAATCATTTTTCGATTTATATATTTTAAAATTTTGTGAAGAAAGTAATTTTTATCTTTGGAAAACCGTTATTTTATCAAAAATCAAACACTTAGCTATTTATTTACCATTATCTATATTGATTTATTCTACAAATAGTTTCTTCTATTTCAACTAATTTGGATCAGAAATACCTTCCTTACTGCCAGACACCGTTTTGTGGAGGTCCTCTGGAGGTCTGCTACAGCAGCAACGGAATCCAATGCTTTTGTAAGTACATTGGGAATTCTTAAAAAGCATTAAACTATATTAATAATATTATAAATATGATATAATCTTGAAAGGTATAGAGACTTTGGCGTGGTCGAAAACAGCTCTACTTTTTTTCTTTTAACATATAATTTATTTTCTTGTTTTCTTTTTCAGTTGATTTCATCATAGAAACACTTGAAGTTTGCACGCGCGTGCACAAATTACTCAATCTTTTAAGAGTTTTTCAAATATTCCCTCCCACTTACGCAAACGGTTTATCTCTTGCTCATTTACCAATGAAATTTGGCTAATATTTATTTATTATCTACGTAAGCATGCTCGTAAGCAAAGCGTATTGTAGACACTTCTATGTACAGTTCGCTAACCCCACGCGCAGCTCAATCTGTTTATCTTGAGTAAAACAAGCGTTTTCCTTCGGCCGGAAACAATTTATCATATTTAGTTTGACACTCGAATATTCGGTGAATTTGTAACCTTTCTTGTTGTTCTTTGCGAAATTAGTGGAGACAGAAAGGGGGAAAAGTCTGATGATTTGAGACAGTAAAGAGGTTCGCTGCTGCCTGGTCAACCACTTTTTTGTTGTTTGTTTTGACAATAAAGATGAATAGTTCTGCCGATTCAAGGCCTCCAAAGAATTTGCAGCAACTCCTGACGGCATAAATGATTAAATAAATTAGGCTGAGTGTGGCTGTCAAGAAAATATTTTATTACTGCGTTGCTTCGAAATGTGAAGTGGTGCTTCTGTGAAGCGCAAGATAACAAATGCTGCCACTTGAATGAGTCAGAGAGCAGTTGAAGAGAGCAGAGCAGAAGTCAGTAGGGGGAGTGGAGGAGAAAATTTAATTTTTGAAATATGGGAATAATAACTATTCATATATAAAATCATAAATATATGTGTACACGTATGTGAACGATAATAAATATATTCATAAATAAAGAAAGAAATTTAAATATTAAAAAAAAAATTAAAAAGCTAAAGAATGATCACTTATAAGTGCTGCAACAGTTTTCGGCAGAGTATCACAGACGGCCAGAAATTTGCTAGGAGACATTAGCTTTCTCTAGCTTAAAGCGACCGGATTAAGTAAGAATCTGCTTAGATTTTAGTCTGAAGATCTCACTACAGTAACGGAAAAGCATAGGAAACTTTTGATTGTTTTTGTTTGCTCCTTTGCCAATCACAGCTTGCATCCCAGTGTGTGTGCGTGTGTGTGCGCGTTTGTGAGTAATGTGACAGTAAGCGCATTGCATTTTATTTATAATATTAAATGCTTGTCATTTGTTGACATTTTGTGAATTCAAATGAGCAAAAATACCGGCAGCAAGGATCAAGAGCTCTGCGGAGCTGCTGAGTTTTATGCGAAATGCATGCAAATGAATACAAAAACTAAATCAAAGAGAGCAAAAAAGAAAGAAAAAACACGAATATATGTATGTTTGAGAAAAAAAAAAAACATAAGCACTGCGTCAAATGTTGCAAGTATGCGAAATGTATGCAAAATGCGAAATGCGATTTGAGTTTTGCGATTTGTGGTGATTTATGCAAGCTTCAGCTCACATTAAGGATTCACGCAGACTAACAAACTTAACTGCGCTGCATTGCCCTCCCCTGCACCGCTACTTCACTCAATAGTTCATTTCGAGCTATTACTCACACTCAACCAATCTGTGCCTTGGTGCCTTGGTGCCTTGGGTGTTGTTGTGTGTTGTGTTCAGTGCAGCGCCTGTGCTAGTGGTCGCCCCAAAGCTAAAAATGTTAACCTGAAAGTGGAGCTTTTTTGTGATTGAAGGACATAAACGCATTATGTGACAGTAATATGAGCATTTGTTGCTAGTTTTTGCTTTTGCTTTTGTTGCCAACTTTGTTTTGTCCTTGTTGCATGTTGTTGCTTGTGCCGGATGGATTGCAGCAAGCAAAGAGCCAGATTGGGAGTGAAAGGTGAAATGTTTGCTGTGTAACCTGGTAAGCTCGGTGATTTGTTGCCAATGCGGATAAAATTATTATTGTTGTTGCTTATATGTGTTCTTTCCATATGACTTTAGCTTGGTTTAAGCTATAAATCTCATTTCTGTGGTACAATCCTATACACATTTAGATATGTATAAATACCAGAGCATTTCTTCTCAGTTTGAATTTTGTTTTCATAACTTTGACTCGCCACAATGCTTTTGAATTATTTCAATTCATTTGTATTTCTCTATATACGAGCATGTGTATGTGGCTGTGCTTGTGAATGGAGTAAAAATTCTCGCTTTCGCTTGGATTGTTGCATAAGCAATCGTATGTCATGTTGCCTTTGGAATTTGATTTGAGCAAAATAAAGTGGATTAAGCAAATAAAATGGAATTTCTCTACTTTTTGTAAAACAAATATATTCAGGCCATCTTCGCAAGTGTGTTGCTATGTTTTAGAGAGATACATTAGGGTTATTCAACATCAAACCTCTGTCAGGATCGGAAATACCTGTCCGAGCTGTTCGATACCAAACGATGTTTCAGACAATGGGGTTTAGACCATTTGACTCCCTATGGTGTGACTTGTTTAGTTTATTGCTGGAGAAAATAATACAAGATGCAGAGCTGAATAGAGAAGGTACAGAAGTAGAGAGGGTGCTGGCGCGCGCCGGTGGCATAATTATATTAATAACCGCGCCGTGAGTCCCCAGACAGAATAAGAAGGCGATGCGTATAGGTCTGGTAGAGAACGAGGACAAGATGAAATATCTCTTGCCATCTAACGACTGTACTCTCACGTCATTGTTGACGGCAGTGACTTTGAAGTCGTTGATAGTTCGTCTAACTTGGAATCAGTGTCAACACCAACAACAATGTCAGCTCAGAAAACTATTAGAGATAAAGTTTTGCGTAAGATTTATGGTAACCTGTGAGAAGGAGAAAAATTTTCCATAAAATTTGTCTGGTGTAAAAAGAGTCCTCTGATAAGATTATTATTAGCTGCATAAATGATAGAGTAAAATTTCCAAAAAATGTCAAATAAATTAAAAAGATTTTTTATTTTCTGGTCTGAAAAAATCAACGAACGAGAAATATAAACAGTAACAACAATTGTTCTTTTAAATCTTTTAAGTATTGGAAGACACTTTTAAAATTGATCTGCCTTAATGTAAAAATAAATCTTCCGTAACTCATTTTTGCCTGGAATTTATTTAAATAAGAATGTTTGTGCTTGCGTAAATATATTAAACAAAATATATGTGTGTATACCTATTATTTGTTTAGTGAATAAAATCCAATTAAAGGCAAATAAAGGATGAATGAAGAGCTATTCGCATACATACATATATGTATATTTATGGTAAATATTTCTAGATTTGTAGTTAAAATAAAATGATTTTGATATTTAGCTTTCTATAAAAATTTATTTTGGACTGAATTGTATATCCTTTGAGGGTAAAAAATTACAAAACTAAAATTAAAATTATAATTTTATTTACTTATTTAAAAATTTAGATTTTTGACACCTGATAGTCATGTGGTTTTTCATAAACTAAATAGGAATTATCCAACTAAATTAAATTTGTTGCAATAAAGGTAAACAACTCTAAGCTTAAGCGAACCCCCACACACATGCTCCTACGTGTGTTCGTTTGTTTTCTATATGAACCATTGACATTTGTCGAGTGCCCAGTAACAGCATCGTTATAAAGGTATTTATAAATATAGACAACAGCCTTTTCAAACTCACACTTACACTCATAGTCACACCCACAGTCACCTCTTTTAAATCTCATTCATCGTGTTCGTTGCCCTCCAGTCATACTCTGTGACCTTTTCGACACTTTCATTTGTTTACTAGATTGTATTTATAACTTTTATATTGTTAACAATCGCCACTTTCTGCCAGTACATATAGGTAAAATACAAAAACAATAAAAAGGATAATATTAAATAATTGAAAAGTGGAAGCAAAAGGCCAGTAGAAAGGAGAATAGAACACAGCGGCAGCAGTAAAAATCGATCTTTTAACTATCAAAGTGCTGGCTTAGCGATAGCAGCAATAACAAACACTCATCGATGCACAGGTGAATGTATAGAGATGGCTCATTAGGGTGGCAATATTTTTGGAGAACTATTAAAATGAATTTATATGGAAGAAAATTGAATAAATATTTCAAAAACAAATATTTGGAGAAAAAATCCACTTAAATTACGCGAATACAAATTTTTTAATATAAATTGGAATTTTCTTTTACACATAAAAGTCAACAAAATTAATACCCACTTGTGTACTGTCCTAATGTGTGTCTCTATAAAGATAGTGAATATACATATGTACATATATTCTACGATATATATACGTGTATATATATACGCTAGTCACATGTTAGGCAGCCTGTACTAAGTTAGGTTTAGGTGTCATGTGGCATGTTGCATGTAGCATGTAGCATATGTATATGTAAATGTGCAGTTGCAAGCTGGTGAATGTTGCTGCCTGCCTCAGGTATTGTCAGCAAAGTTTACCTCTTTCGTTGTAACTATTTTTGCTCTTTTACTATGTACCAATGTATATTGCTACATGCTTGCTTTACCATATCAGCGTGTACGAGTATGTGTTGCATATGAGTATGTATGTGTGAGTGTGTGAGTGTTTGAGTGTTGGTATTGTATAAGCCAATTGATGTGTGGCACATGTGCATATCGCTGGCGTCTGCACTTTTTCCACACAATCCAATTGATGAATCTGTTTTTGTGTGTGTGTGTAGGTGTATGTGTGCATGTGCGCATGTGTTCATGTGTGCATGTGTGTTTGCTGACTGTCTGTGGCAAAAATCAATGCAAATTTCCCATTTTTTGCTACTCTTATCCTTTTGTTGCCTTCCACTGCTAGAAAAGTCATTTACTTTCGACAAAAAATTTTAATTGAATTAAAATGTTGTTGTTGCTGCACTTGCACTTCACCATAGAAATCCGAAAGGGGGCAAAAACTCTAAAACTATTCAATTTAATCTTTGACAAAAAAGAGTCACACACACACGTAGAAGGCTTCCGAGTATTCTTCCCAAAGGATTAACAGATTAAATAACGATTATGTGCACTAAAGAAGCTCTTTTGTAGCCTTGGCTGTGTAAAGGACCCCTGAAGGATTTGTTCTGAATATAAAAGATTTTGGCTTTGTAGTGCGGCAGGTGATGCAGCTGTGTGTTGCATTGTTTCGTCTCGGTGAAAGTGTGGCGCAAGTGCGATGCGAGTTAATTTCATATTTGATTGCCAATTGATAATTCAGAACGGCTACATACATACTTACATACATACACACACGCAAACTAGTGGATAAAAGCATTAATACATACATACAGTTTTTTAGATTTTTTAGAAACAATTAAGCTATAAATTTTCGATGAAGTGAGAACAAATTAAATAATTTCAAATTTTACTTTAAATGTACATTAAATGGTACATACCTATATGTATTCACTTTGTTCCAAAGAATATAGGTATGGGAAGGAGAAGTGATAGACCTTCAAAATGTATACCAATCGGATCAGAATAACGAGTTGAGTTTATTTAGCCATGTCCCTCTGTTCGTCAGTTTGTATGCAGTTTTTGAGATAATTCAATCAAAGTTGGTACACGGATGAAAACATCAGCTTCTGCCAGAGCGGACCATTTGAGATTTGGGCCGAATATTCCGCCAATGAGGCTTATAAGACAAAGTTTGGTATTCTACACTCCTTTTTTAAATTAATTTTGTTTTATTTGAAAATTTGGTCCAGCCAAAGCTCGCTGCTAACTGCTTGACCAATGCGGATACCAACTTTTTATCATAGTTTGTGAGAATGAAACTTTAGACAAACAAAAAATACAAAGAACCTCGAAGTCGTTACATAACTTTCTGCAGCGTGAAATAATTGCTTGAAGCAATCAAAACGTCGAATGGTGGTTTTTCAACAAGGCATTAAGGTTTTTATTGAAGCAATATTTATTTTCGGGCTGGTTGTAATTTTTGATAGCTGTTACACAGTTTGCCATTTTTCGCCATTTCATATTGAGCAGACTTACTCTGGAACAACGTTTTACAAAATCCAACTCGTGCTAGAATTGGAGTCTAGCTCTCACTTTTGGTTAAATTGGCAAACGAATAAGCAAATTTGTCGCTCGTGAAGTGTGTTAATCGCAAGCCATTGTTGAGACGGTGTTGCAACCTAGGGAACTTTTGGTCGTATGCACGTGGCGTGACCTCCAAGATCGTACGATTTAACGCCGTGGGACTATTTTTTGTGGGCCCGCGGTAGTCGGGTGGTTAGCATTGCGTACTGCCTTACGGAAGGACCGGTTTTAAATTCCGGTACGACCATCATCCAAAAGTTAAAGAAAATTAATTTAAATAAAAAATTAAATCAGCGGTTAAAAAGCGCCAATTATATATATATATATATATATATATGTATATATACAGGGTGCGCCATCTAGACCTTCGGTATTTCAACATTGAGGAACTCTGATAGTTTTTAGCCGATTTTGACAAATGAGAAAGATTTATTTAGGATATACTTTGCCTTTTATTTCAGATCAGTTTAAGAACACAACGTCGATTATATGACCACTTTTATTCGATGCACAAAAAACAGTTCTTTTTCGCGCATTCTGCATAACATTGGCCAGCATTTCAGGCGTTATAGCAGATATTTCGGCTGGTATGGTACCTTTAAGTTTGTCGATTATCTTTGGCTTGCTAAAGGGTGGTTAAATTGTAAGGGCCGATGTTGAATGTGAACCACACCTAAACGCCAAGTTTTTTTCCGAATTTAATTTGACATTTCTCTATTTCAGACTTACTCAATTTGAACCATGGAGAGATACACAATCCAACAACGTGTTAAAGTTATCCAGACTTATTATGAAAATTTTCGAAGAAAATCATCTTCAGTGATGAGGCACATTTTCACCTCAGTGGATTCGTCAATAAACAGAATTGCCGCATTTGGGCGAATGAGAATCCAAGAGTGATTGTCGAAAAACCAATGCACCCACAAAGAGTGACTGTTTGGTGCGGTTTATGGGCTGGCGGCATCATCGGGCCGTATTTTTTCCAAAATGAGGCCGGTCAGGCAGTTACTGTGAATGGTGTTCGCTATCGTGAGATGATAACGAATTTTTTATGGCCACAATTGGAAGATATGGATGTGGACGATATGTGGTTTCAGCAGGACGGTGCCACTCGCCACACAGCTAACGAAACAATGGCTCTTTTGCGCAACAAATTCAATGGCCGTGTTATCTCACGTAATGGCGATGTCAATTGGCCCCCAAGATCATGTGATTTGACACCGTTGGACTTTTTTCTCTGGGGTTATTTGAAAGAAAAGGTGTACGTCGATAAGCCAGCAACAATTCAAAAGCTAAAGGATGAGATAATTCGGCACATTAACGGCATAGAAACTCTATTATGCCTCAGCGTCATCGAAAATTTGGACCATCGTATGGAGGTGTGCCGCCGAGGTCGCGGCGCTCATTTGGCCGATATTTTGTTACATACATAATTGAGTAATACCAATATATCATAATAAAATAAAATTTCAATAATTTCCTAAATAGTTTGTGTTTTATTCAAAATCAACATCGGCCCTTGAAAATTTAACCACCCTTTAGCATAAACTTTACTTTTTAAATAGCCCAAAAAAGTCAGGTACAGGCAAGGCGCGCCGTCTTGTTGCAACTTTTAAAAAAATTATCCTATTATGGTTTTTGACTACACTTCGACCCAAATATTGACTTCATGACAGCTTTATTTATTGACTCCGCCCAAGAGAGTGAAATGAGCTTCATCTGTCATAAAAATTTTACTCCAAAAATCAGGCTCAGCATCGATCATTCTTGCGACAGCATTTCCATATTGCAAGCACGCACTGTTTTCACAACTGAACGATTGTTTTCAATGTAAATCGCTACTATTTCAGCCCGTTCTTTCGGTGTGTATTGGCTTGTGGTTAAAATGGCACTGAATAACGTTTCAGAATCATCCACATATGTCAAAATCGGCTAAAAACCGACAGAGTTATTCAGTGTTGAAAAACCGAAGGTCTAAATGGCGCACCCTGTATGTGAAGTCCCTTTTCTTCGCAGATAAGCTTGAGACTAAATGTGTTAACTTCTTATTGAAAACAACATCTTTATAAAAACACCCTTTAGAGGCAACGAGTCCGTGCTCGTAAAATTGAAGTTCTGCGGAAATTTTTTCGTTCCCCATTGCCAGTAATTAGCGTGGACACATCAGCGGATGGATCATTTTGCAAGTTTAATAAGTCGCCACAATGTTGAATATTTTGGACAATGCATTGGCCTCGTCCGCTGATGTTGGTCGAGCAGCGGCAGAAAATCTTTTTCTAAAATCTCCTGTCAGTGATATTAGAGCTTTGCATTCAGGCATATAGTTTTTAGAAATATTGCACATTAGAGTCTTAGTGGATTGCAAGTTCAGTGACGGTTTCAGAGCGGAACGGGGAGTCCTTTCACTAGGTGAAAATGTTTTAGCTATACTTGGCGAAGTAATCGAATTATTGCCAGAATCAGTTGAATAGGGAACGTTTTGTCAATCTCTAGGAGCATCCAAGAAAAATATATGGTTCACTTCCCAGGAGTCTTCTTCGTATTAAACTAAGCAAAAACCCACCCAGTATCCCACCCAGTATCCCGAATCTCGAATAAATCAAACCATAAATCACGTTTTTTCGAATATATGAGTCCTTGGTTGCACTGAAGTTTTTACAAAACAACTTACAAAGAGCAAAACAAATGAAAGTTAAAAGAAAACAACGTAAAGACTGAGTTTTGTATTCGAAAAGTACCGTTAAAGTGGCTGCCGATTGCCAGTATTGAGATTTATATGTACGAAAGTTATGAGAAAATTATATGGATACTCGTACAAACGAACAACCGCAACGCTAAGGAACTTTGGAATAGATTCGAGGCAACTAGAAGGAGTTTAAAAGAGAGCTGGGATTGGCTGCGCTAAAGTGGGGCATGAACTTTCGCTGGTATGCTATTTTGTGCCGGCTGAGAATGTTATTGTTTCAACATTTGCCCTATTTCCCTCACCTCCCCCCAAATGTTTGTTGTTGTTGCCGATGTTCTAGTGTGCCACTAAAGATAACGCGAAAATATTTTGCCGCTCCAAAGCCGCCGAAATTGCACAATTATTCTCTGCCTTTCATAGCATGCGGCAACAGCTGTGGCACGACAAGTTGCCACAGCACTAAGCATGCAACAAACAACAGCGAAGTGCACCGATTGTTGCAACACAAAACAATATGAAAAATGTAGCATCAACGCCGTAAGTGGTAAATATGTAAATGTGGTGACAACAACTAAAAACAAAGAGAAAAAGGAAAACATCACGTCACAAACAATAACAAAAGTCACAACAAAGTGCAGAAGCAAAACCAATTCTAACGGCACAAGAGAGGCACAGAGGTGTATGTGTATATGGGTGTTTCCATGGTTATGCACGCGACATTTGTACGCGTTTAATTGCGTTTGAATGGTTTAAAAATAGAAATATAATGGGAAGAAGTCACTTCTTTTAGGATCGCTACATTGCATGTGATGAGTTTTATCCAAAAAGTATAAATATTGCAAAATTGAGAACTGGGTACCCAAGTTGCAGTCAATCAAAGTTGACTTACGCACGTGACAAAAATGGAAGTTGCTTTTAGAACCAAGAGGAAAAATGCGAAAGTAAGCGAATTGTAGGAGATTTTTATTCCGGTAAATTTTTTTTTATAAAGGTTAATAATGGAGCTTCATAATTATGTTTGCTTCGATAACAACTGATCATACTTTGTCTAAAAAAACAAAAAAATATTGATTACTCACGTGACATTACGCACGTGACACTTTTTACCTTCATACATATTTTAGTAATTTTACATATGTTTTCAGAAGTTTTTGAAAAAAAAAATTACACTTTTATTCAAAAATGGAAAATAAAAATTAAAAATTAAGGTACTACAAAATTAATCCAACTTAATTTTTTCCTTAAGTGAGTATCCTGTTCGATTTTGATTTTTAGCATTACTTGACTTCTAATATTTATTGTAAAAGTAAAATAATATTTATCAAATGGACTTTAATTAAGAGCATTAAATTTTTCGTACTTACCATTACGCACGTGACAAAGTTCAAAAGTAAAAAAAAAATTTAATTGTTGCAGATTGCTATTTATATTAATATATTATTTTAGTATACAATAAAATTGCTTAACACACAAAATAATAAGACACTTAAACTTATATTACGGTAATTATGGAACTATGTACTTCTTTTGCATTACGCACGTGACACACGAATGCTGCCAAAATAGAAATGAAAAAATACCGTTATTGATGCACAGTTTGATCTCTTCTCTCATTTTTATATTAACTTGTAGTTGTATCAATTACTTATATACCAAACTGCGATATTACATATATATTTATTTCGTCAGCAGCAATTAAAAGTAATTCATTCTACAGGTTTTAAAGTGAATAAAAGAGTTATAAGTTTTGCATACAATTTTTTGGAATTTAAAATTAGAAAGAGCTGAAATTTTTTTTTTGCATAGTGAAATATCAACATTTTTCTTCTATTTTCTGTGTCTATAAAAATTCTACGAGCGTTTTGATTTTTTAAGTCGCGGTGGACCATTTCATGGAAACACCCATATACGTGTAAGTGTAAAATTGAGGTGCCACAAAAGGTGGCAAATTACGTATAGATAAAGAGGAGTGCAGTAATAACGGCATTGTTGTGGCATGCCACAATAACTTAACAGCTAAACGCAAGTAATAACAACAACATTCGCGAATATTTGCTGACCCTTTGCTCCCAATTTTCATAATTTCAGTTATTTTGCTCCAAATATTCACAAAACTTCAATGCTGTACCCAATTTACAGTTAACCTAACGAAAGTGCAAATCCGCCTTGTGCCACACTTTTCCAATGCTTGACTAAACCAATTTGAAACTTGAAACAGGGTCAGTCAAATATTTTCGAAATTCGTTCCCAAACATGATTTTGTTGTTGTTTAATTTTTTAAATTAATTTTGTTTTTTTTTAATTTTTTTGGCACCGGCAGCATCCGACTGTTACATCGCAATCTATTTAAGCTCATACATACGAGTACCTATATCCGTTAACTCAATATAGCAGCCTTATTCTTGTAGTTGTTTTTTTTTTTTTTTAGTTTTTGTTGTAGCATACTTTTTTTGTTTGCAAATTTGTTGAGGAATTTTGTGCATTGACCTTTTTCCAAGCGAGTGCGTAGGGCAAACTAATTTTGCCAGGCTGAACGCTTCTCTCAGGCTGTCTATGACTGGCAGTCTCACGGCCTGACGCTTTCGTCTGACTTGTTAAGCTCCATCTGATGAGCTCATCGCTCGGCCGACGCAGTCGCTGTGTGTTCACTTTGTTGAGGTTTTGGCATTGCCTGCAGCCGAGGCGGTGGTAGATTGTGTTGCTGACGCATGTGACGCCACCAGCTATTTGCAGATACAACAACAAGTTGTCACAACAACAATAAGAGGGAAGTATGCAAATAACTTATGACTACTTATAAAATATTAAATACTAATTTCAAAATTTAAAAGACTTGGGCAAAATTTTGTACCTGCAGTTGGAAGCGTAGGAAGAGGAAAACCTTCACTCCGTTGGAGAAGGACCTGGCTGTACTTAGTATTTCCAATTGGCGCCAAACAGCGAAAAGAAGGAAAGAATTGAGGAATTATTGGACGAATTTATGGCTAAAGAAACCATGATTTCCTTCTCTATAACCTCAAGTTCTACACCGAGAGCAAGCGTGTGGGAATACTTTTGCTCACCTGTGATCTCTCCCGGAAAAACATTCGCGGTCGAAAGATCCGTCTGATGTTAATGGGGAATAAAGAAAGAAAGATCTTCCAGCACAGAAACCGTATTTATCAATTTGGGGATTTTTCTGACTGATCGTTGTCCGGTGAATGTGCAGAGATGCAGTTAGGTTTAAAATTAACGTTGCCACAAGCTACAGGGGTTGCATGGCAGATTTTCTGTCTCCCTTATAGGAGACTATGCTCCAATTTAGGCTGGCCCTCACATCTGCTATGTCAATGTACTGTCGGGTATTATTTGGCCTAAAGAAAGAACTTTGCATTGTCTTGAAAAAATCGCCGAGTCTTCACTCACACCAAACTCTTCGAAATTGTCTTAAGTAAAGGAAGTCATCTGAAATAGCTCAAGCTAACCAAAGCCAGTATTAAATTGTGGCAACAACAATAATAATGCAAATGTGCACATATATTTTCCAACGTAAATCTCTTATTGCTAACAAATTAGGCTGCCTGGTTCAGCTTCAGTTGCTACTTATTGCCAACTCACCTTGGTCCCTCGACTACAACTCAGGCCCACACACACACACACACACACACACACACACACACATAGAACAGAATGAAACGACGAATTGTGGCCTGCGCCTGACTAAGTGAGTAAATTCAATCTGCGTTGCTTGAGCTGATTTGCACAAATGTGTGCATTTCTCTTTAAAGAAGAAGAAGAAGAATAAGAAGAAATAGGCTGAGCAAACGCAAACGCGCATATAGAGCACATGCAGCTGTTTATGTGTGAATGTGTGTTGAATTTCCAGCAGCATAAATATTTAATGCACATTTTCCTAAAGTATAAAAGATTTTCGTTGAGTACATACATACGTAAATAAGTCTTTGGAATTCTTCAGCGAGGCTCCACATGCATATACACACACAAACATATGTAGACATTTGAGTGATGCTATGCCAACCTACACACACACACGTGCATGAATAAAAATATGAAACATTTCTGCATTAATGTTGTTCGATTACACACTTACATAAATATAGGTATATATACATACATACATTCATATAAGCACACACACATATACACAAAGAGAGAGAGAGACAGAAAGAGGACGGAATCTTTTACGTCCCCCAAAAGTATTAGAAAATGTCAAGGACGTACGGAAATATTTGTTGTAAATCAGATTGGGAACGAGTGACACGCACTGGAGCGAAGCAGCAGAAGAAGCACCTCGAGGGGTGTGTACTCGTATATGTCGTACTCGCATGTGGTGTGCATGTGTGTGTGTGTCTGGTCCCAAGTGTGGCGCAACGCAGCAGGAACTACTGAGGCTGACATCCGAGTCGAGGCTGAATGGGCAATATGTTTGTATCGTGTGCATGTGTGTACGTATGCTCTGCTTGTTGTTGTAGTTCATTCGTACGCGTTTCCGTTCACTTGGCTTGCTTTCATTTTCAGTTGATTTTTTTCCTTTTTGATTTTTTCTCTCATTTTTCTTGTATTAGATTTCTTTTTGCCGCATAGCTACATACTCGTACATACATAACGGCAAGCAGGACATTCTTCCCTTGGTGTGTGTGTGTAACGGTAACAGTGAGGCCGTACATTTTTTGGGCATGTCGAAAAAGGTCAGTATGTGAATGTTACGACTTCGGGCATACATACATACATACATTTACACATACATGCAGCCATAAGTGCACATAAACATATGTCAACGGTTGTTCAGATGAATTTGTGTGCGTGTGTTTGTATGTGTGCGTACAAGTAAAAGTGGATTTTTATTTTTAAGTTACTGCCAATGGCGCTTTTATGTTCATGGCGTTGATGTATATTTTTCTGTATTTTACGGGTTTTTTGCTTTTTTCCCTTTTTTGTTTGCTGCCGTTGCTGCCCTTATTGCTTGCTGCTTTTATTTATTTATGTTTTTTTTGTTTATATCACACACAAGTCATTTGTGGCCTCAATGCAGTAGCTGTTGCTGCTGCTGTTGCTGCTGCTCTTGTTCTTGTTCTTGTTCACTCCTCTTTCATTTGCAATGACATATTTGTGTTGCCGCGGCAACAAGCGTGTTGTTGTTGACATTTTTTCCATTGTTTTTGTTTATATTGTATATGTTTCAACTCACTGTTGTTGTTGCATTCTTTCCTATTTCATAAGTATTTATTGTTGCGATTTGTGTATGATTTATTCGCGTGTTGCGGTCTCTTTCCTTTCGGGCGCAAATAAAATTTTCAAAACTGAACTTTAATGTTCTGATGTTAAGTAAAAGTCGCTTTCCTTGTTGTTGCTATATGCGTTTTATTTGTTGTTGCATTGTTTGCGAATGTCCTGGTTTGTAGCTGCGCCGCCAGTTGAACTGGAGAAGTGTTAAATATTCTAGGAAAATAAAATTTCATTTGAGTTTGGGTCCTGTTTTCTGTAAAAGTAGTAACAAATTGAAAAAATTCCCCTGAATTTGGTTTTTTCCCATCTCTACGGTAGTTTTTGGATATCAGCTCAAAACTGAGGCTTCTCTCACCTCGAAACAACTATACAAATAATTTAACTGCCAGTGAGAGTGTGATGTGCCGTATATAAGTAATTATATTTATTTATGTTTGTTTAAGAGTTTTTTTCTCATTTGCTCAATTTTATTAATCCAGCATTTGACCGTAAAGTGACGATTTCGGCGAGACTAAATCCATCAATCATAGACGTTAATCAATCATTGTGTTCGTGCTGAAAGGCTGATTGAATGAAAAGCTAAGCGATAAATTACGAAGGTGAGCATTCGGCGAATAAAGAACTAAATGAAATCCCAACCTCCAGGGGTGTGTGCGGGAATCAATTTTTAAAAGGAGACATTAAGGTTATTTATTTACTCATTCATTTAGGCAATGAAAGAACATAATACTAGTGGTTAAATGAATATCTACGAGAATACAAATTAATGCTACAACTAGAAAAATACGAGCAAAGTGCTTAAAGTTTTAATTAACTTGGAATCCATCCTAAAAGTATTTAAGAATAAATAAATAATAATAAGAATAAATACCAATATATTTCCAGGGAGATAAGGATAGAAAAAAATTATGGCGAGGAGGCCTCCCACTAGGTGACCGACGATTCCGACGTAGACAGTATTGGTTCGGTAAACCGTACGAGAGAAATTAAACCGTTAGTCAGCATTGGAAAGTAGATTCTGGAAAGGGGACGGAGTAGTAGGCAAAAATGCGAAAAATGGAGGGGCAAAAAGCCCAATCAGAGTACAGGGCAGTGCGGATACGAAGAGGAACCCATGTCTCCATGCCTCTAAAAATACATATATTAATAAGGCGTTGCCTATTGGCATGCAATACTTTCGAATTAAGTCTGTTCTTTAAACTGGAGACACAAGAGGAGCAGTAGAGAAATAATACAATGCCAAGCTCTTATCTTAATACAATATAAACTTAAATTCTTCGCCACATCATTAAATCAAATATTTATTCAGCTTATTTCTTCTTCAAATCAAAATTCATTTCTCTGAAAATTCAAATTTCATTCATTTTTTTTTATTTTCCTTTTTTGATATAATCCCAATCATTAAATAATTTTAAATAGAAAATGTATTATATGCATATACCGTAGATTTTCTTTGGAAATATTTCTTTGTTTCTATGTAAAATATATGTATATAACATTTGCGTATTTCGTCTACAAACAATCTATTTAAATGCCAGAAGCTTTGTCTACCTTTTTTATACTGACAACTCGAGCCTTCAATCATGTCTCTCTCTTGTCAACTTTTACTTTGAAAGTAAAATATAAAAATAGTCGCTACTGGAATGAAAAAGAGTGGAGTTCCCACAAAATATGAAAATAAATCACAATGACCTTACATGACAAATATTCAACTCCAGGTTTATACATACATATTATATTATATGTATGTATTGTATATGCAGGCACTTTTATTAAACATTAATTACCCACTCATTGCTGAAAACCACAAAAAGTCTACGCTTAATTAACCTCGAAATTTTTCCACGCTTTTCATTTATTTACGTTCGCACTCGTACAAATGCGTTAAAACAATTTAAATTGCTCTTTTTTGAAATTAAACATTATGAGAGCGACAACACGTGCTTCGGAGTGATTTTAATGGGATTATGCTTATTTCAAATTAGCAATTTTCGCCTATGTAAGCAGCAGAAATAAATGCACACATATCCTGCAGTCAAATAAATTAGTTAAAAACTAATATGAGACTGGTGAACCAACCAATGCTTGCCAGTGAGCCGGCTCTAGCTAGTCTCATTACTAGTCTCATACGAGTTCCATACTACGTATGTGGTTACCAATTCACATTTATTAAAATTAATATTTCGTATGATGAAATTAGAAAAAAGTTTGAAAATGTAATAAATTGAATGGTGGCATAGTGATAATTCACTATTGGATGCACTAAAAAATTATAATCACCACTTTTCCACAAGCCCGCTGTGTAAATAACGGTAAAGCATTCTCACTGCAGTCACGTAGTGATGAATTTTGGTTGGAAAACCTGTTTGAAAAACTAAAAAAGATACACGCGAAAAAACGCTGAATTACATAGTAAAGTATATGAGAGTGTGCGAATTCAACATTTTCGCTGCGTGAGGAGGTAGGCATTTTTTTTTTTGGCAAAGTATGTGCCGTCGCACATGAGAAAGGTTCGCTTTGCAAAAATGTCAAATGTCAACATTTCTAGTTAACGTCTGTTAGGCTGTTTTTAACCTAAGTAAATATTTTATTAGATCTAACTGTAACATATTACCCCTAGGAGAGTTTTGATAGGGAGGTAAAAAGACAATGAGGGTGACGGTTTTCGGATATTATGAATATACCTATATACACTTGTGGAAGCAAACATCTATAAAAATTTAATTTTTTATAGTCCAATTATACATTCTTGTGAATAGTTTGTTTAAACAAAGGGAACAAATTCTTAAATTTTAAAAATTAAAATTAGTTTAGATCGTGTTTATCTGTCTTGTCTAAAAACTAATTACATTTCAACAATACGTACAGATGATAGGAGTACAAAATATTATAATTTTTTGCTTCGAAGTAGTTAATATCTGAGAACTTTTTCATAAAACAAAAATAATCATTACTTTAAAATTTAATTTTAGTTTTTATTTAGATATATTATAATTTATTTATTAGAATTTTAAATTTCTCTCTTTCTAATTTATTTATGTAATGAGTTTTTTTTTAAGATGGAATACATGTATATATTGTGCTGGCAAGTACATACTTATCTCCCAAAATTATTTGGATATATTATTTTTTTATTAAAAATTCGCTGGTGAGTTTTTTTAATTAAAAGTCGATAGGAAAACAAACAATACGTGTAATTCAATGAACTTTTTTTTAATGAGCTGATTTTTTTTGCAAATTTGATAATTACTTTTCAATTCATTTCAGATTTAGACCGTTTTTGTTCTTAGTTACATCTCAGCCAGCTGTGACATTAAAAGTATATTTAATACGCCAAATGAAATTTGATCACAAACACCACTGAAACTTTGCTGTATCTGAGAGTCTTATGATTTTTTGAACAAACAAACAAACTGTGGATACAAATAAACACACATACTCACTTATACCACTGCCATTTATGTGCGACTTTATTTATTGCCACTTTCCACTTTAGAATTTTCTTTATGGTAAAGAACAAAATGAACATAAATCGCAAGGTCTGAAAATAGTTTAACAAATTATATATGTACCTATACCTAATAACAAGACTGTTGCTTGGATGTATGTGCCACTGTGTGAGCGTGTTATTATTGCTTGCTCTTTTACTCAGTCTTGCAAATGGGGAAATTGTCGCTATTTCTGCTCTAGTTAAGTGCCATTTGTATTGTAAGAGTGCCCCTGAATGAGCTGCCATTTATAACTTTTTATGGTTTTATGTTTTTTAATTGTTTTTCTAAATGCACTTAGAATTTTTGAATGTAGTTTTTTTTTGTCAGCGGAAATAACTTGGCTAGAGAAAGGCCTAGGACTAGTTAAGTGTATATGACTTGAACTTCAGATTATTTAAAAATATATTTTATTATGTAAAATTAGCCGAATATATGTATGTATAGTAACCGTAAAAGTTAGGAAATATATACTAAAGGCCATAGGACGATATGCATGGTGAATTGGCTTCAGATAGGTATCGGGCTCATCACTTTAGGACATGTTGGTACCAATGAAATACTGCAATATTGATACACATTTTGGATATATTCTAAGGAGTAATTGTAGCTTCTGGATTCTACACAAAAATTAATTAAAAAATTTCGTTATTTGAGTTTTTAAGGATGTGAGGGAAATTTTTGAAATCCTGAGTAAGCTTGGATATGAGGGAGGTGATGTTTAAGAGCTGGGAAAGGTAATGAATTTAGCGTGAGGAATTTTTACATGTTAAAAATTGTTCCCGTAGTGAGAGATACACAACAGTGCTAGAAGAGGTTTCGGCCATTCCTGGTGCTAGCAAACATTTTGACTTGAAGTAATGCAAGCTTCAGACTGTTCATCAAGCATCCTGTGTGTTCACTGCTGCTACCAAAATTGTCCTTTTTTCTCTATGGATTTTGCAAAATATTAGCACAATTTAGCAAGTGAATCGTATTACTAATGAAATAAGAAAAGATTTCGAACTGAATTAATTGCTCGGCCGTTTTTCTTGATGTGACTCAGCAAGTAATTTTTACCAAACACGTTTTACAAAATATTTGAATCCTACTTATCCAACGGTCAATTTACTGTAAGAGTAAATGATTACAAAACAGAAGAGTGTCCAATTACGGCAGGTGTATAGCAGGGTAGTGTTCTTGGACCAATATTGCGCAAACTCTTCACAGCAGACATTCCTACGAATGACAAGGTTATAATAAGACGGCACAAATACCCCATGTCAGCCATAAAAGTATTTGGACAGAACCTTAAAATGGCATATAAAAGTTAATGAAAATAAGTGCATAACTTTTACAATAAAGCCTCAAACATATTGCCCTATTGTCTAGGTGAACCACAAAAACAGATGCAGCTGAAGATTAAATTTTCATATTCGCAATTGGGTTTAAGTAAGAGATGTAGGATCAACCTTGAAAATAATGTTCCTCTTTAGAGAGCAACTATAAAACTGATGTGGATGTATGGAATCCAGTTATGGGGCAATACAATACAAAGATTCCAACCGAAAGCGTAAAGAATAATATCGGGTGCTCATGGCTAGTTCGTAATGAAAATATCCATAGAGATCTCAATATATCCACCATCAATGAAGAGATTGAAATCATAACACAAAACTGGACAATCATTCGAATCCTTTGGCTAACACCTTGGCCTCCGCAACAAATCAAACTTAGTACCTTTGAAGAGGGCAATACTGAGCCAGCAGCCCATTGCTTGCTAATGGACTATCATGTTTTATATTTATAAAGTTTCCTATGTTGAAACAGATTATGTTTATGGAAAGGATCACCAATAAAAGTGCAAGTGAAATAAGTGATATCATTCTTGCGCTATCACGAACTACTCTTTCGAATTGTGAATTTAAAGAAAATATCGTATTTCTTTTCGAACTTTGGTGAAATTCTTATCCTCCGTTAAAAGGAAAAATGTACTTTTATTATTTTTTGTTATATTATCTCTTATTTCAAGATTTCTTCGGATTTGTCTTTTTAATACGAGAGTTGCCAACTCTAGTGCTACTATCTGGCAACTGACAACTTTATCATTAAATTTGACATTTTTGATAACTTAAAATATCCATCTAGTTCAAAAAAAGGGAACTAAATCGCAAACATATACGCGTGAATATTTTTTACAACTTTCGACGTAAATCTCATTTTGCACATGACGATCTTTCATGTGTCCCATCGTGAGATTGACACAACTATAGAGATTAGTGGGACCAGCATACAGTCAATATTGCATGAATACATACTTGATTGCACAAACAATTGCTCACGTTGGATCTCACGCAATTTGGATATCACTTAAAAAAGGACTTGTGTCGTTTAATCGTGATAAATGTTTAAAAATTACGAAAATCAAACACCAAGTATGGATCACCTTTCACCATGACAATGCAAGCTCTCACATATCGACTGAAACAAATGCATTTTGAGCACTGAAAACATTGATTTGATGAATCCGCCGTACAGTCCTGGCATGGCGCGGAATGATTTCATTTTATTTTCTGAAAAAACATTTTTTTGCGTTCTAAGCCCGAAATATAATATAAAAGGCTACCCTCGTATCCATATATGCATTTCTGATTATGTTTTCGTTTCGTTTCGTTTCGGCTTAAACGGCATTTACTGGCAATTATCAACATATTACAGGCTCAATTAAGCTTGCCACATTGAATGAAAATGAAATGGAATAAAATCTCTTATGCACACGTACTCTTTCACATACACACACACACACACACACACAGACACTTGCATACAGCGAATATGCAGATACGATGGTGAGTTGTGTGAACCAGCACCGTTAACCGCCATTGGCATTGTTTAATTTATGAATGCAACATATTTGTGGCAACCAACAGTGGAGCAGCTCCTCCGGGCTCCGGGCTCCAGGCTCTGCGGTATAAATCGTTCAACCAATAACTGTTAATACCACATGATGCAAGTGAATGGATTGTATTTATTTTTGTTTTTGTTTCATTTCATTACATTAGCATTTTGATTTCTTATTTGCCTCGCTGCCCTTAAATGGTGAAGGAGGAAATCAGAGGTCACGAGAGAATCTTTTAACTTGGCTATAATAAAATGTTATTCACACATTTGCGTTTGGTTATTATGATATTATGTAATGATATGCACACATATGCATATGTATGTATGAGCATGTGCTTTGGTGATTCCATCTATCATACTCGTATACGAGTATGTATGTATCTATGTATTCCGTTATCAAATTACAAATTCATAAAACGTTCTTGTGGCCTCTCTCGCTTATGTGGCTTGGCATTGAGTATTTGGTAATTTGTGTTTTGTGTTTGGTCAAGTGGAATGAAATCACAATAAATCTTCATTAACATACAAATGGCACATAGTAAGAAGCATCATATTTGTACATATACACACATATATACAAATGCTAATGCTAATGGCCAAATATTTGAATGAGTTGCCTCGGGTCAAACACGTTGCCCAGATTTGATTGCATCAAATATTTAAATAATTTGTATATTCGGTATGACATTCGAAATTTGATTAGAGTTCAGCAGCTATTATTAAGAGCGTATTTGAATAATAATAATAATTGCTTATAAGCAAACATTTGTGAGAAATGCCTGATTTGGATACAAAGAAATATAAATTTGAATTTAGATCGTCAAAAAGAAAACTCTTTAATGGTGTAAAAGGCTACTCAAGTGCGCAGAATCATTATGATGGAAAGAAAAATATTCCAAATAGGCTTGAAGATCTTTTAGAGATTTCAATTGAATTAGCCGGAGTCTTTGAAGACAGTTTCTCCCATGAGAGAACGTAGCCTCACTTCGAAAATTTTGACACTAAACGTGTTTGCCCAAAAATGTTTGATCTTGCCGCGTATGGATCTATTAAAATATTTGTTTGAAGCTGTTATGAAAAGGATTTGCTAGATAAGAAAATAAAATGGAAAGTCATGAGATTATTATAATGAATTTGCACTGCTCTAAAAATCCAACAATTATTTAAACAATATGCTGTTTGCTTACAAAATTTCCTTGAAACATCTCAAAACTGTTAGACTGATTTGCATTCAAACGTATAAAGAGCAAGTCCAGCCAAAAAGCATCATTTGTTTTTTATTGTTGTCAATGGTTTATCACGACCCATCCGCACCAGGGACGCACCCCACAACAGTGTGTGAAGTGTGGAGAACTTAAAGAATAAAAATTGCAACTAAGTGAGTTAGGTTAAGTTAAACTGACCGGAGTTATATTAACACGTTGGTACAATACTTTGTAGTACCAGATGAAAATTCGTTTTATTGCCATCTAAAGTAATTGTCGTATAGTATATTAATTGCTCTAGCGAAGCTCAAGAGAACTTTAAAAGCCAATTATAAGACTTAATCTATCCTTCACTACTACTAATACCCATTCTGCTTGCATAAGATACCAGTAGGTTGTAGGCCAAAGAACTGTCTTGTAGTCCTTACGTGAAAGTGCAAGCACAAAATTAGATTTTCCCTTTTCTGCTCTTGCACTCTGATCCGGTACCCAGCTCTTTTGGAATTTTTACTTTAGATCGTTTTTGGCAACTTTTTTATATAGTTTGTTAGTATGACAGATGACAATTTTGGTAATTTAATTATTCATGATGCCCTTGTGGCTTGGAATTCAGTTAATATACAGCCGTTTACCCTTCATCAAATTGTTAAAAATAAAAAATAAATAAATAATAAAAATTATATAATAAAAGTTTTTTAACCAAATAGTTTATGTTTGGATTTCTGGTGTATCGCCGAATTTATTTTTTTAATTTTTGGAAAACTCCAAGAGCATATAACTCCATAAAATGTGATAAATAATAATCAGAGAGTTATTCAATTATTTCTCTTTTTCCAAAAATCCTAAGCATATCTCTCAGACTACATTATGGAAGTACAAATAATTTGTATGTAACTATTTTGTGGATTAATTTTCTAAATAAATTCTAAATTGTGCAAGCTGTAATGTATTCTATTAATATTAAAAAATGCTTAAGACTACTTCTTAAGAAATTTATAAATTTCTAATTCGTCTTGTAACATTTCCTCGGGGCGTAGATCTAATTTTCTGTAGCTACAAAAAAGTTACGTATACGCAGTGTTGTGAGCGAAATCAAAAAGTGCAGGAAATGAGAGCATTTCGTCAAAAGCCAGCCGCATTTCCACTTAAATTTCTAATGAAAATGAAAGCGCTGAACGAGGAACACTCAGGCACTATTGCTTGGCACTCACGGTGGCAGACGGCGGAAATGAAAACAGTGCATTGTTCCCATTTTCACGGCCACAGGCTTGATTGTTATGAGCAGCCACAGGCACAAAGAAGTGAACATGAAAAGATTCGTTCACGATAATGTATGTACAGGCACGTGCCGTAGAAATGTGTACAAATAAAATGCAAAAGCATTACAACTTATTTTACTGCCATACAAAATATATAACGGTAATGCTTGAAATGCCTGAAATGCAAACGCAGTCAAAATAAATGTTATAAAAATGGAAAAAAGGCAAAAAGGAAAAAAGCGCAAAATTAAAAGTAAACATAATCACACAAAGGAGAATGAAGAAAATCATCTTTATTTAAATATACATACATATTCTCTTTATGCATATACATATATACTCGTATGTAAGCTGAAAAAACGAAAAGCAGAAATCTCAGCGCTTTTGCATTTTTAATAAGTTTTAAATAATTTTTCGCCTAATGGCTTTCGCGTGCGTACATTTTTTCCTGAGATTTTATGACGTTGATAATTTCGCTGCTGACGTCTGTTAGAATCCGCTGAGCGCTCCAGTGCCAAATGATTTTTGGCTATCGCAGCGGATGTTGTTGCTGACTTGCTGACGGATACCGTAATTTGAGTTACGAAAAGCGACACTGGAGGGACTGCCAAGGGACGCGCTTGGGCGTTTAATTAGAATTTATGCGTCTACAAGGCTTTTACTATCCTTTGCAATTTCTTTTGCACAAAAATATCCGCTGACAACGCGTTGATTTAGCAAATTCACACACAAACACACATACATTAAACCAACTTGATTTGCCTTTTATTCATTCATTTACTAATTCGATTTACTTTTTCGTACCAAATGAAACTTACGGATTTTCGCAGCATTTTGCCTATTGGATTTCCCTCAGCTTTTCCGGTGTAAGTTCCATGCCAGCTGTGACTTTGCTATTAGCTCGCTGACCAGAAGCGTTTGTTAGCCTAATGAAGCACTATTTGTATCATCTTTTCTTGATTTCCTACTTTTATATCAATTTCACTTTTGTTTTTATTTTTCAGCTTAAAGGATTTCCACTCATCGACTTAGTTAGCGAAAATTGTTGTACACGCGCAAAGCAGTGAAAGCCTAAAGGATAGCTTAAAGCAAAAAGCAATTAGCTCGCTGAAAACGCTCAACACCAGAACTACTTATGACGCTAATGCCTTGAAAATAGTTTTCACTCAGCACACAAATACAGATTACAGATGTAGTTGACTAATTTTCTTCGAAAACATTTTTATTCAACTTTTTTTTCATTTGCACACTGAGAAACGCCTCTCAATCGGGCAACACTTGCCTGCAGAAAACATTCTTTTTCAAAATATATTTCTTCACTGATTTACTTAACATATATTGTCTGCCTTCACTTGGTTTGGCTTGAGCATGCTGCTACTGCTGCTTAGCATTCAATTCAAATTCATTTCTCTTTTTTTCTATTTCTAATTTCCACTTTACTCGATGTTGCCGACAAGTAGCGAACCGTCTCGTTCAAGCCCACATTCTAAACTGAACTGAATTGGCGCTGCGATTGTAGTAAAAAGTGCCACAGTGCCAGCCGAGCCGAGCTGAGCATCTGTAGCAGCGAGCAGCCAGCAGTGAGTTGGGGTAGAGAGCGCAGATGCAGAAGCTGTGATGCTGCTTCCTTTATTGTTGTTGTTGTCACTGTTGTTGTTGTTGTTGTTGTTGTTGTTGTAAATATTATTGCCATTGCTGCATCCTTGGGCACAATATTGTTTGTCCACGTGGTGCCACTCGTTGCTGCTGGCGACGCTGCTGACGCTTTACTTGCCGGGACTGTTGAGTTTAACAGACGACACCACAGATAGTACTGTTAGCGCCCCTGTTAAGCTCGCGCTTTCAAGAGTAATTCAAATTATTTTTATTCGGTAGGTAAATACATTGGTGTCTGCTTTAAGTCGCCCTCGCTTTGTGCACAGATGACGGAACTGCTTGTGGGTGGCAAGAGAAAAAATTAAATATTCAAAAATGAAAAACTGCGAGAACTAAACATTCCATTCCGCTCAAAGGCTTACAGCAACTCTCAGCCAGGGTGATGTACTAAAATTTGTCGTTACTCAGTTGTGCTTCTCTCTCTCTCGCAATCTCACTTTTGTTCTCTATTTGCTGTTAGTTTTAGTTCAGCCACGTGCTCTACTGCACCGGCAACGGTTTTTCTATTCGTCATTAAACTCGTCAAGTGTAAATAAACAAACAGAGAAAAAGCGGGAGCTCGATGAAGCCAAAACCACGTGTTCTTGGCAAAGCAAAGCCGTTAGTTGTTAGCGATATGTAAACAAAAATCCCTGGCAGAGCGTGCAAGAGAGAGAAAGTGAGAGAATTGTATTTCCTTGAAAACCTACGCAATACAACTTTTATTGGTTTAGTTCTGTGTAGCTTAGCGAGAATAATTTGGCTGAAAGGGTTATCTACAGTGAAACGTCAATATAAAGTACCGCATCTCTTGCATTATGAAACACATTTTTATTATTATATAGTTAACATATGGAAACCATTTTAAATTAGTCCTAAAATCTTACCATTGCATAATTAAAAGAGGATCCATGCAACCTTGGGAGGTGCACAACTACAGGTAAGAGAAGAAGCTTGCGATATTTTTGTATTAATTTATTTTTTAGGTCAAGAAGCAATTCATTAAGGGATCTGTATCTCACATTCTGCTACTGTATTACGCCACATGACGTTAGATAGTTGATATTTTGAATTAACAAAGTTGATCCCTTCACATAGTTTTGAGCGCAAATCATACATAATTTAGATCTCGACGATTTCGTTCCGGTAATTTTGATGTAAAAGATGCCTCACGTTGCGGAATGCCAATTGTAGAAAATGTCGATAAAATAATTGAAATCACCGAGGCTGACCATAACGCGAGTACTGTTTCGATTGCCCAGGAGCACAAAAATAGTTTGGAATCACAAAGAAACTCTATGAATGAGTGCCACCTGAGTTCACGAGGAAGATCCTCATGGACCGTTATTCCATCTGCGAATCGTTGCTGCATCTTAACGAAATCGACCCATATCTGAAGCGGATGGTGGCTGGTGATAAGAAGTGGACCAATTACAACATGGTGAAACGAAAACGGTTTTAGTCTAAGCGCAGTGAGCCAACACAAATATTTTTCAAGCCAAGATTGACGGCCAACAAAGTTTTTGGTATGTTTGGAAGGATTGGCAAGATATCATCTAATATGAGCTGCTTCTCTATGGAAAAACTCGCCCAGAAACGCCCAGCTTTGGCCAACAGGGGGTAACAGGACAACACCAAACCACACATATCGACAGTTTCTCGCCAGAGGCTCCGAAGGCTTGTTTGGAAATTCTTAAGCATTCCACCTTACGATCTGGACTACGAGACAAGTGATTACCATCTGTTCCTGTCCATGGCGATTGATTTGGCTACTGAAGTAAAGGACAAGGGTTTCTATGAGAGTGGCTTAAATAAAGCCTTCATATAATAAGACCTAATACTTAATTTTCAAAATTTCTTGCAAGAGGTTCCTTCCTCCCGATAACCAGTCTGAATTGAAAAATGATCTCATCACAATGTAATTGTATCAGGCCCACGCGTTTCACTCTACATCTAAGCAATAAGTTTCTATAGCCAATGATATTTTTGCAGATTTTTTACAAGATAAATTGAAAAATTGAAATAAAGGAATACAAAAAATTAATTAAGTCCCGAAAGCCTATTTCATCGTTTATCAAAAATCGCAACAGAGAAATTTTAATAAGTGAATGTCAATTGTTTGAAGCACCAACGCATACTTCCGTTTATACTCAAATATAAATAAATATATACATAAATAAATATGTAATATGAACTTCAATTTCATTTCACTTTTCTATATTTGCATGAATTTGGAAACTTTTTGATCAAGATAAGAAATGAAAGTGAATTCCATGGGCGCAAGGACATGTGAAGAAATGAATAACTACATTTGTATATAAAGAGAATATACTACAAAGGAGAATGTATGCACATAAATATGCTTATATGTTAATACTTATGTATGTACACGTATGCATGTATTTATTTCATTAAATAAATCTCAGATATTTTTTGTATTCCCATACTCGCATGAGTCCTTCGCCATTTCTCTGTATGTGTGTGAGTTGCAAGTGTTTGTAATTCAAATAAAACTAATTGAAATGTTGAGATTAGTCCAAATGTAAGTATGTAAGTGCGCTTAAACAAGCTGCTTGTATCCTTACGGGTTTTGTGCTGAGCAGTATATTCAGCAGCTGTCTGTGCTGCTATTGTGTTTCACTCTGTTGCTTTTATTATAATTAACTTTGTTTCCAAAAGATTTAATTAGCTTTTCTACATTTTTTTCATGTATGTTTCCTAACGAAAGTGCAACAGAGAAATGCATGTTAAATGAGCTCTTGTTAATGTGAATAATAAATAAAAAAGATATTTAGAAAAGTTGTAAACAAAATTTGGAGGTCAAATAAAAGATACTTTTTACTTTTCATTTTCCCTATTCATGGATAAAACAAAACAAAATAAGTCTCAAAAGCTCATTTAAGTCTCTTTGAGAAAGTGAAAGACTTGAGGACAATCCTAGACTGGAAACAGCTTTTAAACATAGAGGAGAGAAAGAAGGGAGCATCGGTCTCTTTATTTTACTGCAGAAGACTGTATTAACTTTACTATAGCCAAACCTATTTGTTCAACGCGTGAATCTCAGCATCGTCTGCTGTGCACTTGGAACTGCTTTAACTCTGCGGCTTAAAACTATGCGTAGTATGGTGCCTTGCAAAAACAATGTAGTTTTGAGGGAGTCTGAAACTCCGCTCCTTGAGCCTTCTGATTTCATTCGCAAATTCTGTGTGTCTGTCATCTCTGTTTGTGGCATTGTCGGATAAACTGGAAAAGGTGTTTTGGCCTTTTTATAGACTAACGGTTCTTGATTTGAACCCGAGTCTGCCGGATGGCAAAAAAAAAAACCATACAAAAATTTAAAAATAAAATAAAAAATATTTAAAAAAATAACATAATAAAAAAAATAAATAAATAAATAAAATAAAATAAAACGAAAGGAAATAAGGGTTTCGTTTTTTGCTCTTTTCGTTTTCTCCCTTCTCGGCGTATGTAATACTATTATAGAGAATGGCCCACAAAAACTTACAAAAAACCACAAAACAGGTCACAACATACTCGTATAGGTATATATACATATATTTTATTTTTGCTTTCAGTTTTTTTGGCTACTTATTTAGAATTCTCTTTTCGCACTGGTTAACCGCAATTATATGAGGGCTGCTGTGACCCAGTGGACTTGTTTGAAGAAATGGTCAAACAAGCTATTTGCGCAATCTAAAGGCATGTGTATTTAGTTTTATATCGAGCACCAAAAGGGGGTTGGGGCGATTCTTCTTGCGCCTTATGCCTTCTGCTTTTTTCCTTTTGGAATTATTCCTAGAGGAATTGCTTGCAGTTACCTAAGGTTAAAGCTTTTAAAAGTCTGATTGACAACTGACAACTGTTGGCTGACAGTTGCCTGCCAGCCTTTCGTTGCTTGTAACGGTGCTTAGTGCTTGGTGAGTTGGCAGGCAAGGTTGTTGGTTGCTGATGGTTGATGGTTGTTGCTTATTTGCTATTTGCTGAGGAAATGCTGCATTGGTCATGAACACGTCTCTAGAGAGTAAAGAAAAGGGAAAGTGGCCACAAAAAGTAACAAGTAAAGCGAAGAAGTAAAATGCAAGGATAACACTGCATGTCGGGGCTTTGGTGGCGCAATGCAGGAGCTTCTTTTCTACAGAATGCATTAGTGGTACGTTGAACATTTTCTTACGAGCAAAAATGTCGTTTGGTTTTAGTCCTCCGAAAAGCGTCCGTCTCAGGTGGCTATTTGTAGTTAGGTATTGCATGTTTGACATTGGGTTGGTATAGATTTAATGTCATTGCTTCTTATATACTCGTACGCCTAGAAGAAGCTTATGTAAATAACTAAGAAAGCTTCTCATAAAAAATAAAACAACGTTGGAGGCGTCTGTTGCAAAATGTTGAAAAATGTTTCCGTTTTTTGATTGACTCAGATCCAATGATGGCTGGAAGACTTAACTATTGGCTGAAATTCAGAACTTTAGCTAAAGCAGAAAAATAAATCTCCCAAAATATAACAAAATTACCCCATTGGACACAAAACTCAGAAACACTAATTACCATAAATAAATTGTATTATTCACAGCTCTCTATTCGAGCCTTATGTTGCTGTTATATACTTAAAAAAATGTCAACAATTTCATCACTCGGTGATGCTTCAACGCTTTGACAGTCGTTTGGAAAAAGTTTTGAAGGTCGGAAAGTCACTCACACAGCAGGCACAAAAACACACTCCGTTATTATTACGGCTCTTCCTGTTCTAACAGTGGCAATTGTTTTCGAAAACTTCATTAATTATAACATATTTTGATGACATTTTGAATATCCTTATTTATACTGATTCAAAAAGAGCTTGGCAAACAATAATCATTTATTAACTCAGAGTGCCAAGTTTTTGAAAATAAATGTGAATTGAGAAAATTTTACTTTTGCTTTAGATTAGTGAAAAGTTTTTGTTAAAGCGGTAAAACTTAGACTTGGTGGATGGAATGTCCTTGCAATATATTTCCCCGCTCTCACTTTCTCATACATTCACCACTCGTGATGACAAAGGAATGAGCTTTTTGAAAACTAAACTCGTGCTGCTAAGCAAGAATTACGCGTTGCCAACTACTTGAAATGTAGTCAAGCAAATGAAAATGGAATAAAATGCAATGAAATTGATGTTAACGACGGCAAGTGGGGCTAGTCGCTCGTTTTAAGTGAGAGTACTCGAGAAAGGCGCATAATTTTATTGCTTTTTGCTGTTGTTTCCCTGTTTTTTGTTTTTCTTTCCTATTCCAACCAGTAGCGGAAGGATATTTCACTGGTTCTTACCTCAAATTGCCTTGCAAAGTCCTTCTAGTGGGTGGGTGGCGGTGGCACGCTCAATTGGGTGGGATCGCAAACAAATAACTCATTGTCAGGCGCAATGAAATCAGAAACAGCAGCAGTGTCTACAACAACAAAGGAAAACAATTTCCGCTCGTCGCACGCAGCACGCAGCACGCAGCACGCAGCTAACTTAACTATGCGAAGCAATTGAAGGCCACTTCCTGTGGAGCCAAAGTGGCGGAACGCCGAAATGTCCGGTGGGCGTTGTAGTTTTTCTTGTTCGTTTAGCAGTTTCGGATTGTTTGTAGCGATTAATGCCAAAATTGTTGGCATTTAGTGGGTAGCTAACATTTCTTTTGTTTCCATTGCTGCTGTTGTTGTTCTTTGGCATTTGATTTTGAATTTTCACTTGCAACGCTTTGGTGTCTAACTCTCACTCACTCTCTCTCTCTCTCTCTCTCTCTCTCTCTCTACTCCCCTGTGGCATTACACCGCTCAGTCGATTAATCAAGGTCAACATGTATGTACTCCTACACACACACACACATACATACATACTCGTACAAACTCGTATATACGTGTATGTGTAGAGGTAGGCAACTCAGAGAAAAATGGAAATTCGTACGATGCTAAATACTTTGGCGGAAAACCATTTGGAATATGAAATGTTTTCTGAAATATTGAACTTGGGTGTCTATGGCCATAAATTTCGTTGAATGGCACTCTGGCTGAATTATATCGAAATAAATGTATGCGTGGTCAGCAAGGGGCGGGGTTAAGTGTAATAATATATTTTGAAAAGAACCATTAGTTTATATAACATATTTTTTTACTTCTATTTAAACATAGAAACAGGAACTCAACTATTTAAGTTTTTTTTCCGTTAATTTCTTTATTGGTAAGCCGCAAGCTTAGTAAATTATTTATTCCTATTTCACATTTAGTCAAAAACGGTTTTAGTTAATAATAAATTAATGAAATTGTAAATAATTAGAAGTTTGAAAATAAGATAAAAGATAGTTCTGGTTAATGTTTTAACAACTTTAATCGAAACTCTCTACCAATATTAAAAAAAATTTAAATGAAACTTATTTTTATGAAAATTGTTGGCTTAAACTTTTAAATTTTCTTAATAACCTTTGAATTAAATGCCACACGAGTTCAAAAGAATCGAATTCGTTTAGTGGGTTTTGGTTGGGTCGTCCTGTAAAGATAGATTAAAGAATTAATAATCTTACCGATCATCAATTAGTTAGAAATTATCATAATATAAGCAAATTGCCCACGAGCCAAGCGATATGCTGGTATTCTAAGAAACTTCTCTGTTAGTGATTCTTGGCCTCCTGTGAAAGCTTGTGCCATTTGCTTTATTTGAAGCGATTTCGAACACACATATATTTGAATTTTGTATTCAAACTTTTAGCCAATTCTCTGACTAAGTCAAAAATGCAGTATTTTTTTTTTATAATTCACGGAGGAATCTATATGGCAATTTTAAATGAAGTTAAAGTAGAAACTTTTCAAATAATAATTACTTATGACCGCTAAAAGTTAATTTATTTTGCATAAATTTAAAAGGCTTCATAAGCGAATGATGAATTCAGACAGGACTAATTATGGCAGCTTTTGAATGGCAGCACTTAAGCCCGAAAGCAGCATTCACAAGCCGATATGCTAGGAGAAAAGGCGTTAGTGTATATGGTATGTGTTAGGTGACATTGGTGTCTTAGATATGGTGCAAGTGCTCGCCATCGTTGGAAGACTAAAATCTCTGCTGGAAAATTGAAGAAAATCTAATGAAACGGGACGTGTTTGGAGGGCAACTTTCATACTTCAAATCACCGTGTACGGCAAGTTGTCACGTTAATTGAATTTATAATGCTAGATTTTACTAATAAGTAATTGCCGGTGATGACCTCGCTTTTGGCCTTGAACTGCGTTAAGTTGAAATTGAAGAAAAAAAAAATCGTTTTCATATAGCGCTGGAACAACTGTTGGCTCTGTGTAGGTCAAATTGATTTGGCAGTGACAGGTTTGAAAACAAAATGCATTTATTGGATTTAAAATAAACTTTTATTGGCGAAGGATTAAAAATGTGACAGGAATTTTTTTTAATATGCAAGAACATGATACTTTCCCCCCTAAGATGCCATAAAAGCTGCTTTCGTGATGAAAGCAAAAAATAAATATTTAAAAATCAATTATTCTCAGCTTTCCACGTGCTGAAATGATTTCAATGAAAATTTAATTTCATTAATAATAAATATTTCCAAATTATATCCCACAAAAAAAAAAAATTTAAGATCATCACACACACATACATATATACTTGTATAGTATATAAATTTACGTTGATCTCATTAAAGGTGTCTGTGCGTAAGCTAAGGTTAGTGTTTGAACTTCAGTCGCTGCCCTTAAATGAACTCTTGTCTGCACTCAAAAGTCTACGCAAAGTCTTATTTGTATTTATTTTTTTTTTTTAACAAAATACATACACAAATATATATTTCTTACTTAAGTTGTTGCGGTTCGCTGTGTGTGTGTGTGCGGGGAGTGTGGAGAAGGAAGGAAGCTGCTTTTTGCTTCTTCAGTAGGTCAAAGTTTCTGCATGAAATGCTTTTGTAATATGTTGTTGTTGTTGTTATTGTTGTTACCTTTGACGTGCCTTTTTTTTAGGTTGCTTCATAATTCAAGTTTATAAAGAAAACTTTACGCCGGCGGTTGCCCCAAACTATATAAAATGAGCGCGTACAACGAACAAATGAACTTGCGCTCAACAGAGCGTGTTGTTGTAGTTACTGTCTGGGCGCATTAAGCGCACAAATTGGATTTAACGCTAATAAAAAAGATCAATTGTGGGTCGATAGTGAGCTGTGGGTGTGTTGAGTGTGCGTTGTTTATGGTAAGGAAATTCAAACTGGAATGTTTTAAAGAGATTTTGTAGGGAATAATTTTGCCTGATTTGTGAAGGAATAAATATTTTTTAATCGAAATCAATTTTTATTAAAACAGGCCTATTATATGTAAAAAATTTATGTAAAGATGTTTGGAAATACACTAAACCAGAAGAAGAGGAAACCATTTGTGATATTGATTTAATTTTAGTAAAATTTTCACATATATTTTGTCCAAAAGTGAAAGTCGATTATGTCTTAATCGAGATTTTAATACGTAACACAAAGCCAATAAAGTGCCTATAACACTTTATATCTGAATTTTTGACTTGACAAAAACTGTACCAATAACCCGTTATTTACTCAGATGTGCGGAAGTGTGCATGTGACAGCCGAAATTAGAAGAGGTATAAACTAGTTTGCATACCCAGATATCTCAGGAGTATTGTGCCTATGAAGATACTAGCTCTTTTTATACGCTATATTTTATTTTATTTAATATCATTTTATTTTATAAAATACTATTTTATTTGAAATCATTTTATTTATTTAATACAATTTATTTTTATTTTATTTGATTTCGTTTTATGTTGTTTAATTAAATTTAATTCGATTTTATTTTAGTTTATATTATTTAATTTATTCCAAATTATTTTTATTTATTTTATTTGATTATATTTTTTTTCATTTAATTATTTATTTATAATTTATTTAAATTTTTTTTATCTAATTTATTTTATTTAGCTTAATTTTATATAACTTACACGGTGTGTCCCAAAAATAACCGAACTTTATATTTAAATCATACAACATACAGCGCCATCTATTGAAAATTTGCAACATTAAAAAGATACATTCATCCTCTTTCAAATACACCTAACTTCATGTAAGTCGGATGACAGATGTAAAAGTGGCAGCCATTTCAATAAAACCAAAAATGTGCTAATGGTTCCAAAAAAAAAAAAATGGAACAAAGAGCAAATATAAAATTTTGTGCCAAACTTGAAAAAAAAATTGAAATTGAAGTTTAAAAAATTAAAAAAAAAAATTTAAGAAATGGAGCAGCCGTAACCGAGGTACTGAAGAACATTTCTATAAATGACATAAAAAATCTATGCATGCGCTGGTTGATCGTTCCAAACGTTGTGTTGAGTCAACTGGAACCTACTTTGAATAAATAATAACTTTCAAAGATAATATAATGTGTATTTTACTATTTTATATCCAAAAAATTCGGTTATTTTTGGGACACACCGTGTATTTTAATTAAGTTAATTTTCTTACTTGATTTTGTACATTTTTTGAAGCGCTTTCTTCTTTTAATTCATTCTACACTGCATCTTTATTATTGCGTTCTAATGCAATTAACTTAAATTCATGTTAAATAATTTCACTGTGCGTCATTATCATTACAAAATGAAAATGGAAAGTGAAAGTGTCGGCTGAAGCAGGCAAAAACACCTCGGGAGCAGATAACTAATAGAGCAGTGTTGTCAAGTGCGACGTCAGCAGCAAACGTTAATTGGGATGTGAGGGGGAAGGAGAGAGAACATGGAAAAGGCCATTGAAGTGTTGATAACTGGCGCTCGGCCACTTCTGAATGACACAATAGAGGTGTCCGTTCGAAAGTGAGGGTCGCCTGAACGGGTCCCTTCATCTTTCAACCCCATACGGTGGTCTGCAGTCACTACGATGGACGACGCACATAACACATTAGCTGCATAAGTGTGTATGTACGGGGCGTGCGTTGCTTGTTACTGCTGCACATCTGTTTCTCTTGTCGTTTTGAGTGCTCGAGTGGTATAATGGGTTGTGGGTCATTTTCTGCTAACCTTTCACCGATCTGCTGTTGACGTGTATGCCCCACAACAAGCTGCTACACCTTTACCTATCACAGTGTTATGCGGCACACACGTGAATTGTGTATGTGCTACTCTGAGGATATTATTTTTTCAAACGTTCATTGGCGTTTTGTTGATTCATATATTGCTTAGTGTTTGTTTCTGTGGCAGAGAATCTGAAAAAAAGTGCTTTTGTTGGAAAAGTTTTTGGTATAAAAATTCACTTAATACCAGTAATCTCGTTTTAAATTGCTTCTAAGGCATTTTGTGGGTAATATTTTATTGTGAGTCCAACATATATGAATGTGCCCCTAATCCAAAGCCAATTATAATTGGTATAAATTATCCAATTTCATGGAAAATTTAAACATGAATTTTAAACTGGAAAACCTGCTCATGATAAAAAGTTGAGAAATGGGAAATTGAATATATTTATTTTTCAATCACTCTTTTGTGATTGTATTGCCCATTTGGATTTACTAGTTTAAAGTATAAGCAATTTTCCTCTTTTTGAAGGCAATGTAAAAGCAAATAGCTGACATAAATATCATTTACATATTATTTTTTCTATATTTATGTCACTGTTGGTTTGAAACAATATCGTTTTAATGGAAATAAAATAATAAAATAAAACGAAATAAAATTAAATGAAATTCAAAAATATATAATAAAATATATATGTTTCAAAGTATATAGATTTTTGTACGTCTTGAACCTAAGATTAGCATTAATAAGTAATTATTTATATTTTTTGAGCGTAATTGAAGGGAAATAAGTAGCAAAAAATTTAACTTTATAATTGCAATGAGCATTATGCAATAAATTTATGGTTAAAATTGTTTCAATTGAGGTTCAGGATGTAGAAATTTTCATGATGTTCAAGTAATGGCAATGATTTTTTATTTGAGTCTACTACAAGAGGTTGTAGGCTTGAAGTTTTTGGACCATGTTTTTCGCGCAGAGGTCGACGGAAAACGCCATTTCGTAGCCACCATTTTGAATTTCGATTATTTTTTTCCGTTTTCAAATCTGAAATAATAAGCAAATTTAATAGTTAAAACCGGAAGTTCGTACGCCTTTTCATTCCCCCACAAAAGAAAAAATACAAATTTTTACTGATTTTTGACCAATATCAGGGAGGGTCTCCTTAAATAGTCCTTTGGTTTATGAGTTGTTAATTTGTATATTCTAATTTTAGTTCATATACTTAACTTTATTCTCACCATTAAGCAGAGGATTTAAACCAATTTTTATTGTTAAAGATACGATACGAAATTTAAAAAGAAGAAAAACATTAAAGGTAATTGAACCAATGGAAGTTGGATTTCATTGTACATATTAATGTGCGTGTGTGAGGTTAATGAATAATAAATGAAACTGTTCCTCTAGACACCGATTTTCCTTGGCACCTCGTTCTTCGTTTAAGACACACACACACACACACGCACATGATATAGGTACGTGACTCGCGTATAAATGTTGAAAATGGACTCATTCAAAAAGATGCGAATTCATTCTGCGAAAGAATGCATCTCAAGGATCTGGATGTGCATGTAGCTGCGTGTTGAATTACCTTAATAGATATATACATATTCCTAGGTACGCACATAGGAGCTATTTGTACATGTATTAGTAATGAAGATTTTGAAAGATTCATTGTAAATTTAATTTACAAGTGCAACATGCGGCATGTAGCACAAAGGAAGGCTTTTATAACATGAAGTTGTTTTTGTAGTGGAGTTTCAAACCCACCTGATCAGAGTCATTTCAGAATATGCAGATAATATTATATTATATTTCACTGTTGCTTTTGTGGTATGTGCTCAAGAAATACAGGCACGCTTGTGCAGTTATATTTCGTTTTTTCACATCAATACACACATACAAATTATCGCTTTTGTTTCTTGTGTTAAGCTCCAGAATGTTGGCAGCGTTTTCGTGCCTGGCATAAAATATACCGGAAATTCACCGTTAGAAACATAACAAATAATGCGCGCTGCAAGGAGGATAACCAGAGTTCTTAGCGGATGTGCGATGACTCTTTAAAACAGGTGAGGAAATATTATATAATGGAGATTTGGAAAGGAAAGACATAAGCAAAATAAGCCAAAGGCTTTGAGGGAGATTCTCAGTCTGTAGATGACATTCTCCTTGGTAATTTTAAAAAATCGGGGGCCGTTGTATGAGCGCTATTTTAAGAAAATAAGAAAAAGTAAGTAAATGTAAAAAATATATAACGAAATGGAAAAATGGTCATTATGTTGATTATGAATATTATGAAAACTCATGAATTCACAAATAGGTAAAAGGTACTGAATAGGTATGGGTGTTTTTTAACACAATTTAAATAATTTAAGTCTGGATTGTTAAAGAAGAGAATTTGAAGAATGCCACTTATATATTTTAAATTCTTTATGCAGTTATTAGAACAATTAAAAAAAAAATAAAATATTTCGCTATTATTAAATAACTTTTAAAGATTTTCTAGCTACGCATCTATGTCTAATTTATAATCATATTACACTCCTTTACATGCGAGTAGTACGTTCCGTTAGAGTATAGAATATTATTTTAGTTCGGCAATTTAAATTTCCTTCTCAGACACTCATCACTCACGAATTCCAAAACTAATGACTTTAATTATAAATTTCTTCTTCAGCTTGGCTGTGGCATCCAGTGTAAATAACAACCTAAATAGACAAACTCCAGTAGCAGCGGACAGCACAATAACGGTATTCTTTGGCAATGTTGAAGTGGTTAATTATTTTGCATACAACCACAAGCAAACAAAGCGGCATACAAGGATACGCCGAAATGTGAGGTTATGCGTATATATATAAATACATACAAATACATATTCACATATATTTCATATATATGTATGGTATGTCTGCTATTAAGTAGTATTAAGTAGTTTGACTGCTTAAGCCAAAATGTGAATTTTGTATTGAAACCGTAATCGCATTCAGGAAGGACATTATTGAGCGCCACATATACCTACACATTCAAATATACTGCCTTTAAATATATAATATGTAAATATATATATCTGTTTACTCAACTGACAAATTAGTGTCACTAAGATCATTGGAGAACATCACTAAGAAGTGGATTAAATTTGCGAATAGGCACACATAAGGATATACATACATACGTGTAGGTATTTAAGGAACCTAACTAAGACTGGTTAAACCATGGAAATCAATTACGAATATCATAAAAGACAATGGGATGTGAATACATGATGACCACAATTGCTTTAATGGTGAGAAATATAAATTTCCATGAAGGAAATCAATAGACTTAACATACAAGTTTTCTGTTTAAATTACTTAAAATTTCGAAAATAAGGGCATAAAAAGTTTAGTTATTGGTTTTCAAAGGTTATTTTGAAATTTAATAAAAGGGCAATTCGAATTGTGATAATTTTTATTTAAATTGATGTATTTTGCTATAAGTAGGGCCTTATGCATAGCCCTGGGTTAGATTAAGCTGATTAGTGAGCGTGACACTGAAAAGCTAAAGTGCATTCAAACTTTATGCGTATCATAGTTAGTTGAGACGCATATTCTGGTAAGAGCTTTCTTAAGCAGTCTTCTTTTGCTTTTTGAAGACTTATGCAATTTATTGGTTGCCTTTAAAATCATCCTAAAACAAGCAAATAATTTCATGTAATTGCTGAAATTAAAATTTCTGTGTATGAGTGCCAAATTAATCTTCAATTTGTTTTCAGAAATTAAATTTCCAATTGCTGGTGCTGTTCATATAAACTCTCTTAGTCATATACATATGTAGGTATATGCCTGTATTATTGAAATATTCCTAAGGGATGCAATAATTAAACTTTTGTTTATATTTAAGGATAATTGCGCAATAGTTGTTTTCCACTCATTAAGAGGCACTGCTTGAAAAAGAATAACTAAAATAGGATACATTTTTTATGACAACGAAACTATTGTCTTTACTACCATGGGATTTCACGGAGCACTCGACTTCGAGAGGGGCGAATAAAAAGTCATCGAGAATATATTTATTAAGGATCTGATGGTCGCGTGTTGTAGCTGTCGCCAGATGCGAGGAACTTCAACGTTATAGAAACGGTTAAATGTATTTTGTTTTTGTTTTTGATCGCATTCTGCTTGCGAGTCTCTCATCAGCGGTGCATAATATGGGTTTTCTGCACCGCGTTGCTAAACATTTTTCATCCAAACTAACCTGTGAATAGCCGCATTGTCATATTCGACATTGTCTACAATTGTAGCATTGATTTTTCTATAAAATAATCTTTTTTTCTAATACAGTATCTTTCCATTCATTTTGACACCGCCAGCACTCACACGAAAGCGAATAGAAAGAGAGAGGAAAACAATTGTTCTGTGTAACCAATGCTACGTTTGACAGCTCTGGGAATTAAATAATAAATATATAAGTAAATATATAAAATATTTGTGTAATTTTTTCAGGAGCTTCATATTTTATTTACTAATTTGTAACAATATTAATAACCGCTTTGTAACCATTGAAGCGGACTTCGACCGAGCTACCGAGAGACATACAGTTTATAGATAGATTTTCATGAGGTGCTTTTATTTAATTTCATATTAATCATGTTAAGACTTCAAAAACATACAAAAATAAATAAATAAATATATATATAAAAATATAAAGCTGTGTTTAAATTTAAAATTTCCTAATTTAAAAGTCGAAACAATCAAACTGGAAAGATACACGTAGTTAATTCAACCGGAATTGTCGTTTTTTACGCAAATAACGTTGGGAAAATGTTGTGTTAAGTAACTCTAAATGTACACGACCGAATGATTTTTACTCTATCTAATTCCAGGTTTTCTCATTTATGCTCTTTTCTCTTTCTCTCCCTCTCTCTCATTTACCTCTCTATAACATTTACAAGTTTTAATTAAACTTTGGCTGGCAAGAACAAGTAATAGAACTGAAGGACCCTGAGAATAAACGCTGAGAAAATTTTAAATAAATGCAAATGACTGCGACAATATAACAACAACAACAACAACAACAACAGCAACTTCAATGACTGTGTCTATGAAAAGTTTATTTTACTTAAATTTGCATTCTTCCTTTTGTTTGAAACTTGCAGACGAGCAATCGACAGCTGACAGCAAGCAGTTCGCGCGACGGACGGAAAGAACGTTTTACGGCGTGCCGTTGAAGTGACTGCCAGACAGACAAATAAACTGAAGAAAATTAAACGTGCAAATTGTTGAGTTATGAACAGCGAAAGGAGACTCTAAGCGAAAGCTCGGTTGATTTCTGTTTATTTTGACTTTTACACTGTGAGGATGTGTCTGTGCGTTGAATGCCTATGTGTCAGGGTTCATTTAATTATCCTAAATTTAATCTCATTTAATTTAAGAATGTGTTAAGGGGAAGAAGGTGAAAGTAGAGAAATGTTTAATTCCAAATATAGAGAAAAGGAATAAATTCATATGTTTCTTTTTTGGGTCTTGAGCTTTTAGCTCAAATTTTAAATTTAGTTGGCGCACATTAAGCATTTGTGAAAAATGAAAGAAAACGATTTCTTTTGTTTTTATTGCTTCTTTTACAAATTTCACTCTTTAGCTTCAATTTTCCAGAGATTATTTCCCCTGCAAAAGTCTCTACCTTTTTAGCGTCGATCTATTCATACATAACGGAACTTCCTGCATGCCATAAAATGTCGGTATTCATGTTTATTAGCGCGTATGAAATAATAACAGTTACTTCCAATTGAACACATCAGGTAAAGTAGGAGAGCAAAAGAGTAAATAAGAAAAGAAAAGCAACTTTCATAAAACAATAAAATGGAAAGAAAATTGAAACATACCTACATGCATATATACCTATGTAAGAGTACATACTGAAGAAAGCAGCCCGATTTTATAGATCAACATATACATAGATACACATGCACCTCCACTGACATTCACAACCTACGCCCACGTTCTCGCAGTAACCCAATTTGTAGCAGCAGAAATAATCTTCCCTTCACTCCGACTCACTTCCGTGCACTCTACATCTTACCAACAACGTCCTTCCGCCTTCCGCCTCACGACTCACGGCTCTCGACTCTCGACACAACTCGACTTAAATGTTTACGAGAAATGATGGGTGTTGAAATTTTGCTTTCAAGTGAAACTTTGTTTGGCGTATCATGTTGTGGGTTGATTATTGTTGTTTTTGCAAGTATTCCTGTTGTTGTCATGTGACTGTTTGCACTTTTCGAGATTTTTGTATGTTATCTGTTCTCCCTTGTTCGGGTCACTTAAGAAGTCAGAAGGGAGTAACAAAACACTTTACATGATGTGCAGATAGTTGTCGTTGTTGTTGTTGAGGTAACTGATTTTTGAATTTTCACATGAGTTGAAAGGGAATTTAAGCAAAATAGTAATGTTTACGTGTCCTCGCTTAAAGATTTTTTAAATATTTTTTAATTTGACATTTTTGTGGGTGTTTTTGCAAGAATCATTGGTGGGTTGGTTCATTGAGTGGGGATGTTCAGGTTAAGGTGGAACCTGGGGGCTTCGTGAGACATATGACATTTCAATCAGCTGGTTTTCGGACACTCACGAAGGGAATTTTCCAGCGTTTCGCTATCTTCTGGACATGGATATTCAAAATAACAGACTCCTCTTAACCTAGCTTATGAAGTTGATATCTCTGGAGGAGATGCGCCGTTAATAAGTTCTCTTTAGCTTAATGCAAGAAACAGTTTGGTCTGTATACAATCCACGCTGTTCAACAATAATTGCATTTGAAGACACTGAAAAAACCGAGACAGTCATAGGCTTAAAATTTGTACTAATCAATTTCCCTCATTAACGCTTCACTGTATAACAGTAACCTAATAGGTACTCCCATTAAAGTGGTTGCAAATTGGCACCTTCGACCTAATGCCAAAAATAACTTCTATGGACTTTATTGGGTTAGTTTACATCGTGCCTGCTGTACTAAATGGACAGGTACGAAGCACCAGGTACAAAACTCAGGGATTCCATAATTCTTTCCAAAATTGAGTGAGAATTTCGAAAGAAGTATTCGGTAATCTCGAACATGAAAAACGTTTGGATTTATTCAGGGAGGACTCGGTACTGCAGCTTAAAAGTTCTGGAAATGATGAGCCCAATTTTCGTCTGGGGCCGATTCACTGTACCTCGCGTCATGTGGTATATTAAATAAGACCGTATTTAGCTCGCATGTGCATAGGCAAATGTACTTTTTTTGCCCTCAATACATAATTTTAGTACGTTAGCATCCCTTCATATGCCATTGTCTCCTTCCAAAGCATCGGCGGCACTTAACCCACCATAACCATCATCAGTATACCGCACGTCTGTTGGCAGTGTTTCTGTGTGGCAAGAAACCAAAATCTTGATTGTTTTTCCATTCGAATGCCTCCGACAGCCTAGCGAATTTACAATTGGAACGAATTGAATCCATAATATACGGCTCACCGAAGTGCTGTGTTTTCGCCTGCTGTGAGTCATAAGTCCTTGCCCTGAGTGACCTCGATTTCTGTTTGTTATTAATTGAAAGTGGAATAAATCGAAAATTGAACAAGATTTCAGGATGCCATGAGATTCTGGTACCATTGGTTAGTTTCTCTCTTCACCGCTATCATTTTCTACTTTCATTTGTGAATCGTTAAATCTTAATAGGCAAACACACTACAACTCATACTCATCTTTATATTCTCCTCTTAATCTTCATCAATCTTGATGGCGCTGTATGTTTGTTTGTGTGGGTGTGTGTGTTGTTAGCAGGCTGGATTTTTTTTCTTTGGTTGCAGAATATAAACCGCATATATGGAAATTTAGATCTCTTATTTTCCCTCTTGGAGACCCCAACTCTTCCACAGCCTTTCATTTCGGCCTTTCAGCTCACAGTCATATTTCAATTTCTCACTTGCTGCCATATGAAATGCAGAAATAGAAGCAGTTTGTAGACTATATAAGAATCTTTGCTGAAAAATAGATATTCCAAATCAAGTTTATTTTTAAATCGTTTGTAGTTTTACATTTGAATACTAAATTAAGGCCCTTGTGGAAGCAAATAATTTTCAAATATTACAACTAAAATATTACTTCCGTCTGTCCTCGGCACAGTCATTGAGCTGTTCTTCCTTCAATAGAATCCAACCGATAAGATTGTCAAAAATACCATCTAATGAATCAGTACAAGATAAACAAAAGGACAATAACAAGCTTAAAGATATTTCCGAAACGACTGGGTGCCAGATCAGAGTGAGATGAAACGCATTGGCGACATGCAAAACCGCCAAGATCCTGTGCAATAGCTACAAAGGCATCATCTGCATGCAGAAAGGGTGTTAGTAGCAGTGTACGCCTTTAACTAAAACCCGACTTATATATTGGGGAGCTTCGCACTTCAAAGGACTAAAGGATATTAAGGCTCTATTGAACATCGCGAAAGACGATGATGTCCTAGTCGACGACTTCTTTAAATCTTGCTGGCACATAAACCGGCTTATATAATCTAACCCAGGTTTAAATCATCTTCGTTCGGTAAATAATACCCACTCTTTCATATTAAAGAGTTTATGCCTTGAATATTTTTAACTCAAATGGACTTGGTATTAACGAAATAAAAGTTCAAATAAAATCGCAATTAATTTAATTTAAAGAAACCTAAGGGAAAAGTAAGAATTAATTTTCAACAAAAATATTATTGTAACAGTCTTAATATCAATCTTAATGACAGCATTGAGAGCAATTAAAACGCAGAAAAGAAAAAGGAATGCCGAGAAAGCGCAAAACAAATACGAACGACGAATAAGTCATCGATTTTTAAAACCAACGCTGGCCACGAGTAAATAATAATCAATAAGGGAAACATTAAAAGAAGAAAATCGCGGTGGGCAGGAAAGGGAAATGCATTTATGATTCCTCATATTGGCGTTTACACACAAGCATACATATTTGCGTTCTCAATTCAGGTTAATAAATACATATTGTTGTAGTTGTATATGCGGCTGATAGCCAATTGCAGACATTTTAAATGAAGAAAGATATGGAAAACTCTATAAAAGGTATTCACAGCCAAAGAGAGTATAAAAAGGTTGCTCATACGCAATGGTGTTTTTTTTTTATTTCCTCCCCTTATTTAATTAATTCGTTTGTTTCCAATTTAGTGTTAAATTTAATAAATTCACAATTACACTCATTAATAAGACGCCAGATTATGAATTTCTCTTTTTTGACAGAAAGTTAGGTTATCTCTAAAAAACAAAGAAATAAAGAAAGAAAACTATTTTATGTCAAAGGTTTTAAAGGAATTTGAATTTTATATAATATAAAATATCTGAGTCACATTTGCTCAATAGACTTTTTTTATTTCGATGAAGAAAAGGTCTTTTTTTTCACTTGCATGACGGTATCTCTATATATGTATATATGTATATTACCTACTGCAAATGTTTTCAAAATAAATTCTCTTTCCTCCACTGCTTCCTGCATGGATTGCTGCCCTGTGCTGCTGACGACGCAACTGGTTGCATTTTTTCTGCTTAAATTATTCACAGTTATTGTACAAAAGAGTCTTGTGAGGCTCTAATGGTGTTTGCATTGCTCATTATGATGCCATGAATGACGTTGATAATATGTTTAAGGACACTGCACAGTCTGCAACATAGGAAAGAAGACAGAAGAGGAGAGGGCAGAGAATATGTCAACAAACAACAGCTGGCACATGTGACGCTTCACACCCACTGAACAGTGCAGCTGAGTACTGTACTAAGTGCTTCTGTGACTGCTGCTGTGTGTGTGGTCAAGTGTGCTGAAGTGAAGTAAAATGAGGAGGAAAGCACGAGGTAAGACGGTCTGTCTTTTGGCATTACTGCATCGCAAATAGAAAAATGCAGCAAAATGAATAATGAAAAAGATGCATACACATGTGTATGTGTATGTGTGTATGTGTTCTTATTAGAAGACGAAAAGAAAAAAATAGTTGAGAGGGAGTGAGTATCCAGCATCTTGGCTCATGGATGGAGAATACAAGCTAAAAGCAAGGCTAATTATTTAGATACAAACGCTTTCCGGAAGAAAGCTGTAATTATTTTTTCTGATTTTGCGCTTTATTTGCTATCCATATTTGTGGGTTTGTTGGGTTTCGAAATACCTAAGCTTAAAGTGGCGAAGAAAATGTTGTATAATTTCGGGATTATGCTAACTATTTGTCTAATGACAGGAGATACTTGGAGTAGGGCAGGAAACTAGAGAGCTAACAGCGCGTGTGTTTAAGCCTACGATATTAATGTAACCAACAGAAGCGAACAGTTGCTGACTCTTGTAAAAGATCGCATCCTTTCTTCTCAACACAGCAATAAATAATCCGAGAGAAACATATCAGGCTCCGGGGAATTTCTACTAAACTATTATGAGTCAGCGTGGATTCCAGCCAAACTAAACTGTGATTGCTGCTCACGGAATCTTCTTACTTTTGTGAGTATTCCATTAGGCCCCAAAGCACAGAATGTGAATTTCTAGAACTAGTTAAGGGCTTTGGCTTTAAACTGGGAGCACAATGACCTATTCAGTTGCTTAAGTGCGACCGCCTCTTCATCGAATCAGCGAGCCTAAATAACGTAACAACGAAAAGACTCCAAAATACAAATAATATTTAAAACATTCAGCAATTTGTTTGGAAGGTCTCACAAACTTAAAACTGAAATACTTCGAGAGAATGCAGAGTGACTGATGTTAGTCTATTTTTGAAGAATGTTTTTATTAAATTTCCAATTTTTTTTTGCGATTTTGCGAGCGATGTTATTAAAACAGAAAGAATACCACGTAAGTGGGGAGAAAGCTTTTGAGAATATTATAAATATGAGTAGTTCAACCACATGCAAGAGAAAAAATGAAATAAAAATGTTTTTTTTTTGCTCACTAGTTGTTACGATATTATTATTACTTTGTTGTTTTTGTTGTATATTTTGTTTTGTGAAATGTTAAAATGAATTTGTGGTAGCATACATTTCCACTAACTTTCCTTGACTGTGTGTATGACTGTGTATTTTTAAGTACGTTTGTACATATGGAGTAACTCGGTGGCCTGCCAACTGAGTTCAATGACTTTTTTTCGTCGTTCTGTCGTTCTGTCGTTCCGTCGCGCCGTCAGCGATGCAGTGTTGTGATAAACAACGGAATTCCGTGCCAAACGACGGATGATAGGCCGATAGGGCAGGTCAAACGGGACGCATACATACACCAGCAGAGAATCAGTGACACCCGCTCATATTAAATATTTGTTGTAGTACTTTTAGTAAATATGTAAGTGTGAGTACAAAAACACGATTTCTAACAACATTTGGTTATTATTTCTATTTGTGAATTTAGCATATGTAGCCTTATAACGGTGCTGTGCGGTTGTATTTTCTGTTTATTATTTCCACACATTTTGCCGTTACTTAGTGTTAGTGGCTAAATGTGATAAACGTAATAAATGTCTCGCTCCAGCAGTGATCCGAATATTTAGAGCAACATACGAGCATGCAAATTCAATTTCTGGTGGATGTCGCTGTGAAAGTTTAATCTAATAATTGACATCTAATTTCTTTGATGTACCCTCTGACCTCGTTGGCTGGTTGTGGCTATTTTGTGGCAGCTCTGATGCTGTTAATCTGAATTGTTTGTACGAGTATGTATACTGGAAGCTCTTCCTCCAATTTGTGGTTTTGCGTAATTTTCTTCCTTCCTCAAATATACATCCAAGAGTTATAATATTTGAGTCTCCGACGATTTTTCTTTTTGTTAAAAAGTCAACGGTGTGCTTAAAACTATTACGAGCGATGATTTCGGATTTTTAATTTACTCCAAAAAAACCCTGTTTATTGTGAATACTGAAAAATATAAAATTTCCACACCTCACACTAGACGGAGCACAAAGCATAAGTTTTAATTTAACTTTTAAAAATGTGTGCAACATAACCACAGGAATCTTTTCACATTCACTCTCCTAAGTACAAAACAGCGTGACAAGACAAGCGACAACTTAAGGACACGACAAGTGGTTAAGTGGCCAAAGAAGTTTATTGCCCTCAAACGACGAAACAACGGCGTTGAATATAGAAAAACAAAAAGAGAACTTTTGTGACATGAAACAAATGAAAATAAATGCACTGAAGTAAAACAATAATTTCCTTTTGGTATTTTAATTTTTAGTTATTTGGAAACTTAACTTTTTAATAAAGGGGTTTCCATTAAAATTGTGTTTCTTGGATTTGATACTGCGAAGAGAAGGATGATTGGTGCTCAAGAGTGCACAAAAGTGGTTTGAAATTAGGATTCGTTGTGCTACGAACTGTGGGATTATAATAATTCTTGCTACATGTTTCATAAATTTTATTTGCGACCAGTTGGATAGACTGAAAATATAGATCCCAAAAATTTGAAAACGACACTAACTGCTTGGGATGAATGCGCGTTTGGGAATGCTATAAAAAGATTTTAGATAAATATTCCTTAAAAATAGTCAAAACTTTTGAAATAAAAGCAAAGATTAAGTTCTTATACAGGCCTGATAAAAGATCAGTTTGTTGCCTGCAGGAAACAACTTTTAATTGATGCAGGATTTCGGGCGCTGACTTCCATCATTACATTTTGCGTGGGGCAAGACGTAAATTTAAAAAAATCCTACTCATATAAGAAGAAGAATGGAAATGGATATATTTGAAAGAAAAATATCGAAAGTCTGCATGAAACTAAGGCAAGTAGTCCTTTTCCTCTCAGTGTAGGCCAAGAGAATATTTGCGGAAAGTGCGTGTCAACAAGAAACATAAAAGTTTGCAAACTCAAATTCATACATATATAAATTACCCAGAAGTGCAGGTAATATTTGTCCTCACGTATGCCTAAGGCGCACATATGTATATTTATACATATGCGCATATCTAGAAGTTTGCAGGTATATAACACACTTGCTAATGAGTCATGTTGACGCGTGACAGATGCGGAAGTGCTAAAGTGCATTTAAGAGGTTAATGTTATGCTGTCAGCTGTCACTTGTTTACACCTGCACACGCACATATACACATAAACATACACGTATACGCAGGCAAGTACGTGCATGAAGTTAGAGCAAAATGCGCTCATTTCTATATACATATATGTGCACATACATATGAGCTCCATTGTGTATACAGAACAATTATTGCAAAGTTTGCTTAGGAAAACTCGCATGCGAATTTACAATAATTATATTTTATTGTGTGCAGCCAAAATGCGAACTGCAGAAAATTACCCTTTTTACTGGAAATTTGGTCAAAAAAATCTCACTTCTTGCTTGGAAGCGGGTGGGAGGAAATTATTTTAATTTATATATATACAAAGCAAATTTTCCTAATACGCAAATACTGAAAGGTTGAAAAATTGCTACGAATAAAAATGTAAAAACACTACGCTAGCGCTACCTACATATACAATATATGCAAGTTATCTTCAATAGATATGAAAATACATTTGTATGGAAATGCACTTTGATATGCTTAAATACAAGTAGTACATATTTTGAAGTTTTTATTTTCAAATTTATATTTTTGCATGGCAAAACTCTTCAGGAAAATTTGCATGAAAATTGCTGTATCAGCGAAGGCTTGACGAATTTCTCCTCAAATTAGAATTAAGTGGTTATTCAACAGTCTTTATTGGCGCTCTCTGATATGATATTTTGTTAAAACTATTGAAGCAGCTCATTTATGTTGAAAAACTACGACTTTTTTAACTGTTTTTGAGAAATGTAATTGTCGTTTTAATATATATAACGGGTGGTCCAAGGAGAGAGTAGTATAAGCCTTTTCTTGATAGATCGCGTGTGAGTCGTGTCAAGCTTTCATATTTTTGTTAAGTGTTGTTTGGTATTTCGTCATGGCAAGAATTACGCCAAAACGACGTTTACAAATTGTTCAACTTTATAACGAAAATTTAGCAACTCGGACTGACTAATGAAAAGACTTGCCGAAATTCACGTCGAAATAATAAATTGAAGCCTCACGACCTTCCAAAGAATTCCGACGTTTTTGACCCAAACCCTGCGGGTTAGTAGTTCAAGAATTTACCCGCGGTAAGGCATGCCTGTCGTAAGAGGCGACTAAAATCCAATAGTTCCCGCGACAGTCGGGTCTTTATACCGGAACGACCCGGATTTTTTATCCGGCCAAGGATTGTCATTCCCGCAACATTCCCCAAAAATTACTTTGAGGAATATTTTTGCAGCTACAACAACAACAACAACCCAAATTTTGTTTAACGATGAGTCGCATTTCTCGCTGAAAGGGTATGGCGCAACCTGAATAGATTCAGAAAATAACAGCATGGTGTGGTTTGTGAGGCGGTGGAATCATCGATCCATATTAGAACGTAACCATCAATGGCAACCGCTAGCCCGCCAAGATAACCGATTATTTGATTGCTTAAATTGAAGACGGTGCCACTTCCCAAGCATTATCCGAGGTGGAAATGGAAATGGGTTTTTCATTGGGTTGTTTTTCATGTGGTGAGCTCCAAGCTTTACGCTTAACCGCATGGGATTCGCCTTCTCACTTTAGCTCGCCTCTAGGTCGTGAGCTGCTTGAACCATATGCAAAAGAATCGTTTCTGGCCAATCCCAGGTGAATGGCTGTCAAAAACTTTTCTCACTTGCGTGAACTTCTGCGTCTTTGCGGACAATCTAACTTCGATTCAGGCCTTGGAGTGAAACATCACGTGTGTCATTCGCCAGTTACCAATCGAAATGCTCGAACGAGTCAGCGAAATTTGGACTCAACCGAAGGACTATCTGAGAGGTAGCCGCGACCAACATTTGAAAGAGGTAATCAAATAAATGCCAAAGTTTGTTCTTTCGAATGATAATAAACATTCTCCAATAAATATGAATTTTCTGTGTTTTTTTTTCGAAAAGGTAGGGAACCTCGAAATGGACCACCCTTTATAGCAACTATAGTCAAGGCGTCTTAAGAGAAAGAAATAGCGCTCCAGTCATTCTTTCTTTTAGCCGTTCCAAGACACTAGATGACGCCAAGTCCCTCACCACCTGATCTCCCCAACGGAGGGGAAGTCTTCTTTTTTTTCTCTTCGTTCACTGAACTATAATCTGTTTTTATCGTCCATGTGTCAGCACCATTAAGAACGGCGGGAATGATAACTGACTTTTAGATATTGGTCTTTTTTCGGCGAGAGAGGACTTTACTTTTCAATTGCCTAATCAGGCCAAACTAGCACCGTCAACAGTGACGTGGGAGCCAAGTGGCAATTGCGATGACTGTTTTTGTTTGATTTGTTTGATGACAGAATATGGCATATCAGGTCTCGCTCTCGTTCACTACCAGGCCCATGTCCTTCGCATCCTTACCCAGGATATTTAGGTCTATAGCTCGTATTATCTTCTCCAGTATTAATTTAGCCCTGCTGCTTGATGGCTCGGAGGGGTCGTTTTTGGTTTTGGTGAACCATTTAACGTCAGATTACCCCGCAGTTTAAGTTTTGCCTGTATATCAAAAGCGGTGTGCTGTCCAAGGCTGCTTTGAATCGGCAATAGGTGATGGGAGAGTCTTTCCTCAATTCATGGGTCTATTCCAAGATATGACGTATGGTGAATATCTCGCCAATTATAGAACTTACAGGCCAAAGCCCACAGTGATAAGGTCAAATCAGTTTGCTGATTGTGTTCTGAAGGCTTCATCCTTTCACTCAATATGCTCATTAAAATCTTATACGTCGTATTGAAGAGATTTATCCCACTTTATATATCTGCCAAATAATAATACTCGTATTAGGTGATTTCTCTTTTGAGTAGAACACCCTTAGGTTCCCATCGTCGGATACGCTTCCGTTCTACCATGTTCTACAAAGAAGCTGGTACATGCAACTTAACCATTCTTCGCCGCTGTAGTTGAATAGCACGGACGGCAAGCCATTGGCAGATGTTACATTCTCTCAGTTCTTATGACGTTACAGAAAACATTTTGTGATGTCGTAAAGTTCAAACCAAAGCTTTCACTAACTGACTATGTTTGAAAAATTTCATTAAATAAATAAATAAATAAGTAAGTATGTTTTTAAGAGAAATTCTGTGACTTGGAGTGGCATATGCTTGCGCTATCCGTTTGTCGGTCCTTACCACTCTTTGTCATTGATTTCACGCTTGTAACGGCTTAACGGTGTTACATTGATAATTCATTTGTCAAAATTTGACAGTTCGAACTGATGTTTACCAGCACAGTGAGAATCGAGGAAGCAAAATGCCAAGTGATTGCTTAAATTTGTTAGTGCTTAACCAGAAATTTGTCTGTCAGAAATGATTGAGTGGAATTACGGAAATTTGAGACAATTTCCAATGCCACCACTGGTTATTCACTCAAAAGAGGGGCACAGAGAACATGACGTAGAGATTTTTTTTTGTATAAATAATGAAATATTTAGTATGTTTGAAAAGGAGACAGTAGTAAGAGTTGGATTAACTTTAGTTTAATCAAAATTAATTTCGTATAAAAAGTTTATTCAAAATTTTTTTTTTTTTAATTTGATAAATTTAAACTCGTTAAATTCTTTTCCTTACAATTTTATGCCATGAATTTCGCAGTGAATGTATGTATTCATATACCAATCACTACTCGTAATAATTTACTTATTTGTCCAAAGCACACACACACACACACACACACACACACACTGAAAGCCATGATTGTCTTATGCACCAACCGTTCAGACCTTAAAACAGTTAAAAGTGTCAAGGACGTTCATACATATGAATACAAATTTGAACGAGAACAGCGAATAAACACAGAAAATCTATATTGGCTGAGCGCGAGTATTCACATATACATACATACTCGTATGTGCAATATAATAAACTCACACACGATACAGAAATATCCGCTTGCAAGCCACATCCCTTGTGACATGAAAAACGCGCATCACTATTGGAATTTTAATTACCTCCGCTGTTGGCAAAGTCGTGGTCGCTGCAGAAAGTTGTGCAGCAATGACTTTCCACGCTCGGTTTGTGAACACAGCTTCAATTTAAAATAAATGTTTTATGCTTTTTAAATAACAAAATCTTTTTTAAACATTTTCCTTTTTATTTTGATCTCCTCTCTCTACTGCATTCGTCTCATTTGCCATTATTGAAAATTATCCTTCAGTTTTCCTTTTCGGCTGATGCCAGTATAAACTGAATCTTCAATAAAATTGTAAATATATTTATATGTACATACAATTGAGCATTTGGTCGTTCAGTTATTGAGCTATTAAAGTGACTCTAGAACACAATTGCAAAGCGGAAATTGCGAATGTTATGAATTGGCTATGTCACGAGGAGACCACTATAAAGCATTGCTAATGAAAAATTGCAATTAAGCGAAAAAAGGCTAGTGCGCCAATGCGTATATGTGACCCAATTTCAAAATAATTTAGAAAAATTTGCAGAGGCGACATGAGCTTTAAGAATTTTGATTTTTTTTAAGAAAATTTATGCACTCCCAAGATTAGTTGAAGACTTATTTTTATACAAAATTTTTAATAATAATAATAAATTAATTAATATTAATATTCTAATGCATAATATTCGCGTGTATGTAACAAATTTCTATTTGCATATGGAATATGAGAATCGGCCAATATCTCTTCCTCACACCGGAAAGTGTACCAGGACTGACTTCAACAGAAAAAGTCGTATTTATGATTCGATTTTTCTTGAAACTCGGTAAATAGGCATCATTTTGCATATATACCATGGATGAGTGCATAAGTTCGTGCCCGATTTCAAGTGCAAACTAAAATTGAAATTTTTTGAAGAAAGCGCTTTTAGTAATCAATTATGTATTCGCCATCATGTTCGGCAATCCACTCCCAACGTTCAACCAATTTACGGATGCCTGATTCATAGAAATCGCGCGGTTTCTCTTTGAAAAAGGTGTCAAGGTGGTTTTTGACGTCTTCCACATTTTTAAATTTTTTTCCATTCAAATTGTTCTGCAGCGATCGAAACAAATGATAATCAGAAGGTGCAATGTCGGGTGAATATGGGGGATGCGGCATGATTTCCCAATTCATCTCCTTCAGTTTGGCCAGGGTCGGTTGTGCAACATGTGGCCTGGCGTTGTCATGATGGAAAAGAACTCCTTTGCGATTGGCCAAAATCGGACGTTTTTCATCAATTGCTTTCTTCAATTCGACCAATTGCTGACAATACTTGTTGGCAGTGATCGTTTCTCCAGCTGGCAAGAGCTCAAAATAGATCACGCCTCGGATATCCCACCAAATGCACAGCAGTACCTTCATCGGATGCAATCCACCTTTCGACATCGGTTCCGCCCCTTCGTGTGCCTGTTTCCATGTTCTTTTGCGTTGAACATTGTTGTACAGGACCCATTTTTCATCACCAGTCACGAGCCGATCCAAAAAAGGTTCGTTTTTGATCCGTCGAAGCAAAGAAATTGCTGTTGACATACGGTCCACTTTGTTCTTTTCACTCAACTGATGTGGCACCCATGTATCGAGCTTCAAAGTGTACCCAACCTTTTTTAAACGACGAAACGCAGTTGATTTGTTGACGTTCAATTCACTGGCAACCTCTTCCGTCGAAATACGTGAGTTATTCGCAACTAAAGTCCTTAGAACATCGTCATCAAGCTCAGAAGGCCGTCCACTGCGAGGTTGATCTTCGAGGTTAAAATCTCCAGAACGAAATTTCGCGAACCATTTCTTTACTGTGCGGAGTGCTGGAGCACGGTCCAAATAAACTTCGCGAATATCTTTAGTTGCAGCGCCCACTGTTTTTCCTTTGCGGAATTCGTATAACATAATATGACGCATATGATCTTTTTCGTTGTTCATCTTCCATGCGTCTTTTCACTAAGCAACTCAAATCAAAATGAAGTTATTTTATGCTTGATTTACAGTTCGGACTGTCACCTTTCCAACGATATATAATATGTATATATTTCTTTCATGAGCGCCACTCTCCAACGATTCGTACGGCATCCAGCGGAATCGGGCACGAACTTATGCACTCATCTATAAACATTTAAAAAATTTTTCGAATTAGACCAAACTCCTCAGGGCGAAACCCGATAGATTGCATTGATTAATTTCATAGCAGAAGGTTCTTAAGAATGAAAATATAACTTCATTCTGGGGTGTAGAAGGGGGACCGATATGACGAGAAAGTCCTATTTATGATTCGATCCGTTTGAATTTTAATGCATTCATAACTTAATATTCAGACTACTAGTAGAAAAAGGTTCTTAAAAATATAAGTTGTGGCTCAGTTTGATTAAAGTTCTTTTCTTTTCGAGTATTGGACCTAATATACCGATTTATTCGAAAAAATGGTATTTATGGTTCGGTTGGTTCGTCTGGTTCGGATTTTTTCGTTCCTTAAATAAGGGTTAGTTACTTGACTAATGGGATCTTTTAGACGCCAAGACGCGCATTGGAATAACTTATCAGCAACCACCACATTGCCTTCCACTTATATAGAGATAATTCAAGTAATTCACAGTAAAATTTAAACTATCTGTGAGTATAAGTAGTTGATTACAATTCTTTAATTTATCCAAAGGCGTGGAGTAGAGGCCAAGTTCACTAGTCCATTTATACAAATTGGTCCAAATAAGTTTAAACTTGAGCTTAAAAAAGCTACGTTTGTCGATGGAAATTTAAGATTGTTTTTTCTCTATTATTTCCTCCTTCCAGTTCAATTTATATAAATTATTTTTTAAATAATTTATTATAAAAAAAAAATACGCGAAGAGTATGAACTCGCTGTCCATATTTATGTATTTGCGAATATACCATATTAAATCATCTTTTATATATCTAGTAACGTATTAAAATTTTGTATATTTTTTTTTGCATGAAAAATGCTTTGGTCAATAAAAGATTCCTCATTTACTGGCGATTAAAAAGCAATTTCTCAACCAATTTTCACTAAAAAGCTAATTTGTTGGAGGTGGCGTGGTAGTACTCCTACTTTGCTCATGGAATGGACTTTATTGGGGAAATCGCCCTATTCTTTTTGGACATTTGCATTATTTCAGCTACATTTCGAATAAAAGTTTTTTGCTCTTCAGACAAGTGTGTCGTTCTGCATTCGTAAGAGCACACAAATTATTATATGTATGTATGTGTGTGTATATGCACGAGCGTTTATAAAGTGAATCTGCTGCTGACATTGATGTCCACTGATAGTATTTTATGACATTCCCATTTACTCATTTCACTCAACTCCTTCCGTTCATTGTCACTTTCACTGCTGCAATTCACTTCTCTTTCATTTACTCGATTGCTGCTACTTTCCGCCACTTAAAGTGAAATTTTTCTCTCACACTCACACACACAAACATAGTTATACAAGCATACGCAGCGCGTGGTTAAGGTCCCCAAATTGAATTTAATGTTACATTTATCATATTTTTATGACAACTGCGCTTCTTGCTGACAGTTACAGTTGCTGTAACAGTACATTTTCCCCAAAATGAGCGCTGTGAGTATAACCTTGGGTGCACTTGTTTGTACATGGTTGGATGGGCATTCGTTTGTAGATTTGTGTGAAAGCATGACAGCTGTGCATCCGCAGGGCTCTCAAAAGTAAACTGCAGGAGCATTTTTGATGAGTGTTGTAGTAAAGTGTGTGTGTGAGTGTGTGAGTGTGAAAGTGTTTGTTGACGTCACGTTTGCGCATTTTCCTTTAGAGTGAATTGTTTGTTAAAATTTCATTTCTTAAAACTTACGGAAATGGGAAAGTGATGTGGTTGTGACAATAACATTTACATAAACAACGCTTAAAATTTATATAATAAATAATCATAATTACATGAAGGATTTAAACAATACAAAAATTTAAAAATATTCAAGAATTTAGTTTTATTATAAAGATAAGTGATTACCAATATGTTTCCAAAATGTATTTGAACAAGTGACTGCCGCGGCTGGCTCAAATAAATCCCATACGGGAGCTATATTCCAGCAATAGCATGCCGAATATTCTCCTCTAAGGCGTCAATCGTCTCGGGTTTATCTGCGTAGTCTTATGACCTTATATAACCCGTGGCATGGCATTTACTGCTGTCTTATTAGAACCAAAGGTCGTCCAGATCAACATCCTCCAATTTAAGCGTGAAGTGTAATAAATCATGTCTCTTCATCGTTCCACATTGACTGTGCCATTTTAGTAATCACTTGTGGATCAGCATCACTCTCAATAAGATAGTTTTATTTACTGACGTCTCCAATCAGTAAAAAGTGAGTTCGTTTTGGTTCTTTTCACCTTACTTGCAACGCGTTTGACGGTTTTTCAGCTTCAATTCCTGCATGAATTGGATTTTGTAAACCCGAAAACGAAGATCCTTCTAAAAAACCTTCCATAAAGTAAGCGTTGGCCGATGGAATAATGCGAGTCTCTTTGGGTACTCTGAGTAATTCTGTTCAGTAAAAAGTATTGCTCATTTGAAAACAACGCGTCTAAAACACCATCCATTTTCATCGGAGAGCTTAAGTGATCAGTCAGTTGCAGACTCATCTACATAAACTAATACAATTTTAAGTTATCTTAATTTAAATATTGCAAAAATGCTTCTAAGTTTTGATAATCTAAGTCAGTAAGACTCGCCATACGCTATATGTTCTACATAACAGTACACTCGTATTGTTCTAAGTTGCAATTCATTTAAATGCAAATATTCCGAAATAAAGTTTAATGCACACATGCATGTCAGTAAGCGTAAGCAGCGCGCCTTAAGTGTGAGTGCATTCAAATTTTAGTAGGCACTTAAGCTCTGAGCCGAGTGAGTGAATGACAAAATATGTGCACTGAAGAGAAATGCGAGTAGAAGTTTCTGCTGCCGTTTCCTTCAGCTTCAGTTTGCACACACGTTGCTCGCTATGGATAACATGTATTATAATTATATATTTAAAATTAAGAAAACATTTATTTTTTAATAAAATTTATTGAATACTTATTATCTGCTTCAAAATGAAAAATATTATAATTCAGAAAAATGAAAATTTTTGAAATTAAAAATTCGGTAACATAAAAATTGAAAAAGTGAAAATTGTAAGTTACAAATATTAAAGTAGATTCCTACATTTACTCCCCCTCCAGTGAAACGCATATTTATTAATATTAATTAAGGTTAAATGTAACTTTTTTTTGTTTGGTGTTTAACAGTGTAGTTGTGTTTCGTGAAGAAGTGGTTGACATAATGTTTGCAGGTTTAAGTAAATCTATTGATACTGTTTTAATTTTATTTCCATATTGTATTTCAAAAGTTTTGTTATGTTTGGATATAACTTTAAATGGTCCTTCATAAGGAGGTTGAAGATTAGACTTATGAATAACTTTAACAAATACGTATTCACAAGTACTTAAATTTTTAGGAATGAAACTATTTTCTTTATTATGATGTATTACTTTCGATCGAACAAGTGAGAAATGTTTTCTTAATTTAGAAAGAATTTCATTTGTATTTTCGATTTCGCTATTATAATTATTATTGGAAACAATAAGTTCACCCGGAAGCCTCAGTGTTTGACCATAAACTAATTCAGCTGAAGAACATTTTAAATCTTCTTTAATCGCTGTTCGTAAACCTAAAAGAATCAATGGTAAAATTTCAGACCAATGAACTGAATCATTTGATGTTGTAATTGCAGTTTTCAAAGTTCTATGAAATCTTTCAATCATTCCATTTGACTGTGGATGATATGGAGAAGTGTGTATTTTATGAGAACCTAAAAACTTTGTTAATTCATTAAATAATTTTGAAGTAAATTGTGTTCCTTGATCAACCGTTATATTAAGTGGGATACCGAAACGCGGAACATAATTTTGAATAAATGTAGTTGCAACAGAAACAGCTGAAATGTCTTTAAGTGGATATGCTTCCGGCCAACGAGTATGTCTGTCAATGATTGTTAATATATATCGATTCTCTTTTGAAACTGGAAGAGGTCCTACTAGATCCATATGAATATGTTCAAATCGTCCAGAAGGAATATTAATCTTTTGAATTGGAGTTTTAATGTTTTTAGTAACTTTAGATTTCTGACAGTTAATGCAAGATGATGTCCAACTATTAATTTCTTTACGCATATTAGGCCAAAAATATTTAGATTGAATGAGACGTCGAGTTGTTCGAACACTTGGATGTGATAAAGAATGAATTTTTTCAAAAATAATTTTTCTCATTGAATTAGGGACATATGGTCTAAAAGGTGTTTGTGTAACATCACACCAAATATTAAGATTTATAATAGGTACATTAATTTCTTTTAAATTACTATTAGCATTTTGATCTGAAATAATATTTTTAAGTATTTCATCTTTTTGTTGTTCTTCATAAAGGTATTGGAAATTAATGTCTTTTGTTGTAATTGAATTAATTTCTGGGATACGAGAAAGAGTATCAGCAATTTTATTATCTTTACCACAAATATATCTAATGTCATTAGTAAATTGGGCAATATATTCTAAATGTCTGATTTGACGAGGAGATCTATCTGCTTTAGAATTTAGAACATGTGTAAGTGGTTTATGATCAGTGTAAACAGTGAATATTCTACCCTCGAGAAAATGTTTAAAGTGTTTAATTGAATTATATATTGCCAAAAGTTCTCTATCGAATGTTGAATAATTAATTTCAGTTGGAGTTAATTTTCGCGAAAAATATGCTAACGGTTCTAATGTGTTATTACTCTTTTGTTGTAAAACAGCTCCGATTGCAACATTTGAAGCATCTACTGCAATTGATAATTGACCATTTTTGTCAAAATGTGTTAATAAAGTTTTTTGTGCGAAAAGTTTTTTAACATTTTCAAAAGCTTGTGTGGTTTCATCTGTCCATTTTAATTCTTTAATTTTATTTTTAATTGTAAATGTCAACATTTCGTGCAGAGGACTTAATTCTGCTGCTAACATTTTAATATACCTATGATAATAATTTACCATACCTAAAAATTTTTGTAATTTGTTAATCGACAGAGGTTTTTCAAATTCTAAAATTGTTTCAATACGTTCTAAAGACGGTCTGATCCCTTCACTTGAAATTTCATAGCTAAGAAAATTTAATTTATTTGTTCCAAAAACACATTTTGCAGGTTTAATATTTAAATTGTAATTTTCAAGTCTTTTAAATACTGATTTTAAATGTTCAATATGTTGATCTTCATTATCACTAACTACTAAAATATCATCGATGTAAACAAATACGAAATCTAATCCAGAAAATACTTCATTAATAAATCGTTGAAATGTTTGAGCACTGTTTCTAAGTCCGAAAGGCATACGTACAAATTCAAACATTCCAAAAGGAGTGGTTATTGCTGTTTTGTGTATATCTTCCTCAGCCATTGGTATTTGATGATATGCACGAACTAAATCAATTTTTGAAAATATTGTTTTATCCTTTAAATCAATATTTAAATCGTGAATGTGAGGTAAAGGATATCGATCTGGAATAGATATAAAATTTAATCTTCTATAATCCCCACATGGTCTCCAATCATTTGGTTCTTTTTTGGGAACTAAATGAAGAGGAGATGCGGTATGTGAGTTTGATGGTCGACAAATACCAGTTTTAACTAAAAATTCGAATTCAGTTTTTGCTATTTTTAATTTAATAGGATCAAGACGACGAGGTTTAGAAAAAGGAAGAATCCCTTTAGTTTCAATTCTGTGAACCGTATGGTGTTGCACTTGTTTAGTGTAATCTGGTTCACAAGTAATAGATGGAAATTCATTTAAAATATTCGTAAATTTATTTTCAATAATGGGAATTCGAAGAGAGAAAATGTCGCAAAAACCAGTAGATCCAGAAATTTTAAATTTTGTTGTTAAATCTGTTATTTCTTTATTTTTGATATCTACTAAAATTCCAAATTTTTCTAAAAAATTAGCACCAATAATTGGAGTTGAAATATCGGCAATAATAAATGGAAATTCGAAATCTCTTCTTAAACCTAAATCAAGTTTTAAAAGTTTTGTTCCAAATGTTTCTATATTAGATCCATTTGCAGCTGAAAGTTTAAGGTCAGAATTTCTTTTAAATGATTTGAATTTTGAAGAAGGTATAACTGAAACGATTGCGCCTGTATCAATCAAAAAATTTAATTTGTTAAATTTATCGAAAATAAAAAGGCGACGTGTAAGTTTATTAATATTTCCATTATCAGCCACCGTCATAATGGAACGTTTTAGTTTAAAGAATTTGCATTTGAAATATTTGTGTTTGTTTTAAAATTGCAAGGTTGAACGCATTTGAAGGCATTATTCTTAAATTTTTGATGATACCAACAAATATTATTTTGATTATTATTATTCCTGGATCTTGATGAATTTCTTGATCTAGATCTATATCTATCTCTAGATCTAGATCTAGATCTAATTTGTAATTCATTAATATCTTCTGTAATTTTGTTTAAAGTTTGATATATTCCAGTTGTTAAATCAGTTAAATTTTTAATACATTGTTCTAAAATATTATTACTATTATTAAAGGTTGAAGTTATTGCAGATACTTGAGGTTTATGAATTAAATCGAAAATTTTATCAGCCAAAATAATAATTTCATCTTTATTTTGATTACTAGAAGAAGTTAAATGAATTTGAATTTGTTGAGGTAGTTTACGAATCCATAATTTGAAAAGTAATTCATGATTAACAATTGAATCTGAACCAGTTAAAGATTTCATATATCTAAAAAGCTCTGAAGGTGAACGATCACCAAGTTCAGTATTTGAAAATAATTGTTCTAATCTCTTTTCTTCACTAAGAGAAAATCTCTCACAAAGAACTTTTTTAATTGTTTCATATTTATTCGACAACGGAGGTGGATTAACAACATCGATAATTTTGAAAATAGTTTCTCGTTGAAGAGCAATTAAAACATTTTGAAATTTAATATTATCATTACAAATGTTGTTAATTTCAAATTGTCCTTCAACAAGCAAAAACCATGCTTCAGGACATTCATTCCAAAACGGAGGTAATTTAATGGAATTAGAATTCGGTCTAAAATTATTTGTATGAATGTCTTGTGTTAAATTTTGTGTTGTATTTAAATCTGTATTAGAGTTCGTGATTTCATTTTGTGTTTCTGTTGTTGTAAAATTACGTGTGCGAATGGGTGATCTATGCATGTTTGGAGAAAGAGTTTACAAAAACTTGATAAAAATTAATTAAGATTTAAATTAATTAACTTAATTTAAAAAGTTAAATGACATATATATATATAAATTTAAAGATAAATAATAATTTGTTACAATTAATAAAAACCTGATATTGATTTATTCTGTTAGATAATATTGTTGATTGTTGTAGTTCGTGACTTTGATAGAAGTTAAATTCTCCAATTAAATTGCAATATTGATTTCATTCAAATGGAATTGTTAATATCAACAGAAATTAGTATACACAAGTTGGTGTTATTTCAGTTTGAACATTTTTCGGGTTTCCTTTGTTTCTGTACGTTTTCTTTTCCTTATACACGTATATTTTAATAACAAGTCTTTCAAATTTTGAATACCGTATAGATAAATTTGTATTTTTAAAAGATTTTCACAATTTAAATTTTAAAAATTTCGTTTAATTAATTTAATTAGATTAGTCACTATATTTGATATACACATATATTATATAACAGCTCCGGAGGATTGGCAAAATTGAATTATGTATGTTATTTTATTTCTATGATACGTTGATGCTTGTAGAAAATTCGATGAGCAGGATCGCCAATTAATATGGATAACATGTATTATAATTATATATTTAAAATTAAGAAAACATTTATTTTTTAATAAAATTTATTGAATACTTATTATCTGCTTCAAAATGAAAAATATTATAATTCAGAAAAATGAAAATTTTTGAAATTAAAAATTCGGTAACATAAAAATTGAAAAAGTGAAAATTGTAAGTTACAAATATTAAAGTAGATTCCTACACTCGCCATGGCGTATGAGCAACACAAATTGCATTAAACAACATACAGTAGACGTGTGCAAATGGTTCAGCTCGTGCACAATATACCCACCCACATACACACACCCGAATGCATGTGCGATTGCATAACGCTCAAAATTTCCAAATATGAAGCAACAACAACAACTGCTTTTGTTGTATTGTAGTGCAAAAGTGCGCGAAAATGCAAAATTCAGTCAGTAAATGCAATTTGCCTGCAACAATCGACTTGAAATAGTTCTTAGAAGAAGAATGCGCAGAAATTTCGCAAATATTTTCACGTGCTTACTTGTTATTATTGCTCGAAATATGTAAATATCGCGCTCTTATGCTTATGTGCTGTGTTACCAAGGTCACACGGCTAATATGACATGCTGGCAATAAAGTCACTTTGCAGAACACCTCGCAGGAGATGAAAATCGTCTCTTAAGTTAAGAAATATTCAAGTGACAAATTTAAAAAATTTATAAAGAAAAAATATAATAAATTAAATAAGTAAATTATATAAATGAATACACTGAAACTGAAGGAATCGTACATGTATTATACTTTGAAATGGCGCATACACTCATCATCACTGGCTTAATGCATCAAAACGATTATTTTTAAATATTAAAGCTTTGCGAAAAAGAAAAATTAAAAATAAATTAAATTAAAATTAAACGGCTGGAGCGGATATGAAACTTTTGTCACCTTTATATCATTAATTGGATGTAGGCCGCATAGCCGTTCTCTCTTAATTCACCAAACTACGTCAATGTCGTCGTAAATCCCATCCATTGGTTCCAAGATAGACGAAGTTATCTACGACTACGATGCCATTGTGATGTGTGATGGCAGAATATATGTCGTATTGTACTCGATCCTTAGCAGACTCATTCGCTTCGCTTCCTTATTCCGTCTGGAGTAGGCAAAACTGACGGCGCTTTTGTTGAGACTGGCTACGCCAATATCATCAGCATTAAAGAAGATTGCATCTTATCTATTTAGCGCAGCAGCTCGTATTATTTTCTGAGGGAATCATTTAAAAAAGTCAAACGATGAGGAGTCGCATTGTTTGAATGCTCTTTTGGTATCGAACGGTTAGGTGAAATCATTATCTATCCTGATAGAGCTTTTGGTGTTGCTCTGCGCTTACAGAGCCATATAAGTTTTTCGAATGAACCAAATTAAAACAGAATGGCATAGATGTCATGAAGAGGTGGTGCTTTCAACATCTGGCCATCGGTAGATTTGCCAGTACTAAAGCCACTCAATCATTTTTTTTGAAATGATGATGAAAGACAGTGTTGATCACTTAAGTCAGTCGTGTGTAAGTACATCCAAGATGGACGACAGCAAGAAGAAAATACGCTGAAATTTTTCTCCGATGAAGACGAAAACAAAAGTCAGGCAGATGAAAATAGTTGCTGTACTGTAACGATCAACCACGTACAATTTGGGTTCCGACGATTTCGTACCGCTAATTTAGATGTAAAATATGCTCCAGAAGCTAAACATTGCACAAAAAACAGATTGGAAATATTTGAAAAAGGCTGGATACATAAAGAAACTCGATGTATGGCTGCCACACGAGTTAACGAGAAAAAACCTCATGGACCAAATTGCCATTTGGGCACGGGACCATCACAAATGATCTCCAAACCGGGATTGACTGCCAGGATTGATGACCAGGAATGTTTGTAGAGAGCTTGTTGAGATTAGCAAGGAATTATTCACTTTGAGCTGCACCCCTACGGATAAAACCCTAGTTCGTCCCTCTGAAGTAAGCAATCGCTTAGAAATGCCTAGGTTTGGGCAACCTGAGGGGGAATTTCGTTTCATCAGTACAGGGCCTAGCCAGCAACATCGATAGTGAATCGCTAGAAACTGTGAAAGTTTTTATGTATAAACCTTATAGTCCGGACCTCGGAACAAGTGACTACCATCTGTTCCTGTCTATTGCAAATGATTTTGTTGGTGAAGAATTGGCGTCAAGAGAACACTGTGAAAATCGATTGTCTCATATAGAGGCATATTGTCAAAAAGTCATCGAGAATGAATTGTAATGTATGGATGTAGAAAAAATCAGAAAACGAGATTTCAGTGAAAACATTCAACTGCTTTTGATATCTCATTCTATAATATTCAACTAATGTGTTTGTTTTATGTCCTCTGGTTAATTACTACAATGTCAATCAATTAGTATAATTTCCAATTACCTAATCTGATATACACAGCTTACCCACTACATTAATTCACTTAATATCCAACTTAAGGCCCCAGAGTCAACGCAGTTCGATTAGATTTAATAGGCGGACGCGATTTGCCAAATTTAGCCGCTGGCTAGTGAAACCATGTGTAGGCTTTGTGTTTGTGCTCGCGTATACTCGTGTGTGTAATGTAATTTCAATCAGTGTATTGCACATAACAGTTTACGCTTATCAGTTAATATGTGACGAAATATGGAGTTACTCCCCATTTGGATATACCTATATACACGAGATAGTTCTGGTATGAGAACACCTCAAATTGAAAAAATTTCAAAAGTATAATTTAATGAAAAAGTGAGTAACGTACACATTACTTACATAGCTTTTGGTATATATAAGTATGTAAGTATATTTTAAAAATTTTCTCAAAAGCCAATTTTTTTCCCTGAAATGAATAACCTAAACACCTCACTAAAATTTGGCTTATTCACTAAAAAAAAGTTACTTTCATTTGATTCAAATGAGACCATGAGAAATGAACTCGTAAATGCGCCATAAATTTGCGTACGTTCTAACTAAATGATAAATGTATAATTAATATATCAATTTCAAAAAAAAAAAAAAAAAAAATAAGTAGAGTTTCACCATTCAACACAACCACAAATGATGAATTTCCTTTTACAGCAAAAGAAAATAGTATTTTGTATATTTATTTGACTATTTATACTTAATCATTTTCTCAATTTTTATTTCTCTGCTTTCGTAATGGCTAACCTGAGCATGAATTTGCAGTTGACAAGCCTCTTTTGGCAATTTTCTTTATCAGATGTCCAAGTAAGATTAATGATTTGGTAAGCACATTTATTTAACTCCGTTGCTCTCCTGTCGAGTGAAGTAAACATATTTTCAAGAATTTACTGTTGTAGATGTAAGACGATTGATAAGAGTTTGGTTGTAGAAATAAATTATTCACTTTTCTGAAAAATTTACGAAATAAATGAAATATTGCTCACTAAAAATAAAATAAAAGTAAAATATTATGTTTTGGAAAAGTGTGCTGGGTCGAATATTTCTTTTATTAAATTTTATTGCTTAAACAATTGTCTATATGAGAAGAGCAGATAATTATTTCGCATAAAACTGCATACTTTTTACTTACTTTTTTTAATTTAAATAATTGCATTCAATATTTCTTGGAGTTTGCTGAATTTATTTATTTGTTTTAATAATTAATTGGAAATATTACTCATACGCCATGTACACTCCCCTCTCGTCCTACTTGTGCTTAGTAGGCTGTCAAATGTTTGAGTTTGCTTATTATAGCATGTTGTACCGTTATCTTAGACAATACATAATTTACAGCATGTTTGTTGTATGTACATATGTATATTCATAGTACGACAGCCGCTGTAATTGATATGCTTCGCTGCAGGTAATTCGTGCGAGTGAAGCTAAACAAGCCTCGTGCAACTCTGACATCCATACGAGTAGTTATAATTTTATATGTAGAAGAAAAAGAGAGCATACAGCATGTACTAATTAATGAATTAGCTTCCATAAATAATGAAATTGTAGCTTTTGTTGGCATTGAAATAATTTTTTTTCTGTGAGGTTTTTCTTTCAAGCTCGTTGAGAGCAATTTGTCTATATCAAGACCTACATAGAGCACCATAAAACCTTAAAAAATTGGCTTAAATTTCAATGCTAAGTAAAGAAGATTTTTCCTTTCGTTGCTTAATCTTCAGATTTTTGATTACAAAAAGCAGCTTCAATCACTATCACAGGTAGTGCTGCATAGTAAAGTGCGACAAAACTTTTTTTCTGAAAAAAGCGGTGTAAGGGATCAATTGTTATAAGTCATCCGATTTCAATAATTTCGGCATCAATGTATAATCTGTCATATAAGTTAAAAGAAAAAATTACATGCTCTTATGACCCAAAATATCAAATCAAAAAACTGGTTCACTCTAATCCGCTCGGACAAATGACCATTTAAATGTACGAATGCAAAATAAAACAAATATTTAATTATAAAGACACTATACTACTGATATTCCTCCTTCTACTAGTCATTTCTCTTGCACTAAACTGCACTCTCAGCACTTCCCAAACATTCTGTCACATTAGCTGCCAATCATGCCGCTGAACCATTATACGAAAACCACAGAAGCTCACAGAACATGGTATTGGGTTAGGTTGCTTTTAATGCCTCCGATATTACATCCCATACATGTATATATATATATATAAATATATATATACATATCTATATATATATACACACAAATATATATGTATAAATAATTGACACTGAAGTGATTGGGTGGCCGAGCTCCTCCTCTAATCTTTGGCTTTGCGTATTGATGTTTTTGTAAAAAATGGAGCTGCCTCCGAACGGCTGATAGTTTTTTATGAGGACCCTTTATTTCTTGTCAGAAATACACTCGGAGGGGTTGACATTTCCTGCCAAGGAGCGACCGCAATTAGAAAATTAAACTTAATTTTTTATTTTAAATTAATTTTCTATAACTTTTTCGATGTTGGTCGTACCAGGACTCGAACCCGGGTCTTCCTAACGGAAGTACGCAATGCTAACCACTCGGCTATTGCGGCCGCAGTGTGTGTATGTATTTTTCGCACTCACAACTTGTTGAACTGTAATGGCTGAACTTCGTAAAACTCATGAATTGCTGCATCAACAAAAATCCGAACTCGCTAATGGCAAAAAGCAACAACAACTGCTGTTAGTTGATAAACTAACAAACTAAAAGCACACATTTACACACACACACTCACACACATACGTACACATGCTTGAGTACTTACAAGTAAAAATAAGTATTTATGTATGCAAGAGATTATTTTCATAAACCACAAGTTGTATCAAGTTCACTCCTCATGCTTCTTCTTCTTCATCTTTCTTCTTCCTGTTCTTGTTCTTCTTCTTCTTCTTTTCTCTCTTTGATTGGCGTTAAATTACAAACATAAATTCCGCTTATAAGTGACACTTTTGCTTCTCACACTTTTTTCTCTTATTGAGTTTACTTGCCGCAATGCACCTGACAGTAGCACTCACACATACATACAAATATATTTACTACTTTACCAGCATTAATAGTGTTAAACAGTTATTCCAAGGTCTTTCCGAAGTATCAAAGTTGAAAAGAATTAAAATTCTGTTTATTCGCTTGCTCCTCTATTTTTCTGCTCATAACGAGTTGTCAGCTATGGCAAATGGTAATGTTAATGTGTGTGTGTGTGTGGGCATACATGTAAGTGTGTTGGTGTGCGTGTGAAAGGTCGGCGCGTAAAATATCCACAATGAGACAGCAGCAGAAAGTTTGTCGTCGAAGTACTTGGCATTGCAAAGTTTATGTCGATAGAGAGAGAGAGACACAGAGAGAGAGAGAGAACGACCTTTAAAATCTTTTGCAGAACTTCTTTGGGAAATCTGTGTTTTAGTGTCGAGAAGGGCAAAGGTGGCGAATGACAAAATGAACACGCTTTATAATGGGCTTTGTTGTTGTTATATTACTCAAATATGTTTTTTTTATTTTTTTTTGGAAATACGTGATTTTATGATTTTTCATTTTAATTTTTTCCATTTCCTGTTTTTTTTTTTGTTATTATGGCTTAATTTAAAAATTGCATTTTATTAGTTTTCATTTGATTAAATTTTGAAATTTTTTGCAACCCACAGGAACTGTCCACAGGGCACGATAGCGGAGTGCAACACAATTTCTCAGGCATAGGTTTTGTGAATTGTTGCTGAAAGTACATTCCTGGCTCCCACATGATTATTTGTTAGTAAGTTTGCTTCGAATTCCATTAATTTCTGCTTCTTGTCTCTTTCGTATATCTGTCAAAAACAAAAAAAAAAACAAAAAAAAACGACAAAATCGTAAGTTGTCGACAGAAGATTGGAAGTTGCCGGTGATGACCTTTCACCGGATGGCAGCCAAAAATCAATCCTCCATATAAACTTGTCGATCGAGGACATTTTACACGTACGTTGAGGATGTGCTGGGGTGCCCAGGATGTTCCTCTCCTTCAACAATCTTTTTTCTGTACTTGCCTTACTAGCCTTAGTGATAGTTTTGTCATACTTCAGAGGCATGAACTGTGTATAAATCTAATAATGAGAAAAATGTGTGACTAATGGACTCTCTAAGATCGGGAAATTTAAAAAATCCTCGATATTCTTTGAGCGCTCCTCGTAACTTGGATTCTTAGAAAACTTTTACTTCATTCTCTAATGCAATATTCTTTCTATATTTTTGTTATTTTAAGTTTACATATACCAAATATATGTATGTATGTATATTTGTTAACAAATACATACCTACTTCCATAAAGCACAGCCATTAAAACGTCCATTAACAACAATCATTAGCACTATAAATTAAGAAAAGGAGAAAATCCAAAAGACTGTGATAAAAATAATCAACTCTGTTCCGTTTCTGGTATTTATAACGGTGTTTATGGCAACACGTACGCTGACAATTGACCAAGGATTAGGAATTCTAATAAAGCCCAAGCCATGAAGCCACAGCGTAATTAAAATATTTATCAGCACTTTTGCAATGTGATTATAAATGAGTATTCTGGTAGAGAGTCAAGAAGCCATTATGGTCAAATCACTTGAAAGCAATCAGAGACCGTTAAAGTAAACAGCGCGGAGGAAGAGAAATAAATGTTTCTCCTTAAGCAATTCATTTGTCATCAGCATTTGAGTGATTATTTGAATTTATTGCTTGCCCTTTCAAGTGGATTGTCAGCACAGACTTACCAAATCTTACATAAATTCAAGCAATAAGAGATAAAAGATATTTTATATTGAAAATGTGAACGGAATTAAAGGTGATTGTTTTTGTGTTGTGAATAGCGAATTTAAGTCTACAAAAGTTAAGTAAAACTTTTCCTCTCAAAAGGTCTTGGCTTGTCTCATTGCTGTGAGCTCTAATGCTAGTAAAAATATGTGTTTTTGAATACCACATTTTCATTCGAAATCCTAGTTCATTTAACAGCACAAAACCTTCTTCGCCTATTCATTATGATGACTGCTGTCGCGTTGAGGGGAATAATTATTAGATTCATATAAGTATAATTACTTCTGTATATTCAGTTTTGAAAAAAAAAAAAAATGCAGTGATCTCTGATGTGAATATTCATTAACACCATTCACAAATATACCTCAACTTTAATGAATTTTTTTCGCAGCGTTGTTCCAGTTATATTGAAAATTCAACCCTACCGCAGGTGCTGGACTGTGTCATTACTTCGACTGAAAGTTTGAAATAAAATAAAAAAACTGGAAAGGAGAACCGTATTCTGTCATGCTGAAGTTTTTATACCTTTCATGATTATATCAAATTTATGGTGCTTCATTTTGGGATTGAATATCAGATTGATTCACATATCTGAAGAATTTGTTACATGGGTCGAATATTAGGTATGTATGTAATACTCAATATAATCTGAAAAATCGGTCGTATATGCATGTTTATAGTGCTTCGTCCTGGCAAATAAAAAATAAATCGAATGTATCAAGGTAATTTGAAATATATAATATAAACAACTGGCGGACTAAAAATTGTGAAAAATTAACGGACAGACGGAAAAAACTCAGCTCGTAACCCTGATCATTTCTATGGAAATTTTGATAATATAAAAAATATTTTGTATGAAATCTTTTAATAAAAAATATATTTAACAATATTGCGCATTAAAGTACCGATAAATGTCAAAAGTTGAATTATTGCTTGACATAATTTATTGCTAACCACAAACTATTTCTATGTATGAAATAAGAAGTTTTATGTATCTAAAATCATTATGCAAGAAGGTATTGTTTGACATAAAATATGACTGAACATTAAATATGGCTAGTCATTAAGCATACCTTAACATAAAATATGGTCTAACATAAAATATGACGGAATGTGATTTAATGTAAAATAATATAAATTTTTGCTAAACATAAAATTATACCTCATAAATACAATACTCTGTGTGTGTTTCGGGCTTGAAATAAAAGCTCTTCATAGAAATCCATTTGCCGTGCAGAGGTGGCTAAGAACAACCTGGTCTCGCCATTTATTAGAGAAACGTAAAGATGTACATCGCAAAAGGGAGGTGAAGCTCGGCCGAAAATCTCTTCAGCGGCTACAAAGCGCCATTTAAGCTATATAATAGTTTCGCGCTCCCTACCGAATCCTATCACTGCAAGTGTCGAAATACTACGTCGATTTCCCAGTAGTTGCCCTACTAAGCGTACAATAACAACAAATGTACGCAAACTTAAGCAACACTTAAGGAGATGCAACACTCTTACACTCAGTTGCTGTTATTGTAGATTTTTGCATGAAATTACACAAAAGTGTCGCCTTTGTTGGAGCGAAGGCTGAAAAACCCCAACAGTTTATTTTGAAAAGTTGCCAGTAAACCGTTGTAATGGACGAGAGTAAGAAGCGTAGATGATAGGGAAGTAACATAAATTACTTTTGCAGCGTATTTGCGCTGATATGTCTCGCTTTTACGTGCATATGTATATATCTGTACGTGTGTACACAATTAAAAAAGTTGTCCGAAAAATATCAACTCGGCTTATTCCGTATTTGCGCCAATCCACCGTGCAACCTGTTCTAGGCGTCGTGTGGCACATATTTTTTATATGAAGTTTTATTTTCATGTCCGCTTTACATTATTCACCATCCGTTTTGCTGTCTTGCAGACGCGAGTTATTGCTTTTTGGGTAGCTTGAACAGATTGACTGCCTCGTTGGCTGCTTTGTAAGCTGGCTGGCTGGTTGGTTGATGAGCTGCGTTGACTTCAGTTTAATTTAAATTTTTCACAAAGCATTCACCTTTCCTCGGCTGTCGGGTTCTCTTTTTCAATGCCGTTTCCCACCGGCCTTTCTTCATTCTTTCACTGTAGAGCTTTTCATGCTCCTTGCTTGTCACCCGATTTTATGAATTTTCCCTCGACGGTGGCTTGTCGTACTTTCATAAACTCGGTTAGCTTTCATTGTTGTAACTTGCTTTATTTTTTTTTTGCTACATTTTCACTGTAACGGTATGCATGTAATTGCAGAACAAACTGTTAATAATAAAAAAAAGAAGAAAAAAGAGGAGAAATTTGTGCCGCTCATTTTCTGTTACATTTTCAGTTACTACGCTCCAAAACCTTTGGAGTTAATGTCCTTTCGCAAAAAAGGGGAAACAAATTCTGAAAAAATAAAAACTATTTATGTCAGTAAATACTATGCCAAATGAACATTTGAGCATTGAATAGAGATGGCTGTGTGTATTTGCGCATACAAATATTTTCAACAAAGCATATACAAGCCAAAAAAGAGAATAAAACTCCGACTGCCTCACTTAAGAGAATGGAAATAAAAATGAAAACCATAATAATAATTTTAATGAGAAATATAACAGTACCAATTCCACTGCAAAGATCTCATACTTGCACTTCGACAGCGTGCTTAGTGCCAGCGACTGCTGCGGCCGTTCCACATATTTTTAACCGACCCATTTAAGTTGCTGGTCTCTATCCCCGCTACTTACACTTCCTCGAGCACATCCCTCAAGCGCAATAATAACGGCTGTTATTGCTATTGTTTCAGTTTTATTACACTCGACTTTTCCCCCTCCTCCGTGTGACTTCAAAATTTTAGCAAGAATACTTTGCTTGTATAAGCATTTTATTGGTTTTATTACTGAAATATACTTTTCTGTTCAAGTTAGTAAAATTTGTGAAAAAATAACGGTATATTTACATGAGGAAACATTTATGGAAAATTGTTAATTATTCGTCGAAGAACTCATTATTTTTGGGTTAGATTGAAGGTTTTATTTACTTAACATAGTTAAAATTATCCGATTTAAGTCGAATATGCTCAGTTTTACTCAATTACTTTTTGCCAATTTAACGGTAATGTCATTGAACCTCTCTGATAGAAACCTGCGTCTCTATTGGAAAATAATTGGGACAATCTGTTAAAGTTAATTTTTTACCAGCCAAATCATTATCATCAAATTATATTCATTATCCGCTTCAGAAATGGGTCGATTTGCAACGATTCAGCAGCGATTCGCAGAAGGATATTCGCTCCATGAGGTTTTTTCTTATTAACTCAAGTGGCATCCATACGTCGGGCTTCTTTGTGATTTCAGCCTTTTTCAATGGGTTTCAAACTCTTTTTGTGTAATGTTTAGCTCTTAGGCAATTAAAATAATGCTTGCATGATGGCCAGGCTCGACGATTTCCATTATTTTGAAGTCATTTCCGACATCAAAATTACCGGAAGGAAATCAAGATGCGTATGCACCTTCTGTCTCTTGATTAGCTGAAAAACAGGCGTTTATGCATCGGAGAGAATACTAGTGCAAGTAAACCAGCTCGACAGCAGCATGTTTTCAGTAAAGAAATTGGACACTCCAGGTACATGCCACAAATCGTGATCAAAAGAGAGTCTCTCACCCGAGGTTTCTTTGGTTTTCCATTGGAGTTTATTTTCCATGTGTTGGGTCCCTACACTACGCACAAACACACTTCATAGCCACATATACCTAAAGCCATGCGGGTTATGGTCCAAAATACTTTATATATTGTAGAAAATAACGGTTTACTATTAACAACTTTCTCGAATGGACTAAAATTTAGATATTGATCTGTAATTTCTGACATTATTTTTATTGTCTGATTTGAAAACAGACGTAATGGACTTTAAACAATCAACGAACGCACCTCTGGAAAGAGAGGGCTGGAAAATATGGCTTACAGATTCAAAGATGAACAAACCACATTTTTTTATAAAAGATGAAAGTGCATCTAAATAGCTTTTCAAATAAGTTAATTCCAGAAAACAAAGAAAAAATAGCATTATAAATATCTCGATCTTTTAGATCATCCATGTGAAGTGGCTAACCAAAAGCGCTCTTTCAATTTGGCTTTTGCAAAACTTTATTGGTTAGCCTGCCGAAGGTGTGGTCTTTTATGTGATCTATTTATGGTCTGCTAGTGTTTTGTTATTTAAACAATGAATATGGAAAAAATAACAAACAAATTTTCTGTCACTCCAATTCAATTACATAAGTGCCAACCCATTATTGGCTTATTTTAACTTCACACTTTTAGCACTTTTTCCAAGTAACACTCTTCCGGCACTCTTAACTAATTGAACTTTCGTGTATCGAATGCAGTTTTTAATTATTGCGCTGCAGACATTAAACTCGCTTGACGTCTCCGCCACCACAATGTAAGAGCAACTGAAAGAAGTCTCGATATGGCTTTGTTTTAGTGCAGCCAAAAACTTTCGACAGCTTGTAGTCCTTTTGCCCATAAACAGCTTTTCAGTAATGGACCGCTAAGACTGTTTGATTTTATTGGCATTGAAGATGGTATTTGAAATTTCATGTCAGTCAAAAAATAGAGAGTAAAAAAGAAGAAAGAGAAGCTGCAAGGGAAGTGCAGGAGAAAGAACGAGGAATATTTTAGCAGTGGCTGTGTTTCCATCGAAGTTGCTTTTGGTGTGGTTTTATTTCATTTTCTTTTGCTTTGGTTTGCAGCACCATTTCCCGTTTAACACTCTTCTGGCTTCTCTCACCAGCAACATAGCAGTGATTGCCTTATCAGTAATGAAAATAGCTCAAAACTTTGGCAATATCTTCACTTTTGGTATTCAAAAAATTCCATCAACTCACATATGTGTGGTGCATGTGTGTGTGTGTGTGTGGAGTGTATAAGCAACATTCATACCTTGTACCATAAGGAAGTGAAATTCAGTTGCAGAAGTGCAAACTTCGCGCTGCTGAAAATGACTGCTATTTTATTAAACTTGTAGTCTATTACTGCGAGAACAACAATTTCAGTGGGATAATAAAAATAAAAAATCCACCATATTTTCTGCCACTTCTTGAACCTTCAGCGCGCAAAATGAAATGATGTTGGGATATGCTCATGCTAGCCTCTCCAATCTGTCATATATGCCTCAGCTCTGACCACATTCAACGTTACCCATTCAATCGAATTGAAATGCAAAATCGTTGCAATCTGTTTTTTAATCGCACTCTTCATACCATAAGGCACAGAGCACCCAGCTGCAACCAACTAGTTGAACGGTGAAAAAGAGCGATGAGATGGTGGAAAATGAAATTGATAAACGGAGATGGTAAAATGGAGATTTTATTACCATGAGCTGGCCAAAAGCATGAGGCCGACAGAAATGATAGTGAAACAGGCAGAGATTAATGAAGACCGGTCTCTTGTAGACTGCGTGATGTGAGCTGCGCAAAGGGTTGTTTTTAGTTATTTTTCACTTTTATCGGTTTTAGGTATTCGTTGGTCAACGGCCGGACGGTTAGCATTAGGGTGTCTCTTGTTTACCAAATAAGGGAGAGTTTTTATGTTCGCAGAATGATGGGTAATGGGTGGGGGAAAAACTGACAATTTTTCTTTTTTATTAGGTATATTTACCTGCACGCTAATATTTTTCAGATTTCAACTAATTTATTTATATCTAGATAAAAGATGTTTTTTTATATATTCAAAATACGCCGCAACCGCATCCTTGACTCTATCATCGATGAATTTTGTTTACTCCTAAACTCTATTCGCATTTTTGGAAAAAAATAATAACCACACAGGGTCAGGTCTAGGCTATAGGGTGGGCGGCTCAAAATATCAAGGTCCATATTAAGAAGAGCAGTCAGCGCTATGCCGATCTTGTGGAATTTAGCCAACATTTAAATAGCGAGCCGCTTGTTTCAAGACCGGCGCACGCTCGCAGCTGCACATCTGGACGCTTCATTTGGGCTTCAGTAAACACTTCCTCCGACTGCACATAGGTTGGTTTCCGCATCTTGCATAAGAATTGCAAGCAAGAGTAGAATTCATGATAGCCCCGCAATTGTATCTAGATACCCAGGAGCTTAATTAAACTCTGCTACACCCTATTACGTACAGTTATTTGCACTGAATCAAAATAGCGCTAATTCATAATTCCGCAAATCAGCAAGCCAAACATCGTTTTTCAAGGCAGTTGTTGGATCGACCTTTTCAAAAAAAAAAAAAAAAAAAAAAAAAAGAGTTCGCAATAATACGTACTTTAAAAGTTGTATCACTTTTCCATTATATTCTGTATTTTTAAAGTAATTTTAAATTATTCGAATTTTGCAGAATGTCTTAATGTGCTCACTTTAGTCACTCACAGTTATTAAAACAACATTTTCAGCAATATGACTTTGAAGTTTGATTTAGGAAATCACACTGCTTTGCTGTTGATGCAATTGCTATGCGATAATTAATCATTAGACCTTTGTAAGCGTTGATTTCGATTGCATTGTTTGCTGCATGTGGCACGTTGCAAGTTGCTGACAACCGATTTCATTCACTTAATTGGCACAAATCCCATTGTAATTGCTTGTTACATACCACGTGTCGAAGCCAAAACAATGCCAATCTGTCGAAATGTAGTTTATTACGCGTTTATTGGCTTGTACACATATGCACGTACATACCTACATATGTATTGTACATACTATAGATAACGAGAATTGTTTGTGTGTGTATTTGATGAGTTTTGTTGGCACCTTAACCATAGATTAATTAGGTTACATAAGTATGTGGCGTACAGACACTCACACAATTATGATTCCAAACATGCCAACGCAGTCACTCACTCCGGTGCGTATACGCAACATTTTTGCACTTGCAGGACAGTACTTTTACTTCACTCCCCTTTGGCATTTATTGGAGGAAAACTCGTTTACTTTCAATTTGCCACTGTTTTGCATGAGCAAGTATCTAATTGCAGCTGAGCTGAATCAAAGATTAATTTTAATTAAAATGTACTGAGAAATATGGAGTAAGAGAGAGTATGAGCGAAAATAGCTCAAGGAGAAAGGTTAGCGGTAAGAAAACTGCCATGGCTAAGTATTAAACTACAATAAAAAACAATAAAAGGGATAACAACAATAATTTTTTTAAAATGTACATAGTTGAATCCTAGTATTTTGAAGATGAAATCATACCAGTTGATTATTCATATAGCAGTTCATCAGAGCTTTTGTTGTTGTTACATCTAGCATGCCACGGCGAGTTCCGTAAGCTCTTTCGCTATATTGAAGTGCGTAAAACGACGTTGCTCTATGCATCTTCAGGGTATAGTGTTTATAGGTAATTATTGTAGCGTGTGAGGTTCATAATTCATATGTTGTTGTAATATTGATATACATATAACACAACTTCGTCGAAAGCAGGATGTCCTTTGTAACCAACAAAGTAAAGACTTTGCATGGCAGCCGCAGACCAATTAGACAAGAGTCTTGAGTGGACTGCTCCAGAGGGGAGGTGGTGCTCTCTCTCCTCTATTACAGCAGGTCGTGGTGAAATGCTAATCCACGAATTTACGGATATTTACATGCTTGCAAAAAGCGAAGGTATATTTCCCATCCGGGAATGTAGTTGCGAGGAGCTACTTCTCTACCTGCCCGTTCGTAGTGGACGTGTGTATTAAAAAACACAAACGAATTAAAATTCATAGATTGTTTTGTAATAAAACCTCAGCCACAATCCGAAGTTCGTTGGACCTTACTTGTATGGCAAATCTAACTTTTTTAAAAATCTTGAAATCTGTAGAAATAATTGTCTAAATACACGAAAAAATTAATACTAGTAAAATTAAATGATATTTCGAACATCAATTTGTTATTTTTATTTTACGAGTTTAAGATCTTTGGATATTTATCTAAATGCAGTTTTCTCTCAAACTCAAGTCTTAATTTTTTTCCAACACATTGAACAAATTACCTAATAGCTGCCCATAAGCGCATTAAGAGCTTTTTAAATCAATGAATTCCAAAAAGAAAACATTTGCAACCTGCGCCACCAGCAAGGACTCATGTGAATGGTCAAATGCAGCAGCAGTTGTACATCAAATGAAATTGCAAACAAAATGCTGGACTTCTTGTATCCCATATGAACTTGCATGCATACAGGGATGCATTGTGTATCTGCCTCGCCTAAATAATTCAAAGAGGATGAAACACAAAACAGCTGTTGGGCTCTTAATGGTGTTTACATTGCTGATTATTATACCCTGAATAGCGCTGATAACATATTCAGAAATACACGAAAGAGAAGGAGAGAGCGAGTAATACCAGGAGCAATCAGTAGCAGCCAGTAGCTTCAGTCCGCACAGTGCTGAGGGCTTAGCAATTGTAGGTGGCTAAGAGGAGAGAAATATGGTTGTTGAGCCACTTGAAAGCGATGATAGACCAGCTGCAGATGGAAAAACGGCGCAGCATAAGCGATGCAAAAGACTTGCTTACATTCACAACCTTCTCACAAACCCATACAAGCTAAGTCTTTTACAGAGGTTCACTGGCGTCTGTGTGGACAGTCAGATTGTTTCTGCGGCAGCCGTGTCTGGATGCACACATACCTATGTTGGAAAAGTAGTATATACACAGGGTTATGGCTGTGTGTTGTATCTGAAAATGAATATGAAACGTTATTAAGCCTGTAAACATTATTCGGGATTCCTTTTGACGAGCACAAATAAGTGTCTGAACGGGTAATATAAATTATATTTTTCTTAATCAGAGTTTACGGCTTGATTGTTTGAAAACAGGGGATATTTCGTCTTGACCTTGTTCACCAACAGCGAATGCTTCGCTTGCTTGTCCAGCTTGTAGAGGGAAGAGTTGTCATCGTACCTTTAAGGCCTGCTAGTTATATGCTTACACTTGGAGAAGCTTGTACCTCCTTTATTTAGTTTTACAGCTTCTATTCCTCTTTTCAGCATTAGCCTCGGTTCTTTGTCAAGTCACCGAAATCTCTTTTGGTACAAAAAAACTTCCGAATTCCGACGGACGTCATCGGATGATAGTCGATTAACTGTTTCATTGCAAAACATTTCCCAATTTTTATTGTCAAAACCGGTTTTAAAACCAACGAAGTTCTCTCACAGTCTCTCTGACGTTGAGTTTACTAGGTCTGAATTAATGAAATCGTTTGCATTTCTGAGTATATGATAAAAATCGTTCTACATGAATTCTAAAAATCTTGCTGCTTTTAATTTTTTCCAACTTAAAACTCCTCCTTCTAAAGCAAATCTTTTTTTATTAATTCACGGACTCATTATTTGAGAATCGAACAGCTGAAATTACCGCAGGAAGTACTCAAAGTACGGTGCTGGTTTGCAACTGCATTTGGTTAAGTTATTTATTTAACTCGATAATAATATCTGCATTCAAAGTGTTCGTGCAAGTCACGCCGATCCGTTCAACGAATGCGCTGCTTCATGGTGCTTCAAAGCGAATAAATATCTGAGTGAGTGTGGTAGAATTGCCAATTAGTCAGCTGCCCGCGCGCGTGTCAACATTTAACGCCATCAGAAAAGTTCCAGAAGAGCCATGGAAGACAGTGCAGACATATTTCAGAATGACTTATTATTGCTGTTTTATTTGTTGTAATTTTAGTTTTTGTTGCTTTAGTTGTAGATGTATCCGTGGTTTCTGTTATTGTTGTTGTTGTGGTTGTTGCTGCTGTTCTATTTGTAGTAATTTTTGTTTTTGTTGTTTTAGTTGTTGTTGTATCCGCAGTTTCTGTTTCTGTTTCTGTTACTGTTTTTGTTGTTGTTGTTGTTGTTGTTGTTGTTGTTGTTGTTGTTGTTGTTGCTGATATAGTATAACAGCAAGTATATTGCCTTGCCGTGCTGACCATTGCCAATGACTTTGCTTAGTTGGCTCAAGTAATAAATAGCAACAAAACGCCGAAGAAAGGAAGGAGAAGACTTTTGATGTTAGTATTAGTGTCACAAATTTGATGCTTTCCCATTTGGAAGTTGGTAAATAAATTTATTTTAAAAATGAGAGTGACAAGGAATTCTTAAAAGAGTTTATAGGAAAGATGAGATATTGTGGAAATTTGTCAAAGACAATGTTCCATTGATTCACCAAAACATTCTTAAAATATCAATTTTTTAAGTGAATATCTTTAACTACTGGTTTAATTAAGTTCTGTGAAGGCTTCCCTTAATTTTGCAACATCGGTTTAATTTCGCCAAGGAATAGCTGAAATGCAACTATTGGAAATACTTTGCAGCCTAGTTTTTACACCGTTCACTATTTCACTATTTTCCATACATATTTCCACGGCACCACCATACATACATACATACGCACTTCACATGCATTGCCCACCCATTCTTCCGTCATATTACATTTCGAGCTTCGGTTGGCCGACCACTAAACTATCACTAGCGAACTACACTACCAACTAGTTATTACCAGCTACTACAAAATCAGCTACTTCTAAAATTTTGCGGACGGCTGAAAAACATTCATAAATAAGTAGCATCAGCAGTAGCAGTAGTAGCGTAAATTTGATCTCATCTTAGTCGCCTCTGCTTTCTATGAACCTTATCGGTTTGAGACAGAGTCATCCCTTCTCTGTTCTCTATGAGCCTTGTAGTTAAGAGATAGAGTCCCTCCTTCCTTGTTCTTCTCTATTATCAATTAACCTTACAGCTTTGGCGCAGATTCGGCTATCCCCTGCTTTCCTTTTGGCCCTCTCCAAAAGCCTTGTAGCTTCAAGATGGATTCAGCCTTCCTCTCATTCTTTATTTTTGCAGTTTTTGTATTCTTCATTTGTTGTAACCTCCATTGCGTAACAAATCTGTTTTTTTATTTTCCGAACCCTTGCCCCTATGATGACACGGGCATTACCGGGCGTGACTATAGAACCGCTAACTTTCTATTCTGACGTTTTGGCTAGATAGGACAAATCACGGACAGGGATGAATTAAACTTAATGATTATTTACTTGATTGGTAAAGTTTGCCCTTGTACTTTTTTTTGGCATCAAAAAACCTTTTCTATGTCTCAAGCCATTCGGCATGCCCTAAAAAGCTTATTAATACTTTCCGCTCTCATCAAAATCATCAAGATATTGTTATTCCTGAGACTTTTCGATATTACTCATTTCTATCCAACAGATGCCGTTCTGGCTCTTGCAATGCAAAACATGGATCAAATCAATTTCTTTAAAAGACTGACAGGTTAACCCATTCCGTAATAATGGCAGCCTTAATTTTTAGCATAAATCATACTAATGTCCCTTACATGTTCCCTACCAGTCCATGGTTTCTATGGAGCAATCAGTCGCTTCAGGGCTTACATGAATGCAAGGAAGAAGGCTGTTTTCTATTACTCGGCAAAAGTCTCTGTTATTCGTTCGAAGCGATGTGAACCGTAATTTGACCATTCAAAAACCTCCTATGAAATCTTGTTTAGAACAGCAAAGAGGGCTCTTTTAAAAATCTCTCAAATAAAATTGAAGACCATCTAACTAAACAAGATTCCATTTTTTCGTCTGAAAAGATAACAACAAGTAGAATCAAACAGATGAACTTTGGCTTCAATAACATACTGTATCCCGATTGTAAATCACAGAAGCGCTTGTAGTGACGCAGGGTACGCCCCATTGTGGTTTTTGAAACTTAATTCTCTAGAGCTGCAGCAAATTTAGCGCGAGATTTGCTAAGATTCGAGCTGAAGATTTTTCGTCTGACCGAGAAAGCACGAAATTTGGACTATGTAAGAGAACTTGAGATCTTGACTAGATTTGAAATATGACAATATCTTTCCACGTTATCCCTTTGATAATATTTTACTATCTATATTTTTCTCTGAAGTTTTATGACACTTGCTAATTGTCTCCAGTTCTTTGCTTCTTCTTTAAATTTAACGTTAATCGAAAGCAATAATTCATTAAACGCTAAAATGCTTAAACACAAACTCCTTGAAGTTCGCCTTAAATACACACATATTCACATGTGCACACCGAGTATCGAAGGACGTTGTTCCCTTAACCGCTCAACTGACCACAACAGGCTGACGTCGGTGCCTACATCGATTATCTCTTTAGCTGCCTAAAATAATTTCACTGAGCCGAAACACAAACAACATAATTGTAATTATCACACGACAATAAGTACATACTCCCAAATATATTATGCTTATATGTACACGTATGTACATAAAGATAATGTGCTACTTTGAACAGCAGCTTGCTTGCTTGAGATTTGGTCAGGAAGAGGCAAGCAGAGTTGGCGTGTGACAACTTCATGTTATGCAGTTGTTGCCACGACAGTGAAGCAACATAATTGTTTGTGGTAGTTTATGATATGCATAACATATATATATTATATAATTTATAGGAAATATACTATATTTTTGAATAATGCATTGTTAGTGAGGAAGTTCGCGTGTAAGCGGATGTGAGTGCGTGTGAAGACGTCGCCGTGGTTAAAATTATTGCTATTTTAACTTGACAATGGCAAAACGGCCAGCTAATGTAAACTAGAAACGGCTTAACTGCATCCTCACTCTTTGGAGGCAATTTTTAAATTATTCCTAACATATAAAGTAATGGTCGGAAATAAATTTTGAAAATAATTTTCGAAATAATTTTATCAAAGAATTTGTTTGTAGCTTCTTCGAACAAACCAAAATATATATTCTAAAGAGAGAACCGCTTTCCATTATTTTCGTTTACTTGTTTCTTAATTATGTAAACGAAAATGACATAGAAAGATACTACAAAACCTGCTGTAACAAAAGTGAACCTTCAACCGCAAAAGAGAAGCAAATTGTGCTAAGCGAAACACTTTGGCCTCTCGCCACTTACATACATAACAACACTTGAGGCCATTTGCACGCCGGTAAACGCTGTGCTCTGTGTGCTTAACCGCATAAGTAGCCATAATTTTGCTAATTTTACTATGCAGAATAAACCGACAACAACACAGGCGGCTCACATACAAATACATATTTGCATTTGTGTGCGAAAATGCCAAAGGCGTTGGTAACAATATTCAAATGCTCATAACTGTTTATTTTAAGAAACACTACAACAATGGAAGCCCCAATGTAGATAGACTTGCAGAAGGGTGCTGAGAAGGGTACTGGTATGGATAAAGGTTATTTAGTGAATGGCAAGACAGCAGAATATTTATGCACTTGTTGTATGTATTGTGCATTCCTCGAGGTTCGGAGATACTCGTACATGCTCATATGCACAAAATGACCATAAATTCCTTTTTAAGGCCATACATATAGGTATTACAGTTTGTTTTGTTTTTGGTAAAAGAAATGTAAAAATATAAAAGGCAGACAACAGAAATTTTAAATATATGTCAAGGATTTTAGTATGAATGGCTGTTTCTATAGTCCAACTTAAAAAGTCCAGCAAGTTTTTGCGATTATCCGATTATTTATTAAAACTAAATGACAATAAAGAAACTTGGTGTGATCCAGTTCAAAGAACGCGCGGTACTAATAATGAGGTTAGACTAGTAATTGCCAGCTAAAAGCAGTATCTCTTGAGAACGTGGCTTCAATATTAAACAAAACATTTTTAACACATTTATTTCATTCATTAAAGATATTAAATTTGAATATCTTTCATTTCATCCCCACCTACATTCCATTTTAAATTTCTTTCTCTGTGGGCTCTTAGACTAGATTAGATGTTTGGCATTCTATTCTTTTCACTACATATTTATTCACTTTCTTACTCTTCACTCCGTATCTACTTTGAGTAATAGTAAAGATGGAAATTATTTTTTCTCTGACAATGCACTTCCACTCAGGTAGTCAGCCTGTCAGCGAGTCAGTCAGTTATTCATAATCCGGTCTGAGTACGCTTATCTGTGCTTTTGCATAAATAAATATTTGCTGAGGATTTCAGGTTGGTTGATATATCAATATTTCGCGAAAGAATTGTAATTTCTCGCAATTCATTGTTCTTCTTTACAATGAATTTTAAACCTTGTATAAACTTCAGTTTCTATTAAATGAAAAATGTATGGCTAGCAACAGATATTGTTTGCCAGATATTTACCATAATAAAAATGAAAGAATAAAATAAAATAAAATAAAATAAAATAAAATAAAATAAAATAAAATAAAATAAAATAAAATAAAATAAAATAAAATAAAATAAAATAAAATAAAATAAAATAAAATAAAATAAAATAAAATAAAATAAAATAAAATAAAATAAAATAAAATAAAATAAAATAAAATAAAATAAAATAAAATAAAATAAAATAAAATAAAATAAAATAAAATAAAATAAAATAAAATAAAATAAAATAAAATAAAATAAAATAAAATAAAATAAAATAAAATAAAATAAAATAAAATAAAATAAAATAAAATAAAATAAAATAAAATAAAATAAAATAAAATAAAATAAAATAAAATAAAATAAAATAAAATAAAATAAAATAAAATAAAATAAAATAAAATAAAATAAAATAAAATAAAATAAAATAAAATAAAATAAAATAAAATAAAATAAATTAAATTGACTTGACTTAAATTAGAAAAAAAGAAATATAACAAAATAAATAAAACAGCCCAACAAATTGAAATTAGCATAATAGCATAAGATATCATTAAAAAAAGAACAAAACTATTTAGATTAGTTTCTTTCTAAAAGTACCTTCACCAAAGGAGTTGCAGCTGTGCTCAAGTAACCACAGACAAATAAATACATACAAACTCCCAATCTTAACTGGGCATTCTATGTGTTGGCAAAAGGGAATGCTCCACACACTCACATACTACATTTCCATTCATTCATTCATCATCAGCTGATGTGGATTGTTTCCCACGATCCTCAATCCTTCAACCGACCAAGCAAAACACAAATCAAAGTCAAATGTGGCGTATAAGGGGAAAACGTCTTCTGCTTCTTGTGCTTTCTGAAATGGTGAGGTGTGTACTATATGCGCTTAACTTTTGGCCATTTCAGCGATACTGCACAGGAGTTTAAAGATATTCGTATGTATATCACTTTGTCATGTGCACTTACATACAATTATTTGCATGGTAAGCTTGGAATATGCAGCGTACATAGTGGTGGTGACGCATCGGAATGGTCATGTGCTTTAGCATATATTGTATGCCTTGAGAAATAGCCAACCAAAACTGAAAAGGAAAAGAGGAATATTTGCCGGCGGAGTGAATTACATTGATGGAGCGAAGTTGGCAAATAATCCTCAAACTTTGTACTTTTCGCGGTCAGTTTGTAAAATATTTTATATTACTTTTCAAAGTTAATCAAATTAAATTAGAAGTCTGACAGAAAGATATTCTAGATTTCTTTCGTAATATTATTTTAGTTGTTTATCTGAGCAGCTAGAGGAATAACAAATATTTTCAAATTATCCCTGAAACAATTTAAATTTGAAACCTCTATAAATCTTTTATCCATTTGACACTTCACGATGATTTTGAATATTTTCCTATTTGCCTACAACCAACCCCACCATTGTCCAATCAATCAATGAGAATCATAGTGCGTTGAAAGGTAAAGAGCAAGCAGCTACTTTTTCATAAATTAATTATATTTTTGTTTGCTTTCAGCAACTATTCGTTATCTGCTTAGAGGCTTTTAGGCTTAAACAGAGGTATTTTACTAAAATTAGAAGATTTACAATATACACGTAAATAAAAATAATGAATTACAACCAAAAGCAAAAATTTTCTCGGTAGATTCAGGTGGATTAAAAAAAGAAAAATCTCAGAAAGAAATAAAATAAATAAACTCAAAAGTGATTAATCAAAGTTCCAGCTGCTCCATCAGCAGTAGCACTCCACCAACGAATTTCACCGGTTAATAGCTTCGGCTCTCTGACCAATGACGCCCACAATAGGTCAACCAGCGCCATCGGCGTAAGCAGAGCGCATTTCACTTTATTCGTAATTTTAAGAGTATTTGGGATTTTGTTGCATGCAACACAAATTTGCAACAAATGAAACGGGCTGCCCCATAATTCCACACGTATGTGGTAAAGTGTGCATGTAAACGAGAATGAGCCGCATTTCAATTGAAAGCAACTACTAATGCTGGGGAAGAAGGGCGGGAGAGAGAGTGCCAACCCATAACAGCGCAGTTGGAAATGATGCATGCCATTGTGCAGAGATGTTACATCATACCGCCACTCTAGATCGTTGTTTGCATACGAAATTTGATTTGGGGGTGATTTATGCAGTTTTAGTGGTTTGGCTGCGCTGACCCCGCACCTCTCCACGCCGCTCTGCTGTGAATAATGAATCCATCAATGTTGACTGGTTGTGTTTTGGTGAGATTTACAAAATCTGCAGTGGCCAAAGTGAAATCCTTGACGGTTTGTGGTAAGCGAAAAATTTCAAAAACAACAACAACAAAATGAAAACTATGATATCACAAACAGATAAACGATATTAATACTGGCATTTGTTAGAGTTATGATAGCATTTATTTCTATTTATGTGACATTTGTAAAAATGCATTTGTTGTTGTTGGATTTATTGATACTGATCAGAAATGAATAACCGATGTGAGATGAAAATTGGTAAATATGTATTCTGCGAGTGTAAGTTTGTTATAAAAGTGAAGATAAGAAATTGAAAGGAGTAATTTTGTCTTCCATTTGATTTCTTTATCTAAAATTTTCAATAACTGTACTTCCAATAATGAATATTTTCATAAAGTTTTTAAACTATTATTTTCTTACAAAGTTGTACTGGCGATAGTTTCTTATGCCGAACTTTAATTAAAAATACTTTGAATTGATTCCGACCGATCTGTTGTGATTGCATAGAAAAGTAAAGAGCTGAAAGTTGCCCAACGTGATAGTCTTTGCCCGTAGAATATTTTTCCAGCAATTTTCTGATATTTGAAGAACAGGTTTTAAGCGTCTAAAATTAGTTATTTGTTTCAATATTCATATTTTGTAACCATAGTTTTCCTCAAAAAACTCAAAAGAACTCTGCAAGGAATAATTATTACTCAATAATTTATTAAATATAGTTCTTTTTTTAATTGTCAATAAGAAATTTCTGTCGAAGTTTAATTTTTTATTTTATTATGTCTTTTCAAAAAAGTTAAAACTTGTTTCTGTGCATAGCGCAGTTTTAATTCATAGACATTATGATGGCAGAGGCAATAGAAAGAGCTGGTGAAAAAATACACTGTCTCCAGAAAGTAAACAAAAGTTAAGGGAGAAAGGTGTAAGCATTACAGGTACTCTGCGTATTTAATGTCCTAAGCAAATATTTTTGTAATTATAAACTTCTCTGTTTACTCTTTTAATTGTCTACTAAGCAGTGTGTTCATCTGATGAGAAAGTCAGAATTTAGCCAAGACTGCGAAGTGGTTGCTGCTGGGGTTAGGAAAGAGTAACTTCATCGGTATACTTGACGCCAGAACTGAGTAACGAAATCAAATATTTGGAGTATTAAAATTGACTGTTCAGTAGTGTGTACTTCGGGCATTTCTATTGCGTGTTTTACTGTGTATAGGTATGTATGCTCTCACTTAAGCGATACCAAATAATTTTGACTGGGTGTCTGAATTTTATGAGCGTCTCTACACATATTTAAGTTCAATCACTTGTTCACATTAAAATTTTAATTTCCAATAAATTTGAAGTAACTCGCATTTAATTACTCATTAAGTTTTTCTTCTTCTTCTTCTTAGCTCATAATAGAAAATAAATGTTTTCAATTATTTCCCTTCATTTTAATTGTTTGCTTTTAGTAAATTATTTACCAGCAATACACTGCTGGTTTACTTACATACGCACATTTACGCAAATATATGTAAGTTGCGACAACACAAAACAACACTCGGCGTGCTGTTGTTATGGATAAGCAGCTGGAATTAATTTTTGGAACTTTTTTTAGAACTTGGAAACGAAAATTTTTAGTTTTTGCGTGATTTTGTTTGGACTCGTATGAGTAAAGTGTTTGGGGTCTTTCGAAATTACTGTTATACGAGTATATATGTAATCACATTGGTAATGTACGGTTGTTCCCTTTTGGTGTGTGGGCAATTCTATGTTGTTGACTTTGTACATTTGTTCTTCTGCCCTTTGCGTGTGTGCGTTGGGTAAATGCCCGCAATTTGTATTCGAGTTGCCTAGCTTTAGGCGCTGAGGTCGGTTGCTGTTTTGTAACTTTAGAGTGAAGTGAAAATTTTAATAGTTCTCATCGACGTCTGATAGAAAGAGGTACACAGTTCTGATACTTGAGATTCCTCAAAATGCTTTCGTTTGTATGTTTCTTAGATGCTTTAATGCATGTGTATGGGAACTGGCTAAGACGCATTCATTCATCACATGTTAAAAATTTGGTTTATATCTAGATTATTTTGCTTTATTTTGTATGTCCTTCACTTTCGAATTATGTCCATATTTCCAGTTTGCCCTTCACTTTTTTTTTACTATAATTATTTGAATTCAATATACATATATACATATATATACATATATACTATGTACAAATTCATCAATAACGAGTCATGATGCCTGCACTTTGCTTTTGAGTGTGTTAATATTCGATAAAATTCTTTCAGTCAATTAGCGACACTTTATCGGCTCAATTAGGCACAGCTTCGCTTTTAAATATATTTAATCACAATAAAGTGAACTCAGTTCGTGAATAACTTTGTTTTATTTACTTGCGGATTTTACATAATACACATAGAGTATAATAGCAGGCCAAGAGAAATATACATACTTATGTATGTATGTACTCCAGTTATTAATTTCCTCATAATTTGTCATTAATGGCCTGTCAGTGACAAACAAATTGAGGGAAAGCGATTTTTTATAATTGTTATACAAATCCATAACAAAATTCCGTACCAATTTCTCACACTCATCAGCAACTCGGAAGGGGGAAGTGTAGGACAAGTTCTCTACTTTTTGTTTTCGAAGAGTTCTGGGACGGTGAGGACTGCCGCACTGCAATGGAGAGAAAACAGGCTGTCTACCTCGCAGCTTTGTGATCGACCACAACACGTGCGGGGTGGGATAGATACCGAGAGCTGCAAAGGAAGCAAGAAGCATTTGTAGACTAGAGAAGAAGAGAAACTAATCTGGGAAACTCTACGAAAAGATATGGTGACTTACAGAAGGTTTCAACAAAGGGCCAAAATCTTATAGGACTCATAGAGGTGATCTGGAGACTGAAGCCCAGAGTTTACTGGATTTACGGAAAGAACGCTTTTCCGGCTTGCTGAATGGAAAAAGATTTTTTCTCCGACTATAAAGAAGTCCCAATAACAATTGGCTACGGTGGGGGTAGATGGAATACCTGCCGAGTGATTCAAATATCAAGATATGATCGGAGGACACCATGCCCGACGTTCGGAACCTAATCGTGTTCTGTTCAATCCAAAAGAGGGAGGACCCCTGTGCTAATCACCATGGGAGAAGCATCCCGGATATCGCAATATAAGGTCCATCAATGGTATTGTGCGAAAGACTGAAGCCTATCGTCAACAAACTGATTGAGCCTGGAGGAGAAACTCATCATTCGCAAAATAAAGAACCACAATCTTCTAAGTATCTTCAAAGTATAAGAGCAATGGCGTCATGAGTTCTGCTTTCTCCAAACTGGATAAGGAAACGAGGGACATGGGTCTGGTAGTGAACAAGGTCAAGACGAAATATCTGCTGTCATCAAACAAATCTCATCGTATTCGCGATTCGATTCCCACGTCACTGTCGACAGTCATCACTTTGAAGTCGTATTAACACCATCAAAGATTTCAGAATGGAAATTCAACGCAGAATCACTCTTGCCACCACTTGCTAATTTGGACTAAGTAGGCAATTGAAAACTAAAGTCCTCTCTCGATGCGGAGGCATGGAAGGTGACAACATCTGAAGAGCCGGCGTTAAGAGTTTTTCACAAGATTTATGATCCTCTGAGAATTGTGAACGGCGAATATCGCAGCCGATGGAACGATGAGCTAGCTATACGAGTTATACGACGACATTGATAAAGTTTAGCGAATCAAAAAATAGCGGTTACGCTGGCTATAAATACTCCGGCTTTGAAAGTTTTCGATGCAGTACGCGCCGGTGGAAGCAGAGGAAGAGGGGGACCATATATTTGAACAAATCGGTTGTGTGGGAGCCATATGCTATCGACCTCCTCTTAGTTGCTTTTTGGCGCATTTTTTACCCAAAAACTCATATTGCAAAAAAATCTGTGTGTGGTTCCGAGAGATGGACAGACGTTCATAGCTAAGCCAACTCAACCCGTCATTCTGATCATATTGCTATAGATTTTGGTGGGCACATCTCACCTACTTCTGGTACTTGTGTGTGTTTTTTGGTCTAAATTAAATTTTATTCTTCAGTTTGTTCGTTCGTTTTATTTTTATTTTTTCAATTTGATAGAGCATATATTTTTTAAAATACTCCCAAAACATACGACGAAAACGAAACAAACACGAATAGCTTTTAATTGTGAGTATGTCATTGAGAAAGTCAGGGCTTATAAAAATATTATTTATATTACATAAGATTATAGGGAGGGCTGTAGCTGCTTCTGGCATGACTTACCTGATTAGATCCGAGCTTACCTAAAAGAGATATTTTTTCTTCAGTTTATATTTCAACTCCTTTATTGTTCTTTAGTTTGTTTACTTTACTTTTAGTCATTTTGTTTAACGGTAAATATTAAATAATTAATTACTGTTATACAAAAAATAATGTTCTTATTAATAAATCGGTAATTTTAATAAAACTTTTTTTTTTATTTGAATTCTTCAGTTTTATATTTTTTTGTTTTGTGTGCTGGTATGCAAGTATCTTGCATATTTCGAATAGGAACCGAATCAAATATTCGGTTGCACCAAGAGAAACCGACGATTTTTTAAAAGAGAGTAAATACATTTTTTTAAATTTTATAATGAACTTTAATCAACGATTTAGTTTCCATTTTGTTGGATGACCTTTCGCCATCTTTTTGGCCTTTATCTGTAAAAAACTGAACCAAGTGCGATTTCATAGTCTCGTCATTTTCGAAAGTTTTACCAGAGATCGAAACAAATGGTACTCTGACGGTGCAAGGTCAGGGCTCAATGGTGGATGCATCGACAGTTCCCAGCCAAGCCCTCTCAGTTTTTTGGGAATGACCAAACATGTGTGCAGTCTAGCATTGTTCAGGTGAATTCTGGCTGTTTCTCGTTGATGGAAGAATTTAATTTGTCTAGTTGTTCACAGTTCGTTTGGTTCCACCAAACTGACAGCATAATCTTCTTTTAATGAATATCAGCCTTTGAAATGGTTTGTCGCGCTTCATCATGCTTGGACCATGATTGCATCGTTTTCGATTGGCGTTATTGTAAACAATCCATTTTTCATCTTCAGTTATGATTTGGTTCAAAAAGGGATCATTATTATTGTGTTTAAAATGCATTGAAGGGCCTTTAAGGAAATAATAAAGTAAAATATAGCAGGCTACATATTTAAATTGACGCCAGACAAACAAATATAAACAAAATTAGGCGTACTTTCTTTTTAAAGCAAGCTAAAAATGGTAGCTTATAACTGTCAAAAAAAAAATAGAATTAAATAGTCACAAGAAACTAACACACCCAAATTTGTTGAAGGTTACGCTCGGAAGGAGCGTGCATTTCTCTTGTGCCACTTGAAGGGAATAAATAAAAAATTATTGTTAAAACCTGTTTACTTGGTAACATTTAATCTCGATTTTATGTCAAAATAAATTTATTGTGCTTTTTGTGTTGATTTTCTTGTAAAAATTTTAGTTGCCCTCTAAGTCTGATGAGACCAAAGATCCTGCTTTACTAGATCAACTTCGAAACCGGAGATTCTGTAATTAATAGAGATGTAATTTCTCTTATATACAAAGTGGCTTAGAATTATCTAACCTGCGGTGGAGAGGCCGAGAAGGGACTATCAGCTGGGAGGATTGTCAACGCCTTGTTCTGCTTATTGATACAAAATAAGCTTTAAACTGTAGGACGCTTCATTTGTAAGAAAAACATCAGTACCAGAGACGGAGTTCGACTGCAGTGCGTCAGTGATGCTCGCTGCTGTTCAAGATTGCATGTTCTCTAGATCTGTTGGCTTATAAGTTTCCGCTCGATCTATTTTCAAAGGTAGAATCTGAGAAATACCTCGATGAAGAGTTTCCTAACTGCAAACTGCTATTTTTTGGATTTACTTAGAAGAGATGGCACAAACATATATATTTTAAGAGTACTTTGTGTTTCTTGAGCTGTGAAGACGATTTGGCTTAACAAAAATAAATGCAAAAACATTTCTGAAAAGTTCTCTGACGATTTTGAATTTGTTGTTGGCACTGGTATATCAGCAGCATTGTCATAAGTCTCTATCAGGCAGCTCCCAGATGGTCATGTTTAGACTATGAGGTTTCTCTGTGAATTAAAAACCGTATGCAGTTTAAGAAAGAAGCAGATATTTATTTATATAAATTATATTTTTATGTAAAATATATAAAATTTATTTATTTATATAATATATTTGATATCATATAATTACTATTATTTTTAATAATATAACTCTGAAAAAGAAAAATATATATGTATAAAAAAAGTATAGTAATTTTAAGTGAGCTAAAATGGAATAAATATCAAATAGCTGGCAAAATTAGTTATTATTTTCATATAATTTTTGAGACACTTAACCACTTTTTCACGTCGTGATTTCTCCAAAGTTGACTTTTACTTACACTTACGTACAAAGGCAGGGCAACGTAAGCGCGCTGTGTCAATTTTATGACAGTCGTTATCACTGTTATTTTACGCATATACATTTATGAACATTATGCAAAAAGTGCGAGGCGTATTAGCAAATTCACGCCTTCACACGCGCAACATGTTGCCAAAGTGTTGTTGGCGACTCGACGCGACACCTGCTGTTGCATATCTAAACAAACAGCCAAAGTCTTTTGCGTGTTGTTTTGGACATTTTTTTAAGTAAATTTTTTATGTTCCGTAAGTTGTACATTCGCGAAAAAACGTAGAAGAAAATGGAAAATATTTTTCTCAGACTTTTACTTTTATTTCTTTAGCAGCTGTTATATTTTCTCGCTTAGTGCTTTTTGTCATTATTTTCTCCAAGACTTGTAAAAAATTACAAATACGTTACTTGTGCGCACATTTATATGCATATATACTCGTACATACGTTTGTATACAGAGATATGCCTACGAATGTGACACAAGTGTTTTCCTAGAATATTTTCGTTTTTCTTCTGATTCATGTCTTACACTTTTCCAATATGGCTATGTATGTATGTACCTTTATGTATATTTTTTCTACTTCTTAGACATTCTAATGCAATTTTGATGACACAAACGTAAAAACTTTACTCGTTATTTGTTTGAAATAAATTTTTTAAAGATCTGAAATCTACAAGAAGTAAATTAAGCACACTGTTTCGAAGCCATAATATTAGTTTATTCTTGCTTTTATTTAATAATTATTACAAACTTTTCAAGTAGAGAAGCAAAAATGAAATTTTTTTATTTAAAGTCTTATTTACAATTTAGAGATTTAGGGCTGAGCAATGTTATATTAAAAGAATAAGTGGGCACAGGTATCTACACTATGACCAACTGCAATGCGTGTCTTTAAGTTTGATTTCAAAGATGAAAAGTTAAGTACCAGGGCCGAGAAAAAGCTAAAGAAAAAATTTGCTATTTCTAAAAAGGCTAAAGCCTCTCACTTTAAGCAATTAGAGATTAAATGGAAGGAATAACGCTGCAGTTTAACATGTGAAAGAAAGTAAATACTTGGCCAAAGCCTATTAAACACTTTTCTTGTTCAAAGGGAAAGTGTGTGTAAAATTCTACTTATGTGTGCCTTACTTTACTATTTGATTTCATGGAGTCCCTGCCTAAAAGTCACTCTTACTTTACCTGCTTTCGTTGTCATCATCATGTTGCAACATTCATCAGCTCCCTTGAGGCGATACAAGCGATACAGAGCGCACATTCGTTTCCTCATATCCACATTCACTTTCTGCTCCGTTTCATGCATATTTCAGTAAGAGGTGTCTCCGCGCCGCACTCCTTTTGTCAAAGTATAGCATTCTCCCACCGAAACTATTTCACTATTTCTAGAGTTTTTCGCTTAATTTTTATTATTTGTTTTTATTTCGGTGACTTTAACTCAGAAAATGCTAGCTTTACTGGTTGCGCAATCTTATTGAGTGTGTTTGGCTTGTGATAACTTTGCTTGGGTTCAAATCCCGGTGCCTTCAACATCCAAATGTTATAGAAAATTAATTTAAATAAAAAACTAAATTAAATTTTCTAATTGCGGTCGCCCATCTGCAGGGAATACCCGCCCATTCGAGTGTATTTCGGACATGAAATAAACTCCTCATACAAAAACCATCAACCGTTCGAAATTGGCTAAGTATAAACTCTAGGTCCCTCCATTTGTTGGAAAAACATCAAGACGCAAAACCACAAATCGGAGGAGGAGCTCTACCGAAAATCGCTTCAGTGGTTATAAATCGCCAATTATATATATATATATATGACCTGCAGGGAAAAGTACTAGTTGTTAACAAGAATCCAACTTGTTTGCATTTTTGCACTAACTAGTTTATCTGCCATCTATTTTCCATCCAGAACGTACAGATCAAAACAGTTTTGAACAAAAGTTCAGCTTTTTTAAACACATCTTAAATGTGTGTCCGCAAGCTCCGTTTCGGTACAAAGCATTTCTCCCAACAAAGATTTCCTACTTTCAACTTGAAATTTTATTTGAGTACTAAAAGAAAGGTACATTCTACCAATTTATCTTTCAACCAATCAAGTCTTCTTACTTTAGTCGTAAAGTTTCCAAATCAAATCCGAAGCTAACTTTTGCACTGCCGGAGAGTTGAAAGTTGTAAGTTTTGAAAAAAGAGTGAAATTGGCGTTTTCTTTCTGAAATTCAAAAGTTAAGTTTGATTTGCGAGAAAAGAATTTTAAAGCGCATGGAGAAGAAGAAGAAGAAGCTAACTTATTTTAATTTAATTAAATATCTAAGGTTTGAAGTTGTTGCAGCCTTCGCTGTGCTTGTGTGACTTTTTTGAGTGGCGGCTGAATATTTGGAATCTTTTAATCCGAAAATCATGTTAAAAGTTAAAACGCGACCATTGGGCATTTAAAATTGTTTCTACATAAGCTCACATGCCTACTGCACACATACATATATATAAGTACAAGTACAAACGCTTGTGCAGCACATGCATGTTGCAAGTATTTTCCATTATATGCAGTCTGGTTTGGAAGAGAAATTTGTTCAAAAAGTTTGCAATTTTTTATATAAAAAATGTTTCAACATACTTTTTGAGCACGAGCACACATACTCATACATATTTATGTAATAATGCCCTCCAGTTGTCAAACACACGCTTCAGTTGTAAAACACATGTAACCCATGTTGTTGTACACTTTATAGACTCACACGCCTTTGTTGGTCTGTGATCGTCATACGCTCAATTCATTCTTATTAAACTAACAACAATTTTTTTTCTTTTTTATTAATTTTTAAATATGAGTCTGAGCAAAAATGTTTAAAAATTGTTCCTTATTTATTGAATCGGTTGACTAACTTTTGTGGTTTTTTGTCTCAAAGAGTCCCAAAAAGGGGAGTGATGATAATTATTTTAGCAACACATTAAATATGCGGCATAAGAGAGCAGAGTGCTCAATAAGTAACTCAACTAAGAATTTTTCTGTTTGCAAAATTCGAAGTTTTTTGATCAAAAACAGACTACTTTTCAGCAGTACCATTCAAGTGAAAGTGACCCTTATCGAGGCATATTCAGAAAGTAAGTGTAGTCAATTTTTGCAGATTTAAAAATTTTGATCTAAGCTGAGAATTACGTTATACTTTTTAATACATAATATCTGCTATATTTTAATGAAGTCGTCACTCTTCTTTATGCATGTGGCAAAGCCTTAATCGAAATAAGTTCTTTTCAACCACTTCGGCCACTTTTGCACCGCCTGCTTTATGTCCTCATGCACCTTGAGGATGACAAAGCGATAATAATCTGAAGGCGTTAGATCAGGGGAACGCACAGAAAGGTTCAGGACATCCCATTTAAACCAGGCGAGCAGTTTCTGCGTGGCGTTGGTCTGGCATAGTCGTGAAGCAGGAAGGCTCCATTTATCAGCATGCATCTCCTCTTGTTCTGAATTGTCCTCCGCAGGCTTTTCATTGAAATTGATCACAAAACTTGTTGCTGTATCAACAGTTTTCCAGTTAATGACCTCGAATCACGTCTCGTTGCTAAGGGTAGAAGTGTGGCTACATTATCGTGCCGCCAGCATAACGCAAATAAAATCTCTCCTTATTTGCTGGATATGCCTCATACATATAAATAAAAATCTTATATATGTATATCTACATATTTGGTGTTTGGCTCTTCTAACTAAAACTTGAATAATATAGTATATTTCTTCATAATTAATAAGTAACATTATTTTAAAAATTGAAACACCGAAGACCTGAATGTCTGTATATTAAAGAGCTCAAAAAATCCGTTCAAAGAAAGAAATCACTTGCAATGTAAGATTGTAAGCGGGAGCTCTCGCGTTTTTTTGTTTTTTGCCACAAGAAGGAGTTAAATTAAATAAAATTTATGTGAAATGAGAGCTCCGTGCCACGCCATGTGTCTCGCTGAGGAAAGAAATAATGTCTCAAGCAAAAGCTGAAGATGCGTGCCAAGGATAAAACAGCACAAAAGCGTGTAGAAGTAACAAATTTCCCGCGAACTCCAGCTACAGCTATTCTCTATTATTCTACAGGCAATACAAAGGTGGGCAGAGGGAGTCCTTAGATAAGAGCTAGAGAGAAGCGCGTGCGAAGTAGCGTCAAGGTTGCAATCTGTGCGGAGTTTTTCTGCCAAATTCAGCTCACCGCAGCTCGCATGAGACGTGCGCTGTGGTTTCCGTTCGTTGCAACGACTCTAAAATACTGAGGCAAATTAGAGCACACCCAGCTATGTGTGTGTGTGTGTGTGTGAAAACTTTTGCCTTACATGCAGATTATTATTTATGAGCGTTAAGTTAGTTTTCATAGGTGCAAAGCAATCTGCAACAAAAGCACACATCACACGCACACACCCACAAAAGGCACATAGAATTTTATAAAGTATGATTCACAGGCAATACCCAGTTGCGCTTCGTTTGTAGGTGTGTGCGCTTGAACGTGTGAAAAATTGCAAACAATATTAATATTTTTAATCTCGAGTAGGTGTAAAAGCTCTTGAATATGCAATTTATTGCTCAGGACTAAAACGAGCTGCGAATATTCTCAGTTCAACGCAGCTCTCCTTCATTCCTTCTCTCTGAGACTGCGGCTGCTGCGTATTAAATAATTAATTCAGTATTCATGCATGTGGAGATGTGGAGATGCTGTGCGTATGTGTGTGTGGATGTGTATGACTTTCGAATAATATTGTAACATAAGCGCATAATTGCGTTATGGAAATAAATTACTAAATGCTATTCAAACTAATTTCGCACAAAATAATTTAATTTCAGTGGAATTTTTGTTATTAAAATTTAAATGGATTATACTTTTACATATTATTAAAAAAGTGTTAAAAATTATAAATAAATAATATAATAAAATATTTAATTAATACAATAATCAAATTTATGTTTGAAGCAGCCAGAGTCAGAAGTCAACAAAAGGAATTTATTTCTGAAAATTTTTTGAATTAAAGCTCACCATTAAGTTCTAAAATGCAGTCCATTCTGGTAGCGAGTGGGAGTTTAAACATTGCTCTTCGATTTATTACCTTATTATGGTGATTCTTTGAGCTTTTGCTGGAGAAAGTAAGAAGAACAGTGGAACTAGAGGGTTCATTGATGATATTGGCCTCAATAACCACGCGGGGAGTTTTGCTTTCTCCAGAAGAATCGCCTGTTATAATGAAAAACGGTCAGTCCATGCTTGACCCGGCTTCCATACCACTGTTGAGAGTCATAAAGTTGAAGTAATGGAACATTTCGTCTATCTTGGCACAATACATAATGCATTTTGGGCTGAGCAGGTAATAGAAAAGTAAGATACCCTCACTACGAAATGATATCGATCTTTTCGATTTCCTATCATTTCAGCCCATGCTATTTGGTGCGGAGGCGTGAATGTTTGACAACTTTAATGAGTTGGGGTTAGAAAGATTTTGCGGACGATATAGGGTCTTTCGCGCATATGTCGTTCGAAGGGTTGAAAACAAGCCCGCAATGGGAGTTTCCGATGCGTTACCCATCGGGTGAAACAAAGGATTGATTCGCTAATAAAGAAGAAGTAAATTTGCTTTAACCTTGGAAATGTAGATACCTAACAGAAACATCATATTTAATCCTATTTTTACGTTATGTAGAAGAGTCAGTGTCAACAAGTTGGCATCTCGTAGTAAGAGTATATAAATCCACGGAGTGGCATCTCAGTTTGTAAAATAAGAGCGGTCATATTGGAAGTAAGAAAGTTAGATCACCCGATGTACCATATATGTTTAACGATTTACCGAGCGTATTGATAGTTTAGTAAAATGTTATTTCACTGGCAAAAGCTGAAACCATTGTAAAACTTTTACAGATAAACATTTAGCAGAAATATTTACGTCAAAATATCAAATGTCGAAATGTGAAGATATTTCTTAAAGAGCTAAAAAATTGAGTTTACTTCACAATCCATGTTAGTTAAGAGAATCTTGCTTTACAGTGTTCTGATGGAGAGAACCAAATCGCTTCTAGGAAGCCATTGGGGCGAATACAGCACTCTTCATAAATGTTTTGCAAGGACTCACTCCAAGGGTTGCATTATAAAGATTACTCAACTTACCGCCAATCGAAATTGCCGTGGAAAGCTTCGCAGCGAGACTAGCTTTAAGATCGACGGCACTTGGTGAGTTTTCTATAAGAACAATCGAGCATAGCTCGATAAGTAGAGAACTGGCGGACAAAATAGACCAATAACCCACACCCTTTATCTGGGCATGGCGCCAGCCAGCCACCATTATGCCGCGGTACTAAACGTCAGGCAACACTTAAAGTGTGAGATAGCTTTTCCGGGAGACGGATGAGATGATGAGCCAGTACAGAAGATACGCAAGTCGCTAAAAGCGATACCTAATGAAGTTTCCGAAAGGGATCGCCAAGGTTATAGGCAACAGCACCGAAGGAAAACGAGCAAACTGGAGCTGAGGTTGTAGGTTTCGCGAGCTTAATCGAATAATAGTCGCATCATATTGTCTAGAAATTGTTAGCAAGCCAATTGTTGTTTCTCGACTTTTGATTACATTTTTAGCCAAAGAGGTTAGAGTCGTATTTTCATAGAAAAGTGGTATCTCACATAACAAGATTACATATTAATTTTCTTTAAATCTTTTATTCTAAGCAAACGATTGCATCATTTCATCATAGTTTTTTATTCAGGAAAAACAAATTAACAGGTAATATTTTCCACCTTTCGTAATTAATAAAGCTTTTCGTAATTTATGTTCTTTAAAAAAACAAGCTACTGGTGAAAAAGAAAGTTTGTTCTATGAAAAATGGTAAATGTTAATAAAAAACACTGTTATTTAACAAAAAGCTCACTGAAGAGCGCACAATGCTTTGTTTAAATATAATAAATATTTATAAATTTATAAAAACATTTCAATTAAAAAACAAACTCGCAAAAACTCGCTCTTAAATTCAGCCATGAACTGTAAATGAATATAACAACAACTTACTGCGCTACTGAGTATGTACGTAGGCATGTATGTATGTAACTTCCGAATATTCCATTTGCATTGCATTGACTTTTTAAATATTGGATTTTAAGCGCCAACGGCGAAATTACTTTATTGGGCAGATAACCTTGCCATTTGGTATTGACGAGCACACAACGGAGCACTTAAAAATACAGCGACAACAAAAACAACACGAAGAGCAACAAAAAAAGAGTTGTGCTTGACACCTTTTAGTGTGTATTTCCCACGTGACTAAGTCCATACTTTAGCCTTTTTTGCTTGCTATAATACACCCATACACGTACATACGAGGTATGTGGGTTTGTTTGTGTGTGTGAGTGAGTCATAAAAAAGGGGTGCATACTCAGCATTTTCGAATTCGGTAAAAAAGTTTATTGAGTTTTATAAAGATTTTTTTTATATATATTTACGTATTTATATGTTTATATGTACACGAATATGTATGCATTTATACACAGTAGTGCCGGATATCCGGCAAAGCTGTTTATACGCACACTTGGGGCAGTCGATGGGTAAAATTGAGCCTACCGTTATTTACAATTGACGCACAGTGGCGGCACAAACACATGAGAGAAATCAAATTTTATTATATTTTCTTTCTTTTGTAAAAATTTGGTGGCGGCAAAAAGTCGTATATTTATATTTCTAAAGAAGGCCGACAAATCTTTTGCTGCGTCCCACTACAAAACATCGAATTTAAATATATTCTTCTTACCAAACGACACGAAAGAAGTGCCTTTCTTTGGCCATGAAACGAAAATCAAATGCATTGAAAAAACCTTTTTCGTGAAATTCCTTTTCCTTTACCCTTTTTTTCCTCGGCGGCTGCGGTAGCCGAGTGGTTAGCATTCCGCACTGCCATTTGGAAGGCCCGTGTTCAAACCCTGGTGCGACCAAAACCCAAAAGTCATATAAATTTAATTTTAAATGAAAAATTAAGCTAAATTTTCTAATTGCGGTCACCCCGCGGTAGGAAATGTCAACCCCACCGAGGGTATTTCGGACATGATATAATAGGCTCTTCATAAAGAACCATCAGCCTTTGGGTGGAGTTAGACTAGTAGGAAAACTGTTCTTCTCTCCAAGAAGTGGACCGGGAACATGGCCTATTCAAAAAGGTGGACTATTCCTTTCTACGGGAAGTGGAACAATGTCAATAGTAAAACCAAAAATGTTCTATTTCCACAAGTATTGAGTGAATAAATTTATGATAAAAAGGTATCACATGGTTAATACATTCAGTGTTCACGCTTTACAATTTTAACGCATTGCCCGGCTGCCGAGCGATCCATTTTCATAGATACCTGACTTTCCACTAAAATAACTAAAAGAAAACAAGTTTTGCTTTGACAGTTAAGTTTGAGAGTTGTTTAAATAGAGCCCTGTACTTTTGAAACCACGAAATGGATTATCCCATACTTTTTATGACTAAATATTTATGTTATTCATATTATATCTCTGGAAAACGCGTTTTGTGGGAGCTTCATATACTCGTATGTTATGGTCGTTCGACTTCGATAATTTCGCTCTAATATGTGATTAATCATAGGTGCTCAGAATATCAGTCATGATCTCAGATGCTGGTTGGCTGAGGGGCTAGTCTGCGTACACACAGACGGAGAGTCGGTCGTGGCTAAATCAACTTAGCTCATCGTTCTGATCCGATCGGTGTAATAATTGATCGCCTTCTGGTACTTAGATACTTCGGAGAAAAGTTAATATACCACATCATGTAAATGATAGGAATATATTGTATATAATGGTATAACTTCTCCGCATAAATGATTAAAAAAATTTTTGCATAATTTAAAAATATCAAAATTTCCTACTGAGTTTAAGAATTTCCATCGAAAGTAGGTTTGTGACATTTCAAAATAAAGTTCTTTAAACTACGCTACCAATGCCCACAGCACAGAATACATGAACATTTGAGAGTCCTTACGCTCTAAACGGCAACGATTATCCTTCGGAATTAACAAATTATTTTAATTTCTTTTTTAATAAGATTTTTGGTTCTGCTCCCAAAAGCTAAAGGAAATTACGATTATTTTCCAGGCAACATAGCGAATACACGCGCAGATACACTACTACTACCGCACACAAATAACAGCCGGCGGAGTCCCGGTGGCTAAGTTGCATTCGCAGCAGGAGTACGTGAGATTAAGCCAAAAAGTATTTCGACTGCCTCGAACAACAACAACAAAAAGAAAAGAGATTTTTATAAAATACTGCGACACAACACTACCAACAAAACAACAACAAAAAAACAAAAGTTTCTTACCACAACAAAAAGCCGAAGAGGCGTTAACATAAATATTTAAATTTTGCCCTTTGCAACACACACACACGCACACACACGGGCACACACAAATGTACCCTTCAGGGTGATTGGACCGCTTAGAGTTTTGTTTCTGCTTTCCCGCCACAAAAAGTTTTGCACGTGAAATATTACAAGAGAATTACGGCCAAAATAATTCCATCGCCGCGCGGAGAAAAATCCCAATGCCAAAATATAAATTAAGAAATGTGGCGGAGAAGAGCAGCAGGCGGCATGAAGTTTGGTTCTCCCAGCAACCGCAGCGCAAATGGCAATTTCAACTTGTGCAGCTTTGGCTGAAAACCGAATTTGTTTTGTCCATGCAACATGCAACAAAACCAAAGCCAAAGCTAAATATTTATGCCAAGTTTACGCATTCCGGCGTTTTGGCTTAGATTGCGGAAATTGCAAATGCGCCACCGAGTTTGCTCAGCGTCTGTGTGTTTGCCTGTTTGTGTGTGTCTGTGTAGACGTACCAAAGGCACACATTCAAATTAACGAATTCTCAATCAACGATTTGCAACCGAAATAAATTTATCACCCTCCGTCTCCTCACCCCTTCAGCCCCGAAGCATGCTCACTCGCCCTCGTCTTGGCTGAGCGTTGTCTTCCATCCTCATTCGCCATAATTCCTTGATTTCGACTTGCCACCAACTGTCAAGATTTGTCAGTCTTCAGGCTTCGTGGCAGTTCAACCACAAAAGCGAGCGGCGCAGCTGTGAGCTCCGCTCCGCATCGCTTGGTGGCTTAGTAAATTACAAGTTAGTGAAGCAATTCCGACTTAGGCGTTGCACTCGCAGTAAGAGGCAGTGGCACCGCATCCACACGTGTCTATAAATCCACCAAAGAATATAAGATAACAAAAGTGCAGTCGGAGAAGTGCATAAATAAATATGAACATACGCATGCGTTGACAGTGTGTGTGTGTGTGTGTGTCGCTTGCTAAGCCAACACTTAGCAACCTCCAAGCACCCAATCGCCTGCAGTATGACACGCCAAGTATCTCAGTAGTCACAAAGCCAACTTAAGTGCCGTTAATGTCTTTGCTTTTGGTAGAGTTCCAAGATTCGCTCGCGCAAGCTGTGGGTGAGTGTGTTCAGTAAGATTAAAATAGGAAATCAGTGCCTTTAATTTTTATTTTATTGCTAACAACAACAATAGTAGAATAGCTTTGCTCTGCAAATACACGCATGTCCCTGCACTGGCACTGTCTGAGTGGAGATACTTCAGTGAGCGCTTTGCTATGTTCTGCTTACGCTTGTGTGCTTCCATGTGGGTAGTTGTAGACTGGAAAGTCGTTAGTTGCACTTAAAGTGCAAACAAATAAGAGTTTTTGAAGTACCAGAACTCGCTTTAAGTCAGGGGTAAGTTTCTTGCAAATGTCACAGCGCATAGTTAACGATGTTACCCTAAAGCTAAAGACAAAGCTCTTTTTAAAAAGGAAACAAATTTTTTACTTTTCTTTTAAGTTGAGAAGTGGAGGGTTAGTGGGTTAGCTTGCTTGGCTAAGTAAATAACTTCGTTAGGAGGGACAGGAAAAGTTCTGGATATATTGCTTCGAAATTTCCATTTTAACTGGACCGGATGAAACATAGATATGAATATATATATATATATATATATATAAACATAACTAGAGCTTTGCAATCTCTCAATCAATTTTTTTTTGGCCGTTTCCAAACGACAGATAGATTTATATAAGAAGCTTTTATTTCTTATCAGAAATATTTTTGGAGAGGTTGGCATTCCCTGCCGAGAGGCGAGGCACGCCACAAATTGGAGGAGGAGCTCGGCCGGAAATCGCTTCAGTGGTTAAAAAGCGTCAAATATGTATGTTTGTACTATCTCTCCCAACTTCTTTGTGCTGTGATTTTGATACATCTTTAACAAATGAAGCCCTGCCCAGTTCCGGTTCTTCTTCCCTTCCTCTTTATTTAGTTGCTTTTCTTGAACAATAAGTTCGAAAAAGCTGTAGGTCTGCTCTGAATGAAATTGACAATGGTTGGCCAAAGTTGTGCCACTGAGAGATAAAAAGTTAATAACGAAAACCGTTTAAAAATAGTTACACAAAATCACGTCAATAAAGTGATTTTTATGCGTTTTTTCGCTCATTATTTCAGTTCGTTTCACATGCACTTTTATTGCTCTAATTTCTTATAATTTTTCAATCAATAGATTTCGCGCTCTCTGAACTGAGTGGTTTTCAATTCTGTTTTGGTTCTTAAATAATTGTTATATTACAAATTAATTGAGCATATTGAATGGATATTAAAGAATTGAAATGTTTTTCGGATGGTGTGCAACGCTCTCTGTAACCCTCACAAGTTCGACTACTGCCCTTAACTTCCAGTTGCCAGTTCACCGAAAAACTCTTTAAAGCTACCCAGTAAAAGTCTCTTTAGTGTTGTGGAACATAACTTTTTTATAAAAAGTTCATTGCTCCACATATTCTGACGATAATTACATGTTTATTCTAAGCCATTTCCGAAAGGCTGATAGACTTTTATGAGCTTACATTTCATATCAGAAAGACGTTGCTAGAACGTAGCAGTTTTAAGGTATTTATTTTAGAAGAGAATAGTCTTCATATAAAAAAATACTCTTCTTTTTACATACTTATATATATATGGCGACCCTGGTAGCCGAGTGCCACTCGGAAGGCCCAAGCTCAAGTCCTGGTACGACCAACTTTGAGAAAATTATAGGAAGCTAGTTTAAATAAAAAATTAAGTATATATTTGCATTTGTCTCTAAAAATTGCTAAATATCACATTTTATTTGGAAAGTCATTTCTTCGTTTGTTTTGTGTTTTGCGAAAAAGTTTCCCTTCTTTGCTTGCGTCCAAATCGAAAAAAAATGCGAATGAAAGAGAAGAACGAAACAAAGTAAAATGAAGAGCAATGGTTTTGAACAACTTTGGTTATTTCAATTGACAGCAATAACAACAATCACATCAAATAGCAAAGACAGCTGGCAAGACGCTTACTAGACTTAAGAACTTTACTTTTGTGTGTGCATAAAAAACTTAAAACAAACATCAAAAAATAGAACAACACTAATAAGCAAAGAGCCATTGAAATAACAGCAAGAGTTGGTCTCTATATTTAACAAAAATACAAAAAAAAAGATTAAAAAAAAAAAAAAATATAAAAAATATATTTATACATACGTGTATATAATATTCTAAATACCAAATACATATATACTTAAGAAAGTGTCGGGAAAGAGTAGGAAAAACGAAGAAAGCAATAACAACCGGAAGTTCGTTTAACGTTTCATACAACTATCAAAAAGGTGAGCGACAGTCGGAGAAGAGAATGAGTGAAAAATAGAAAAAAGTATCTACATGTATGTGTGTTTCTTACATATGCCAGAGAGGCTTAAGCTTGGGGAGTCAAGGTTTAAAAACCAAAAATGTGAAACGCGAGAATTGTGCACAGGAGAGAATCCTTAGGGCATTCAAAGAGAGAACCTGAAAACTGTGATTGAGAGCAGAGCATGTAACCTGGAACTATTTGATTAGACAGTGGGAGAGATATTAGTTTTGCATTTATTTGAAATTTATATGCCTATATATTGTATTGTACATAAGTATATTAAATAGAATAAATTGCAACATGAAAAGAATCAGTTGTGTTTATATTTAAGATTTTAATATTTGAACGATTTTTATTGGAAATCTTATAAAATGGTGTTTCGATATTCAAACAAAATATGTATGTAATCATATACTAAGGTTTGGGAAATCCAAATATTCATACAAAAATACAAAATTAGTCTAATTAAATTACTTGATGAAAATGACAGTGTTTTTGAAAAAGAACCTGCCTTGGCACCTTAAACATTCTACCACAAGCTTGTTCTGCATTTAACTATCAGCATTATCATTCGTGCCATCTGTTGTTGTTATTATTATTTATTTTAGTGTATTTGTTAAGAATTTTGTACAAAATTTTAAATGGTTGTCTGCATGAACAATATAATGCTATTTTATTATTTATAGGCACAACAAAGCATATATGTATATTAATATGTGTGAAAAAGGTGGAGGGAGGAATAACTAGTAAGTAGTTGTACGGCATATCTACATTACAATATATGTATTTTTGGTTTATTATGGCAAGTTATAAAATTTCAATAAAACATTAGTTACGGTCTGAACACAATTTAAACGTCAACGTTATGTGTAAGGGTATATACCATACATATATTAGTACAATGCATATACCTAAATCTATGTAAATAAATTTATCTGCGCTTCATGGTGACACTACATTGCTTTTTCTATTTATACATGTCTTTTTTATCAGATAATTATTTGTCGCGTAGTTTTTTAGTGTTGCTAGCAATTGTTTATTTGTGTAATTAAAAAAAAATCGGGTTTGCCAGCATTATTGGCGTAAATTGAGTTTTGCAATTAAGTCTAACCGTGGATATAATTGATGGCAATTAAAATAATATTCCAATTATGTGTAATATATGGTATTCGCTGAATAATCATTCTGATAAATTTGAGTGTAAATAATATATATAGTATAAAAATGTGCAAATTTCGTACTTGTTTAATGGAAATTATTTTTCTCATAGAGTGCGTGCTTAAAACGTGGCAACTTTTAAATAAGATGATTTTTTGCCGTATAAAAATTATGCTGTGTTTTAAAGTACCAAAGGTTTACACACATGAAACCAGATAAAAATGATTGCTTGACATTCCGATCTAAAAAAGTAAAAGAAAAATTGTTAAGGTTTTTTTCGGATTTGGTATTAATTAATTATTTTTGACATGTCAATAATATACTTATATATACCATATATAATACAAAACTATCCATATTGCTTTTTCGAAAAATAAACCTAAATAAAATGCGTTAAAATAAATTTTTTTCATGAAATTCCTATTTTGTTATAAAATTTGTACCCTTGGCGTTATATAAGGAAGACCTCATCATTCAAATGACTGCTTCGAGAATTTTCGCAAACTTCTATCCGTTTGAGGTACTTTCGATCACCTTTCGGTACATATTAGACGAAATATCAGTCTCAGCATGACGAATGTTGGTTTTAAAGTGCTTATGAGTTAAAGGTTTATCTGCATAAACAAAGTCTTTCGCGGAACTTCACAGAAAAAGTGCCAAACTGTACGATCTCGGTGGCGAATTCACATTGCTAAGACGAGAGATTACGCGGCCGGGAAGCCATATTTGCTCATGTTTTGTGGCATGTAGCACCACATGAAACCACCTATTGTCCAAGTCGTGCTCTTCAATTGCAAAATCCCAGTTCTTGATAGGGTCGAGAAATAGACACATTCGAGTCTTCCTCCTCCTTGATAATGAGTTTTCTTTAATGCGGGACTTACCTTCGCTTATCAAATCAACCGCATTATTCCAACCTTGGTTTCTTACGGCGATATGGTGGAAATTTCAGAGATCACTACGCACGTTAAATTCTAAACAATTCTTTGGTTCATTAAATCGATTGCTCTTCGACTTGGTATCCAGTCATTGATGTTTATTCATGGCATCATCAGGGGTTTAGTTGACTGCCCGGAGCTGCTTGTGCAAATCAGCTTTAATGTTCCTCATAGAACCTCGTGCTGTTATTATCCGTTTTACTAAGAAGTAAGTAAAGCCAATTATCACAACTACCATCCTATTGTTCTAGCTTTCTTCAAATTTAATTGGATCTTAAGAAGCCTCGATTTTGATTTCGCATTTTCACAACAGGCCTTGAAATATCTGCAACCGATTCAGCCTCCTCAAGTTACTTTAGAATTTTAGCAATTGGTGGAGGTGTTGGTCGACGAAGAGCACCATAATCTCCTCTCCAAGCTCAAAAGGTGGCCACGTTTGAATCTCCATTTAAGCAGTATATGTTCTGAAAATGGATAGCACTGTTATATATCTACGCTCCATCTGCAGACTTTATTGTTATCGTGCGTAAATATTGATGAGTGCATAAGTTCGTGCCCGATTCCGCTGGATGCCGTACGAATCGTTTCAGAGTGGCGCTCGTGAAAAAAATATATACATATTATATATCGTTGGAAAGGTGACAGTCCGAACTGTAAATCAAGCATAAAATAACTTCATTTTGATTTGAGTTGCTTAGTGAAAAGACGCATGGAAGATGAACAACGAAAAAGATCATATGCGTCATATTATGTTATACGAATTCCGCAAAGGAAAAACAGTGGGCGCTGCAACTAAAGATATTCGCGAAGTTTATTTGGACCGTGCTCCAGCACAGTAAAGAAATGGTTCGCGAAATTTCGTTCTGGAGATTTTAACCTCGAAGATCAACCTCGCAGTGGACGGCCTTCTGAGCTTGATGACGATGTTCTAAGGACTTTAGTTGCGAATAACTCACGTATTTCGACGGAAGAGGTTGCCAGTGAATTGAACGTCAACAAATCAACTGCGTTTCGTCGTTTAAAAAAGGTTGGGTACACTTTGAAGCTCGATACATGGGTGCCACATCAGTTGAGTGAAAAGAACAAAGTGGACGTATGTAAACAGCAATTTCTTTGCTTCGACGGATCAAAAACGAACCTTTTTTGGATCGGCTCGTGACTGGTGATGAAAAATGGGTCCTGTACAACAATGTTCAACTCAAAAGAACATGGAAAAGGGAACACGAAGGGGCGGAACCGATGTCGAAAGGTGGATTGCATCCGATGAAGGTACTGCTGTGCATTTGGTGGGATATCCGAGGCGTGATCTATTTTGAGCTCTTGCCAGCTGGAGAAACGATCACTGCCAACAAGTATTGTCAGCAATTGGTCGAATTGAAGAAAGCAATTGATGAAAAACGTCCGATTTTGGCCAATCGCAAAGGAGTTCTTTTCCATCATGACAACGCCAGGCCACATGTTGCAAAACCGACCCTGGCCAAACTGAAGGAGATGAATTGGGAAATCATGCCGCATCCCCCATATTCACCCGACATTGCACCTTCTGATTATCATTTGTTTCGATCGCTGCAGAACAATTTGAATGGAAAAAAATTTAAAAATGTGGAAGACGTCAAAAACCACCTTGACACCTTTTTCAACGAGAAACCGCGCGATTTCTATGAATCAGGCATCCGTAAATTGGTTGAACGTTGGGAGTGGATTGCCGAACATGATGGCGAATACATAATTGACTAATAAAAGCGCTTTCTTCAAAAAATTTCAATTTCAGTTTGCACTTGAAATCGGGCAGGAACTTATGCACTCATCCATACCAAGCGATCAAATCAGTGTTACTCATACGCAGTGGCACCCCTTCGCGCATAATTCTTTACAAGCATTCCGTAAGATGTAAGTACGACACTATATAGAAATTCTTTTATTTAAAAGTTATTTTAATGTTCAGTTATTTGTTATTTGTTTAATTTAACTTTGACTTGCTTCTATGTTCGTGTGAGCATTGCATAAACCACTATCACCATTTTTTACTTGAAGCTTCATAGCTTTCAAAATGAAGTGCAGATTTGTTATTTATTTTAAAAAAGCTATCTTTTTCTCAATTGTTTCTTCTCTAGTAGTTTTTATTTCATTTTAGTTTAGTTTGTGTAATTTGTTATCTTGAGCATCTTTTCGTCTGCATTTTCTTGGGATTTGAAATGTCACTACTTGTCAGGGCGAGACATCTGCAGAGCTTTGGAGGCGAAACACCAAAAATGTTTCTTTGGGTACAAAAATCAGACGTCCTTTGTTCTTTGTCTCCGGCTTTGTTGGTGAATCTTTATCAGCTATATGAACTGATGTTTTTCTACATTTATCTGTCTCGCAGCTGCCAGTGCAGCCTCGACTTAAATTTCGTTTACAAATAAAAATAATTAAAAGTTGTTTGCTGTGCTTTTCAGTGGCGGAATATATCCTTTCACATAGAAAGGTTTTGCATTTTTTGTAATAAATATTTTTAACTTTAGAAAGTTGAAAATTAATTTTTTAAAAATAAAATAAAGCAAAAGTCACCAAATCTTTTTATGTCAGGTAGTTAATATATTTGAGTTTGTTTTTTGTATCATGATTTTTACTTAAAATATTTTGATTCTATTGTGATATTTACATATTCATAAGGATTTATTGGGGTGCTAATTATTGGGAGCTCCACTTTTCCGTGACTGGTTCGATGGCACAATCTTGCAAAAACCGCCAAATTGTGTGTGAGTGTGTGTGTGTGTTTACACAGCAGCGATGCAATTAATTACTAATTTGTGCCTTCCAATTAATTGCCGTTTCAATTTACATTTGTGTAAAATATTTCATAAAATTATTGAATTTGACATGGACAATTAAATAATTAAATTTCCGTTTAAACACATTTTGATTGGCGGTGGCCAGCAAGAGCAACCATTAAACATATATACTCGTACATATATACAATAAATTCATGAAATCTAATAATGGCAAAAAATGAGGCAGCCAAACCAACAGTACATACACACACACACACACACCGACACACTGCCATACTGTTGGCAGTTGCAAATATGTAAATAATTGAATTGAACTAAATTGTCAAACTCGTCAAATGGAAATGGAAATTTTTTCATTCGAAAGTCAAAAATATGTAAATTCAGTTTTGTTAAACGACTCAAAAACCAAAACTCGTGCGAAATTCCCCGAAGCGATTGCAGTACTTTGCTGAATGCAACAATACAAGCGCATACATACACACACACACATACTCATATGGAAAAACGTTTATTTATTTAACAGCGTGTCAACGAGCGGCAATTTGTAAAAATGTTGTAGCAAACCAATGTTGTTTTGTTGCTTTATTGGCGCTAAACATTTTTGTGCCAACTATTATTGGACAGACTTCCACTCACCCCTCAGGGCAGTTGACTAGGCGTGTGCATATGTTCACATAAAACCATAAAACGTTGCAAGGCTTGTGCAATAACAGTTGTTTTGGATAGTTGACAACAAATGGAAAAGGCTCACAAATAATTTTTGTGGCAATAATTTTCCGTTTATTGGAAAACTTTATTGCGGCAACTCTAATTAGGCAAAAAGGTCTCATTTGGTTTTTGCATGTAATTTTTTCCATCTGACTGAAACTCGACTTCGTATGAAAATAAACTAATTTTTATAATAACGAGCCTCCCAAGTCCTTTACGTGGTGAGTAAAAGTAACAACAAACACTAAATAATAATAGTGGATTATGGTAAATTTAATGGATATAACCAGAAGTTAATGAAATTAATTGAATATTTGATGTAGTACCCCCCTCACCCTCCGAGAGGAAGAGTCCCACTTTTTTGGAGGGATCAGCGAGAGGGCGACCTGGCTTCCTTTGATATTTCCAACTGGTGCCACACATCGAAAATATGGGAGGAATAGTGCACTTTTGTTGATTTGGCTATATAAAATGAGTAAAGTAAGTAAATAACATAATATTTTTCACCAATCTTGTTTTCTGTGGGGCGTTACTTGTACGTAAATATTTTTGGTTTTACTGAAATTAGAGTGTATGTATTTTGTGAACACTTCGTGTCCTTCAGATTTTTCTTTATTTGCTGTAGCACCATACACATGTACATAGGTACATTCCCTCAGCATTTATTGGTCATTTCGACTCAAACGTTTTTAATTTACTAACTAATTGCGCAACCTTTCTGCGGTCAAGCACGCTAAGCGTATTTCTCTTTATTTTCTCCATCATTTTTCGTTACTACTTTTTGCTCTATTGTATATAGTTATTTAATGTATGTATGTATGTGAAATACGTAGAGATTTTCTATTTAATAGCCGTCAAATGAATATTCGCTCGTCAAATTGTTTTGCCACAAATATTTTTAATTGCTTTTCTGCTGGCAGATACATGTGCATATACACACACACGCACATAAACATGTACATATATATTGTATGTATGTATGAATATATGTAGTGTAATATTTTCTATTTATTTGCTTACACGTAAGCATGTATTTATTTGTTTTGTTGTTGTTCGGTAACAAATTTAATTTATTTTCAAATAAACGCCAGCACAAGAGGAAAAATTACAAGCATTAATTTGTATTTAGAGAAACAAAAACAAAATCAAACAAAAAATCAAAACTTAAATGCAATTAATTTCATTTAAATATATTTGATTTTTTTTTATTTTCTCTTTTTTTTAACCTTTGGCAAATTAAATAATAAAAATTACTTTCTCCTAAATGGCCATTTGAAAATATGTAGATGTATGAGTGCTTGTGCGCCTTTTTTTTAAGTGAAGTAGTTAAGGCCATCAGATTGTGGTTAAATAATTAAAGCGAATACAATAACAAGTAGTTGAGGGTGCTAAGTGTTTTGAGTTGACGTCAAAATTAAAATTATCAGAAAAGGGTTTGAAAATTATAGTACTCTTGCTTGTGATAGAGAAATTATTTGAGGAGAGTTCCCACCTGCTTAGAATTTTTTACTAAATTCATTTGATTAAACAAAGAAGATTTTATGAAAAGTTTATGTTTGTGTTCTTATTTGCAGTAGAGTCTGCAGTCAACAAACTGATTGAACCTTATCAATGTGGCTTTAGACCAGGTGAATATGCCATTGACGAGGTATTTACCAAGAGAGAACGAATGGTACACTATTATTGATTCCTCTATAATCGCGTAAGCAGTGCCTATCTCAGTGAAAAAAAGATCTCAGGGTAGCTTTCATGTCTTCGGTTTACTGTGGGATTTCCCACTTGCAGGTCTTTGCGGAAGGAGGAAAAAATCAACGCTTGATAGTCAGGCGCAAAAGCAGGGTGGTTACGTAAAAGGTAATACAGGTTACCTGCTGCATATCTGCAGGGTTTCTGTCATAAAATATTCTCGGGAACGAAAAAATTTATGAGATTGCCAAAAGTAATATCCGTTCATTTACGCAACTAGTACTAGATATACGTAAGGGAGTTGAAAGATGGATCAGGCTGAGATGAAGTGCTTTATTGGCATACACGATTGCCAGGATCATACGGAGTTGCCACATACTCATTTAATATATATCTATAAGAAAAAATCAGCTTTAATTGACGATACGACGTAAAACTAAATTTTCTCGAATGCAAAGTTTAGAAAAAAAAATTAAAAAAGACCCGGTTGAAGGTTTTCGTATCCCTATTAAGGGAATCTATTTTTGCAGGATTAAGTAACTAAACATTCTCAAATTACAATTTTCTATTGCCTATGAGAAAACAAAAAAAAAAAAAGACAAAATTTAATGGAATATACTCGTATGTATATTTTGTTTGCTTTTCCATTTGACTACCGCATCAAAGTTTGTGGTTTTTGCCGTCTGTTTGCACAAATAATTGCGTAAAAAGTACATTTTGCTAAGTGGGTTGCCAAAAAATGTGAGTTTGATTTGCAAATGCAACTCCGACATGTCCAATTTGCATTTGGCTCGTTTTCATGAGCGTAATTTGCGGTTTTAAAACTCAAAAACTACAAAGCAAAGGCGAACTAATGCAGTGAAGTTTGAAGGGCAATAGAAAAATATGTGTTTAAATTTATGCGAAAATGTTGGTGGAAATTATGAAAGGCTTTGCATAATGTATTTAAAGCAAACAAATAAAAAATAATAATTAAATAATTAAATAATAAAGACCACTCATAGATTTGGAACACCATTCTCTACTCTCCGTTCGTTTCCGAAATGTTCAACATCAAAGTGCCACTGCAATAGAAGGACATTTTCCTTATTAGAATTCATTCCAAAGAAGTTGCTATGTGATTATTTTGAAAAATTACCAACACACATACAAACTGCGCACATATGCCCCTAAAAATATGCAACGGCAAAACGTGTGTTCACTTGATAAACGAGATGACAGCCAAGTTTATGAGAAAATTGAAATGCAAATGTGACAGAACTGTACGGCGTAAGAGACAGAGAGGCAGGGAGAGGGGAAAGAGGAAAATCCATTAACTTGGAGGGAATTTATGCAGAAGATTCACTGCGCCTTCTCAGTGAATTTTGGGCTAAATTTGAAACCACTGTATCCTGACGCATACCGACGTTCAGTTGCCGCAGTTACATTTAATTTGGACAAAAACGATAAATTCGCTTGTAAACTATTCGCAGAGCAATGCCACAGCACAATATTAATATAAATTAATATGAAATCAAGTAAATGATGAGAAATATAAGTGCCTATGAAATAAGGACATACAAATAAAACTTGGTGAAGCCATTTGCGTACTAAGTTAAAAGCATTTCATGGTTGTTTTGTTGCTTTGTAATTTAATTTTATTTGTTTATTTTTTAACTTGGGTTTGTTTACAAGCATTTCGCTTTCATTCTCACATTTTTCGTGTGTCAACTAATTTCATTTAGTCGTGCGGGAAGACAAAATAAATAATCGCGGCTTTCGGATGTACTCCCGATCATTTCACACGAATTTTCGCTTGTTTTTCTTTTTCACGCACAAAGCTATCAAATGGCAATTAGCCAAAAGGATTCCAAACATGTTTCGCTGCACAATTTTCGAAAGATTTTCACTTCCTCTCTCTCTAGCGCTTCGAAATATACGCTTCGGCTTACACTTTTCATTCTGACGTAGCGGAAAGCAGTATTTTGTTCCATTCGTTTGTTGCAAAAAATTACAAGGGTGAGGGTGTAGATTTAAAATGTTGTTGTTGTTATTAATATCCTTTCATTGTTGGTTTTCAAACACCGTGAAACTGTCGCAAAGTTTGCAACAATTCTTTTTCATTTCGTTTTGCATCGCATTTCGCTTATTTCTCACTTTAGTTATTTTTATTAATATTTGTATCATTTTTATCTGTCTCACCTTCTTCCTCTTAAAAACCTTTGAAAGGCTGCTCGACTGCTATATACGCATATATCTACCATACAACAGCCTCCTGAGGAAGCAACACGCATACCCTAAGGGCAAGTTCGTCAATAAGCACTACATTATTCAGTGGAGTGCATCGAAAAAGAGCTTCCCTAGGAGAAGGAGTACACGTTTGACGTAGAGGGGCTTCAAACAAGATTCGTCCTGAATTTGTAATATAAACTCTTCGGGAAATGGCCCGCCAACAGCCCATAGTAAATCTTGTAAATCTCTCAGCAATTACACTGATTTATAATTGAACAGCACGGATTGTGGTGTTGTGGCGTTGGTTGCAGACAGTGCCCTAACAGCGATAGCTAAATACCCCACAAAATTTAAGCGATTTGCTTCAAAACGTCCTATACCCAGTAATGAAATGGTCGAAGGACACTGGATGAAACATCGAAATAGTAACTCAACTTCAGAGCAATTGCGGTACAGAGCACACAAACCTCTCTATCAGCCATCTTTACAGATAGCTCAAAATTCTATGAAAAACTAGGTTTTCTCCGATGCTCTCAATAAATGTGAGCATGCGACTATCAGACCGTTGCAGCGTCTTTCAAAACAGAACAGTATGTATTCATGGATGCTCAAGTCTACGAAAGTAGCGCAATCAGTTACAATATATTTCGACAACCAAGCTGATACTCGTATAATTTATTACCTGTCTGAATAAACTCTTAATTAAATGCTACACAATCGTGGTTTGAGTGCGTAGAACTTACAAGTGTACCTTTGTTCAGGGCAAAGCGAAGTGGAGGAAGAGTCTATTGAACCCTCCAACTGTCCCTGTTCAGCCTTGACATCTGTAAGGTAAACACCTTGATTATTTGGTTGTTTTGAAATTGATGATCTCGTTGCTTTTATAAGACACACCTTTCGAAAATGTGAAAAGATGAAGATAAGAGCCTCAGAGCACTATTCCAATGAGCCTGATTGCATTATTCACTGATTAGATTTTTAGCGTTTTGTTTACATTTGTAGTTTTGAGCGGATTTCCAGTATGATTCCTTTACCTTTGGAGATGCCTCGAAAGCTTATGGAAAAGAGGGAAAACTCGCAAGTCGCATTGAAAACAAGCAAACACCAAACGTTCTTGTAAACACTTGCGTGTTTGTTGCTGTGTACTTGTGTGTGTTTTATGTGAAGGTAGCACTTTGCTTTTTCCCTATGTGCGTTAGTGTGCGTTTCTCAGCGTTTGCGTGAGGGAAGGTTTGTCCATGTTTAATAGATTGGGCTTTGGCACCTTGCGTGTTGGGCTATTTTCGCTACACTTGTCGTTCTGGTGGCGGAAAAATGTGTGTAAACTGCATGAATAGGGTACGAGTATAGAGAAGTAAAGAAGACATGCCTTTTGTGTCGCTGGACCAAAATCGGCGCTTGCCGTTGATTTGCTTTGAATTTGCAGCGTTTACTGCTTGATGTTGTTGTTGGCCGTTTCCGTTCTGACTTGTTATCATCGGCAGCACTGCACTGTCTGCGGCTGTTACATTAATAAAACAACAACTCCCATGCAGCGGCTCAGTGCATAATCTCATTCATTCTACACTTTAGTAGTCGCGGGCCTCCTTTGTTGATATTGTTTTGTGTGTTTTTGTGGTAACTGTATCACAGATAGCGGTTAAAATGTGAATGTGTCACATTCCCATATGACTTGCAGTTTAAAACAAGTTTGTCAACTTTAACGTGAAGTTTTTAAATTAAAATAAAATAATAAGAGATTCCTCTCCCCGACCCAGATGCTGAAACTACTTGGTTTGCCATGAAACATTGGAGTCAATTGCTGAAGCAATATTTGCAAGGCAGTTAAAGTAGAAATTACCGAGAAAACGATGTCGGACCACATATAGAGCGGGGCAGTGGTAGGGGTAGTGTTCTAAAGACTCCACCTCGTCTGTGTCTCTGCAGCTGTAACAGAAGTGGCGAGAAAAGTCACTAGTCCCTCTATCTTGAGTGCCCATCAAGCAGTGAATGACTATTATGGATATTGTTATGCTTATGCAGGTTCTGTTTAGAAGGAGTAGATCATCGATCAGTCGCCTCTCGGCAGAGAATATCCACCCCATCGAGACATGAAATAGAAGCTCCTCATACAAAACCATCAACCGTTCAGAGGCGGCAAGTATAAACTGTAGGTCCCTTCATTTGTTGGAAAAACATCACTTCAGCGGTTAAAAAGCTTTGCTGGTAGTGGCTGATCTTGCTTAGGATTGTGCTCCCTCATACCAGCTCGTCAGTATAGTAAATTCTCGGAATGCCTCTATGTGTGGGAACCCACCCACGTACATTCCACATGCAATCGCGAGTTCTGTTAAACACGTGGTGTCTGCTTGTATATGAAATAAAAAAGGAATAATTTACGCTTCTGAGAATTTTATGCTGACTATACAACCTGAGTGGTTAAGAAGGGCTCCAAGCTGTAACCTTTTTAAAAACTTATTTACGGTGGCAACTGATATCATAAACTTTTATCAGCCGTTCAGCAGCCGTGGGGTTATTCATTCTGATGTTTGGAAAATACAAGTGAATAGAATGTATTTAATTTTTTTTTCACAAAACTCCGTTTTTATTATAAAGCATGGGATTATATGTGAAATAACACATCGTTCAAATGAGCACCTCGCGAATTTTCGCCAACTTCGATCCATTTTTAGCACATATCGGTCGGTTTCTCAGCCATAATTTAACGGGTATTGACTTTGAAGCACTCAAGAGTCAAGAGTCAAAGGCATAAACACGCACCATCTCGGTGGGCAATTAACATCGCCAAGACATACTAGGCGTACCAAAGCGGGCAACAGACAGTATGTTGTTTTTTTTAGGCTTATCGGAGTATCGAATTCGAAATTTTTTCTTCTTTACCTAACCCCCGATTGAGAAATGTTTAGTAATACTTTATACCTATGGATGTAGGGCAAAATAGACCATAATGCGCCGTAAAAAATTCTCATCTTTTGAGAACGTCGGCAATAGAAACATTCGGGTTGCGACAACACTTTTACTTACAAAATCAATGTTTGAGGTGGAATGAGAAAAAGGATGATGCCTTACAATATCTTTACAGATCCACTATCTTAAAATGTCATTAACATTTTACCAATTGCTTAAATACAGCACGAAACGTGACCATGATTGAATCTCCACTTTTGTAATAGGTTTTAACATTTTTAATACGTTGGAAGGGCTGGTAAGCGATCTATTTTCATAAATACCTGACTTTTAGTTAAATTAAAACATGTTTGCTTTGAAGGATAGGTTTGAAAGATGTCAAAGTACAGCACTGTACGTTTTAAACCACGAAATTTAAAAGTCTATATACATATATATGAATGTTTAACCGATGATTTATTACCTTAAAAATAGTGCCCCTTCACAAATCGGAGCATTGGAACCACAACCTCCTGCAGAGCTCAAAATAATTATATATAAATGTTTCTAGGATTCATTTTTGCAAAATTTCCAAATTCTTAATTAGCTCGCTTCTACATTTTTTATTATTTTATTATTGAAATAATTTGAGTTGTCTCATGTAAAATAGTTGTCTGGGCCGTCAGTAAATAAAATCAAGATATAAAATAAATAAAAAGTGTAATAAGTCAAAATAAATAAATAAAGACGTGATTGCTTGCACACAAAATTTTCATATACAGGGTGGCGCACGAATCGCCTTACAAAAACAAAACGTAATGGTTCGTTTCTTGGTTGAAGGATCGCTTTATTTTATTTTATTTTATTTGGATGGTTATTATTTAATTTTTTCAGAAATGAAAAGTGAATGGGAATGCCAAAAGCAGGTTTGGGTAATGCATCGGTACCATGAAAACCATCTAAAACCATCTTTCCGTTCAAAAGGAAGTTAGACGGGAGTTTGGCAGCACGTCCCCGCGTAGATGGATCACTATGAGGTAGGGAAACATGTTTGACGAATCTCGAGTCGCGAGAAGACCGTACCATCGAGATCCATGTGTTCATGTTCAAGACACAATCGTAGCTATTGCATTGCCAATTCCAGGAAATTCCGCATTTCAACTCGAAACTTATCGGCGCAACTTGGAATCAGCAGACGGTCACTGCAACGGATAATTCATGATGATAAAAAGTTTTTCAGTAAAAAATTCAAACTACAGGCCAGTTAGATACTCTAAAACTGTCAAAAGTGATTTAAATAGACGGAAATTGTCTTTTATATCTGATAGAGTTCGTTTTCATCTAAACAGCAATGCAAACAAGCAAAATTGCTGTGTGTGGAGTGAATCAAATCCAGATATAATCGTAAGACGGAACTATACCCAGAACAAGTCACTTTGTGGTGCCCTGTTTCATCAAGCTGCATTGCCACTGTAACAGTTACTGCCAATGAAGGAGTTTTTTTGTGAAGTATTTTTATCCTGAACAGCCAAAGACGTATTGCTTTGATTAGCGTTTGATTCCGGCAAGTTGGAACAGTTGCACACATAGCCAGATCGGTTACCGCGAAGCCCCAAATAAAAACTTCAAAAGAAATTCATATCTAGAAACAAGCAAGAGATGTAAAAACAAAAAAAAAAACATAACTGATTTAATCGGTAATTGGGGCAACATCGACTTCAATTATATATGGTTAAATTGTAAGGGCCGATGTTGAATGTAAACCACACCTAAACGCCAAGTTTTTTTCCGAATTTAATTTGACATTTCTCTATTTCAGACTTACTCAATTTGAACCATGGAGAGATACACAATCCAACAACGTGTTAAAGTTATTCAGACTTATTATGAAAATTTTCGAAGAAAATCATCTTCAGTGATGAGGCACATTTTCACCTCAGTGGATTCGTCAATAAACAGAATTGCCGCATTTGGGCGAATGAGAATCCAAGAGTGATTGTCGAAAAACCAATGCACCCACAAAGAGTGACTGTTTGGTGCGGTTTATGGGCTGGCGGCATCATCGGGCCGTATTTTTTCCAAAATGAGGCCGGTCAGGCAGTTACTGTGAATGGTGTTCGCTATGGATGTGGACGATATGTGGTTTCAGCAGGACGGTGCCACTTGCCACACAGCTAACGAAACAATGGCTCTTTTGCGCAACAAATTCAATGGCCGTGTTATCTCACGTAATGGCGATGTCAATTGGCCCCCAAGATCATGTGATTTGACACCGTTGGACTTTTTTCTCTGGGGTTATTTGAAAGAAAAGGTGTACGTCGATAAGCCAGCAACAATTCAAGAGCTAAAGGATGAGATAATTCGGCACATTAACGGCATAGAAACTCCATTATGCCCCAGCGTCATCGAAAATTTGGACCATCGTATGGAGGTGTGCCGCCGAGGTCGCGGCGCTCATTTGGCCGATATTTTGTTAAATACATAATTGAGTAATACCAATATATCATAATAAAATAAAATTTCAATAATTTCCTAAATAGTTTGTGTTTTATTCAAAATCAACATCGGCCCTTGAAAATTTAACCACCCTTTATATCAGCATAGGCTTGGCTAAGCACAAAGGGCATTTATGGTCTATCATCTATAAAAATAATTGATTAATTAAATAACATAAAATAAAGTTTTCTATAAAATAAAATAAATAATAATTAAATGCATTGTGTTAAAAAAGTTTATATAAGTTTCTTATTGTAGCACCATCAGTGAGCCAGCCTGTATCTTCATTAATACTGTTGCTGTAGTTGCACATAAGTTTGTTGTTGTTAGCAGTTGTTGACACATCATCTGTCAAAATCAAAGCAATTATGTCACTCGCTGCAGTCAACTATTGTTTCAGCACTTTGTTGTTGCTTTGTGCTTAACGTTCGTTATTGTGTATTATTCCTTTAACCCTTTTAGCCCCCCGGCCGTGACTGAAATGGTTGCTCATTGAGGTTTAACATAAAATTCTTATTTTTTTACAGCAGTTGGGATTTTCGTAGCTGATTGGATGTATTGTATATTGGATGTACATTTACATATACATATGTATGTATAGTGTGTGCGTAAAATGTATCGTAATAATTTTCGTAGTTGTTTGTATAAATCAATTAAGAATAAAAAAAATTAGTAGAATTTCTTACTTATTTTTCAAAGCAATTTCTTAAGATCTTAGTCTCTTTGGGTCCCTGTCAGAGCAAAAAATCAAATTTCTTTTATGTTTATATATTTTATTTTATTTTATGTGATCTAAATGCTTTTTGCCAATAAATAAGGGTATGGGAAAGCGACTTGCAGGGAGAACAACGAAAGCCGAAACTTTACCACAGTCTCAAAACTCTAGTAATGATAATATGAATGTGTTTGAAAATATCTGCTGCATATACCATATGAATTTTGCGAACTACTTTGTTACGTGATGATATGTGCTTATTTGCTTATGCATGTTTACAAAGCAAAATATCATATAGACATACCATCATTTTGCCATTTTAGCTCAAGGGGGGGATGAAAATGAGAAAATCCCAAGTTATACATAAACAAATGTATATATTCGTATATCTATGTAAATTTTATGCTCTGCTATGTCGCTTTCACTCATATCCATTTACCATACATTCTCAATATGTACATATATCGAATTATGGCTTAACCGTGTTGCTGTATAATTTTCAAGAATATTTCCGAAGATTCTCACTCTCTCAAAAGGGGACTATAATTTATTCAATATAGTCTGACAATGAGAAGACTTTGCAGTGGCTGTAGGAGGAAACACTTCATTAAACGCAACCATGTGTGAAATCTGTCAACCGCCATATTGTCACCCACTCGCTTAAATTTAGTAATATAAAAAACGCTTGAAGCGGCATATTTATATACTGAATATATGGATATATAGATATTATATGTGTGGTTAGAATGACAATCTGCGCAAGCATTGGTTGTCCTACAAAATAACGAGAAAATTGAAACCTTATGCCAATTAGTAGTATTCATATATCTGCTCAGCTGAGAGTGATGATAACTATTATTAAATAAGAAAAATATTTTCGCTGTAAATTTGTAGCATTTTATAAAATATTTTACACTTTCCCAGCATTTTTCGCTGGAGAGTCTGATGACTTTTTTATTTGTATAATTATTTCTGCAAGTACCCCTGTCCTGATAGCATCTGGTGACATAACAATCCAAATCTCCGAATTTTCTGTTTATCCATATCTGGACATTTGTCATTAACCTGGCCGTCTATCAGCTACGGTTTTATGATTTCCATCGGGTTTGCTACTGGCCCAGGGTTTCTTTTCTTACATATTCTCTCTTGGCATTGACAGCTCTTTTTTGTGCTTTCAATTTCTGAGTATCCAGATCTTTGTTCACAGCTATTGTGTAGACGTACATAAGGAAATCAAGTACGAAATTACAACCAGTGAAATGAAAATTTGCTGATACTTTTTCTCTGATATTTTGAGTAAAATTTTAGATACTTTTTTTTAGTTCCTTTCCTTATATAAATTTTCTTTCTGTTCCTTAAAGTTCAATTTTTTTGTGTGTTTGTGGACTTTGGAATTTATTGCTTTAATTTGGCACATAGTTTCATGGCAACATTGAAAATTTGTTAATTTATGTGTTGTTGGTGGTTGAAAAATGGGCACGTGTGCAGTATTTATTTGCTGATTGGAATTTGATGATGCCTGAACCTGTTTTGTTGATTTATAATATTCGAGGTCACTTTCTGATGTTCATAATGATGGACAAATTTAAAATAATTATGTGTGTATAAATTTACAAGATTTTAATTTTGTTTGTGAAAGAATTAAAAGTTTTTAATAATTTATAATCAGTGCATGCGCAACAAACAATGTCTCTTAATATTAAAAGTGTTTTCTTTATATATAAAAATATGATATGTTTATTAACTTTTTGTGTATGCTAAGAAGAAAAGAAATTTGAACGGTTTGGTTATTGAGCTGCTCTGGGTTGCGCAGGTCACTCTTTTTGAAAAGTTGTTGTTTGCTTAATGAGCAGACTTGGAAGAAGAGTAACTGAGAGAAAGATTTTCTTCTCTACCTGCCGTAATAAAATGAGTTAGAGAAAGTGAGATAATATTTTGATAGACGTGATTAGGAAACGAAAGGGAGCAGTTTATGACTATGGAATGGTAATAAGACACAACAAACAACTTAAATAAAAATTGCAAGAAAATTTTTTTTAAAATGTTTAAGGGGTTACATACGTCCAGAATTTTCAAAAAATCGATTTTTTTTTATAGGTTATTATTCTTTATAGTTTTAGGCGTATTTCTGTGAAAGTCGATTGTAAAAATTCCCCATAGATACAAAGTTATGGTAGAAAATCAGACCGCCCGACGAGAGTTTAATGCACACAGGTATCTGTCCTTCGTTTGAGGCACATGAAAGTTTAAACGCGTTTTTCTCGAAACTACTTTTCCCGGCACGGTCTGCATGATAACTCATACAGTTTTTAACATTTTTTGATGCGATTTTTTTTTAAATATTCGAAAATGTTTTCTCTATAGTCTGTCGAGCCGTATTTTCGATATTTATATTAAAAAATTTTATGAAAATAATTAAAGTGTGACATTTCTGACGTAAAACGCATACTTTTTTCTAAATTCCGTAAATTGGAAAATTTTTCGAAACTATTTTTACAGATCCATCAACATTCCAAGGATAAATGATGCAGACCGTGGAGCAACTTTTTTTTCATTGTACTTTGGGTCACGTGATATTTTATGTACTAATTTTTGTAAAGAAAAATTAAAATACATTTTTTTATAAACTTTAAGTACCAATAAACATTGTATAAAATTTCTTTATATTTATTTCTATTGTTATCCCTACTGAAAACAGTTTTTGTTTTAGCGCATTTTTGGTGCTGCTGGACGTATGTAACCCCTTAAGTTTTTTTTGAAATAGAAATGCTACACATGCACATTTTAAATATGTTTCCCGAAAAGTGTTTTTTGAAATGAATTAACCGAGTTGCTCTAATTTCCTCTTCTGCACCTTTGCAGCTGCTCTACTCTTTTTCTGGCTCGACAACGAACCTTATCAAATGCCATATTTGTTACTATAACACAAAAATGTTTTTTTTAAAGTAAAAAATTTAATTATTGCCATTTTCACCAAAAATCTAAAAATATTATAAATAAATATTAACCGTTGGTTAGACAAATCCTTTTTTCTCGCTGATTGTTTTGCTACATTTATTGATGACCAACGTTGCCAACATTCACACACAAACACCCAAGCTGCGCTCATTAATATTCATGAAAATAGCAAAGAGAATTAAATTAATGAAGTCACCGCCATGGGATTATGGTAGATATTAGTACATTTTCGTGTATATAAACTTACCTCAATATACCTGTATGTACGTATATACAAATATGCAGGCACGACCCTGTAGGGATAAATACTCGTACTGGTTGTCAATTAGAAGCCTAATAGTTTTAATTTTTACATTCACTTGTTGATCTTCCTGATTTTTCTCCATGTAGCCACTGGTACTCATTACATTGCAATGTCTTTTGTGCGACTTTGCATCATCTTTATACTCGTTAAATACTAGTTAATTTAAGCATGTCGAATTTCTATTTTACGAAAACGAAATAAAAATAAGTTTTCCCGCAGAGAAATTTCAACCGTAAATCAGAAACACGACAGTCTTAACGGCTAACCTCTCGGCTATTGTAACAATGTAAGCGACAAAAAAAAGGTAACATTGAAGTTAACATAACATAGGATGGCGTCGTCTAGAAAAAATGTTAAAATTTAGCTAAAAAATCATATTACCATACGCAGGCTAAATTTAAAACTTTTATCCTATCAAAATATCCGAGGATGATTTTATGCCTAAGATAATGCTGAATACGTTAAAAAAAATCAAGTGGCTCGGATGATAAGTTTTAGAGTTACAATGGCAGCAAATTTTAAAAATTCTGTTTCGAGAAATACGCATTTGAATAAAAGAGTTACGCATAAACTTCCATGACTGATCAACGCCTTTCGGCTTATTCCGAAATGATTACAATTACACATATGGGGTCGAAGTATGTTTTCTTCGAAGAGATAAGTTATTGAAGAATATCAAAAAAAAAAAAAAAACAAGTTTTTTGAAAGAGTCACACTTGTTGAGCCTCTAAGAAGACTAGTATTTAACTAGAATGATTGCTACCAGTTTGGCTTTCGCCACTGCAGGGGTATTGCGTAAGTGCGTCGGTATATGTAACCAACTATAATATTAGAAGCTTAGAAATTGTCCTATGGATTAAGGCAAATATTTTGCTACCTAAAACAATGGTTTCCGAAAAGGTGCAAATGTGAAATGAAATGATAAATTGAGTAAAAAGACCAAATAAACCGAATTGTCAAATTAATCGCTTTAATTACTGTTTTCCTGCGCTGAACTTTACAACAACAATTACACAATGCACAATTATTATCAGTCAGTGCTGATAACAATGGAAATGACAGAAAGTGCAGGACAAAGAATGAAGGGTGAACAATAAAAACAGAGCGCCTTTTGCGATTAGCGAGAACAGGCAAAGCGTAATGTCAGCAAAACAATAGCAAGGTGATCGTATCGACGAAGAGGAGTAGAAAGTGTGAAAGCAGTGAAAAAAATTGAAACAATGGGGAATGAAAATAGATAAAATACACTATAAAATTAAATGGCAGCGTAAAAAAGAGGAGAAAGTGCAATTACAAACGAGAGGTGTAAAGGAAAAGCCAATATAATTACCTCAGGCCAAACTTCAATGAAGCCTTCGTATACACACTTCTGTTGGCTACCCGTACTCGTATGTCGTTGGCCATGCCATTACTTTATCGACGACAGTAAACTAAAAATACGAAACGACAAATGTGTTGGAAATGACTTTAATTTCAAAATTAGCTGAGGATGCGGTCATTAGACTTTTAGGTGATGGTTGGTTCGTTGTGGGTGATTAAATAGCCAAGTTATTGTGGATGATGACAATGCGGAGAACACTGAAATAAAGTAGTAGTATAAATTTGAAATCTATATTCATATAACAAACGAAGAAAGACATATGTGCAGTCTTCAATGTATACCACTGAACACGAGAAGCGAATCACTTTGGCTTGTGACTGCCTAAGTTATAGTAAGCAAGGCAGTCGTAGCTCAGTCTCGCAATGGTTTTCTAAAATAACAACGCCCTACTTTTAATGGTAACAATAAATTTATTTCAAATAGTAAATATATGAACAGTGACAGTGATGAAAACCATCGGCAGGGAACATCAACCCCTTCGAGTGTATTTCTAACAATAAAATCAAAGCTCTACATAAAAATCCATCGGCGTTCGGAGGCGGCTTAGAATAAACTTTAGGTCGTTCCATTTGTTTGGAAAAACATTAAAAGGCATGTCATAAATGGCAAAAGGAGCCCGATTCTTACTCGAGAGTGTGTCAGGTGTTGGTCGGAATCAATTTTACTTTATTTGTGCAAACTTCGCTCTGAATGTGAATAAGTAAAGAACGTTCTTTAATCTTTTACTTCAAAATTTTCTCTTTATGCGGCCGAAACCTCAACAAGTTTAAAAAATTATTTGATTTATTTAAATTATTTGGACGCATAGTTGATTGTTTTTTTATTTATTTATTAGAGAAGTGGCTTATCCCTAGATCATTTGGACTTTTGATTATAAAAAACAAAATCGGGACAGCGGCTTTATGAGTCGCTGGACACATACCAAAGTTTACATTTGATACGAGTTTTTTATAGATAAAATAGATAAAATGTGGAATGGAATGTACACCAGTTAAAACTACTAAAAAATTTAATGAAGTTAGCCTTATGGGCTTTATATGAACAATTGAGAACAACAGGCAGAGTATTCTGAAGGGGATTCAAAATGAGCTTTTAAAGGATATGGAAGTCGAATTTTTCTCACCGTAAATATGTATGCATTTATATATTGAATATGAAAGCCCAATATTGTAAATTCTGCGTTGGAAAAATGTATTTCATACATTTCCTGGGGTATACTCATTCATGCCTTCCTCTGCTTCTCCAAACCGAGCCTTATGACCTCGAAGCCGTAAATTAGCGCCACCAAAGTAGACCGAAGTTGAAGCAGCATAAAAATTTGCGTTGCACTTGAACTTGCTGACTGAACTATGGCTTTTATTTGACGCCAAAAAAATTCACACGCACATACACACACACACATACACGCAGGTTACTGAGGAAAATTTACTATGAAATTCTGAGGCAGATGTATAAACGGCAGCGCAGAAGTTGAGTGAGTAAATCGACAGCTGACTCAGTCTCCTTTTCTTTCTTTGCCTCAGCCTCAGTGGCAGTCTGTGATGTTTGCAAGGAGTTTTGGAGTCTATGTGTGTGATAGTATGTTTGCGTAAATATAAGATGGTTCAAATACATGTTTCTGTGTGTGTGTGTTCAAATGCAGTTGGCTTCAACTACTGACTAACGGTAAATTACAGGCATAAATCACGTGATAAGTGACACTCTTGCTTTTCATGCTTTTCACTTAACTTTGTGGTAGCACTACAGCTTAAAGCGGCAACGCCTCACATCGTCTCTAGCTATACTGGTATTATTTTTTATCTCTGCGTTTGTTGGTATGCCTTGTAGCTTCAATTTTCTCATCGGCGGCACTATAGTATTGTACTACTCGTTAGTACCGTTAACTGCACTTATTGCTTGTCTTCCCAATGTTCCGGTTACTACTATTCCTTCTTAGTTACCTCTTAGATTCATTCAATTTGGAAAGTTAAGTTAGTTCGAGCGAAGAAGTAAGAGCCCTCGGCAGACAACAAGGAACTTGAGGGGTCGCCTGCGCTCTGTGTGATTTTCCCAAGCAGTGCTAATGTTTTAGTATGCGTGAGCATACTATGGCAGTTCCATAGATTAGTTGTGGCGCAAATGCTTCAGGAAAATATTTAGCTGCAAATAGCAGCAGTGCAATGGAAGATGCCATCCGACGCCTTGCCGCAAATTTTAGAAAAACTCTGATTTTTTTCTGCTCCTGCATTGTTTGTGCGGAAAGAGTGCTTGAGTATATCCACGCTGCGCATTCAGACAAACTGACTTTACAACGCTTTTGTATATTTAAGTATTAGTGAATGTTCGTACGGGTGGTCTGTTGCTTTTTAAGAAGTTAAAAATTACTTTTTATAAATAAACGAGTAATTTTCACTTCTTTTTGCGAGTTTTTTCGTTTACAACTTCTCCTGGTTTTTCTTGAGTGTACATAAGCGCCGATTTTTACTCCTTTAAATAGTATTTAGGGCTAAATAGTGCTTGCTGGGGGCGAAATTTCGCGTTATCTCAAAACTTGACGACGGAAGTCTCAATACTGAAATCCTTAGCAATGTTTAATAGAAGTTTTCACTTAGTTTTTGCGTTGCTTTTGTATACTTAATGGCGAAATGTGTAGGTAATAGATACAATAGCTTTGCAAAGGACAGTTGAATGGGAAAATTTATAATGAGAAATGCGTCCAAAGGGAAACGCGGCTCTGCTTGATTACCAATGTTTTATTCTAAGTTTATCTGTAGGAAAGATAGGCTTCTGACGCCGAACAAAAGCCATGAAATGAAATTGGAAGTGGATGCGATATCGACATACAGCCGAAATAATTTTTAATTTTTTTTTAAATCATCAACTATATAGATATATATATATTTGCATACAATTGCAATGTTTAGGAGACTCCGATAAAAGAAACTTGAAAATATTTATATATTTAATGTACAATAAGTAATTTTTTTTTTATTATATAGTATCAAATTTTTTCTCTTAAATTTTTACTTTAAAGTTAGAAAAATTTCCCTTGAAAGCAATAACAATAAATTAACACACCTTTATATTACGAAAGAAAGAAAGAAGTTAAGTGGAATTAAAAAGCGAATTAAGAGATTTGAAAGTTTAACTTGCATAAAATTTAATCTTTTGAAAAGTTGAAAAAGAAAACTTTTGTGCCTTGCAAGAAAAGAAACGAGATTAGCAGAATGCAAATATTTGTAGAGCGAAAATAACTTCACTTAATTATTATAGTTTTTTTATTCAGCAGACACTTTGGGGTCTACAAAAGTGCAAAAACACTGACGAAAATAAGTTTCTCAACTCATCGGTATATATTTTTTTAAGGAATGACCACTGATATTTAATATTTACTTTTTTATTTGGTAAAGGGTATATCTTATAATTGACTCCATCGATAGTTTTAAAAAAACTTTAATTCATTATTTTCAACGTGTAAACTCTTATGTTAGCCTTATGGGCTGATGCCACGGATTTTGAATTTGGTAACATTTTTGTATTGGATTGGGCATTCATTGAATTTGGACTCCAAGAAAGTCGTAGGAGAAAATTTTAACAAGCGGAGTAGGAAAAGTGGGATGATTCATTGAGTTGAAGTAGTAAAAAATGGATTATGCTGTACTTAGTAGATAAGAGGCATAAACAATCAAAAAAAAAAACTTAAAAAATTTAATCCGCCGGAAAACTTTAAAGCAAAATTAATACATTTTTCATGTACCCCCAATTAATAACTGTAAAAGTCGCTTATCGGTCCCAGCCCGCGATATGGTGTGGAGGCATGGACGACGACAACATCTGTTGAGTCGGCATTAGGAGTTTTCTTCGAGTTGGGAACGGTGAATACCACAGCCGATGGAACGATGATACATATATGGCGACATTGACATAGTTCACCGAATAAAGACACAGCGGCTAGCTACGCTGGCTAGGTCATATGATCCGGAAGGATACGAGTACTCGAGCTTTGAACGTTTCGGATGCAGTGCCCGCCTGTGGAAGTAGAGGAAGGGGAAGACCTTCACACCGTTGGAAAGACCAGGTGGAGAAGCGCCTGGCTGTACTTGGTATCTCCAATTGGCACCAAACAGCGAAAAAAAGAAACGAATGGCGTAATGTTATATTTCACTGCTAAGCATAAACTGACTACTTTTAAATACACTTTTGTCCCTACCAAACTACATATGTAGGTATGTATATATATGTACATTCGTGTACAAGAACACTTTTATATGCTGAAATATGTTGCAATATTTTAATATATGTGGGTGGTTTTTCGGGGTAATTTATCATACTCTTGCAGTTAGGTTCACTAGGGAAGATCGAGTTGAATGCAACATAAAGCAAAAGCATGCCAGAGACACTCTGTCTTCCTCTTTTCAAGCGCGTCTTTAGCACTTCATAAGCGATTCACAGGATATGAGTTGATTTTGGGAAATTACTGCTGCTGACTTTTGTGCTCGTATATTACGAACAGATTGCGATGAAAATATAAAAATATTTATTAAGATATTTTATAATGGGTTTATATATGCGAATATTTGATGCCAAAATTTACAACCAGCATTCTGAATTCAATTGTGCTTCCATTGCCATTATTTGGACACTTAAACGAAATCGATAAATTCTATTGCATTAAAACTGTTTATAAAGAAATTTCTTTTTATTAACAATTATTGATTGTTTTATATGTATTAGTACTTTGTTTTAATGTTATTCGTGTTTATCATTTTGCTTTCTGAATTTTAGCTCTATTCGGAGGCGACGGGGCGTATAAGTAACATTTTGGCAAAGATTTCTCAAATTACTCAAACAAATAATGGAAACTTGTTTAAAAATATGAGAATTTGAAACAATTTTTTAAGATTTTAATTTGAAGTTTTTATGATATATAATTACTTTATTCAAGACACCACAATATTAAAAGTTGAGAAACGAAGAAAGAGCAGTTTCCAGATGGTTTGGAGCTACTTGCTCTACAACAAGCAGCAATTACCATCGCAGATGGTTTACTTGCGGGTACAGGATAATGGGGCGAGCGAATGCTAATACGCACCACACTCTTTGGAGCTTTGGTAGGTACTAGCGATTGAAGTGAGTTGCTCTTCAGTTATTTACGAGGTACTAAGCTTTTATTGTACTACAGAGGTAATACATCAGCAATTGTTACTATAAAGTGACAAGTAGTATTAGAAATAGTATATTAAATGGAGAGTTCTTGAGGAGGAGTCCTTTTCAGATCACGGCTATATTGAATGTATAAGAGTTAATTCCTTAACTTATCTTTTTGACAAACATTAAGAAAGTTTAGAAAAATTTAGAGGAAGACTGCAGCAGACATCAAATCGTTTTAAGGTAATATAAAAAGACAGAAGAAAAGATTATATTTGCTGCTATCTTTATAAACCAGATTATAGTAGAACGGTGTTCAGTGACTTGATGCTTACTATGCTGCAAAATATCATTACATGGACAAACAATTTTCACCCAAACATTCAATATTCTTATTCTTCTTTAGTCGCAAAGTCACAATAATTACGCGTACATACATATTTTTGGTGTTTATTTTGACTGCAAAAGTTGATGATCGATGAAATATATTTCCAAGCGGCACGTGATTTAATCCCGTTTCAATACCGGCATTTCCATCTAAGAAAACTTGGACTCAGAACAAAGTTTTGTGCTTGTTGTTACTGCCTTTCTTCAGCTGCACATCGAACTGGCTTATAGTAAGCGCAACTTTTCCAATTTCTTCGATAAAATATTCATATGCTGTATGACGGGCGTAAGCGTAAAGTGTTGAAGAGTTTCAGCAGTATTGAAGCATCGGCTTACTGTAACAATGTGAGAGTGAATTAAAAAAATATATTTTTCCAACGAATTCAATTAAGTAACTTAAGAAAATATTCCATCGGTTAAACAAGAGTCAGTTGTGGGCCACTTCATTGCGCGGATAATGAAACTACCGCTTGAAGGCAATTTATCACATTTTTCCGCAGTTTGTTTCTGTCTTTTTCTTTTTCTCCTTTCACAGCATTTCAAATTTATTTTCTTCTTTCGAGCAGCAGAAAAATCTTTGCAATTTCCTTATTTACGCCACAACATTCTTTAGCTTCTCTTCATTCAACTCTTCCATCCAACAAACGGCCTCATCAATTTTATTTTATTTAATTTTTAAGGGAAACGAAATGCTGTCGTTAATTTTAAATCGCTAACAGATAATGTTAACCGTTAAAATTGAAGTGTCTTGTTAACACTATAGCAAAAATACGTAGGAAATCTGCACAATCATCCGAACTGTCAAACCTGCTTGAAGATAAGAGACTTACTACCCTTCTTAAGAGCAACACTGAGCCAGCAGCCCATTTCTAGTTTATTAATTAAATATAAATTCAAATATTTTTCAACAAGAATTGAAAAAGTTAATTTAAAAGACTAAAAATGAGTTTATCGCTTGAAGAAATGGAAAAACACTTTATCGATAACCATCATTGCCGACAGTTATTTCCAAGTACTTTCATCGCACACTCACATTCATATCCGCCCACAATTGTAGGCTTTCACATAAATAAGTGTTCTTGACTACCCTCCAGCGTTGCTAGAACAACAGACCCATTGTGGTTGTATTTTATAACTCTTTTTGATATTAATCTGTATTTAATATTGTTGCTGCTTTCACCGTTACTTCACTTTGCTATTCAGGCCAACCGACGTCGACTGTGGTGAAACTGTGTGAAAGGAGGTCAAGGGTTGGCGGAAAAGAGTAGTGCTGAGCTCTGGTGTCCTCCGGTAACACAGATTTAGCCATAAAGTCAACATAAATTAAAGTATTTTCCCTCTGTACTCGCATGTCGACTTACAGGCTGGACCATATGTGTGTTGAGCTGGCTTAAGTGATTTTAAGCTGCTCCTAAATTTATGCTTCAAAAATAAGTAATCAATGGGGCTACGTTGCTTCCAGGACTATAAAAGGTCATTTCTATATACTCGTACGTAGGTTAAAATATGTATGGCCATAAATTTGTGTTGAATTTCAACAATACGCACAAATAGCTTTCCAAATATCTACTAGAATATATGTATTTGCACAGTACTCATGAGAATTTTTAACATAGTAAATGGATATATAATTAAGTTTGCTTGCATTTAGAGACATATATAGATGTATTTGTTTACTAAATTAAACACAGATTAAAGAGCATTAGAAAACATTTAATTTTATTTAACTGACAGTTATTCACTACGTGCGTTAATTTCAAGTTCTCTACACTTTTTTGAAAACCAAAAAACGGACGGAATTAATTTGAACTCCCAAAACAAGAAAAGTTTTCAAATTTTCAAACTCATTTTCTATATTTTAAAAACAAACAAGAGAAGGAATCTTTTTGATGTTTAAATATCTTATCTAAAAAGTTTAAAATTTCCTTTAAAAATGCAAGGGCATATATAAAGAATATCTCACAAGTATCGAGACTATTAAAATTTTTTCTTCTGCAAAAACAAAATATTTTTTGCCCACAGCACCCGAGCTTAACTTCAATGAAAAAGTACTCATAGTGCCATATGATACATATGTATATGTAAAATAGATGGCTTTAAGCCACAACAATAACCACAAATGGACATACCTGCGTGCAGTGCAATGCAGAATCTCTCTACAACAAAACATTTTGCGACAATTGGGACCAATTGCAACATGCACCTGCATAACTGTACTCATCTGCAATTCAAATTTTCAACAAATTTCTAACATGCTCGATTTCAGCAACAACACTTTCACCGCAAACAGCGACATTTGAAGTGCAACAACAACGATAAACTAATGCTTCCATTTCCACATTGCCACATTGCCACATTGATATATTGCCATCCACATGTTGGTTTGCCGCAACTGTTGCCTTTGATTGTTCATTCGAATCGGAGATGGGGCTGCTGAGGCTTTTGGTGGGTGGCAGTTGAGCTGATGGTGAAGAGAGCGATATATGGAGCGGCTTATCGGTAAACCAAATTACCATATTTCATTTTGTTTGTGATACTAAACATGCCACCTTGCCTCTTGCCTCTTGCTTCTTGCCTCTTGCCTCTTGCCTCTTGCCTCTTGCCTCTTGCCTCTTGCCTCTTGCTTCTTGCCTCTTGCCTCTTGCCTCCTGCCTCCTGCCTCATGCCACAAACTAAACAAGGCAATGCAGCACAGCGTAATCAAGTGAATCGCACCGATTTGAATCTACTTCTTTGAACATCGTTGTTGTTGCTATAAACGTTGAAATTTTGGATCACGTGAGTGCTATCAACGAGTCTGCTAATAGTGTTGAGTCGCGAGCAGCGTGAGATACTGGGCGTTGCGTTCGCTTGGTTGATGAATGGGCTTGAAAGACCCCTGCGCCTGCCTATAAATCTAATCTTTAATTTAAGTGAACCTTTGGTTGATTTTTCACGAAGAGAAAATAGTAAAAATAACTAGGCAGTTATGGATTGCACCACCTCCTGTGTGAGCCTCGAGACTCCCTTATCCACGAGAGTCAATAACAGGAACGAATGGGAAGCACAAACGTCCTTGATCAACCATCTTTAATCTACTCCTCGATCTACTCTGAATGAACATGAGTTAGAGACTACTAGGCCATTGCATCAGTTACGACATATTCCGACAGTTAAGCTGCTATCAGATCTCTGTAGTGGAACAATACCACATAAAGAAAATAATCCAATTTAATAATGCATGTGATAATATAGACCTGGGTCTAAATAATTCTGGATTGCTTCACTTCCATCTATTTGGAAAAATCGTGCAGAAAATTTATCTATCTGCACTAGAACTTTTATCTTCGATCAATTCATCCACGGCACATCAATCTTTCTCGCCATTATGTAGCATTCGTGGGCACGTGCTGTTACTCACTTTAAGGCAACAACAACAGTAATAGTAGCACGTTTGCTCGCTTCTTCATTGCCACTGGTTGATTCGTGTTCCGCGAAAGCCTTGCAACGAGATTCGGTTATTGTGTTTGTTGTTGTGGTTGCTCTACTCCTCCCACGCCGAGAAGTGAGTGGGAAGCAAGTGACGGTTGATTGGCAAAATTGCGAATTCATCGTTTTACTAATCACAACAACTAATGCCTTCTGTATGGGCAATAGCCATAGAAAATTTAAATAAAAATATAAATAGTGTCAGCCAGATGTTGGGGGCTTAAAATTCGATGTATCTACTTCTTACTGCTGCTTGCTGTAGGTCAAAGGGACTTGCATCCAGGCACGCATACTGTAATAACAAATCTTGTATAAGTAAGTAAATGTCCCGAACTCTTTCTGCTTGGATTAACATAAAAACTCAAAGCTCAAAAAGATCAACTTCGAAAAAATTAAAAACCACTTGTTTAAAAAAACACCTTTCATTGCTGGTTTGGAAGTAGTCTAAAATATATCTCGCAGCAGGGAGCCCCGAAACATGAGAATAATTAGTAATCAATACCGAATTGTTCCCAAATTAAGACAAAGTACACAAATAAGAGAGTGTGTGCGGTTCCAATCTCATAACCTGCTCCTTCCCCTTCAAGAAGTTGTAAGGGTTTAATGTTATTCACAGAAGGATACCTAATGCCCTTTTCTAATGGAGACAGCAGTTTGGAATTCTACTAATCATTAGGTTCATCATTTAGTTAGCCGAAATGCGAATCAATACAAGTATTGATTAACTTTATTAAAATTTCTAGGTTCTATTCATACTTCATTTTGGACACAATTCATTTCCGCGGTTCCGTTCAGCAACCAAATGTTTGCTGACATAGCATTTAAAGTTGAATTTGCTAAGATTCTTTGATTATGTTATTTTCGTTGTTTTGCTTACGTATTGTAGTATTTCGATACTCTTATGTACAATATGTTACTCAAGCCACTACAAGTAACTCATTCCACTTGGCTTTTGACATCAACGGTTGCTGTAGCTGAGCGCTACCGACGCCACAAGCCACTAAACAAACTAATAAAAGTTACCGATGGAGTTTTCTTTAATGTATATTTAGTTTTTAACTTGTAACGGTACATGCACGCTCTTTCAATATTATCTAAGCAAAAGTTTCGCTTACTCATATAAATATATAACAATACAAGTATGTTACTCATACGCCCCCGGGTGCACTACATTTAATGCAGCAATACTTTTTATTACTCTACAGTGTGTGTGTGTGAGTGTGGGTGCGTGTGTGCGTGTGCGTGTGTGCGTGTTTGTCAAAGCCGGCAGTGGAGCTTGGCAATGTTTTACATAAAAAACTTTTGTGGTTTTGGCTGTAACATTTGCATATGACAATACGTTTACCGTTAGCTTCTGTGGTGCAAGCAATAATGTTGCCTTTGATGCACGCATTGTGTTAATGTGCCAATGTTTCTGTGTTATTTCCTTTATTTATTCCAAGTTAACCTGAAAGAAGGAAGTAAACGGAAAAATGCCTTTCAGAAATGTTGATGATTCTCCTGGCTGTGAGTTTCTGCAAACGAGTTTATACTGAGTGCTGAATTGTTCACTTTTGCTGTTGTCTTTTGCAAATAATTTTGAAAAATAAAACCTGCTTCTCAGGAGTCATTAGTAACAGAGTAACGATATTTAAACTCAGCCTGAAGAAAATAAATAAATTTAACCAAGAACCTTGAAAATTACTGAAACTTAAAATAAGAAGCTTAGAAGACGTTCCACAAAGTCGCAATATTTTAAAGTAAAATAGTTGACTGAACAATCAGGTCAACGAGAGCTTCGCTTTGCCGTAATGGAGCTTATACTCGCTCAACTTTAAAGAGCTGAAATGTGATATGCACAAAGTAACAGTAAACATACTTACTTTTTCCCTCCCTGCGACTCCTTCTATCTCTAGCATAATTCATCTAACGCTTACGAATGACAACAAAACAAAACCGCAAAGCATTTTCTTCAGCAAAGAACAACAACAAAAGCTCAAAAACTAAGAAAACAAAAGAATGAGTGGCAACCCCTTAAAAGAACGAGTGGTTAAGTGGTTAAAGAAGTTCACTACTCCCAGACAATGCCTGTTTTTTTGTATGGATAGATACATACATATATATGCTTGGAGACAGTCTCAGCTTTTTTTTGTACGGAGCAATAAGCATTTGTATATGTATGCACTTCGTATGTGTACATACATATGTACGAGTACTTAGTACTTTGCGTGTTGACAAATGCGGAAGTGCAGTGACGCATCAGAGGCAACAACATTTTCTACACCAACAACGTTTTTAAGACTCTTTAGTCTTGCAAAAAATCCCACATTTAACTAAGCCATATATATGATTGTGAATAGACTGACTCCAGGCCCATTTACCGTACGAGAAGAATAAATATTCCGTAGGCCAATCCAAGCAAAAAGTTACCCACATACCAAATTTCAAGTGAATTTAATCGACGAGTTTTTGAAATTAGTCGTCAAAAAATATACTTATCCTCCACATCTTTAGCGAAATTATTTAAAATTGAATGGAGTCAACTGAAGTTTCATTTTTATTATATCGTAAATATTATCCAATTAAGAAATTACTATTTGAAGGATCTCTTAATGATGCTGTTCAAGAAGAAATAAAAAATTGCTATTCGACTATGTCTATATCATAGATACTTTATTTAGGTTATCTAAATATTTTTTGTTTTGTTTTTTATTTGTTTTTTAAACTTCTCATTGGATTTGGTTTTTTATGTGCGCACAACCACATGGGATTCGCTTTCTCACTCTAGCTCGTCTCCAAACGGATGTTTGTTGGCTACCCAGGAAATACTTGGTCTAAGACCGGAGGTCGTGAGCTGCTTGAACCATATGCAAAAGAAGCGTTTCTGGCCACACCCAGGTGAATGGCAGTCAAAAACTTTCCCCACTTGCGTGAACTTCTACACTTGGTCCATCACCCAGACTAGGTAGACAGCGGCTACGCTGGCTAAGTCAAGTCGTCTGAATCGAGGAAAGCACTCCCTGATGGAAGCAGAGCAAGAGGAAGACCTCCACTCCGTTGGAAGGATCAGGTGGAGAGTGATCTGGCTTCACTTGGTACTTCCAATTGCCACCAGGCAGCGACTATAATTGCGTAAGCGGTGCCAACGCCAATAAAGAAGAAGAACAAATATTTTTTGGAAAATATTTGTATTCATACATATATAATATTATAATAAAATAAAATTATTTTTCTAATATCATAGATTGTCAGTAAATGACATGTGCACCTAAATCTATCCTACCCGCTGAGCTTGTAAACAGTGAGTATACGTTCGCTTGTTTAGAATATGGAGGCACGTATAACATTGAAAGTGATGTGGCAACATTCCTGCCCCCCCAACAACGGATATGGCTCATTGATGCTCACAGATTACCATTTTGCAAAATTTATTATGAATACCAAATGAAAGGTAAATAAAATTGGAAATTGAAATACATTTTTTGAAAAAAAAAGAAATGTTTGTTTGATAAATTATGTTGATATAACAGGAATTTATACATTCGTCGGTATAGATTTATGCATGTTGGCGCTTCAAGCTGTAAATTGGGATTTGTACTATGAATAGGTGAACATTTATTAAACATGTGTTAGGCACACCATACATGTACCACATTCATAGTTAGCCTTCATAATCAGCACAGCTAGCGGCCTTCGTTTGGGGAGAAAATGGCCTGAATTTGATACAAGTGCCTCTCAGAACGACGCATAATAACAATTTCACATACAATACACAAAGTGGTGTGTTTACGTAGTTCAATCTCAAAATTATGACTTCAACTCTTCGTGCGGGTGGAAGTGCTTGCTGTAAGGGACAGCGCAAATAAGAGATTGCAAAAGTTGTGGAGCTTCATTTTATTGGATGTCGAATAAAGTAACGTTATCCGAAACATATGAAAAGTGAATTTGAATGTTATTATTTCACTTGTTCTACGCTGCTTTATGAAAAAAAAAAAATCAAAAAAATACTGTTATCAATTTATTTTTGTCTTATCATAATTTTTATTATCTTTTGACTGCGCTCATACATTTGCAGAAACCTTTGCACATTCCCCGTTTTTTCAGCCATCGTTATATGTCTTCTTCCACCTACCCCACCTTCAAACTCTCAACTGTAGCTGTTTGTATCCCTTTTAAATGTGTTATTTATGAACACTTCAATGCTTTGAGAAGTGCGCTTCAGACTACAAATGAAAATTCAGCATTTCGGTGTTTTAACTTCCGTTCCCTTAGCGTGTGAGCGCGAGCTTCGAAAAATGTCCGAATATCGAGTGTCGACTACTGGCATTGAGACTTACACTTGTGACGCCAGCAGTAAGATTTATTATCTTCTACGTTGCTTACAGTTTGCACGCACACACAGAAGCACAAGTGGATTCGTAAATCAGTGCAGGCCAAACAAAAAAAAAAAAAAAAACAAAAATTTTGCGGGAACTTTTATTGAAATTGTTAGGAAAGTTATTAGATGGTAGATACACCTACTCCACGTATTGAGGATTGGCGGTGGCAATTTCCGAGTGGTTAGCAGTGCGTAATAGCATGTGGAGGACAATTAGTTCGAGTCCTGGCCCAATGAACATTCAAGAATACAAATAGAAAACTAACATTTCTACTTGATAATTCGCCACACGCAGAGTTCCGTTCAGCAGCAAGCGACGCTTTAAATTTTCTTGCGCTATAATATGTTAAATATGTATATTAAATGTTTAAAAGACTAACGACTAATTAAATTTTTGGGTGAAAATGATTTAAATATTTTTATTAATATGATAACGGCATTCACAATGAAAAACTCATTTCCGCTTCTTTGAATATTTTTATAAAGAAAACTAAGTTGTTTTTGCGCTCTTCATCTCCCTTTTGTTCGTTGTGAGCCGAACAGCATTTAATTGCTTCCTTTGCTTAGCAATTTCATTCACATTTTCCCACTTCTTCTTTGTTGTTGCTGTGCATTCATTCTCTGTCTGCTTGTTATTTGGCTGCAGGCATCGGCGGTTGGCGGAAGCGCAAATCCCTACCATTCACATCCTCTGAATCAATATTAGCACAAACTCGAAAAGATATGAGTTGATAAGAACAACAAAAACCTCTTCTGCGCACAACACTCCCCACCAAATCCGCAATTTTCGTATTCTCGGCTTACCCGGCTTAGTTGACAAAGCTTCGCTGCCATAAAACGTCTCTTCGCTGCTAATACTGTCATCACCAACACCCACGGACTACTCTGCCACCATCACAGCTAAGCACATGCATGGTGATACTCTTATGTTAGAGTTTGGTTGCAACCAGAAAATTTGTGAATGCCGCTCAAAGGACTATGCGAAGTAGCTACTGAGCTGCGCAAATATTGCCCTGATTGTCGTCATCAACACCACCAGCAGGACCACAGTGTGAACTGCTGGAGGAAAGTAACCGGAGAACCACAGAAATCTATAACACCTTAATCAGCGTTGAGTGCATTGGTGGTTGGCAATCGATAATACGGGACATAAAACAGCGTCATTTTCTTCAACAAACGCCAAAGCCAGCATCAAATATTGCACGAAGACTCGCAAAGCCACAAAATACTAATGCAGGCATGCAAACTGGGAATCCTCATTTGTAAATGAAGTCGGTACGAAACTCCTTCACCTGCTATTGCCGGGCGGTTAAACAAACATGAGAGCTCATTAGGCTGATCAATAAGTTTTGTAATTTGTTTTATATTTAACGAAAATTTGAACAGTACATTTTAAAGAAGAAAAATAGATAACTTTACAAAGCTTCAATTAATAAAAATTCGATTGTAAAAATTTTAACAAATTTGACCATTTTTCTTCACTTATTTTCGCTTAAAAAATTTTGGGAATATAATTTTAAATTAACTTGAAACTAAACTGCATATGGTGTTATTAATCAAATCAACAAATCAATCAAGAAAGAATTGAAAAAATACAACCTGTCCGTAAATATGAGAGCTACCCTAATTTCGGTGTACAAACCAGTCTTCTTTCAACACTATCTTCAACTGCCGTAGCGTTTGGCATCAATTCTGGTTTCAATCACTCCTAAAATGTAGAAGTAGCATTTTCTGATAATTTAATTTTATTTTTGTAACAAAAGGTTATTCCTATTTGCACAGCAAATCCCCTTTCTTCAACCGAGTAGTAAGCCTTCTCTTTCTCTTAACCCCTTCCACACTACTCCAGTGGCATTACTTCATTATTTTGTTTCCAATTGTGCTGTGAAATTGAATTTATGAAGTCATTGTGCTCAAATCACTAGAAATACTAATACTCTATCACTAAAACACAAATACATACTCGTGCATACATATGTACACCTATCACTGGCAAGAGCGATAGAATCTTCATTGCAGACCTTTTCGAATAATTTTATGGATTTTAGTTGGATAAACTTTACGGTTGACACACACCTGTAACATACACAATCATTAAATTCAATGCTGGAAAGAGCTCGTGAGCTTCCGTAAGAACTTTTTCGATTGGTTGGTGCATGAAAGCATTTGCAGCACCGCCGCCTGCCTCTCCCACCGAGCGAGTGAATGTTTGAATTTATTCGAGACACGTTCGTGGTGTCGGGTGTCGGGTGTCGGGTGTCGTTTGTGCTGTCGTCTGCTTGTCTGCATTTGCATTTTATGCACCAAATGTGCAAAATTTATGGCACTTTGTACATATATATTTATGTACATAATAGTGGATTTCATTGCTGCGCTTTAGAAACCTATTGACAAATTTTAGGCATTCAACAGAGAAAAAAAAAATTTTAAACTACGAAAACTCAAAAAATTAAAATTTGAAATAATATTTAAAGCAGAGTGCTTAACTAACAAAATGAAATGATTTTGTTTCCAAATGCTTCAACCGAATCGGTTGAAATTCTTTGGTTAGCGTGATCCTTATCATTTCGATGTAGCCTTGTTTTAATGTTTTTTTAAACCACTCTAGATTCAGAGATTTTACATTATATAAATATTTTTACTGTTATTTTAGGTTGCTGAATATTCTATGCATGGAAGAAATTAAAGTAAAAAACAAAATCAATTACGAATCAGTTTCTATACAATTTTTTTAATGCGAAGTCTGGATCGGTTAGTCTTTGGTGAATTGCTTGCCAAGGTCTGGTTCAGGAAAAATTTTGCGAAAGCTTTGATAAAAGGTGGTAGACCCTCGTTACGGTGAGATATAACTATGAAATCACGAAAAGCGTAATTTGTCAGGCATTTATACAGAACTAAAAAAATACACTATACAATAAATTAGACGAAAGAGTTGGAATACGAATCATAGTAAGAGTGAGATGCTAAAGCACTTTCTCTATTTCTGTTCTGCGTTATCAAAAACGCGGCTTAGACCATTAGTTGCATTGCAGCTCAGCTCTGATATTTTATGTGAAGAGTATAATGTATAGAAATAAATGGAACATCTATCCGGCTTTAGAAAAATCAAAGGTCTATGTAGGACATAGCAGCTAGCTTTTGAGACTTCATTTAATAAAATCTATAGTTTTTCGGGTATATATCCTTAATTCTTTGGAAACGCACGTCTACACAGCTTAAAAATAAGTTTAAGTCCATTATTCACCGTTTGCACGCAAATAAATCTGTTTTCATATTTATTTATTCAATTATTTAGCTATGAAATTACTTTTAATAGGAAAATTACATTAAATTAATTCAGTTACATACACAAATAAATTAATGTGGTTTAAGAAAATTCCAAACTCACCTGCTAATGAAATTATCTCCTCTGTCAACGAACATCCAGCACGAGAGAGTAGTAGGAGTGAAGCATAATTCGGCCGCTGGACACGCTCTCTGAATGTGAGTGAATTTATGCTGACCACAATCGAATTCATTTATTACTCAATTTACATCAAATGAAATTATGATTGAAACGGAAATTATTTGTGAGTTTATGCAAGCTTTAAATATGGTATATGTATGTACGAGGGTTACAAGTGAATGTTAGAGCTTTCGGTTTTTGTAAACAAAACCTGATTAGTTTGGTTTTATGGCATGCCAAGAGTGGTGTTTTCAGATGAATATATGTGTGTGTACCCCGGCGAAATTTTATGCTTACTCAGTAACTCTTTAGGAAATTCTTCAGGAAATATTTTGAGAGTGCCTAAATCTATATATATAAAAATGAATTGCTGTTCGTTAGTCTCGCTAAAACTCGAGAACGGCTGAACGGATTTATCTTATCTTGGTCTTTAATTATTCGTGGAGGTCTAGGGAAGGTTTAAAAGGTGAGAAAAATTTGAATAATTGCCGGGAAAATCCTCAAAAAAGCATTTTTCTATTTCCCATACAAACGTTTTCTAAATAAAATGAAGAGTCAATTTGTAATCCGCTGCATAAAGTTCAAATTCGCGTGCGCGTTGGAGGATCTAATACCGCGTTCCGAAACAGACAGAGCGGCACATCCACCGTCGACAACATTAACAAGTTTCTTCACAGTCTGTCAAACTGATGATTTTGCTCGCAATTTGCTGTATGCTGACATGCCACGCTATTACACATGGAACGCATCATCGAAATCGATCCAGCGTCGAAAACCAGGAACACCAGTTGAAGGACATCCAAATGTATTTGCTTCAGATACTCTGGGTCGCATCTACACAGTACATCCAAATAACGATGAATGTTATTATTTGCAGTTGTTGTTGGTGAATGTTCGTGGTTCGACATCGTTTAAACAACTGAGAACAGTTAATGGACAGCTGTGTGCGACTTACCGTGAGGCATGTTAACAATTACATTTACTTGAGAACGATTCGCACTGGGATGATACGCTCAAGGATTCCGTAATATCTTCATCGCCGCATCAAATTCGTACATTGTTTGTGATTATCATATCGACATGTTTCTCCTCGAATCCAAAAGATTTGTGGGTTAAGTATAGAGATGACATGTCGGAGGATGTTTTGCATCGTGTGCGCCGTCAAACTTTGAATCCTACACTTCAAATGACTGAAGAAATTTACAATGACACATTGATCATGATAGAAGATATGTGTTTATTGATGGCAAATAAAGTATTGTCGTGTTTGGGAATGACAGCACCCAATCGTCATATGCACGATGCATTAAACCACGAGTTGCAAAGAGAACATCAGGACGACATTGAAGCATTGGCCGAAACAGTTCGTACAAATGTTCCACAATTAAATCAATAACAAAGAATTGCGTACGACACTTTGATAGAAGCTGTGAACAGTGGATCTGGTGGAATTTATTTCCTTGATGCTCTCGGAGGAACCGGAAAAACGTTTTTAATTTCATTGCTTTTGGCGAGGATCAGATCGCGAAATGATGTTGCTCTAGCGTTGGCTTCATCTGGAATAGCTGCGACTCTGTTAGAAGGCGGGCGAACTGCACATTCTGCCTTCAAATTACCACTAAACATGCCAATCACCGAAACACCAATTTGCAACATCGCCAAAAATAGCGCAATGGCCAAGATCCTACAGGTATGCAAATTGATTGTTTGGGATGAATGCATAATGGCCCATAAGAGGTCACTGGAGGCACTGGACAGAACGTTGAAAGATCTTCGTGACAACCAAAATATTTTTGGTGGGGCTGACAACAGGTGATTTTCGTCAGACTCTTCCAGTTATTCCCCGATCAACTGTTGCTGATGAACTAAATGCATGCTTAAAATCATCAAATTTGTGGCAGTACGTAAAGACACTCCACTTAACAACTAACATGCGAGTATTTTTGCAACAAGATGAAACTGCAAATGTGTTTGCGAAGCAGTTGTTAGACATTGGAAATGATAAAGTTGCAGTGGACACCTCGACCGGATTCATCACATTACCTACAGATTTCTGTCACATCACAGACCGCGGATACCGATGATTCCAACAGACTTACCATTCTATTTTAAACGCTTACAATTTCCAGTACGTCTGGCCTTTGCGATGACCATAAATAAATCGCAAGGACAGTCGTTAGAAGTTTGTGGAATCAACTTGGAGTTTCCCTGTTTCGCGCATGGACAATTATACGTCGCGTCTTCGCACGTCGGAAAACCGTCTTCTTTGTTTATTTACGCACCACAAAACAAAACAAAAAATAAAGTTTATGAGAAAGCTTTAAATTAATTAACAGACTGTATTTTAACAGTGTGTGTCTGTGAATATCAAATTTAAACCTTATAAATAGCCAGTATTTCAGGAAAACTCTGTTTTGTAAGTAAGCAACATGATTTATCGAAAATAATAATAAAACTTCATGCTTTATTCAATAAATGCTTTTTTATTAAATACGGATTCGATTTGTTTGTTTTAAAATCATTTTATACAAAAGATTAGGTCTTTTATTTGTCGATGAGGCAGTACGGAGTCTGCCGGGTCAGCTAGTATTAAATAAAAAAATTGTATTTTATTGGAAAAAAACAAACACTACATCAATTAAAGTATTGTCCGTCAGCAGCGACTACTTTTTTCCTTCTCCTAGGTAACTTTCTAATCCCATCCCTAAATAAGAAATCCTATCTGTCCTCGAGCTATTTTTCGATTTCTTCAAAAGATCCGCAGTAGTCATAAAGAACAAGGTGTAGAGTATACGGCGGGGGGTAAGATTCATTTCAGCGTATTCAGGTAGTCTTTGACCGTTAAAGCAACGTGAAAGTTAGCACTTTCATAATACAAAAATTATGCCTTTCCGTAGTTTTTAATGCAATGTACGGCTGAATCACATTAGTTGTTAGCAGCATACCTCATCTACAAACTTGTTGGATTGGCAAGGCCTCTCCTGGTCTTCGAGGCTTAGATTACTAATTTTGATTTATTGAAACGGTTGACGCAGATTCACCATAAACTTCCACAACCATTCGGTGGGCTGCAGCATTTCAGCTGGGTGCTTTTTAGCTTTTATTATGTTCTATGTAAATATTCTTATCCGGTCTAGGATTTTCTCAGTATAATAAAACTCCATCGCCTGGCGTTCTCTAAGTTATTGCCCCTATCCAAAATGTATTTTGTGAAAATTTCTTTTATTTGACTTTTCTTTCTAATATTATTTTAAGGCTCTCCTGGCAACACTTGTAGTTCCTAGCCACCGAAAAAAGACACATTTTTTCAACGCATTTTTAATGTATTTTTTTTTGGCCAGAAGAATCTCACAAGTAGAGTTGTGTTTATGTTTTTTGTCGAGTGCCTTTGTGTGCGCCTAAGTTGAATGATATTTTTAAGTTAAAATTTTCAAGTCGCCAACAAAGTATTTTTTTCCGGAACTTTTCACCTCTTTTCCCCGTTGTTCGGTCTGCTGCGCTTTTTTGATTGCTTGTTGGCGCCTGCTTGTCTGGTTTTGTGTTGTTGTTGTTGTTGCAGTAACGGTTGTACCGCTACAGTTTTTTCATATTATTACTCAAGTGCTTGTTGTTGTTTCTGGTTATTGCACTTAAACGTCTTTCTGAGTGTTTTCGTCTGTTTTTACTCAATTGCTTGGTAGGTTGCACACCTTCTCCACTACTTTACGGTCGCTTCTATGTAAGCTTATCGCATTCTACGTTTTTTTTTTGTTCTTGTTTTCGTATTCGTTTCTTTTTCCTCGCACATGGTGAGCTGTTTACTATTTTGGTTCCGCCCTTTTTGTCTGCCTTTTTTCTGCTTTTTTTCTACATTCACCACCAACGATTAACGGTGTTTGCGGTTTTCTGCACTTTGATTTTTACACCAACAAACTTTGTAGTGTTGCCGGCTTTTAGGCGCATTTAACTGTTGCCTATTTTTCCATCCCTCTCTCCCTTTCCCTGTCTGTCTTTTTGCTGCTCCACTTTACAATTATTTGCTTCTCAATATTCGCAGTTCTCTCTCTGTTACTTGCAGCGAGCACATACACGTATGTATGTGTTGTTGATCATTGTGTGTGTACAACATAAAGGTTATGGTAATTGTAGCTACATACTAGTATAAATAGAATTATAATTTGATTTACTCTGTGACCAAAGTGTCTGAACACGATAAAATGTAAATTTTGTATATTTGCATACGTACATTGTACATTTAACAACATTTTATTTGTTAATACACTTTACAGAATATGTATATTTATCTAATGTTTCCCATGTGCATAAATTAAACACTCGTTTACCTATATATCCAGGAGAACAAGAAATTCAATATTTGTTAACAATTTCATATTCCGCTTTTATTTTTTGGCATTTTCGTGGATGGTTTTTGTGCTGACCAAATAAAAGCAGAAAGAAAGCAATTTGATCAGTCTGAAGCCAGACCAACAAGTCATCAATCAATTATTTATAATTCTACTAATTGCTTTTAATTCTCTCAAATAGTTTCTTAAAGGGAAACAGAACTAACAGATCAGCAAAGATAAGGCCATTCGACTACATAACTGTTCAATCGTTAGTATGTAAAAGTTCGTGGTATAGTGAAAGTATTTTTTAGGTGAAATCATATCATATCCGATGTTTAGTAGTTGAGTTCTACTCATTATGCTTCATTGGTATTTTATGTTCAGTTGCATGACGTCAATCTTCGTAAAGTGTTCCAGGTTGTTGCTATTAGACATGAGATTTTTGTTTCAGATCGCACTGTAGCCAATTTTTTTATTTTTATTTTTATCTCTACGAATATAAACTCAACATGGTTTAGTGAACTAGTTTTTAACTAGTATTGGATGAGGGCATAAGTTCGTGCCCGATTTCAAGTGCAAACTAAAATTGAAATTTTTTGAAGAAAGCGCTTTTATTAATCAATTATGTATTCGCCATCATGTTCGGCAATCCACTCCCAACGTTCAACCAATTTACGGATGCCTGATTCATAGAAATCGCGCGGTTTCTCGTTGAAAAAGGTGTCAAGGTGGTTTTTGACGTCTTCCACATTTTTAAATTTTTTTCCATTCAAATTGTTCTGCAGCGATCGAAACAAATGATAATCAGAAGGTGCAATGTCGGGTGAATATGGGGGATGCGGCATGATTTCCCAATTCATCTCCTTCAGTTTGGCCAGGGTCGGTTTTGCAACATGTGGCCTGGCGTTGCCATGATGGAAAAGAACTCCTTTGCGATTGGCCAAAATCGGACGTTTTTCATCAATTGCTTTCTTCAATTCGACCAATTGCTGACAATACTTGTTGGCAGTGATCGTTTCTCCAGCTGGCAAGAGCTCAAAATAGATCACGCCTCGGATATCCCACCAAATGCACAGCAGTACCTTCATCGGATGCAATCCACCTTTCGACATCGGTTCCGCCCCTTGGTGTGCCTGTTTCCATGTTCTTTTGCGTTGAACATTGTTGTACAGGACCCATTTTTCATCACCAGTCACGAGCCGATCCAAAAAAGGTTCGTTTTTGATCCGTCGAAGCAAAGAAATTGCTGTTGACATACGGTCCACTTTGTTCTTTTCACTCAACTGATGTGGCACCCATGTATCGAGCTTCAAAGTGTACCCAACCTTTTTTAAACGACGAAACGCAGTTGATTTGTTGACGTTCAATTCACTGGCAACCTGTTCCGTCGAAATACGTGAGTTATTCGCAACTAAAGTCCTTAGAACATCGTCATCAAGCTCAGAAGGCCGTCCACTGCGAGGTTGATCTTCGAGGTTAAAATCTCTAGAACGAAATTTCGCGAACCATTTCTTTACTGTGCGGAGTGCTGGAGCACGGTCCAAATAAACTTCGCGAATATCTTTAGTTGCAGCGCCCACTGTTTTTCCTTTGCGGAATTCATATAACATAATATGACGCATAGGATCTTTTTCGTTGTTCATCTTCCATGCGTCTTTTCACTAAGCAACTCAAATCAAAATGAAGTTATTTTATGCTTGATTTACAGTTCGGACTGTCACCTTTCCAACGATATATAATATGTATATATTTCTTTCACGAGCGCCACTCTCAAACGATTCGTACGGCATCCAGCGGAATCGGGCACGAACCTATGCACTCATCCAATATAAAGAAGTATATCACTATCATAAGGAAATTATGAGAGATGAACTAGTTCGTATCAAGCTGTAAAGTAGTTGAATTTTAGCACACAGATACCTTGAAAATATATAATAATAATGACGTAAATGTTTTAGCATTAAATTTTAATGATTTTGTTTTTGTTTTTTTTATAAAAACTATCAATAGATCCGGTTGAAATATTTCGAAATGTTATTGTGAAACTATATTACAAAATAAATTGTTCATCGGTATTACCCGAATCATTACGCTGTAGTTAACGTTATATCTTTAACAGATAATGTTAAATCGTTAACAGACAATGTTAAACGTTAAAATTGAAGTCTGCTGTTAATAATATAGCACGCAGCCTGCAAGCTTTGTCCTGCATGAAATTATGTTTTTTGAAAAGAGAAGAAATTTGAATTTATATTATGTTGAAAATCATTTATTTACGATTTGTCTACATTTTTTCAATGTAACACACAAACAACATTTTTTTCTTTTCGGATGCGTAGAGAAGATGGTCAGGTATAGATGGCCATTTTTATCCGGTTTTAAATTTTTTCCAGATAAATTTGAAAAAACAAACTTTTAAAGAAAATAAAACAGTTGAAAAAAAATATTTGTATGGAAAAAAGTCACTTTTTGGTCCAATTTTCCGATTTTTCCTCAGGAAAAATATTATTATTTCGAAACCTATCCAGATTTACAACAAACATCCTTTGAAAATTTTATCAATATTGGTCCAGCCGTTCTCGAGCCTTAGCGCCACTAGCAAACAAACATTAAGTTTTATATATTAAGATTAACATATGCACTTATTTATCTTAAGCTTGATGAAAACACATTTTTTGGATCACATATTCGTAGCAGATATTATTATTCTGAGTATAAAACTCATGCTGAACTCGCCATCTGAAAGTGATTGAGTAGTTACTTTAAAATTTTTTGAACGCTTCATACAAACATAGTTTTTTCACCTTATCAACAATTTAAAAAGTAATTAATTTCACCTGCCGTGAGGGTTGCCATAGCACATGAAAACTCGTACTACGTCAAGCTGTACAAAATACTTTTCCAACAACATTAAGCCGTTACATCAGTTCCGGGTGAGCAATTTGCAAAACATTTAAAAGGTGAAAAGCGATTAAATTTGTAAGGATATTGTAGAAGTTAAGTAGATGCATACATATAACAACCCTTAGCAACACACTGAGGTAAGCACAAGCAGCAATGTTAATGCTAAGGAAAAGCTAAAAGCTAAAATAAAAGCAAACTAAATATAAATTATGGTTCTAAGGTGAAAGTTAAGCCGTTTAATTGGGTTTTATTTTTGTATTTTGCGACATCGAGCTTTTTTAAATTTGCCTTCTACAGTGTGTTGTAATCATATAAGAGAGAAGTTTACTTAGAATAAAACAAAGCCGCTATTTTGAGAAGTAAATGTGAAAAAGATATGTGACAACTGTGACTCCAACTTAACGTTTTACCAGGATAAAGGCAACCTAAAGGGGTTGGTTAAGGAAAAAGCGAGCGGTCTGATGATTTCTCTAAAATGTGGTTTCAACTTTGGTTCTTGTGCCATTGCTTTTTGTTGTTGCAACATTTCATTTATTGCTGTTGTGGCTGCTTTGGTGCGGCAAGCCAGATAACCCGGAAACATTTTTCCGCTTCAATGCCACCGAAATTGCGAAATTATTCTGCCTCATTTTCAGGCAGCAAAAACAGCCAGGTCGTGAACAGACAAACTGAAGTGCAGCAATTGTTGCAACAAAACACAATGTGAATTGTGGCAACGTCAACATAAGTGGTAACTATGAAAATAACTTGAAACAAAAACGAAAAAAAAACAAGAAAACAAAACATATGAAAGAAAAGTGTCAAGAATAAGCTGGAATAATGAGAACATGTATTGTGTATATATGTATGTATATATGTATATGCGTGTACGTATATATGTGTGTGTGTATGGGAAGTGCTGCGAAAGATTACAAATCGCTCACTGACGACAGTGCGTCATGTGACAACAGCATCAGCATGAAAACTAGCAAAATACGAAATAGATTGTTGGGGCATGCAACACCGCGCCAATAACAACTGTCATCACTTTTTGTTGACGCTTCTGCTGTTAAATTCAATTTTTCCATCTCTCGTTCTACTGGCATTTTCTTATGTTTTCTGGTTTCTCTTATTCTCAAAAATTACGTTGAACGAGACATTTTTATGTGCCGCATGGCAAAAGCTGAATATGAATAAAAAAAATATAGCTTTTCCAGACGGAAGTCGATGTTGCTAGCGCTGCGTGCCTTAATTTATATGATAAGTTTTTGTTATGTAAGCTTTAATAAATAAATAAAAAATAAAAAATAATATGGCTTTGAAGATTTTCTTCATTTTTGCTACATCAATTGATTTGTTCTGCTTGTGGAGCTGTGGAGCTTAGTCCTGTGAGTTTATTCCTATTACAGCCTTCTTTCAGCTGATTAGCCATTTGGTCCTTTTATTTCTTTGCTTCTTCTAATTCTTCGTTGTCTAGACTGGTGACTTTTCAGAAATTATTTTTATGTCGGCCGACCTTGTTTGGCTTCCTGAGCGGGCTTTGTTGATCAACACGTTGCTGAATCTGAGGTATCTACTGGGTAAACACTTTGTTGTGGTTGTTAAGAACAGAAAAGGTGGCATACAAGTGTAATTAAAGACAAAAAAAAAAAAAGAATAGCATCGTTCTTCGTGTGACAGACACGAAGCCTAATAATTATCTTTAGAATAGATCACAAAACTATTTGGCGAAATTGCTCAGCAGCCACTAAATGAAGTCAACGATGAAAAGACGATGGGTTTATGGATAAAGCAGCGAAAGTAAGGCTCAATGATTGCAGCGGATGTATTCCGACTTCTTGCTTACACTACATCGCCTGTTCGTGAATTTCTGGGCGTAAACAATACAAAATAATGCAGCAGCCTCCATATTTGCCAGACTTGGGGACCCGTGGCAGTTTTTCTATATCCAAAAGTAAAGAGAACCTTCAAGGGGCGTTGTTTTACAGCTGTCAAAGAACGAGTTTGAGGTATGTGTGTTTCGGAGACTGGAAGTAGCGCTGGCACCAGTGCATAATCTCTAGTGGTGATTATTTTGAAGAGGACAACATCATGTGAATGAAAGAGTAAATATTTCATTTGAAAAATTTAAATTCTCGCCATTTTTCGATACAGGATACGATTTCATAAAGCACAAATTATTCAGTATGAATGATCTTGAACGTTTCTGATGTTAATAAATATTATAGGAAGATCAACGCAATGAAAACTCCCAAATGAGGCAGGTAACTTGTGCTGCTTGAGCTGATTACTGCGAAAGTGTGCGTGTGTCAATGTGTGTGTGTGATAAAGTGCGGCCAAGCAAAAAATACAAATTAACAAAAGCAAAGCACAATGTGAACAAGACTTGTTGTTGTTTTATGTTTTTCTAGTAGCATAAATATTTGGTGCACATGTTCATAAGCCGCAAGATTCTGGGTGAACTACTTAACTAAAAAAGTCTGCAGAATTCTTGCGAGCCTCACATCAACGCTGCCTTGATAACCCACATATGAGTATACAACTTTCCATGCAGCAATAATACCTTTCAAATACAAACATACGAGTAAATATATGTACACGTGTATACACGCGGCAATATACACACGTAAGGAGAGACATGAAATATTCCCCCAAAGCTTTGGAAAATGTCAAGGACGCAAGGAAATATTTGTTGTAGCCAATTAGATTGGAAGTGGAAGTGCACGCATTTGAGCGGAAACGCGTAGGAAGAGGCGCCTTCTGGGGGCGAGTTCTTGTGTACGACATACTTATATACGAGTATACCTTGTTCCCAATGTGCTCACAGGGAGTGACGCCGAATACATCCAGCACAGTAAGACTTACTGGGGTTGATAAGAAAGTCGAGGCTAAAAGAAATTTACTGAAGTGAGGGGGACGTAGAACGTCAATGGGGATTAGCAGTACAGAACGACGTGCGCTTGACTGACGTCTGTGACAATACACACATATGTACTCGTATATGTATGTATGTATACTCAGCTAGTATTGTTGCGCTTTATTCGCACGCGTTTCCATTCAGTGCTTCTATTTCGTTTTTTTTTTTTTCATTTTCAGAGTTTTTTTCCTAAAATTTACCGCTACCGCAAGGTCATGCCAAGTTAGGACAAACTTTTGCTTTTCGTAAACATTTGTATGTATGTATGTATGCATGTGCGAGCCGAGGCATAACGGCAGTGAGTCCGTACATTTTGGGGCATTTCGAAAAAGGTCAATATGCGAATGTTACCAGTTCATGTTTGCTTAGGCATACACACACACACACCATTATCTACGTGTGTGTGTGTGTGTGAACATGACATGGCCGGTACATATGTGTATGTGTGAAAGTTTTTTGTTTTTATATGCCACCAATGGGGTTTTTATGGCGTTGATCGACTTTTCTGCGCTTCTTTTTTATGCGCCGTTCTAATTGCAATCGCTCTTGTTTTCATTGCTGCTGTTGCTGGTTTTATTGTTGTTGTTGTGCCACAGCTCACATACATACGTAGTTATGTACATAAGTCACTTGTGGCCTCAATGCAGTGGCTGTTACTGTTCGCAATTTGTTGTTGTTGTTGTTGTTGTTATTGTTCACTCCTCATTCATTTGCAATGACACATTTGTGTTGCTGCAGCAGCAAACGCGATGTTAACGGTAGTTTTTGTTGATTTTTATTGTTTTTATTTTTTATTTTTGTTGTTCAACATTTTCCCTTTCTACTATTCATTCTTACATTTCGTGAATGATTTATTCGCGTACTGCGCTCCCTTTCTTCGCGGGCACAAGCAAAAATAAGCAAAAACAAGAATAAAAATCTCAATTTTCTCTTCAGTGTTCTGTTGCAGTGTAAAATTTACTTTGTTTAAGTCAGTTTGTTTTTGTTGTTTTGTTGTTTTATACTTGTTTATTCATTGCATCTGTCTTGTTTGGTTATGGCTGCGCTGCAAAAGACTTCTTGAGATGTCTTCAATTTGCATTTCAAAGCGTTTTGACATCTTTTGACAGTCCAAAATTAAATCTTTTTCGTGGAAACCGGATTCCATTTGAGGTTTACGGTATTTATTTATTTATTTTGATTGGGCGAATACAGCTGCGAGCGTTTTGTGAAGCTTTTCTGCTTGAAATACAAGATTTTTTAAATGTAGAATGTCAAATTATCAACTGTCTTAAGCAGATGCAAAGCATTGGAGAATCCAAAATAGTTTCCCAAATTGTGCTTAAAAAGTACACATTTTATTGTCATTAAGGTAAAAAATCTACGATTGACCCGAGTGAAAACGATAGACACACCCCACGTCCTCATCGATTTTTAAACAGCTCTCGACAGCACAAATAGGAGCTGCCTCTAGTCGCTATGTCTGACTTCGGTATCCTCGTGAAACTTATACGGATGTGTAAACTGACGTTAAGATATACCAAAATCTCTGTCAGGATCAGGATAGGATACCAAACGAGGTTTCAGACAAGGTGATCCCTCGTCGCGTGACTTCTTTAATCTATTGCTGGAGAAACTAAACGAAACGAGGTATCTGTGGCTGCTCAGCCCTCAGTCGGAACCACTGGAAGAGCAGGGATGGAAAGACGCAAAAAAAGATTGAAATGTATTGTGAAACATGTGCATATACATATTTACACCAAAGCATTTTTATTCCATTTTTGTTCCATTTTTACTTTTAATTACACAACCTGGGCACGATATCGTGAGCAGCAACAACCCTGCCGAAAATGCTTTAATGATATTTTGTTTAATTCGTAATATTTGTGGACACATTAGCGGAGACCCATGTGCGCATACCCTGCAAGAAAAGTACCAGTTGTAAGCTACAATGTAATAGTTTTGCATTAACAAGTTCGTCTTTTTATCTATTTCCTATGTAAGCAACAGGTATTTTTAATACAACGATGCCAAATGAATTTTCACTTGTCCGACTACCCGTCAGCTTTGTAATAATTAAATACTAGTTCATTTAGGCAATATGAATTTTCACTTAAAAAAAAAACGAAATTAAAAATGCTCCATTTAAAGAAATGTGTTTGCATTAAAAAGGAGTTAACACAAGGTAAAACAACAAAATTGTATGCTATTATAAATAACAAAGAAAGTAAATAAATGGCACTTGGCCAACAACAATGAAAAGAGCACTCCATTCGTGGCGAACTTGTGACAATTTTCCCAACACCTGACTGAACAACGCCCAAACATACAAAAGGCTCCACACTCACGAAATTAAAAATGGGTTTCCTTGCAGTGAGACTCGAGCCGTAATCCCCATGCGCTACATCGCAGTCAACCGTGGAACGCGAGGTGGTCAAAATTATTATTTCTCCAGTTACTGGTCTAGCTTGTATAATTTTCACACTTGTTAGTATTCAACTAGTCGACTTTCTCACTGGAGTGTACTACCATATTTGGTATCATACATACATACACAAAATCATATATGTATAAATATTTAAGTGAAAAATTAAAATTTGACAAATTTCAACACTAAAACAATTTCAGCACACAAATGCCGACATGCTTCCCCAACTTCCGTTTCAGCTTCGGAATGTGAATAACTGTCAAACATTCCCGTTAGGATGAGTAATTCCGGCGAAAATGCAAACTCGCAGTTACCAAAACACAGGCATGTAAACGCCGAAACACCGCAGTGAGGTATTTAGAGTGTCAAAAGTTTAATTGGATTTAAAATTTTCGTTATGTGAAATATTCTGCTCAAGTATTTTGTAGAATTAAAAAAAATTAAAAATAAAATAAAATAAAATATCAAGATAGTTCTGGTTACCCGCTGTACAGTTCGTTGAATGTTACATAAAATATATATATACTCGTATATATACTTACAAGTGATTTGAGGTGAAGTAAATTTGCTCAGAAATACTGTTAAAAATTTAAAAGCTATTTTGAGAAACTAAATAAATTATAAATTTCTCTCGCACATAAAATGTTTGTCTGTGTTAAATTTCGCAAATTAAAACAAAAATCGGTATTAAGAAGTAGAAAGAGCTCTCTTCGATCATGTCGAAGTTATTGGACCTTTCATGTTTTCATGGGTCTATATGATATATTCCTTTGAATTCGATGGTTTTCGGTGACTATATTTATTTGTATGTACGTGTGCAGAACTGCATACGTTTGGATTCCTTTTAGATGAATTTTCGACCCAAAATCGCAAATCTGAAAAGTCCGATCAGGGCGGTTCCGAAAAAGTTTGGTTGAAATATTTCAAAAACTGCGGGACTTGTTTGCGTATAATCAGACGGACAGATGGATAGATGGATATGGCTAAATCAACTCAACTCTGTTGCGATCAGTATAATCATTTGCTCAAGTAAATCTATTTTAATCGAAGTTATTTGGCATTACAACAGAAACAAATTATTTACAGATAGAATCTTATCTGTGACTTGTGAGTATGAAGTAAGGTTAAATACAGTTGTAACTCTCATTACTTTATTCAATACGTAAATATACAGGTATACAAATTAATATATATTTATTTATACAAATATATGTATATATGCATATGTGCCACTTCTCGCCAAGAACGCGATTAATTATTGCTACTTTCCACTTTTGCGTAACCAAAGTGTTTTTTTATTCCTTCTCTTCGTCTCCTCCAACATTACACACTTTTAAATATATTTATGAACAAGCAACAACAACAGCGATTAGGACAAAATGGGTACTCATAAGGTGGGCTGTTGGCAGAAGTCGCAAGGTCCGGAAATAATTTAAAAACTTTACAACGGGAAAGCAGTCGAGCTGGTGTGTGTGTGTGTGTGAGTGTGTGTGAGTGTGGAGCCTTTTGTATGTTTGGGCGTTGTTCAGTCAGGTGTTGGGAAAATTGTCACAAGTTCGCCACGAATGGAGTGCTCTTTTCATTGTTGTTGGCCAAGTGCCATTTATTTACTTTCTTTGTTATTAATAATAGCACACAATTTTGTTGTTTTACCTTGTGTTAACTCCTTTTTAATGCAAACACATTTCTTTAAATGGAGCTTTTTGGGTTTATACCGAAATCAGCTGTGGAAAATTGTTCATGAAATTAAAAAGTGTCATACAAATACAAAAGTATTACCATATTTACGTAATTTTTACATGTTATTGTTTTAAAAAATAATTAGAAAAATAAAAAAAAACTGAGATCAAAGCTTCAGAGGAAGTAAATGTTGGATAAATTTAGAGAAGTAAATATATAGTAATATATGTGAAACGAAATATAAGAACAGAAGTAAGGACGAAAAAGGGAGGAAATGAGAGCGCATCTTCATAGTAAGAAGCCGCCTTTGTGTATGAGTAGAAACCTGAAATGCTTTATATTGATATCAACGGTCGGAAAAATATAGAGGAAAATGTGACTTTTTAACAAAGTGAGAAAAAAAAAATCGTAAAATATTTAGATATATATGTATTTGGGGTATCCAACCAAAATTTTTACAATGAGTGCTTCTATGCCTGTAATATCGAACTCAAAGGATAGTGTTTGAGAATTCCTTTTCAGATCCCATTCAAGTTTCCTCAGGAGTCACCCGGAAAGCCGTTTGCGTCCGATTTTGTTTTCACAATTTATTTATGATATTTCTTCTTTCTTTCTTAAATAAATTTTCTCACAATGGTCAAAAGGGGTCATTATGTTACTACAACTTTTCCCACAACATTGGTTAATCACATTCTGGAAAAATGCTTGGTAATATGTAACCCGAGGTATCAAATCTACTCTGATAGGATAGAATCCATTCAAAAACAATTTCTTATTTTTCCCTTGAAAAATTTGCAATGGGGTCATTGGGAAAAATTTTCCTATGTACATTAGTCGGCTAAATCAAATTAACCTCTCCACTTTTGATGATCGTAGAGCAATGCTCGGCGTAATTGTCATGATAATAATAGCATGCTCAACTTTTAGTCTTCTTATTCTTTTTCTTTCCATATTCTAATGCTCTGTTTAAAATGCGCAAAAATAAACTTGTGAAACGAATTTTGAATTCCAAGAGCTCTTGTGTGGTTTGTCTCTCAATCTCAACTCTCATTCCAGCACATTTGACATAATAGACGTGCTCTTTCATATCAATCATTTTATCGCGTCTAAGTTACTTATCTAATGTGAATTAAGTTACTTTTAAAATCAGCTGATGATTGTTTGCTTCGAAGCTAAATTTTTTTAGTTCTCGGACTGCGCCAGTCGTGAGGATGAGCGGTAGTTGGGTAATCATTTGGTTTTTATTTGCAATTTTTTAGACTTTAATTGTATCCCCATTTGTTTAAATATCTTTGAAAATGTTTTTATATTTATCTAACTAAGTGCTTAAGAAATAGCATATTAGTCCTTGCAAGGTGTCTAATTTCTGTGAGAACGAAATATTTCTCACTCAATGACAGTCTTTCATCTTATCCCCACTACAGGTAAGGAGTTTTAAAAACTACATTTAGCTTAACAATATTTTTATGACAATTTTGAAATTTCAACATCCGAAGGAACGAATATTAAAGACCGCATATGGTAATTTAGTTGAAAGATGTGGAATCTTCGGTCTAAAAACTTTAATTAAATATCTGTATAACATTTATATGCTGTAACTGAATATGGATCATACACCGAATAAACAATTCAACTTACGTACGAAAGCACATGTTACACTTGTACTCAAATCAGGAACGTTTGTAACCCAGGTAGCGTCATGCAATATGAATTACTTTTTTTTAAATAAATTATTTAGCACTTTTTTAATTTTTTTCTGCATGTCTTCTGACGCTGCTCAATTTTACCGGTGAGGAGCGTAACGATTCGTTCTAACTCACGTTCCGAACTGACTTGAATTGATGCTGCAACTGAAGTGAAAAGCGCCAACGGAACCCAGACTCAGCGAAGAGCAGTGAGTCGAGGTGGCAGGCGACAGGCGCAGATGCAGAAGCTGTGTTGGCTGATGTTGCGGCTACTGGTACTGACTGGTACTCTCATTTTTGTTTTTATTTTGGGAGGTGTTGATGATGTTATTGCTGCATCCTTGGGCACAACAGTGTTTATTCACGTGGTCTCACTTGCTTCGGTCAGCAACGCTGCTGTTGAAAGAATGATGAGAGTATTAACAGCGCTGTTAAACTTTAAGCAGTTGAGAGTTAACGAAATCCCTTTGAATTCATATAATTTAGTACACTGTTGTTGCAAACAAGCACTAATTTTTTTGTAAAGTAATAAACTTAGCTAAATAAAATAATAAACAAAGATAGAGATTTATAAAGAAGTTCTAATTTCTATTTTATTTATGTATAAAAAATTGCAACACCGTAAGCGAAGTGTACTAAAACCTTTACTGTTATGCTCACGTACTTCGCTATGTTTCACTCTCACGTCCACTCTCTTGTTCTCAGCACCTTCACGTGATTCACCGCACCGCTATCAAACTCACAACAGTGTAAACAACAAAAAGGGAGAATCAGCTACTCAATACTCGCAAAACCACGTGTTCGAAGTAAAAGCCGATTTATAAACCCAATATATAAACAAAAGCCAAATGCATAGATGGAAATATGTTGTTTGAGAAAGAAAAAGAGAGCGGCCTTCCTTTCCTTGAAACCATATGAAATAAAACTTTTATTGGCGGAGTTCTTAACGCCTTGTGGAGAGTATTTATTTAAAAGTCTAAGCATCAGATGATAACACAAGAGCGTAGAATGAAAAGTCTATCCCTAGGAAAAATAAACAAATGGGGCTTCAAAAAACATTTATTGGTCTTATGATAACCTAAAATGTTGTTATGAATCGGATGAAGATAATTAAATTGAAATAATTAAATCGATGAAGAGGCAAAAAATAGGAATTAGTTACTTCTATTTATATACATACTCGCACATATATTTTACTGAGTTATTTACCACTAAATTCCCTAATTGAAAATTGTTGTAGTAAAAATAATATTAAATATAATATATTAATATTTATACTAAAAGACACTCTCTAGAGTTCATTTCTCCTCTTCTCACAAACAAAAAATTTCAAAGTCATCGAAGTAATATTAATGAAACTTGCAATTGTTTTAAGCAAACATAAAAAAATGTGTGAATAAAATAATATGAGTAATTTTAATTTCATCACATATTTTTCTATTTCCACCAGAATGCTCGGATTTTTGTAGGGGGAAAACTATAAAGTCGCATTTACATAAACAAAGCGATGCTTGCACCTCTGCATTTAGTCCATATGTATTATCAAATAATTTTTCGAAATATTTTAGGGAATACATCGATTTAGAGCCCTTATATGCAAGAAATTTTAATTAATATGAACGAATATATGTAGGTTTGTGTGCATGCAAAAGCATTTATATCAACGAAATTATTAGAAAGCAGCAAATCTGCTCCATATATTAGAATTAACTTTGTCTCCAAAATGTTATATTAGCCGCGTTGATTTCTAAAGTTTTATAAACAGATATATAAGAAAGAAAATAACAAATTAAGTTATTATAGAATAAATAAAAATTTAAAGTAAAATAATTAAATATATTAAAGTAATTAATTAAATTTAAATAAATTAAACTAAAATTTAAAAAAATTAATAGAAATAAAATTAAATTAAAATTTAATTAAAATAAAATAAATTTATTTAAAGTATTTCAAATAAAATAAATTTAACTAAAATATTTAAAATAAATTATATTAAGTTAAGTTAAATTAAATGAAACAAAGTAAAGTAATATTAAAAAAAAAATTAAATTATATTATATAAAAAAATTAAATAAAACAACATGAAATTAAATAAATTGAATTAATTTAAAATAATAAAAATAAATTAAGCAAACTATACTTTTATTAAATTTAACTAAAAAATTAAACTAAGGTAAATAAAATAAAATTATATAAATCAGTTTAAATTAATTTTTAATAATTAAAATAAATTAAATTTTAAATTAATTTTAATATTGTAAATATAGTAAAATGAAAAATAATGAAAAAAATAAATTATTAAATTATATCAAAATACAAAGCAAATAAAAAAATTTAAATCAAATTTAATTAAAGAATAATGAAATAACATGTACCTTTCTTAAATGGTAGTGCACAAGTACGTGAAATAGTACGTTGAATAAAGAAAACAGGTCATACAATATATATATATTTTTTTTTGGCTACTTTTTAATATTATTTGTATTCAGTAGCTAACCGTAATTATAAGAGGACAACATTAGCTCGTTCTTGAAATGGTCACACCCACTATTTGCTCTATCTATACACCTACATGCATAAGGCCTTTCCAATTTTACGATTTTGAGGTACATACTATCTTCTTTTTTTTTGTTTTTCCCAAAAGACTTTTCTGCAGTTAGTCAGATTAACATCCTTAAAAAACCCCCGACTACCAGGAGACGAATGTGATGACAAAAAATGTGGTGTGAATGAATGATCGAAGGAGCGTCTAAGAAATATGTCTTTTAATACCCCACCTCGTGATTTTATTGTAGCTCCTTATAATTATTACTATTGACCGTGAGTAAAATGGATATAAGGACCACTTTAAAATTTGGCCTTTATACTTCATTACCTGTAAATTATTTTACTTAACATTTTATTATTTGAAATTATTTTAATAACCAATAACAATAAATCATTAACGAAGACGGTCATGGAAATAAATTTCATAACAAATATTTAATATTTATACGCTTTTCTCTCTTTTAACTTATTTTGATAAATTGCAAAGAGCAAATTACTTTGCCATTGGCGCAGATAGAATTGAGAAAATTAAATATTTCGTTTTGCATACTTCAAATGCCATTTAGATTGTAATTGGATTAGAGAAATTTGTTTGTGAAAATATCGGAATTTGAAATTTATATACCGAAATTCACTTACAAATGAAAGCCTGTCCTTGCAATACTAGCCCCTCCGCTCGCTGAGGGCGCTAAATACCAGCAACTGCAAATGTTGCCTGCAAAAGTTTTGTAGCTAAGCGCAATTTACGCGTTGCCAACCACTTGAAATGTAGTCAAGCGAACGAAAGCGAAATAAAATGCAATGAAATAGAAATTTGCAGTTTTGGTTGCTCGCTAAAATCCGAAAACTTTCATTGCTTTCTTGCTTCGTTTGCCCCTCAATATTTATAGCGAAAGCATTATCCATACGTTCGTAGTTCAAATGGACTTGTGATATTGAGTCCACTGAGTATGTGGGACGGATAACGTTGGGCGGCATCGCAAGCAAATAACTCAATGTCGAGAGCATTCAAATACAACAGTAATCTGTACAACAACAAGAACGAGAATGGTTGTTGAAATCAGAAAAAGGAAACAATTTCCGTTAGTCGCACGCAGCACGCAGCTAAGCTAAGCAATTGAAGGTCACATCCTGTGGAGCCAGAGTGGCGGATTCTCGAACTATGCGATTGGCTCTGAGTTGTTGTTATTGTTGATATTTCTTCCTCAGAAAGTACAATATGTTGCGATTGATGCTGTGGGTGGCTAACTTTTTTTTCAATTTCTATTTAATTTTGGCTGTTTTGCGAGGAACTCAGCATTACACCTCTCGACCGTTTAATCAAGGTCGTATATGTATGTACATGTGATATACAAGTGATAGGAAATGTAGTTGCCAAAAAGGCGTCGAAATACATTTGTGGAGGAGTTAAATGATTTTAAATGCATTCGTGGCAGCCTTTTGAAATATTTACAGCTTTATGAAGTCTTGAACCTGAGTGTCTATTGCCATAAATTTGGTTCATTGAAATTCAGGAATGTGCTTATGAATGCTCAGCCAGCAGCTATTCATTGTTTTATTATATTTATAGGTGCATTTAAATTAAATATTATATTTCATATGGGTGCGTCTGGTATAAAAATGTGTATTTATATTTTGATTGTTCTGAAATGTTCTTTTTCTTCGATATAAGTCTTCGAAAAAACCAAAAAAAAAAAACAAGTAGCAAGCGCATAGGATTGCAAGTGCGCCTGTTAAGATTCAAAGTGCCCGTTATAACTGCAAAAGCAGAGTAGTAATTCAGCATTAAGTTAAGCTCTCTAAAAATTAAAAGAAAAGAGCTGTCTTCGGCCTTGCCTAAATCTTTATTCGTATAAAGTGCGATAGGTGTATCTCTTCTTCTGCTAGTACTTACATACTTGGGACCAAACTTAATATACCATTTCATGCACATCAAAGCGATAAAAAATGAGCCAAAGTCAAACCACACCAAAAGCTTATTGTCTATAAGCCCTTCTTGAATTATTATTTCCAAAATTTGAAAGATAAGGAGAGAATGCAAAGACCATATTTTAATAATTCTTACTTGAGCTCGTTCCTTTATCGGTTATTCACCATACATATTTCTTACACAGTATCATTTTATGGTAAATAAGGTCTTGCTATCTCAGACATTAAAAGTTTAACAGAATTTGAGTATATCACTTCTTCAATGTTTTGAATAAAATTATTGAAAATTTTATTCAAAATATTTTCCTTCACAAGATTTGGCTCGAAATTAACGTTAAACTAAGTTACACAAGCTTTTCTTATTAATATAAATTAATCTTTAGGATCAGTATCCTTCTCCTTGATGGAATTTCATGAACCTCTCAATAAAGTGCAATTTTTGAATCCTACGACGATGACGAAAATCTCGCTTAATAAAATATGAATTTCTAGCTAAGTAAGCACTCCTCGCCGCAAAAAGTTTTGTACTTTACTTCACTGATAAATTTTTTAAGACAATATTTATACTTTGGAGTGTGTACGTACTATGCTTACATTTTTGTTGAGATTATTGAGTTCTGTCAATTTGTTTCAGTCTAAAGTGAAGCTTTCAAAACTCACATAAAATAAAATATCATCGTCGTGGCAGAACGCAGCTGCTAGGTAACTTTCAGTACGAGTGATGATTAATGACATTTTTTAACGAAAACATAATGGAGAGAGAGAGAGAGAGAGAAAAAAAGAGTTGTCGAAAGTTGTAAATTTGCTGTGACTTTGAATTACGTAAGGCTTAATTAATGTAGTATGGGCTGACAGGAGTATTTCATATTAATAATTACACAAATGCACCAACCTTCCTGCGATCAATGGAGAATGACTTTTTCTTGCCTAAATTGGAGAATGTTGACGTGGATGATCATTGGTTCCAACATGACGGCGCTCGATGTAATTAATTTATTAGCATTATCAAAAAAAAAAAAATCTTCAATTTAATTACTATCCTCTGGAAATACCATAATGGTTAAAACTACTATCAAAAGTAGTTAAGTAGAACTAAAATGAGCATACTTCGTTATTATATATTATCTCAAAGTTTTCACTACTGACTTTTATTGAGGAAGACTGTTATGAAGAAAGCAATAGATGTATAAACCTATTCCACGCGACCGACTCGAGTAAAAACCATTAAAATATATAGACAACATCTCTCTGTCTTCCTTTCAAAATATGGTCTAATAAAAATTATATTATCCTGTATTTCCTTTTCTTGGTTGTCTGGTGTTTAGTAATGTGTGCAATCATGCAAAAGATCAGGAGTTCGGAGGCTGGTCAGACCAGGGTCATTCCTCGGCAGGTCGGCAGTCAAATTTAAAAGAAAATCCATTAGAATTTCAAGATGAAAAGAAAAGTTCTCTTTAACTGTTTTGAAATGAAAGTTTCTTAAATTCGCTTACCAAATTGTTTTACTTTATGCTTTAAAAATATTAATGTTTTCTATGAATTTGCATTTCTTTATTTATTTTGTAATCAAAGTTAATTGCAATTAAAAAATGTGGTCCTGTCTATTGATAACTTTACTAAAACTTAAGTATTCCAAACTAAATTTAAAAACCGCATACTACAACGCACACACATATACCCATATGTATATGTTCATTTTAATTATGTGTATGTGTGTAGCAAAGGTTAATGCTTGTAATTCAGCCGTTGGCCTTAAATGTCCTTAAATGAACTGTTGTCTGCTCTTAAAGTTCCATTTAAAGTTTTCAACCATTTTTCTTTTTTCTTTTTTGTAAAATTTTCATTCTCAGCCTTAATCTATTTGGGCGGCAAGCTGCTCGTTGCGTTGTTGTTGTTGTTGTTGTTGTTGTTGGCGCGCACTTTGAAAGTGCAGGGTTGTTAGAAATTCTGCTATTCACTTCTGCAGTAGGTCAAAGTTTCTGCATGCGATGCTTTTGCAATATGTTTTTGTTGTTGCTTCTTACATTTATTTTCTTTCTTTTGGTTTGCTTCATAATTCAAGTTCATAAAGAAAACTTTGTATTAGCTTATGAGCGCGTGCAGTGAACAAATGAACTTGTGATCAACTCGGTGCAGTGCTTCTCGGTATATTAAGCGCACAAATTGGATTTTAGGTCGGGATAGAGGAGAATTGGTTATCCTGCGAGTGAGCAGTGATCAAAAAATGCATGAAAATGGCTATGTTTAAACAAGATTTAATGGCAAAAAAAAAATCCAGCGGTTAAACATCGCACCATCTTAGAGGCCACTCCACAGGCCCTCGACGCGATATTATGTGTTCACCAAAGGTTTCCTTCAATAAATTAATTGTTTCCTTGGCTATATATAATGTAGCGTAAACTTGTTGGAACCAAAAGTGGTCCACATCAACATCTTCCAATTCAAGCACGAAACATTATTTCATTATGATCCTATAACGTAACTTATTGACGGTAAGATCTGCCCATACAGCACACTAACCAGTGACTTTTTGAGGTTATAATGGCATCTCAACAATGGCTTCATCACTCAACTGCCACACTTCTGTTGATAACGTGCCCATTCAAAAAAATTAAGCTTCATCGCTTAAAAAAATTTTCTTGTGAAGCTTTGAGAGGTGGCCATCTTGTTTTGGGCTCGGCTACCGAACGTGCGCGCCTCTGATGCTCGTTCAGGTTCGATTTTTGTTCGAGTTGGATTTGGTAAGCCCACAAACCAAAATCCTTCCGCAAAATCTTCAATAAAGTGGATAAAGGGACCACCGTTGATTCAAGGCCGCTTCTAAACGACCGCTGGACGGAGGGATTTTTATTCCCTGCCGAAGGGCGGCCGCAATAGGAAAAATTAGTTTTTTATAATTTTGGGTGTTTGGTCACGCCAGGACTCGAACCCTGGTTTTCCGTATGGCAGTTCGAAATACTAACCACTCAGATATTGCAGCAAATATATTGCATTAAAATAATTAAAATATTAAATTAATCAATTAAATTTTTTTTTTATAAAATATAATTATTTCTCGGAATATTCTGCCATTTTACTTTCGTGTTTGCTTAAATTGTCCCTTCCATTTACCAATAATTATTTTGCACATTATTTAAGTAATTTTTTTAACATAAATTGGAGCCGCTTTTCTCCACGACAGATCAATATTTGTCATTGCATGTGTAAAAATAAGTAAATACTCCGCATGTTAATATACATATATTTACACATCGACAGGTACACAACTATTAACATTCGCGCTGGCCTTCGCAACATATGGTCGTGATGCAAAGGTAAATTTTTCATTCACTTTGCCTTGTTATTGGCTTACAAGCCCCTTTCTTTGGCGAAATAAAATGTAGAGCGAACACTATTTTAAAACAAATATCAATAAAATGGCGTGGAAAAAAGAAAATAAATACAAATACTTATTCACGTGTATGTACACACTTATATGTATGTACCTATATATTTAAATAAACATGAACTCAACGCAAAGTCAACATAATACCGTTACCTCTTTTAACCTGAATTTTGACTTTTGAAAAGTTTGTGTGTCCTTTATATCCTTTTTCATGAATGTATGCTTATGGCAGCAGAGAGTGAAAGCAATGCTTACATATAGTAGTTGTAGATATAAAAAAAATAGTGTTTACATATTATATATGTAGATATAAAATAAAAATAAAATTATTGATGTCATGAAATATATGTATGTAAATATGTAAAACAGTTCCAACAAAAATTTTGCAGAAATAATTGAAGCCTTTTTTGAACAAAAGGAAATTTGAAAAATATTATAACTAAAAGTAAAATAAGTTAGGAAATAATATTCACATATATAATATGTATATATCTGAGCATTTTTTTTTTGTTGTTGTTGAAATACATAGCGGTGAAAAAAGCCTGTCCTTCGTGGGCAATACATTATTTTTATACTTAATTTCTTAATTGGCAAATATGCATTAAAACTTCTTTAATGATTTTTTTTTTCATTCCTCTGATACAGTTTGATATATGGCTTAAGCTTTCAGGGCGAAAGAAAAACTTATAAGCTCTGCCATTAGTGGCCTGAAGCATTTCAATGAGCGAAAACTTTGCTCACATTCTAAGTAGCAACGACTTTGCTAATTCCCTTTCCATGTATTGTAGTATGGATGGATAAGCTGAAAACACGGAAATGAGTCGAAAATGGTAATGAATCAATGTTGACTGTCGACGAGGTTTCATGGAGTATTTTATTCACTGCTGTTAACTTCTACTATCATCACTAATTAAACTGCATGCAAATAAGTAAATTAGAAACTGAATTTACAACTTTAATTCAGTGCTTACTTTGTTCTAAGTATTTGATGAAAAAATAGAAAAAAATGTTAATTAGAAAAGAATCTTAAAAGTTATTGGCATACGTATTTGGGTGCATCCCTTACATGACTTTATAGTCCCCCACGCCTGCAGCCTCAAATAGTGCATGACTATACATAAGGGTCGAAAAACACACACTATCGTATGTATCGCTACTATGATGACTGAGAATAAAGAAGAAGTGCCGCATTAAACCGCTGGAATAGCTGCAAAGTACTTGTTTACTAAGCAGCTACCTCAACAAAAGCCCTGGAAGTTCTCCTTTACTTCGTTCCAATTAACAAAAAAGTGAGTCAGAAAGCAGCACTAAAAGCCAGCTATCTAAATATCCTGGACAGTAGGGAATATACTGATTGAAATGCGAGGCAGGCATAGGAGCAAGAATCTTCTGAGGACACCTTAATAGCCAAGGTAGCTTCAAAATAATTGACTTCTACTCTCTGTCTTATAAGCAGGGAGTGTGGGCGTTACTGCAAGCGACAAATAGGCATTTGCTTTAACAGGACAATCTACCACATTTCTTGTATACAGCCAAGCGGTAATTGAAGCAGTTAATTGTATCAGCATAAGGTCTAAGTATGTGACAACATGAAAAGAGGTAATGAACACACTATGAGTAGCTAACACATTAAATATCATTTGGGTTCCAGGAATGTAGAATAAAGAAGGTAATTAAAAGACAAATGAGCTGGCTCGCGTTGGCAATGCTGGCGATGATGTCACCTTTGACTGCCTCAGGCCTTTCAGAATTCCAAAGTATTGTTTAAAACAGTGGAACCTAGGTGCATACCAAACAATTGCGAGACAGGTAGATCAAGCTCCTGCTAGAACTAACCAAAGGAGAACTTAGCACTTCATCCCTAAGATATCATCTCCACAAGCTACGTATGGTATGATCTGCAGAGTGTGGAGCCTGCCCAGAGGAGAATGAAACGCTGGAGCATTACTTTTGCAAGTGCCCGGCCTAAAGTCGATTGAGATGTGAAATCTTCCATGATGCTCCAAGCTCAAGCTTTATGAGTGGTTAATACTTAAGCATTTTTTAAATCTAGCGAACTTTTCGCAAAGGCATAATTGGGATAAACCAGAGAGTAGAATAAGGTCACATAATCTCCCAAGCAAAGCCGCCCGGACCAGGTCCTTAATAAGGTGGGGAAAATTAATTTTTTAGAAAATTTGCATTATTAAAATTTTCTCCTTTTATGCAGTAACTAAAACATACTTGCATAAAACGACTTCAAAATATATATTTGTTGCAGCCGAACAAAAAAAAACATTTTTGGAAATAAATATATTTTTATTTAACGAATTTTAAACTATATCGATGAACTTTTGTTTCTGTGATGATTTAGTGAAAACAATTAAACTAAATTAAAACGAAACACGTGGTTTTAGTTTACAATTATATTCGTTTTATTAGAAACTGTCGGATGTCTAAAATACAAAGAGAAGTAACACTGATCTGTCACGGCTTTTCATTCAAATCACTTCCACAAACAAGTTTCTTTTATTTTCTTATTTACTCGGTATTTTCTTTTGTCTTCATATTCGTTCGTTTCAGCGCTGCTTTGTAAGCATCGGGGGATTCAATTGATTTGGGTTGCAGTATTGTCCATGCTACTGCACTTTACAAATAATTATTTATTTATTGTGCCTTTCCCAACAATTTGATTTTACTTATACTTACATCCAATCTCTAAATTTGTTTGCAAATACTTCCGCAGTTTACCTTTTAATTTACCATCTAATGCAATTAAATTATGTTCATGTCAAACAAATTTAGTTAAAAATCTCCATCAATAAAAGGTTTTGTAGAGGACAATAACAGTTATTTTAATAGCAGAAATTCAGCATTAGAAGCTAGTTGCAGCACTAATTAAGTTGTGAAAGCGCAAATGGGCAAAGGGACGCTGAAGTGAAGTAGCGAAGAATAGAGGTGTCTAAATACAATAAAACCGAGAATCAGTTATATATTTCATTATCCATTGGTATGAATCTACTAGCATTTAAGCCTGTTTGCAGTGCCTCATGCTGGGATCTGATTTGCTCAATTGATTTGTATGCTAAACAAGTTACTCATACGCCCTATAAGCGGTTGCCAAATATGAAGCAAAGACATCCATAAAAAGTGTAGGGAAGTATTTTTAATTCTGTCCAAGTAAACATGTTTCATATATATTTAATTGGCACTTTGTAACTTCTGAAGCGATTTTAGGCCCGGCTCCTCCTCTAGTTTGTAGTTTTACGTCTTGTTTTTTTTTTTCTAACAAATGGAGGGACCTACAGTTTATACTAAGCTTTTGTTTTTCATGTCAGAAATACGCTCGGAAGGGTTGACATTCCCTGCCGAGGGGCGCTCGCAATTAGAAAATTTTAACTAATTTTTTTATTTAAATTATCTATTTTCAATAACTTTTGGATGTCGGTCATACCAGGATTTGTACCCGGATCTTCCGAATGGCAGTTATGATACTTGGATCTCTTAACAACCGCACAAAGCATGAAAACTATTAAAAGCTACATCAGAAATGATGATTCAATAATTATATCGTATTTTGCACTTGGACTTACATCTACATCCATAAAAGTCCAGCTTACACAACAGCCACTGCCAGCTGACCATTCACAACGCCATATATGCGCCGATGGATGCTTGAACAACAAGTAGTCAACGGAGATTTTCCAAACAAAATTTTCTTCAGGGACGAGGCACATTTCTCACTCGTGTAATATCTAAATAAGCAAAACAACTACATTTCCCAGAATTTTCGAATAATAGATGCGAGACCATTACACCAAAAAAAAAAACATTCTGTCTGGGCGTTCTTTGGTCTGTTGGAGAGACTGAACCTTATTTCTTTGAAATGCTATTCTCTTGTCTTGCCAATGTCAATTGACCACCGAGATCACTTATAATCCTAAGGTTCAAACATTATAAATAAAAGGAATTTCATGAAATAAATATTTTACTTATGCTTCGCTCTTCCATACATACGAGGACTCCTGCAGTTTGCCAAAAGCCTATATATTCTGCATATATATTTTTCATAAACAAATAACATGGGTTTTCAGCCCTAGTATTTAGTATCTATGTACATGAAATTACATTTACACGCATTTAGGTGCTTTCTTATGCCTAACAAATGACCACTCTGAATTTATTGTTTTACAAAATATTTTCGAAATTTGTTTCAATTTATACCAATTTGTTTTTGGTGACCCAAGGCAATTTGCCGATTATTTTTCTTAGTTTTGCTTTATGTTTACACTCAATAAATTGTCTACGGCATTTTGGAAGTTTGTCATTCGAATAGAAGTAGTGTAAACAACAATTTAACTGTGTCAGCACATTTTAACTAATGACTGCCGAAATATATGGTATGTGACTGTTGGTAAGGTATTTTATTTCATTTTTATTATTTGGAAAATGTACTTACAGAAAAGCCAACCAACAGCTAGAGCATTTAAATAGTTTTTCATGTATTTTTGTTTAGAATAGCTGAGTTAAAGGGTATTATACTATGGCCATTAAGCTCTGCACAGTTTGTGGGACATACATATGTTAGTCATAAATTTAAATTTGAATTTGTATTAAAAAGTGACACTAGTTCAAATTATGGCCTGATATTCTTACCAACAATAAAATGGTGCCCAGAAAAGGGTCCCATAATCTGGATTCGATAACAAGAAACTTCTATATGTCCGCAGGGATGCTGACATGCACTCAAACACTACTGAGTCAAGTGATCAACACTTCTCCCGTTATCTCAAATTTTTTTCTATCACAAATTCGAAGAAGGCAATGTTACAAGCTTCCAAAAGCTTAAAAAGCATACAATGTTTACTTCCTTTAGCACTTGTTTTTTAAGAGTTCACGTAGGCATTAACTTGAAATATCAACCAATTACTTAGAAACGGAAAGGCTACACTTTATTTGTCTCGCCTCGCACTGATTGAAAAATTCAATTACATCTTTTCCAGCTAACCCCCCTCCACCATCTGTTTACAAACATTTCTACTACTACCTACAAAAAGAAAAAAGCTCCGCCTCGTGGAAATATCAAGCTTTAAGATAATTATCACATGGAAGGCCGGAGCTCGATTCCTGGTTCGAGCAGCATCCAAAATTTTGGAAAATTATCTTTTCTAATTGCGGATGGTCCTCATGAAAATTCATCGGTCGTCTTAAGGTGGCTTAAAATAAACTGGACGTTCGTCCATTTGTTGGGAAATCTACAAATTGGAGGAGGAGCTCGGCCTAAAATCGCTTAAACGGTTACAAAGCGCAAATTATATGAGTATATATGCACTCCCTGTTAGTGTGGAAAACAGAAACAAAGAAAATCGAAGTAGAACTAACGGAGACCATATACAAATGCGCTTCAACAAGCGAATAACCAAGGTCTAAATATTAAAAGTGACAGATTATTTAATTTATTTTTTAATAAAGAAAAGTTAATTTTCTGCTCATTTCTAGGCAATTATTTGCAATTTCTAGCTGCGAAGTTAAGATAGCAGGCCTCGTACAACAGAGACATAGCACAGGCTGGGCTTGTCGCTTTTTCCGTATAGCCCACATGCTTCCTTCCGATACTTCCTTAGTGGTTACTTGCTGTTTGCTGTGATTAATAAGGAAACAACGAAGCAAAGTAAATGAAAAAGCAAAAAGTAGAAAAAGTAATCATAAACCGGATTCTTTCATTTCCAATGGTTTCCGTTCATAAACCGTTACCGTTACCGTTATGTTATGCAAAGTCAGTGAAACCAGTAGCGACTGTAGGTTTCAAATTAATATTTGATGAAAATAAATATGTATAAAAAATATATGCAGAAATATGCATTAAGTATCCCTTACTTCGATTTATCATAGACTATCCCTCTTTACTTGCTCAAACGTTAGATTCGGCTCTAGACTACTCTCTCTTATAGCAATCATAGTGGATTCTTTGATATATATAAGTATATATGTACACGGTGTGTGTGTGTATGTATATGCCTGCATAAATTTGTTCCACTTCATGCTGACCAGCCATCGGTAGGTATCCTTATTCTGTAATGTTTGTTGTTAGTGTTATTAAGGTAATTGATTCTTGTGGTTCATCTTGTCTAACCGAACACCTTAAGATCTACATACATGTATATGTTTGCGTCGATATGTATACGTAAATTGAATCAACTCCTTAGTGGTGAGTGCTGATCTATTGATGCTAATTTTCTTGGTTTCTGTTGACTTTGGTCACACTAATTTGTCATTTGGATAAACAGGAATGTTAATATATATATATACCATAGATGTATATAAAATAATTTCATACAATAAGATGGCTGTGGCTTCCATACAAGTAGCAGTTTTGTCACCACCAGGACATTAAAACAATTTACCGGCATCACAGTCGTTTGTATGTATATTAGTTAATTTCATATATTTAGTAAACAATTGCATTGTTTTGTTTCCTTTTCAGTTAAAATTCATCTTCATGTGTGTAGAGAAATTTACAATGAAAGTAATTAATTTTGAGAAACTTCACCGATGATTGTCTGAAAAGTAAATTTAATTTAGGCATTTTCGCAGTTTTCACTCGTTTAATTATATAATTAATAATAAAGAGGTATTTAAATTATTTTACTCCCTATTACATGAGTATATATAATTTTATATTGAAGAACAATTAAATTTCATTCTCTTTATTTTACAAAATTAAACTCAATCTGTTGATAACCATTTACAACAATGTGAAAACTATTTTACTTTCTATTAATTTTTAGCTTTAATTTTAAATCTAAATATCTTTTTAAATTGATATATTTCAAGGAATTTAATGAAGAAATGGTATGATTTTCTTGAATTTTTCCCCATTTTTTATGTCTACTGGAGATTATCTTTCTGTTTCCTGTTCCTTCCTTTATCGTCAACACACCTTTCTTTACGGTTTGTTCTATAACATATTGTGAAGGTGTAAGTTCACAATTCACAATTTACTATGAGATCGCTGAAATGTAGGTATCACATTTTATATAGATGCCTGCAAGGCCTAAGCAATTTGACACTACAAAAGAGTTCGGTACACACAAATTTATAACACATAACTACTCGTGTATCTGTGGATAAACACAGCGCTTCAGGTTTCATATACAATACTTCGATATACGCATACGCCGACACGCTGAGCTCCCTTCCTGGATGATTTAATAATAAAGCCTCAATATTTCCAAAAAAAGTTGCCGAGAAAAAAAGTTACCGAGATTTCAATAACAACAAACACACTATGGCTGTTGTAGCTTTTGAACAAGCAGTTAGTGAAAGGCATCAGTTGCCTTGCCTAATCAGCGGCTTTTTTGGTGGCAGCACCAACTGGTATTGGCATCGGTGGCTCAGTTTCTCGTTTTGGTTGAGGGAAATCAAATCTGGTGTGGTCAGAAGAGCGAGCGCGGTACGGAAGAGGAAGCAACTTAAGCTTCTACACTGAACATCCCAAAGCTCAGCCTCAATTAAATGCCTACGTAAGGGGAAATGTATGAATTTATCTCTGGGTTTGTATGTATGGGTGTTGGTGTGGGCTTGCAGGTGCGCACTGGCATGGAAATGTGTGGAGTGGAAATATTTGCATTTGTTTTAATTGAATGCACCGAAGTGTAGATAAGTCAATATGAAAGTTGCTGAGATTTCACCGTGCACACAGACACACAGACATTGCTCAGAGTTGGAAGGACGACTTGTCATAGGCAATAGTTTGGAGTTGAAATGGATAGTAAAATTCTCTACACCATTGATTTAGTAGTTAGACTCAACTGGTATCTAAAATCGAAAATTTAATGGGGATAATCCCTTAATGGGAACTAAGTAAGGAAATCTCAATTTTTACCGATGTACCTATATCACTATGTACGAGCATATTCGAGCAGACCTGGTATATATCTTCTTCTTCTTTTTCAGCTTACGCTATTATAGCCGAGTTAAAAACATTGCGCCATTCATCTCTTCATTCTGGCGCCAGTTGGAAATGCCAAGGGAAACCAGGTTGCTCCCACATAATCCTTCCAACGGAGTGGAGGTCTTTCTCTTCTTCTGCTTGATCCGGCGGGTATTGCAGTGCTTTCATTCATTCGGAAGACATGGCCGTCTCTTTATTCGCTGTGCTATTTCAATGTAATCGTCCCATCATCTGCCACATTCGCCGCTGCAAAAACTTTTAACTTAAAAGCTCCCATGGCCGACTCAGCGGATATCGACTTCACACAGGCTTCTGCACTACATAGTATACGTAGGATGGGAATAATGAGTGACTTGCAGAGTTTGGTTTTCGTTCGCCGAGAAAGGAACTTACCTATCAATTGCCAACTTTGTCAAGCTTGGAGAAAGCAGAACCAACGGGGTTGTTAAGGTCTAACTTACCACATATTCACTTCAAATTATTCGGTGATTCCTGATGATAGTCAAGGAAGTTATAGGAAAGAGGAAGAGGAAATTTCGCAAAAAAGGATAAATGACTTTCAGAAAAAAATTTATTTTTCGTGCGTTTCATTTTTGTATATAGGTAATTTTGAATATATATATACAGATATATAATTGGCGTTTTGTAACCGCTGAAGCGATTTTCGGCCGAGATGCTTCACCAATTTTGTGGTTTTTTGTATTGATGTTTTTTAAAACAAATGGACAGACCTACAAATTATACTAAGCCACCTCCGAACGGCTGAGGTTTTTTTTACGAGGAGCCTTTTTTCATGTCAGAAATACACTCGGAGGGGTGGACATTCCCTGCCGAGGGGCGACCGCAATTGGAAAATTGTACTTAATTTTTTATTTAAATGAATTTTCCATAACTTTTTGATGATGGTGGCTCCGGGATTTGAACCCGAGCCTTCCGAATGTCAGTACGCAATGTTAACCCCTCGGCTATATATATTAGAAAAAAGGAATACTCGTACTTTTATTTTAATTATTTTTCCAAGCGAGTGTTCTACTCAGTCAAGTAATGGTTTTGTTATAAATATTATTTGTGCCTTAAATTAATTAATTATTTGTTAAGTAACAATTATTCACTACAAGTTCTCTATTTTAATTACGAGCGTTTTAATCTTATTTCAATAAATTATTTTAAACAAAAAATATACAAATTCATTCACAGTTAGTAAACACACAGACTTTTCGTTCACTACTTTTCTAAAATTTGCCATTTTTCGGTTATTACCATAGGCACCTAATATTTGCCATCAATAAGCTACTTCGCAAAATCAACAACGCCATTAACATCGGCAACCGCATCGATGGTCTCAGCACTAAAATCAACATCACCATCAGCATCAGTATCACCGTCAGCATGCCGTACGCCTGCTGAGCAGCACTTTTGTGCGCCATAAAATCAAAATTTCGATTATTTTTCCATACGATTGCCCCCAAATGCCTAACGAATTCACTATTCAACTCAATTGAATCTTTAATGCCAAACCCACACATATACATACACGTACACGTACTAACGCGCTCGCTACTCACTACATTGACTATGTTGGCTGGAATCTTCCTCACTAGCAGCTGTGTATGTTGGTGTGTAGAAGGGTTTATATTCTACACAACTTTGTTTTCTCAAGACTTTGGCTTCGATGACCTCGATTTTTGTACATTTTTTATAATTGAAACTGAAAGCTCATAGAACAAACTAAGAAGGCAAAATAGAAGAACAAAATTAAATTTAACAAGATTTGAGGTCACTGCGGGGAGTTTCCTGTCGGTTGATTTCGTGTGTTTTCCTTCTCCCACTAAAAAAAAACATTTACACACACTGCTTTTTCTTCATCTTATTTTCAATTATATGTATAGGAAATTATGTGTCACTGAAAAGTAAAAAAAGTAGTTCATAATGTTTCCATCCAATAAATTAATTCTTTTTGAGCTGACATCATTCTTCGTTGAAAGAATTGGCCGTACTGCATTTCATCTGAATATGCTTTGTTGTTGTTTTGTTGTTTGCCCACAACTTTCTCAATATTACTAACTAACTATGCAACCATTCATATAGTTCATTACGTTCAGTTGTATGTGTGAGTACGAGTATTTCAAGCTCAAAGGAGAGCCAACATTGTTATAGAGTCGTGCCAGCAAGCAGCTTTATTTATTCTGAAATTTTTGAGATCGAAATTATCTTACCTAACCCGAAATGTAGCAAATATATACGACAACCCTTTAATTCTCTTGCATCGGAATCTAGTACTGCAGGCAAGTGCAGCCCCGCCGAAGTGCATCAGCCTCAACCCATTTGTTAACTCTTTCGTCGTGAAGCCGAGGATATCTTCTTTGCCTATTTTGGCATTAAAGTTACCAAGAACTATTCACCAAACTAATTGGCTGTCTTCAGATCACAAGATTGGCAACCAGTGCGATCATGTTGAGATAGAAGGATGACCTTACCCTGTGTTCTTGACGTAAGAATACACCGTGGACCCAACATCGACCCGGGCCATTTTCTTGTCGAAGCCAAAATACACAGCTGCCTCTGTGCAGCAAAAACGTCCGCCAACAAACACAATAAACGTTTGCTCTCTGAGTGCATTCATCAGACGACATAAAGATAATGTGGGAAGGTATTTTAAGCCCCCTATGAACAACTACAAATTAAATTATGGGTTTTCGGATCCTCCAACCGATGGTGATGGAACAATGTTCGAATGAAATGATTGAAAAATAACAAAGCGGAGAGGGTCACAATAAGGAGGACTCCGCCAACTGCGCCAATTAACGTGTGATAAACCTTCTCAGTATCAGCATATAGGGCTAAAGCTAACCGTGGACAAACTTATCGGGCCATATCAGTGCGGCTTTAGATCTGGTAAATCTATCATTGAGCAGATATTCACCGTATGTCAAATCTTGAGAAAAGAATCGATACACACCACCTCTCTGTCGAGTTTAAAGCAGTCTTCGATAGTACGAAAAAGAGCTGTCTCTGTGCCGCTAAGTCTTACACGTAGTTTGGTATCCTCGCAAAACTTAAACGACTGTGTAAACTGACGTCAAGCAACACCAAAAGCTTCGTCAAGACAGAAAGAACCCTTCGGAGCTGTTGGATACCAAACTAGGTTTCATACAAGACGAATTCTTATCGTTTACATTATTAATGGCGAAAATTATAAGACTGAATAGAGAAGGTCACCTTCGCGACTCGGCTCTCATGACACTGTTGACAGTTATAACTTGGATATCGTAGCTTATTTCTTCTAGGTATATAGGAGCCTGCGCAAATACCAATATCAATACCATCCCGGAATTCCAGCGCAGAATCCTTCTGGCTACTTTGAATTTAGTAAGCAATTGAAAATTAAAGAACTCTCTCAACGAACTATTTAAAACCAAACACTACAAATCTCTTATCACTCCCATCCTGCTGTATGGTGCAGAAGCATGAACGATGTCGACATCCAATGAATCGGTCTTTGGAGTCTTTGTGGGGAAAGTTTTGCGAAGGATTGGCAACGGCGAATACCGCAGACGATGGAACGATGCGATGTACGAGGTACACGGCGTCATTGACGAAGTTCAGCGAATATATAAAAATTGCCCTCCGTTTAACCATCTCTCATTATTCTCTCAATCTCACTAGCTCCTATCTTATCGATATAATTTCTTTTTTTTTGTTTTTGGCAAATCCGCACTGGGAAATATCTCAGAAGCACAGTATAAGCTCCTTAAAGGCCTATTTAATTGCAGTAAAGTTTTAAATAAATGTTTAAAATAAATAATGAAAAATATGCATTTTTCTTATTTATATGTTCATTTATACAAACAAGTCTACGCTCACTTTCATAATAAAGTCAAAGTAAGCAAAAAGAGTGTTTACTGCGACAGTAGCATATCGAAAGACGACTGCATCTCCTTTTGCAACCGGCTGGTTTTTTATTGTTTTTTTTTTTCTACTTTACTCTCCTTCACTTCACACACTTTTCAGTTTGCACTCTACATAAATTATTCACAATTATTGTACAAAAGAGACGTGTGGGGTACTAATGTTGTTTACATTGCACATTATAATGCCATGAATGACGTCGATAATGTGTTTAAGGACACTAGATGGAGTGCAATGGAAGAACGGAGAGATACAAAGCATATGTGTCAACAAATAACAGCTGACATACTCGTTTGCGACACTTCACTTCACACCCGCTGCGCATAACACGAGTAACTTCAGCGGTAGCTTCATGGTGGTGGACTCGATACAAGAAACCGAGATCTTCTGTATGAATGGAGAATGTAGCAAAATTACTCACACGGACACACGTAAGAAATATAGGTTAGTGGTGAGTAATGATGGGAATGTAAGTGCCAAGCTGCATCTGATGTCCAGTTTATTGGTGCTTATGTTTACAGACATTCTGTTTGGAAAGTTGTGGATGCGGAGAAAATCCATATATGACAATATATGCCACACTTACTTTAAAATGATATAAATTTATTTAGAGACTGCAGAAGATTCCACTTTTCAAATATTTTTCCTTATTTAAAAAGTTTATATTTTTAAATTAGAAGAAAATAATGAAAAAATCTTAATTCTGTAAAGATATAAAGCCGAGTGGTTCACAGTGCGTACTACCACTCGAGGTTAATGGGTTTGAGCCCTGGTCAGACACACATTACAAACATATTTAGAAAATTAACGCTAGAAGTAGAAGGAGAAGTAAAAAATAACAGATCATTCAAATAATTTCCTCTGAAGCAACTTTTCCATATAACTATTTACGAATTGGCGAAATCTCAGTTTTCACAAAGCGTCTTTATTTCGAAAGAGAAGCCATGGCAAAAAGTGTGAATTTCGATAGCAACACAAGGTAAGTAGCTTATATTCTTTTAAAAAGAGTTTAATATTATTCTGAGTAATAATAAAGGGAAAATATATTACTGTTATATAGAACGAAAAATCAATGGAGAGTTGTGATGAACAGTGAAACAAGGTTTTTAATGATTTATTATGATAATGAGGGGATGAGTTTGAAGTTGCTGATTGTGTTTTGAACGATATTTTATGAAACTTTTCTAAGAACTGTAACAAAGTTTCCCGTTTGGCTGGGGTTGGCTCAGCCTTGTGAAGAGTTTCCTAAAATAACAACACGCTATTTCGGAAGCTAAAGGGTGGTTAAATTGTAAGGACCGATGTTGAATGTGAACCACACCTAAACGCCAAGTTTTTTTCCGAATTTAATTTGACATTTCTCTATTTCAGACTTACTCAATTTGAACCATGGAGAGATACACAATCCAACAACGTGTTAAAGTTATCCAGACTTATTATGAAAATTTTCGAAGAAAATCATCTTCAGTGATGAGGCACATTTTCACCTCAGTGGATTCGTCAATAAACAGAATTGCCGCATTTGGGCGAATGAGAATCCAAGAATGATTGTCGAAAAACCAATGCACCCACAAAGAGTGACTGTTTGGTGCGGTTTATGGGCTGGCGGCATCATCGGGCCGTATTTTTTCCAAAATCAGGCCGGTCAGGCAGTTACTGTGAATGGTGTTCGCTATCGTGAGATGATAACGAATTTTTTATCGCCACAATTGGAAGATATGGATGTGGACGATATGTGGTTTCAGCAGGACGGTGCCACTTGCCACACAGCTAACGAAACAATGGCTCTTTTGCGCAACAAATTCAATGGCCGTGTTATCTCACGTAATGGCGATGTCAATTGGGCCCCAAGATCATGTGATTTGACACCGTTGGACTTCTTTCTCTGGGGTTATTTGAAAGAAAAGGTGTACGTCGATAAGCCAGCAACAATTCAAGAGCTAAAGGATGAGATGATTCGGCACATTAACGGCATAGAAACTCCATTATGCCTCAGCGTCATCGAAAATTTGGACCATCGTATGGAGGTGTGCCGTCGAGGTCGCGGCGCTCATTTGGCCGATATTTTGTTACATACATAATTGAGTAATACCAATATATCATAATAAAATAAAATTTCAATAATTTCCTAAATAGTTTGTGTTTTATTCAAAATCAACATCGGCCCTTGAAAATTTAACCACCCTTTACAACAAAATTTATTATTTATATACAGAAATATATATTGTACATATATACAATAGATATGGTTCTACTCAAGGTTTTACTATAACACTTATTTACTTATCGTATGAACTGTGGTGAAAATCTTCTACTAGCCCCCCTTTTTAGTGAAATGAAAACCCTCAGGGACTCTACATTAGCCGGCTTTCGCTTATGGTATGTACATACGATCAACGTTTTCATTTTGAGCTCACATAAATATTAAACGAATAAAGTAAATGATAAAAACCTTTTTTTTATTGAATACCTAGTTTACTTTTTACAATTAGGCGTATATGGCAAAATAGAAAAAGAAGAAATTGAATAGTTATGATTTAAAAACCAAAACGAGCGGCTTGTACTCAGTTTTGCACCATTTAAGAAAAAATACAAAATAAATTAATTATTAATATTTGGTCCAGAGACCCTTATTTTCTATGACATTTTTCATACGTTTCACTTTACTTTCAACTAATTTTTCAAATATTCCTTTCGGAATATTATTCCAGTCTTATTCAACACGCCCCCAAAGACCGTCCAAGTTGGATGGGGCTGATTGATACTGTCCGAGCCGTCGCTTTACGATTGACCATAGGTTTTCAATCGGATTGAGGTCAGCACCTTGCGCTGGCCACTCTATCATCTTTAAATTTTGGTTTCCGAGCCATTCTTTAACAATTTTCACAGTGTGCTTGGGATGCCCATCTTGCTGAAAAGTGATTTCCTGCCCTGGAAACGCACGCAGGTTAAGAAAATGGGGTTTTGGTTTTTAAATCATGACTATTCCATTTCTTCTTTTTTAATTTTGCTATATACTCCTAATTGTAAAAAATAAACAAGGTGTTCATTAAAAAGAGAGTTTTTGTCATTTACTTTATTCGTTTAATATTTATGTGAGCTCAAACATGAAAACGTTGATCGTGGAATCACTTTTGCTCCCCACTGTATATGTGCATGTACAAATGAATTCTGGTTTGTATTTTGTTTATAAAATTCAGCTATTTTTAAAGTATATATGTACATACTCATATATATAAAATATATGTATGTTTTTATATGTTTTATGTTATATATTGTACGTACAAATATAAATCCCATTATGTGTATATTTTTACTAATTTATAAAAATCTATGTTGATTGGTGTTGTGAGGATTCCAAGAACCTCGGATTTTGGGGTCCTTACAGAAGTTACAAAGCGAAATTTTAGTAGAACCGTGCTCATCGCAACCTGAGACGTACGAGTATGTGAGTCGTTTGCGAAGTAAACCCCACACCTTCGTCAGGGCTACTGATAGACGGATTGACTGCCTTTTCCCCATCGTCAACATTTAAAGACTATAAGGTAGAACTCTATGAACACTTTGAAAGATTTTCGATGATGAATCCATAGATCATATCATAAACGAATAGGGAAGAAATGCCATTTTTCTTAGTAAACCAAATTCTCAATTACTAGCGCTGAGATTAATGGCAGTCTTGTTGGTCAGTTGACATAATGGCTGAAGTATGTTCAGATCATTTGGAGCGTTGGTAATAACAAACACAACGAGATGAACGTAGAGATGCTTTCCCTTTGAGGATAGTGCTAGAAAAGTAATTGATGGAGACAATTTGTGGAAACTATGGCTCATTGTGGTTTGGCTGTACTTATATAGCCCAACAGGGTAGTTGGTGAATTTTAAACTTTTCTAGGAAATAATCCTCGTGGCAATAGTACAATATCTGCTAACAATCATTTAGAAAATGGGCAGCTCCACTGATTAACATGACAGATGGCTTCGCATCAGTCATTCAGAGCTAACCATTTTTCTGCTAATTTGATCACCTATTCACCAGTTTTTCTCTGTTAGTTTACCTTACATCTTGAGGATACACTGCGGCAGGTACGGAAAACCGGCTTCTCAAAAGCTCCGAATGGAGCATTACAAGAACACAGAAGTAAATAACGGGGTCATATTAAAACCACAAAATTTATAGAAGCTAATACTTTTCTAACAGCAGCGAATGAAAATTGATTCTTGCTAAGTCAAACGGACATCGAAGTTTTCAGAAAACAAAGTAGAGGAGACGTAGGCCATAAAATATGGATATGGTACTTCAGTGACCAAGTTATTATAGATATTTCAGCCAAAAAAGTTTTATTCCAGTTAATGTTAATTTTTTTATTTGCGGTCGCGCCTTGGCTGAAAATATCAAGCTCTAGGCTTTTCGGAGGCGGCTTAGAATAATCACTGGTTATAAGTTCTTCCTCTACATAGCATACGTTGTATATTAGTTCACCTGTTTGAACAAAAAAAACTGTAGAGTAAAATATACTAATTGGACCTAAAGAACCATCGGTAAATAATTTCGCATTTCATTTTCCGTTTTCAGTGTAAAAGTTCATTGACGTAAGGGGAATTACTTCGCGTCAAAATTAAAATTTGTCAAATAAATTTATGGAAGTATACTACAAATACGCATACACATATATTTACATACTAAAAAAATGCTAAATGAGTCAAGCGCGGAAGTAGAAAAGTGCATTTGAGAGTGTAGTGCCACTTGCTGTCAGCCGTCACTGGTTGATACCTCAACGCAAATACATAAATAGGTCCTCACAAAAGTAACTAACAATGTTTTAGAAGCACGTGAACAAACAAACGCATTTTTAAAGATACACGTATATAGATAAATGCATTTGCCGTGATGAGAGATGTGTAGAGATTTGGAAATTTCTTCACATAAAAAATACTTTTTTAACCAGTCAAAATACATATATGCTCTACATACACATACATAAATTCTGTATATGTGATATATGTACGAGTATATGATATTGGGCACTTCAATAAGAAGGGAAAATTCTTTTAATTCTTAAATTAGATTTTCATGCTTTCAAGTTTTTACACTATCTTCACATTCTTTATCAAAACACTTCATTTAAATAATTTCAAATATGTACATGGTGACGACACCAAAGCATAACGAAGATTGCACAAAAAAGGATGACAAAAGCACAAAAATTTTGCAGGTTTTGATAAGAAAAATGATGATTTTGTAGATAAGCAAAATAACAAAAAATTCGGAAAATTTGGGACACTCTTCAAGCAAAAACATAACCTATATGCGCCTTATCGAAATATGTAAATGAGTTTATTTCGGAATAAACACGTAAGCTCACTTGCGGCACAAACTAGGTTTGTGTGTGTGAAATTTGTAAGTGAAGTATACAAAATTATTTGATAGCATATACTTAATGCCAATCTTTTGAAGTTTCCACTTTTCATACACTTTTTTCACTCCTTTTCATTTGCATCCTTTTTATCTACAAAAATTTGCATGAAAATTGCTCTTTCAGCCAGCTTTTAGGCTCGAAAACACGCATCTAAAAAGATATGATAGTGTGTGTTAGTATATATGTATATAATTGCCATTTTGTAACCGCTGAAGCAATTTCTTGGCCAAACTCCTCCTCCAATGTGTGGAGTACCATCTATGGTTTATACTAAGCCACGTTCCAACGGCCGATGGATTTTTATGGGGAGGAGGGCTGGAGATTATCTGTCGAAGGGCAACCGTAATAAGAAAAATTATTTAATTAAATCTTGGATGTTGGTCAAGCCAGGACTCGAACCTTGGCCTTGCGAATAGCAGTATGCAATGCTAACTCCTCAGCTATTGTGGCCGCGGATGGATATGTATAAGTGGCAAGCTTTTATTTGAATGAGTTGATATTATGCAAAAGACTGAAGTTGAGTGGTTACTCGGCACTTTCTATTCACTTATATTACTTTGTTGATTATGTTTAATATTTTAAAATACAGCATTTTACAAAATTTTGGGCATACCGACTTAACATACATACATTTAGGCTCTTTTATTTGCAATATGATTTGGAAATGCGTATATGAGCCATATAAATTCATAATTTTTGTATAACAAATTATCGATTATTTCATACTGATAAGTTTTTTTTTTAATTTATTTATCCCAAATTGAAATTTTATAACTTCCATATTCATCTGCATTTTTTCAATCCGTTCTGTTCATTCCCTTCGCTGTTTTTAATGCACTCAAGGCCAGGTTAAATCAAATGATTTAATGAATATTTTTTTAGTTAGAAAAAAAAAACGTTGGCGCAATTCCGTCGCAAAAGAATTATTTATGCAGCATTTTTTTGCTTGACAGGAAAATTAAATATATCCTGTTGGGGGAAACTGTGTCAGCATTATATTATTTAAATGCAAAAGCAGATGTGAATGTGTTATATTTTCTTCGCATATATTATAGCATACCAACAAGTAAACTGAGCTGCATTGCTAAAAAAAATAAACACAAATTTATTAAATAAATAAACAAAGCAAAAATAATGAATAATCTTAAAGATAAATAAATATAATTTTAAATTTTTGCTTGCCAAAAGTAAAGTTAGTTTATGAAAACTTAAACAATAAAAAATTTAAGGAAATATTTAGAATTTAAGATTTATAATTATTATTCATTTAAATATTATTTAATTTAATTATTTATACGGTAAACAAAAAAAAAATCTTTCTTTTTTTTGGGTCTTCGTTCTGAAGCATATTTGCGGTTTCTGGATTTGGAAAACTCTCATATATAACTTTTTAGTATTTTCTCTTCCTGGAAGCCGACTCTATAGCTTTTCCCCTTGACCGTAACATTATCGCAGACTTCGGTTCTCAAGAAATATGAGCTAGTGACTCCCTCTGCCAATAGAGCACCCTAAACAGGGACTATTTGAAAGATTTAATGGCATCTCAACAGTGAATTACTATCGTTCTCAATGCGACAGTCTTGTTTACTAACTTACCCATTCTATGAGAAAGTAAAAGAGGTTCGACTACCTGACCATGACGAGGCTCGAATAAGGAACAACAAAGCGGCTGGAGCTGATGGCTTACCAGCCGTTCTATACCAAATGAGGTTTCAGACAATGTGACTCCCTGTGGTGTGACTCCTATAATTTTTTGCTGGAGAAAATAATAAGAGCTACAGAGCTGAATAGAGAAGGTAAAATCTTCTATAAGAGTGTAAAGCTGCTGGCATACCCCGCTGGCTAGGTCATATGATCCGAATAGATAAGAATACTCTATCTAATATTCGGTCGACATATTTGCTCAGCAAAGTAAGTAATTCAAGCAACCGTGATTCGGTTTCGGACCACATTTACTCTAGTGAATAATGCAAGTGCTGCTTTAAACCCGAATGAGTCCATCCGCCATCGAATTCAATAATTGTGCTGCTCCCATCCGCTTTACGGTGTATTTTGCTGCAAGCTTGGTCTTCGGATTTACAAAACCCAACTTGTGCAAGAATTAAAGTCAAATGGCCATCGTACGTTCGATGTACTGGTCCAAAACGAGATGGCAACCGATCATGATTTTCACAAGAAAATTTTCTTCAGCGATGAGGAACATTTTTGGTTGAATGATAAGTCAATAAACAAAATTGGTTGTATTTAAAGGGATTATAATCCACAAGCCATTGTTGGGACGTCGATACATCCTCATATAGACACCGAAGCCGGCGATAATGTTACAGTCACCAGGAAACTCTATAGAGCAGTGTTAATGACATTTTCGTGCCTTTGTTGTTGTTGTTGTAACCGCAAAAATATTCCTCAAATTAATTTTTTGGGAATGTTGCGGGAGTGACAGTCCTCACCCGGATAAAAAATCGGGGCCGTTCCCGTATAAAGACCAGACTGTCGCGGGAACTATTGGATTTTCGTCGCCTCTTACGACAGGCATGCCTTACCGCGGGTAAATTCTTAAACCCCTATTGTTTGAAGGATGTTGATGTAGACGACCTTTGGTTTTAATAGGTGACGGCGCTACACATTTTTTTTATTAGTCCTTTTTTCACGGTCCAATAATCTATATTAATTATTTTGGAAATTGTTTTATTTCTAGCTAATTAACGTCCTACATTTATAGTGGAATTGTTACTCAAACACTCTGCCAAACTTAAATAAATTCATTGCTATTTGTTAAGTAAAATATCAGTGAACTTACATAGTAAAGTTAATGTGTTGTAGAGACTTTATTTATGTTTGTTCATTGTTTCATGTCACACTGCTATGCAAGACAATAATTTACTGTAGACTATATATTTATTTACGGCAACAAAACACATGTAATGTGCATGATTTATTGGAGTAAGACGTTAGTTGAGAGCTATATATACGTGTATTTAGCATTGCCTTCTAGGTGTTGAAACTAAAAGACTTGGAATACACGTGCGACCATGAGTACCAATTGAACTGAGAAAGCCTACATATATACGTATACGCATCAACTAGTTAATTTGATAAATACATAAATTATTGGACAAAATTCTATGATTTTCCGTGAATATTAACGAGTAACGAACCCCTCATAATGAACCATCAGTTGTTCGGGGCTAGCTCCATTTGTCCCTCCATTTGTTGGAAAAACATCAAGATGCAAAACCACATATCGGAGGAGGAGCTCAACATTTATATGTATATATCTAAGTTCACATTAAAAGGTTAACAGGTTAGAGTAGGTTATACGAAGTAATAATAATAACAAATATGAGTGAAAGTAAAAAAAAAAAACATTTTGCTAAAGGTAAAAATGAGAATTTTAAATGAATTTATAAAAATTCCGCAAATCGTTCATGAATTTCTGTTATCTATTTCTTCTTTGAGGTCATACATTTATTTCGAAATTCAAAAATTCTCTTAAAAATCGTGTTTAGTTCCATTTTAAAGTCTTCAACTAAATAAATCGTTTATTTTTGTGTATCATTTGAGTGCAAGTAGATAACTTTTCTACTCACACATACTCAGGAAAAATATGAACTGAAAAATAACACCTCTATTCAGGTGTTTAAGGCGCCACTGCGTATACGTAACTATCACTTTAACAACAGTTGTCGATAAACTTTGCGCTTTTTCGTTTATTTTGCATGTTTTCCTCTCTTTTCTGGGTAAAAAGCCGCAGTGAATGATAGAGATGTGTGAGAAGTGCTATGACTGCTGCATAAATCGTGAGTGTGTGTGTGTGGCAGTGGAAAACAAACATGGTTAGGCATGTTATGGTAGCAACAGATAGAGCTGCTATGCTGCCACTAATGGACTGGCTTTACTGGCACTAACAGCATTGCTTTTGGATTTTATTTCAACATGTTTCGTGTGTTTTTTTATGACACAGACAGTTTCGAAAAACTGTTCAATTAAGCGAACTTTGGTACTTGGTGTGAACAAATGTTGTATTTGTATTTCATGCTGCACAATTACACTTTTGAGTTTTTGATCCAAATGTTTAGCATTTGTTGAAAAAAAAATATTAACAGCAAATTTTCATGAAACTAGATATACATACATATATATGAATATGTCTTTGAATATATTTTGCTAATACTTTTATGTGCATAGGTTAAAAATGTGCAAGAATTTAATGCGTTATATAACAATAACCATGTCAAAATATATAAACATGAGGAAAATCAAAAATATGATAAAAAGTAATTGGTAATCGAAATTCGTTAGCTCACTTTATTATTCTTGTTCAATTAACTTGAAAAAATCTGACCCTTGCCTTTCTACCTTGGCTCACTGTATTTGTAAAGCACTATAAGTACACATTGGATCAAGTCTCAATACTCTTAGAGCTCAGTTCCATAAGAGCTCTTTAAAACCACAAACTCTGCTATTGCCCAATTCAAAGGTAATTCTGATCTGTGCTGACCGAATCACAGTGCTGTGTGCAAGTATTGCATCAACAAACTAAGATGATGTACTTAAGAGAACACCTTCAAATATATCTGGATACTTCAAATTCATTACCACATCGTTTCTTTTACATCTATTTCGTTTCCAAACTTTTTAGAGCGCGTTTTACACTTTTTCACTGCTGCAGTGCACCTTAGAGCATCGTATACTTGTATGTACACACACACATATATTCAAGCTTTCAAAGTGTTAAGCAATTATTTCAAGGTCTTTCCAAATAACAAAGTTCAAAAGAATTAAAATTCTGTTTCCGTGTCGCCTTCTCCTCATAAAGCGAACTTTTCTCTCACTCTCTATATGTGCATACTCGTATATAATACAAAACTAAATATTTAATGTATATTTGTTTGTAAAAATATTGCCAAGTATGTATGTGGGCGTGTGTGCGTTTAAGTGGTCTTCGCATAAAATATCTGCTTTGAGGTAGCAGCGGAAAGTTTGTCGTCAAAGCACTGGGCCGTGAGAGAGAGAGAGAGAAAGAGAGAGAGAGAGAAAGAGATAACCTTTGAAATCTTTTGAAAAACTTCTTGGGAAAATTTGTGTTCTCGTGTCGTGCCGAAAATGCTAAAGGTGGCAAATGCGCTTGAGCTTAGAAATTTGTTACGATCTGCGGCATTTTATGGTTTTTGTGAGTCCAGATTTCTAGAATATTAAATAACTCAAAAAATGAAAAATGTTAAAAAAGCGTTAAAAAGCGTTAAGTTATGATGCTGCGCAGTGATCAAATTTATTGAAAGAAATTAAACTTTTTCAAACTTTTTTCTTACAGAAACAATTTATAAGTTTGATACCTCACCACAAATTAAGGACACACTCAATTATTTCACGCTTAATATATTTTTCATTTTAATACACCACTATTTAAGGGCAAAGTTTGGGTATTAAGAGCATACTGAAAACTGAATTGATTTAATCTTCTTTATTGGAAGCTACCAGATCTGGAAAATTAAAAAATATATACTAGTTTCAAGTGGGATTTATGGGAAGTTACTGTTGGAAAGGATTGTCACTTGTTTGAAATTTTTAATTCAATAAGATTTATAAAAGAAATTTCATAATAAAATGATCCAATATGCAAGAAGGTTTATAAGGTTGGCACCCATAGGTAACAATCAACGGAAAGCGCTTAATAAAAATAATAACTCTGGAGATAATAATGATGTGGTAGGTAGTAGTATATTGGAGTAATATTTACCACTGAATATTGAGTTAGTTAGTTAAATTGTTAAATCTCTCGGAATCCATTGATACCTGTGGGGGATCTATGAAGGGGATTCCTTAGACCTTCCTAGCTGCTGAAACTACTTGGTTTGTTTTAATAGACACAATATCTGCAAGGCATTAAATATTAAATTACTGAGGAAACGTTGTAAGACAAGGGTGGCGCTCTACCGACTCCTCTCCAAGGTCATTAGAGAAGTAACCAATTCTTCTGCCTTGCGTAAGTGGTTGTTACGCCAATTGTTAAGCTAGTGGAGGTTCTGCTTGGAAGAAGTAGAGACTTAGATACCTTTTCCATCGACTAGATTTGGTTACATTGCATGTGGTTTCATCCTGCTATCTGCTATTGTCCTTTCTGGTGAAGGCCGATCTCAACTTATGGTAGGGAGGTTAGCTTGATCTCACATTCCCCTAAGATGTCTCTATGTTCGGGCATTTAAGCCGCGGTTGCATGCAGTCAAAAGTTCACTTAAGATTTCGATACATCTTGTTGTCGCCTTTGAGGTGGTGTGATTACAATGAAGAGACTTAATGACAGCTTGACTGTTAGAGTATATTGTGATAGGGTAAATTACTATACTAGAGTTGAGTTACCACGAAGCGGTTTAATTATTGCAGTTATTTCAACTTGAAGTTGAGTAGAGGTCGAGAGTTCTTTTGCTCCTGTCGATTGCAAGTGGTTCAGAGTAAACATCGTTTTGAACCGTAAGTAAAAATAGTATTAGTTTTCGGTTGAAAGTGTGGTTAAGAAAACTATTTCGGTAATTTAGGAGTTTACTTTCAATGACTTACGAGAGAAATGGTATTTTAGGCCATTTTGTTATCGACAGCAGCACATACAGTGACGAATTGTTCAACAGATTAAGTTTACAGTAATTTTAGAAAACACTATAAGCAATTAAGGTGTTTCGTGCACTTGTATTCGAGTTTTGTGGAAAGGAGTCTCTTAAAACCGTTAAAGAGGAAATATAATTCTTGCAATAAATAAAGAGATTCCCTGCCAATAAACAGGATTATCGTCGACGTGATTGAGTGTAAACTAAAATTTTTAAATTTAGCAAGAATGTAAGAAGAAATTTAATTTGCAGTTGACACACAAAATTTTTGCTGTAGTGAATAGAAAAGGTAGTCCATAACTGATCACTAAATTTTAAAGCTAATTTTTAATTAACACGACTCAGCGCATGTTCACCAACGCCACATAGTCATTAAATGGTATAGTGGTTGGCCCTCCTATTCATGGCAATTTGCTGTCAAGTTGAAGGTAAGTCTCATTTTGCATTACAACATTTGCTTACTTACGCATAAAGGTAAAACAAAAATAAAAGACAATCTCTCCTTTTTGTCACAAATAGCCATTACACCAAAAATAAATAGTCACAAAATAGTACTCGTAGTCCTCAGTAAGGGAGTGCAACGAACTGTTTATAGCTGCCGGCGGCTCAGACCCATTACTATGCAGCATTTACCCTCATTTCTCACACTCTTCATTGTAAAAGAAAGAAAAACACTCCCACATCCGCGCCTACATCGCTGCTGCATCATTGTTCCCGTTGGCGGAAATTCAATCAGCTCACAGGTGTTGGAGTGCGCCATGATGACTGAACGCCTTCATTCAATGCTCTCGCTGGCCTTACGCTCGGCGGCACACTAATGCTTAAAAGTAGTTTGGGTTTTTTGCTTGCGATTTATTTAGAAGAACCATGCTTTTGATGTGTTATGTTGGTTGTATATAAAATATTATAAAAAGTGGTGAACAAGTAATTAAATTTTGCTTAAAAGTAAAGCTTAGAAACATCAATTTTCTGAAAAAAATGTGTTGCTAATCTTTAATAACTTTTATTTTGATTTTCGGCGCACTACAAGTACAGTAATTGAATGCTCCTTTGACTTTCCAGGCGCTGCCTAACAAAGTGTTGAACATCACTTCAGTAAGCACAAATTCTGACGCTCAGTTACTTCTGTTCACATTTTTTGAGTGAAATTTCAGGCTAGTACTCTTGTTTGCTATCACCTTGCATAAAAACCGCTCATTTTGATAAGCTGCCAGTAAACCACAAGCACGGAGGAAGTAGCGGAGATGAGAAGAAGGGTTCACAAATTACTTTTTTCGCTGCACTTATGTTGTAATATCTCGCATTTACGCATATACCTATATAATATATACGTAAAAAAAAATTCAACTAGAATAATTCCGCCATTCAGCCAAACGCGAGCTCCAGCCCACTTCGTACTCTTTTATACAAATTTTTTACATGAAATTTTATTCTCATATCTGCGAGCTTATCCACTTTTCGCTGTGTCGTCTCGTAAAAGCTAAATATTGCCTTTTTGGCGGCTTCAGTGGCTGGGTTGGCTCGTTGCCTGCTTGGCTGGTTTGCTGGTTAGTCGCTTCGATTTGATATCAATTTACATATTTACAACACATTTACCTTCTCGGAGCTGTGCCGTCCGCTTTTCAATTCAAATTTTTCCTTTTGCTCAAATTCTTTTAATGCTTTATTTTCTTTTTGATTTTTAACCTATGTAAAATGTGTAGGTAAATTCGGATAAAAAGCCAAAGCTTTACATTTCTCAGCGAAACATTCTCAACTTTCTTCTCTAATAACGCTTTGATCTCTGACTCTGCTCGAAAAAACAACTTGTATGGTTAATATTAAATATTTACAGGACAAAGTTATCTGTGTGTATTTCCAATAAAGTAATTTTGAAGCGAACAAAGTGACTTCAAAGTTTTGTCAATGTAATTTTCCCAGAGCCTAAAAATGTCTTGCTTTCACTTTTTACAGTGTATTTAATCCATAATACAAACGATTGACTCCGTTGGCCCACATATTTACCGACCTACTTATATAAGTTATGCTTCTCCTGTATTGCGCTTGCAAAGGGACATCTCACTCACTCCAAGCGAAATAATAACGGTCGTTATGGCCATTGTTTCAATTTTATTGCTCATGTTTTTTACTCCTTAGTTCTCTTGGCTTAATTTTAATTTTATGACTATTTTCGATGTATTACGTATACATTAGCTTTATACCGTTTTCCTTTATTATACATATTTATGCAGGTAAATATGAGCGCAACTCTCCATTCAGTGCATTCCACTGACGAAGGTATAAGAAAGGTGTGGATTTCCTTCTATTTATTTTAATTCTATAGCTTTTTGTAAATTTTTTTTTATTATACATATATTATATTATATTATTTTTATAGCATATTTATAGCAACTGTATTTTCGTTTTATTTTCTCTCTTTCTTCTACCAAATTATTTCACAATTGTTTTATCAGAAATGAAAATAGCTGAAACTTTTGCAATTTCTTTTCCTTCAATGTTCTACGTGGTTCGGCTTCTTGAGTGGCGAGCACGGTGGGGCGTATGAGTAACATTTCCATTGATTAAGGAAATTTGGTGAGCCGAGATTGAGTACCATTTATTATTGCTCACAGTTTATTAACTTCGTCCTTTCTTGTATGTTTTTGAGCTGGGAAAATTTTAATCACAGCATTTCGCCTGTTTGCACAGCAGGGCTACCAAACTGTTTGAACAAAAGTTCAATTATTCGCCTTCGCTCTGATCCCATGGGCGCAGCTGAGCTCGGTTATGCTCATATCCAATTGACTCCTCACGTCATATCTTCCTTAGCGTTGAACACATTTACCCCCCGAACATTTCGGTCATATTCCGTTGCCCCCTTAAACGGCGGTCATTCTCTCGAATCGAAAATCAATCTGCGATTTCATTGCATTGCATATCATAAGGCGCAGAGCATCCAGCCCCAGCGGAGGTGATGAATTCGGCAAAAAAAACACAAAATGAAATTTTCAACAATATGCAATTTTGCAGTGAAAAGGCAAGAATTCGCAGTCAACTAGCTAAATGGACAGACAAACGGGCAGTCACCATCAGCAGGTGGATTGAAATGAAAATGGCAAAGGCAAATAACGGAGTGACGACTGAATGCAGCTGTGGCTGCGAATTGCCTGCCAGAAGCCGTTTGGATAGATAAAATATGCGAGTTCGGCGAACTTTCAATATGGAAAAGTTGCAAGGCATTTTGAAGATATTTTTTAATTTTATTTGGTTCCATTGAATCGATGTAAACTGATAGTCGAGCGCGGGCAGCTGGTCACAAATCAATAGGTAGTCGTTGAGGTATGATGGCTTGTAGCTTGTGAATACAACAAAAATTTGACTATTTGCTGCAATAAAATTTAGCGAAATAGTGCAAGAGAGAATAAAAACAATAAAGATTTCTTCAAGTGCAATCTTATTTGCCTCTGGATTTCGATTTTCAGTTAAATCGAAAATAATTGTTTGCTTTTGGAAGTAATTTAAAGGTAAACAAACTATAGAAAATCGAGTGGCAAACTTAAAAAGGTGGAAAATTTCTGTGGATTTGGATTCTGTTTAGGATTATCAATTCATACTGTTTTGTCAATATATAAAATCAACACATTAACATTTATTTATAAAAAGGACAAAATATTTTCTTATATTCTATTTTCGGTAACATCTCTTTACTCTAATTTTTATTTATTTTTCAGTGTTGAGAGAAAATCTCTGTAAAGTAATTGTGGCTAACTACGCACACCTCCAAGCAGCCGCAAAGCAACACATTTTCGAACACCAATTCAGTGTGTCTAGCAATTTAATTCTCACACTCACACACAAGTTCATTTACCACATTGCTTTGCCTTTGTATCTTAACAACCGGTATAAAGTTATAATTGAAAGTGTTGTTGGCCCAACTGCTGCTCCACCTCAGCATTTAACCACAATTAGGGTGCGTTTAACTAAGCTGAGTGAACTGATCTGCCAAACTCAGTCACGTTGCCTCAAGAAAATCAACACAAAGAGGAGGAAGTGCAATGCGGCAGTGAATGAGAGCGGCAGTCTTCAAAGAGAATGAGCTTCTTGGATTTCGAGCTGCAGCAAAGTTTGCATATTTACTGGCATGTGGGTATGCTAATAAGAATGTTACATGGTGGATCTTAGTAAAAATTAATCCATTAGCTCTGCATTAGATTAAAAACATTGTTTACTACAACAAGTATTATCCGGTTTATGTCAAATATGCACTAATGTGCCTCTCTCATGGAGGATGTGGCGGAAGTTCTCGCCAGTGAAGAAAGCTTTCACTGCCATTCACTTAGGATTTGCCAGAAGGGATTCGTAGATCAACAAACAAGCATATTCCCTTGCGGTTGTACGTAGGCTTTGGGGCCCTCCACATGAAAAATTTACTCCATTGAAAAATAAACGAAAGCCTCGGATGAGCGAACCCTCTTCTGATGACGACACCCACAAAAAAATTAAGGATAACGATTTTAGGAATGTCCGGTTCTTTAATTGTGAAGATGCCTCTGGTCAGCTGGTTGATGTTCTAGTATGAATAAAGGCTGACTTCATCGTCGAAATGCGATGGACGGTCCTTGTTCCGAGTGGGTTCTTGTGAAGTTTACTACAATGGCCATATAAAGGACCGAGATTTTGGTGTTGAATTTGTGGTAGGAGAGAGACTCCGTCAATGAAGATTGGCATTCACTCCAGTGAAAAAACATCTCGCATCAATTCACTTCAATGTGCAATTTTTTTTACAAATCGCTTATTTGTGCCTAGGCTCTGGCGGTAAAGAAGAGCGATGTGACTAAGGACGCTTTCCAAAAGCGCCTTTTAGCGCAGCCCCGTAAAGAAGGTATTTTTGGCGCAACAGCCAGGAAATTCAGCCTACATAAGAAAAATTCCCTAGCCGTCTTGTCTGAATGACTTCGCCGGGGTCCCAAAATATGGTTCTCCGTAGTACTAGTACTATTACTAGCATCAGAATGACATCATACACACTTCCTTCGTACCGCTGCTACGGAAACAATCGGTTTCTAGCACTACCAGAAAAAGAGCTGGTAGGGTGAGGAATCTGGAACTGGAGTGCAAAGAAAATATATTGCCTACCCTGCAACGTTTCGATCCTACACAACACGTGCGGGGTAGGATAAATAAAGAGAGATTGATAAGAGGGAGGCAAGAAGCATTTGCACACAAAAGGAGGCCGAAATGCGTGAGTATGAAGAGCTTGAGAAGCTGGCCGACAAGGATAAAACTCGAAAATTCTATGAAAAGATGCGGCGACCAGCCCGGAGCAAATTCATGTAGGAATCAAGGTGGAAATCTGGTGACCGATGTGCAGGACAGCCTGCGATTTGTTTAATCAATCAAGAGCTAAATGAATGTCAAATTTAATTCTTCTATTTATCTTAAAAACGAGAACTAACAGAAATAGAAAATCAATTTAAATAAAAAATTAAGTTAAATTTTTTTATTGCGGCCGCCCCTAGGCAGGTAATGTCAACCCCTCCAAATGTATTTCTGACTTACAAATCAAAACAAATGCTCCTCATAAAAATCCATCAAACGTTTGGAGCGGCTTAGTATAAGCTGTAGGTCCCTCCATTAGTTGGAAAAAACTTGAAGATGTAAAACCAGAAATTGGAGGAGGAGCTCGGCATAAAATTGCTGCAAAGGTTATAAAGCGAAAATTATTAATCAGTATGAACACAGTTATCGTTGGAACTAACTACGTTTTGTAACGTACTCACTTTACAGATGCATGTATGCTGTACATATATATATATATATATATACATACATATACTCACATTCATGCCTCTCTTTCAACTTGAATGAGAAGGTGCTTGTTGTCTTCGAATTTATGGGTTCCTTTTAAGGTGAAATGGACTGAAATGAAGATATGCAAATAAACGGAGAATTAATGGTAGTTACTCAGTGGCAAATTCTAAGTAAATTATACAAACGAATAACCGTTAAATATGTGTAGCAATATATTAAATTTTCTACTTAAATTAAGTTTAGAAAAAATTAAGAGAAACGTCACGTCGTAGGTTTAAAAAATGTTAAATAAAAATTTCTTAAATTAGGTTTTGTGTGAAAAGAAAAAAAAAATAAATTGTAAACATTTCAAAATTTTGTAAAAAGACAAAAATTTATTTATTTAGTTAGAAATTTAAAACAGAAAATCAGTCACGTGAATCGCTTTACCAGCCTTGCATATTAGATTATGCAACAGCAACAAACAAAAAGAGAGTAAAATAATAAAAAATGTCTGGCATGTCATAAATAAATAATTAAAGCATCCAAAGTACCTTCACCGACGGCCACTAAAGTAATAATCAACAAGTCAAATAGGCAGCATAAAGCCTGAAATGGCCGACGGTCATAAATTTCACAAAAGCCTCAGCAATTTAATGCAAATTGTTTTTCATCGTCAAAGCGCGCAGAAAATGTGACTAAAAAACCCCATAAAAAGCAGCCTTCCACAGCTCTAGTACATACATATATATACACATAACCAAAGAAGAGACTTTGAGCGACATTTTCAAATGTTGTGATTACTAAGGCTGCTAATAAATATAAAGACACCCCGCGGAAGGCCAATCCCCTGTCCACAGAGCTTGTGGTGTGTGTCTGCGAACGATTTCGAAGCATAAACAGCGCATAAACACTAACGCATAATGGTTTGCCAGAATTATTGGCAGCAGTCAAGTGGAAATCTTAACAGGAGTAATGAAAGCAAAGACCAGCTGGCAAATCAGCGAGGTCGTCCGCAGCACTAAGTGGGGGTGCGGCTATCACAAATCACTTGAGTATTGCATAAAAGCTCGAAATTTAAATTTTCTTGTGACAACAAGAAGAAAAATTATTAGAAAAATATTTATGTGTGCGAGCGTGACTGTGCGTATGTGTGGTACAAGAGCTTGTGGTGCCTGAGCTCTTTTGTAAAAAGATTTTTATTAAATTATTTACTTATTTGTTGAATGTTAAAAAGCTAACCAGATACTTTCCTACTTTTTTATTGATTTTATTTTTAAATCAATGAGGAGATAAATTTTTAAAAGTTAAAGGTGCTTTTGAAATAGTTTCGAATTTAGCTGCACTTCGGAAAAATTGTTAAAAATTTAAAACGTGTGGGTTTTCAATGAGGCAATACTTTTTTCGAAATTGATTTATTGACAACTGTTATTTGTTTCACTTGTCATTTCGTAATGAATAGAATACTTCGGAACATCATTGGCAAATCCTACAGGTTTATTACAAATATAATTGTTCGGTTCACGTGATACACATTTCGCTGCGTCCACTATTCGGCTGACAAAATAGTCCAGCAAGTCGATAATTCAAACAACTATGGACCGATTTTCTACCAAGCTTACTCTAATGGATAATGCGCATTATCAGAGATGTAGTATGGTACACACCGAAGCCACCATTACTGCTGTGGTGCAATGCGTGCAACAATTGGAGCTGTGCCCGGGGACTACCGAATCCGGCTTTCACAAAAAAATTTTGTTCAGCGATGAAGCTCCCTTTTGGTTGAATGGATATATTAATTAACAAAATTTTCTTATCTAGAGAGATAATAATAAACAAGCGATTGGGCAGAGAGAATCATTAGGCCCTCGAAGCTATGATTAACGACTTTTTCATACCTGAATTAGAGGAAGTGGACGATCTTTGGTTCCAACATGATGGTACTACATACCATACATCCAACAAAACAAATAATTTACTGAGGCGGACTAGCTCGCGACGATGCCCTGTAGCATGGTCTCAAATATCGTGCCACTTAACACCGCGGGACTATTATTTGAGGGATTACGTAAAGTCGTTCATCTACGCAGATAAGTACGAGAACTTTGACGTCTTGGTAGGAAATATTCTGAGCGTTGTTGCCGACATAAGGCTACAAGTGCAACAAAGATTTGACCTCTTAGCTGGAATTTATTTGAGCCAGCCATGGTGCTCACTTTCCCGCCGAAATCCCCTTGAAAACATAATGACTTGCCTTTCTCTTCATCTTTATAGCAAAACCTGTAAGTAGATTTAATTGAGCTAACTGCATATTTGTCTGCCTGGCATTTTCTAGCAGATAATGAATCAGACCACTAACACACCCAAAGACAGGCAGCTGACCAGCTCCGACATCTGCTGCAGCTGTAAACCAGCAATATTTATGGTTTTAAAATGATGTAATACCAATGTTCCATACTAATTTACATACACACAAACACATATACGCGAGTATATGCCCGCAGCGACATACTACACCGGTAACAGGCAGACAAAACCAAAAGTACAAAACCGCAATTTCCCATAATTTCTTGTTTATTTATTACCACACAAAGTGCCATAAGTGTGATGCTGCCGCCAACATACGACATACATATGAACAGATCGCATTATTGCTCTTGTTGCACTCAGCTGTTGGGCAATTTTGTCGCCTCATATTGGCTTTTAATCTGCCAAGCTGCTGCTGCACGTTGCATATCTTAGCTTTATGACCGAACAGAAGATATGTGTATGTATGTGTGTGTGCACAATATAAAGGTGTATGGGCTTACTTTGGAAAGCATATGCACTGCCAACAACACACGCTTCACTCCACTTGTATTCTGTATGTGTGCGTAGATTTATAAGCGTAGAGGAAAATGTTTCATCATTTTAATAAAATTACTGTGGATAATAAAATAATTTACTGCTTTTCGACGTGTACTGTTATTACTACAGAATTATTGTTGTTCTTGTTTTACACTTAGCGTTACAACTGACCATTTCCCCCTCAGCCGTTGGCTCTCTTCCACTCGCTTACAGCCATCGCAAAGCATTTTAATTAAAAGTAATCTCTGATTTATGAAGTCATAAAGTCGTAAAGCTCGCTTGTATTCGTAAGTGTTTTCGCCATGCAAATAAGTGGCAAATTGAAAATAAACGAGTTTTCATCCATTAAATGTAAAAGGAAGTGCAATAAAACTGCGGTCCTGCAAACGCTGAAAATGTATGGAAACGCTGTTTGCCTGTTTGCTACAAACCCCACACGCAGTTTCAGTCATCTATTGGTGAATACCAATAAGCTGGATCAAACTAATCTACCACTGATTGGCATTGTTTTGGCATCAACGTGCGCTTAGCATGCAACTGCAGTATAATATTTACCAATGACATGAATGCAATCGGCTGACAGCAAGTTGCAACGTGCCACATGCAGCATAGGATTAGTGAAAAAACCCTTGCCAAGTTTCAGCGATTAATTAACGCCTTGTTAATGCACCTCAACAAGTGATGATTTACGGTAATGTGTTTCAGAGTGGAAGCAAGCGATATGACAAAGTCTTATTTTCATTTACTAGGAAGCATATACGTGTACCTACAGCAAATACTTCATTACTTATTTTGGTATAGTTGATACTTTGTCATTCGTGTGAGTAGAGGAGGGTTGTGGACGCCAGTGGAGGTCCGATTCATTATAAATAGCTCATTCCTACATATCTTCGCCATTTATGGCGAAAAATTGATATTTCATTAACAAACATCTGGATCGAAAAACCATGTCCAAGCTTGGGAGTGGAAGAAAATATTAGTAGAGCGAGAGAGGGAGAGACATAGAATATGCTTCGAGAAACTAGCACTTGAAGCGTTGTTTTCCAGAGAAAGAATAGTGTGAAATTCCCCTAACGCCATCGATATTACGAGCATAGTGGATTTCACTGCAATTTCAATTAGTGGTAGATTGAGTATATTTTCAAGTGCAGCCAGTGGATTAGTTTGTGCGCTTCCATTAAGCACAGTACGTCGTGCTCTAGTTGCTTCATTATTTTTCTAAACGAGAATTTTCTGAACGCTTTCCACTACATCAAACCACCGTAGATTAAGATTGCCCTGACTATCCTAAGTAACACGAGTGCCAGGTGATGGGCCCACGTAGCAACTTCCTGCACGCGTAAAAACTCCTCTCCACTTTGAGCTTCCACAACAGTTTGTCGTGCCAAAAGACTTCGAAGCACTTGGAGAGTCTCTTAATTACTTTTCCACCTTGTTAAGACACGGAAATTTCCACGCCTATTTGCAAAAGACGCCGCATCTTTCTCAAAAAAAATTTAAAAAATTTTCAAAAGAGTATATTGTCATTAGCATTATATTAAGGTATACGAGTATATGTACTTTGTTAGCCACTCTTTAAGGACATGGCGCCGTCGTTAAGGCATGAACTACATAATTTTATTTTAAATTCTCTGAAATCAAGTAAAAACTTTCTACATACGAGTACATATGGTATACATATATCGATGCCTTAAACATTTTAGCTTTCACATATGTTTACCCAAAAACACACATACCATACATATACATATATGCCCAATACGGAGTCTAAAAGCAAAGTCGGAATTACAAATTTATGGTGCGGCATGTGATTTAGCACCACACACACCCCACACATATGTATGTATGCATTTCTACTTTAATACAACCAATCTGCTACAGAGTGTAAATTTCGCTTGGCCAACAAGCACATACATATGCAAATTGCATCACTTTCATATGCTAACACATACTTGCATACATGGTACATATGTATGAGTGAACATGCTACTTTCAATCTAAATTTGTTTTCAGACATGACACACAACACCCACCAACCCACCCACATGCATAGATCCTCTGCTTATGCAACATACCATACTCGTTTGCATGCATCCGAACACGGTTGCCTCAGACAGAATCTGGCTGCCCACACGGAGGCGAGTGAATCACTGCAAAAGATTTTGTGTGCATGGCTGTGTGTGGGTGTGTGGGTGTGCGAGTGTGTGGTTTTGTAAAGAGATTGTGAATGTAAGCAAGCCTTTTACATAATTTATTCTCCCACTCTCGCGTGTGTGTCTAAACGTATTATCAGCGCCATTCATGGCATTATAATCAGCAGTGTAAACACCATTAAGAGCCCAACGGCTGTTTTGTGTTGCATCATCTCTGAATAATTTAGGCGAGGCAGATGCGCATTGCAACCCTGCATGCATGCAAGTTCATGTGGGACTAAGAAGACCAGCATTTTGTTTGTACTTTCGTCTGCCGTGATTCTTTCATTCATTTACTGCGGCATTTGAACTGCTTCACGTGTACCCATACGTGTCCTTGCTGGTGCTGCAGGTGGCGTTGTCTTTTGAATCATTTTTTGTATTTTCCTTTTTTTTTGCTTTTCATTGACTCGAAAAGCTTTTAAGGTGCTTATGAGCCATAATCAGCGTTGATATTTGTTTTCTTGTTGTAATTTGCCCAATTTGTGTGAAAGTAATTGAATTGAAAAGGCTTTTAGTTTGAGTAATGAAAGCTATGCGCAATGAAATATACTTACATGATGTACATACTTATATACATATCTCAGCTCTTAAAAAATTAAAAATTTAAATTATATAAAGAAAGGGTTTTTCAGAGAGCGAGGAATGTATTATACGAGTATATGAGCGGGCAAGAGTTTCTAACAAATAAATTACCCGTTAGAAAATAAATTACTGAAGTTTAAGAATATCTGGAAAAATAAATATATATAAAGCTTCGTCCTGAATGACTGCTTATGACGCTGGCATCCGATAAGAAGAGGTTTTCCGGAAGTTGATCTGGGACCGATTTACTCAAAAAAAAACAAAAATAATTTATGTTTGGTATTTGGATATTTTTTTTTTTTTATTATTTTCATTATAGCATAGTTATTATTATCTGTTATAAGAAGGTGTCAGGAAAATGTTCGATAAGCTACTTTGTCGCGTTTAGTTGAAAAAAATTATTTAAATGCATTTTGTTTGCGATGTTTAATATTGTAAGATACAAACCATATATTTATATTTTATTATATAACTACACGTATTTAATGTTTTTCTATCTCCTTTACTCCAGCTTTTCGCCCTTCTATTTCCCTAATGAATACGGCGCCTCTGCTTGTTTGTTAAGGCTTCGTGGCTTCGGCGAACGGACGTCTCAGAGTAAATATATTATAAACTCTCTTAATTATTCTGCAGACCGCAGCGGTGTCAGTATTTACCGGAATGAGTAAATTTCGAGTGATAAAAAAATCAATTTTGCGACGACAGGCTTGTCAAAGAGAGTGCATAAAGAAACTTAAGCCGCTATGTTATGGTTGTTGTTGTTATTCTTGCTAATGTAGTAGATTGAGGGAAAAGCAGAATGAAGACAGGAAATTTAATTTGTTAGAGACGAAAATGTGACGTCTCCGCTATTCCAAATACAGTCTAATGCTAACTGAATATCAAAAGTATGAGCCAAAGAAAAATCATTGCAAAACTTGATAGAAATTTGAATAATTTCTAAATTTCTCAATCCAAGCCTCCGTCTGCTTAAAATAATTTTCCAAGAATTATTAATTGCCATTTAGTGCATTTACTATATTCTGTATGACTAATTACCCACGTTCAACCACAGAACAGTTTGGTTAAATTTGAGCTCAAATTATTGTAAGATTAAGTCATAATTGTTGCCATAATATCAATAAAAGTTTTCCCTTACTTGTGGAAAAGTTACACAAAATGCCTTCAAGGAGCTACTACATTCTTCTCAATGTACATAGGTATATACACGTAAGTGAAGGCAACAATACACACTCTGTGTCTATTGGCTCACATCCATCACATCTACTATGCATATGTGGTTATCAACTTTCAAAGTTTAAGTTCGAAATACCCAAATTTGCAAGGCAATGAATTAGACGCCCAAGAATAGTTCAAAAACAGATGTAAATATAAATTAAACGAATTGCCAAAAGCCGAATAGTATTAAGAGATAAATATAGTAAAATTTTAGCATATAAACTAGAAGGCTAATCAAACTACCAAAAATTTTTCGATTTTTTTCCGCAAATAAATAAATAAAGTAAAAAATTCTGCAAGGTAAGTAAAGTTACCAAATTGCTTGTTGACTCTTTCTGTTGGTACTTGTCTCGTCTTCACATGTATTGGTCAACTTCTTCATCGACCAAAAGATTTGACAGAACTGCTAAAAGTCAAAAGACTCAAATTACGCCTAAACCACTGCTGGCAATCTCGGGCACACACTGTTGTGGCTTTCTATGTTTTGTCAAATCTTTACTCTAGTTGGCTTGGCAAAGAACGATAAATTAAACCCCAATTTCACCTCATCTAAGTCAAAATATTTAACACTAATTATAGTATTGATCTTACTACTTATTTGTATGTGTGAGTGACTTCTTTGCGAAGCGAATACACCTACGCACGGTCTATGCGATGAGCTTGGAATAAGAAAGGGCGTATTATTTATGTCTCGAACAAATCGAACTGGGTTCTAGGATGCTGGTCCAGGAAGCAAAAGTATTCCATTTAGGCATATCATCCAAAAATATCACTTAACCGAACAATGAGTATCTAATTCTTTAGAAAACGAAATTCCTATTATGAGATAGCTTTCGACCAAATAGTAAAATACAAACTGAGTTTGTTATTGTATAACAGATAGCAGCTCACGCGGTGAATATCAGCTGGAAATTTCTCTCTCACGAATTGCAGATTTTGCAACCAGCCTTTTAGCAGACTCTTTGGTGAAAATTTGTATACAAATACACTTCAGCTCAGCAGAATTATAATTCTTGCATTTCAAGAAGTTGCTCAAAAATATATTATAATATATGAACCTGTAGTGTGTCTTCATAACTCCCCAGTCAAACTCTATGCCTCATACAGGGGCATTGCACCGCGCAGCTGATTTGAATTTATTGCTTTATCTTATGCATAAAGCTAATTGAAAGCCATAATTGATTAAGTGTTTAAGAGCAACGCCAACGTAAACACCTAAGCAAACACACACACACACATACACACATTCAAATGCATGTATTCACGCTTATCGTTTGAGGTCAATGTTCTCCCGGTCGTCCAAGTGACCACAACCGACTGTTGGTTGACGGTTGTCTTATTACCTGCCTGAAATAATTTGGATAAACAACAATGTAGACAACGTAAATATGTATAGGCGTATATGTGCCACACAGCCAAAGTTTCTGCTTATTTGTTGGAGATTTGAGAAGGATGGCAGCTTCCGATGGCTTAATATTATGAAGTTGCTGCCGTGACAGCGACATGGTTTAGTGTGTAGCAGTACACATTCACATGTACTACATATCCCTTTAAACGTATGTGCACATGTACACACCATGATTAGACAGTATATCATTGCGCGGGAACTGGATGTGTGAAAGGCTGTAAGTGGCAGTCGGGGCGTCGCTGAGGCCACAATTAATATTATTAAAATCTGGTCGTTCCGGGTCGGCAATAGAGAGGCGTTCTTATATATCAAACCATATTTGTATCATTGAAGGAAAACAGGAGCAACTAAATTTTCCAATGCAAATTAAATAATCGTAAACATTTAAGAGTGATTATTAATCACTTTTCAAGGAAAAAAAAATCGAAGAACTTATATTTTTCATTTGACTCATTATCTTGTGAATATTTTGAAATGTTACTTCCCTCGAAAAAATTTCATATATATACAAAAGCTTGTAGAATATCATTCAGCGTTTTGCTTCACAAATCATTTTCAGTTCTTTCCAGTTCGTGTAGGTTCCTTATACGAGTACTGCATTTTCTTACTCATTTATGTCAACGCTCCACAATCATTCAGTCAATCAGTCGGTCAGTCGGCAAATGAGTCAGTGTATTGCTGCGTTTCGTTATACGTCACAAAAGACGCTTTGCAATTTATTGACTGTTCAGTGACGACCAGGAAATTTCATGAAAGTGCTTTGACCGACTGCAATCATGCCTGCCTTACTTCCCTTTTATTACAATATTTTAGTAAATTAAAAAAACGAAATTGCGCATACACAAGTAAAATTAACATTAAACAATAATTTTATTATCATTCTTAAATTTTAGTTTAAGCAACTCAAAAATTTTATGCGACAGCACAAAAAAATGATTTCCCTGCAAATAGAGGCCGAGCAATTATCATCAATCAATACTTAGGAAATCTCTTTCTGCTTTATTGCGCGTCTCGATTTCATTATTATAAAATAGTACTCATGGGACCAAAGGTCATTAATATATATTTGTATTTTCACAGATAGTTGAATGCGCATGAAATATACTTAAAAGCATTTGAGTGCATATATATATATATATGTATATATTTCCATACTAAATCGACGATGATTGCAGAAAAGCATTAAAAGCATTTACTACAATTTGTGAAAATAAATTCTCCCTTGAAATTTCCCCGGCACATAATGGCAAAAGAGATAAAAAAAATAGATAAATAAATTGAACAGGTGAAATAAAACTGAAAAACACACCGAAATCATAATGGAAACGTTGAGGCTGCAAATTGCTGATTGTTTCCGCAACCGAGAGTTTATGCCACAACAGTCCCGCTTTGTGTAATCAAGCACACACACACACACACATCGCTGATTACAATCATGTGTGTAAAATGCGCGCAGGTCAGCAAAACTATCAGCCAGAGCACGAAATTCCATTAAATTCATCGCTTCTTGCACGCAAATGTCAAAATATTAAATGTCATTGGAGAGCAAGTTGCCAATGGTACACAAATTGTTGCAACTAAACTACAAGGGCGAGTTTGCGCACAGTGATATACGAGTATGTACCTATATACCTACAAATAATGAAAGTCAAAAATATAATAAAAATCAAATGAAAGCGAAATGAAAATGAAATGAAAATGAAATGAAAATGAAATGAAAATGAAATGAAAATGAAATGAAAATGAAATGAAAATGAAATGAAATGAAAATGAAAATGAAAATGAAAATGAAAATGAAAATGAAAATGAAATGAAAATGAAATGAAAATGAATTGAAAATGAAATGAAAATGAAATGAAAATGAAATGAAAATGAAATGAAAATGAAATGAAAATGAAATGAAAATGAAATGAAAATGAAATGAAAATGAAATGAAAATGAAATGAAAATGAAATGAAAATGAAATGAAAATGAAATGAAAATGAAATGAAAATGAAATGAAAATGAAAATGAAAATGAAATGAAAATGAAATGAAAATGAAATGAAAATGAAATGAAAATGAAATGAAAATGAAATGAAAATGAAATGAAAATGAAATGAAAATGAAATGAAAATGAAATGAAAATGAAATGAAAATGAAATGAAAATGAAATGAAAACGAAATGAAAATGCAATGAAATGAAATGAAAATGAAATTGAAAATGAAAACGAAAGTGAGAGTGAAAATGGAAGTGGAAAAAAAGTATTGATTTAAAAAAAAAAACTAAAATAGAAATAAAGCAGGAAATGAAAAATGAAATGATTATCATATGCACCTAGTGCATGCAGGTGGCACTATATGTACATACGAGGGACTAACAAAAGTTCGCCAAGTTGGCCAGAAAAAAAAGTAAACCAATTCTTTTTATATTTATTCGTAATCTTTGTCCTTTTTTATATTCTCTATATAATCGCCTGTCCAGTTCCGAAAACAGTCTTCCAAACCTTACTTTTTAAGCTTATCAAGTTCAGTATTAACGGCATTAATTATCTCCTCGTTCCTATTAAAGACACGTCCTTTTCAATTTTTTTAATTTTTGGAAATAACCAGAAATCACAAGGTGATATATCCGGGGAATATGGTGTTGAACGTATTTCTTTGATCCCATAGATAGCAATAAAATTACTCGTTATTTCAGCAGTATGGGATGGCGCGTTGTCATGATGTAAAATGTAGCACCACAAATCCCTTTTCTTCCTGTTTTCCAAAAATCTTTTTTTAAAACTTTTGGTAAGCACTCTTTGGAGTACTATTTTGCAGTTACCGTCTGACCCTTTTCCAGTGGAATAGCAGCTACGATTTTATATCGCGTAAATTAAACTGACATCATTACTTTTGTTGCTTAGATTTTACAGGTGGGTTTGCTCCTGTTGGGCTGCGTACGATCGACTGCCGTTTGGTTTCTGATTCGTCACCAGGAACAACTTTAGTAAAGTTGCTAGACTAACCATTTTCGAATTTGTTTAGGAAAAATTGAGCAAAATGCACTCGAGCCTCTTTTTCGGCCTCATTTAAAATTCGTAGTACTCATCGAGCCCAATTCACTAGCAATCATTTCTTGTTTCAATCGGGGGTCTTCGTCCATTTTAGACTTCACCAGAGCTACAGTGACGTCATCAGTGAATGATTTTGGTCGACCTTCTCGGAGCCCGTCCTGTACGAAAAAATGTTCGGTCAGAAATCGTCGGCACCACTTAGAAATAGTCTTTAAATACGATGCAATTGCTCCATATGTAATTTCCCATTCCCTGAATATTTGTATTGGCTGTAAATGGCGCTGAAACCCGAAGAGAATCATATGACGAATTCCCGTTTGCGTTGGTGGTGGAATTTCGTCTGACCCATCCTCAGCTATCTTGCGTTTTATCGTCTCCATTTTAGCCGATCGTTCTAAAATTTGAAAGGAAGCCTAATAAGGTAATTGCAAAGGATTTTAGATTTCACAAAAGCAAATTGACTTTCAATGACAACAAATGACGGAACTTTTGCTAATCCCCTCGTATTTTTACCTCGTTTTAGCATAAGTGTGTGCTCAATATCATTGAAAATAATAAAAGCAACAAATTTCTGCACAAATCGCACATTAGTAGTATTAATGCCATCATAACGGTACCAAATGGCAGCATTGTTATGACAAAATTGCAGATTTTTTTGCTTTTGACATTTTCCGCTTGCCACAATCCGTCAGGGATTTTAGTTTTGCCACAAAAGGTATGTTAGGTGTCACCAAAACACAACCAGCATTGATGGATTTGTTATTTACCACAGCGGAGGCAATGCTATGAAGAAAAATGGGTGGGCAAGGGAATCGGTGCTGCGATTATACCGCTGAGCCTACAGAAAGCAACACAAATCGAATTCAAAAGCGATTTATGTACCATTTGATCGTAATCACTAAATATCAGATGTGTCACGTTCCTCCATAAGCATTTGTTAACTCTGCACGGTTAACCCAAAAGAATACTCGTAAATGTATCTGAATGATGTAGATTTCATATGTTGCACATTCTTGTTGCATACAACAAAATGACAAGTACAAGTAAAAATATAAATAAAATAGTATGCGCTTAATGTTACATTTTTGCACGCTCCGTTGGATCTGCTGGCTCTGCTGGCTTTGGTTAGTGGGTGCTGAATGCAAGAGCGTTATGTCCCTGTCATTGCTCAGCGAGCCGGAGCTATGTGGCATGGCATGCCCGGGTGCAATACTCTTGCTGCTGGTATTATGGGAATTTTGCGAAAGCATTTTTGGCCTTAACATTTTATCTCCACTTTTTAGCTTTTACTGCTGACGCTGGATGTTTTCAGTTCCAAGCTCGTTTTAGTTTTATTCTTTTTTGACTTTTTGCTATTTTTTTTTTTTATTTCACTTTCCGCTTGACCTTGATCGGTTTGAGAAATGCTTTCTTCTTTTAATTTATTCCCTTTCGTTTGTATTTGTACTCAGCAGTGGGCAAATGAGTGGGGTATTTTATTTGAGAAATGTATTTTAACTAAATTTTTAGAGCCTTTGGCAGCGCAATGTTCTTCTGGTTGAATATCGAAGCGTTTTTTGTGGTTTTGCGTCTTGATCTTTTTTTTCAACAAATGGAGGGATCTACATTTCATTCCAAACCGCTTCTGAACGGCTGATGGATTTTTATGGTTAGGTTTTTAATTTCATGTCATAAATACACTCGAAGAAGTTGGCATTCCCTGCCGAGGGCCGACTGCAATTAGAAAAATTAATTTTCTATCATTTTGGATATTGGTCGAACCAGGACACGAGTCCTGGCCTTCCACGTGACAGTACGCAAGGCTGACCACTTGGCTATTGTGGCCGCCTTAGTTAAATTATATTTTATGAAATTATGTTTGGTAAGGAGTTAAATATTTAAGCCGATATAAATGTACCAATAAACTATTTATACTAGTTGTCTTAATGATTGTAATCTTTTTGAATATGCCGTGCATACAAATCCCTCTAACTCCTATTCTCGTAATTTTGTGTTTCTAGCACATTCTCTTTTTGGAGTAATCTAATTGTTTACAAGTTTTTCTCAATCCCATTGGAATACTGCCAGTTGCGCACTTTCGTTTTTCTGTTTACAATAATATTTTCTTGTTTTCTTGCTGCTGGCGTAATTTCAATAATCTAGCGGTTTGATGTTCGCGTCATAATTAAGGCTAACGTTTTTGCCGTCCAAAAGTTGCGAGGGTAGCTGAGGGTAGGTAGGTCCTTGTGTCATGTACTTCAGTAGCCATTAAAATTAAATGGAAACGGTATAAAGGAGAATCCATCGTCGGTTTCCCCCGCATTTAGGGATGTAAGAGAAGAAAAATTTGACTCAAGATCCTCTCTACGAGCGCTCTATGATCACTGGTAACGCCAAGATGTCAAAATTTGCTTTGCGCGACGGATCGTTGGCTGCGTCTAATCCATGGGTTACTTTACTCTAGTAAAAAATATGCATCCTCAGAGATGTCTAACAGTGCGCACCGAAGGCGCTATTGCTGCTGTGAAGCAGGATATCGAAGATGATCAGATTATATCGTGTCGTGGGTCGAGGCGATATTTCTGACATAAGCCCCCAAGAGCTGGAAAAAGTGGAAGTAGGTATTTACAATAGAACTAAGCTCTTGGCTTAGACACTTGATTATAATCGCTTTATTTTTGGTTGAAAATCACATGTCTAAAAGAGTACCCTATACAGGGTTCGCCATCTAACATTTTTTTTTTTTTGAACTAGTGGTTATTTTGAGTGTGGTAACACTGATGTTACATCTGATTTGACAGAAAGTTAGTTTTATTCTTCCGCTGAACGAAAATGGTTGTGTATACGATTGAGGAATGGGCAGATGAGCGCTTGGCCGAAGCCCCGGAATTTTACCAAAAAATCATCTTTTCCGACGAAGCTCATTTCCATCTTGGCGGCTATGTCAATAAACTAAATTGTCGTATTTGGTGGACGGAAAACCCGCACGTGATCGAAGAGAAGCCAATGCATCCTCAGAGAGTTACTGTTTGGTGCAGATTTTGGGCCGGCGGCATCATTGGCCCATTTTTCGAAAATGCGGCAGGAGCCGCCGTTACGGTCAATGGCGAACGTGACCGCGTCATGCTAACGGATTCGTTCTTCCCGGAAATCGAAGAGGAGGACTTGGACAACATTTGGTTCCAGCAAGAGCACGCTCCGTGCCACACAGCCAACGTTACGATCGATCTTGTGCGCACTGTTTAAAAAAAAAAAGTTACGTGGCGGACCCTGTAGCTGCCAAAACACTACATTCTGAGCAAAGAACGTCCGTGAGCAAAGGAGCAAAGGGAAAGAGTGTTCGAAGTCGTGAAGATGAAATCACTACAAATAGTCAAGCAGTTTCCTACTCAACTTACGAGTACATTCCAGCTTTCTGGCAGCACTCAAAGAGATACCGAGAGTTGAAGAGCGAGGCAGGACGCATTTGCATTATCACCAACAGCAGTGTCAGCCTGGAAATACAAGTATGCAACTCTTACCAAAACAAAGGGCGTAACTCTGGACTAAGTAGGCGATTGAAAAGTAAAGTCCTCTGCTAATTTCGTCCTGCTATGAGGTGCAATGACGACGCTCGGTGAGTTGGCAATTCGAATTGCAAGAGAAATAATCTGCAAAGTATTTTTGGATCTTTGTGTACTAGTGACGATGAACGTCGAAGAAGAAATGAGCTGCATAAGGTAAACGAAAGGACGAAAACCCTCCAACTTCAAGGAAAAAGAAGGTCTTTACTCATGTTCATACATACCTACTTATAATAATTGTTTGCTATTTTAGATGCTGCCACAACTTAATTCTCTTTAAATTTTTCTCCACCCAAATCCTTGCAACCAAAATTTGCAACATAAATTGCATGTCCTTCAATAATTTTCTCTTATTTTACTCCTTTGTGTTTAGGTTTAAATTCTTACCAACTTTCCAACAACAATTTGCTTGCACAAGCATTTTGTGCGAGACATATACATACATTACTACAACAAACTACAACAATAAGAACAGTCGTCGTATGGTAGGCAATGGTTAGCAACTGGAAATTATTTAAGAACTTAACAGCAGAAGCATTTATTGTGGCATTTATGTGCGTGTGCTTATACCTGGGTATTTCTGAACAACAGTTTTACTTACATACTCGTACATGTGTAAGGGTTTATTGTTATGCCAACAAGTGTGTGCTGTTGATTGAGCGTTTATGCTCCTGCCACTTCCGTGTGTGCGTAAGGTAAATGCCTGTAATTTGAATAGCTGGAGCTGCCTGCCTTCCGGCATTATGGCCACAGCTGGGGTTTTGGTAAATTATATAACTTGGAAGTGAAGTGAAAGTTTTAATAGCTCATCATCAACGCCTGATTGGAGCAGTGCGATGTGTTTTTGTGAATTTAGATCTTACAAGAGTTTCGAAATTTAAATGCTTTAAAGAAGTTTACAGTTATCACGTGTACTTTTTCTATGGCCCAAATGTCCATCCTTTTTAAATTTCGATTTTTCTTTATTCGGCCCATAGCCGGCTCATTTAAGCAGGCTGTTGCTTAATAAATAAATTGCATTGTAATTAAGTTCATTGAGTGAAGTGAAATAAAAAATAGGTTATGCATTTTATTTCTCTTTGTTGGTAAACAGGAGCACAGGACACTTTCTGCATGCAAAAATACGAGTATAAAGAGCGTACTGAATATTTTCCCCTAATTAGCTGTCAGTGCCAGGAATTTTTATTGGAATTTAAATTATGACTTGCATTGCTAATTAGTGTAAATGTAATGAAAATGGATTTTGACATGGAAAGCAAATTAATTAATTAAATTAAGTTTTCAACTAAGACACTTATCAATTTACTGTTAATTTAAATTATAGCTGTTTACTGTTTATGTTGTTTTTTAATATGTTCACTGTTCTGCATTATCTTCATCTAAATGGCAAGGTAGGGATTTGAAGCTCGTACAGTAATAACTTCAACTCATCATATTACTTGAACACGTCACATCACATCAACACCTCAAGGCCTCAATATCACATCACTGCACATTAATAGGGCCACATGTCACCATAAGAACAATATCCATGCATTAAACAGTAGCAACCCTGCAGGGAAAAATATTTGAATCCAACTGGTTTGCATTTTCGCATTAACTAGCTAATTTTTCATCTATTTCCTACACGTATATAAGAAACAGATATTTTTAATGCAGCGATGGCCTACAATCTATTTATTGTCCGTTTATGCATCAGCTTCCAATTAGTTAAATACTAGTTCACTTACGTATGTTGAATTTCTACTTCAACAACAATAAAAATTAAAACTATTACATAAAAGGTTGGGTTTCATGCAGCAAGATTTGAGCCGTGATCCTCATGCGCTACGACAAGAACTTTTGACCATTCGTCTATCGGAGCGATTTACTGGTGAAGCGAGAAACTGCTCATCTTTTGGAAGAAGTTTTGTGAGCCTATTTCTCCACCTTTTGAACTCCTTTATAGATGACGAACTTCAAATTATTCAGTATTGCCAGAAATCTTGGTATTTGGCGAGTGAACCTCTGCTAAAGCCCATAATTTTTTTTTACCACTAGATACCACTTGGGTGGAGTCACTCAGAAAATGTCGTAATATTATCCACTTTTAATGAAACAAGACCCAATTTCTTTCTCGTCGGGTTATACACGAACAAATAATTAATCCGACTCACAAGTGGAAATAAAAATAATTTTAAGAGTGTTCAAATATTTTTGAGATCAGAAGTAGTTTTTATTATTATTGATTTTATCTGTAGGAAGGTGTCACTAACAAGCTGGTTGATATCCTCGTAAGGCAAAAGGCTGACTTCACCGCCGTCCAAGAAGTGCAATGGACGGGACAAGGATAGAGACAAGCAGATTTTTATTACATTTGCTTCGTGAGAGAGACATTGTCGCTTAGTCCTTGATAGGTGAACGTCTCAACACAACTCGCTTCAACGCAAACTTTTTTAAAGTATCGCTGATTTTCCCACGCTCCGACGTAAGGGAAGAACGATGCCACCAAGGATGCTTATATAAATGCCTGGAGCGTACCTATGAGTTCTGCCCTCGCCAACAACTATATCCCATATAGCGTATATCGCAACGTTATGATTGACCACTATACGGGCGTGGTGAAATAGAGACCAAAAACTAGAGAGGGAAGCAAGGCGGATGTTCAATCAAGAACTTGGTATTTCCAATTGGCGTCAGACATCATAAAAGAAAGAAAAAACCTCGTAAGCGTCTACGCCACCTAAGATTAAAAGAAGAAGAAGAAGGCGATATTTAGAAAGATTAAGGCTGAAGAATTTGGAATGGTTATGATACCTCGAAGTAAACTAAATTTTACAAAATTATATACATTTTTTCGGGAATCGCTGTCAAAAAAATTCATGAGAGTAGTAAAAAAATGTTCTTTTTGCACACATACATACATACGTATGTGTTTAGATACATATATTATTAAACAATTAGATTTCCAAATTAAATTGCGCTTCGAAAATTTACCATAAAGGATTAAATATAGTCTTTTTTGCCTCTCAATTAAGCACAAAATAAAAGCTTTTAAAGCTCTGTAAAATGAAAAAATTCACATACATAAATAAATGAAAGTGGTTAAGAGAATATAACAGAAGTTTTAGCAATGGCAATAGAAATGCAAATACAAGAACCAGTGCCTTTAGTGCCATAAAGCATGTATCCTTAAAGCTTTAACTTAAAGTTTGTTTGCTTACAATCCACTTTTGCTAACCAGTAGCTTATTCGTTAGAGCTTCGAACATTTCTTTCTGCGAAAAGATACAATCGTGAAACAGAATATGCGAAGCAATAAAAGCTCCAAAGGCACGAAACCCCGCTAAGCATTTATATTTCGCAGGGTTGCCGATTAGCCAAATAATAAAAGCATACAAATACGAAGTAAGTAATTTCGAGTAAAATATAAAATTATCACTAAAAAATTATGGTAATTTTTTTAAATTTTACTAGAAAGTTTAATATGTATTAGAAAAAAGTTGCTTTAATGAAGTTATCATTATGTTTAACGAATTGTGGTATTTCGAACACCGTGCCTGCGCAAAGAGAGGAAGCACTTAATTAAACAACATGAGGACAAAAAATCTGCAATTCAGTTAAATAATTTTATTTCGAAGAAAAACTCACAGAAAAGAGCATCACCCGCATTGCACAAAAAAGAAACCCTTTATTTTGTTGATTTTCTTTTGAAATTCTTTATTGTACTTCAATTTATTTATATCTCTTTCAATCATTATGTTTTGTCACATTATGCATGTATGTATGTATATATAATCAATATAATATGTATATATATTTATTTATCATAATATTTTATTTAATAATAATTATAATAATAATTTGTAATAATTCTCCATTTTTATTTCATTCATATAATTTTTCTGGCTTTAATATTTAGATATTTTTGGTTTTGCTTTTATCTTATTTCAATCAATCAACATTTATTTAAATTAATTACTATTGTTCACTAAATTTTTCTCCTTCAGTTTTTATATTCATAGCATTTTATATGTAGATCTGTAAGTATGTAGTATGTTATTTGGGCCTTCACTCCGTCAAGTTGTATGTTTACATATGAGCGTGTTGTAGTTTGTGTTGTAGATATATATCTATGAGCTAGTTGTTTTATAAATTATAATAAACTTAGCGCTTTTCTGTCATCCGAAGCGTTTGAGTAATTTTCTATTTTTGCGCATTTTTTCAATTATTTTCTACTGCACATGTACAGGGTGGGGTGCGGAGGTGTATGTGTTTGTAAGCGCGCTTTCAGACACTCATAGACGTTTAGCTATTTGCTGGTCATGTACGTAAATTTTTCATTTTGATTCTGCTTTAGTTAAATTCTTTTTGTTTTTTCTTTTGCATAGGACTTAGAAATAGACAAGATTTTTTTTCTATTAAATTTTATGAGTTTTCTGGTCCAAAAGCTGGCTTGTCTGAGCGCTAAAGCATAGGTTTGGTAAGACTAAATTAAACTCATGTAAACTTTTGTTTTGCTTGTATTTCTATTTTCATTTTTATTCCTTTCTTTATTACCGTTTTGCATTCTGCTTTTATTTTTGTCTTTATTGTTGTTCCAAATTATTTTGCTATTTAAGTTTCTTAAGTATTTTCATCATGTTCATGTCCGTTTAGATTCTTTTCTTCCGTTCTTGTGTATGTTTGTGTTGGTATTACTGTTATTTTTTTACTGCTATAAAGGGCTAAGCCACACTTTTAATTCAATAATATATTTTAATAACCATGTTTGTAAGGCTAATCATTAATTATACGCAATAACAACAATTACTATTAGTATTCTTTTTGTTTTTGTTTTCTTTGGTTAACTACTATTAGGTTTTTTAGTTTTTAATTTATATATTAAGCTTAATTCTAAACATAATAATTTGATTTTAATTTAGACTACAATTTTCCGCTTCAAATTTCGACGAGTCCCGTTTTGCTGATTTTTTTTTTTTTTTTGTATCCATTTTCCTGCACTTTTCTATGCTTCTATCGGCACTCATGCTTTTCCTTATACATATGAGTTTGCATATCCTTCGTGTTATCATATAACCTGTGCCAATTATACCGTTAGTTTTTTGGTATTGAAAATAAATTTCAATTCTTTTTTTTCTTTTTTCAAAAAAATTTTTTCTTTATTAATGCACCAGCAAATTTTTAATATTAAATTCTCTTATAATTTAGTAAAGTATTCATATATTGATGCACATTTACTGTTATTTCGCTTTACTCTTGCCATTTCCCTTTTCATTTGTTTTATAACTCTTCCGTTTGTTTGTTTTTTTTTTATCTATTTTTTTATGTAAAAGTATAATTTGGCATTTGTGTGGTTTTGAGTACTCGACGAGCTTCTAAATTTAACTAAATTTTACTATTTCATTCGCTATTTTTTATTACTATTTTTTACTTTTACTTTCTAATTATTACTAGCACTATTTCTGCTACGCGCTGGTGCAATGCGTTAACCACTTCGCTTGCTTTCCTCGGCCTTGATGTTCTTCATATTTTTCATACTTTTTTTGCGCAATCTCTCGCTTTGCTTTTGTGTACGGTGGTCTCATGTATTTTATTTTTAGAAATATGTTTACTTTGTTTTGAATTATTTTGCTTCTTAATTGTTTCTAATTTTTATTTTTTACTTAAATAACATAATTTTTTTTTTTTGCTGTAGATTTAATATCCGAAATTTGGTTTTTTTCGACACTTTTTATATGTGTAAGAAGTAGTTATTGTATTTTTTTTTAGTTTTTCTTATTATTAGTCAATTTTAATGGTTTTTTTTTGCATTTTTTACAGACTCAACTGAGTTTTTTATTTGGGAGAGAATTGTCCTATCCAACAACCAGAAGTTTACTTTATTTCTTTTAGCTCATTATTTGATTGAAAATTTCTGAGTAAATAGTTGTTCTTAGAGTTAAGTGTGCGTGTGTGAGTGAATGAGGTGAGTTTTAGAGTTTGAGGTGAGTTTCGGAGTTTGAGGTGAGTTTTGGAGTTTGAGGTTTCTTTAAGTAGAGTACGAGGGGCGTGTGGCTTGCGGTCTTGTATCCATAAATGTGTGATTGAATTAACAGACAAAACAAATGCAACTATCAGAAGAAGAAGAGCGACATATGCAGAGAAAAAAAAAGAATTTCGGACAAACAAATTTACGTAATTGCTTTACTTATTATAGGGTAAGTCACACATTTCTCACTGAATTAATATTTTCTAAAACTGGAACTTACCTAATGATATTTCGAAATCAAGTATTTTGAAAAGAAAAATTTCAAGTGGCACTTTTTACCATTGCTGGTTCTCAAATCTTACACAAAAAAATATTTCTTTTTTTTTTTAAATACGTTTAAGACGCATAGGAAATTTCACCACTTTGCTTAATAAACATTTCTATACATAAATAATTTCAGAACTTTTATGATCATGCTTACCTCGTATTGCTTAGTGCTAGCAGTAATCTTAATAATTATGAAGTGAATTAAATTTTAAGTGGTTAGATAAATTTTAAGTCCATTACTTAGTTAATTGGAACATTTATAAGTGTATGTAGTTGTGTTGATTAAATATCATAACTTACGCATTTTTTTTAAGTTTTTGATTTTTGTAATTTTTTTTTCATTTTTGAAGTTTTTTTTATTTTTTTGTTCATATTTAATTTTTTATTTTTTTTTTTTACTTTTATGGAAAGTTTTATATGCATTCTTTTATATATTTCAATTAATTTGAATATCCAATTATTTTTAATTTTTTTTTAGCAATAACTTGCAACAATTTCTAAAATACACCAATAAGTTAATAATGACTGTAAGCGCCAATTGCGATTGGATTAATATATTTGTACGTGTATGTAAGATTTTGGTTAATTTGTTTTAATGCAACACCGAATACGCCAATTTTTTTTGCTTGTAATAATTTTTTCTGCAATTTGCATAAACAACTATTTTTAAACTTTTTTCTAAGTTTATAGTGCTAAATAGACATACATATTTTCCAACAACAATACATTTGCTTAGTTAGTGCATTTAAAGTACGCATATTTCTCTTAATGTGAGTATAATTTTCCTGTTATTTTATATCTATTAATCTTATTGTATTTTATACTACTTTATACTATCTTTTTTCACTCCTTTATGGTCTCGTAAAATGATTTTTTATTTGCACTTTCCTCCAGTCTTCCTCGTATATGTATTGTTTTAACTGCCATCTCGTTTTCGTTGCATACATTTTGGGGCTCGAAAGTTGTGTGTGCACGAATGACGAGATGTAGCAGCCTGGAGTTGTTCCACTCTCGCATATACATACATATACCATCTTATATATGTTCCACATGTGTGACGACAGTTTCGTTGGCGCATAAAACATCACTTTACAAAAAATCCTTCCTTTTTATGGAAAAGTTCATTCAAAAATATTTATGTACTTTTTATTCTCATTTTTCAAAGTGGCTACATTGCATAAAGAAGTTTGATTAGCAGTTCAGAAATATTCACTGCATATTCATATATGTATGAGAAAAATTTAAATTCAGAAATTATATGAAAAATACCTCTAAAGTGATGATTTCTTTAATTTGTAAAATCAAATTTTTTTCTACAAAACTAAAAAAAAATTAAAAGCTTCCATTTTAAAAAACCGTGTACAACACTCACCACAAAAAGTTGATTGTGAATAAAACTTTAACGCAAACAATTTATAAATATTTAAACGAGATTAGTTATTTTTTAACACAAAATTAGATCAATTTTTTCATAATTTTCAAATTATTTCTTGCATTCTTTTTCAATAAAAAATTAAGAGTTTCGTATAAATTACTATTCCATTTTTGTTTGCTAATTTCCCTTAGCAACTCTCCTCGTTTTCATTAATTCTTACTTTCTTTTTGCTCTCAACTCTTGTTCTCTGCCAAGGAAAGAAAGATAAAACCTTTTGGTAACCCTGGATCCACACACATTCACGTACCGCAATGAGAAGTTTCTGTATTTAAGTATTTATATGTGTATCATGAAAGTATTAAATCTTCCTCTTTTTCACCTCTTTTGCTCTAATTCTTTCATCTCTCATTCTTCAAATCACATATTTCACTAAAATTTCTAAGTTTCTATGTAATTAGTATTTAGTTAGAGTTCGCAAATATTTATAATAATCTTCTTCTTTTTACATTTTTCTTCTTCTTAATTTTTGTTTTGCACTCTGCTCTCTATTTTATATAAGAATATTTTTTCAGCAATAAACAATTCACTTAGAGTAGTATTAGTACAATATTTAAGCGATCAATTCGTGTTTTTTTTTTTTGCTCTCTTCATAGTTTCTATTTACGTATGTACTTACGCATATGTGTGTAAATGTAATTAATATTTTTAATTATTTCATAGGATTAATTTCAAAGTACATCCTTAGGGTAGTGAGTTGGAGTATGAGTATGAGCAATGAGTATGGTTGTGAGTGTGGGTATGATGATGAGCGCCAATGTGGAGAGTGAGTATGAGTTTGGGAGCGAATGATGATGATTAAGACTGGGAATACAAATATGAGTACTAATTAGGAGTAGGATTAGAATTTTTTCTGGAAGCCTCACTCTAATAAATGTATGTGTGTATGTATGTGTACGTGGTATGCAAATAATGTCATTTCTTTTGATTTTTCTTCTTCTTTAATATTTTGCTGACCATAGATTTGAAAAGATTCTGCTTTATTCATAAATATCCGAGTGTCGCGTACGTTTTCACGAAGGTGCCATCACTTGTGGTAACGTTTCTGCAAAATAAGACTCATTTAAATAGAAAGCATCCCGCGGTATAAGAGCACTCCCAACACTTACTCGTCCTCCCACGGGCACACCGCATTGCGATCGGCGTCCGTCTTCGTGCCGCTCACGACCTCAGCATTATCGCCCGCCGATGTGCTTGCCTTCTGTTCCTTCTCTTCTATAGAGAGTATCTTTTTGCCATCAGCAGTGCGTTTCTTACGACGCTTTTTCACCTCCTCCGTCACGACCGGAATGACGTTTTCAATGATCGCCGGCTCCGTTTCATAGATATTGACCAAAGTTTCTGCCGCTGCTGCTGCTGTTGGTGTTGGTTTTGGTGTTGGTGTCATTGCTACATCACCACATTCAAGCATCGTGCCTAACTCCTCCTCGCATGGCTCATCATCTACGGTATCAATATCCATTTCGGCTAGAGGTGCCATGGACGGCGCTGGGGTCGGCGCTGGTGGTATGTAGCCAGCTTGAGTGTCCGTATCTATAATGTCATACTCGTAGTCCTCTTTGCTATCGGCATCGAACTGTAGGCCTTCTTGGTATTCATCCGTGGTGGGAGAGAGCTCTTCTTGTGTTTCTTGCGAAGCTGCAATTTCTTCTTCCTCTCGCAGTTGTTCTTCCTCCTCCATAGGTCCAATAGGTGGTGGTGGTGGCGGTATTGTTGTGATGGCAACGGATATTGTGCTCAAAGATTTTGACGTGTGCAATTGTGCTTTCAACTGCAAATCCAGCGTGTTATTTGGTGGCAAAAATTGCTGCTCCTCTCTTTCGGGCGTTTCTGGGGCGGAGTTTCCACGACTCGTCGTGGGCGTTATTTGCGGCTCGGGCTCTACGATATCAACTTCAGCAGGATCTATAGATAGATTCAAATTAAACTTATACCACACTATACTGAATTAAACTAACCTGCCGAAGAATCGTCTATTTCCTCTTCAACTTGTATAGTAGGTGTGGAAAGTTGTCGACTTTTTTCCTCCTGGAATTCAATCAACTCTATTTGCACCTCTTGCACGGGCACCTCCACTTCAGTCTCGGATATAATAATACTACCGTTATCACTGTTGCCACTACCCCCACTTCGCTCAGCGCCGCACACCAGATCACTTTGAGAGCTTTCGCATGACACAACCTCCATCGGCGGATTATAGAGGCTGACATTGTCGTCAGGCGGTGGTGGCGTGACCTTCGTAATGGGTGGTGGTGTCGGAGTCGGTGGTAGTAGTGCAGACATATCGGAAGCAGACGACTCGCTGTTACGTTGGGATATAGCCAACCTATGGAGCTCCTCTTCGATCTCGGCTTCGGACATGGAGGGTGGATCCTTTGAGATGATGCCCGATGAGCTGCTCACCCCAGTCACTGCGGCTATCGTGACAATACTCTGGCTGAAGAGCGGTGGCGGAGATGGAGCTGGTAATGTGGCATCTACGACACTTTGGCTGCCCACAGTGGGCGATGGACTAGAAGAGGTCCTCGCTGAGACTGAAGTCTGTCCAAACTGGTACTCCGTTAGACGACTGTCGAAAAGCAAAAGATGAAAAGAATGAAAAATTGAAAAAGATTGAAGCGAACTTACGATTGTGTGAAGGACATAGAAGCGCGGCGTTGTTCGCCAAAGTTTGGCACAAGACGTTTACTCGCCTCGCCGCTATCTACAGTATTCTGATGGCGTATTCCCAAATTTCGTTGACTACGCTCAGAGACGTCGGTTATATCCGAAGAGGTGCTAAGTTAAGAGAGTAAAAAACATTTTATTTTGTGACAACTTTTTTGCTTGACCTGCTTACCTAGTGAGACGATGTGTGCCCGATTTTATAACATTAACAGCCAAGGGTACAGGATCACCTTCCTGTTCCCAAGGACATATGGATAATTTCACTTGCGATTTTTGATGTGGCGAAGGAGCTTGTGTATCGGGTGGCTCATCAGGTATATCCCAAGGGCATACAGCACTACTGGACAATTCAACGGTGGTCTCCAGTCGGGCAGCTTTAGGCTTGGACGTCTCTCTGTGAAATATTAGGGTGGGTATTAAGCAAAGCGACTTCAAAGAGGTCGCAAACATTTAATAGTTGATTAAAACGTTCACTGTTTTCATCATCGCATACAAACAAGCAGACACACGTACATATGTATATACAACAACTGGAGAATTACGTAAGCATTGCAACAAAATTACAAAAAAGTTTCGAAACACCAAAAGAGTTCAATGAAAAATTTCACAGATGAACAATAACAAAGTAAACGAAAAAATCAGAAAAATTAGAGAAAGTTGTATGAGTAAACTTCAGGGACAGCCGTTAAATGCGCACAAAAATATATATATTTGAAATAAAATACAACACTGAGGAAGTTTGGAACTGAGTTATGGGTAGAGGCGTAAGTTGTAGAGATAGCAAAACGATGAACAAAAACGATAAAAATTGGTTAGTAGAAAGTAATGTGCCAAATGTAGGTGGTGAGTGGCGAAGGAGTGGACCCCTCTCAGATGAGTGCTTATTTATCAAGTTGGTGCGCAAAACGGAATGGTCAATTTGTGCCACTGGTTCCTTTGAAGCTCATTTTTCGAGAAGGTGACACCAAATCTTAGAGATATAAAAAAATACTTTTGAAACTTCAATAAAATGCCGTATCGCTCTATCAATATTTCACATATTTCTATAATTTTTAATTTAATTCATTCAATGCAAAGTAAGCAAAATTTAGCCATGTCGAAGCTTTTCATTATTTTATCACTCCACAAAGCCAGAGATGAGCCTAAGCATATTGGAAGTGCTACTTAAAATCAATAAAGAATATTTATTTGCCATACTAAATTTATTTAGTGAAAATCAGCTAACTCAAAAACATTTTTTAATACAAAATTTTCTTTTCAAAATTTAACTTTGTTCTATAAAACAAAAATAATGGTATCTATGCATTGCGAAAACTCAACTTGATAAATAAGGCACACCCTAATGGTTAATACAACACGCCAAATTTGACAACAACTGTAGTTTGGTAGTAAAGTTGTAGTTGTAGCAACATCAGATATTTTCATTGAAGCAGTGGATAGATAGTTGAGAGTTTTTCAGAGATGCTGGTTGGGTTAGAGAGCAAACAAACGTCTTACGAGAGTGGGCGTGCTCCGATTGGTGCGACTTGAATTGAGACCTCCTTGACCTGGAGCTGCGGCATATCTCCTCTGTAAATCGATTCACTACTACGCGATGTGCATAAATCAAAAATTTGTTCATGGAATGGAATTTTATTGAATTATTTGCAAAAGTTTTTGTTTTTGGTTTATTCGTTATATTTAATTTAATTTAATTTTTTTTTTTATTTTTTTTATTTTATTTTTTTTTTTTTGTGTTCATTAAATGGCGATTGATTTCATTGTTTTTGAACAAAAAGTGTTTAATGAAATATGCGAAAAAGAAAATTAGATTGAAAACTTGAATTCAAATGTTGAACCAATGAAATGGAGATTTAATTTTTTTTGTTTTTTTTTTTTTTGTTTAAGAAGCACTTAAAATATTACATTTTTATTGATTTACTTTTTAGCGTATAATTTTAATTACACAATCTAGCAGAAAATTTTATACCATATTTTTATTTATTTGGAAATTATATAAAATTATTTACTTAGTATTTGCGAAAAAAGCAACAACTATAAATTTATTTACTTTTTTATAGCACAGCTAAATGTCCATGGACGGACCAACCAAAGTACTAGTGTGGAGTGAAATATTTCCCAGAACCAACTCACCTGTACGGTATCTCGCTGAGGTTACTCTGCGAATGCGAGTGCGGCACCTTTGATGTGATATCCTTATTCACACCAATCACAGCCAGTTCATGTGCGGAGCCGGTGAGGCTACGATCGCTGCCCCGTCGACGTGCCAGACTGCCGGGTGGTGGCGCTTGCATTGCACCGCCGATATTTTTCACGCCAGTGCCGTCGCCTAGATTTGGTTGACTGGATAGAGCCGCCGTCATCTTTTTCTTTGCGCCTCCGACGCCGCCGAAATTGAAGAAACGTTTCTTGTGCGACGGTGGCACACCTGCTTCGAGCAGACGTTTGTAATGCTCGGAACGAATGAAACGTGGGTAGCAGTCCTTCTTCAGTAGCAACGTGTAGATGTGTTCCGAAGCGGAATCGAATGTGAAACGAGATGGATTTTTGAGACCCTTCAGTACACTCTCCATAGTTTTGCCATCAATGTTGATCTCGCATGGTGCGCCTGGTTTCAGGAATTCTCTGCTCAAAAGTTAAGTAATAAAATAGAATTCTTATAAAGAAGTAAACACGATCAAGAGCTCTGCCAAAAACTCACTCGTAAATCTCCTTCACCTTGCGTGGCACTTGAGAGTGCGCTGAGCGCCGCAATCGATTCACAGCTATCCAGAAACGTATGTTCTCGTGTGAGTACTCTTTCTCCAAGAAGCTGGTGAACTCCTGCAGACCGGTTGGATCGGATACTAGTTCTTCGATGGAAATTGCCCATCGTTTGACTCGCTTCTCGGTCGGCGTATCTACGAATCTGTTATTCAGTTGCCAAAATGTGGTGTCTTCCGTAACCCATGGGTTCGACGGCAGTACTGGTTGTAGGAAGAAGTCGTACTCCGCGAATGTCTCGGAATAGGCAACCAGTGACTCACACGCTTGCGACATTTTCATGCGTGTGCGATTGAGCGATTTGCGCAAATAGTCGACTTCACGTTGCACATCCTCCACGGTCTTCTTCTTGTTCGGCTTAAAACCTTGCCGATCACGCGACGGTATGGGGCATGGTTCCAATGGTGTGAATTGGCCGGGTGGTGGACGGTGTACACGCCAGTAGGCGCGCTCCTATTTCCATTTGATTTATTTATACAAGTGTGTGTGTGTGTATGTGTGTAAGTATGTGAATTGGTACGAATTAACATCATAAGCCTACCTGTGAGTCAACGACAATTTTATCATCCCTCTTACGCTCCTTCGCAAGACGCACCTGCTCCTCCGCCTGCATCGAAATGAAGTCCCACTTACCTTTGAGGCTCTTGTGCAGTGACGCCAAAGCCTCAGTCTCGTAATCCTCCAAAGCGTGACGCTGTTTATTGCGCAGTGAACGTTTGGCCAAATAAATTGCGTATTCAACATTGTCGGGGGCCTTATGCTGCCAGGGCCAATAGTATGGTGTCTGGAAGCGGTACAACGAGGAGTCGTCTTTCACAGCGAGCGTTTTGGTCTCATTGACGGGAAAGAAGTAGCCGTGCAGGCAAAGTTGATTGGCAATACTCAGCGCCTCAGACTCCTCGATGGCCAAACGATCCATCATCCATTCGATAAGATCATAACCTGTGAGAAAAGTTTATTGTAACGTTAGAGTGCGAGCTCTCTTTATGGTACACTTACCCATAAATACTGATGGAATGTTGCTAAATATGGACTTCTGCACGCGCACCGGTACGGGCTTCTCATCATTCTGCATAGTGCGCATCAGTGTTTCCATCTGAATGTGGGGAATGACAAGAATTTAACTGACATATATATATGAGCTTTTATTTGTGCTGCTTTAGCCGAGTGGTCGGCCGAAAATTGCTTTAGCGGTTTTGCAGTTTTATGTACGAGTATATACATATGTATATATAAATGTGACTATATAAATAAATACTGGACATATGTATGTATGTAATGTACCTCCTCTCCGGAAATTAAAAGTCTAACTGACACTACTGACACTGCAAACTTTAACGTCCGACTCGAAAGCTTTTTCTGCCTGAGAAGGCCGCAAACAGCTGCATGCCGAATGCCTCGGTCCCATGGCCAATGTTCAGGAGGATAGAAATTTCGGTTTAGGCCTTGAGATTAGTAAATATGATTTATATCGCACGAAGAGAGCTTTCACTAGAGCCAAATAAACACACACAGGCGCCCACATATGCACTGATTGCACTATCATTTAGCGAGGGGCGGTGATGCGAGTATATGGAAAATAATGGACTATAAGCAATCAGCTCAAACACACACACACACACACACACACACTCACACTCACACATGCACACATCTATATCATATTCACAAGGAACTTTTTTCTTGCAGTTCGCATAACTGAATTCAAAATCAAATTAATTAAGTTTCAAGGGTGCATACTTAGGATGCCATACTTAGGCCGCAGGCAGAACCGAATGTGCAAGCGACGCGGGTTGTGCAAGCCGCCGTTTAATGGCTGCCTCTCAGCTGGCGGCTGCTGTTGAAATAGTTCAGTGTTGTTCAGTTGAAATTGGTTTATTACGCTGTTGTGGTTGTTTGTGTTGTGTTGCGGGTTTTGAAGGCTCAACTCAAATTTTTCAATCAGCTGTCAACGTCAACGTCAACGTCAATGTCAGCAGCGAATTGCAGTTTATTTAAATAATATGCGCCACTCGCCGAGCGGACAAGGCGGACAAGAGCAGTGCAGAGGAGGACAAGGTCAGAACTTGCTTGAGAAAGAGTGAATGAACGGTACTCGAGTATGTCCTCGAATTACACACACACAAATACCAACACACACCGACATATATATATTTCTAATCAACTTGTGTATGTATGAACGCTGCAATAACTGTGCAGAAGGAGAAGACGCAAATAAATTATATTAAAATTGATGGGTCTAATGGGCTTTTCATCAACAAATATACATACGTGCACACAAAACATAGTTAGCTAACTGGCAATTGGCTGAAAAGCAATGAACTCAAAATTAGTTTTCGTTGTTGAGCTTCCGTGGTTTTAACCACAGATAATTATTTTGGGAATTTTTAAGTAAAAAAGTGGAAGAAGAACGCCCATACAAGCCCTGCGTTTATCCCGACTTTATCTGCTTTGCCCTCGAACGAGATGAGAAGCAACTCTGTGCTCTTACTTACACATGAAGTTCTCAAGACAACGTGGTCTGGAACCCTCGTTGAAGCTTATCAATCATACTGTTAGTGCAGCCGTTATGCCGCCCGAACACTCGCCAATCGCATTACTCGGAGCTCACTAAAGAGCACCGATATCTGGAAAGGTGTGCACTCCTCACACCCCCACTCCCAAGTCAACACTTAGCTCGATACACTTGTTTTTCTATTTGAAAATTGTCTACTCTTCCACGCTTTAAAAGGCAAAAAGACAAAAAGTAAAAAGTCGGTTCTGAATTTTGCGTCACTCACGGGAATTACATATATATATTTTTCAAGCCAGAAAGGCATATTTCTCAACAACTAATTTTTGCTAAAAATCTTAAGGCAATCACGTTACATACATACAAACAAACAAACTTGGAGATGTACATACAAAGAAAGATGCGCAGCACCAGCCTCCTCTTTATCTTCAGCGTCTGCATTAGTGAGTATTTAGGATTGAATATTTTGTTGCTTCTTCTTAAGGTTTACAGGTCTGACCCTGGTCGCAGTTACATTTCAGCAAACTCAGGCGCTGCGTCGCATTAAACGCGGCTCCTTGGGAACGCAGAATAAGACACAGCTCGGTGGTGGTGGCGCGCTAACAGAGCTGAGCAGGCACAGCAACAACTCGGAAGGTATGAAAATCGCAGCGATTAGCTTTAGCCCTCCACAGGCACATGAAAAAGCGGTGAAGGAGCACAAAGAGCACCATACATGGGCGAAGAAGGCTGTTGCTGCCGTTGAACACGCTATCGATAAAGGTGAGAAAAGCTCCTGGGAAAAGTTTACGGTTCTTTGCTAGTGAAATTGCTTTTCAAAAACGTTTCAGCCTTTGCCTCCCTCAGCCATAAGGCGGTAGTTGCAGAGAAGGCCAAAAGGCACATTTCCACGCTGGAATTGCCGGCTACCCCAGCAACTCACAGTGACCTGCACATAAGCACGTTGACACATCTGCTGAACAAGCGAGGTCTTAGCACCCGTCTGCTTGACGACATACAGCACGACACAGATTTCGATGGCGTAGATGGACCTTCGGAGCTACTGATCATTGAAAATGCATACCAGCCAATGATGGACGACCCACATAACGTGCACTCTTACGCCTTGCACCAGCCGAAGCAGCATAACCTCGCCGGTGGATACAAGCGCTTGGCCGAGTTCGGTAAGGAGTTGAATAATCTGAATGCACCAAGAGTCAAGGCGTACCACTCCAATAACCACAACTTTGGCAATGACAATGCGCACATTATGACCGGCAAGCAAAATGAAGATAACGGTATTAGTGAGGGAATTGTACACAAAGACGGAAGCACTAAACGCAGCGGCGACCATAATGGAGGCGAGAACAAAGACGAGTTGAAAACGACAATGGAAAGTCACCGGCGCAACAATGGGCATGAGTTGGCCGAGATGGGTGGGGATCTCAGAGACAAGTTGAAATACAATGGCGTTGACAACAACAGCGACAACAACAACAACAGCAGCCATAATAGCAATAATAACAATGATTCGCTTATCGGCGTCAAAAAGCATTCCGCAAACAATCAACAACAGCAACAACAACACCAACTACACAATCAACAATTGCTACAAGAGACTGCAATAAAAAATTCACTTCCTACGTTATTATCACATTCGCTCAAGACCACCGACGACATTGGGCACCAGCAGCAACAACAACAATTACAGCCACCGAGAGAGAAACATGATAGCGAGAAGTCGGTGGATGTGGGACAAAAGCATAAACAACAACAACAACTAACATCTGCATTGCTTATTGCACCGCATCAACAACAACAACAACAATTTTCAGCAGTTAACCATTCGAATGGAAAAATGTTGCCGATGGAGAGCCTTCTGAAGTTCGCCAACATGATGCTATACAAGGTGGGACAAGGTAAGTTACAGAGGGGCCGGGGCCCAGATTACAGTACAACCTTCACAATTTCTTCAAACTTGGTTTGCAAATTTCCCAATAGATGGCGTACCATTACAGGCTCAAGGGGCTCAACTCTCAGTCAACGGTAGCCCTGCAACATCCGTTATTAGCTTTGGACCCGTCGTCGAAGGTGCTGAAGATGTCGCCGCATTGGATTATCTACACAATCCGTTCGAGCAACAGCTAAGCTTCTTGCGCAACTCCGTCCCGCTCGCATCTACGCCACAGTTGATTTCAGGCACGGGTGGAGGTACGGGTTTAGTGCCACGTTCCTTTACGCTGCCTACATACAGCTTGGCCGGACCACTGCAACCAATCAACTTCATCGAAAATGCTTTAGATCTACTGATGAGTGCCGAGGATGAGGGTAATGAGGAATTGGAGCTTGTTTGTCCCATTCACCACCCAAAGAAGAAGTCCAGCGGCAGCGGTGGGGATACAAAGGACAAGGATGGAGTCATACAAGTTTGTTCGTGTCGTTTCTACAAGAAGAACAAGAACTCTTAGAGTGTGACGGGGGCACATCCGAGTTATACAAATATACATATATTTTTTATGCATCTTCTTTCGGTTTCAGTTTCCTCTATCGATTGATTCGCAAGAAATATATTTGTTCTTTATATTAAAAATAAAATTACCTATTAATCTCTAACTTTTACTCACCTTATCGAACGCCATCGGCCGGGCCAACTTCTCGATGGTCTGTTGGTGGCCACCAACGGAACTACTACTGCCACCACTCGAGATACCGCCTAGCAGAGACGAGGTCGACGATGAATTGTGCGCTGCGCTGTAAGGCTGTGACTGGTGGTGTGGCGGATGATGATGGTGCGTCGGATGGTGATGGTGTGGCGTGAGCTGCACACCCACTGCGCTGCCGCTGAACGCAGTGGCCGCTTGCGTGGTGCCCGATATCGCCACCGCAGCCGTTGCCATTGCGGGGCTAGTGCTGGTGGCTGTGCTACTATTGCCGGTCCCTGCAGCGATAACACTAACAACCTTCCCCGTGGACACAAGGACGAGTGCATTAGTGGTATTGATCGACGCTACTGAGGACGAAGTGGGAGCAGCATTCTCCACTGAGGTGGCTTCTGTGATAGCCGGCGATATGGTGATGTTCGAAGTCGCAGGCTGCTCCTTTTCATATAGGTTCAGTGCTAATTTTGGCTTCGCTTGTGACACTAATGGAACCAGTTGTTGATGTTGCTGCGACTGCGACTGCGATAGTTGAGGGCGCAGTACTAGTTGTCTGTCTCGGTCTGGCGGTATGCCGCCAGGAGGCTCCATGGCCACAGCACAAATGAATTATTGCGCCTAAATTGGCACAATTCGCACCCAAATAATGGCTGCGTTGAAGAATTTATTTTGTTAGTATTTTTGTTTTTTTTTTTTTTGGTCTCCAAAATGCTAGAATGCTAAACTACGAGGTTGCCGCCTAGGTGAGACTTGAACTCGAATTAGTATTAGGTGGTGGTGGTGGCACTGAACGCGTCAAGAACTGAAACAGCCGAGGACAGCCAATTGTAATCCACTTGCAGACTTGCAGCGCCCCAAATTGAGCCAAATTGATTTGGTTGGATTGAATTAAGTCAAGACGAGATGCGGTGAAGCGGCGAATCAATTCCTGGCAGAGATTAAATTGAGTTCGTCCGAGATAGTAGTATAGTTTAGATTTGTGATGCTTTGCTTTATTTAATTTCGGTTTTTCTTCTTTACTTTTAGGTTTTTGTTTGGCTTTTGATTTTGACCTTTGGTATCTCAAAATGTCCTTAGCCGAACTCCATCATGTCTTTGTGTATAAAAATATTTGCTGCAATGAGCGAATGAGAGGCTTTGCTTAAATTTACTCCAGTTCTCAGTAAATACGAAGTGAAATAGTTGCAACTAAATAATTAAAAAGGGTGCATGCAACAAATTAATAACATTTTTTGGTTAATAAATTTACTTTTCGAGTATTGAGCCCAGTTTTTTAAATTTTAGTCATAACTAAAAAAGCATTTTTGAAATCTATTTTAAAATAATTTTGACTAAATATTGAAAAAGTTGTTTTTTTTTTTGTAGTATACTCACATGTCGCATTAATTTAAGTAAAAAACCCTAATACAAAAACCAAAGTAGTTTCAAAATTTCAATTTTTTTTAAATAATTGTTCAACTTTCTAAAATTAAAGAAAAATATACATATATATGTATGCATAATCTTTCAATGTAAAGAAAAAAATAAAGAAAAATAAAATGTAATCACAAAAAACTTTGACTTTGCATTTTATTTTCTGAAATCTAATGGAAATAAAATTATTTTCATGCGGCTTAGCATTTTTTTATAAAAAACAAAATATGTGAAATATTTTTAAAGTGACAATATCTTGAAGATAAAATGAAAATAAGATATTATATAATGTCAAAAAATATTTCTCTGTCAATTTTATATTGGCTAATTCTATATAATTCTATATAATTTCCGTTTATTGAATTAATTCTATTTTACTGATTAAACAGAAAATATTTAATTAAAACCAATAATCAACTGGGGTCCATCAAATTGTAATGATTTAGATCAGAGTTTGCAACGCTTCTTTCTACTTACAGTGTTTCATTTTCTTTGGTTTTCGTTTTACTCCTTTTTCACGTAAATTATTTTTCTTCTAAAACAGCATTTATCGTTGTACCCGTTTTCGGTTATTGTTATTTCTTACTTTCTACTTCACCTCTCTTTGCTTTCGACAGTGTTTGGCCGTCGCTGTTAAATACGCCTGTCCCTTCGCAGCAAGCTTATACCGACTGGGTTGACGCATTCGTGGCAGCGACGCCTTCCCCACACCGTGACGCTTGCGAATCCACCTGCGAATTTCGTGCGTCGAGTTATGGCTTTGCCTTTGGCGGCGTAAAATTTACTTATGCTCGATATATCCAAAAGATGCCAAGGGCAATGGGATTCCCCTTTGGTGCTGCCAATTCTGGGCCTTTCTCGTAGTTGAGTTGTTGGTGCTGACTTCGGTTTCGGTTCTGCTTTTGATTTTGGTGTTTGCGTTGGTGTTTTCTCAATTGCAATTGCAGCCGAAGGAGCCACTGTTGCTGTTGGCGTTTTGATCTTTTTGATTTCTGCTGCGCTGCTATTTGCAGCCTCCCAAGTGGGTACGAGTGTTGTCGGTTTTGTAATGAAAAGCGCCCACTTAAGGCTGCAATCCATTGCGTCATCACAATGACATCAATTGCAAAGCCTAAAATCAAAGGGAAAATATTACGAACATAGTTACAGTTAGACATTGAAAGTAAATATTTATAAAAAAATACCAAATAATCACTAAAAAGTTCAGTTAATATTATTTTGAATGAGTAACACCAATACATAGAAATATATACATAACAAAACGCCGTGTAATAATTATTAAGCCACTCTTGGCCAATTTCCATTTTTTTTTTGAGCCAACAGGACTGCATATTTCAAAAAATGTGTCTATGCTTCGATTTACTTGAAATTCTGCACTCACTTTGCTTTTGCTTTGATTAGCAGAAAGGCTAAGTGGACTAGGCAATGACCTATTCAAAAAAATCGTATTTGATGTTGATCCATCTATTTCAAGTAAATATGACGAAAAAATATTATAGCTAAGGACTTATTAAATATAATACATAATTGACACGTTGTAACCGCTGAAGCGATTTTCGGCCGAGCTCCTCCTCCAATCTGTGATTTTTGTGTCTTGACGTTTTTCCAACGAATGGAGGGACCATCAGTTTATACTAAGCTGCCACCAAACGGCTGATGGTTTTTTTATGAGGAGCCTCTACTTCGTGTCAGAAATAAACTCGGAGGGGTTGACATTCCCTTCCTAAATACGCTAGAAATGCGTCTGCCCTATAAAAATATATGCCGCAGCAGCTAGAAGAGAAAAAGGAAACATTTTTCCACTTTCACTGTGAATACCCAGCTGTATAACAATCCCGACATGGAACACTTGGAATCCATCAAGTAACGAACCTTGAATGGCTGTCACAGCATTAGGGAGAGTCGTATAATTACTTTGCTTGGTAATTGACCGTAATAGTAGTTACTGAGAAATAAAAATATTGAGTGAGGATTTAGGAAATAATTTTAGTGAAATAATCGGATCAAAAACTGTGATGTGATGATGATGTAATTATGTGTATTCTATGATAAAAAAGTAAACTGGTGCTAACTCCCTTCAAAAATATTACTTAATTTAGATAAGTTTTCTTCATCCTTCTAAGTTCAGTACCTACACATATTGCACTTATGCTTTTTATCATTGGAAAATAAAGTTGTTTGAGTACTGATAGTATTTTGACTCTGTGGATGTTTGAAAATTTTTAATTTTAGAAATCTTAATGGATTTAAGAACTTTTTTTGTCACTTAAACACAGATAATTACTGTGCTCCGAGCCCAAGCCATGTATGTACTATGTCAAAGAAATTAATTTTCTCATCTCAAACTCGATACGATGTCTCTCTTATTGTTGTGTTCAGTGATTACCAACGCGACTAGCAAATGAAAAGTGTATGTGTGTGTGAGCGAGAGAATTGCTAAATGTCTGCCCTTACTTCCAGACTCTTTCACAGGTAAATGAATAATAATAATGACAACAAAAAGTCACATCATTTCACATCAATAACAAGCGCTACTAAGAGACTTATAAACACACAGACACACACTCCTATATATACTAATTGGCTATTTATTATCTGTTGTTTCCTGCTGTCCTGTCCTTAAAAGCTTCAAAACTTTTTCGAAAAAGACAAAGGAAGGAATGGAACAAAAAGCACAAGAACCTATACAAACACATCAGCTCACATATATACATACATACGTACACAAATCTGCACTTTTTGAAAAACACTGGACGACGATATTCAGCTCACTTCAACCATAGGGCTTTTTGTTCAGCTCATTTGATAGTTATTAATAGTATATGACATGTACGAGTATGGTATATGTAGGTATGTGCATATGTTTGTATTGTAATTGCTTGTTAGGCCGTGAGTTTCAAGAGAATTGTTCATCGAGTTGGGTAAGAGCCTCGACATTTGACTGGTTCAATAACCATGAGTCTCATTTTGTTGTTGTCTTTCATGTATGTTCTCGTAAGTACACATATATACGCCTGTATGTGTGCACTGAGCGGAAGTCCAATTAACTCTGCAGGAAACACAGTTAATTTAGTAATTTCCGGTTATTTGTACCTGCACTTAAGACCGTTGGTCAAACTGTACGATTGTCTGGGAAAGTAAGTACATTTATATATATTGATGTACATTAGTATCTACAAATATTTTTATGCATTATTATTAAGTATGGTTTGTTCGAATTTGGGATAATTGTAATTTTTGTGTTTGAGTCTGAAATGGTAATTTTTTTTTATACACAATTCATTTATTTACTGGATCTGCTTTAATATAAGCCTAACATTAAGTTTACAAATCTTAAAAACTAAATTACAAACATGATAGCTCGAGTTATGAAACTCTGAGCCCTTTTCAAACTACGGCGCTCTCCTTAGAAGGCGGGAACATCTCTTCGCTGCAGGCGGGAATTTCTTTTTGGGTTGCATAAAGCAGTAGCTAACGGGTTTGGATGATTTCTCAGCTTTGTCAAGTACTTCGTCCTGCTTCTTTCAATTTCAGTCTTAACCAGTAAAATACCAAGGTCTTTGTGAATATTTACGTTACGAACGTACCATGGTGCGCCCGTTAGTGCTCTTAAAATTTTGGACTGGAACCTCTGTATTTTATCAATGTTAGTTGCACAGGGGTACGACCTGCACAGTTGAATACCATACATCCAAATTGGTTTTAATACTGCGTTGTAAATAAGGACTTTGTAGTTAAGTTTTAGACCGGAGTTTTTATTTAAAAGCCAATTTAAACTGGCTGTTTTTCATTTCATGTGTAGTATTTTTGCCTCTATGTGCCTCATGGGGAATGTTTATGCCATTTAAGCGAATTGCAGGACATGCTTGCGGTCTTAAAGTAAATGTAACGTGTTTACACTTTTGTTCATTAACTTTAATTCTCCAGTTTTCTAGCCATTCTTCGATGAGGAGTAAATGATCACTAATCGTTTTTGCTGCTCTTTTAGGGCATTTATCCCGGCATAAAACAGCTGTGTCATCCGCAAAGGTAGATGTCTGCACTTTTCGGTTTAATGGGATGTCTGCAGTGTATATAATATATAAAATATGCCCAAGGGCGTTACCCTGCGGAACACCAGCTTTTACCGGATACTCCTCACTGATAAATTCAGATTGTTTAATTGTAAATTGTCTGTTAGTCAGATATGACTTAAGTATCATATAAAATTGAACAGGCAGAGCTTCATGTATTTTGTACAATAAACCTTTATGCCAGACTTTGTCGAACGCTTGTGCTACGTCAAGAAATATTGCACAGCAATACTCCTTGAGCTTGAATGCCTTCCTGATTTCATTAGTCATTCGGTTAACTTGTTCAATAGTACTATGCTTTTCACGAAAGCCGAATTGGTGATCTGGTATCACATTGCTACGGTGGAGAAAAGGAAATATTTTTGATAGCAGAATTTTTTCAAATAATTTGGACAGACTGGGTAGTAGGCTTATTGGAGAAGAAGAAGACACCTGTGTATGGTCTTTGCCTGGTTTGGCTATCATTAATATCTGCGGCTTTTTCTACGCGTTTGGAAAGTAGTTTAGTTTTAGAATGACATTAAAGAGTTCAGAGAGCAATGCTTGTGCAACTCTTGGTAGCTCTATTAGCATTTTTTGTGTAATAAGGTCGTGGCCTGGAGATTTCTTTGGATTCAGTTTCTGTCTCGCGTTTACGACTACTTAGCTTGATATTTTAATTGCCACCTGATTTTCCTGGCCGTTAACAACTTCCGGCAAAATAAAATTATTAGTTGCGTCATTTGGCTGGAATACATTGCTTAAATGCTTTGCAAAGCAATTTGCCTTTTCTTCGTTACTACGTAGCCAGTTACCATTTGGGTCCCTGATTGGCATATTCACTTCTATTGGAGGCTTAAATTTCTTTTGTGCTTTCCAGAGTGAGTATTTTTTTGGCAGAATTTGACGCTAGTTTTTCTATGTATGCCTTGGCATTGGGATCTTCTTCTTGTTTCAGTTCACTTTTCAGCTTCCTCTCTGCTGCTTTCAACCCTAACTTTGCGGCTGGAGAGCGATATTCTTGCCATTCTCTCCGCAAACGGCGCTTATTCTTTACTAATTTTTCTATTTCTGTATTTTTTAGAATTTTTGGGCACGTAAGAGGCTTTTTTACTTTTTGGGTTGCTATGGTTGCCGCAGAAACAAGGACATTATTGAGCTCATTAATGTAGTCATCAATATCGTTTTCACAATTCAATATTAGGTTGATTTTTATATGACTACTAGTATATTTTTTGTATTTTAGCCAGTTTGTTTCTCTGTTTGTTAGTCTTGATTCTTGTGCAACTATCTTCGGGGGCTCATAAATTTTTATTAGAACTGGTGAGTGGTCTGAAGACAACTCAGCAACTGTCACAGCTGATACAAGTTGCCTGTCGATTTTTCTTGAGACAGTAAAGTCTATTAAGTCAGGTATTTTCTTCCGATCGGTAGGCCAGTATGTTGGTTGACCTGGGGAAATACAATCTAAATTGTTACGCTTGTTTATAATGGTATTGTATAGCTGACGGCCTTTGGGGTTTAGTAGTCGGGATGCCCAGTATACATGCTTTGCATTGAAGTCTCCTCCTGCTATAAATCTATCATCAAGATTATCAAAAAATTCTTTAAATTGATTTTCTGTGATCTTAAATTTTGGAGGGCAATAAATGGCTGAGAGATTTAGCTCTTTTCCATAATTATTCAAAGTTACAGAGGTAGCTTGTAGATAATTGGTGGCGTAAGGCTGTAAGACGCATTGTTTAAGGCGGTTTCTTAGAAGTATTCCAGTGCCGCCGTGCGCTTTGCCATCAGGATGGTTAGTGGGGTAGAATATGACCCCAGGTATATAAAAGTTATATTTATCCGTCAAGTGCGTTTCAGACAATAGCATTACGTCTATAGCATACTCTGTTAAAAATCGTGTCAATTCTAATTTATGTTGGTTCACATCATTTGCATTCCAAAAACAAGTGTTTAGCACGCTCATTTTTTTGCATGAAGATTTGTAGCATGTTATTCTGGGCTTTAATCAAGTCTTGGATCATCCTTTGCATAGTTGACATGTACTTTGTCATGCACTGCGTAAGGTTTAAAATCATCGATCCTATACCTCCAATAGATTGGTTCTGTGGAATATTATCTGAATCATTCTTCAGTACATTCGCATAAGATAATTTATTTGGATTCAAATTTTTCACGTTTGGAATAGTTTTATCCGTAGCTTTTTCTACAAATTGGATTTGAGGTGTATTTACCATTTGACTTCGTGCATTCAGACGTGGGATGTAGGTCCCCACATGTTACGCAAACACTGCGCAAGGGGCAGTAGTTCGTTTTTCTTTAACTGACTTGCATTGGGCTCTAGTTCTACCTTAAACATTGGCTGGGGTACTTTGTTTCTATTAAGTATATTTATGACCGATTTAGTACTGAAACCATTTTCTTCGAGAGCCTCTTTTATTTCGTCTGACTTGACTGAGGATTCGATACCTTTAATTACAACTGTTAGGCCTTTCGAGCTCTTCAGTTGATATGAGTAATAATTTTTATTACTCGACGATAGAAAGCTTACTATTTGCATGAAGCTTTTTTCATTGTAAGTTTGGGTTTTTGTTTCATCGATAGTACCTTTTTTTAAAGGCACAACGTGAAAGTTATTAGTTCCGACTATTTTAGTAATATTATCAACTAACGTGCTTGAGACACGTTCGCGCAAGTAAATTGGCGGTGGTTTGGCATTTGCAACTGTGGTAGTACCCTTTACGCTGTCCACACTTAATAAAGTAAATCGGTTGCTATTGGAGGGTTCTTGAATTTTTACGTTGGTTCTACTCATTTGCACTTTGTTGTTGTTAGTGTTATTAATAGGACTCGATTTCTTCTTGACATTTATATATCGATCTAGTCCTGTCTGTATTTTTGTGTTCTTTTTTTATTTCATTGGGCTTACCGCTTGCCTGTTCCTTTTCATTTGTATTGGTGACCGATTTCCTGCTGGGTGTTTGCTTGTTGTTCCTTTTTTTCTCTTATTTTTTTGCCGACTTCGCCGTCTGTTTAGCGCTAGCTGAGTACTGCTGAGAGTCTTCTGCTTGCATGTTGCTTTCTCTTACCGTTGATTGTGTTGGCGTTGTTTGCTCAAAATAGGAAAAATAAGCATTTGAGAGCCTTCGATCCGGCGGGTTTGACCGCGACGCACTCATTTTTGTTTTTATACTCACGGGATAACTTTTTGTTTATTTTTCCGTTTGCACTTATTGTTTATTAATATTATGTTCTATTATTTAATTTGGAGTTTATTAAAGTTTTCCATTTTTAAAGCGTTCTTCAGATTACATTTAAGGTACTCGCTTACTTATTTTGAATTTTCACTGTATGTTTTGTTTTATTTTATTTTATTTTATTTTTTATGAGCAGTGCTTAATTGCTTGTGTGCTCTTACGGCTCTCTCATGTACTTGCGCTTAAATGGTAAATGGTAAATACATATGTATGTATACGAGTATCTGCATTAACAACAAGGTGAATAGTATGTATGTAGGTATATAATGTCGACTGTATTATAATATATTTAATAAAAATTAAAAATATAAAAGAAATATTTTTCATCTTCAAAAGTTTTAAATAAATCTGATTTTATCTATTAAAGTTCGCTTTGCTCTACTAACTCACAATGTGTATTCGAATCAATATCAAAACAGCCAGGCATAGAAAACTTATAAAGAGCAAGGTTTCCACTAGCAAATAATTCATTTTCCTTTACGCTTTTATTTTTGTTGGAAAATATTTTCCTCTTTTTACACAAAGCTGTTTATCTTAGTTCTTTTGACGATAATTAATCAATCCCTTTGGTGAAGGAGAACAAAATGAATTCCAGGACATATTTATCATAAGTGAAATGTCTCCGGATTTGTCGAAAAAGTTGCAAAAAAAACTAACATTTTCTGGTATTTATTTCTTTATTATTTATTTCTGATGTTATTATTATTAAAGACTTCGCACGCATGCAATTTAAAATTGGTCAAATAAAATTTTTAATTACTTTTTTTTGCTTTTAAGAAAAGCAAATCGAACCTCCTGGAAAGAAAGGGTTGTCGATTTCAAGGTTTCAAAAGTGCAGACTTAACTTTCAAGCCGAAGATATTTTGTTTAAGTTCAAAGTACAGCATTTATGAAAATGGATCGCTTAACAACCGCACAACGCATAAAAAATTAGGTGCTGGACAACAAATCAGTGGAGCAGCGACGAGGCGCATTTCTCACTCAGGGGATACGTAAATAAGCGAAATTCTCGCACTTCGAGCTCCAAGAATCCTCAAATAATTGAAGAGAGGCTATCACTATATTTTTGGGACCAGAAAATGGATAATCTTATATAATGTCTTTATCCAAATAATCACGTGGGTAGGAGCATCAAGTGAAAGTGAAATCCTGCTGTTTCTAGCGAATTGCTGTACATATTATATTTACCATACAACCCTGAGGCTAGAACCCTTTATACATAGTTTTTTTTATATGTATATTGAAATGCTCTCAAAACTAAACAAAAATCCGTACGGGAAAGCTTGCTTTCTATTAACATACTTACTGCTCTTTCAAATAGTTTCAATTATTTTTTCTTCAACTTTCTTCAATCTGCGCAAAAATTTTGATACAAAAATGGCAAAATATGCAAATTTAAGTTAATCAGCTGCCAGCTCTGGGGGCACAGTTGACTCAAATCCTTTTTACAAATTAGAAGAATGTTGTTGTTTCTCACCTCAGTTTGTACAAAGTCATCAGAAATTCGTTCATCACACAAATGCCAAGCACTTCGTTTCCGCTGGACCGCTCTTTAAGCCGGCAAGAAACTTAATATATGTATATTCGAAAAAGACATATCTCAAGCTTTAGTAAATTTCTTCCAACGTTCGGCACCATTTTTGTAATAACCAGAGTAATGGCGAATTTTTATTTAATTTTTTTTTCCGATTTTTCTAATTCCAACTAAGGGAAAAACTACTTCCCAACCATGAGAACCCATGAAATGCTGCGAAAAATTGCTTTGGTAGGTATTAATAAATTTTTTTTTTTTTTATATTTATAACTGAGGTAATGAATGAAAGAGAAATCTTAAAAAATAACGTCTTATTACATCTCATACCCAAAGCAAAGTACGCATGAGAGTACATAGTTGGCAACAATGGGCAGGCATTTACTTTAAAACCGTTTTTAAGGTCAAAGCATATCATCCCTACAAATTTACTAATCAACAACATGCACCCACAAACACTGTTAATGGCAAACAAACAACGTACATAATTTACAAAAACTATAAATGCAATAATCGTAGTAAAGTCAAAAACATAACTGGAGAAAACAAATTGATAGCCAAAATTTCGCTCAGCACTTTAGCCCTAATTCCTCCTTATGCACTTTAAGATAGAGACGATGGGGCTGAACTGGGCGTCACCGGTCAGAGTGTAACATTTTCTTAGGGGAGAGGGTACCCTTAAACAAAATAGTTTTCTCTTCTGAGTCAAACTTAAGTGACAATCTCTGTTATTATGCAAGACTTTCCTATTTCCCATGTGACTTTTTCTTCAAACTTTCAAATACCTTTCCTCCCTTTCTCCTTTCCATGGATGTGCGTTGCTTCATTCATTCAATTACTTTTTATCTCTCTTCGGTATACCATAAATGAGGAAAAACAAAAAGTTTCGCTTATAATTTTTTTCGCAAGCGTGTGAAGGAGAGATTACTTTGAGTTCGAGTTCGGTTAAGATGAAATGATAAGTGTGTTAAGAGTGCGCACATACAAACATACAAAGGACTACTTTTACCCAATTTATCGAATGGAATGTGCGTGCGTGCGTTTGCACTTATAAGTATACTTATGCGAATATTAGTGAACTTAAGTATTTGTGTGCGCTTTCAATCTGTTATTTCCGGCAACTGACGCCACTATTTGTTCACACTAATGTATGTGTGTCTGTATGTATATGCGCCACAAGAAAAGGATACATTACTCAAATCTGGTGATTTCAAAGAAGGAGAGTATGTTTCAAGTTGAATTTGTGAAAAAAATCTTTGAGGATTAGAAATTTTATAAGGGTTTAATTTTGCTGAGTAAAGTTTAATTTTGGCACAGAACTTTAGAGGAAATTTGAAAAGCAAATACGACACACATACAAAAGTTTATATACAAGTATCTAAGTATATGTTCGTGGGGAAGCTCTTTGTAAGTTAAGTGATTTAACTTCCTCTCATGATATAAAATCATACATTATTACTATACAAATGTGTATAAAGTATTTTCGAGTATATATATGCATTAGGGTGATTAAGCTAAAAGTACTAGAGTAAACTTCTTTAAAACAAAAAATGTTTTTCCTTTTTTTGGCATTTTGTTTCTAACTATTTTCAGTTTGATTCCATTTTTTTTTAATTCCATTTTTTTATTTTATTTTATTTTATTTCATTTTATTTTCTTTTATTTTACTTAATTTTATTTAATTTAATTTAATTTAATTTAATTTAATTTTATTTTATTTTATTTTATTTTATTTTATTTCATTTTATTTTATTTTATTTTATTTTATTTAATTTAATTTAATTTAATTTAATTTAATTTAATTTAATTTAATTTAATTTAATTTAATTTAATTTAATTTAATTTAATTTTATTTTATTTTATTTTATTTTATTTTATTTAATTTAATTTTAATTTATTTTATTTTATTTTATTTTATTTTATTTTATTTTATTTTATTTTATTTTATTTTATTTTATTTTATTTTATTTTATTTTATTTTATTTTATTTTATTTTATTTTATTTTATTTTATTTTATTTTATTTTATTTTATTTTATTTTATTTTATTTTATTTTATTTTATTTTATTTCGTTTTATTTAATTTAATTTTATTTTATTTTATTTTCGGAAAGTCAGGGTTCAAATCCTGGTACGACCAATATCCAAAAGTTATAGAAAATTAATTTAAACCGTTGGACTTTTTATTATAAAAAATTAAGTTAAATTCAATTGCGGGAATGTCAACTGACAGGGAATGTCAGATGCGTCGAAGAAAGAATTAAATATTTTTAGGTTGTGTGAATTCTATCCTTACACACTTAAGCAAACGCGCAAAAACATATTGGGAATATATAAGTATTTCATAGCGACATAAACCTTTTCATAATGGGAGTATTTGTAAACACTTACATACTTGTAGAAATATATTTTCGGTTCGAATAAAATATTTCAACAGATAGCGCGAGAGAAAACTTCTTGCTTAACGAAATTTCGACTTTTCCAATTGGTAGTAATGGATAAATTTAAATTTTGTTGAATATATGTTTAGGAATTTCGGGCTTTTTAGTTGTTTTCATTGAACTCTGTAAAATTTGTATTGTCTTAATATCTTTAATATTATTATTTCATAAGGCGGTTTGTTTAAATTTTTAATATATTATATAAAAGTGTTACCTTCGTTAGCTGTATTAATATTAGAATAATATTTCTGAATATTTCAATATATGATTATTTGTTATATAAGGTTTTTTATAAATCCAAACCATTCATGTTTCGCTTATCATTGCTAATTCCAAGCGCCCACTAAAACAGTTATATTACTATCTTCCAAAGCCATAAGCCATAAGCATTCTCAACAAATGTTGGCAACCGAAGAATCCAAATTATATTATATAAAATATATATTGTATTAAATAAGCAAACAAACACTAAGTACCAACTTTGCATTGTTTTGACAGTCGTTGTTGCAACTGTATTTTATTATTTTATTTTTTTACAATTTTTTATTTGCCATATTATTTTCATAGGGCTTGCAAACAACGAAAAGTCGAGCAGCACGTGGCACAAAAATTTCCTTATAATATGAATATTTGTTAGCATATATTAATATATGTACATACATACGCAAATACGATATACGTGTATATACATACAAATTTCAGCTCCACAGAATATGAGTTTGCTATGCACATGCACTAATACATATTCACATTTGTCCGGTATGTACCTTGCCGGAAGAAGCTAGACTAGTATGAAAAAATTATTTTTAAATACCAGTATTTTGAAGATGAAATCATACTAGTTGAAAAACGGTATTGCAGCTAATCAGTAATTGGAAAAATAATAATTTCCACAACAGTGTGCTATTGTTATATCTACATGCGCGCCACGGCTGAGTTCCATTCTCTGCTCTGCTCAGTTGAAGTGTGGAAATGCAAGCTAATTGGATCAAAGTTAACAAAAAATATTTTTCCCACAGGTTAAGTGACTATATTTGCATTTTCAATAAATTAGGGTCCCAACTCCGACTCACCATTTGTGTGCTTCTTGATCATAACTGAAATGAACTAGTCAAAAAACTTTCAGAATCATACCAGCTCATGGATTTGCTCTGCTTCAACTTTACTAAACGTTTTGGAATTCTGTATTGTAAGAAGTATTATGAAAAGAAAACATGTTGCCTACATTTCGGCGCAACAATAGAAATAAGTTCTGGCGTTATTCTGATTAAACACAATTCGTCTTCTGTTGGCCAAAGCAGAGCGCCTCTGCGCGGACACTGTAGGTTCGAATTAAGAATTTGGTCGTAGGGGAGCCAATCCCACCAAACAAACAACAAAACCATCCTGGCAGTTAATTCTGGCTTGAAAACTGTTTGTGCCGGCGCATTGCCCTCCGACCAGAACCGTTTTCATTTGACGTTGCTGTAAGTGATCCAATTTTCACCATCCGCTTCAGAAATGCATCGATTTTGTTCCATGAGGTGCATGAAGGTCAGACTCTTCGATTTTCATTATTTTATCGATATTTTCGATATTTTTCCATCAACACAGTAGGGCATCTATCATTTCAAAACTAACGAAACGAAATCGACGAAGCTAAAATTGTGCACGACGGACTGTTACGGTATCAGGACCATAAACACCATTCGCATTTTTAGCTGCCTGATTTGCGCTTTCGCCTGTATGGAATAAAAATTTTGTAACTTTGCATATTTTCTCTTTGCATGGTGTCTATCTTTGCCTTGCGCTCAAACACTACTGAGTTTTTCTAACGCCAGCTAGCGTAATCCAATCGCACTTATTCAACGCGAAAGTGATCTATCTCTCTATCTGGCTATCTATTGTAAGAATTACTTTCTACTTGACCCAATATATTTGTAGAACTGGCAAATATCTCTTATTTGATATATGGTAAATATTTATACCGTAACACCTTCCCCGCTGTTTGACCAATTTAATTTTAAAACAGCTGGTACAAGATTTTTAAGATTTAGAGTTTAAACAACCGGGAAGGCAGGGAAAAGATTTTATTTTATTTCTGGGTTTACCTAGATATCTGGAGATTCGTTCCGATTGCGAACATGTTCGGATGAGTCTTCAAGCACTGACTGGTTTTCATTGAATTTATTCATTAAATTTGTTCACGAAAAGACATAAAAGTGGAATTGAATAAATGTCATCATAAAAATAACAGAGCAGTGAACGAAGGCACAATACGAAGAAAGCCTAAATAATAAAACATCCGATAGAAAGTGGTTGCAGGAAGTCAAAAGCGAGAGTGTGGTGGACACACACTCACACTCGTGCACAAATATGTAAATAGAAATATTCTTGCGCTCGCCGAAAACACGTTCAACGCATAAAAATTGCCTACTCAACACAAAGCAATGGACAATTTTTATTGTTAAATCAGATGAAGAATAGTCGAAGAAGATAGAGTAAGGAGGATGTGTGTCTGAGTGCGTGTATGAGTCTCATGCGTGTAACCGAAAATGGTGACCAACTGCTGCTCTTTTCCGTACTTTACCCAACCGCTCTATTGTTCCACATGAACGTACTCAGCACTCAACCCCATTCCATACTCACTCGCTGCGGAATCGTTCAAGTGGAAAAAGCTTTTCAATTCTTCACTAAAACTGCAGAATTTTTCTAAGCAATTTCTTCAAGCTCTTAGTCATGCGACGCTTTGTCTGGCCGTAGATGCGAGTGCACATTTAGCCTCGCATTACGTTTGTATTGTGGGACTTTTTGTATGGGATAGTGTGCGAGTTTTTAAATTTTCCTCTTCTTCGGCCATCTGCCGGCACCATTAGATAAATTGCATGAACTTCGATGATTGTCGAAGACTTTTGTGTCACGACAGGGCAAATGGACGTGTTTATTGCACAAGGAATGTGTAGATGTGGAGAGAAATGTGTGCCATCAATTGCCATATTGACCTGCCACTCTATTGCACCGCCACACAGCCATTCCCGCTTGCCTTCCTCAGCACTCGGCGTCTCTCTTCATTGTCTTCTTCGGCTTGGGTTTCTGGCTTGGCTTGGCTTGGCTGGGTGGCGGTTGAATGGGAGTTGAAAAGTACTCGCGTGAAATACAATATATTCAAACATATTCGATCAGAACCATTTATTACTTTTGGTATTTGGCTGCAATTGAGCGAGTATTTCACATTGCAAAATATAAATTTTATATCACAGGCTTTTATTCTAACCGCTAGTGGAATATCATTGAAAGCTATAACACTCTGGCTAGCAATATATTCATTTAAGATGACACTTTAAGTAAGCATTGGAAAAAAATTATACATTAAATTTAAGAACCGACCAAGGTCGCTCTACATCTGATCCTTCCAACGGAGTGGAGGTCTACCTCTTCCTCTGCTTCCAGAAAAGACTAAAAGGACAGATTTTGACATCAATGTTGTAATCAGAACTTTTCATTTATGTGAAATTTTCCGTGAAATGTGCATTATCAACTTCTGTGTACATATTGAGCTTTGGTTTTTCGCGGAAGATCTACTTTATCAAAACCTTTAGAGCTTCACTATTTAAATCAATTCCTGTCTTTACCATGAAAAAAGTTTTCAAAGAACTGAGTTAAACGTTTTTTAAAGCTAGTAAGTAACTTCCAGGGCTTACCATCACAGAGTCCAATTAAATTTAAATTTTTATAACTGTCATACAGCACGAAGACGGACTTTTATGTAGGGAGGCGATCATAAGACTGGTCTGGTGAGTATCGGAGGCAATAAAGCTGCTAATGAGACTATTAACGGGTCATGGCCTGTTGGCGCAAGCGTTCCGTTTAGATCTGCTAGAGAGCAACAAGTGCCGACCACAAGGACTACTTTAGTATTGTTCTCCAAACAGGAGATACTGAAAGGGGTACATCAGCACTGCTTTTGTTGTTAATAGGGAATCTGGTAACACCATGAACGCGGTATTGACTAAGTGAGACCCGCTAGAGTATGTTAAACCCAAAATAAGCTAACACATATATATTTGAAGATATTGAAGTACTAAGTTATTTGAAAATTTAAATAAAAATTAAAAAATGTGGATATACGTGTATTGAATAGATTTTACGATTATTTAGAACTTTTTGTAGCAAATCGCAAAAGGAACAGGAAAGAAGAACTGTCTTTTATACCTTTCGTGACCATATGAAATTTATAGTATTTCATTTTAAGATTAAATATTAATAAACGTATCTGAAAAATTGTTTGGTGGGAGCTATATGATAAAGTTTTCCGATTTCGACGAGCTTCGGAGCTTTTTTTGTACTTTCATGAGAACACAAATCTCACCCATCTATGTAGATGCTTTTCCGACAAACATGGTTCGATGAGGATTGCAAAATGGCTCTGCGAAATTGTAAAACAAGAGCGTGCACCGGACTCTACAGGGAACTAAGAAAGCTTGATAAACGCATTCATGGAGACAAAAAATGAGAACGTATCAAAAACTTTTTCGAAACTCTACAAACGAAATATAAATTAGAAATTCTCGCCAATTTAACCCCAAAACTCTTTACTGCATGGACACGCTAACTTCTAACTTCTTTACGGTCGTGCCACAGACAGGCAGTAAGCCGTCACTAGAAGCACTTCAAAATGTGCTTGAAAAAACACTGTTCTTTCCGTCACATGTTCAATGTGGTTCAACAGGCGTGAACGATTAGGCCCATACTTGGACCAAATTGTGAGTGACTACCAAGGAGAATTCAAAACTAGAAGAGGCACCACCGATAAGATATTCATTATAAAACAGATGCTTGAAAAAAAACTCTGCAAAATAATATCACCACATACGGTAGTATAAATATTGCTTTTTTATTAGGCCTTTAAAAGCTTGGTATACTCAACAAATTAATAAATCTCGTTAAAGGCAAAATAGCGAATATAAGAAACGTACAAATAGAAACATCGGCAAAGATATGGGTCTGAAACTAAATGAGGATAAAACTAAAGTAAATATTAATATCCTCAACAACGAAAGCTGGGCACCTCAGTATCGGACAAAACTTAAGCCTTGGTGAATAAAACTTTAAAATAGTTGACGAGTCTAAGTACTTAAGGGTAACCATAATCAATGCGAAGAACGTATCTGTGGAAATAAAACAACGGAGAATAGCAGCAAATAATGGAGCTTTTGGTGATGATGGCCTGTGGAGGAAGCGGTAAAAACACGAGATACAGACTTTATATGATTTTTAAAGGGTTTTGCAGTTTTGAAAGAGATTGCCATTTATTTGAAAGAAAATTTTAAACAAAAACAATAGAAGTTACAACTGTTTTGGAGACTTCTTATCGCAGGAAGAACTCAATTAAGAAGATTAAACATTTTAATGGACATACATATTTGGAATAAATCAATTATTTATATTAACTACTTCTCTGTTGGAAAATCTTTTTAAAGCAAAATAAAACTTATACATACAAACATATATAGAAAAGTTCAGGACTTTAGCATCAAATAAAATAAAAAAAATAAAAAAAAAGTAATCGTTCAACACATATATTGTACATATTTATTCCTCACATACAGCGCAGGAGCACATACATACGTGTATACTGCAATAACGAAAGCAACAACAACAGTGAGCCAAAATAATTCAGTGAGAACATGAAGAAAAATTGCATACTGAAAAATCAATAAGGATCACTGAGGATTTCAAGCGTTTAACGAGTATTTATGTAAGTGCAGCAACAACAACAAGCTCGCTAACGACCGTCGGCTTGCCACTACGGCAACAACAACAACAATATTAACTGCAAACTACATTTGAGGGCGTACCAATCTGTCAACCAGCAGTTCAAACGACAGTAACAACAATAATACACACACACACACACCAACCGGCACTCAAAGAAGAAGAAGCAACAACAATAAAACACAATGAAAAAGTTTACTTTGATGGTTTGACACTCGAAATTCCACGAGTGCGGACTTGCAAGTACAGCTGACGTTCGTAAAAAGGGCTTACCGTGGGCGTTGTGCTCTTCATATACATACGTACATACCTATGTACATATGCAGTAAGGCACAGTAAGCTTTGCAAACAAATGTATACTCGTATGCATATATTCTATATCCGAAACACACACACACAAATACTCATTTATTTTGCACTTTTGATATTTGAAAGGAATTTAAGTACTCTGTGCTGTGCACATTGCGTTCAAGTGGAAACATTCATGTACTCATACATATGTATGTGCATGTGCGCAAGTAGACGCTACTGACTTGTGAATTGGTAATTTCCGATTGGAGTGCATCAAAATGCACTGACACGATTTGTGGGGCAAAAGGCACTCAACATTTCTTATAGTTATATATTTGGAAAAAAAGGTTCATAGAGAAAGTCAACGTCATCCACGTCAACTTTCCAGTTATTGAAGTAGCTCCGCTTCTAGCTGCTACTGCCAGCTACGCCACTGACGTCATAACGGTGGTATAAGGTAGTTGTATTGGCGGCCGGAACAACCGAGCCGTTAGCATTGCGTCATAAAGTTCCATCGACAGTTGGTAGTTTATTGAAAAAACATCAAGATGCATACCATAAGTTGGAGCAGGAGCACAGCCCAACATCGCTTCAGCGTCAGGCTTCGGATACCCGTTTCCGTTTTTCCGTCGGCGGATACTACATCGAAAACTTTCACAGCTGAAGTGTTGCCGCCTATAAGGATAATATGGCCTAGCCAGCAAAGCCTCTGTCTCTTAATTCGCTGAATTATGTGATTGTTTACGACCCACCACATAAAACATCTGCTCTAATAAAAAATCTTAATAATTCTCACATGAGAGTTCCATCCACATTTGGACGATGGGCAGGACAAACATATTAAGAACAACAATTGGACGGCATGCATGCGGAATTCTGGCCCTTTAATTAGGGAGATGCGGCTGTCAGCTGTTTGTTGACGTTTTTAGCAAATAAGACAAACAAGTGTACAAAATTATTAAAACAGTGGCTCCTTATTATTTAGAAATTGAAAGCATTTGCATAAAGTACTTGCAACTTCAGTAGTTATCTCGCAGAAACCTCTTTGATTTCTTATAAAACAAACGAATGTTGCAAATACACAAGCCAAACCGACCGCAATGTTGCACAAACAGTTACTTTATTTTTTATTATTGCTTCTTTTCATTTAGAATTTGCAAAACAGTTGGAATTTGAATGGTAAAAAAGCTTTAAATTTTTAGCTTATTTTTTATTTATTTATTTATTTATAATTTTTATTTTTGGTATTTTTTCCATTTCCAGGAAAATTGCAATGTACAAAAATACTTCAGCTGCAACAGCAGGTCGCATTCTTTCACCGTCGTAGCCAACCAATCAGGGAAACAACCACCGCCACCACCAAAGCCCAAGTTCACCTGCACCACTACAACCACAACAAAAGCCAACGAACATTTTAATTACTTTTATAAACTGAGAAAAGCAAAGGACATTTGACGTGTCCTTGGGTGCGTGCGTGTGTGCATGTATTTGGGTTGCCAGTTAAAAATAGCACACGTCCAACGTCCTGGCATTTAAAGGGAACTTTTACGAGTTTTTGCGAAGATATTTAATTCATTCAAACTCACGCTTAGCACGCATACACACACACACACACGGGCGTACACATTCGCAATAGAATGTAAGCGTATATCGCCTGGCAATTGCAAGCGTTACGAGACTTTTCAATTGGCGTGGGTTTATACTGACAACAACAGGAACAACAGCGATTACGTAAATTTATGTTGGTCCCACATAAGCAGTAATTCAATAACTAAAGGTTTTGAATAAGCGCTTTTGATGAAACTTGGCTTGAAGTTTACGCTAAAATGAACCCTTATTTCATATTGTGGTTGCCCAATTACCTTGTTCTTTCTATCGGAAAGCTAGAAGTGCTAAAGGATTGCTTAAAAATTTTCAAAAAAATTTCTTCTGTCCTGACATTGAAAGGAGCTCAGAAGGAGATAGACTGCGGAAAATATTCTCTAAGACCTCTGCTATCCCCAGCTATAATGAGCAGCCAAAAGGCAAATAGATAACATCTTGCAGGTAAATTCACTGACTTTAATAATGTTTAACCGGTATTAGTTACTTCTGCACCCCGAGAAATTGATATTGGGGCGCAGGTAGTGAATCTTGTCAAATCTCTCTTAGGGAACGGAGTAATTTTCCGAGGATTAGCAGCATTCGTTACCAGGTATGAATAGAGACACCCCACAGGAGTTCCGTCTCCCTCTTTAGTGTCTCGTAGTCATCACCCTGCGTCGCAAGCTAAAAAAAACACTGGTTAACCATACAAAGCGGTAATAAGGCCCACATTACTCCACAGAATCACTGTTTGGTAGCCAGTGCTATTTAAGGAGCAAGCTGGAAAAAGTTCCCGCGAAAGCTCTGGAAATTCCGCTAAACATTCTACAGGTAGACTTATATAGAAAACTTCATACGAGCTGTAACGCCATAAGACTAATTGCAACTCAACCAAGGAGATACCGCATACGACACACTCAAATATTTGGCTTTACACCATTCCCGGAAGAGGTGGACTTCACCAGTTCCGTCTTCTGCTTAGACAACACTTTCTCAACAAAAATCCCTGAGAGAGCGAATGGGAGACTGTAACAGTTAAACTAAGTGGATGGAAAGCTAAGTTGTATCTATCCATCGGCTTAAGTAAGAGCTTTTGCGATCGCTGCAGCGTTTTTCAAGCGGAACTAACCGCGAAGAATTTTCAGTGCAAACATACCTATGTTTATACATGGCAACCATATTCCTGAGTCAGTGTCTGCCACATTGCTTTCGAAGGCACACAATAATCAGCATACTCTCCCCTTGCAGGAAGTCAAGTAAGAAGCATGAAAACGAATACTCACAAGCGAATAAAGTTATTCTATGTACAGATGTATTTATGTATGTCTATGTATTCAGCAAAAAAATCCGAGCCTCGCAAGCTACCAAAGTGACAGGCGGAACATTAGCATGATAATAACAAGGAGCACGCTACTCTTCTTCCTGCACACACAGGATTAGCAAACATGCAAAACCAGGCTGGGTTGAGTTAGATTTCACACAACCACACACACAACCACACACCCATGCACACACAAACAAACAAATACACACAAGGCTCTTTGGTTGGCCCAAAGGTGTACTCTTGGAACATTTTTATTAAAAGTTGTGCAATGTTGACAAGAAATAAAATGCCACTCAACCTCAGAGGCTTAACGCCACGACGCCACGACGTCAAAAAAAAACTGTAAATGAGTGAATAGAGATGAATGAATGTGGCTTGTGAAAGCACAAACATGCAAGAAATGACATAAAAAATGTTGCAAAAATGTGAATTTAAGTGCCAGAGTGACGAAGCCGACCCGACCCGATAGCTAACAGTGAACAGCCGACTACAGCAAACGCACTAACGCCAAACTTGGCGTGCGGTTAGAGGGAGAGGTATGCACGTTAAGTATACTCAAGTGAACTAAAGCAGTATTTCGCGTACACGATTATTAGGATATTAAGTAGGTTGTCAACATTTCACACCTTCTTTTATTTAACTTTATTTTATTTTATTTTATTTTATTTTATTTTATTTT